>OX326958.1:24964913-27364913 GCA_946800325.1 Luzula sylvatica | reverse complement strand
CGATTTGTGAGTAGCTTGTCAGAAACCTTGATTAATCTAAATTTGTCACGAATTATAGTAAAATTAGACTAAGTTTGCTTTTAAATTTTAATACCATCCAATTAATCTAATTTTGTCTCAAATAATCCTCAAGTAATCAAAAAAAATCATCAGGAGGTCAATTGTAATTAGGATCAAATTATACCAGCGAGAATCTTCCGTAATTCAGTTAGTTAGCAAAATTGTTTTTGAACTATGCTGTTAGTTTTGGATGATATAAACAGGTGGTAAGAGAGAGACACGTTAGGTTCTTTTTTTATATTTTAACTGCTACTCTTGTTTTCATGATATAAGTTCGGTTCCAGGATTGTGAAAACCGGCCCCGACTCATGATGGGGCGATGGCAGCGACGTTCCAGCGGTTGGGGCCAGATTTTTCATATAATACTGTGCACCCCACATCTATTAACCCCGATTCTCCCCGCACCCCTATTTGAATAAAGATTTTTCTAATTTTATTATTTTCTCCATTAATCACGCTCCATTTGTATTGCTGCGGAGTTTTTATCACAATTGGATTTTTCCTTGATTCGCATTCCAAAGTTATAAAAATACAATTTAACAAATTACTACATATATATGACATCACCATTAATACTGTCCAACCAATGGAATTTTTTTTATTGGTCCGTGTATGGCCCAAAGAAATCCAATAATTCAATTTTATGATATGATGGGCCCTTGATCATATGAATTATAATGTGAGGATAAATTTACCATATATATGGAATTTATTTTATGATATATTGACTGTAATTTATATTTTTCAATTGTGTGTTATGATTTTTGTAAGATATATATTTTCGAAGTACGATATTTTTTTGTTTATATTTTTTGAAATATATTTTAGTACACACACTATATATTTTTTAGATGTATGATATATATTTCTATATGTATCGGACACATTTTAAAATGTGTGATATATATATTTATTGTATATATATAATTTATTTTATGTAATACTTTGTTGAATAATAATAATATGTATTTTTGTCATGGTCATTCTACTTTTTTCTAATAGAAGTGTATATATGTCGAAAAAATCCAATATATGTATTTTTAATAGAAATATACCTCTTTTAATATACTTTTTTACATGGACATTATATTATTTTAATGAAATATTATATCTTTATTTAAATATTATAAAATTAACTTCAATTATTTATCTTTTTTGAACATTTTTTAGTAACACCCGTCACGTGTAGCCACTTGATTGATGACGAACGGACTGACAAAAATTTGTTGACGGCGACAATTCAAAATCTCGTAGATTTTACGAGAAAACTAAAAGAATCATCGATCAAGTCTAATGTTCATCTCCTTCTCATTGGCCTTGTAGTATTTCAATTTCATCACCATTACTACATTCCATCCAATGGGGTTCAGTTTTGTTGGTCCATGTATGCCCCAAAGACATCCAATAATTCAGTTTCATGATTTCATGGGCCCTTGATCATATCAATTATATATGCAAGGTTAAATTTACCTTCAACTCATTATGATATGGCACTTGCAACTTAAAAGAGAATTAATGTACCAAAATCAAAAGTTTTAAGAACACTAGTATAAGAAAATTGACCTACTATTTTGAGAATTTGAAGTGTGCTTTATCAGTAGATAATAGACCTTTTGGGCTTAATTTGAGAGAAATTAAAATCAACAAAACCCCAAATAAATGGATCTATTTATGATGGGTTAAGAAATTCATCAGAAAAGTGTAAGCCCAATAAGTCTTAATGAACTAAATTGGGCCTAATATTAAACTTAGGACACAACTATAGTAGGCTTTATTATGTTTGTAATTTATTTATCTCTCTTGCATATTCTTTTTCTTGTCTGAAAAACTCATGCCACTATTTTTATTTCTATTTCATATCTTATCTAATATAATATAATTAACCTCACATTAAAAATTAGTGTATTCAATGAAATTTCTTGATCAAAATTTTAGTGCAATAATTCATACCCTTTTTGTGTTTATTCTTTTTAACAATGACACGTATATAAAATGCCCTTACACACAAATTTGCCACCCCAAAAAATATTAATATAATAATAATAGAGAAAAAAGAATTAAATATTGGTAGGTCCAACACTTGTTAAGAGAACAATCAACATGGAGAAAAGAGAGGTGGAATCTGCAAACAGTGATATCTCACTTTCTTTCTTGTCATTTATTCCTACTATTTTTATTTGCTTTCAATTTTTCAAATAAATTTTTAGATTTTTCAAAATGCCAAAATATATAACTTTTCAAAATGCCGCATTTATGGTGTGATAAAAATCAATTAGGTAATAGAAAAGGAAAGAATATTTGTCTAAATAACTAATCTATCACCAACATAAGATTGTTTAACTAATCCCTTATTCTTTTGTTCTAGCTTATCCATGACAATGCATGCATCAAAGCCAAAACTTTGAGATTAATTAATTAATCGAGTTAGCATTAATATTAATATTAATTAAATTAGGTAGGTTGGAATCCTTAAAAAGTCCCACCACCATTTGCACGACTCACAATAATATCTCCTCGTTTATTTAGTATTATATTACTATTATGTAGGGAATCTCTTACTTCGACCAAATAATTGCCAGCCTATTTATTCCCCATTATATACGGAATTATTATCTCAATTTAATCATACCGATGATGATGTAATGTGTCATGTTGAAATGGAGAGGAAGGAAATGATGGATGAAAAAGCAACAAATCCGAGTAAAATAAATTAAAGGTGAATCTAAAGAATTGGTTCCACTACTAACACACGAACCCACGAATGTGGGCAAATCTGATTTCCTTCGCCCACTTCCGTATTAATAAATTATAGACTAATTAATTCGTATAAAAAAATCATTTCGCAAAGTCCATACATGTGGTGGTATAATATTATATATTTCATTCAAAATAAAAAAAACCTACCTAAGAATTAACTTGTAGACTTTAACCAATGTAAATCCTAACCACCTGTATCCAAAATGAGTAGTGATGTACGTTACCTCGTAGTCTCCTCCAAAAAATTTGATGATAATTATTTAACATTTTAAAAAATAATACATAAATATATGATTTAATTTTAATTTATAATTTAATTATTTTAATTTATGATTAAACATCAAATTAGCATGTCAAAACATAAATTAAAATATTAATTCTTAAAATATTAAATCATATTCGCGTCATTAAGGTTCTAGAAGGAGAGGTGGGGATATCCTCAACAATTTCCATCCAAAATGGTTAGAAGACATTTGGATAAATTTTGAAAATGAATGACTTGACATATTTGTTTATGGATTTTATTTTCGTATTTAACTCGCACACTGGATAAAAAAATTTAAAAATACCCGATTTTTTTTGACATAATTGGTGAAAATAAAATTATCACCAAATAATTGAGCTGAATGGAACGATTTGATCCATATCGAACCAAATTTGATCGGACGAATATGTTCAAATCTATTTGATTCAAGCCGAACTAGCTATGTTGGATCTCGAGCCGAGTTCGAGTTGGGTTAGCTCGGCTTATATCAATTAGTTAACATCCTAATTATGTGGGTTATTAGTAATTAAGATTACTAATTAGTTATTACCGAAATTTTGGTGCATTTGAGACAGCATCACATCATGTGACCCCGCTTTATTTTATGTGGGTCGTTCCCATCATCATCATCAATCAATCATTTTCTTATTTTATCATCTTAATCATGAATTTGTCATTATTTAGCAAATTTGAACACATGATTCGTTACGTCCTAGAAATATGGTGCCTAGTCGGCAACTATATATATATAATAAAACATATGTTGAAATTATTAATTCAAAATAATCTAATTAAGTAAAAATAATGTCAATGTTTTTCTTACAATATTAGATATTATACTATTATACTATTATACTATATTTATTAAAAATTTCGAATTGAAAAAGAGATGGGCACGTGTTCAACTTTTTATTTTATGTTGTATCAATTTTGTAGCTAGTCAAAATAATGAGCAAGATTTTTTGTTGCATTACTTTCGTAGCCCATCGTGTAACGAGTCATCATAATGGACAAGATTTTATGTTGCACTATTTTTGCAGTCAACCATGTAACAAGTGACAATAATGGACAATTAAAAAATTTTAAATACTTTTATTTTATATTGCATCACTTTTGTAGACAATCGTATAACGGGTCACAATAATGGACAAATAATTAAAAAAACAAAAATTATTTATTTAATTTTAATATTTATTTATTTATTTTTCATGAAAAATAAAATCAAATTATATAAAAAAAACAATATTAAAAAAACACCTTCAAAATATTTAAAAAATAAAAAATCGTGAAACTATTAAAAAAATACATTAAAAAATGAAAATAAAACTAGTTGTTAACAAAATATTTTTCTACCGATAGTTCGATGTGAAAACTAACCGTTACTATTTGATGTTAGTTTTTCATGAAAAAATAATAAATGAATATTATAATTATATAACATACATCATATAATAATTATTTTTTGAAATTACTATATGTTCAAACATATTTAAATAATTTCGTAAAATAAATAAAAAATAACGAAAAATACTTTTTTTAATTATCAAATATGAAAATAGAAAAATATTTTGGTCCAAAAAATATTTAACACCGTCCAAAGTTAGATTTAACCCATATAGGGAGGTATTTGAAACAAAAAATTTGGTGAGAGGGATTTTTTTGGAATATACAATAAATAAGAATTTTTTTAAATATTCAAAAAAAATTAGTGGTTCTTTGAAAATTCACCAAGAAATTATTATGTAAATTTTTGAAAGAACCATTAAAAATTATAAATTAGCTAGCAAAATAAAAAACAATCTGACCTGTTATTCCATGATTTCAAGCGGCATGGATTTGAGCCTTTAATTACATTTTACAAAATTAATAAACTTCTCAAACAAAACATGTTTGTTAGGTATGACTATGATAAATCATTTTATAAAATGATTTTTTATACATAACATATTACTAATGTAATTTATTGTTGATTACATGAAAAAATTACTCCAGACTTTATAACATTCTATATGAAATGTGCGCTTTTATTTTATATGCGAATGTTTCATATTTTCAGATAATTATATAATTATATTATGATCAACTTATTATTTCTACCAATTGGATATATTTTGACAATATATACAGTTATTAATATGAATGTTAAAATAATTCAAAAATTAAGACAAATTTTGATTAAATGGAGAAGACTCTTTGTCATCCATCAATTGACGTCAATGGTGATTGAACTCATGATTTATGATTTATTGTGTTATGCATTCAACCACTTGAGATATGCGTCCATTGACGCGAGACAAATATATTTAATGGATTTCTATAATTATAGTTGTCAAAAACTACTAATATTTGAGATACATATTTTTCAAAGAAATATCGTAAATCTAAAAATATATATATTAGAAGGTATAAACCAAACATGTATTGTATTTCGAAACGATATATCAAACATGTAAAAAACATAACACGTGACCAAAAATTTATAGCATAAATTTAAAAAACGTATATTTTAGAATGTTAATAAAAAAATGTCATGCTTCAAAAATGTATGTTGTAAATAAAATATTAACGTAAAAAAACAAATCGTGCGGTAATAAATATTTCTCTAAATAAAAAAACATATGCCGAAACGGAACGATGGTAGCACCTAGTTTGCATAAAAAAAATTCAAAACATATTGTCACGGTATTTTCTTTTCTTTATCTTTACATCTCTTTATTAAAACCAATAGTTCCAAATTTATAAATTTGAAGTTTGAGTTTGGATTTGAAATATTATTTTTTTTTCAAATTATTGATGGAAGGTGTTATAAATCTTCAAACTGAGATCTATAACACAATCTTTTCAAAAAAAAAATGTACAACACAAACTTCTAAAATTTTCTTCCAACCAAGTTCTTTTTTGACACTATCTCTTTCTTTCACGAGGCATTTACCTACCCCAGAATCCACCACCATATCCACTATATTCCTAATTAACACACTTAATTAATTGATAATTAATAAAAAAAAAGTACTCGTTTAACAGTTAAATAGTATATATTTAACATACATATGAATTAACAATTTATAATTAATATTAATTAAATATTAATCGAATGTATCTTGTTAATTATCAATTAATTAAGTGTATTAATTAGGGATATAGTCTTATAGAGGATGCGATGGTGGGTTGTGGGATAGGGTATAATTTCCTTTTTTTCATTTCGAAATCAAAATTCATCAATCCTTCAATAATATTAAAAAATGGAAAGAAGACAAAATTAAGGGTAATAATAATCAAAGAAGCTAAGGAGGATATAATGGTGATAAGTATTCCCAATTAGCTTCCAAATTTCCAAAGTAATACTTCAATTATCTTTCTTTTTGGTGCTTCAATTATCTCCTCATATTCTAATATTCATGACAAAATTTACTTTTGTTTACATCCTATCCTACTATTAAAATTTGTTATAAATTTTAACTTATATACATAGTAAGTATACACATCCATACAAAAATTGACTTATTTCACAAATTGAGAATATTTAAAATCATACTTTTCGCTATTTTGTTTTTAACCTAATTTGATATTTTTTGTTCGATTTTATCAAATATATCCTACAAGGCTATACAAGTAGTGACTAAACAATAACTAGTAGTATTTGTGTGCTAAAGAGAGACTAAAAAGTGATTGGATTTGGCCAAATCAGTGGTCAAAAAAGCTTATCACGCACTTATGTGAGATTCTTCTATTCTTTAATAGCTAAAATTTCAAAAAATAAACCTCGCACTTATGTGAGATTCTTCTATTCTTTAATAGGTAAAATTTCAAAAAATGAACCTAACTTTCCTGAATATCAAAACAAAACCCTATGTAATTTCAATCTACTCACTTTTATATAAAGGCTAAAATATAACTGTCAAAAAAATTTGAAGATCGACGTTTGTTGATAACTCGAGAAAAAAACACAATTTTTTTTTCGATTCGAGTCAGTTCAAGTTAATCGAGCCGAATTAGCTCGAGCTAAAATACATAGCTCGAACTTCTATTTCGAGCCGAACCGAGTTGAGCCGAGCTGGTTCGAGTAAGAATCGTACCGAGTTTGAATTTTGTTATGTTCGTTTAAACTCGACTCGTTGTCGGTCCTGGACTAAAACAATAAATCTAGATGTTCCAAGGATATTTGAAAATATTCAATAAACACAAGGGGATTCCTGAATTTTTGGTTTGTGATAAAATCATTGGAAGAACCCCCAATAAGCCAAAAATTATAAGATGAGTGGGGCTTTCTATGCTGATGTGCTGAGCATCTTTTTAGAAATCCACCAAAAAGCTTTTTCAAGCATCAACGGATCAATATGCATGCTTAACCTAGTTCTCATTCTCCTGCATGAAGGTGTGGAAACAATGCAAAAATAATACGTGGCTTAATTTCTCGTACCTCTCAATAAAGGAGTTCTGATTCCGTGGGGAATTGACACAAACTTTGAAATTCACGCTTTCAAAATCTTCGTTTTAATTTGCAAAACTAGGTTTGTTTAATTTTGCGCAATGGCAAATCTTGTCAAGAATTATTTAGGGAAATGTTCTGAGATTCTCTTAAAGGCGGAGGAGCAAAAAATTCGGAAAATTATAAAATATTGGAAAATATAATTATTTTTTTGGTTGTTTAGAAAATTTTGAAATTTGAGAATTTTATTATTATAATAAGATTAGAAATTATAAATTAATTATATAATAATAATAAAATGATTATATTATATTTATTATATCCATATAATCAATGTAACATTATATAATTATATTATAATAATATTAAATGTACTGTTAAATTATTATAATAGTATATTTAATCCATATAATATATGATAATATTCTCTCTAATTTTATATATAATAGTATATTAATTATATATATAATATAATTACTATGTATAACATTTATCATATGTCGTTATAATAAAATATTATATTATATTAATTATATGGAAATAATAATAATAATGTACTTTATCCATATAATATTTTTATTTATAAAAATATATAATATGCGATATTAATTCTATAGACATAATATAATTATTTTGCATAATAGTTATTATATTATTATAATAATATATAACAATATATTAATTATATATATTTAATAAATATGATATAATTATTCTTTGATTATAATCTTTTGTTCCGCCTTATATAATAATAATATTATAATATAATTATTATATGTTTTTATAATAATATATATAATATTATATTTATTATAATATAATTATTAATAATATACAATATTATATTAACTGTAATATTTTTATATGAATATAATAATTAAATATTATTATTTTAGTATTATAATATAATTACTATATAACATAGTTATTATTATAATATTATTGTAATTAATATTATTATTTTTATTATTATTACTATTATTATTATTATTACAATTTAATAATAATTATTATTATTATTATACCATATTATACTATTATTAAATGAAATCATATAATTATTATTATTATATTAGTGATGAGAATTACTGTTATTATTTTTTTGTATTAACTCCCTTTCTTCTTTTCCTACACCTCGGCACTCTCCAAATTGTTGAAATTACAATTTGGAGAATTTATGTGAAGAAGAAAATTCAAGTATAATACAATTCCACTATATTCTCTTTGCCAAACAAGAATTTAAATTGAGTGAAAATATATAATCCAATTACATGCCAAATTTCTTGTTGCCAAACACAAACACCCCTAAAATTGAAAGGTCCATCTTATATACCTTCTAATTTCAATAAATATATAACATTAGCAGTGACTAATCTTAACCAAACACTTCAAGCACACAAAAAAATCACAAAAATTAATTTTGCAATAAGTTTGAAGGATAAGTTTGTGGACTCCAAACACATAAGAATACATAAATTTTGAAATTTTATTATAATACAATATACTTGAACATATTATAATTTCGAAAATCTTAAAGAAGACATGGTCTCATCCTTCACTTATTATAAATGTATTATTTTTTTATATAGTCTTTTTCTTGTTCAATTACCATATATTTAAATTGTTCTTATTCTTACGTACAAAACAAAATTAATGTACTTTTGAAAATTAAATAAAAAAGTAAAGAACTATTTGAAAATAGTATACTCAAAACAAAATAAAAATTTGCCCCACACTAGGATAATTAGGCCAGATTATACTCTCTAATGGCTTGTGACCTAATAATTTTTGAAAGGACAAAATGGATAGGTCCACATGGACAGAAGTTTTTGCAGCGAGCCAGTTTCATGCAACTCAAAGGAATATTTTTCCAAGCAATCATTGACACATTTTGATCCCTCCATTAATGTCCCATTTCTTTATTAGGCAAAGCCAACTCCTTTCTACTGATTTGATCACAACTTCTTTTTTCCCTCCATAACCCTAATACTTCCTTAATTACGTAAATACACAAACAACTTTATGATTATACAATCATTGAAATCATAGATATACTTAATCATTAAAAAACATAATTATAATAACAAGTTAAAAATCTCAAATTCATCTCCATTAAACTAAAGACCAGAGCTTCAATGGAAACAAAAAAAACTTCACAAAAACATAGCATGAAAATCTACTACTACAACAAGATAATTTAATGATTGATGAAACCCTAAAATTGCCGATTTCTCTTCTGCCCGCTTCGGCCATCGGCGAAAAGGAAGCCAGGCGAGTCTCCTTCCGAGTCGACGGACTTAGTAAACGAAGTCGAGATCTCAGCATAGAGATCGACCACGCGTCTTATGTTATTGTTTAATTCTCGGATCAAACCAACATTTCTTCCGAGATTATCGGGTAGTTTCGATTCGTGGTTTTGGTTTATTTCGTTGATTAATAGTCTGTTTTTATCGAGTATGCTCTGTACTTGAACGAAGCTCTTGTGAAACGCATGTATCACCTTGTTCTCTCCTTCCATTTTTTGTTTCTCTCTCTCCTTTATCTCAGCTTGAAGTAGTTGGTACCTGCAAAATTGGTACTTGATGAGGATATGAATGTAAATAGAAAAAAGTGGAGGTACGAACTGCAATAATGGAGAAGTGCATTTAACAGGGGGGGAACAAGAAAGGCGAAAACCAAGAATGATAGAGAGGGAGAGAATCTATCGGGACTAGGAGAAAAAGAAAGAAAGAAAACAAACAGAATTAAATGGATAGGAAGTAAAGAAATCATTAATTACTTACTTATTCTCTTTATTTTTTTTATTTTTGGGGGGTTTCTTTTTAGTTGTGTGCTTTTCAGTAAAGGGGAATCAGATGAAAAAGGTGAAGTCTTTCATGTTCAAATGTGATGATAACGCACAATGCAAAAAAGCTGAACCATATCAGATAAAAAGCTCGTCTTGGGAAAATTTCATTCATTTTGTCCACTGAAAGGACCGAAATTTTGCAAACAAACAAACAAATCGAGAGAAAATTTATGGTACAAATAATTAGTTCAAATGAAATCATATCATATAACCAGTCATGCTAAAGTTCCGAACTTTTATTTCTACCAAGTTCAGAAAACTACAAGGAAAATTCAAAGCATTGATTTATCAATCAAGAGAAGATATTTTTCAGAGAGAGAGAAAAAGAAAAAGATTCTGGCTGTTAACATACCTTTGAAATCTTGAACATTCCTCTCTCTAGAGAGAGAGAGAGAGAGTGTGTGTGTGTGTGTGTGTGTGAGAGAGAGAGAGAGAGAGAGAGAGAGAGAGCTGGACAAGATTGAGTCGAATCTGAGATTAGTGAGATACAATAACCGAGTCTTATATAAAAGGGAAATTTTTAAAAAACCCCTTATCTTTTTTCGATATTCTAAAAATCCTCATATCTTTTTGGAAACTCCAAAAAAAACCCTATACCAAATTTGTATTTTCAAATACCCTTATATAGGAATTAAAAATAACCATAAATGGTGTTAAAATTTTTTTGACTAAAATACCCTTCTATTTTCATATGCATATTTTTGTTATTTTTTCATTAATTTTATTAATTTTAAGAAAATTCACAAATAATTTTTAACATGTAGTGATTTCAATAAAATAAAATCATTAAATGTTGTGTTTGTAAAATTTTAATATTCTATTTATTATTCATAAAAATTAACATCAAATAATAATAAAATGAACACCTTGAAAATATATTGATAGAAAATATTTTTTTAAACATCTATTTTTTTTTTAGTTCTTCCTTTATTTTATTTTTTAGTATTTCATGATATTTTAATTTTTAAATATTTGTAAGGTTCTTTTAATATTGTTGTTCATCATATTATTATTTTGTGTTAGTTTTTCAGGAAAAAATATAAAAGTCAAATGTATATAATGTATAAAATATTAAAACTATATAAATATAACATATGATGATTATTTTTTAAAAATTATTATAAACTAAAAAAATTATGATTTTTTTAAAATTAATACAAATAACAAAAATATTCTTTTAATTACTACATATGTATAAAGAAGGGTATTTTGATCATAAAAAAAAATTAACACCATTCATGGTTAATATTAACCCCATAGGAGAGTATTTGAAAATAAAAATTTGGTAGAAGAATTTTTTTGGAGTTTTCAAAAATATACGGTTTTTTTAAAATATCCAAAAAAGATGGGGAATTTTTTGAAAATTTCCCTATATAAAATGAAAGAAAACAAAAGCAGAGATATAGAAGAGGAATGATTGTAGAGAGAGAGAGAGAGAGAGAGAGAGAGAGAGAGAGAGAGAGGGGGTGAAGTAGATTCGTCAGTCTCTCTCTTTCTCGTCACACCACTAAATACAGAAACAAGCCAGATCCTCTTCCATTTTCCTCTGTGGCAATCTATGTTATATCTTTCATATGGCTTCTTCAATGTTATAAATTGGGCCATGATCTTGAATTAATTTGAAGCCCAATGAATATTATTTACACCAATATTCTGATAAATTACGAATAACTAATCAAAGCCCATCAAAACAACACTTTCTGAATGGACCTCAAAAGTTAGAAATAATCAAGATTATGATCAAGTTAGAGAGAATCAAAATTCAAACAGGGAACAAAAAACATGACAGCATCCATATTACATGTTTAATCAAAACTTATCATATTGTGCAAGGTAACAAAATACCCATATATCATGTTTATATATGTGGACTGCATATGCATATTATGATATATCATCAAAAGGGATCCTCAATCATTCCAAACTGCAAACATTGCGGGATAGGAAGGCGGTAAAATAGAAACGGGTCGGGCCGGTACGATCCAATTCACATTTCTGTTACTACTCTCTCCACCCTCATACGTCAAAGTATGACGATAGGGCCATGGGTAAGGATAATCCCTATTATAAACCTCGGAGCTTTCGGTATTTTTTCCTTCACCTTCGACCGCATTGGGGTTTTTCGGAGAAGATAGAACCGTGTCCGAATAATCATCGGTCTCGATGTAATTATTAGGGTTGGGGGCTGATGTGGCGGCGGCGGAAGAGGACCGCTTGGCCAAATCTCCGCCTATTAAATGAGCACTTGCACCAATCCGGTTCACGTCGTATTTACTTATGTCAAAATTTGTCACGGCACTCGTTCCACGAAACTTTATTGCTGCTATGTCGTAGGCTTCCGCAGCTTCCTCCTGTGTGCCTATATCATATGAATCATATAAATACACCCGTTAAATCGAGATTAGTGAAAGATTTGATTATATACGACTTATGGCTTTGTTTTACTAAATTTGAAGGTTTTTTAAAAAATAAAAATATCTTCTTTAACTTGAAAATGAGTTTTTTTTTTAAAAAAAAATTGAACTACGACCATATATTTGTAAAAAACAAGATTTCGTGAGTTTAAATTTTGAACAAATCATGGTTTCAAAACTTGGGAATTCTTAAAACTTTTTCTTTCTTCTTTTTTGTTTTGCATTATGAGAGTTAGAAAATAAGTTATTCACTATTCGTTTGATTTGACATGCAAAGGAAGTGTGTTTTAAAAAAATAAAAATATCTTCTTTTACTTGAAAATTAGTGTGTTTTTAAAAAAAAAAATTGAACTACAACCATATATTTGTAAAAAACAATATTTCATGAGTTTAAATTTTGAACAAATCATGGTTTCAAAACTTGGGAATTCTTTTTTTTCTTTTCTTCTTTTTTGTTTCGCATTATGAGAGTTCGAAAATAAGTTATTCACTATTCCTCCTTCCCCGTTTGATTTGACATGCAAAAGAAGTGTCATACAAAGGTAAAATAAAATTTTCGAACTCCCAAAAATCTAAAAAATACTTTCTATAATTTCAATTTTCAAATAGGAGGACATTGTTTTATAAAATTTTATTATGATGTTATTAATTAGTAATTTGCTCTTGAAAAGTATTCTCAATATCATGCAAATAATGGTGAGATGAGAAAAGGAGTGCTCACTAAAAGTGCCAAGATAAAGATCCTTGTTTCCGGCCACTCTCCCTATTCTTGCCTGCCACCTCCCATGCTGGTGGTGCCTAGGAAATCACATGTAGTAAATGAAAAGTAAGACAATAATAAATGAAAAAAACATTGATATGTTAGGGTTCTATACATGACACAAACCTAGTAACACCTCTGTATATTGATGCTCCCCTTGAAAATCCACTGCTATTCCTAATTAGGAAAATAAACTTCATGAGAAATTTACATCCTAGATTTTTATGTAATTAGAGAATATATAAGAGCTTATTAACATTATTATTTACAGAGTTTAAGAAACTAATTACCTTCTTAGGTGGGCTACATACTCCTGTCTGCTCATGTGCTTCATCTCTTCCAATTCCTTCTCATACATGCTAAACTATATAAATTTAGATTTATAAAAATACATAGAAAATAAAATTGCATAATGAACATGGTTTCCAACATTCATTGCAATAACTCAAAATTCAAAAATATTTTTTATTAAATAACTCTAAATATGTGATCAAAGTTACCAAAATGAACAATGAAAATAGAATCAAAATGTTCAGATCTTTTTTTTATTACAAAAAAAATGTTCAGATCAGTACAGAGAAATTGATGTGGGTAATTGGACCCCAGTATTTGAGTGCAGCCAAATCATAAGCTCTTGCAGCCTTCTCCTCTTTGTCATATCCCCCTTCATTGAAATTCACAATTTTTAAATATTGAATCAAGTAATGAGGATATTATATGACTCTTAAGACTTTGTGGAAGCAATGAATTCATGTGTATACACTATACATAAATGATAGAACTTGCCTAAATAAACTGCTCCATGAAAATGGTGACCCCAATTTTGATCATCAACGGTAACATAAAAGATAATATAACAAAACACACAATGAAGATCATAGTTATTCAAAAGAATATTTAGCCAATATGCTAATTTCAGATTTATTACCTTGTCTTCCTTTTCTAGTTTGACCTTCTTTTCGACTACTATTATCCCATAAATGAGCTTCGTATCTTCCTGTCCATCTATGCCTGTATACCATAATAAAAAGAAGAAGCAATCATCATTTATTCAAATTTTCAAATTGCATGCATGCATGAATGATGAATCATGATGAATCATGATTCATGATTCATGATTCAAAAACTTGAAAAAGAACACAAAGAACCGACCTCGTGACACCTCTGTACTGAGAAGTCCTTTGCCCAAAGTTCTGGCCCGTCTTTTTCTGTACCACTTTTGTCTGTACCGAAATTTCATTCATCTTTTCAGGTCCATCAATGGCTGGTGCCACATCATGAGTTCCAGAAACAGGACTCACAGAAAGGGTTAAAGAACCATGTGCAGTGTTCTGCCTTAGCCAAGACTTAATCCCTGATATAGAAGTAGAGCCTTCAATTCCATTGTAAGGAGAAACATGGCTAGCACTCGTGTTAGGGTTAGGGTTTGGTTCGTTTCCCTTGTTTTCGTAGTATGAACCTACGAAATTATCCAATATGAAGAAAATAAGTGAGAGAAAACTTGATGAAAGAAGAGAGAAGAAGAAACAGAACACATACCACTTGCACCATAAGAGTTGTTACGAGGTGGACTGATTGGAGTGGAAGAGAAAGGCACTTCATTAGTAGTATTGTCGCCATTGTTGAAGGACGGAGGGAAACCAAGCCAACTTCTCATGTCCATAAAGGTTGCTTAAGAAGATGAGCAGAAGCCCACAAACCAAGAAGAAATAAGATCTCTTTCTTGGGATTTTTCAATGTTCTCTATTTCCAACGTTCTTGAGATTTTTTGTGCACGAAAGCCACGAAGAGGAAAATGATAAGAGACATGGAGTAAATGCTAAATAGACCAAGGAAAACTGGAAAAGTTATTCTTATGTTTGTAATGTTATCAAGCTCCATTTCTATAACATTAATTCTTATACATATTTTTATGTTTATTAATATAAATATATTTATACAAAACATGCATATTAGAAAGAAATTTCTTTTATAACAGCTCCATTTCTATAACATTAATTCTAATACATATTTTTATTTTTATTAATACGAATATATTTATACAAAACATATATGTTAGGCAGTACGGATATCGTTATCATAAATTTATTTTTTGATAACCATACTCGTACTGACGTAGTTATCACTTGTGTGTGGTACAATATTTTTTACTCACAAAATCGTTACCTAAAAAAACGATTACTATACAAAATTTGTTAAATTATTTTTTTTGAAAGAAAAGTAAGCACGATACGTGCTCGATCTTTTCGTTTTGATATATTAAAAGAAAAAGTTTCGATACAAAAGATGCGAAACGAAAAAGATACAAGGTGATCTAAATTGTTAAAATATTTCTAGCCATTGATGTTCAATGTCTTTGTCGTCGGAATTATGAAGGATAATGTTCTCGTCATAGCCTGACTGGGTTTCCCTCGCGTCGGACCTGCCTCGCAGTCTTGCTGGATCTGCTATAACCTAGTAACAATCCATAACCACCTATGTCATATCGATCGCGTCGCCAGAGAGATGCACTTCATAACAACTCGGGTCGAGGATTACGTTATTTTGAAGATCTGACTCGGTTTCCCTCGCGTCGTCACTGACTCGGTCTCCCTCGTGGTCTTGCTGGGTCGGTTGTAGCCTAAAAATTTGTTAAATTATTAATTCCTGACTCGTGAACCCACTCGCTACTCCGAGCCACTCACTCTCGTTAACTTTCTCTTCGTGAATCTTAACCTCACAATCGATGAACTTTCTTCATAAAATCTTAATTAATTCATTACTCTCCCATTCCTGATTCTCGTTATTCTCTCCCGAATATTCTTCTATCGAAAATACAAGGTATTATTTCTAAAAATACTAAAATTTTAATTTGTTTTAATTTTTCATTTGAATTTAAGGTATATTTTACAACATTACTAAATTGATACGTCGATTGACTCCGAGTCCGAGTTGCAAGATTTATCTACAATATTCGATTTATCTACAATAGAATTGGTAAATCGAATTTTTTTTATTTAGTCGATAGACTTTTACTTCTTGTTATAATATTGTCGGTTTCAAGGACGATAATGGAACGTATTTTTCTGCAATGAATATCGTCAAGACGAAACTTTGTAATAAAATGGAGAATGTGTTGTTAGTAAATTATTTGTTTGTCTATATCCGAAAACATTGTCCGAACTCTCTCAACCGATAAAATTATAGTCGATTTTGTTATGATACAAACAAGACGTGTTAATTTTCGTCTTAAATAAATAGCTAGTTTTAGTTATATATTTATTATATTAATATATTGTGGACGTTTATTATATATTGACAATGTTATATAATTATGCTTTGTGTGTTATATTTTATGATCGAAATATTATGTCGTACTTACTAATAAAAATGTTCATAATTAATTAATTTATCGTGTCCCTTACTATTCATTTCTGGATCGTCCATGTTTGTGTGTTCAATCGGATGATGAATACTACAATGTCCTGCATGGTAAGGACATCATTGATTTATACCTATGTTGCACGGATACGGATACGGGTAGCGTATCCGATACGATACGGATACGACGATACGGCAATTTTCAAAAAATCACGGATACGGGGATACGGCAATTTAATATATTTATATTATATATAATTAATAAATAAGTAATAAATTAAATAATTAATTAATTATATTTTTAAATTAAATATCATGGCAATAAATAATATCAAGCAAACAATACAAGTATCATAAAACTATCATAAACTTGTTCTAGAAATATTTTAGAACTAATATAGAAGTATCCTAGAAATATCCTATATAATTTATTTAAAAATATTATGGGCCAAAATATATAATAGGCCGAAGTATCCTAAATGGAGTATCCCAGCCGTATCCTGGCCGTATCCCCAGCCGTATCCTGCCGTATCCCCGCCGTATCCAAAAAATAAAATATTAAAATATTCGGATACGCCACGTGACGTATCCGATACGTATCCGAGCCGTATCGCACCCGTATCCGTATCGGATACGCGTATCCTCAGGATACTTCTGCGTTTTTGAAGTATCCGCGTAACATAGATTTATACATATCAATGTCTAATGTCTAAATGAGTAGTGATGTACAATTTCTAATATTTTTTCTCAACTACCTAATTTATACGATTTACCATCGTGATATATAATTTAATTATCTTAATTTATAATTAAATATTAAATTATTGACAGTACAAAAGTCAGAACAAATAAGCTAAACTCATCTTGGGAAATGGAGGAATTTACTTCTCTCGTGCTTCCTTCAGCCTTATGTAACATTTTGTTGGCCATCGAAAAATGAACCGAACATGATGATAAACGGTCAGAAGAACTGCCAAGTGCCAACGTATTCAACATTTTTAGTTACATGTTTTTCTATTTACTAATTAATGTTTTTCTGTAATATTCATGCAAATAAAAGTTGGGAAATTATACCTTGCCCCCCAAATGCATTCCCACTTTGATGATGCCATCATCAAAGTGGGAAGTGTTAATTCCCTTCTCCAATTTGCACCCCACTTTCTCTCCGGATTAACAAGTGTTTGGAATTAATAATTAATTGTGATGTAATTAACAGCTAATACAAGTACCTAATAATTCATTATTAGAATTAACAAGTAATTCGAATCATAGTTAATCGAGTGGGGTAATTTTTGGGAGATGAAAAAGAGCCCCTCTCACTTGATGATGGCATCATCAAAGTGGGAATGCATTTGGGGGTACGGTAAATGGCCTCATAAAAGTTTGGGTGGAAAAGAGTTCAAAACAATCATATAGAGAGAGAGAGAGAGTGAGAGAGAGAGAGAGTGTATTGGATTTGGATTGCGTCATTGATTTGTAGCTCATTGGGAAGTGTGGCTATGATGTTCAGACTTTCAAACTCAAACATCGTCGTTTTGCATGCCTACTTCCAAGTTTGACGTCTAGTGGTCTTTTTATGCTACTCAGCCCAATTAGATACCTAATAGTTTCATAAAGCCCAAATTAGTCCATGATATATCCATGATACAAATATGAAACAGGCCCAACAAATATGTTGCTAAAATGAATAATCTGCAAGTAGATTAGTTTTTCTGCAATTTAGTCATTTATGACTTTAATATAGGAATGGTAAGAATAATTCTATATTGTATTTATATTTAAATAGTTAAATTAATTAATTTTATATTGTATTGTATTTATATTATATAGTTAAATTAATTTATTTTAATTCAGCGAAGGCTAACTGCATGTTGTATAGAATTACTCGGAATGGTAATTCATTTATACATTTTTTGTTGGATAAATTATAGCTTGGACTATTCAATAAACGAAACCAAAATTTAATATTAAACATATGATCTAAATCTTTAATCATTAAGTATTTTAACCAAAATCTAAAATCATCACACACATCTAAGAAAAGCATCACATAAGAAACAAAAGTTTTAAGTTTTTTTTTTATCTTTTCATCGAGTAACTAAGTCGAAAACGACTAATTGAAAAAACAATGGAAAGATTTTGGCTTTTCAGCAATTTCTGTTTTGATGAAATTCGAACCGAGCACAAATTGATTCGGTTTTCCGTCGAGTGTTAAATCGAGCGTTCGATTTTTCTGACTTTCATTTGATTCCCACCAAAATCCGTTTCGTTTCGATTCGCATTGATCCAATTTGCAGAGCTTTTCTTCATCCATTTTTTTCTCAACTCCATAATACCCCCTATATTAATCCAATATAATAGTTCAATATTGTCACAAATCGAATAAAAGCTCGATGAAATACCAGTTAATAAATTAGTAAACGTACCCGAGATTATCCAAAGACATGCCAACAATGCGATTAGGGTTCTTGGATAACGAATAGGGCGAGGAAGACGATGAAGAAGAATAGGCATTGGTGGTATTAGTAGCCAGAGATAATTCCACAAGCTTTCTTGAACGATTTTTGCCTCTATGCATATGTCTCTCGCAGTATTTTGAGTCCGCAAATACCTCTTTCGAACATCTCCATTTCTTCCCATCCGTTCTCCGACACCGTCCCGGTTCCGGATCCTCTCTTCTCCGCCCGAAACCCATTTGCATCGATGCCCACCCATCTACCAACAATTACCATGTTCTAAGAATTTGCAATTAATGGGCCAAGCAGAAGAATTGACATATACCTGATGAAGTGAAACCAGTAGGAATTTGAGGAGAGAGAAACCCTAAAGTAGGGTTTGGGCCAATGGACATGTCCAGTAAAAAGCTCTTCTTGACATGCAGGATTAGATCAGGAGGGATAGGGAGTCCACATGCCAAATACTTGAATATCAGTGCTTGTTGCTCTAGCTCTCTCCATTGTGATGGAGTGAAAGGATACATCTTTTCCTAAACCTTGTTCCAAACACACAAATGGCAGAGAGAGAGACAGAGATGCACTTTTCTTTTGAGCAGCATCTATATGAAGATGATTCCTCTGTTATTCTTCCCTATTGTAACAAGTGCAATTGACAAGAGAGTCAAGATGGACAGAGAAAAAGACTGCAAACTGCAAAATGTACTATAATAAGCATTTCTATCATTTCCATCTTCAAGGTAATTTTTCATTAATACCCCTGTAAAAATTAAAGACATCATTTGCTGCAAGATCCTCTGAGTTCATACAGATATATATAATTTATGTAGCAGATTATTATTTATGTTTATTTGTTTATAACAATAATGATTTGTTACAAAAACTAAAGCATGTACAGAAGGGTTGGAATTTAATGAAATAAATAAGAGAAGTGTGAGTGAGTCAGAGAGACATGGCTCAGAAGAAGATAACAGGTGGAGAGTTGTCAGGTTTTGAAGTTATTAAATCACTGACCCTAAACCTGCATCTCTCTGTGCCACTTTTCTGTACCTTGTCCTTTTGTCCTTTTTTACTAAAAAACCCCGTGACCAAAATACTGGTTCCTTGCATGCTCCTAGCTCACCAACTCACAAATATTGGTTTACAGTGTTGTTGTGATAGGGAGTAGGGACTATGTTATGCGAATACTTCAAAAATACAGAAGTATTCTGAGGTTACGCGTATCCGATACGGATACGAATGCGATACGGTTCGGATACGTATCGGATATGTCACGTGACGTATTATAATATTATAATATTTATTTTTTTCGGATACGGCGAGAATACGTCAGGATACGGCTGGGATACGTTCGGGATACGGCTGAGTTACTTCATTTATGATATTTCGGTCCATTATATATTTTGGTCCATAATATTTTTAAATAAATTATATGATACTTCTAGATTAGTTCTAAGATATTTCGAGAATAAGTTTATGATGTTTTCATGATATCTGTATTGTTTGGTTGATATTATTTATTGTCATGATATTTAATTTTAAAATATTATTAATTTATTATTTTAATTTATTACATACTACTTATTAATTATATGTAGTATAAATATAATAAAATAATAATTATATAGCTGTATTCGTATTCGTGATTTTTTGAAAATCGTCGTATCGCCATATCCGTATCGTCCGTATTCGTATTCGTACAACATATGATATGATATGGACCATATGGTCCTGTGGATATGGTGCACACAGCTTGATCCAAATGAAGTGAAGTGGAAACAAAAAGATAACCAAACAAAAAATCAATGAAAAAGATTAAAAGCTACCTTGGGGCACACACCACCACTATATCCTGCCATTCCTCACTTTCGGCTGTACTTTTCTGAACTCTTTTTTCCTCCTCTCTCTTGCATTTTCAAATTTTCATTTTTCAGTTACACAGTGTAATATAAAACCCTTTATTCATGTCTAAAAGCCCATTATATCCTTTAAGGCCCATTAAATCCAACAAAATCCATTACATTTTTGTAAGAGTACTAAAAAAAAAAGTTCTTAACGATATTTAACGGTTAAAAAACAATTAAAGATGGGTTCTTAACGATATTTATCGGTCACGACAAATGTTCACATGCTATTTGACTGTGTTTGATTGTTTTTTCCTTAACGGTGTTATTTAGATCCTTATTTACATGTAATATGTTGGACCAAATTTCAACTCCATTTTATAACAAGTTAGAATGATAATTAGGTAATTACTAAAATATCAGAATACATGTTTTTTAGAAACAACAATTTTGATTAAATTATAATCAGTGTGTATTCATGAAAAATCTGAACACAAAAGCCCTAATTTGTAATTAGACGATTCAATTTCACTACAAAACCAATGAATGATTTACACACAAAAATACTAATTTGTACATTTTCATCAGATAAGTCCAAATATAAAAAAAATGATACATGATCGAATGAATTAGCTGGATCCAAACAATGATCTCTAATCCCTTGATATACTATTTAATAAACACAAAATAGGAAGGAAAAAAAGCACAAATACATGGTAAATCTTCAATAGAAAGGAAAAAAAGTTGAACAATGGGGCCGGAAAAAAAAATGCCCGAATAAGAGGTGGGCTGCTGCTTTAAAAACTCGTCAGAGGAGGAGGGGGCAGGCTGCTCGTCAGAGAGAAGAAGAGTCGCAAATAATTTACTAATTTACTAATATAGATAGTTTTAACTAATATACAGAAGAAGAGGAGGAGGGGGCAGGCAGGCTGCTTTAGAAAAGGATGTATAAATTAGGGTTAAATGAGAGAGAAGAGTGGCTAGGTTAGTTTTAACTTATATAGATAGTTTGATTCATGGGTAATTTACTAATTTATCAATGGTCTACATTTAACCATCAAAAAAAGATAAGGGTAAAAATGTCATTTTAATTTCGGGTATTTTCGGGTACGGGTTCGGGTTACCCGCAGGGCGGGTAGTACTCCGCCCGTACCCGACCCGAACCCGAACCCGAACCGGATATTTTTTTTCGAGTAATACCCGACCCGTGGGTATTTTTTTTCGGGTATTACCCGCCCCGTTCGGGTTGGCTACCCGCGGGTTCGGGTTTTACCCGACCCATTGACATCCCTACTTGTAGCGGTGCTATAGCGTGATTTCAGATGTAAAATAATGAATCAAATATGTTTGTAAAAAAAATATATTATGCGGCATTTATTTATTTAGAATATAATAATAATAATAATAATAATAATAATAATAATAATAATGATAGTAATAATAATAGTAATAGTACAAATAATAATAATAATTATTATTATTATGATTAAATAGTACAAATAATAATAATAATAATAATAATAATAATAATAATAATAAGGACATCTCATTCCTGTTGCACTCGAAACACACCGGTTTCAAGTGTTGGCGCTTTCGGTCATCGTTGAACTTGCACTATTGGTCCTTTGGGTCCTCGTGCCTCCTTACCAACAAGGACATCCAATGCTCGCTTTCGTTCGTGTCGATAACGATGCTTGCTATAGGTCCGGAATTTGAGGTGTTTGTCGTGTTGTTGCTTC
Source organism: Luzula sylvatica (assembly GCA_946800325.1). Classification (NCBI taxonomy): domain Eukaryota; kingdom Viridiplantae; phylum Streptophyta; class Magnoliopsida; order Poales; family Juncaceae; genus Luzula; species Luzula sylvatica. The sequence goes on along the minus strand of OX326958.1, from coordinate 27,341,984 downwards.
GTTGGTTCATGCGGGTCTCAAATTGCGGAGATAACTTACGAAAATTTTCGGAGTGATGTCTTGGCTAACCATCTTGGTTTCCAAGACGACGAGGATAGTTTCCCATTTTGACAGCATAGCTCGAATTAGCTTACCTACAACTCGAGAACTTGTTAGGATCTTTCCTAGAGCGATGAATCCGATTTTGATATGCGTCATTCTTGAGTACATATCATCTACGAATTCATTCTCGATCATTCGGAAACGATCAAATGATTGTTCGAGTCCCATTAATTTGGTTCCCTTCATTCTATCGTTTCAATTTTAGATCTTTGGATTTAACTAACATGTTTAGGTTGTTCACTTTTAGCACTTTTACCCTTGTTAAAGTCACGGTACATGAAAGTATATCCGTGACTATTAGATCGATTGTTCTCCCATTTCAATTTTAGATCTTTGGATTTGGAAGGACTGGGTTTATTACCGTTGTCCTTCTTGAACCCTAGACCCGATTTGTCATTGGGCTTTTGTCCCATTAATGACCCTTTTAAAACTTGATCCAACGAAGGAGTGCTAGATGCAATGGATGCACAAGCCTTCTTCAATGATTCATTTACAACTTTTGCATTTTGAAGTTCAACTTTTAGGTGTGATATCTCGCCTTTGAGGGCTTGACATTCACATTTCGAAAATTTTTGAAATTCATTTATTTGTGCTTTGTAAGAACTAACCGATAATTCTAAAGAAGCTACCTTTGCCTCAAGAGCTAGTCTCGAGCTCTCAATTTTTTCGTCATTTTGACGAGGTTCATCGACGTCTCTCAAGAGTTCGTCAAAGTAGTCAAATTCTAATTCGTTGTTAAAGTTTGATGAGGACAATGAAACCGAGGTTGGCTTACTTAAATGACTTAGGGTTTTGAGAGATACCTCATGACCTAGGTCATGTGATGCGCTTGATGTAGAGGCGAGAGACATGGCACTCGGTGAGTGGTGCACAACGGATTCCGGCATCGGGGCTCGTTGGAGGAGCATTGCTTGAATTTCTCGTTCCACTACGTCGTCAACCGAAGGAGTGATTTCCGCCATTAGAGCTAAGTTAGCGGTTTCTCGATCCGAGTTGCATTCCGAGTCGGAAGAAGTGCTTGAAGCATCCGACTCTCCCCATCTTCCTACATGAGCTTTATAAGCCTTTTTCTTTTTAAATTCTTTACCTTTGTCCTTGTGTTGTTCGGTGCGACCCGAGTCTTCATGTCGCCTTTCATATCGAGGCTCTCGTCTTTCCCGGTCTTTGCGGTCATCATCCTTCTTGTTCCAAGGAGCATGTTCGGGATGAAGGGTCCAACATGTCTCGATTGTGTGACCCTTCTTGTTGCACTCAAAACAATACGGCTTCAAATTTTGTTTCTTTCGATTGTCGTTGAATCGTCTTTCATGCGACCTAAAATCACGAAATTTTCTTACCAAGAGAGCTATTTCACTCTCGTCGTCGCTTACCTCCAATGCGGGTAGGGCAATGGCCTTGGTTCGTGATGTCGATGGATTCTCTTGGTTCAATTGCTTGAGATGTGCCTCGAAGTTTCGAAAGTAGCTTACCAAGTCTTCGGGCGACATGTCTTGTGTGGCCATCATTGTCTCCAAAGCCACCCGTAGAGTCTCCCAACTCGTTGGCATTGCTCGAATCAATTTTCCTACAACTCGAAAATTTGTTAGGGACTCTCCAAGTACGGTGAATCCGTTCTTGATATGATTCATCCGAGTATACATATCATCAACGGTTTCACCTTCGATCATCCGGAAACTATCAAATTGTTGATCGAGTCCCATGAGTTTGGTTCTCTTCATTTGATCGTTTCCTTCAAATCGATTGAGGAAAGCACGCCACATTTTAAATGAGGTATCACATCCATCTACTAAGACGGAGAGTGATCCTATCAAGTTTGTGAGAATGAGATTTTGGGCATATATATCGGAGGTTTCATTTGAGGAAGCCTCGGTTGTTAATGAAACCTTACCGTTGGCGTCGGTACTCGTTGTGAGGATGAAACCCTCTTCAACGACCGATTTTAGCCATTGGATGGTGAATACATTTAGCATGCACCTTTTCCAAATGTTCCAATTTTTACCGTCTAATTTGTCCGGGTAGGTTAATTGCATTTTTGGTATGGTATAGTTGGCCATGATCGTATACAAGTTGTCAATTTCACTAAGAGACGATTAGTATTTCGCTCTGATACCAATTGTTGGTTAATTCTAACCTAGAGGGGGGTGAATAGGTAATCCTAACGTACAATTTTCGACTAAGGTATACGATTCTAATTTATGCGGAAGCTTAAAATGATTTAAATAAAATAATGCAAATACCGAACAAGATGAACACGCAATGTTTATTACGGAGTTCGGTAGGTGGTTGCTTTGTAGCTTTAACTCACCCTTTACTTGCTTAATCGACCGATTCGATTAGTTGCAAGTACCTACGTCTCCGGGAATGCCTTGTGCCTTTTCGGCGTTCGATTGAATTCCAACTCACTCGTACAAGGTTTTGCCTAGATCGATTTACACGTTTTCTATCGATCTATGGCGGGCTCTACACTCTTAGTACTAGCCTATTACAATTTCTAAATACGAACTAAAATGTGATCGGTCACGCAAGTTGGGAATCGTATTTGGAGGGAGAAGAAGGAAGATTAATCTCTAAGATTGTTTTAGAAGATTAGGGGCTCAAGATGTTTTGCAAGGTTTCTCTCTTTTGAATGTAAAATATGGATGGTTAAAGTGAGGAGAGAGAATGAGGGAAGGGTTCTATTTATAGAACACATAGACCCTTCCCAAACTTGCATTTTCTGCATAGTCCGTTATAACGGATTTCATGTCCGTTATAACGGACCATAAGTCAAAACTAGCCGTTACGGCTGTTATATTCGAATTGTTACACAGTCCGTTATAACGGAACGTATGTTCGTTATAACGGAAGTCTGTGTTATGAAGTTCGTTGTAACGAACTGACATGTCCGTTGCAACGGACATCATACTGGGACTTCTCTTCAGTTCGAGTTTAATTCCCGTACACTCCGTTATAACGTATAGTGGCATTCCGTTGTAACGGATTGGTTAATCCGTTGCAACGGACATGAAGAGAAGAGTATTGTACTGAAGTGAGTTCAATGTCCGTTATAACGGACATATATGTCCGTTCTAACAGACATACTTCTGTGACATCCTTCAAGTTTGAATTTAATTAGCGTTGTAACGGACATTATTCCGTTGCAATGCTTTGCTGAAGTCCGTTATAACGGATTGGTTAATCCGTTGTAACGGACTATACTGTGTTTTCATTCTTGAATAGGACGAGCATGTCCGTTATAACGGACATTGAGTTTCGTGTAACGGACATCCTTATTTCAGCCTTTTATATCAATTCAGGATTTCGAATATATTTATTTGACTTTTATTTTGAGCTTAATCATACATAAACAAGTTTAGGGATACCTATACTGTGTTTTGGTGATTAGATTGATATCTCAACTTGCGGAATCTTCGATGTCTTGATTCCGTGATTCTTCTACATCTTGATCTTCTTCGCGATTCTTCGATGTCTTGTTCGTTGCTATTCTTGATTGATTTTTGCTTGTATATTTTGATCTTCTTATTGCTTTTTGTACCTATATCTCCTACACATATTTCTCGATAGATTTTGTTAGTAGTATCGACATTGTTTTTGAGATAATCAAACAATCGGAAATTTGAACCAACACGGGTCGGGTCATTTCGGGTTCGGGTCGTTTCGGTTTGCGGGTCATTCGGGTCATCGGGTCATTCGGATCGCTGGTCATTCGGGTTTCGGGTCGTTTCGGTTTTCGGGTCGTTCGGTTCCGGGTCGTTTCGGTTTTCGGGTCGTTCGGTTCCGGGTCGTTTCGGTTTTCGGGTCGTTCGGTTCCGGGTCGTTTCGGTTTTCGGGCCGTTCGGTTTCCGAATCGTTTTGATTTTCGGGTTGTTCGGTTCCAAATCGTTTCGATTTTCGGGTCATCGATTTTGAGTCGTTTCAGTTTTTGTTCTTTCGGGTACGGATTACAGGTCGATGAAGGATTTTGATAAAAATATTTTGTTTTGTGTTTTATATAATTTCAATTTATAATTATGACGTGGTAAATGAATTTTGTTTGGATTTGTAAATGACGATCATTAGTGTAATTTTTTGTTTTTAACCAAGTTTGTGAAGTTTATTCAAAAAATAACCATTCATGGAACAATATTTCAAAATTATCTTTAGCGCTGAGTGAATCAGTGCCTGGCGCAGTATCATACCTCGCTTTTCTTTGTTTTCGTGATTAGTGAAAATAACAATTAACTAACATGATTTATGCCATTAAAATGGAAGCGCTGTACCAAAGCACGCATGACGAGGTTTCAATCCTTGTCACCATTGACCAATGACCATGCATGTGAGGTTTGTTGTTTTTTTGTTTATACCCTCAATTTATTTTCTAATCACAACAAGTCATGTTCCCTAGTAATAATAATAATATATTTTCAATAGGAAACATTTATAATATTTTTGCTTTAGTCCTAAGAAAAGTCAAAACTATATGTATAATAATAATTTAATAATAATCTTATATGGATTATATGGATGTAATATAATATTATAATAATATATCATATGCATAAAATAATATTATATACATAAAATTTATGATAATAATAATAACATCAAATGTACTTTTTTTATTATTATAATATTTTTTTTATTTTCATTGTATAGATACGACATAATATATTTATAATTATTATGTTAAATAGTATTGATATATTATTAATAACATAGTACTTAATATTTACATATATTATTAATATGAATTCGAATAAATATTAAAAGATATAATTAAATAGTATTGATGTATTATTAATATTAAAAGATATAATTAAATATTCAGTAAAATTTATTTAAATTTATGAATTCGAATAAATATTAATTATGTATTAATTTAAGCGCCAATATATACTAGTTATTATTTTAATTAAGTGTATTAATTAGTTCATAAAATATATTGTGGTAAAATTTGGAGAAATATATCATATTTAAAATTAAAAATTCCTATATTTGGAGAAATATATCATGAGCCTTCACGGGAGATGAATAGCATGGACATCATCAAATCTCTCATTATTACTTACTTTTACCCTTCATTTTCTTTAAATGTATGGCAAATAGCAAGGGCAAACCTAGTAATTACTATTAAAATAGAGGGCAAATAAATACAACATTCAAATGAACAAAATAGTGAAATAATTGGTGCAACCCATATCATGTCATAAATTTTTGAACATAATAATTATGACTAAATATTAAGTACTGTATTAATAATATATGTAAATATTAAGTACTATATTATATTAATAAAAAAGTACATTTGATAATTATAAATATATTATGTCGTATCCAATTAATTTTTGCTCAAATTTCTAAAAATATGAAAAATTAATTTAAGATATTCAAAAAAAAAGAAATAACTAGTAATGATATTTGAAAGTTACAATAGAACAAGGTGTTCAAGATTACCAATTGAATTAGGAAAATAGATCCAATAAAATAATTACTCAATAAATTCCCTCATTAATAAAATAAATGGAAACAAATAATTAAAAGTTCACAAGAAATATAAATGATGTAAATTATTTATTTATGTTTTTTACAGTTTATGGATGTTGATAATGTGAACTAATTCAAAAAAGATTTTTTCTTTAAATTCATTTGATGATAAATATCTGCATATTACATATTATATTAATCTCATCTTCTTGTTAAAACTTAGTTATATATAATCATAAATATATTTATGATAAATAATAACTCATTGTATTATAATATATGAGGGCTATATGAGAAAAACTAATAAAAGAAATATCATATTATATTATATTATTATTGTTTAGAATTTGGATGAACAATTAATGTCATTAAAATAAAATACACAGAAATATCATATTATAACTCTATTAAATATTTTGAATATATAATATTACAATTATATTAATATAATTATTGAACATATTCAAATTCAGATAATACATAGAAATATTCCTAACATAAAAAAATAAATAATAACTCCAAAATTATTTCCCTCCAAAATATTTCGTTACTTTCCCTCCTCTTTTCATGTCTCATATTTTTAAGTAAACTTTTAGTATTAATTTAATTATTGAACATATTAAAATTCAGATAATACATAGAAATATTTCTAACATAAAAAAATAAATAATAACTCCAAAATTATTTCCCTCCAAAATATTTTGTTACTTTCCCTCCTCTTTTCATTTCTCATAGTTTTAATTAAACTTTTAATATTAATATAATTATTGAACACATTAAAATTTAGATAATACATAGAAATATTCCTAACATAAAAAAATAAATAATAACTCCAAAATTATTTCCCTCCAAAATATTTCGTTACTTTCCCTCATCTTTTCATTTCTCATTTTTTCAATTAAACTTTTAGTATTTTCTTACTTTCCCAGGTTTCCTTCTCTTATTATTTCTCATTTTTTAATTAAACCTTTTCTTTCTATCCAAGCCAAAGTAAGAGAGAGAAAATCCCCATTTCATTCTAATTATTTTGCTGAGAAGAGAAGTGGAGAATCACCCCAGAGCATTGGAGAATCAACCCACACAATCTCAGGATTACTTCAATTTAGGTAACTTGCGAATGTTTCTTTCAATTTTACTCTATTTCGTCCATCTCTCATTTCATTCTAATTTTCGTCTATCTCTTTCAATGTCACGGTTTTGTTTTATCTAATGTGAAATTTCTAATTAATGGTGTAAGTAATCTCTCATTTCGTTCTAATTTAAGTAATCATTCATTGTAAAATCTCTAATGTAAGTATTTTTTTACTTTTTCCCAAATATGCACTGTAAAAATTATATACTGTTGAAATACAATATAAGAAGAGTTTTCTTTCAAATTTATATACTGTTAAATTTTATTGTGTAAGTAATTATCTAATGATTGTTATAGCTAACATATTGTTATATGTTATTATAGGTTTGTGAAAATACAATTAAACAATGGACACCACTGATATAGAATTAAACGCTAAATCGAAAAAAACGAGATCTAAAGCTTGGACTGGGTTCACTGTAGTTGAGGTCGAAGGGGGAAAAAAGAAAGCAAAATGCATGTATTGTGGAAAGCTTTATGTTGCGGAAGGTAGAACGGGAACCTCCAATTTGCTTCGTCATATTAATAGTTGCAAAGATCGCACGATCGATATTGAAGCGAGCCAAGCTAAGGGTAGTAAACTTGATAAAGGTGTTTTCCGTGAGAAGATGTCCGGTGCGATCTTTCGCCATGCTTATCCTTTTTCAATGGTCGAGCACGGAGGTTTTCGCGATATAATCTCTTACACGAGTAATGATTTTATTCAACCCGTATGTAGAAATACAATTAAGTCAGATTGTTACAAATTACTTAGGAAGGTACAAGAGAAGCTTAAAAACTCTTTTGATACACTTCCCGGACGAATTTGTTTAACAAGTGACATGTGAACATCATGTACCACCGATGGCTATCTTTGCATTACGGCTCATTATGTCGATAATGATTGGATTTTGCGTAGTACAATTCTGAATTTTCGTAATGTTCCACCGCCACATAATGCAAATGTGTTGTTTAGAACTATTCATGGTATATTAAAGGAGTGGGGCATTGATAAAAAGATTTTTACATTAACATTGGATAATGCTAGTACCATGGATTGTATGCAAAGTTTGTTGCGTGATCAACTTTGCACCGATAATTTGTTGTTATGCGATGGTGAGTTTTTTTCATATTAGGTGTTGCGCGCATATTTTGAATCTTATCGTTCACGAGGGGATTGCTTTTATAAACGAATCTCTTCGCAAGATAAGAGAGAATGTGAAGTACGTTAAGGGTTCCGAGGCTAGAAAAAATAAATTTAATGAATGTGTGAAACAATGTGGCGTGGATAGCTCGAGAGGGTTGTGGCTCAATGTAGCTACTAGGTGGAATTCTACATTCTTGATGATTGATAGGGCTTTATTGTACAAGAATGTGTTTGCAAGTTTACATAGGAATGATAGAAATTATGAACATCATCTCTCAAATGAGGAGTGGTCAAGAATTGAGAAAATTCATAATATTCTAGAACCGTTTTATGAAATTACAAATCTATTTTCCGGTACGGAATATCCTACGTCTAATTTGTATTTTATAAATGTTTGGAAGATTCAATTACGCTTGTTAAAATTGCTCGAAAGTACCGATGAGGATTTGAAAAAAATGGCGGAAGGAATGAAAAGAAAATTTGATAAATATTGGAATGATTATAGTCCGATTCTTTCACTCGGTATAATATTTGATCCACGTTACAAATTGGAATTCGTGAAATATTCTTATCAAAAATTAGGTGATAATATCAAGTGGATGGATATCAAAACTCTTTTATATAATTTATTCAAGGAGTACGATAAAGGTATTTCTTCTTCGTATCAATTTGTGGGCGATAATAATAATTTCCGATCTAATCGTCGGCGACTTGATGATGATATTAGTGTAAGTTTATTTTTATCATTTCATATATTATAAATATGCATCATTCTATTTTTTTAAGTTTGAATCAGGGAGTTATTTAATGGAACATGAGATAATTAGTTACTGACATTAATATGGACTTGATGATTTTCTATCTTTTTGGGTCCATTCCAATTTTTTTAGTTTAGTTACTGGCATGGGCCTTTTGCTTTTAAGTATCAATCATTCTATTTTTATTTTAATCAGGGAATTAGTTAGTGACATTCGAAAATTTCATATATTGAGTTGTACTGACATGAATATGGACTTATTTTAAGTCCATTTCATATAAATCCATTTCATATTTTATAAGTATCAATCATTCTAATTTATTTTACTGATATGAATATGGATTTTAATAATTTTGTACAGGACTTCAATAATTTTGAAAACAGAGAATCTTTCGCAAAAACTCAACTTGATTTATACTTGGATGAGCCTAGAAGTGATATTGAGTTGCCTCTTGATGTTCTTGGTTATTGGAAGAAACATCAACATCGTTTTCCGGATCTTTCCATGATGGCGCGGGATATATTAACTATACCTATCACGACCGTGGCTTCCGAATCATCCTTTAGTATGGGTGGTCGAACTTTGACCAAATGGAGAAGTTCACTTTTACCCGAAACTGCGGAAGTATTGGTTACTACCCGTAGTTGGTTATACGGATACGAAGGTATAACAATATTAGAAAGTTCAATAAAATATGAACAAAATATATTTGAAATTGAAGATTGTATTAAATTTGAAACTTTCTATTGTTAAATTAGAATGAAAATATATGGTAATATGTTTTTTTTGTATAATAGATAGTTCTACCGTGGTGGAGGAAATTGTTGGAGAAGACATAAGCATCGAGTTATCCAAATTAGTCATTAACTAATAAGGTAATTAGAATTATTAATGGTTTTGTCAATATATTTTTCTAATATTGTGATTTTTTATTCTCATTTTTAGCTATCTAGAAAATTAAAGAGGATTTTGCAAATATGAACTTCTCTTATAATGGATTTTATTTGGATAATTATTAACTTTTGGTTTGTGATGATTATAACTATTTTTTGAATGATTGTTGAGCTACTTGTTCTTCGAATCTATATGTTGTTATAAACTTAAGTAATATTTAAGTTACGTATGTTTATTGTATGTATAATTTGATGTTAAATATTAGTAGAATTTGTATTTGTCATGCATGTATGTTGATGTTAATTTTTTTGGCATTTCAAAAAAATATTCGATATTCAAATATGTGCGCAAGACAAAAAAAAATAAGATACACATGATATATTATTTTATTTAATATTAATTATTACCAGAAAATCATATAAAAAAAAATATTTCATGCAGAACATTTGATATGTATCTCGGGTTTCAAGTCATTTCAGTTTCGGGTCATTCGGGTTCGGTTCGATTTCGGTTTCGGATCATTCGGGTTTCGGATCATTCGGGTTCGGTTCCATTTCGGGTTCCGGTCATTCGGGTTTCGGGTCATTCGGGTTCAGGTCAATTTCGGGTTCGGGTCATTCGGTTTCGGGTCGATTTCGGTTTCGGGTCATTCGGGTTCGGGTCGATTTCGGGTTCGGGTCATTCGGTTTCGGTTTCGGGTTCGGGTTCGGGTCGTTGACTTGTCAACATTTTCGGGTCGGGTCGGGTTCGGTTCGGGCGGGTCGGGTCAGATTTTGCCAGCTCTGCCTATGTAGCTTTAACTCGCCGGCTACTTGCTCAATCGACCGACTCGATTGATTGCAAGTACCTACGTCTCCGGGTTGCCTTGCGCCTTTTCGGGCTTTCGATTGAATACCCAACTCAACTCTTACAAGGTTTTGCCTAGTTCGATTTACACGAATCTATCGATCTATGACGGGTTTCACAAATAGTAAGTAGCCTATTACAAATTGCTACAAACGAACTAATCATGATCGGTCACGGAAGGTTGGGATCGTTTAGTAGAGGAAAGCGAACTAGATCAATGATCTAAGGTTTTTGTTTAGAGAATTTAGAGCTCAAGATCTAGGTTTAGTTTTCTCTCTTTTAATGGAGTTATGATTTTTGCAAAAATAGTTAGAGAAAAAAATATAGGAATGGTTCTATTTATAGAACACATAGACCCTTCCTATTTTTCAGCTTTTCTGTACAGTCCGTTGTGACTGACTGCAAGTCAAACTAGCCGTTACAACAGAATATTCGAAAAACTAGTTGGTCCGTCATGACTGACTTATGGTCCGTCATGACGGACTTCTAGTATGCATGAGGTCCGTTCGAACGTATGTATTTTTCGTTACAACGAACCTCATACTGTGAATTTTCTTAACAATTAGATTTTTGTATAGTCCGTCATGACTGACGTTTGTCCGTCATGGCGGACAGTGTATAGTATGCAAACTTCATGTTGTGGTCCGCCACGACGCACTAAGTTTAGTCTTGACGGACCTGTAAGTCAGCTCTAGATTTGTTTGTATAGTCCGTTGTGACGGTTTGTTGTCAGTCACAACGGGCGTAGTGGCTCCGTCAGGACGGATGGGTTTATCCGTCGTGACGGACTATGATGTATTTCACAAATGTAGTTGTGATACGTCATGGCGCTTAATGTTCCGTCATGACAGACCTCTGCTGTAAGTCTGATCCATATTTGTTTGTATAGTTCGTTGTGACGTTTTGTCGTTAGTCACGACGGACCTAGTGGCTCCATAATGACGGATTGGTTTGTCTGTCGTGACAAAGTGTGATGTATTTCACAAATCCAGTCATTCATGTATAGTCCGTCATGGCGGACGTATGGTCCGTCGTGACTCGTGACGGACTATGCATAGTTTTCACACTCTGCCTAAGTTGTTATTTTGAATGTTTGTTTCTTAATCTTGAGCTATAATTCAAATACAAGTCTAGGGATACCTATGGTTATTTTGATGATGGTGTGACATCCCAACTTGCGGAAGTCTTCGACGTCTTGATATCTTCACTTGATCATGCGTTTCCGTACCATCGTTTCTTTACCATCTTGACTTCCCAATTATCTTGATGTTCTTGTGTTTGATTTTGGACGTCTTGATTTTTCTTTTGATCCTTTTGTGGGCTACGTCTTTTATCTCTACAAATGTCACTTACACAAATAGATTAGTGGTATCGACATTATTTTGAAATAATTAAACACTAGGAAATTTGAACCAACAATCCGAACCCGACCCGAACCAAAAAATGTTGAAAAGTCAACAACTCAAACCCGAAACCGAACCGAAACCGAATGACCTAAATCCGAAATGGATCCGAAACCAAATGATATGAAACTGAATGACCCGAAACTCAATGATCCGAAATCCGAACGATCCGAAATCCGAACGTGTCGAAATCCGAACGACTCGAAACCCGAATACCTGAATATCCAAAACTCCAGACTTGGATGACCCTAAATTCACGGTCCGAATGACCAGAAACTCACGGTCCGAATGACTCGAAACTCACAAACCGAGTGATCGGAAATCCCGAATGATCCGAAAATTAAATTTTCGGGAAATCGAGTGATTCGAAATCAAATTTTGTGAAACCCGAATGACCCGAAAATCGAAATAATTTGGAATTAAATGACCCAAAAATTGAAAGGACACGGAACCGAATGACTCGAAAATCGAAACGATCCGGAACCAAATGATCGAAAATCGAAACAATCCGAAATCGAATGAACCGCGACCTGAATGATCCATGACTCGATGATCCAAACGACCCTTTTGAAAAATGAAAATAATCAACTAACATCCAGTGAAAATAGGGATTCTTTTGAGATACAATGCTATGGAGAAAGCTCCTTATCTGACAACTCCTTTCATTGCATTTCTTTATTCCTAAAATCAAACCACAACATCAGTAAACTATCCAAAACTAAATTACGAATAAGCCAAAAAAAATGTCATTCTATTTTGATTTTCTACATGATTTCGAAAGCAATTAAGCAACAAATAGGAAATTAGGATTAATTAAGAGTTGCTTGTAGGAAAAAGAAACAATAAATCAATTAGAGAAACAAATTAATTGTACTTCTGACAAGCGAACAAAATTATAAACAGTGGAAGAGGAAAAATGTGGCACAGAAAGACTAACAACAATGAGAACAATGAGAGAGGAAAAACGTTGGAGAGAGAGACTAGAAGCAGATCTAGGGTTTGTATTTATAACAAAGAGATGTAGATATTTGAGAGGTGAGAACATATAGTTCGTGTCAGATAGAGTGAGCGCATCACGGAAGCCGGTGGTGCTGAAGGGTGAGCTCATAGCATGGCAAGGAGATTTGAGAAAGAATCGATCGGAAGATGAAAAGCTCATAGCATGGAGAGGAGATTTGAGAGAGAATCGATCGGAAAATGAAAAATATGATTTAGGACAAAAAAAAGATGTCACACCCCAAAAATAAAAATGAAAAAGGATGCGGCAACCCGCCAGTATACAACTCGTATACCACAGACTCTCATATGAAAACATTGAAAGAAATACAGTTTTAGATCAACGCTAAAATGGTACGTAGAAAGACAAACGAACGCACGCGTTCGTGAGCATAAGAAACAATTTTAGTAAAACTGGCATAACTTTTAGATAACGACTCCAATTTGAATGATTCAAATTGGTTTGGATAGACAATAAGATTATCTAGAACTTTAATGAAGAAATATATTTCATTTGAGCGATGTACCAGTGTCGTTTTAATGGAATACCGAAAGGGTGCGACAGTTTGATATACAGTTAGTAAAACCGTCATAACGTTCGCATCCGAACTCCAATTGGGCTGAGCCAAATTGGGTTGGAAAGATAATAAGATTATCTACAACTTTCGTGAAGGTTTGAAGTCGGTTGGAACGATTTAACAATTTCGTTTCAACAGAATACTGAAAGGGTGTATGTAATTTTCTGTTTAAAAATGTGTATAGTTTATATACATACCTTTTGGCCCATCCTTATCCTATGTAGTATATATATGATGTTTCTCTCTGATCTAATAAGTCAATTTAAGAGTTAATCCTGAATCTAATTCAGATTAGACTAATTGAGACGATCATTCGAAAGAACACCATCAATAGTTGAATGGGTGTGGTGAGAAAAAGAGAAAAGAGATTTTCTCGGATTAGAGAATCAAACGCGACGAAGCAAGTTCGCCGGTGCATCGTTTAGGCAGGTGCATTCGCGACCGAGGTGCTGCGAATCACGGTGGATACGAGTAGAGGAGCGACACATGTGGCTCTTAGTTGTGACCAAACTGGAGGCGTTAATGGAGTTCAATCGGTGGGAGACGTGTGGTATGGGACGCACGGACTAGTCACCAACGTGACACCGGAGAAGAAAATGATGCGATCGATCAACCTGTCGTGCGTGATCAATTTCACGCTAGTAAGTCTATCCTGCTTTGCATCGTACTCTCGAAGTCGAGGCGTGATCTCGGAATTTGGGAACCGGACCGGACCTTCATATCCGATGCGCGGGCCCAGGATCGGATCGATTCCCTTCAAACATCACAAAACAAGATATTAAACTGATTCGACAACAACTACACATACATATACATGCATTACGAAATTAAAATAATAATACAAAACTATTGTGGAAGCATAAAATATATTAATACGAAACTCATATATCGTTGGCGTTCTTACTCTCGAGGTACCCGCATCTCCCGATGACATGTCCAGTTCACCTATACTTAAATACGTAAGTAAAAATGATTAATCACGGAAGTGACTAAGTGAGTGAAATCTCGTTAATAATAGTTATAATAAAAATAGGTACTTTTCAAATGAATTCATAAAATAATCTCGTATAACTTTAAATCATAAGTTTCCTAAATATATCTCAAAATACTTGTCCCAGTTTTTCGAAATCAAAATCACTTACCTTCATATGTAATCATATACATACTAATAGTTTTAACCGGGGTGAGGACGCAAATAACTCTCGACCGAAGTGGCAACCCGCGCTGATAGCAAGTCACACACGGACTGGAACAAATCCAAAAGCTCGGCAAGCGCGAATTCCCTAAAAAAAATGAGCTGACGACTGGATATCCTTGCGCCACAGCCAAACCCTAATGGGTCGGGACTTTGCACTACATCAAGATTCCTACGCTATTCCCTCCAAAGAGCGTCACGAGGTCACGCGACACTAAACCTAACAAACTAAAACATACCGGAGGAGTCGCCTCATGTTCTCATAGGATCCTCTTTAAAAATTGTAAGCCCGGTTTACGTTTTATCCAAATAAAGTTATACATATATATATAGTCTCTCGAAGACCCTCTTTAAAATCGTAAATCTTGTTTACGCTTTATCCAAATAAAATCTTTCTCATAATAAAATAATATAACCATATAATTTACTAAATAACTTTCATAAAACAACACACGCTTTTTAGCGCAAATCATTTATGAAAACAAATTCGAAATACACTTTCTATATTGGAATGAATATCCAAATTCAAAATCATAATTTCACAAATTATTTAAAATTATAAATCGTCGTACATGTTATTCAAAATCAGTTCCAAATATATCACTAATATCAAATTCGAATCATAATTCAAAATCATTATCCAAATTAATTTTATTTATCAAATCCTCAAATTTGAAATCATAATTTTACATATATTATGAATATCATAAATTATCATAATTATATTAAAAATCAGTTTCTCGAAATATCTCTATATCATAAACGAAATAATATACGTTTTCGTAATTCAACACGATTTTTTGAACAAAATCCGTCTTAATCAAAATAGGTATAAATAATGAAGAAAAGGGAGAATAACACTCACATATTGATCGAACTCGATGGACGCCAAGACGGAATCGAAAACCTAGCTCCGAAATAGAAAACCAATATCGATCTATAAATAACGAAAACTCGAAACTCATTGAAATACCTCGGACTCACTTTCTATCCAGCACTATTGCACTTTCAATGAAATACCTCATACTTCATCGTCGTATAGTTTGGATGTCCACCAGTATATTTTCTCTCAATTTACATGCTCTTTTACTTCAGGAGGGTTTCTGTTTTGGATAAGAAGAGGGGAATGCACAGAGTGCATATATATAAACAATGCACTGGCCGCTGAAGGAAAAAGGGCTCGGCCCAGTAAGAATGAACGGTGATTTTTCTAATATAACCTCAAACATTTCATATTTACAAGCTCATTAATTATTTCTAAAAACTTTGCTATAGCCCAAGGGCTTTCAATCAAAAAAAAAAAAAAAAAAAAAAAAATTTGCTATAAAAATATGTCTGCATTTTTCTGAAAATAAACCTTCAAAACTTTTACATTACAAATTCATTAAAATATGTCATTTCATATTCAAATTTATGTATTGAGAAATAGTTTGATAATTTTCGAATATAACCCCATGAAAACTCAAATATAATTGATACAATTTTTTTATTCCGAAATAATTAAATATTGACCAACAAATTTTCGTTTCAAAACATTTTTGTAAGAATCACGACAAATGTCAAAATTCTATTTTTTATATTTATTACAAGAGAGGCGATGAACCGGTTTTCCAGCTCAAAAGTATTTGGGGCTGTTTGGGATGCTGCAATATTGATAGTTAGTAGTAGGGTTTGTTGTAACTGGATTAATTCTCTTGTTTGGGACTCAGCATTCACCCTAACTCCTGCGGTGCTCTTTCCCTAGCGTCTAATTACAGGAATTCTAACTTTGCTCGTTTCCCCCTGCTTCTCATCTCCCGCGTTAACAATTCCTTGGCGAGAGAAACGGAAATGACCTAACTTCCATCTTCTTTGCATCTTATCGATGGTTGCAATTCATAAAATCATTTTATCCCTGCCTTGAGAAATATCAAAGAATTTGATTAGTTTACTAGAACAAGAAAATTAAGTTCTTTTATTTTTTGTTAACATGTATTTTGCAGGTTAATTCGATTTATTTATACCCAATTATTGATAATTGAGAATGTCAAACAACAAATAAGGGTAGGCTACAATTTTGATCGAGTCAAAAGATGCAATATGATAACTAGTGGCACTCAGAAATCAAAAGCATATATGCACGAAATGCGGGAAAGAGACGACGTTAAGTGATTTTTCCAATTGTTGCATTTTTCGTTCTAACTTGTAGATTAAAAAAATTTAACCTAGACATCTTAATTTCAAATATGTATTTTAATTTGTTGTATGTTATGATTCTGAATATGTTAGATTTCTATTTGATTATAGTATCTAATTATTTTTTGTGAAAGATTATTAGTTTATGTGTACTATTCATGACAGCTTTAATTTTTACCATCCAAACATTAGAAATGAATGTGCAGAAGTTTTAACATCTTAGACCCAAACAACAAAATTGAATTGTAATTACAAGAACAGCAATAACTGCTGGTATATCTTCTTGTGCAATGTCTACTACACATATCCAAACACCCCTTTATTTACAAAAACACTTGAGTTACCGAATCATTTCACAGAAATAGCACCGATCTAATAAAATAGGAATGTATTAAATAGGCTCCACAATTATCCAACGAATGCATATCTGCCATCTGCACTTCGGTGATAATTCGGTAGAATTTTTCTGTGGATGTAGCATTGCCCCTTATTTACTTGCATTTTTTTTGTAGGTGCGGAAATTGACATGGGACGTCCGATCTGAAGATCCGATGAGCTCAAAATTGTTGGCCACGAAAGATGGCCAACGATTCCCTCCTTTTGAGTGCAAAGTGGAGTTTCCTTGGGACCACTCAAATTCTGCACAAAGAAAAGTGTTTTGCTGGGGTAGAATGGCGAAACAAAGTTGTTTCACTAAGATAGATGACGAAACATGTCTAAAGATATTTTTATGGGATATGATCTTTATTAATCAATTTTGACCTTGTTTAGTGGACAAAAACAAGTTTTGAACAATTTCGCCAAGTGAGTGGGCGAAATGGATTTTTGTTTCGCCAAATCAACTGGCGAACTCATGTAGTTGTGCCAATTCAACAATTCCATCTTTACTCTTGCAAAACCAAAAAGTTGAATGATATACATTAGAAAAAAATAAAATTTGCATTGTTTTATTTCACTAGAATGTGCCACATCACCTAATAAACGGGTCCGTTCGAATTGAAAATTCAAGGGCTACGATCATTTGGAGCATTATAATTCTTTAAATACACGTGGTTTCGTGCAGTGCATTTTTTTGAATGCTCGAAGTACATACAACAAATTAACCATACACTAATCTACACAATACTTATATATAATATATGCATTTTGTTCTTTCACGCGAATGTGCCACGTCACCCAATAATATTGAGCCATTCATTTGAAGATCCAACGACTGTGATAATTTGGAGTATTGTAATTCTTAAAATACACATGGTAGTGTGGATCCAATTATATTTTTTCGAATACACATGGTTATGTGCACCGAAATACATACAAACAATTAACCCATACACTAATCTACGCGTACTGCGTCCAAACAAGGCAATAAATATAATCAAATTGACTTGGTCTACGTACACCGACTTAATGTACTTCATAGATAAGCGGAATAATTTGGACCTGATTTTCTATTTTCTCTTTTCGTTATTCTCTCCTATCTCTATCTTTACATACATCGACTTGACCTTTATCTTCATTGTTCAGTATATTGTTTCTCTGGTCAATTATGTATATGTCGAATAATTATGTGTTCAGACTTTCATGCAGCATCATTTTATGCTTAGATTGTAATAGACTAGTTACGAGAATTGTAAATCCCGTCATAGATCGATAGAAGCGTGTATATTGATCTAGACAAACCTTGTAAAGTTTGATATGAGAATTTAATCGAAAGCCTAAACAGCACAAGTCATCTTCGGAGACGTAGATACTCGTATTCAATCGAATCGGTCGATTGATCAAGTAGTCCGTGAGTTAAAACTACAAAACAACCACCTACCGAACTACGTCAACAAACATCTTGTGTCAAATTTGTTTCGGTATTTGCATTATTTACTTTACATCATTTCCGCTTCCGCACTAAAATTGAATATGTATACCTTAGCGCGAAATTTACATTTTAGGACTACCTATTCACCCCCTCTAAGTTAGAATTAGCCAACACGCTATTGTTTCACTTGTTGGGTTATCTATACCCCATCGAGTCGCGCAGCGAATAATTATTGAACTCGACGGAGTACAAATCCCCGAGATCTCATCTACGATTTGTTTATCAAATTGCCTATAACTAATATAACGTAAATCTAATAAACGTAATATTTGTACCTAGCGAAATTGATCGCTTACGAAGGGTTTGTCGCTACGAAGCCTTCACTTCCGTTCAGGTCGCACCTTTTCGTTCGCACCTTTTCGCTCGTACCGGTTCGTCCCACGCCCAAACCGGTCGTCTTCTCGTGGATTGATGAACTTAACTCGTTAGTACGCAAACGTATACGTACCTCTACTCGTATCCACCGCGAAACGGGAGTCGTAGGATAATCACGAAACTGCCTAGACGCCTCGTAATCACTCTTGCTTAAACTCTTGCCGGAATCAATGGAGAATTCCGGCGAACTTTTCTCTCTCTTAATTACTGGATTAATTAGTGGAAATAATGGTTGCTTAGATTGATTTGATTGAGTGAGATTAGGGTCCTATTTATAGAATAACTCGTATTCCTTCACCAGTAAATAGACACTCTTTAATCAATCAAATGATACTTTTATATGCATGAAATGACAAGTTTCTAGAAGATTTGATCAAAAGATGTGTCTCCTGCAGAATCAACAGACACAATTTCACTAAGCTGGAATTTCGACCGACTTAGGTCCGTAATTAACAGGACCTTTCTGAACGAAACTTCTAGATGATCTTATCACCTTTCCATCAAATCCGAGTTTATCGAATTTGGATATCCAATCCGAAAGTTATGCTAGTTTTAGTAAACGTTCGCGTCCTTTCGTCGAACTGCCGCAACCTTTCGTGTATTTCATTAGAATGAACGTCCTACGTTATTCAAATGTTTTTCCACTGAATATGCAAGTTGTAGATAATCCAATTATATAACTTATGAGGGTTGAATCATCCAAATCGGTGTTCGTATGCGAAAGTTATGTCCGTTTTAGTAAACATGTTCCAAACAGATTTTTCCTAAAATATTATCTTATCAATCTAATTATGTATATCATATATACATATGTGCATCTAATACACATGTTATATTTCTATGAACTACCATGTTCATATATCCTTATACGTACGATTTTACCGTAGATGTGAAACTGCATTTCCTTCAGTCTCCCACTCAATTTTATATCTACGTAAAACCTACTATACATATCATATATATGTATAATTTTTAGAGAGTTTATGTATATATCCTATATACTTATTGTTCAAGCCCGACTTGTCTCATTTCTATGTGTGACCGTGTAGGTTCAACTTAACGATGGTCGTAAACTTATGCCTAAGTCTTACAAGCTTATGAGCGGGATCTAGTCACTCCATCATATCTACCCATGTTAAATTGAATTTAAATGACTTTCATCATTTATACCTAATCTCGATATACGATTTTGGTTCTCTTGTTCGCGATATCCGTCAATGACGAGGCATGGTGATAGTCATCTCCTTTATGTAATTGACATAATATTTTTCCGATTTCTCATGAATTAATTTAACAATTGATCAATATCAATTTGTGCACATGTTAATTTAATTCAATCGGTGGCCAACAAAATATCTATTTCTTTCGAAATGAACAATTCCTATCTTGATAATCACATTAATATTCATATTTCGTGACACACCCAATGATAGCCTTATTACCCATTTACGGAATAATGTTAACTATATCAAAGTATGCAACTACGTATAAAAATTAATCAAGTGTTATCTCAAGTATGAAGCTACCAAAACCTATTCGTTGCGATTCATTTTTAATGACTAAACCATGTTATGAATTCGCACCTTTTGGTCAAGTCCATACATATCAACTATATGTAACTATATTTCCGATTTTACACGCTCTTTTGCCAATGATTAGTAAAGCTGAATCATCACCTCGGCAAACATACTAATCATGTTAGTCTATTATCATATAATTGAATATATTTAACTCATTAAATATCCTAATCATAAATAGGGACAATTTCGAAATATATACTCTTATTAAATTTTGTTTTAAATAACATTTACTGTAAGTATTTAATATATGACGTCTTTACTTAGTAAATCTTATTATACTAAACGCTCATATTTCGAGATATAAATCTGGATTAATATAACTAATTATATAACCCCACACACAAGTTAAAATAAAGCTAAATTGTAGAATAAACAAAACTAAATATTTTATTAAATCAAAATAAAAAGTTTTTACATTTATTGATTACATTTATTTATAGAACTAATAATACATCGTTTACGAAATTACTAAGGAATATTGGGATGAGATAGCTAATATAATCCCAAATTCAATTCCTCCTCTAGATATCGTAAACCAATGTTGCGAGTATGTCTATCATGCTTGGCTTGAGCTAATGGTTTCGTAAACGGATCCGCCACGTTGTCGTCAGTATTAACTTTCATTATGGAAACTTCCTTGCGTTGCAAAATTTCACGAATCAAATGAAACTTCCGGAGAATATGTTTAGAACGGTGATGTGATCTAGGTTCTTTAGCTTGAGCGATCACACCCGAATTGTCGCAGTATACGCCAATGGATTTCATAATGCTTGGGACTACTCCAAGTTCCAGGATGAATTTACGCATTCAAACCGCTTCTTTTGCTGCTTCCGAAGCTGCGATATATTCCGCTTCTGTAGTGGAATCGGCTATCGTAGGTTGTTTGGAACTCTTCGAAACTACCGCACCACCATTTAGACAAAACACATAACCTGATTGAGACCTAAAGTCATCAATACATGTTTGAAAACTAGCGTCGGTATATCCTTTAACGATTAGCTCTTCACTAGTACCACCATACACGAGAAAGAGATCCTTTGTTCTACGTAAGTATTTAAGGATAGATTTAACCGCAATCCAATGTGCTTCACCAGGATTCGATTGATAGCGCGTGAAACAACGCTTAAGGCATATGATACGTCTGGACGAGTACATATCATGGCATACATGATGGATCCTACTGCCGAAGCGTATGGAACATCAGACATTAATTTCTTATCTTCAATCGATGTCGGACATTGATTTTTCGAGAAATTAATACCATGCGACATAGGTATAAATCCCTTCTTGGAATTTTCCATTGCAAATTTATGCAATACCTTGTCAATATACGTACTTTGACTTAAACCAAGGAGTCTTTTAGATCTATCTCTATGGATTTTTACGTCTAATATATAAGCTGCCTCGCCTAAGTCTTTCATAGTGAAACGACTCGTTAAATATTTTTTAACTTTCGTAAGCATCGGAATATCGTTTCCTATGAGCAATATATCGTCTACATAAAGAACAAGAAACACAATACGGCTCCCACTTACCTTCTTGTATACACAAGGTTCATCTACGTTTTTGATAAAATTATACTCGCTTATTATAACTTCATCAAATCATATATTCCAACTTCGAGATGCTTGTTTCAATCCATAAATGGATCGTTGTAACTTACAAACTTTATTCGCATCTTTTGGATCGATAAAACCTTCGGGTTGTGTCATGTATACATCCTCTATTAAATTTCCGTTAAGAAATGCGGTTTTAGCGTCCATTTGCCATATCTCATAATCATAGTATGCAGCTATAGCAAGTAGTATGCGAATAGACTTAAGCATGGCTACCGTCGAAAACGTTTCATCATAGTCAATACCATGGGCTTGTTTGAAACCTTTCGCGACAAGCCGTGCTTTGTAAGTTTGCGCCTTTCCATCCATATCGGTTTTCTTCTTGAAAATCCATTTACATCCAACGGGTGTGACCCCTGGAGGTTTATCTATCAAGTTCCAAACTTGATTATCATACATGGACTGGATTTCTGATTTCATGGCTTCGAGCCATTTGTTGGAATCTATACCTTTAATCGCATCTTTGTAGGATTTCGGTTCATCATCAATGAACTCGATGCCGCCATTATCAGTTATGATAAAACCATAGCGTTCAGGTTCATGACGAATCCTACTAGATCGACGAGAAGGTACAATGACTTGTGTACTTGATTCAGCTAAGTCAACATTTGACGGTTCTGAATCAATCATCGTCGGTTCAACTTCTATTTCGGTATCTCGAATTTCATCAAGATCTATTTTTGCTCCTCCATTGTGCGAAGGGATAAAGTCCTCCTCTAAGAAGACACCTCTTCGTGCCACGAAAACTTTATTTTCAGCTGGATTGTAAAAATAGTATCCTCTTGTTTCTTTAGGATAACCGACAAATAGACATTTGTCTGATTTGGGATCGAGCTTGTCAGAAATCATTCTTTGGACATATGCTTCGCATCCCCAGATTTTAATAAAAGACAATAATGGAGTTTTTCCATGCCATAGCTCATATGGTGTCTTTTCAACCGACTTTGAAGGTAAGCGATTTATCAAATAAGCCGCGGTCAAAAGTGCATATCCCCAAAATGATTTTGGAAGACTAGTTTGACTCATCATTGATCGAACCATATCTAATAGGGTACGATTTCTCCTTTCAGATACACCATTCCATTGTGGTGTGCCAGGTGGAGTAAGTTGTGAAACAATTCCACAATCTTTTAAATGATCGTCAAACTCATAGCTCAAATACTTGCCTCCTCGATCAGATCGAAGAGCTTTGATTTTCTTGTCAAGCTGGTTCTCTACTTCATTTTGGAATTCTTTGAACTTTTCAAAAGATTCTGATTTAAGACGCATTAAATAGACATAGCCATATCTACTATAATCATCAGTAAATGTGATGAAGTAACGATAACCTCCTCTTGCCTCGATGCTCATTGGACCACATACATCTGAATGTATTAGTTCTAATAGCTCAGTGGACCGTTGACCTTTCTTCGAAAACGGCGCTTTTATCATTTTGCCAAGTAAACATGATTCACATTTTTCCCATATGAATCAAATTCAAATGAGTCGAGTAAACCATCTTTATGGAGTTTCGAGATGCGTTTCTCATTTATATGACCTAAACGACAATGCCAAAAGTAAGTTTGATTACCAACTTTAGGATTATTCCGAGATTCATTGACGTTATAGATGGATTTATTAAATTTATCTAAATCTAACACATAAAGACCATTCTCAATAACTACATTAGCATAAATATTATTGTCTTTACATATCACAAATTCATCATTCCTAATAACAAATTCATAGCCATCATTCGCTAATTTAGACACGCTTATTATATTTTTACATAAACTAGGTACATAAAAACATTTATTTAATACTATATTAAATCCACTTGGTAATGCTAGATTCACATCTCCTATTGCAAAAGCCGCAACCTTTGCTCCATTTCCAACGCGGAGATCTACATCACCAGACTTCAATCTTCTACTATTTCTTAGGATCTGCACATTACGACAAATATGAGTTCCACAACCAGTATCTAATACCCAATTATTCATAGTAGAAATATTAATTTCTATAACAGACATACACGCGGTATCGGCCGCTACGGCTTTCCCTTTGTTCTTCCTCGACTCTTCGAGAAATACCTTGCAGTTGCGGCGCCAATGGCCCGTCTTTTCACAATGAAAACATTTATCATCGTCCTGTTTCTTTTTCTTCTCGGATTTCCCTTTGTTATTCAATTTCGGCTTTTTCTTAGAGCCCGAACCTGATGCACCTTTTGAGTTGTTTCTTTTACGATTTCCCGATTGAATCATTAAGACATCATTCGATCCGCCGCGGTTTTTAGGACCCGTCGTAATCATTTCCGATTCATAATTCTTCAGCATTTCATGTAATTCGGGGATCGTCTTGTTCATCGAATGCATGTGATAGTTCGTCACGAATGAGGCAAATGTCGGCGGTAATGAACAAAGGAACAAATCATGTTGCAATATTGCCGAGATTACTTCGTCGAATTTCTCTAGACGGTCTAGGAAATCCTGCATCTTTAGCATATGCGTGCTAACTGACGACCCTGGTACCATTCTACAATTAACCAAACCTTTAAGAGTATTGAACCATTCAAGTCTCTTTTGCTCCTGGAACATTTCAAGGAGACGTTTGTTTATCGTATATGCATCGGAGTCTTCGAATTTCTTTTGAAAACTTGCATCCATACATGCTAACATAAGGCATGTTACATTATTCGATTTGCCTTTGAGTACCTTCAACTCTGCCTTTTGAGCTTCTGTTGGATTAGCCACTTCCACTATTGGCGTTTCTAATACACTTATTAGATCTTCATGCCGTAGAACGATTCTAAGGTTACGGTGCCAATCCAGAAAATTCCTACCAACAAGTTTCTCTTTCTCCAATAACGATCGAATCGATATGGAACTGGTATTGTTGCTAGACATGATTCCTTAAACATAATAATGATTAATTAATTAACTGTGCGTATTAATTCTATATGCTTTATTTAATAGGGTTATTTGTGTCACTTTTATCAAAACAATCACCCTCATGATCGATTCGGGATTCATAATCCGATAACACCTTGATAACCATATATTACAATCCTCCCACAAGTGACGAAGGCCTATCGAGTGGGATCTCGTTATTTAGGTAGGATCATATCCAATCGCATCATATGCGACTCTCAAACTTTATGAAATTTCAGTATTTAAATTATATCGTATGTAATTCAAAATTCCGTGTGTGTATTTCAACTATGTCTTATCCAATTAATCCGATTAACTAGAATATCTAAACTAAAACCATACTAGTTTAAATTTAAACATGCCTGACGAAGGCCCAATCCACATTTAAATTATACTAAAACTTATTGTCCTATTGAACTACGCGTATACGCATGCCTGACGAAGGCCCAATCCACACGTATATTTGTAAACAAACATGACAACTGTTTATATGGGAGACATCTAGTTAGTTTATAATTACGCAAAATTACATCATTTCAAATTTCGCCGTGAGTGATTTGTTGTGTCTGAAGGAAATACAGTTTCAGGA
Organism: Luzula sylvatica; assembly: GCA_946800325.1. NCBI lineage: Eukaryota > Viridiplantae > Streptophyta > Magnoliopsida > Poales > Juncaceae > Luzula > Luzula sylvatica. The sequence continues at coordinate 27,316,377 of OX326958.1, read as the reverse complement.
TCAACCGTAAAAGTGTACACAAGGATAAACAAATGTAGTTGTACATTCGTGGCCATAACTGTCAGTGGGAAAATCGATTTGAATGGTTCAAATTGGGTTAGATAGATAATTAGATTATCTATAACCTTCATGTAGAAATATATTTCATATGAACGAAGTATTAGTGTCGTTTATGTGAAATACCGAAAGGGTGCAACAGTATGACATACAGTTAGTAAAACAGTCATAACGTTTGCATACGAACTGCAATTGGGCTGGGCCAAATTGGGTTGTGTAGATAGTTAGATTATCTACAACTTTCATGTTGGGTGATTTTCTGTCTGAGAAATTTACCAATTTCGAAATGACAGAATACTGACCAGGTTCATGCAGTTTTCTGTGTGAGAGGGTGTATATTGGATATACATGCCTTTTGGCTAATCCTGATCCTATTAGGTATAAATAGGATACTTTCTCTCTCATCACAATGCAAGTTAATGCAATCTTATTCAGAATATTCAGGAGATTTTCCAGAATAATTGAGATACAACTTTCTATTGAGTGAAAGGGTGTAAAGAGAGATAGCCGAGAAAAGGAGTTTTCTCGGTGTAGAGAATCAAACGATCGAGCAAGTTCGCCGGTGCATCGTCTAGGCAGGTGCATCCGCGACCGACGTCTTGCGACTCACGGTGGATACAAGTAGAGGAGCGACAATTGTGGCTCTTGGATTGTGATCGACCCAAGGAGTGAGAAGACGGTCAACGAACGGTGAAAGACGCGTGGTATGGGACGCGCGGATTGTCACCAACGTGACAGGAGATAGAAGGCGGCGATCAACCCTTCGTGCGTGATCAATTTCACGCTGGTATAGATCTATCCTTCTATTCGCATCGTACCCTCGAAGTCATGGCGTGATCTCGGGAATCGGAGAATCGGACCGGGCCTTCATTCCGCTGCGCGGGCCCGGGGTCGAGGATATTCTCCTTCAGTGTCATACATCAACTTACTAGGTTTTATATTCACAAGGTTTTCATGTATTAAATTGAATTATAAAAATAAAATTCTAAAGTTTTGTAGTCAAATAAGGAATTCTTTGTTCGTTTCGAAGCAAAACTATTTTCAAGACATTAAATGGTACCAGTAATTATCCTATAATATTTTACCATTCGATTACTTGTGAATTTGACTTTAAAATCTTATTTTAGGTTTGAATTTTGGGAAAATTTACGAAAATGACCAAACATATGATCTTAATCATTTTTCTTGCGATTTGATAACGCAAACCGTATGACGTTCGCTCTGATACCAATGTTGGGTTATCTATACCCCATCGAGTCCGTGCAGCGGATAATTATTGGACTCGACGGAGTACAAATCCCCGAGATCTCATCTACGATTTGTTTATCAAATTGCCTATAACTAATATAACGTAAATCTAATAAACGTAATATTTGTACCTAGCGAAATTGATCGCTTACGAAGGGTTTGTCGCTGCGAAGCCTTCACTTCCGTTCACGTCGCACCTTTTCGTTCGCACATTTTCGTTCGCACCTTTTCGCTCGTACCGGTTCGTCCCACGCCCAAACCGGTCGTCTTTCTCCATTCGTCTTCTTGTGGGTTGATGAATTTAACTCGTTAGTACGCAAACGTATACGTACCTCTACTCGTATCCACCGCGAAACGGGAGTCGTCGGATAATCACGAAACTGCCTAGACGCCTCGTAATCACTCTTGCTTAAACTCTTGCCGGAATCAATGGAGAATTCCGGCGAACTTTTCTCTCTCTTAATTACTGGATTAATTAGTGGAAATAATGGTTGCTTAGATTGATTTGATTGAGTGAGATTAGGGTCCTATTTATAGAATAACTCGTATTCCTTCACCAGTAAATAGACACTCTTTAATCAATCAAATGATACTTTTATATGCATGAAATGACAAGTTTCTAGAAGATTTGATCAAAAGATGTGTCTCCTGCATAATTAGCAGACACAATTTCACTAAGCTGGAATTTCGACCGACTTAGGTCCGTAATTAACAGGACCTTTCTGAACGAAACTTCTAGATGATCTTATCACCTTTCCAACAAATCCGAGTTTATCCAATTTGGATATCCAGTCCGAAAGTTATGCTAGTTTTAGTAAACGTTCGCGTCCTTTCATCGAACTGCCGCAACCTTTCGTGTATTTCATTAGAATGAACGTCCTACGTCATTCAAATGTTTTTCCACTGAATATGAAAGTTGTAGATAATCCAATTAACTAACTTATGAGAGTTGAATTATCCAAATCGGTGTTCGTATGCGAAAGTTATGTCCGTTTTAGTAAACATATTTCAAACAGATTTTTCCTAAAATCTTATCTTATCAATATAATTGTGTATATCATATATACATATGTGCATCTAATACACATGTTATATTTTTATGAACTACCATGTTCATATATCCTTATACGTACGATTTTACCGTAGATGTGAAACTGTATTTCCTTCATCACTTTCCATGCTCGCACATCCTAGCCATCCGTGCCGTTCAACATGTGGATTTTGACCGTTTCATTTCCCCAATGTTAGTTCCACAATTTAGTTGAAACTTACACTCCCATTTTTTTTCCCTACGGAAACACCAGCATTACTGACATGTTATTTTGGAACCAACCATTGTCTCCACCGACAAATTAATTAGGAAAATTTATGCGGGTCAAACAAAGCGTGGGAAACGACAAACAAAATGACGTCCCAGTGAAATGAACACACTGTCCAGTCAGACCTTTATGGGTCAAAAAATATTGTGGACATTGTCGAGCACCGAGACACAATCAATGGAATTGTCTCAACATAGAATGTTACTAGTGTTTTGTTGTAATTGTAAAATCCGTAGTCTTTTTGTATTTCATTTAGTGTTGAAGTTGATTATGTACTAGTCTTATGATCATGTAGTGTATCATGATTTTTTAATATTTCTTGTGTTATAATCTATGTTATTCGGATACTTCAAAAACTGAAGAAGTATCCCGAGGACCGATACGGATACGAGTGCGATACAGTTCGGATACGTATCGGATACACCACGTAGCGTGTTCGAATATTTTAATAATTTTTTTTTTCCGGATATGACGGGGATACGACAGGATACGACTTGAGATATGTCCAGGATACGGCTGAGATACTCCATTTATGATAGTTCGGCATATTATATATTTTAACCCATAATATTTTTAAATAAAATTTATATGATACTTCTAGGATAATTCTAAATTAGTTTTAAGATATTTCTAGAATAAATTTGTGATATTTTTATGATACTTGTGTTGTTTGGTTGATATTATTTATTGTCATGATATTGATTTAATATTTTAATTAATTACTTATTTATTGATATAATATAATATAAATATATTAAAATAATAATTATATAATCTTTTTCGTGTTCATGATTTTTTGAAAATTGCCGTTTCACCGTATTCGTATCGTATCGGATACGTATCCGTGCAACGTTGATTATAATTAAAAATTTAGTTAATATCATGACATAAATACTAAAATGTATTAACATAAACTATATAGAAAAATCAAAATACATCTAAATAATACCAGAATGTACTAAAAAAAAACAAGAAACTGTAGTGGTACAAAACAAAATCGGAAAGAAAAAAAATTACAACTAAGCGCGGTCAGTTTCCTAGTTTTGTTAATTTTTGTCCGTTCGCTTAGAGTGGAATTGGATTATAAGGTGGAGGAATAAAAAATTCTGGAAATTGTAATTCCACAGTTTGTTTGGATGCCCGAATTATAAGTTGCTGGAAAATATAATTCTTTGTTTGGTTGTTTAGAAATTTTTGGAATTATGATATAGTAATAATGAAAATGGTTTGAAATAATTATGAGTGTGAATTAAATAAACAAATCAAATAATTATAATTCATTACATATTATGTTATTATAAAGAGTAAAGTACATGAACAAATAAACAAATAAATTGTAGATATACATTATACAAATTTAATTAGAAAGATATAATAAATTTAACATACTAAAGGCACAAGCAAAATATAATAAACATTTTAAATGTCGTACATTGACATACAAAATATTGACTTGTTATTAGAAAAAGAAAATACATAATTTGCGTAAATATCATCTAACTCACACGATTTACCCACATATCATCATGATTTGCTCTCTAATTTGAACCCACTCTCTCGCATCCTCTCTTTCCGCTCCTCTTGTGTTATGTCTTTGGGGATCGATCGAAGCCACATCCTCTTCCGTTGGCACAAACTCATCGGGTTCGGAAGCAATAATATAGCCGTGAAGTATACAACACATCTCTCACATCATAAATTTTTGGCATAAATTAAAGAATATCGGTTTCGCTCGAAAATCCTGATTGGTGACAAAGCTCTAGTATTTTTTTTTTTTCCGTTGATGAATAATAAAAAAAACCAGAGTTATTATGACCGCAATGTATTCATCTTGAGTATGCTTTTTCATTCAATAACGAGCTACAAATAAACAAAAAAATTAAAAAATGAGATTCACAGAAACTAAGGGACTCAATAAACTCATAGAAGCTTACTGATTGAATAATTGAATACCAAAATAATTAAAAGTCAGAGTAAACTTAAGAGTAAATTTAGGGTATTGAATAATTGAATGATTGAGTAATTGAAAGGATTGAGAAGTCACAATACTGAATGTAGTACTGAACGTGAGTAATTGAAGTCACGACTATAAAATTTAAGTCACAGTATTGAGTTATTGAGTATTGAATGATTGAATAAACATCAATTGAATAAACTTTCTGAGAACCAAATAATATATACACATAAAATTATTGGTTAATTGCTTAATTGCACAAACACTCAGGTGAATATATATATGCACACACACAATTATTTAATTAGACATTTCATCGAACACGTCGTGAACACAAAAATTTAACAACGATTGAGAACCAAATAACTCAACAATCTAATGATCCTTTAATCTATTTGATACTTTAATATATACACACACAAAGTTATTCGATTAGACATTTCATCGAACACGTCGTGAACACAAAAATATAATAACGATTGAGAACCAAATAATGAAACAATATGATTATCCTTTAATCTATTTGATACTTTAATATATATATGCACACAAAGTTATTCTAAGAAAAATTGAAGTCTAGCGATTGAGAAACAAAAAGAAGATTTAACAAAAAAAACTAATGAAATTTCACTACAAATAGAAGAAGAAAGACTTACGAGTTACGAGAGAAGGGCAGCAAGACAAAGTTTCAAGCTTCAGCTTTTGGCGCTAAGAGAAAGACCTTGTTTGACGCTAAGAGAAGAGAAACGAAGCAGAGAAGGCTCACGAGAGAGATGAGTTTTTTCTTTGGCACTAAACATTTGCCTGCATTTTGGCGCTCCAGCTTTTTCTGGAGTGAATGTTTCCCGCAAATATAGGTAGTGAAAGAATCCGGTAAAAAAAAATTCTGTTTATTTATGTCATCCAAACAAGAAATTGAAGTTTCCTCATTTTAAAAGCCAATTCTCATCAAAATTCCTGCGCGCCAGACAGCCCCTAAAAGGGTAAATCTTTACCTTCATTTTCAAAAGGATAAATAATTAAATATGATATGTAGATTTTGTAAAAAGATTTTCTCATTTAATTAATCAATGCAGTTAGATACAGTGAAGCAATAAATAACCCAAAACACACACAGAGCTGACCTGGTACAGCCGGTCATGACTGCACCCTAACCGGACGACAACCTTACAGCAACATTTCTACATCGCACTCCATTCATGCATCCATGTAACGAGTCTTCTACATCAGGCAACTTGGCCCGATCATAGCCGTTGATTTGGCTGTATCGTACAAACACACACACACACACACTGTCAATCATCATCATCACCACTTCTCCGTGACGACCCCATTTCTCTCTTCCCCATTTTCCTCTCGTCCTTCTCGCGACCGTCAAGGCCAAAATCGATAATAATCGCCGCCAAGATTTCTTCTTTCGTCTTCCGCAGCTCTTGCGGGCGTGGATCTATTGATTTGTTTCGTTTTAGGTGTCTTGTTGTTTTGTATTGAGTGGAAATAGGTTTGAATTTGGAGTTTTGGTTTGCGGATTTGGAATTTGGTTTTGTTTGTTTGAGATTAGGGTTTTTGGGCGTCGCTTGGACAGATCTATGTGTTTTGAAGGTGGGTGTTTGGATTTTTGTAGATTTTGAGCGAATCTGATGGCAGACGAAAGGATGAAAGCTCTGGCGCCTGATATGGACGAGGAAAGCGAGGAAGTCGAGGAAGAGGAAGTGGAAGAAGAAGAGGAGAACGAGGACTCGGAGAGGTCTCTTTGGATGAGTTATTCTCATGTTGAACGGTCGCCGAGACGGTTGGATATGCGCCGGGATTGGGAACAGGATCTCGAGGAGGATGATTTCATGCGCGTGTTTCATCATAAACGAGCTAGGGTTTTCGATCTTGGCCAGTAAGTTACTGAAAGTTCTGTTCTTTGAGCTTGTCGAAATCAGTTTGCCCAAATGGCAATTTTAGATTCAATTCAAACCATGATTAATTTCAAAATTAACATTCTTTTCATGAATTTCTGCAGATCGAGTCAATACACCGGCACTAGTTCGAATTATCATCATTTCTCCCCTGAAAACGAGCTCAACAACATGCTCTATTCCCCCGAAGAAACTGTAGACACTGTTTCTAGCATACCAAACTTCCAACCAATTGGAAACATCGCTCTTACTGGAGTCTTTCTTCCAACTGGAGAGGACATGGACGACAACCTGTCCAGGATGGACCTCAGCGATGACCTCCTCCACCTCGTACGCTCACTAACACTCCAAAGATTCTCCCTTTTATTATCTTATTATTATAATTTAAAAAGTGGTTATATAATTATATGATTGGTTTGTGCAGATATTTACTTTCTTGGAACAGAAAGATATATGCAGAGCGGGGGCCACTTGCAAGCAATGGCACATCGCCAGCTCACACGAGGATTTCTGGCGGTCTCTCGAATTCGAAAACTTCTCCATTTCTCAGCAAAACTGTATGCTTATTCATTCACGCATTTTTATATCGATATGTATTATATATATTTTAATTTTTTTCTATTTTTTTTTCAGTCGTCTCGATCTGTCAACGATATCATCAGAACGTGAAGGAGTTAAATTTATCAGGCGTTCCAAATGCAGACATGCTTTTCACCGAAGCCTCCACTTACTTGACGTAAAATATATCAATTAATCAATTAATTAAACTCATTAATCAATTAAATATAACATTTTCATGTTTTTACAGTCGATTAGAGACGCTAATTATGGGGAAAGGGACGCTAAGCGATGCATGTTTCCAAGTTATTTCAGAGATGCAATCCTTGACTAATTTAAGCATTTACGATGCGTATTTAGGCAGCATGATTCAAGAATCGACGATACAAAACGATAAACTCAAAGACCTACAGATCATTCGTTGCCGCGCTCACCGCATCTCGATAAGGTAATCATTCGTAAATATAACGTTTCACAGGGGTGGATATGTAAATGTAATGCTTTTTGGATGATTGACAGGTGTCCAGAGGTGGAGAGGTTATCGTTGAAGAGATCGAGCATGATGAACGTGACATTGCAGAGTCCGAAAGTGAGGAGGTTGGATTTGTCTTCGTGTCATAAATTGTCTGACACGGCGATTAGAGCCGCTGCGGTGACGTGTCCTCAGTTGATCTCACTGGACATGTCCTTTTGCGCTTGTGTCACTGACGAGACTTTGAGAGAGGTTTCTCAGTTCTGTCCGGCTCTTTCCGTCCTCGACGCCTCGTATTGCCCCAATATCTCCTTTGATGTACGCAATTATTATACGACGACATTATCTTTTATTATTATTATTTTTGCTAATTTTTTTTTATTGAAGTCCGTGAGGCTGGAGAAGTTGCTGGATTTGAAGTTACAGAGCTGCGAGGGAATCACTTCTGCTTCTATGATACATATTTCTCAAAGCCCTTTGCTTGAGGTACTATTGCACTCTCTCTCTCTCTCTCTCTCTCTCTCTAGAGCTCTCTCTGATTTTTGGTGTGAAATGCAGGCGTTGCAACTTGATAATTGTGGACTATTGACGTCCGTGACGTTAGATCTCCCGCATTTGAAGAAAATAAGCCTTGTGCATTTGCGCAAGTAAGTCCCTTTGTTAAAATAAAACAGAAATTATTTAATTTATTATTATTCTCATTAATGAAAATCGGTATTTGAATTCCTAGATTTGTTGATCTGAATCTACGGTGCCCGGTTCTTCAGTACATCAAAGTGTCGAGATGTTCTGCTCTCCACCGCATCAGCATCACATCCAACTCTCTTCAGGTCAAACCCTAAATAAAAACCCGAATTATTAATCTGTCTTAATATAATATGTTTGAATATACTAATATATGGTATGATTTTATAATTATACAGAAATTAGTGCTGCAAAAGCAAGAGAGTTTGACAACGTTAACTCTGCAATGCAACAACTTATTAGACGTGGATTTGAGCGATTGCGAGTCAGTAACAAACTCAATCTGCAATGTTTTCAGCGATGGCGGTGGTTGTCCTCTACTCCGATCCTTAATTCTCGATAATTGCGAGGTAATATTTATTATTATATCACTAAATTAATTTTTATAACTCGAACTCGTTTTTTCCTATTAATTCTTTTTGAATTTTGATAGAGTTTGAGCATGGTTGATATAAGGAGTTGCACAATGGCGTATCTTTCGCTAGCGGGTTGTAGATCGATGACCTCACTGAAATTATCATGCCCAAATCTTCAAAAGGTCAATCTCGATTGTTGTGACCATCTCCAAATCGCCACTTTTTCACCTGTACGTTACTCATTTTCATTATTCTTCATACTTACTCTTTCTAAAAATGTACGTTCTTGTTAAGAATAATAATAATTAAATATTGTAGGTTGGTCTCGAGACGCTTAATCTTGGGATTTGTCCAAAACTGAGCTCGGTTAACATCGAGGCCCCCAAAATGATCGCGTTGGAGCTTAAAGGATGCGGCGTACTCTCCAGTGCCATAATTAAATGCCCTTGTTTAAAATCACTCGATGCCTCTTTCTGCAGGTTTATTTTATTTAACTTGTCCTCTTAATTCTGATCTAAATTAAATTAGTTCAATTTTGATATGATTATTTTAATTTTTGTAGGCAATTTGTGGACGAATCGTTGACGAAGATGGCGAGCTTATGCCCAAACATAGAGCAATTAATTCTGTCATCATGTCTGGCAATAGGAGAGAAGGGTTTATACTCTCTCAACCGTCTCGGCAGCCTCACACTCCTCGATCTCTCTTACACGTTTCTGATAAATCTACAACCCGTTTTCGATGCTTGCTCCCAACTAAAAGTGTTGAAATTATCTGCGTGCAAATTCTTAACAGACTCGTCTTTGGATGCGTTGTACAAACAAGGAGCTCTCCCTTCGCTCCTCGAACTGGACCTCTCCTATTCGTCCATCGGCCAGACTGCGATAACCGAGTTGCTTTCGAGCTGTACGAATTTGGTTCACGTGAACCTGAACGGGTGTACGAATCTGAACGAACTTGTTTGCAGTTCGTATTTGGAGGAGGAGGTTGACGACATGGACGTGGACGAGGAGGAGATGGAAGGTGGTGATAAGATGGAGGAGGGTGATGAGGTGGCGAGATCGGAGAGGTTACTCGAAGTGTTGAACTGTACGGGGTGTCCCAATGTTAGGAAGGTGGCGATACCTTCTGGTGCGAATTGTGTGCATTTGACGAAAGTGAATTTGAATCTTTCGGCTAATCTTAAGGAGGTTGACGTCTCTTGCTCCAATCTTTCTACTCTCATTCTCAGGTTTGTTTCTTATTATTCTCTTTTGTAATATTATTGTGTTAATTTATTTGTGTACGTGTGTTAATTTGTTTTAATTTTTGTAGCCATTGCTCCTCGTTGGAGACCTTGAAGCTTGACTGCCCTAAACTGACGAATCTTCAACTAGTCGTAATATATTTACTTTTCATCTATTTTTTGTGTTACTTTTTTTTAAATATATACATGATTTTCTTTATGTTTAAAATTTCAGGCATGCACAATGCTGGAGGAGCATGAATTAGAAGCTGCAATATCGCAATGTACCATGTTGGAGAGCCTTAACATCTTGCATTGCAGCAAGGTATAATATTTTATTTATTTCATGAGTTTTCGTTTACTACTTGATTTATATTGATTTAAAATTTACTTACTATTATATGGTTTGTGCAGATGACCGTGGAGGATTTCGGGAGATTGAGAATGGTGTGTCCAAGCCTGAAGCGTGTTCAGAGCGATTACCTGGTTGGACCAAATGAAGGATCTAAACTTTGAGCGCAATACTTATTTAAGCTCGTGAACTTTGTGTGTGTTTGTTTCGTCATTTGTACCCGACCTTATTTATTTGAAAACCTTGAAGAGTTTGAAACAAAAAGACAAAAAAAGACCCTTTAGGCGACCCTTTGCTGTACATAATCAAAACTGGAGAGCCGTGTCGGTCTATCTCGTGCTTTCTTTATGTTGTACCGTTTTTACTGTTTTGTAGCTGTGTCGTGTTGTTTGCTACCAAGACAGATTGATATAAACTGGATCCTTGTTGTATTGTATCATTTTGTTTTACTACCTTTGTTTTATTCGGATTTTCATATAAAACATCACAAGTTTAATCAAACAAATAAATGGCTTTGAATCAAAGGAGGGATTCCAACTTCTTGATTTCTGAATTTGGTATTTGAAGTTCGTTGGGTCCTTGCTCGTAACTTGGAGTTCTGTATGCATCTGCGATTGCCTTGCCTTTATCCAATACATCTAACGGTACCGTCTCCAGCAAGCTGAAAGAAAAAAGAAATAGTTCTAATTACAAATTGGAAGTAGTATAAATGTAAAGAAGGGAGAGTTTGGAGTCGTAATACTTGTCTAAAGCTGCAAGTGCGACGGTGAGTTTGCCTCTCATCGATTTAGTTGATGCTGAAGTATCTTTTCTCGTTGCACGCAACAATAATGAATCGAGATCCTCTAATGCCCTGTTAAATAAAATGCTAATTATGATCTATCAATCAATCTAGTCGCAAGAAATTTGGGAGACGGGAGTGTACCTAAGGCACTCGTCGACTGCGTCTGTAGCAACCTTCCCTTTCCCGTAATCATCTGCGTATTGCGCCATCTGTAATTCCAAATCATTTCATCATCATATAATAATATGAAAAAGAAAAGTATAATACTTACGGCTCGGATATTTATACGTAAAGATGCTGCGGGGCCAGAACGAAGTAAACTTCTGCCTACATCATATCTAGGCTCGTCTTCTCCTAGCGATTTCTCTGCCATGATTAGAATTAGACTTGTTAATAACACTGGCTTGATGGATTTTACTTGTATTACAAACTGAATTGGAGATGGTTACGTAAATCCTTGAATTGGTCTAGTGATAAGAGTACTGCTGGAACGTAAGCCTCTAAAGGTTCGAGCTTTTTCCTTTCAACAAAGATTATTTCATAAATTGAGAGATCTTCATACACAAATCAAATGATAAAAAGGGATGATAAAAGAGAGACCTTTTAACGTATTTGTCAAATGGACCAGCATCGGCACCTGCACGAAACGAATATTCCAGATATTATTGAAATTGCCATAATCAAAAGTTATAATTAGTATATAATCATTGTCTCAGATTTATTGAAGTAAATCAATAATGGTTTACAATTCGGATTAGCGAAGGAGGAGGTGGTTAAGAAGAGAATGGTAGCAAAAGAGAGAGACCGCCTCGTGCTCTGGAACCTACATTGCGGTGACGGAGCCACCGAGAAAGTGACCACAACTCGTCGCCGGTGACCGGTCGTGGTGAGAACTGCACCGCTGCTAGTGAGTGGTAACGACATGAGAATAGAAAATACTGATCCGTGGTTGCTTCTTTCCCCGCCACAAATGCCCCTTTCCTACGAATCCGGGAAATGAAATTCAGGTTTTAACAGAATACGGGAATAAGAGTCCCGGTTTTGTGTAGAAGAAGCATGGATAAGCCTCAGCTCTTGCTGTTCAGTGGTTCTCGCTGAATCTCTTACCATGGCGCAGTCTCTTCTCCTTCCATCTTCCTTCAATCTTGGTCTCTACCGTGGTAATTAACTATTCAATCAGATAATTACAGAGCTCCATTGTTTTATAATAGTATTTTAATTGCGAATTTGCTTGTGAATTGTGATTTTGTTTTCTGTGTGCAGCAATTCCTCCTCAGGTTTTATTAATCAAGAGAAGGAAGGTTAATTTAAGAGCAATGTCTCGTAACGTAATAAGATGTGAACAAGGAACGCAGAAAAAAGACGGATTGGATGTATGGTTGAGCCGGGGTGCAATGCTCGGTTTTACTGCTGCGATTACTGTCGAATTAACAACTGGAAAAGGCCTTCTTCAGGTAAAATATTAAACCTTCCTTCTCTTTCGAATTAGTCGATTTGGGTATAATCCAATTTGAAAATTGAAATCTCCTCTTTGCAGAATTTTGGATTTAGCGCTCCATTACCCACAATTGCTCTGTCTCTCACAGCATTGATTGGACTCGGTGCAGCTTTTTATATTTTTCAATCCGCATCACGCGATTGATTTTTCTCTGTAAACGATTCACAAGTATGTAATTTCTCATTTCTTATTTGAAGACAAATATTTGCTTGTTTATGCGTAACATTCAAAATCACATTAAACAAAAATAAGTCAAATTACAATCTCATTGTTTCAAATTCACACATAAGCTTTACATTTCAAAACGAAACCAAGAACCAAAAGACAAATTACAATTCCACAAGAAGAGCCTCCAACTCGATGTATCCAATAAGGATCAAAACGCAAATACCCCGTATCCATAAAACACGTAAAATTAATCCCCACAATAAGAAAAATCAAAAGCAAAGGAAGCCACATGGCGAGAATTCCACTCGATGCATCATCATCATCGTCGTCTTCAGTCACGGATCTTCGATCTATGTATAGTGGCGATAGTACCGCTAAAAGACCGAAAAGAACCGCTAGTAGTTTTTCTGTCGAACGAGTTCGACCCATTCGGCTCTTTTGAGAACGAACAAGAGGAAGAAAGAGGCTTTGGAGAAAAAGATCGAATTTTGACTTATCGTTGTCTATGTATTTATCATGAGATAAAAGAGAAGAATCTATTCATATAAAATATATAGATATTTATGTGGCAAGAGAATAAAATTAAATGGTTGGTGATAAATGTTGTTTTTAGGTGGAATCAGATTCTTTACGTTACTAGAAGATGAAATCAAATTCTATACGAATAAATCTATAAGTACATGGATTAAGATAATTTTTATATTGATATATTGATTAAAAGCCAAATTAACAAAATATTTACTTTACAACAAACATATCTTAGCAAGTGTGAATGAATGGATAATGCTTTTAGTGAAAGGGAGTTCTCTCCACTAAAATATGCCATATGTAGTCCCATAATGCATAGCAAAATGGAATATTGTATCATACACTGTGTTGCACGGATACGTCGATACGGCGATATGGCGACGCGTATCGGATACGGCGATACGGTAATTTAACATATGATTTATGATACGATACGGATACGGCGATACGGCTAAATTCGGTTTTTTGGAGTATCCGCGCAACATAGATCATACATAACATAATATTCCTCCAAGTCACATAATATTGTTTAATTAAGTAATAGAAGTAGGACTTAAGAACCCAGTCTATTTTAATCATAAAAATAAGTCACATAATATTTTGTATTTCGTTTCGGTAATAATAAATTTGTATTGAATCCACAAAAAACATGAAGCACTTTAATTTTTGTTATATCGTTCCTTCCCCCCTTTTTTTTTTTTTTTTTTTCCTTCAATTGTTTTTCTTGATTTTCTCCGATATTTTATTTTTATTATATGCAAACATTTAAAGAAAATTGTTGAATTGATTATTAACTAACATTTATTAATTTATTAGTGATCAAAGTTTCAACTCTCTTTCACGTCCTACACCATTTTCTTTGTTACATAGGATTGGAGTTTTTACTTCATTATGATAGTGGGAAATTTGAGTGGTGAGTGAGTGAGCAAAATAATTTTTTTTTTTGAAGTGGGCCTAGAGCACGAAACGTGCTCGTTATCGGCTCAATTTTTATAAAAAGAAATATTGTGAGAACACAATACTTAATTTACAGAGAGGTAGGGGGAGGCTAAACGCATGATCCCCCAAGAAAAAGTAAAAGAAAATTAAAGCTTTGCAACTAACCAACTATTAACTAAATTTCTTATGTTGTCTTCTAATAGGATAGGCATTTTTGCTCTTCGACTGAAAATTCGATTGTTACGTTCCTTCCAGACCGTCCATATCGTAGCCGCCCATTTTTGTTTTGATAGGTCGTTGTTTGTTGTTTTGCTTTTGTAGGTTTGATGTATCTCTTGCCATGTGGCCAGCAGGTTTTCACGAGAAATCGGAAGAAGGTCCATCTTGGAAAGGCATGTTCGAGTATATGAACATGTCGCTAGGAGGTGATCCGTCGTTTCGATTTGGTCGGAGCAAAGGACACATTGTGCTGTATGGGTCCAACCCCTCTTCATTAGGTTTTCTTGTGTCAGGATCCGATTGTTAATGGCGAGCCATAGGAATAGTTTGATTTTTAATGGAATTCTCAATTGGAAGATGTCCGGCGTCCAGGACGAGATAACCCCGGGGTGAATCAGTTTGTCGTAGATTTCTTTTGAGCAAAATTTTGCATGCGGAAATGGTTTGGCCAAGAAAACTTTTGCATTGTCGTTGTTGGTGTTGTAGGTGAGAAAATTGTAAATGTTTTGTAGTTTAAGTAGGTCCTTCATGAAATAGGATGAGAACGAGGAGGCAGCGTGTTGTAACATTTTTGTTTGGTGTATGCCATAGATTTCTTTTACGTAGTGTGTCCAGAGAGAGTCAGCTTCAAAATCTATTTTGAAAAGCCATTTTAGTAGAAATGTGGTGTTCTGAGTGTGTAAATCCTTCAGCCCTAATCCTCCATATTTTTTAGGTAAACATATTTTGGACCATCTGGCCAAACATTTACCTTTTACGAACTTGTCCGTTCCTGTCCAGAAAAAGTCTCGGATTAGGGACACTATTTGTTTGATAAGGTAGGAGGGTAGCTTGAATACTTGCATGTAATATATAGGCAGTGCTGCTAGCACGGAAGAAATAAGGGTAATTCTTCCTCCTAGAGACAGCATTTTACCGTGCCATTTGTTTAGTCTTTGTCTTATCCTAGCTATCAATGGTTGAAATACTAATTTAGTTGGTTTTTTGTGGGAAAGAGAAAGTCCCAAATATTGGATTGGAAAGTCTTTTTTCTGGCAATTGAGAATATTGGTAATACTATTTAAATTTGTCTCTGGAATTGCGATTGGAACAAAGCAAGACTTGTCCCAATTAATTCGGAGGCCAGATATATTGGAGAAACATGATATTGCGTGAGTAATAATCCGAAGATTCTTGGGATGTGCTTCCATGATTAGTATTGTGTCGTCTGCATATTGTAATGTTTGCGGGGCTAGATGGAAATTACCCATGAGTAGTGGTTTTATATTTTGAAGGATAATTTGTAAGGTGTCTACCGCAAGGTTAAAAAACAAAGGACTCAAAGGGTCCCCCTGTCTTAATCCTCTCTTGTGTCGGAAATACTTGCCTTGTATTCCATTTGTAAGTATGGAGGAGCTAGAAGATTGAAGTAGGAGTGAACTCCATTGGATCCATTTATCATGGAAGCCTTTCTCTTTTAGAATGTATAATAAATAGTCCCAAGAGACTGAATCAAAGGCTTTTTGAAAATCAATTTTTATTAGGACAGATGGAATTTTCCGTTTATGAAAATGAGATAAAATTTCTCTAGTGGATACAAATGTTTCCAGGATAGATCTACCTTTAATGAAAGCTGTTTGACAGCTTGAGATAAGAAGAGGCATAAATGGTTGTAGTCTAGAGGAGAGGACCTTCGTCAAGATTTTAATGGGAGCAGATATTATACTGATCGGACGGTAGTCCTGTCTTTCTGTAGGATTTTGTTTTTTAGGAATAAGCGAGATGATAGATTTGTTGATGGCGGATAGATCAATGTTTAGGTTGTAAAATTGCAAGAATATTCCTAATATTTGTGGTTTGATCACATCCCAATAGATTTGTAAGAATTCAGTGATTAAACCATCTGGCCCACAAGCTTTCCCTTTTTGTAATGAAGATACAGCACTTTTGATTTCTTCTTCTGTGAATTCATTCACAAGATCCATTTGTGAAGGGAGATTGGATTGGAGGTTTGGAATATAGGTTACTTGAATGACGGGTGATCGAATTCCCAAGATCTTTTCATAGTACGTTGTGAATTCCCTGTTTATGGCAATTGTATCGGAAATAATCTGTCCATCCACTAAAATGGAGGAGATTGAGTTTTGTTGTTTGCGGCCTGAAGCCAAGGAGTGGAAATATCTTGTATTGTTGTCACCTAATTTAATCCATCTTGAAGAGGAACGTTGTTGCCATTTGTCTTCTTGCATCGTTGCCAAAAGATGGGCCCGAATTTTTAAATTATTTCTGAGTAAAATTTCCGTAGCGTGTAATTTTCTAGATTCTTCGAATGCCTCAATCATTGCAAGGCATCTTTTACATCTATTTAATGAAGAATCGAGGTTGGAGTATTTTTCTTTTGCCCACTGGCTAAGAGTTTTTTTGAGCGATGATAGTCTTGCCGAGTAATCTTCGATGACATTATTGGATGGTTGTAGAATATTCCAAGCTTGTAAGATTACGGGTGTTAAATTTTCGTCACGGAGCCAGAATCTTTCGAAACGGAATTGACGTGTGGGAATTGCAACTGTTGTTATTGTAAGGGACAATGGAGAGTGATCAGAGGTTGTGGAGGTAAGAAGTTGTAAACTGCTTTTAATTGAAGGTACCGCAAAGTGTGATGACAATAATATTCGATCTAGTTTTGATAATGTGGGAGTTTCTCTTTTATTAGAATAGGTAAATTTGCGACCTTGGGTGGGTACCTCTAGAAGTCCTTTTCCAGAAATGAAGTCATTTAGAAGGTTCCTTTCCTGGATAGGGTGTGGTTCTCCCGTGGTATCTTCAGTCCATCTCATAATGTTAAAGTCACCGGCTATTATGTGTGGTATGTTTTTAGCCAGTGTGTGATCATAAAGTAAGGAGATGAACTGAGGTTTGAGTGTTGAAGTAATCGGTCCGTAAACATTAATAATTGTAATACTCTTACCTGAGTGATGGCCCAAGGTGGTGGAGATGAGAAATTTGTTACTGAAGGAGTCGATAAGAGTCCACTTCCCATTCCAAGCTGTCAATAGGCCGCCTTTAGTGCCTTTCGCGTTGCTAAAAATGACTTTTTGAAACTTATATGGGCATATTCTTCTTAGGTGAAAAAAATCAGGGTTAGACCATTTAGTTTCTTGAATGCATACAATCTCGGCCAAACTTTCTTTGATTGTATTTTTGACCAGTTTGCATTTGTTAGGGTCGCCTAGTCCGCGTACATTCCAGGAAACAAGTTTGATGGGCGTAGGTATTGTCATTAAAAAAAAAAAAAAAAAAAAAAAAAAAATTCGAATGATATGGAGAATGGATGGATTATGAAAATTCCAGGAAACAAGTTTGATGAGTGAGCAAAATAATTGCACGAGTTTTATATATTCATCATTGTCATGCTTTTATAGTTACAAAACTAAGTTGCATTATGAAAATAAACTTTGCATGCTTATAAAAGGGAATTTTACTGTAGTAACCGTGTTTGGAAAAAAAATTCGCGAAATAATCAAGTTTTGAACATAATTACCAAAATATCTTTTGCGGAGTACCATTCAGCGTTTTTTTGCTGGGCGGGGAATGGTTCAGCGCCTTTTCTTAATTACGCGCTGAACAGATAATTAAAAGGGGAGTGGGCTTTGAAACAACGCCTAGTAAAAAGGCGAGCTTTGAAATGGCGCCTTGGTGAAAAGCGGAGTTTGAAACTGCGACTTTAATATACATCAGATATTTAAAAAAAAAAATTATTCCACTCCAAGATGTACCCGTCGAATTCTCCATTATTTAGTTATTACGTTCAATTATATTGATAATTAAGATATATAATTAAATATTCAGTAAAATTTATTCAAATTTATGAATTTGAATGAATATTAATTATGTATTAAATTAAGAGCTAATATGTAATGGTTATTATTTTAATTAAATATACGAATCGAAATTATCCAAATTTTATCATAATATTTCTATGTTATAATTAGTATATTTAATTAAAATGATAACCAGTACATGTTAGCTGTTAACTTAATACGTAATTAATAATTATTCGAATACTTAAATTTGAATAAATTTTACTGAATATTTAATTATATATCTTAATTATCAATATAATTGAACGTGATAACTAAATAATGGATTATTCGGCGGTTACATTTGTGAGTAGAATAAAATTTTTATATATTTTTTCAAACGGATCACGTGGTGTGTGTCAGATATTAAATTTTTTTTTATTCTACTCCAAAATGTACCCGCCGAATTATCCATTATTTAGTTATTACGTTCAATTATGTTGATGATTAAGAAATATAATTAAATATTCAGTAAAATTTATTCAAATATATGAATTCGAACAATTATTAATTACGTATTAAGTTAACAACTAACATCTATTGGTTATTATTTTAATTAAATATACTAATTTAGAACATAGATCATGTTATGATAAAATTTGGTATTTGTTTCCGAATTTTACCAAAACATTATCTATGTTCTAAATTGGTATATTTAATAAAAATAATAACTAGTACATGTTGGTTGTTAACTTAATACATATTTAATAATTATTCGAATACTTAAATTTGAATAAATTTTACTGAATATTTAATTATATTTCTTAATTATCAACATAATTGAACGTAATAACTAAATAATGGATAATTCGGCGGGTACATTTTGGAGGAAATTAATTTTTTTATTTTTAATATCTGACACACACACGTGGCACTGTTGAAAAAATATATAAAAAAATTAAACCCCTCCAAAGTGTACACGTCGAATTCTCCATTATTTAGTCATTACGTTCAATTATATTGATAATTAAGATATATAATTAAATATTCAGTAAAATTTATTCAAATTTATGAATTCAAACAATTATTAATTATATATTAAGTTAACAGCTAACATGTACTGGTTATCATTTTAATTAAATAGACGAATCGAAATTATCCAAATTTTACCATAACATCTCTATGTCTTAATTAGTGTATTTAATTAAAATAATAACGAGTACATGTTGGCCGTTAACTTAATACATAATTAATAATTGTTCGAATTCATAAATTTGAATGAATTTTACTGAATATTTAATTATATATCTTAATTATCAATATAATTGAACGTAATAACTAAATAATGGAGAATTCGGCGTGTACACTTTGGAGACTTATGTTTTTGCATTTTTAAGAATTTTTTGCCAAAATAGAAATTTGTGTGTGTTAGTCTTCTAATACCGAGTATTTTGAGGACAACAAGAAAATTGAGTACTTTTCTCGTGTTACACTTCAAATTTAACATTTTTAAGAAAAAAAGATAATTGCCTTTTTTAAGGTTTTAGACTTCACTTTTTGCATTTTGAAGAATTAAAAAAAAAATAGAAATTTGTGTGTGTTAGTCTTCTAATACAAAGTATTTTCAAGACTACGTAAAAATTGAGTATTATGCTCGTGTTACACTCCAATTTTTACATATTTTAGGAAATAGGATAATTATTTTTAAGGTGTTATACTTCACTTTTTGCATTTTCAAGAAATTTTTGTGTGTTAGTATTCTATTATGGAGTATTTTGAGGACATCATGAAAATGTTGTATTTAGCTCGTGTTACACTTCAATTTTAACATTTTCAAGAACATATAATAATTGTGTTAGACTTCACATTTTGCATTTTGAAGAAATTATTGAAAAAATAGAAATTTGTGTCTGGTAGTCTTCAATTACGGAGTATTTTGGCAATAACAAGAAAATTAAGTATTTTTCTCGTGTTACACTTCAATTTTGACATTTTTTTAGAAAAATAGGACAATTGATTTGTTTTGAAGGTGCCGGACTTCACTTTTTGCATTTTTTAGAATATATCGAAAAATAGAAATTTGTGTGTGTTAGTCTTCTATTACTGAGTATTTTAAGGATTACTTGAAAATTGTGTATTTTGCTCGTGTTATACATTGATTTTGAGATTTTTAGAAATAATAATAATTGATTATTTTGAAGGTGTGAAGACTTCAATTTTTGCATTTTTAAGAAATTTTTGAAAAAAATTGATATTTGCGTTTGTTGCTATTCTATTTCGGAGTATTTTGAGGACAATATGAAAATTAAGTATTATGGTCGTGTTACACTTCAATTCTGACATTTTATTAAAAATTAGGATAATTGATTTTTTGAAGGTGTTAGAGTTCATTTTTTGCATTTTGATGAAGTTTTTGTGTGTCAGTCTCCTATTATGGAGTATTTTGAAGACAACATGAAATTGAGTATTTTACTCGTGTGACACTTCAACTTTAACATTTTTAGGAAAACAGTATAATTGACTTTTTTTAAGGTGTTAGACTTAAATTTTTGCATTTTTAAGAATTGTTTTGCTAAAATAGAAATTTGTGTGTGTTAGTCTTCTAATACGGAGTATTTTGAGGACAACATAAAAATTGAGTATTTTTCTCGTGTTACACTTAAATTTTAATATTTTTAAGAATATATGATCCTTGACATTTTTTTAAGGTGTTAGACTTCACTTTTTGCATCTTCAAGAATTTTTCGAAAAAATTGAAATCTGTGTATTAGTCTTCTAGTACATAGTATTTTTAGGACAATGTGAAAATTGAGTATTATGCTCGTGTTACACTTCAATTTTTATATTTTTTAGAAAATAGGGTAAATTATTTTTAAGGTGTTAGACTTCGCTTTTTTCATTTTGAAGAAATTTTTGAAAAAAATAGAAATGTGTGTGTGTTAGTCTTCTTTTACGGAGTATTTGGAGGACAACATTAAAATTGAGTATTTTGCTCGTTTTATACTTCAATTTTGAAATATTTTGAAAATAGGATAATAGATTAGTTTCGAAGGTGTTAGACTTCACTTTATGTATTTTTAAAATATGAAAAAAAAAATAGAAATTGGTGCGTTTTAGTCTTCTATTACAGAGTATTTTGAGGACAACATCAAAATTGTTTATTTTCCTCGTGTTATACTTCGATTTTGAGTTTTTTTAGAAAATATAATGATAGATTATTTTAAGGTGTTAGACTTCTCTTTTTGTTTTTTCAATAAATTTTTGGAATAAAATAGAAATGTGTGTGTTACACTTCTATTTTGAGTATTTGGAGGACCACGTGAAAATTGAGTATTTTGCTCGTGTTACACTTCCATTTTGAAATTTTTAAGAAAATATGATAATTGACTTTTTTCAAGGTATTAGACTTCACTTTTTGCATTTTTAAGAATATTTTGAAAAAATAGAAATTTTTGTGTGTTAGTCTTCTATTACGAATTATTTTTGGGACAACGTTAGAATTGAGTATTTTGGTCGTGTTACACTTCAATTTTGACATTTTAAGAAAATATGATAATTTACTTTTTTGGAAGGTGTTAAACTTCTTGTTTTGCGTTTTTAAGATAATTTTGAAAAAAATATAAATTTGTGTTCGTTACTCTTCTATTGCGGAGTATTTTGAGGACAACATGAAAATTGAGTATTTTGCTTGTGTGATACTTCAATTTTAACATTTTGTAGAAAATAGGATAATTGATTTGTTTAGAGGGTGTTAGATGTCACTTTTTGCATTGTGAATAAATTTTAAAAAAATAGAAATTTGTGTGTGTTAGTCTTATTTTTCGGAGTATTTTTAGGACAACATGAAAAATGAGTATTCGCTTGTGTTATACTTCATTTTTCACATTTTTTAAGTAAATAGGATAACTGATTTGTTTGGAAAGTGTTAGACTTCACGTTTGCATTTTCAAGAATATTTTGAAAAAATAGAAATTTTTGTTTGTTACTCTTCCATTACGGAGTATTTTAAGGACAACATGAAAATTGAGTATTTTTTTTTTGAAAAAGTTTAGAGTGGGCTTTATTGTCCCACTTTTAAAACTGTTACGCGTTAAATAAACTTGTGATTTTTTACAAACTAATTTTCTATTACAAATTCAAAATCACCCTTTTAAACTACTAATCCTATCTTTACAGATTATCCATCTTCTAAAATCCAAAAACTCTAAAATCCTTCATTTACAATTCCAACTCCTGAAGATACCTCACAATCCCTCTTTTTCTTTTTTCTTCCCGATCCTTAACTCCTCTTCCACACAGCCCTTCTCTTACTTCCATTCTCTCTTTTCTCTTTCAAAACAAAACTAGATCTGAGATCCTGAAGATTCCTTCTCTTACTTCCATTTAAAATTGAGTATTTTGCTCGTGTTATACTTTGATTTTGAGATAATTTAGAAAACATGAGAATTGATTCTTGTAAAGGGGTTGGACTTAACTTTTTATGTTTTTAAGAAATAAAAAAATAGAAATTTGTGCATGTTAGTCTTCTATTTTGGAGTATTTTGAGAACAACATGAAAATTAAGTATTTTGGTCGTGTTACACTTCAATTTTGATATTTTTTTAGGAAATGAGATAATTGATTTGCTTTGAAGGTGTTAGACATCATTTTTTGCATTTTGAAGAAATCTATGAAATAATAGAAATTTGTGTGTGTTAGTCTTCTATTGCGGAGTATTTTGAGAACAACATGAAAATTGAGAATTTTGCTTTCGTTAAACTTGAATTTAAACATTTTTAAGAAAATATGATAATTGATTTTTTTTGAGGGGTTAGACTTCACTTTTTACATTCTAAAGAAAGTTTTGAAAAAATTGAAATTTGTGTGTGTTTGTCTTCTATTAAAGAGTAGTTTCAGTACTACACGAAAGTTTAGTATTATGCTCGTGTTACACATACATTTTTAAATTTTTAAAAAAATATAGAATAATTTTATTTTGAAGGTGTTAGAGTTCACTTTTTGCATTTTCATGAAATATTTTAAAAATTAGAAATTTGTGTGTGTTAGTCATTCTTTTACGGAATATTTTTTGGACAAGATCAAAGTTGAGTATTTTACTTGTGTTATACTTACATTTTCACATTTTTAATAAAATAGGATAATTGATTTGTTTTTAAGGTGTCAGACTTCAGCATTCTTAAGAAATTATTGAAAAAAGGAATTTGTGTGTGTGAGTCTTCTATAACGGAGTATTTTGAGGACAACATGAAAATTTGGTATTTTTCTCGTGTTACACTTCAATTTTGACATTTGTTCGAAAAAATATAATTGATTTTTTTAAGGTGTTACACATCACTTTTTTCATTTTGAAGAAATTCTTCAAATAATAGAAATTTGTTCGTGTTGGCTTCTATTTCGGAGTATTTTTAGGACAACATGAAAATTGAGTATTTTGCAAGTGTTACACTTCTTTGTTTTAGATATTTTAGGAAATATGACTATTGATTTGTATTGAAGGTGTTAGACATCACTTTTTGCATTTTGAAGAAATTCTTGAAATAATATAAATTCGTGTGTGTGATTCTTCAATTATGGAGCATTTTGAGAACAACATGAAAATTGAGTATTTTGCTCGTGTTACACTTCAATTTTATCATTTTTAAGAAAATATGATAATTGACTTTTTTTAAGATGTCAGACTTCACTTTTTGCATTCTAAATTGTTTTTTGAAAAATAAGAATTTTTGTGTGTTAGTCTTCTATTAAGGAGTATTTTCATGACAACATGAAAGTTTAGTATTATGCTCTTGTTACACATAATTTTTTACATTTTTTGAAAACATAGGATAATTTTATTTTGGAGGTGTTAGACTTCACTTTTTGCATTTTGAAGATTTGTTTTTTAAAAATAGAAATTTGTGTGTGTTAGTTTTCTTTTACGGAGTATTTTTGGGACAACATGAAAATTGACTATTTTGCTTGTTTTATACTTTAATTTTCACATTTTAAGAAAATAGGATAATTGATTTTTTTTGAAGGCGTTCGACTTCACTTTTTGCATTCTTAAGAAATTTTTCAAAAAACTAGAAATTTGTGTTTTGTTAGTCTTCTATTAAGGAGTATTTTGAGGACAACATGGAAATTGAGTATTTTTCTCGTGTTACACTTCAATTTTGACATTTGTTTAGAAAAAAAGATAATTGATTTTTTTTAAAGTGTTAGACATCACTTTTTGCATTTTGAAGAAATTATTCAAATAATAGAAATTTGTGTGTGTTGGTCTTCTATTTCGGAGTATTTTTAGGACAACATGAAAATTGAGTATTTTTCTAGTGTCACACTTCAATTTTTACGTATTTTAGGAAATAGGATAATTGATTTGTTTTGAAGGTATTAGACATCACTTTTCGCATTTTGAAGAAATTCTTGAAATAATAGAAATTTGTGTGTGTTAGTCTTCTATTACGGTGTATTTTGTGGACTACCTAAAAATTGAGTATTTTGCGCGTGTAAGACTTCAATTTTATCATTTTTATGAAAATATGATAATTGAATTTTTTATAAGGTGTTAGACTTCACTTTTTGCATTCTAAAGATTTTAAAAAAAAAATAGAAATTAGTGTGTGTTAGTCTTCTATTTAGGAGTATTTTCAAGACAACATGAAAGTTTAGTATTATGCTCGTCTTAAACACTATTTTTTACATTTTTTAGAAAACATAGGATTATTTTATTTTGAAGGCGTCAGACTTCACTTTTTGCATTTTGAAGAATTTTGTTAAAAAGTAGAAATTTGTGTGTTTTAGTCTTCTTTTACGGAGTATTTTTAGGACAACATGATTATTGAAATTAATTTAACCACATCTATTCACGATTGGGTATTAGATACCGGATCATGTGCTCATATTTGTGCAAATATGCATGCACTAATGGATAGAAGACATCTCAAGAAAGGAGAAGTCACTTTGAATGTGGAAAATGGTGGTAGCATTTCTGCTATGGCCATTGGGTCGATTCACCTTCATTTAGCTAGTGGTTTAATAATTAATTTGAACAGTGTTTATTATGTTCCATCTATATGTAAAAACATTATATCTGTGTCGTGTTTGGACAAAGATGGGTATGCATTTACTATTTCAGACTCATGTATGAGTATTTCGAAAGATGGATTATTTTATACAAATGCTGTTGTTCAAGATGGTTTATATTTACTTGAAATAAATAATAAACATGTTCTGAATGTCAATAACAAGCGACTCAAGATATCTCATGAAAATGAAACTCTCTTATGGCACTACCGTCTAGGACATATAAGCGAGAAACGCATAAAAATATTACAAGAAGCCAATCTCCTTGGTTTTCATGATTGTGATATGATAGATACATGTGAACCTTGCTTGATTTGTAAAATGACCAAGAAACCTTTCAAGAAGAAAGGTGTCAGGACGAAAGTCTTATTGGAATTAATACATTCTGATGTATGTGGTCCAATGAGTACTAGTGCGCGAGATGACTTTCGATACTTCATTACATTCACAGATGATTGTAGTCGTTATGGCTATGTTTATCTGATAAAGAATAAGAGTGAATCATTTGAAAAGTTCAAAGAATTCAAGAATGAAGTTGAAAACCAACTTGGTAAGAGAATTAAAGCTTTACGAACTGATCGTAGAGGAGAATACTTGAGCAATGAATTTGATGCATACCTAAAGGAGTGTGGTATTGTACCACAATTGACTCCTCCTGGAACACCCCAATGGAATGATGTATCTGAGAGGAGAAATAGGACATTGCTCGATATGGTTCGATCAATAATGTGCCAAACAGATTTACCTCTTTATTTTTGGGGATATGAGTTGCAAAGCGCAGCTTACACACTGAATAATGTTCCATGTAAATTCGTCGAGAAAACTCCTTATGAGTTATGGACAGGAAAGGTCCCTGACTTAAATTTTCTCAAGATTTGGGGATGTGAGGCTTACGTCAAACGATTGATGTCAACGAAGCTTGAACCCAAAGCGGATAAGTGCTTCTTCATTGGTTATCCGAAAGAAACAAAAGGATACTACTTTTGGCACAAGGCAACTAACATAATATTAGTTGAAAGGGGTGCAACTTTCCTAGAAAGAGAATTTCTCAAAAGGATCAAAAGTAGTGGAAGTAGTGTTACACTTGAGGAAACTCAAGACACACTACAAGACCTTGATCATCTCATGGTCGATGTCCATGTAGATCAAAGTGAGCCAACCATAGTTCCTATGGCCAGTGGGAGCGTGATCGTACGTATTCCTCAAACGATTGAGGAAGAGGTTCATGCATCACCACATAGTGTTCAATCCAGAATTGAATCAATTTCACTAGAAATCGTGGAAGAGGTTCATGAGATTCTAGATGAACAAGAAGAGCCACAAAGGGTAAGATGGTCAACATGATCTAGAAAGAAACCTGATTTCTATATAGGTCTTCATGAGATTTTGGTAATGGATACCGAAGATCCGACCACTTATCAAGAAGCAATAAGTAGAGATGACTCCGAATCATGGCATGAAGCCATGGAATCTGAAATGCAGTCCATGTATGATAACCAAGTATGGATATTGGTTGATCTTCCTCAAGGAAAGAAAGCCGTTCAAAACAAATGGGTTTTCAAGAGGAAGATGGACATGGATGGAAACATGACAACGTACAAGGCGAGACTTGTAGCGAAAGGGTTTAGTCAAGTTCAAGGGATTAATTATGATGAAACCTTCTCGCCATTTGCAATTTTTAAGTCAATTCGGATATTACTAGCTATGGCCGCATTTCATGACTATGAAATATGGCAAATGAATGTCAAAACAGCGTTTCTTAACGGGAACTTGGAAGAGGATGTGTACATGGTGCAACCTCCAGGTTTTGAAGATCCAAATAAAGCCAGTAAAGTATGCAAGCTTCAAAGATCTATTTATGGATTGAAGCAGGCATCCAGGAGTTGGAACAAGCGCTTTGATGACGAAGTTAAACGTCTTGGATTCATTCAAAGCAAAGAGGAACCTTGTGTATACAAGAAGGTCAGTGGGAGCTATGTGCTTTTCTTGGTTCTTTATGTTGATGATATATTACTGATTGAAAACTTTATTCCCTTAATGGAGCAAACCAAAACTTCATTGAAAGATGTTTTCTCAATGAAAGACTTGGGCGAGGCCCAATATATTTTGGGGATTAAAATATGCAGAGATAGGTCTCGTAGACTCATTGGCTTAAGTCAACGTACATACATTGATAAAGTGTTGAAAAGATTCAACATGCAGAATTCCAAAAGGGGAAATGTGCCAATGACTCAAGGTGTAACATTTAGCAAGTCTCAATGTGCTACGACACGTGAAGACATTGAAATCATGAAGGATGTACCATATGCTTCTGCAATTGGTTTCATCATGTATGCGATGGTGTGTACACGACCTGATGTTGCATATGCTCTGAGTGTGACAAGTCGTCACCAAGCCCATGCAGGTCCAGCTCATTGGACAGCAGTCAAGAATATCCTCAAGTACCTTAACAAGACTAAGGATAAGTTTCTTGTGTATGGAGGGAAAAGGGAACTCGTTGTAGAAGGTTACACCGATGCTAGTTTTGCGACTGATTATGATGATAAGCGGTCACAGTCTGGATATGTCTTCATTCTGAATGGAGATGCTGTTAGTTGGAAAGGTTTCAAACAATCAACAACAGCTGACTCAACCACTCAGTCTGAAGTGATGGCTGCTGCTGAAGCCAGCAAAGAAAGTGTTTGGATCAAGAAGTTCATTGAGGAACTTGGTGTTGTACCTTCTATCGAAGGTCCATTGGAATTATTTTGTTTTAATAGTGGAGCTATTGCACAAATAAAGGAGCCAAAAGCACACCACAAGATCAAACACATGGATAGAAAGTATTTTGTCATTCGAGACTTCATAGATGAAGGAAGAATAAAACTTTGAAAGGTGGACACGGATAGCAACACAACATATCCGCTAACAAAGTCTTTATCTCACGCAAAAGGCGAAGTCCATTTTGATTCCATGGGTCTGAAGGAACATGGAGAATGGATAGAATAGAAGGCAGCCTTGTTTTTAAAGAAAAAAATACATAAGAATGTATAAGACGAAACTTTAAGAACAAGTGGGAGATTGTTAGATTTGTGTTCTAAAAGTTATCATATGAGGATAATTTTTAAATGTTATATTTATGAATTGGATGTTATTTACAGTTTGTTCCATGAGCTTTTATATTTTTCACTTAGAAGTGTTCAAGAAGATGCACTTGGTCTTGAACCGCAGAACTTTAAGTGATAATAAATATTGAACTCTAAAATGTTCACATGTCTTGGATATTAGCAGGAACACTAATATACATAATAAGAATGTCGTGTTGATTAAAAGTACGTTGCAGTTCTGCAAACGTTGATAAAAGATTATCATTTAATAACACGAATATATGAAAAGGTTCATATATTGAACAGACCTAATAGATGAAACATGATATGAATTGTGTTAGTGTCATTAATGTTTTCATCGTGTCTCTGGTTCTAAGATTGAGAGATGTATCTCTTTCACATGAGGAATGCATAACGTAATTATTATTAAAAGCTGCTTATTAATAAGTGGTGATAAAAGTAATAGTTCTTTATACGTAACTTGTGCTGGAAAGAGAGTACATATCAATAACATCGTTGCCACTCATTCATTATGAGAAATGATATTATGGGCCCCTTGATAAAGTAGAATTATGAATGGATCCAATATAACTGAAGTGCAGTTATATATTTATAATTTACTTAATATAGATCAAGAAATGATTATAATACAAAGATGATGTAGGGGAATATCCTCGACCCCGGGCCCGCGCAGCGGAATGAAGGCCCGGTCCGATTCCCCGATTCCCGAGATCACGCCACGACTTCGAGGGTACGATGCAATTAGAAGGATAGATCTATACCAGTGCCAAATTGATGGCACACGAAGGGTTGATCGCCACCTACTATCTCCTGTCACGTTGGTGACAATCCGCGCGTCCCACACCACGCGTCTTTCACCGTTTGTTGACTTCGCCGATTCGCTTGATTTCGTCTTCGACTGAATTCACGCGTCCGAATCGATCACAACTGAAAGAGCCTCAGATGTTGCTCCTCTACGTGTATCCACCTTGAGTCGTAAGACGTCGGTCACGGATGCACCTGCCTAGACGATGCACCGGTGAACTTGCTCGATCGAATTGATTCTCTATCTCTCTCTCTTAGCACCCTTTCACTCACAAAAGATCAAATCTGAATTTGCTCTTTTCTCTTGTGTTTTGGGTAGAATAATTCTGTATGAATTAGCATAGGGATGAGAGAGAAAGTATCCTATTTATATCTAATAGGATTAGGATTAGCCAAAAGGCATGTATATCCAACAATGTTGTAAAATACGGAAAACGGTACGGAACGGTCGGGGACCGTAAAACGGGATTACCGTAAAACGGTGAAAAAACGGTGGAAAAACGGTGAAAAAACGGTCACCGAAATCGATAATAATTTAATTAAAATTTATAGATGAAATCAAAAAAATGTATAATAATTTAATTTTTTTTAATAGTAAAAAAAATAACATAAACAATATCTATCATTTTACAACTTGACCTCAATTCGTTTTCTTTCTCAACTCGCTTTCGTTTATTTTCGGTACCTTTCCCTAATGCTTCGAGACAAGCTTTTTTCGCCTCCGATGTGGCACTTGGAAATTTTACAACTTGACCACCAATCTATTAAACATTATAATTTAATTTTATATAAAATAATATTCATTATTAATATTAACCAAATAAAATATATCTTACCCCCGCAACGTGTTGCTTAAAACGATATATATTTCCCGATGATAAATGACCGCAATAATTGCATTTGATCCTTGCAAGATTATTATGCATAACTCGTTCACCATAATTCCATCCAATATCTTTGTTGCTCGATATTGTACTCGCACTCGCATTAGAATTCGAACTTCCACTTTTGGCATTAGAAGCCATTGAAGTACTCGCATTCGAAGTCATTAAATTCTAAAATTAAAAATTAAGCATAAATTAATTAAGCATAAATTAAATATTTAATTGTAAATTGAGCATACATTAAACATAAATTAAGCATCCACAAACTTTAAATCGTGAGAGAATAATCAAATTCAAATTAAAATTTCAAACCTCCACAAACTCTCTGTCACTCTAAAAATATCAAATTCAAAAAACACAAACAAGTCTCTGTTATTTTCTGAAAATTCAAACATAATTGTACAAAATATTTACACACATATTCGAGAGAATAATCAATTCAATACCTATCGGAGACACTGTTCACAGTGAAGGAGCAGGAGTGAAGCAGTGAGGCGAGAGTGAAGCAGGAGTGAAGACGAGAGTGAAGCAGTGAGCAGAAAATTCGAGTGAAGCAGTGAGGCGAGAGTGAGTGAGTGAGTGAGTGAGATCGGAGACCAGAGTGAAGGAGCAGGGCTGCAGGAGTGAGGCGAGAGTGAGTGAGTGAGTGAGGCGAGGACACTCACTGAGTGAGGCGAGGACACTCAGTGAAGGAGCAGGAGTGAAGGCTGGAAGGAGTGAGGCGAGAGCAGGAGCCAGCAGGAGCCAGACCAGAGTGAGGCGAGAGGGAGTTGGGCGAGCGAGAGCTTTGGGCGAGAGCTTTGGGAGAGAACTCAGAGAAGGCTGTTTGGGCGAGAGCTTTGGGAGAGAAGGCTGGAACTAATGGGCCAAAAAAAAAAAGAATTTTGTTGGGCCAAAAAAGAATTTTGTTGGGCTGGAACCGAAAAATATTATTTTTGATGTAAAAAACGACCGTTTTTCGGTCCGAAAAACGTTTTTCGCCCAAAAAAAACGGTCAAACACGTAAAAAAACGTTTGACCGTTTTTTCAAACCGTGTTGCAAAAAACGGGACGTTTTTCCACCGAAACACCGTTTTTTCACCGTTTTTCACCGTTTTTTACAACACTGATATCCAATATACATCCTTTCACACAGAAAAGTGCATGAACCTGTTCAGTAATCTGTCCAGACGAAATTGATAAATTTCTCTGACAGAAAATCAACCAACATGAAAGTTGTAGATAATCTTATTATCTATACAACCCAATTTGTCCAAGACCAATTGGAGTTCGTATGCAAAAGTTATGACTGTTTTACTAACTGTATGTCATACTGTTGCACAATTTTGGTATTTCAAAGAAACGACACTTATACTTCGTTCATATGAAATATATTTCTACGTGAAGGTTATAGATAATCTAATTATCTATCTTACCCAATTTGAACCATTCAAATCGGATTTTCCTACTGAAAGTTATGGCTACGAATGTACGACTACATTCGTTTATCCTTATGTACACTTTTACGGTT
This sequence comes from Luzula sylvatica, assembly GCA_946800325.1. Classification (NCBI taxonomy): domain Eukaryota; kingdom Viridiplantae; phylum Streptophyta; class Magnoliopsida; order Poales; family Juncaceae; genus Luzula; species Luzula sylvatica. Next base: position 27,284,900 of record OX326958.1, on the reverse strand, counting down.
GATCCGAAACTGTATTTCTTTCAGTCTCCCGCTCAATTTCAGATCTACCTAAAAGGTACTCATGCATATCCAATATGCACGATTTTAGAGAATATAGCTCGCGTATCAAATACCAAGCTATGCACATCCTATGTGCCAATTTTATGATCAAGCCCGACTTAGTACGACTCGTTGTGTGACCATGTAGGTTCGATTAACGATGGCAGTAGGTTGTTTCCAATGCCTACAAGCTCATGAGCGGGATCTAGTCACTCCATCATAGTTACCCATGTTAAACGAATAATGATTGTGATCATTGTGCCTATCTCGAATAGCGGTTACTAGTTCTCTTGTTTGCGATATCCGTTAATCAAAAGGCATGGTGGTAGTCATCCTTATGTCTTGATTAACTATACTTATTTCTCGATTCCGAATTGAGTTAACAAATTACAATCGATATTAACTTTTAATATCATTGACTCTGGCCAGAGATTTCGTTAATCAATTCATCGAGCGGCCTAAGAGATATCTCTTCCTTTCGGAATAAACAATTCCTATCTTGGAGACTCACATTGAATTCCGTGTTTCGGACAATACCCAATGATGACCCTTTTAACTCCCTGTTACGGTGAGCGTAAGATCATATGAAAGCATTGTGTTACGCACGTAACGCAATCAATGATCCCCTCAAGTATGAAGAACCTAAAACCCCATCCGTCGCAAGTCCATCTATAATGACTAAACCATGTCATGGACTCGCGGCTTCGGTCATATCCAATATATGTAACCTAACATATATCTACGTTCCCGATTCGACAAGCACCTTGTCCCATGATTAGCAAAACATAATCATCTCCTCGGCAAACGTACTAGTGTACGCGTTCAGTCTATTATCCAATAATAGAAATGCTTCTCTCTTAAGCAAGCTGATCCGCGACTAGGGATGTTTAGAAATGACACTTTAAGTGTGACGGTTTTACTGCACATAGTCCTCAACCATGTCGACGTCCACACAAGTTCAAATCAAGGTTCATGTAATCATATTACACAACCCAGCACACAGTTTTCATATAAGGTGAATGCATATTAATTTAAGTAAACAAATTTTTTTAAAAGGGATGCATTCATATGGACTAAGTATTTGGGTGATACAACGTTTACCTATGGATATCTCCATACCCATAACCTGCGAGGACTATCGTATTAGATAACTACACTCTACTCTCTTCTTCCTCCTCTAGGTATCTCCATACCCATAGTCATCGCATGACAGTCACGCGCGACTAGATAGAGTGGTTTTGTAAACGGGTCCGCACGTTCCCGATAGTGTTAATCATCATCAGGATTGGAACATTTCCAATACCTACGATCACATCTTTTCATAAAATTTCATGGATCAAATGAAATTTTCTGAGTATTGGCTAGAAGTGGTTGTGAATTCGGCATTTTTTGGCTTGTACTATTGTGTCTCACACAATAAACAACCATAAATCCGATAACTCGTGACTACTAGAGTTTGGTCATGTATCCTTGATCCATACCACTTCCTTTTGCGATTAATAACCGCAATATACTCGCCTCCGAAAATAGAATCATAAACTATTGGTCTTGTGGAACCTTTCCACATAACCGTGTTTTCATTTAAGCAAAACATGTACACACTTTGTGATCGAAAGTCGTGCTACATATTTGGACGTGCTTAATCTTTGGAAACTGTTGTTTGTTATAACTCTTTATAACCAACACGTCCTCCACACCATTATAGATAAAAAAATCCTGAATTCTTTCGCAAAGTATTCAAGGATAAACTTCACCTCTATCAATACAAATCCCGATGGGTTTAAATATACATAACCATTATGTATATATTTGTATAACCATTATACATTCACAAGAGTTAGTCTCATGTAATCGAATTACATTCAAACTCATGTGATTCCCATGAATTTTATTGACGGTGAATTAGACGCTTTATTTGTACGACATATAGCCACATACATATCATGACAGATATAATAGATCCTAACATCAAGATGTAAGGCATCATATTATTACTTTTCGCGCTGCTTGATGTCTCACATCGAGCCGTTGAAAATTTCTGTCATTCGACATTTCGATTTAACTCCTCCAAGGAATTTACATGTTGAAAACCATTTTCAACAATATGTCGATATATGTGCTATAACATAGAACGAGGAACTTCTTAGATCTATCCTATATATCTTCACGCTTAATTCATAAGCAGTCTCGTCTAAATCCTTTGTCGTTACAAGAAATATAACGCAGCTCCCACTAACCTTCATGTATACACAAAGATTCCATTCGTTTCGACAATTTTATAACAGTTTATAATTTTGTCAAAACGAATATTCCAATTCCGAGAAGCTTTCTCTAATCCATCATATGGATCGTTAAAGCGTGCATATCTTATCCCCGATTCTTATGAATCGACAAAACCGTAAGGTTGTGTCAAGTACACATCCTTTCATAAAATTTCTGTCAAGAAATTCGGTTTTGACATCCATTTTGCCACATCACATAGTCATAATACGCGACCATGGCAAGCAGAATTTCGAGAATGTGAAAGCATGGCAACATGCGAAAACGTTTCTTCATAGTCCGACTATGAATTGCATGAAACTCTTCGCAACAAGCCTCGCTTTACATATATGCGTATTCCTATGCATGTCGGTTCTTCATCTTGAAAAACCCACTCACATTTCACGGGTCTAACCCAGAAAGTAATGAAATCAAGTTCTGAACTTGATAATTTACATGGATCGAATCTCAGATTTCATGGCATTATGTCATGTGGAATCAACTTTTCATAGCATCCTTGTAGGATATCGAATCATCATATGATTTCGATCTATCATCATGAGCCACGATAAATCCGTATTTATCAGCTTACGATATAGCCTACTTGATCTACGAAAAATTTCTTTGTGTGTTCGACTTGCGTTCATCAACTCTTGATGAAGCCATGTCAACTTTCATCGGTACAATGTTCATTTTCAGATCTCGAATTCTTTCGAGATTTATTCTACTCCCACTAGCCCGCATAGAGATAAATGACACCAAGTTCCAAACTTGTGCGCATCTAGTCCTCCTCCAAGAAGGCATCTCTTCGAGCCACGAAAATCTCATTTTCGTCGGGACGTTAGAACTAATACCCTTTAGTTTCCTTAAGGATAAACGAACAATTTTCAGATTTGGGATTGAGTTTAACCGAAACAAATTTCGAAATATACCCACATCCTCAAATCTGTACAAATGACCACTTCAGAACCATTCCGATCCATATCTCATATGGCGTCTTTTGTACCGATTAGAAGGTTTATGGTCCATATCTTATATGCAACCATTCATTAGTGCCGCTGTCTCAAGGGCATATTCCCAAAATATTTTTGGGAGATCCTATTGATTTATCATTTATCGAACCATGTCCAACATGCGTTCATTTCCTCTTTTCGGACACATCTCAATGTTCCCAATGAAGACAATCGTGAAACGATTTCACAATCATAAATGATCATCAATATTCATAACTCAAATATCGCCTCTTCGATCCTATCGAAAGGTTTAGCTCAAATACTCGCCTTCTCGATCCTATCGAAAAGCTTTGATTTTCTTGCTTAGTTGATTTCGTATTTCGTTTTTGAAACTCTTTGAACCTTTCAAAAGTCTCCATTTCGGCACGCATTAAATAGATATTTCCATATCTACTTGAACCGTCCATAAACGTAACAAAATACCGATAGCCTCCTCTTGTCTCGGAACTTATCGGAACATCATATGTAAATATAATTTCCAATAATTCGTTGGATCTTTCTCCAATCTTTGGAGAATGATGCCCTTTGTCGTCTTGCCTAATAAATAAGTATCGCATTAATCAATCGAATCTAATTCGAATGATTCTAGCAATTCATCACATGGAATCTAGATACGCGAGTCTTGTTTATATGGCTAAGACGGCAATGCCAAAGGAAGCAATCAACTTCTAGGTTTAATCCTCCTCGGATTTCACCATTCTTTGAGTCACTAGTTTGGACAACTCCTTGTCCGAACTTTCCATTTTGGAAAACATTTTCCCAAAATACCCTTAGACATACATTTCTTTCGATCCCGCTTTTGAATTACAAGGACATCCACGCATCTATATGCATTGGATTCCTCGGATACTCCGAGCATCTCCGATTCAAATTTAAATCGCATCTCATGCAATTCAGGATCGACTTATCTATCGAATGCATATGATATCCGGTCACGACGATCAAATCTCGTACCATCAACACACGAGTGTTAATCCAAGACCCATAAGGCGTCTCAAAATTAACCTACTCTTTGAGCCGCATCGAACCATTCAACGCGCTCTAGCTCTTGAAACTATTTCATGAGCGTTGTGTTTTACTTTCATATACACCCGAATTCTCAAAACAATTTTGAGAAATTTGCGTCTATACATGCCACCACAAGGCACGTAATATCGTTCGATTCCTTCTTAAAGTTTATCGAACCCGGCTTTCTCTAAAGCCATAGCATTGAGCCCCGAATCTACCATTTCCGTGTCCAACACGTTCCTTTAAGTCTAAGAACTATTCTTTGACTATGAAGGTTAATAACGGTAATTCCGGCCCAAAAGCCATCTATCATATCGATCTCATCGATATATTTGGTGTTGCTTGAAAACATAATTCTAAACGGATGATGAAGATTAACTCCTAACCGTGCGTACTTAATCTATATGCTTATATGATGAATATATGAATGTGTTATTTTTATCGAATCGATAACCCTCATACCGATACGGGACTCCAAGTCCATAACACTCAAGACCCATATTTTACGATCCTCCCACAAGTTGCTTTGGCAGACAAGTGGGATCTCGCTATTTAGGTAGGATTATATCCAATCGCATCCAATGCGACTCTCGAACCTTTATAGGATTTCGGTGATGGATCGTATCCTATACAATCCCAGTTCCGTGTGTGCATCCTATCTATGCCCCGAACTTCCAATCAAGTCGGCTTTGGCCTCAACCCTTACTGGCTTGAACGGTTAAGTCACAACCATACTCATCGTATCGTTCAAATAAACTACTAATAAGTCGGCTTTGGCCTTAACCCTTATCAGTCCCTATTTAACGCTTGCCACCCCGTCGATAACTACAATAACCCATGTCGGCTTTGGCCTTAACCCATGTGAGACGTAGTGCCGATCATAGTGATTGTGAATATGGAAGGCATTTCCATGACTTAAATATTATGAGGGATCATGCCATTGCATGTTTCTAAATTCGTGACATAATCATATTATATCACTATCACAAGATTTGTAAATGCATATGATTTATTTAGGGAGATTAATTATTCTAAATAATTAATTATCTAATATGATAGAATGTTTGATGCTGATCAAATCGATATAAAGAACTCAAAATTCCGAGCTTCGTAGCCAAAGTTATCGCGAAAACAAAAAACAGCATCCAAAGAAGGGTCCGTTATAACGGACTTCCCCATCCGTTGTAACGCAAGGGCCGTGGGGCGCGAGAAAACCTCGCCCGGGACGCGTCCGGGGCGCCAAAAACTGCCCCGGGGCGGCAGAAAACTGTTTTTCTGCACCCTTTCGATATTTCATTAGAACGACACTAATACTTCGCTCAAATGAAATATATTACAACATGAAAGTTCTCGATAATCTCATTATCTAACTAACCCAATTTGAACCATTCAAATCGGAATTTTCTACTGAAAGTTATACCAGTTTTAGTAAAATACGAACAAATGAAAAGGTAAGTTTATCCAATAGACACCTTTTCAACCAGAAAACTACAGACACCTTTTTCAGTATTCTGTTGAAACAAAAATATTAAATTGTTCCAACCGACTTTGAACGTGGACGAAAGTTCTAGATAATCTTATTATCTAACTAACCCAATTGGATTGGACTCAATTGGACTTTCTATGCGACATATACGGACGTTTTAGTCTCTGTATGTCAAACAGTCGCACCCTTTCAGTATTTCATAGAAACGACACTGATAATTCGTTCAAATGAAAAAACTTTCTGTATCAAAGTCATAGATAATCTCATTATATAACTACACCAATTTGATCCAATCAATTTGGAGTTTTCCACTGAAAATTATCTTAGTTTTACTCACTGTTTCGTATTCTAATTTTCTGCAAATTTTGCCGTTTCTTCCGTTTTCGCTCGTTTCTGAAACGATAAATCATGAAACCTTTTCACGATAATTCCTAGATACTCTCAATCAACTTTTGATCGATCTCTAGCGAATTCCACTTGTGATTTTAACGGAATTTGACTTTCTCTATATGTAACATCATGCAAACGGGTACGAACTTTGATAACCCGTGCGTATATCTAATATACGACTATGATTCGACCCTCGAATCGATGGCGATCGCTCTGATACCACTGTAGGGGAATATCCTCGACCCCGGGCCCGCGCAGCGGAATGAAGGCCCGGTCCGATTCCCCGATTCCCGAGATCACGCCACGACTTCGAGGGTACGATGCGATTAGAAGGATAGATCTATACCAGTGCCAAATTGATGGCACACGAAGGGTTGATCGCCACCTACTATCTCCTGTCACGTTGGTGACAATCCGCGCGTCCCACACCACGCGTCTTTCACCGTTTGTTGACTTCGCCGATTCGCTTGATTTCGTCTCCGACTGAATTCACGCGTCCGAATCGATCACAACTGAAAGAGCCTCAGATGTTGCTCCTCTACGTGTATCCACCTTGAGTCGCAAGACGTCGGTCACGGATGCACCTGCCTAGACGATGCACCGGTGAACTTGCTCGATCGAATTGATTCTCTATCTCTCTCTCTTAGCACCCTTTCACTCACAAAAGATCAAATCTGAATTTGCTCTTTTCTCTTGTGTTTTGGGTAGAATAATTCTGTATGAATTAGCATAGGGATGAGAGAGAAAGTATCCTATTTATATCTAATAGGATTAGGATTAGCCAAAATGCATGTATATCCAATATACATCCTTTCACACAGAAAAGTGCATGAACCTGTTCAGTAATCTGTCCGGACGAAATTGATAAATTTCTCTGACAGAAAATAAACCAACATGAAAGTTGTAGATAATCTTATTATCTACACAACCCAATTTGTCCCAGACCAATTGGAGTTCGTATGCAAAAGTTATGACTGTTTTACTAACTGTATGCCATACTGTTGCACCCTTTCGGTATTTCAAAGAAACGACACTTATACTTCGTTCATATGAAATATATTTCTACATGAAGGTTATAGATAATCTAATTATCTATCTTACCCAATTTGAACTATTCAAATCGGATTTTCCTACTGAAAGTTATGGCTACGAATGTACGACTACATTCGTTTATCCTTATGTACACTTTTACGGTTGATCCGAAACTGTATTTCTTTCAGATGACACATCACTACTTTGTATATTAATCACAATATCATAAAGGCAAGGAATGGACACAATCAATATCACAAGGATTACGTTTCGTAAAAAAGGTTACTAAACATCTAAGTTATTTGGGTAACCGTAATGTATAGCTAGAATACCGCTTACGGTTTGTGGAATAAAGTGTTTTATTCCATTGCCAACATAACATAGATCCTCGATATATGTCACACCAACTGAACGGGAAACAAGAAATATATTATATATATTTTCTATGTATAAAAATTTCATGTTGTATGAAATACATATACAAATAGAAATATGTAAAATATTATGTCATATGAGATGACTACCTAGCATGAAAATAAATTAAATGAAATGTGCATATTATGAGAATAATATATGTAGCACATATCATAATTTGTTTCAAGCCCAAACCCAAAACAAATTGAGAAGAAAACTTGAGAAGTCCAAATTAACATGGATCGTGACCATAAATTCGAGACAGATTTTGAGGCATGTTTGAACAGACATTGGAAATAGCAAAACTTTACCATTCTGTACAAATGACCTATGTAAATTGTATCCATTTGAATGTAGTTTTTAATGGCGAAAGTTTCAAGTCATTTGGAATTTTCTAGAAGAAGTTATGACAGAAACAATGAACAATGGTCATAAGTTAATGTGCTGCTTCGAATTTTGTTCATGCCTTAAATGTCATACGAATTTCAAAGGGTCTTGATCTAATGTTGAGGGACTATAAATATGAGACCTGTCTATGCATTTGAAAATATAGAAAAAGAGAAAATATACAAGAGTATATGAATGTAACAAGGGTTTTCTCTCTATGGCTAGTCTCTCTCTTTCTCTTGAAGTGTTTGTTGAAACGTTGATTAAGGAATCAATCAGAAACGGGCGATGGAGCTACGTGCGGACAAGAGGACGCTAGCACGAACTCGACGCCGTTCTTGTTTCGGATTCAAGGGTGAACCAAAGAGGACCAGACCTACGTTAAAGATCTTTGGTATTGTATTATAATCCTTCTTGTAGGATAGATAAAATAAATTAGAGTAGAAAGTTAGCTTAAGTAAGACGATTCCCGACTTTGTTGGAATAAATTTTTAATATTTACTCCTACGAACGTCATGAAATCCTTCATTTGCTTGTGTTATACTTTAATTCTCACAATTTTAAGAAAATAGGATAATTGATTGGTTTTCAAGTTGTTAGACTTCACTTTTTGCATTCATATGAAATTTATCAGAAAAATAGAAATTTGGGTATGTTGATCTTCTATTAAGGAGTATTTTGTGGACAACACGAAATTGAGTACTTTTATCGTGTTACACTTCAATTTTGACATTTGTTTAGAAAAAGGATAATTGATTTGTTTTGAAGGTGTTTGAAATCAATTTTTGCATTTTGAAGAAATTCTTCAAATAATAAATTTTTTGTGTATTAATCTTCTATTTTGGAGTATTTCTAGGACAACATGAAAATTGAGTGTTTTTCTAGTGTTACTCTTCAATATTTATGTATTTTAGGAAATAGGATAATTGATTTTTTTTTAATGTGTTACACATCACTTTTTGCATTTTGAAGAAATTCTTCAAATAATATAAATTTGTGTGTGTTAGTCTTCTATTACGGAGTATGTTGAGGACAACATGAAAATTGAGTATTTTGCTCGGGTTACACTTCAATTTTGAATTTTTTAAGAAAATATGATGATTGACTTTTTTTAAGGTGTTGGAGTTCACTTTTGCATTCTTAAGAAATTTTTGAAAAAAATATAAATTTGTGTGTGTTAGTCTTCCATTAAAGAGTATTTTCAGGACCACATGAAAATTGAGTATTTTTCTATTGTTATACTAAAATTTTGACATTTTTTTAGAAAAAAGGATAATTGATTTGTTTTGAAGGTGTTAGAAATCACTTTTTGCATTTTGAAGAAATTCTTCAAATAATACAAATTTGTGTGTGTTGGTCTTCTATTTCGGAGTATTTTTTGGACAAAATGAAAATTGTGTATTTTGCTCTTGTTGCACTTCATTTTTTGACATATTTTAGGAAATTGGATAATTGATTTATTTTTAAGAGTTTAGACATCACTTTTTTGCATTTTGAAGAAATCCTTGAAATATCAGAAATTTGGATGTGTTAGTTCTATTACGGAGTATTCTGAGGACAACATGAAAATTGAGTATTTTGCTCGTGTTACACTTCAATTTTAACATTTTTAAGAAAATATGACGATTGACTCTTTTGAAAGGTGTTAGACTTCACTTTCTGAATTTTTAAGAAATTTTTCCAAAAAATAGAATTTTGTTTGTGTTAGTCTTCATTTACGGAGTATTTTTAGGACAACATGAAAATTGACTATTCTGCTTGTGTTATACTTCTATTTTCACATTTTTAAGAAAATATGATATTTTATTTGTTTTGAAGGTGTTAGACTTCACTTTTTGCATTCTTAAGAAATTTTACAAAAAATAGAAATTTGTGTATGTTCGGCTTCTATTAAGGATTATGTTGGGACAACATGAAAATTGAGTACTTTTCACGTGTTAGATTTCAATTTTGACATTTTTAGAAAAAAACATAATTGATTTTTTTAAGGTGTCAGACATCACTCTTTGCATTTTGAAGAAATTATTCAAATAATAGAAATTTGTGTGTGTTGGTCTTCTATTTCGGAGTATTTTTAGGACAACATGAAAATTGAGTATTTTGCTAGTGTTACACTTCGATTTTTACGTATTTTAGGAAATAGGATAATTGATTTATTTTGAAGGTGTTAGACATCAATTTTTGCATTTTGAAAAATTCATGAAATAATAGAAATTTGTGTGTGTAAGTCTTCTATTACGGAGTATTTTGTGGACAACAAGAAAATTAAGTATTTTGCTCGTGTTACACTTAAATTTTATCATTTTTAAGAAAATATGATAATTGACTTTTTTTTAAGGTGTCAGACTTCACTTTTTGCATGGTAAAGAAATTTTTAAAAGAATAGAAATTTATGTGTGTAGTCTTTTATTTAGGAGTATTTTCAAGACAACATGAAAGTTTAGTATTATGCTCGTGTTACACATAATGTTTTATATTTTGTAGAAAACATAGGATAATTTAATTTTGAAGGTGTCAGACTTCACTTTTTGCATTTTTAAGATTTTTTTAAAAAAATAGAAATTTGTGTGCGTTAGTCTTCTTTTATGGAGTATTTTTAGGACAACATGAAAATTGACTATTTTGCTTGTGTTATACTTTAATTCTTACATTTTTAAGAAAATATGATAATTGATTTGTTTTGAAGTTGTTAGACTTCAATTTTTGCATTCTTAAGATTTTTTTCAAAAAAATAGAAATTTTTGTGGATGTTACTCTTCTATTAAGGAGTATTTTGAGGACAACACGAAAATTGAGTACTTTTCTCGTGTTACACTTCAATTTTGACATTTGTTTAGAAAAAAGTATAATTGATTTGTTTTGAAGGTGATTGAAATCACTTTTTGCATTTTGAAGAAATTCTTCAAATAATACAAATTTATGTGTATTAATCTTCTATTTTGGAGTATTTCTAGGACAACATGAAAATTGAGTATATTGCTCGTGTTACACTTTTATTTTGACATATTTTAGGAAATAGGATAATTGATTTGTTTTTAAGGTGTTAGACATCGCTTTCTGCATTTTGAAGAAATACTCGAAATAATAGAAATTTGTGTGTGTTAGTCTTCTATTACGGAGTATTTTGAGGACGACACGAAAATTGAGTATTTGTCTCGTGTTACACTTAAATTTTAAAATTTTCAAGAAAGTATGATAACTGACTTTTTTTAAGGTGTTAGACTTCACTTTTTGCTTTCTTAAGAAATTATTGAAAAATAGAAATTTGTGTGTGTTAGTCTTCTATTAAGGAGTATTTTCAAGACAACATGAAAGTTTAGTATTATGCTCGCGTTACACATATATTTTGACATTTTTAGAACACATAGGATAATTTTATTTTGAAGGTGTTAGACTTCACTTTTTTGAATTTTTAAGAAATTAAAAAAAAGTAGAAATTTGTTTGTGTTAGTCTTCTTCTACGGAGTAATTTTAGGACTACATGAAAATTGACTATTCTGCTTGTGTTATACTTCAATTTTCATAATTTCAAGAAAATAGGATAATCGATTTGTTTTGAAGGTGTTAGACTTCACTTTTTTCATTCTTAGATTTTTTTTTTTAAAAATAGAAATTTGTGTATGTTAGGCTTCTATTAAGGAGTATTTTGAGGACAACATGAAAATTGAGTATTTTTCTCGTGTTACACTTCAATTTTGACATTTTTAGAAAAAATGATAATTGATTTATTTTAAGGTGTTAGACATCACTTTTTTCATTTTGAAGAAATGATTTAAATAATAGAAATTTGTGTATGTTGGTTTTCTATTTCATAGCATTTTTAGGGCAACATGAAAATTGAGTGTTTTGCTCGTGTTACGCTTCAATTTTTACGTATTTTAGGAAATATGATAATTGATTTGTTTTGAAGGTGTTACACATCACTTTTTGCATTTTGAAGAAATTCATGAAATAATAGAAATTTGTGTGTGTTAGTCTTCTAATACGGAGTATTTTGAGGACAACATGAAAATTGAGTATTTTGCTCGGGTTACACTTCAATTTTAATATTTTAAAGAAAATATGATGTTTGACTTTTTTTAAGGTGTTAGACTTCACTTTTTGCATTCTTCAGAAATTTTTCAAAAAAACAGAAATTTGTGTGTGTTGGTCTTCCATTAAAGAGTATTTTCAGGACCACATGAAATTTGAGTATTTTTCTCGTATTCTTCTTATATATAAAGTTAGAAAAATTTGGGCTCATACATGTGGCCATGTCATCACTTCATATTTTGGTCCTTTTTTATTTATTTACATTTTGGTCCTTTTTTATTTACATTTTGGTCCTTTTTTCCTTATTTTATATTTTGGTCTTTTTTTGGTTTATTTACATTTTGGTCCTTCTTTACATTTTGATCCGTTTTTCCTATTTTATATTTTGGTCCTTTTTTACATTTTGATCTTTTTTTTATATTTTGTTATACTTTAATTTTGACATTTTTTTAGAAAAAAGGATAATTGATTTGGTTTGAAGGTGTTAAAAATCACTTTTTGCGTTTTGAATAAATTCTTCAAATAATACAAATTTGTGTGTATTAATCTTCTATTTTGGAGTATTTTTAGGACAAAATGAAAATTGAGTGTGTTGCTAGTGTTACTCTTCAATATTTATGTATTTTAGGAAATAGGATAATTGATTTTTTTTTAATGTGTTACACATCACTTTTTGCATTTTGAAGAAATTCTTCAAATAATATAAATTTGTGTGTGTTAGTCTTCTATTACGGAGTATGTTGAGGACAACATGAAAATTGAGTATTTTGCTCGGGTTACAGTTCAATTTTGAATTTTTTAAGAAAATATGATGATTGACTTTTTTTTAAGGTGTTGGAGTTCACTTTCGCATTCTTAAGAAATATTTGAAAAAAAAATATAAATTTGCGTGTGTTAGTCTTCCATTAAAGAGTATTGTCAGGACCACATGAAAATTGAGTATTTTTCTCGTGTTATACTAAAATTTTGACATTTTTTTTAGAAAAAGGGATAATTGATTGATTTCGAAGGTGTTAGAAATCACTTTTTGCATTTTGAATAAATTCTTCAAATAACACAAATTTGTGTGTGTTGGTCATCTATTTCGGAGTATTTTTAGGACAACATGAAAATTGAGTATTTTTCTAGTGTTACACTTCAATTTTTACGTATTTTAGGAAATATGATAATTGACTTGTTTTGAAGCTCTTAGACATCAATTTTTGCATTTTGAAGAAATTCTTGAAATAATCAAAATTTGTGTGTTAGTCTTCTATTACGGAGTATTTTGTGGACAACCTGAAAATTAAGTATTTTACTCGTGTTACACTTCAATTTTATCATTTTTAAGAAAATATTGTAATTGACTTTTATTTAAGGTGTTAGACTTCACTTTTTGCATTGTAAAGAATTTTTTAAAAAAATAGAAATTTGTGTGTGTTAGTCTTTTATTTAGGAGTATTTTCAAGGCAACATGAAAGTTTTGTATTATGTTCGTGTTACACACAATGTTTTACATTTTTTAGAAAACATAGGATAATTTTATTTTGAAGGTGCCAGACTTCACTATTTGTATTTTGAAGAATTTTTTTAAAAATAGAAATTTGTGTGCGTTAGTCTTCTTTTATGGAGTATTTTAGGACAACCTGAAAATTGACTATTTTGCTTGTGTTACACTTCAATTTTAACATTTTTAAGAAAATATTATAATTGATTTTTTTTAAGGTGTTAGACTTCACTTTTTGCATTCTTAAGAAATTATTGAAAATATAGAAATTTGTTCGTGTTAGTCTTCTATTAAGGAGTATTTTAGGACCACATGAAAATTAAGTATTTTTCTCGTGTTACACTTTAATTTTGACTTTTTGTTAGAAAAAAGATAATTGATTTGTTTTGAAGGTGTTTGAAATCACTTTTTTCATTCTTAAGAAATTTTTCAAAAAAATAGAAATTTGTGTATGTTAGGCTTCTATTAAGGAGTATTTTGAGGACAACATGAAAGTTGAGTATTTTGCTCGTGTTACACTTCAATTTTGATATTTTTTGACAAAAAGATAATTGGTTTTTTTAATGTGTTAGACATCACTTTTTGCATTTTAAAGAAATTATTCAAATAATAGAAATTTGTGTGTGTTGGTCTTCTATTTCGGAGTATTTTTAGGACAATATGAAAATTGAGTATTTTGCTATTGTTACACTTCAATTTTTATGTATTTTAGGAAATAGAATAATTGATTTGTTTTGAAGGTGTTAGACATCACTTTTTGCATTTTGAAGAAATTCTTGAAATAATAGAATTTTGTGTGTGTTAGTCTTCTATTACAGAGTATGTTGGAGACAACATGAAAATTGAGTATTTTGTTCGTGTTACACTTCAATTTTATCATTTTTAAGAAAATATGATAATTGACTTTTTTTAAGGTGTTAGACTTCATTTTTTGCATTCTAAAGAAAGTTTTTAAAAAATAGAAATTGGTGTGTGGTCAACATGAAAGTTTACTTATATGCTCGTGTTAGACTTCACTTTTTACTTTTGAAGAATTTTTTTAAGAAATAGAAATTTGTGTGTGTTAGCCTTCTTTTACGGGGTATTTTTTGCACAACATGAAAACTGACTATTTTGTTTGTGTTATACTTTAATTCTCATATTTTTAAGAAATAGGATAATTGATTTGTTTCGAAGTTGTTACACTTCACTTTTTGCATTCTTAAGAATTTTTTCAAAAAAGAAGAAATTTGTGTATGTTAGACTTCTATTAAGGAGTATTTTGAGGACAACATGAAAATTGAGTATTTTTCTCGTGTTACACTTCAAATTTGATGTTTTCAGAAAAAAAAAGGATAATTGATTTTTTTTAAGGTGTTAGACGTCAATTTTTGTATTTTGAAGAAATTATTGAAATAATAGAAATTTGTGTGTGTTGGTCTTCTGTTTCGGAGTATTTTTAGGGCAACATGAAAATTGAGTATTTTTGTAGTGTTACACTTCAATATTTACGTATTTTAGGAAATATGATAATTGATTTGTTTTGAAGGTGTTAGACATCACTTTTTGCATTTTGAAGAAATTCTGGAAATAACAGAAATTTGTGTGCGTTAGTCTTCTATTACGGGATATTTTGTGGACAACATGAAAATTGAGTATTTTGCTTGTGTTACATTTCAATTTTATCATTTTTAAGAAAATATGATAATTGACTTTTTATGGTGTCAGACTTCATTTTTTGCATTCTAAAGAAAGTTTTTAAAAAATAGAAATTTGTGTGTGTTCGTCTTCTATTTTGGAGTGACTTCAAGACAACATGAAAGTTTACTATTGTGCTCGTGTTACACATAATTTTTTACATTTTTTAGAAAACATAGGATAATTTTATTTTGAAGATGTTAGACTTCACTTTTTACTTTTGAAGAAATTTTTTAAAAAATAGAAATTTGTGTGTGTTAGTCTTCTTTTACGGGGTATTTTTAGCACAACATGAAAACTGACTATTTTGTTTGTGTTATAGTTTAATTCTCACATTTTTAAGAAAATATGATAATTGATTTGTTTTGAAGTTTGTACACTTCACTTTTTGCATTCTTAAGATATTTCTCAAAAAAAATAGAAATTTGTGTATGTTTGTCTTCTATTAAGGAGTATTTTGAGGACAACACAAAAATTGAGTATTTTTCTCGTGTTACACTTCAATTTTGATATTTTTTTAAGAAAAGAATAATTGATTTTTTTAAAGGTGTTAGACATCACTTTTTGCATTTTGAAGATATTCTTCAAATAATAGAAATTTGTGTGTGTTGATCTTCTATTTCAGAGTATATTAAGGACAACATGAAAATTGAGTATTTTGCTAGTGTTACACTTCAATTTTTACATATTTTAGGAAATAGGGTAATTGGTTTGTTTTGAAGGTGTTAGCCATCACTTATTGCATTTTGAAGAAATACTTGAAATAGAAATTTGTGTGTGTCAGTCTTCTATTACGGAGTATTTTGAGGACAAAATGAAAATTGATTATTTTGCTCGGGTTACACTTCAATTTTAACATTTTTAAGAAAATATGATAATTGAATTTTTTGAAGGTGTTAGACTTCACTTTTTGCATTCTTAATTTTTTTTTGAAAAAATAGAAATTTGTGTGTGTGAGTCTTCTATTAAGGAGTATTTTCACGACCACATGAAAATTGAGTATTTTTCTCGTGATAAACTTCAATTTTGACATTTTTTTAGAAAAAAGATAATTGATTTATTTTGAAGGTGTTTGAAATCACTTTTTACATTTTGAGGAAATTCTTCAAATAATTCAAATTTATGTGTATTCATCTTTTATTTTGAAGTATTTCTAGGACAACATGAAAATTGAGTATTTTGCTCGTGTTGAACTTCAATTTTGACATATTTTAGGAAATAGGATAATTGATTGGTTTTGAAGGTGTTAGAGATCACTTTTGCATTTTGATGAAATCCTTGAAATAATAGAAATTTGTGTGTGTTAGTCTTCTATTACGGAGTATTTTGTGGACAACATGAAAATTGAGTATTTTGCTCGTGTTACACTTCAATTTTAGCATTTTTTAGAAAATATGATAATCGACTTTTTTGAAGGTGTTAGACTTCATTTTTTGCATTCTTAAGAAATTTTGAAAAAATAGAAATTTGTGTGTGTTAGTCTTCTATTAAGGAGTATTTTCAAGACCACATGAAAATTGAGTATTTTTCTCATGTCACAATTCAATTTTGACATTTTTTTTTAGAAAAAAAGGAGAATTGATTTGTTTTGAAGGTGATTGTAATCACTCTTTGCATTTTGAAGAAATTCTTCAAATAATACAAATTTATGTGTACGAATCTTCTATTTTGGAGTATTTCTAGGACAACATGAAAATTGAGTATTTTGCTCGAGTTGCACTTCAATTTTGACATATTTTAGGAAATAGGATAATTGATTTGTTTTTAAGGTGTTAGACATCACTTTTTGCATTTTGAAGAAATCCTTGAAATAATAGAAATTTGTGTACGTTAGTCTTCTATTACGGAGTATTTCGAAGACAACATGAAAAATTGAGTATTTTTCTCTTGTTACACGTCAATTCTACCATTTTTGAGAAAAATATGATAATTGACTTTTTTTTAAGATGTTAGACTTCACTTTTTGCATTCTTAAAAAAGTATTGAAAAAAATAAAAATTTGTGTGTGCTAGTCTTCTATTAATAAGTATTTTCAAGACAACATGAAAGCTTAGTATTATGCTCGTGTTACACATAATTTTTTAAATTTTTTTGGAAAACATAGGATAATTTTATTTTAGAGGAGTTAGGCTTCACTTTTTGAATTTTGAACAAATTTAAATAAAAAAATAGAAATTTGTTTGTGTTAGTCTTCTTTTATGGAGTATATTTAGGACAACATGAAAATAGACTATTATGCTTGTGTTATACTTCAATTTTCACATTTTTAAGAAAATAGGATAATTGATTTGTTTTGAAGGTGTTAGACTTCACTTTTTTCATTCTTAAGAATTTTTTCAAGAAAATAGAAATTTGTGTATGTTAAGCTTCTATGAAGGAGTATTTTGAGCACAACATGAAAATTGGGAATTTTTCTCGTGTTACACTTCAAATTTGACATTTTCAGAAAAAAAGAATAATTGATTTTTTTTAAGATGTTAGACATCACTTTTTGCATTTTGAAGAAATTATCCAAATAATAGAAATTTGTGTGTGTTGGTTTTCTATTTCGGAGTATTTTTAGAACAACATGAAAATTGTGTATTTTGCTAGTGTTACACTTCAATTTTTACGTATTTTAGGAAATAGGATAATTGATTTGTTTTGAAGGTGTTAGACATCACTTTTTGCATTTTGAAGAAATTCTTGAAATAATAGAAATTTGTGTGTTTAGTCTTCTATTACGGAGTATTTTGTGGACAACATGAAAATTGAGTATTTTGCTCGTGTTACACTTCAATTTTATCATTTTTAAGAAAATATGATAATTGAATTTTCTGTAAGGTGTTAGACTTCATTTTTTGCAATCTAAAGAAATTTTTGAAAAAATAGAAATTTGTGTGTGTTCGTCTTCTATTTAGGAGTATTTTCAAGACAACATGAAAATTTACTATTGTGCTCGTGTTACACATAATTTTTTACATTTTTTAGAAAACATAGGATGATTTTATTTTGAAGGTGTTAAACTTCACTTTCTGCATTTTGAAGAATTTTTTTAAAAAATAAAAATTTGTGTGTGTTAGTCTTCTTTTACGGTGTATTTTTAGAACAACATGAAAACTGGCTATTTTGCTTGTGTTATACTTTAATTCTCACATTTTTAAGAAAATAGGATAATTGATTTGTTTTGAAGTTGTTAGACTTCACTTTATGCATTCTTAACATATTTTTCAAAAAAATAGAAATTTGTGTATGTTAGGCTTCCATTAAAGAGTATTTTGAGGACAACACAAAAATTGAGTTTTTTTTCTCTCGTGTTACACTTCAATTTTGACATTTTTTTAGAAAAAAGAATAATTGGTTTTTTTAAGGTGTTAGACATCACTTTTTTGCATTTTGAAGAAATTCTTCAAATAATAGAAATTTGTGTGTGTTGGTCTTATATTTCAGAGTATTTTTCGGACAACATGAAAATTGAGTATTTTGCTAGTGTCACACTTCAATTTTTACATATTTTAGGAAATAGGGTAAATTATTTGTTTTGAAGGTGTTAGACATCACTTTTTGCACTTTGAAGAAATTCTTGAAATAGAAATTTGTGTGTGTTAGTCTTCTATTTCGGAGTATTTTGAGGACAACATGAAAATTGATTATTTTGCTCAGGTTACACTTCAATTTTAAAAATTTTAAGAAATATGATAATTGACTTTTTTGAAGGTGTTTGACTTTACTTTTTGCATTCTTAAGAAATTTTTGAAAAAATAGCAATTGTGTGTGTTAGTCTTCTATTAAGGAGTATTTTCAGGACCACATGAAAATTGAGTATTTTTCTTGTGTTACACTTCAATTTTGACATTTAAAAAAAAAGGATAATTGATTTTTTTTAGGTGTTAGACATCACTTTTTGCATTTTGAAGAAATTCTTCAAATAATAGAAATTTGTGTGTGTTGGTTTTCTATTTCAGACTATTAGGACAAGATGAAAATTGAGTATTTTGCTAGTGTTACACTTCAATTTTTACATATTTTAGGAAATAGGGTAATTGATTTGTTTTGAAGGTGCTAGGCATAACTTATTGCATTTTGAAGAAATTCTTGAAGGTTTTCCATACGAAATCTCATATGGCGTCTTTTGTACCAATTTAGAAGATAAGCAGTTTATTAGAAAAGCCACGGTCTCAAGGACATATCACCAAAATGATTTTGGGAGATCGGTTCGACTCATCATTGATCGAACCATGTCCAACAAGGTCCGATTCCACTTCTCGGACACGTCATTTCATTGCGGTGTTCCGGGTGGAGTTAATTGTGAAACGATTACACAATATTTTAAATGATCCTCAAACTCATAGCTCAAAAATTTGTCTCCTCGATCCGATCGAATGGCTTTAATTTTCTTTCCTAGTTGATTTTGTACCTTATTCTGAAATTCCTTGAACTTTTCAAACGATTATGCTTCATGCCGCATTAAATAGATATAGCCATATCTACTATAATCGTCGTTAAATGTAATGAAATACCGATATCCTCCTCTTGCATCGGTGCTCATCGGTCCACACACATCATAATGTACGAGTTCCAACAAGTCGTTGGACCTTTCTCCCTTTTTGGAGAACGGTGTCTTTTCCTTCTTGCCTAGCAAACAAGCTTCGCAATTCCCATACGAATCAAATTCGAACGAGTCTAGTAATCCATCTTTATGGAGCCTAGAAATGTGTTTCTCATCCACATGGCATTAACGATATAAATAGACTCATTATTTTCGTGATCGAAATCCAATACATAAAGATTATTTTCTAATAGAACATTTCCATAGATAATATTATGCTTACATATAGTAAATTCATTATTCCTAATTATAAATTCATAGCAATCTTTGGCTTGTTTCGACATACTAATTATGTTCTTACATAAAGTTGGTACATAATAACAATTATTTAGTACTAATATAAGTCTACTTAGCAAAGTTAAATTAACTACTCCTGCGGCAAACGCATCAACTTTTGCTCCATTCCTGATGCATAGATCCACTTCGCCTCTTGCTAATCTTCGTCTATTTTGAAGAACATGTATATTTCGACAAATATGAGTCCCACAACCGATATCTAATACCAAATTGGTCATAGTAGAATGATTACAATCTATAACATTTATATACCTGAGACAACGGCTTCCGAAGCCTTCCCCTTGCTTTTCTTCACCTCATCGAGGTAAGCTTTTCAATTACGCTTCCAATGTCCACCCTTGTAACAATTAAAACACGTCTCATCCTTGGATTTCTTCGTTCCTTTTGTCTTTGGTTTCGAAAATTTCTTACTCGAACCACCCTTATGAAGGAAATACAGTTATAAGTCAACTAGTAGATTGCACACATGAGGATAGATGAACGTACGCGTTCGTCGATACGATTGGATGCATAATAAGATTATGCAAATCTAACGAGAATAACATAGTCCGTCGTGACGGACTGTTTGGTCCGTTGTGACAGACCAAAGAGTTATTCTGACAGAACTGACAGAAAATACATAGTCCGTCGTGACGGACTGGTTGGTCCGTCGTGACGAACCATAGTGTATTTATGTACACCAATATGTGAGTATAGCGTCATGACAGTCATGACAGAGCTGCGTCACGACAGACAAGTTGGTCTGTCATGACGGAGCAAAGCAGTAACGGGTGAATCAGTAAACGTGATACGTCTGTCGTGACGGACTATGGTACGTCATGACGGACTGTAGTCCAAATTCTGAGTTGGCAGTTTTATTTGTGCTCATTAATCCTCCATTAATTATGGGGTTAATATAAGATGTTAACCTGTTCTTTCTCTCTCTAAGTTTATGATTCCATATATGGATGAGTGAATTGTGATACGTGTGAGACAAGTAATAGTGAGAAGAACACCATGAGAGATTGGTTGACCATGCGAGTTTACGGGTAGAGGTGGATACGGGTAGAGGGATTTCATCTGAAATCCTCTATTGTGATCAAGCTAGAGCAAGATGGATGACGAACCGGATACGATCCGGTTGTATACGACAATCGGAGCTCAATCGAAGGTGTCGAATCGCACGGGAATGGGACGCGCGTGTTACCGAAGATTGGAGCAGCGAAAAGCTAGCAACTACGCGTTCAACCCGTCACCGTGATCAATTTCACGTGGTATGAATCTATGTATATAATCGTTATATTCATAGGTAGTTGCATGTAGTTTAGGATTCGTACTCTCGGATCGTCGACGTGGTCCTCGGGATCGAGTCGGACCGTGCCCCTCAATCCAATGTGCGGGGCTCGATATCAGAGCAATCGCCGCGACTCGATTGTCGAGTTAATTCCGAATAAAAGTTATCACTCGAATCCAGAGAATATTTCGTTTTGAATGCTTCATATGGTTGGTTCGAACAAAAATAATTTAGTTTGATATGTTTGTATAATGGTTATACTTTACATATGCATAATAGTTATGCAAACCTTTAAAAACAAGGATTCGTATTGAAATTAATAAATGAATATCATTTTAGAAAGGATTAAGGCTATATTTCTCATATAAAATGGTGACGAAAATGAATCGGTGATAAAAAGTTATACCGATGGCATTTCTCCAAACATACAACACATTTACGAAATGTGTACGTGTTTTGCTTAAAGAAAGATGCGGTTGTATGAAAGAGTTTCACAACAACTAAAGATCAAAATTCTATGACGGAATTAGATTTTATTACGGCTTACGAAGCCGAAATGGAAACGTTATGGATCAAAGTGTTGATCATACTTGGTATTGTCCCAAGTGATCGGATCATATGGTTGTCTATTGCGATGGTCGAAATAGCGCAAACCAAAGAAACTGAAATAACATGACACTTCCAAACTCATATCCAATAGGTATTGGATACCTAATGAAAATTGACACTAACAGGAACGTAGCGGAACCCTTTACAAAACGGCTCTCTCACTAGTCAAGCATGAATGTCATGGAAGACTATAGGTATAGAGATACCTAGAGGAGGAAAAAATTTGAGGTATAGTTATCTAATACCGATAGTCATCGCAGAGATTATAGTCCTAGCAAAGATTATAGGTGTAAACGCTGCATCAACCAATACTTACTCTATATTAGTGCATTTCAAAATTTCAAAATTTTAATTGCATTTATACTTATATGAAAACTTGTGCGAGGTTGTGTAATTTGATTACACGAACCTTGAATTATGTTAAGTAAAACCGTCACATTTCAAAAGTTATAATTCAAAAACGTCCCTAGTCACGATTAGGATACTTATGTGATAAGTATATCTATTATAAGATAATAGACTAACGTGTACACTAGCATGTTCGCCGAGGTGATGGTTATGTTTTGCTAATCATAGGACAAAGAGTTTGTCGAATCGGGAATATGGATATACATTAGGTTATGCATATTGTGACTTGACCAAAAGTGCGATACCATGACATGGTTTAGTCATTGTAGATGGAATCGTAACGAATGGGGGTCTTAGTTCTTCACACTTGAGATGATCATAGATCATTTTTCGTGCGTAACATGATGCTTAGATATAGTCTTTCACTATCTGTAACAGGATGGTCATGAGATTATGATCGGGTATTATCTGAAACACGGAATTTGATATGAATCATCAATATAGAAATTGTTCCTTTCGAGAGAAAGAGATATCCCTTAGGGGGCGTTTGGTTGGAGCTTTGAAAAACGCCTTGGCATAAAGTATGCCAAGGAATTCAATGCCAAGGCATACTATTCCTTGGAATACTTGATTATCATGTTTGGTTAGAAATTTATTTATTCCATGGCATGCTAATTCATCACAAATGTAAAATTTTTAAACATTCTATATTTGCAAAACTAACATATTTATACTAAATTTTTGTTATAAAATAAATAACTCATCCAAACAAATAATTCAAATTATAAAAATAATTATTTATTGTCAACAAAATATTATAAATCAAGCAACATATTATTATAAAATTGATTCCTCAAAATATTACTACTTGCAACCACCAAGCACCCAAAGTACATATTCTTCCTTCACATTATCTGGTAGTGTGAAAAAATACTTTGTCATGATTGTATCTTTTGAAATAAGGGCTCCTGCTTTCATGCGGTCTTGACTCGTTAATCCTGGTAATTTCATTAGTTCTTCAAATACTCTATCTTTCTTTGCTGCATCTTCAGACTTAAATTGAAAACAATTTACAAGTTTTGCAATATTTTCATTTGCATTGCTAAACATATTCTCTATAGAACATATTGATTTGTCAATCGACTCGTTGAACTCATCTCCAGCTTGGATTTTTCTTTTTCTGGACTTTCTAGGTACAGATGAAGTATTTGTTTGCGTTCCAACAGGACTATCAACAAGGCCTTCCTCCAAATCGTCTAAACTAACTGTGTTATTTCTTGTAACATTATTTGGCGGTGGAGGAGAATTTGCTTCTTCGAGGTCGATTTGTTCAACCGCATCAGCAGGGCACTCTGTGCCCCTAATCCGTTAGCACGATCTTTACCGAAAACAATAGTCCACTCCTCTAACAGAAAATAATTTATTTCAGTCGACGGATGAGATAGAGAATAATCGAATTAGACATATCGAAACAAGTGACGAGTGGACACATTGGAGAGATACTCTAGCCGAACAAATGTTTAATCAGTGGAGGAATTCAAGGAATATTAATTAAACCAATTTAGTAATTTCGTATTTTGACGAATTATTAATTTTATTATTGCAATGATATATTTTGTTGTATTTTTTATTTTATTCTAGTATATTTTATGACAACAATTTAATATAAATATATTAATTTAATGAACATGTTGTTTTTATAAGTACAATATGATATGACATGTAATTTCTTTCCCATGGGAATAGAGAAAAGCCACCAATTTTGGTGGTAATCCTATTCCCATCAATTATGCCCTAGGGAATGGAGTATTCCGTTACTTTATTACCTAGCGCGCAAACCAAACATGGGAATGGAATCCATGCTGGAGTATGCCAAGGCATTCTCATTCCAAAGCTCCAACCAAACGCCCCCTTAGGCCTATCGATGAATTGATCAACGAAATCTCTGGCCAGAGTCAATGATATTAATAGTTAATATCGATTGTGTTTGTTGATTCAATTCGGTATTGAAATTTAAGTATAGTCAATCAAAATATAAGGATGACTATTACCATGCCTTTTGATTGACGGAAATCGCGAACAAGAGAACTAAACACCACCATTCGAGATGGGTATAAATGATCACAATCATTTTTCGTTATCGACGTGGGAAAGCTATGATGGATTTCTTCCTAGATCCCTCTCATGAGCCTGTAAACTTAGACATAACTTTACTACCATTGCTTGATACGAACCTACGCGGTCACACATAGAGTTGTCTTATTTCGGACTTGATTTCAATCTCTAAGATATGTGTACATGTGATGTATACTAGTGCTTTCTTTAGTTGTATCTTAAACTGAGTGGGAGACTAAAGGAAATACAGTTATAGATCAACTAGTAGATTGTACACATGAGGGTAGATGAACGTACGCGTTCGTCGAAACGATTGGATGCATAATAAGATTATGCAGAATTGACAGAAAAAATATAGTCCGTCGTGACGGACTGTTTGGTCCGTCGTGACGGACCGTAGTGTAATTTATGTGCACTAATCTGTGAGTATACCGTCATGACGCATTGGTTTGTGCATCATGACGAAGCTCCGTCGTGACGGGCAAGTTGGTCTGTCATGACGGAGCATAAGAGTAACGGATATATCAGTATCCGTGACACGTCCGTCGTGACGGACTATGGTGCGTCATGCCGGACTGTGATCCAATTCTGGATTGACAGTTTTCTTAAGATACTCATTAATACCATCATTAATGGAGAGGCTAATATATGATATTCACCTGATATTTCTCTCTCATTGGTTCATTCTAGATATGAAAAGAGAAAAACTTGTGTGATAAGTTGAGAGAAAACTCCATTGGAGATTGAGTGATTTGGGCAAGCTTACGGCGATTTTAGGGGAATCGCGCGTAATCGAGAGACGTAGCTCGCGGTCGATACGGGTAGAGAGGTTTCAATTGAAGCATTTGCTGTGATCTAACGGGAGCAAGTTCAAGCAAGGTTGAAGGACAAATTGGAAAGCAACCCGGTTGTATTCGACAAACCGGAGCTTCGATCAAGGTGTCGAATCGCGCGGGCGTGGGACGTGCGTGTTACCGGAATCGGAGCTAGCAGCAACTACGCGTGAATCGACCCGTCTCCGTGACCAATTTCACGTGGTATGATTCTATGTATATAATAATTATATTCGTAGTTGCATTTTAGGATTCGTACCCTCGGGTCGTCGACGTGGTCCTCGGGATCGGATCGGACCGGACCCTTCATTCCGCTGTGCGGGGCTCGGTAGCGACGACGGAACGCAACATGACCTACTCTCTCTCTACTTTCTCTCTCTTCATTTCTCTCTCATATCTGGAGAATGAGAGGAATCCATATCTGGTCTTGGTTTTGCTTGGTTCGAGATAGAAAAATTAGGTTGTTATGTGGGGCCTGCAAGTGGGTCCTATTTTCTCTCTCTTTACTTCTCTCTCATCCCTTCTCTGAATATCATGATATCATATATCAAATTCATCAGAAAAGAGAGAGGAATGCAACCATGATCTCCATTTGCCAAATTCCCATTTTTAACCCTGAAATTGACACAAATTCAAATAGTTAAGTAATTTTCAATTATGTTGTAATTATGAACAATTTATAAATTAACTAAGTGATTTAGTGTGCTAAAATTCACTTTTCACCCTTTAAAATATGCTTAAAATAGTCCTTAACAATATCTCTCAGGCCTCTTGTAGAATCGAGATTGGCAGAAATGTGTGCACACTCTATTGGATTAATTAGATTAATCAATCGTATTAGTTGAATCTGAATCGAAGTCAAGAAATAGTTAAGTCGATTATGAGGATGACTTAACCATGTCTTTACTTGACAGACATCGTATAACAAGAGAACTAGTTACTACTATTTGTGATATGGATATGATCACTCATATATATCATTTTCATTTCCAAAATAAATAGTTCAAGCCTTCCATAAATAAATTATTTTTTATATTTTTAAAATATGTAATGAAATAAATAAGTATATCCATCAAACAAGATTATAAAGTATGTCATGCAATAATATATCTTGATATATCTTGGCATATTTCGTGTCAAGATATTGTTCTCGAAAACTCGATCCAAACGACTGCCCAGAGGAGTTGGGTTATCAAGGAAAATTAATTATCCATCCTTTCGACGAAGTCGAGAATGTTAGTTTGACAATTTTCAAAGTTCATTGTCCATTTTAGTAAAATCCAAAACATACGTTGTCTATGATAGAAAATTTCCCTATATTTTTCCTTACCCCCTTGGTGCTGAAGAACTTTAACAAGGGCATTCTAATCATCCGCCTTGTTGTCGATACCACTCAATCACCACCTGTTCGTAGCTCAGTGGGTTGGCTTCGTCATCACCATTACCGTCATCAGTTCTTTCTTTCAAGAACTTGGTTTACGGTCTACTGATTGTGGAGTTTTGGAACTGGTATGTTTAATTGTTCTATCGAACCGTACTAAATTAGGTAGCTCTATTTTTTTTAATAAATTGACTGAAATTGGAATTAATTGTGACTTCATTTTCATTTGTGACCCATTAATCAGCTACAACTCTTCTCCACGATTTCCCTAAATGGTATATAAGATTGAAAGATGAAATCTTTCTCCTCCTTTCTTCACCTCTTCCCCCATGGCGCCCACATTGGCGTTTCTTCTTCTTCAGAGAGGTAATGGTTCAATTCAATTAGTCCAACTATAACGAATACTTCAATTAAAGCAAAAAATAAAAGAAAACTTGACTTGATTTCAAATTGCAGGAAGGAAGGACCACTGTTATCCAGTGCCCGCTCAACAAAGTAAAGAAACCTCTTTTATGAACGAATTCATTTCAAAATTCAAGGAAAACACACCCAATCAAACCTAATTTAAATTCAAATTGCAGGAATGATGATCTATCTTACCTCAAATTATCAACAGAACCTATCGCCCCAATTGTTGTGAATCCATCCATACCTTCAGATCTCCGATTCGATCAATTACAGCCCTCCGATCAAGATCTCGATCCATCACTCAAAATAGAATTTGGACGATTTACTGCCAGATCTGCACTAATTGACGAAGAATATTGGGTACAATTCAACTTAATTGAAGAATTTAAATATCTTATAAAGTATATAATTATTCTTTGATAGGCTGCAGCTTGGTTGAGAGCCGAGACCAATTGGGAAAACCAAGAAAATTTAAGGTTCGTTTCGTTAATTTAAATTTAGAAACGAAACAGTTTTGTGGATAGTTTTTGTTGATTTTATGAATGTTTATTACAGGAATGTACAGAGATTTAAGATGCAATATGCAGAAGAGGTATCTTTTTCAGTATTTAAATAATAAGAAATAGTTCTGGATTTGTGCGGGAATTTAATTCATATTTTGTGGACTCGGTGCAGGAATTTAATGCTTTGAAAAAGAGATGTGAAAAAAAACATATTTCTCACAAATGTATCTGCATGGTTGCGGTATGTTTCATTACTAATTTATTTAATTTTAGTGAATTTATCAAGTTGAAGATTCATTTTCTCAAAAATAATAAATAGGTTAAAAAAGACGATAAAAATGCAAAAAGAATCGTATTAAGCAGCATGGTTGGTACACTCGATTTGCATATTAGACATCTTTTTAATGGCGAAATTTATCCAGGGGTATAACTGTAATTTTAACAAATATATATATTTTTTTCTAATTAGTTTTTCTCATATAATGTTCTGTTATTTGCTTCCGTTCTTTTTGTACAGGAGAGTATGTGTACATATTTATGTAGTATGTATCAGATAAATAAGCCACAATATGGATATATATGTAATGTATGTGTATCCAAGTTTATTAGAAGACAAGGCATTGCCAAAAATATCATGTCATTGGCCATCGACACTGCTTTTTCTCATGGTATAGTAATTTAATTAATTTGTATAAATTCTTTTCTTAATCGTTAGTTAATTTTGGTTCTATGTGACAGGTGTCAAAAACGTATTCGTGCACGTGCACAAGGATAATGTGGGAGCTAGGAAACTATATGAACAATTAGGGTTTAAGGTACATTTATATACACTTTTATGAAGTTATGAAACTTTAGGGATTTTTTTTCTTGAAGATTATTAATGTTTGGAAAATTGGTCCTGCTTTTACAGATTGTGGATAGAACTGGACTGAGAGAATCAGATGATTTATTACTTTCATTGTAGCATTTAATTCAAGAGAACTTTCCTGTAAATAGAAAAAGAATATAAGCATGAATATTAATAGTTACAAAATTTATGGTAACTATTAATATACACCCTAATTTCATACAAGGGAGGCTCTCTATTGCAGAAGCTGATAAATCGATTAATTTTAATTGAGAGCAATTTAGAATTTTTTGTTTTTGTGATGCATATTAGTTACGTATTTTTAACCATTAGAATATGCATCATCAATATATATATTTTAGAGAAAAGATTTGGGCTGCCAAGTTTTCTGGCTTAACAGATCTGCCACTATTTTTTTTGTTTTTGTTTCTTTACTGTGAATTTTATAATTACAATTTACCTTTTTGAAATATACATTTTTAGATGTGTGATATGTCTTTTAAATGTATAATAATATACCTTTTAAACTACAATATATTGTTTGAATTATAATACATATTTGAAATGTGTGGCGTATATTTTTGAATAACAATATCATCCTACCTTTTTGAATATTGGTATTTATCTATTTTGAAATTTCAATATTATATACTTTTTTGGTTATATAATTATATATATATATTTACTAACGCCACACTTAAAAAATATTGCAATGCATTTGATTGGCCGGACGAACGATCGCCCACGACGAATAAGCTTGCCAAAAAAATTTAATCCTGATTGAGATTGTGCTGCCTGAAATGCTTCGTGAGTCGTGAGAGATAATACATAGATTCAACTCATCCAAGTTTCCTAATTTTCCTAATGGATGTAACGTGGTAAATCCGCAATACAAAACATTACATGATTTTACTAGAGTGCGTGAATACGTTGTACTTCAGTCCGAGACGAGCACGCGGACACGCTCGATACAAGAAATTTGGGTCCACAGAGATAATAAGTGGAACCGTTTAAGTCCAAGGGCATGTATATATCGGGGCATGTACTGATCAATTATACTCTTTTCGCAAAAAGGAAAAGGGGCAAGTAGTTTGAATATTGGAAAATGGAACACAAAATGTAGTTCAAACGGTTTCAAAATGAATTAAACATAGCAATATGTGCAACGAGGGGAATTATGCCACTAGAATCAATTAATTTCTCTTTTAACACAATTTAGCATGATTCGTTTTGAGTTTAAACTTATTATGTTTCGTTAAAATTCAGTTTCAATTATGTTCGGAACTCATGAAAACTGTGCTTTGCTGTGTACTTTTTCAGATAGATTAGAAGTAAACAAAACAAATTAACTCCTCAAATGTATACCAAAAAGAAAACCGTTAAAATTAATCAGAAGCACCATCTTTCTTGGATTTCTTGGAGAACAATAGCCTTTTCATCCACAATTTCTGAGTCGTGGTGATATTATCGTGTTTCGAATTATACAAAGTAATTTCCTTTGAGGGGAGTTCTGCAGGAAGTGCCGCGGCGGTACTTGTAAACGCGTCAAGAACAAGAAACGCGAGTATTGGCGATAAATCTATTCCCCCTAATGGTGGAATTATTCCTCTGAATAAATTCAGATACGGATCACACAATGTGCTGCACCAAAAACAAAATATTTTAAACCCGATGTTATTCATAACTTATTGAAGGGCGTAATGGTAATTTTGTTGTACCTTAGAGGGTTAACAATGAATTGAGGTGCGTTTGGGAACCAAGTGAGAACGATTCTTGCTATGAGAATGCCATTGTATATGTTTAAGAAGTTTGATACGCCGTTGGCCACGACGAGTCCTGCCACGGAATCTCCTGGTAAAACTGCCCCAAATCCATATGTGGATAAATTAGTTGGCTTGATTGTGGTTCTATGATGCATCTGCAAATTCATATCCTCGATTGAATTAGCACAATTGTAAAAATGGTGATAATACAGAAGAGGAATTTGCACACAAACGACAACAAAAAGGAAGGGAAAATTACTAAATTAGAGAAGGCTTACTTGGCAAAAGCTTCTGAATTGATCATGAACGGTAACGAAAGGTCTGATAAATGGGTTGTTTGAGAAGGCGACAGTCAGGTCATTGAGAAATTGACGAGCATTCGGAACCGCACGGTCAAGGATGGAGGGTCTAGATGTGAGGTTTTGGGATGGAAAGGGCAACGAAGATGAGAGAAGGAAGCTGAAAGGGAAGTTGGGTTGTGGCGGTTGTGGCGTGTCTGAGCGGGAAGAAAGATGGGGCAGAGGAGCCATTGATTTCCTCCGAAGAGCTTGTGGGAGTGGTGGGAGTGGAAGTGTGTGAGACACGAAGCGAGGTTTGGAAGACGGAAGAGCCAAAGAGATAATGTTTGGATTTTTACAATATAAACCCTCTCTCAAGTTTTATTGCAAAATTAATCTTACTAAAACTATATTATTTTTATAAATTTAAAATCACTAGTTTAAACCAAATATAGCATATAGTATTTTACATTAATATATTTTAAATTAATATATTAATTTTGTATGTACTTTTTATTCTCAATTATTACAAAAAGCAATAATATGATCTCTCTCTTTTGGTAGGTATGTGGAGAGGGAGTAAACTTTACTAACATGTATTCATATGTTCCATCTGAAAAAATAATTATAGAGGTCACAATCTATGTTGCATTGCTCGAATACAGATAGGATATCGTATCCGATACGATACGAATACTGCAAGTTTTCAAAAAAATATTGGATACGATACGTTTATTATATATAATATTTTATTGATTTTAATTTATATATTTAATATTTTTGATCTAAAATATAATTTAAGTTTCTTATTAAAAAATAACTTCATATTAAGTATAGTTAGTTATTTAGTTATATGTATTATTCATTTATTTGGATCTAAAATTTATCAGAAAAGTATAAGAAAAGTACATTGATTGATATTGATACACCAGAAGTATCAGAAAAATATTTGCTATTATTTTGAAATAAAATATCCGGATACGTCATGTTGAGTATCTGATACGTATCCGACGAATATCGATATCCGATACAATACGGTTTGATTTTTTGAAATATCCACCTAACGTAGGTCATAATCATATAGTCATATAGTCCTTTTTATTACCAAGGATTTGAACTTTTTTTAGAACATACCCCTTAATATTATTCTTTATTAAATATTTCATCTTTTATAATGTTTAATATAACATAACAAAAATCAAATCAATTCCCTCTGTCATTAAACAAATCAAGACAATGACAATGATATCTAATTTTCTAATTTAAAAAATATTTAATTTCGAAATTATTTCAAAAACTCTAAGCCGGTGGCATTTGGTGTTAAACCATGTTCGCCCAAATACTCATCATTAAAGAACTTGCTAAGGTGTCTCATTCCACTATCACACAAAATTGTGACTATAGTATGACCCGGCCCCAATTCTCTCGCGACTCTAACCGCGCCTACACAATTCATCGCCGATGAACTCCCCACGAACAACCCATCTTCCCTCAACAAATACCTAAAATAAAAAATATGTTGGGTTATGAAATAAGAACCATTGGAAAATATAGGGGGGGTTTGAAAATTCCCCTAACCTTGACATTTCGACGGCTTCTTTGTCGAAGCCACGAAGCGCGTCATCAAGTTTTGCCAACTCGAAATTTTGAGTGATTCGATTAATCCCAATTCCTTCGGTGATAGTGTCGAAAGGGTATTTTAGTCTTTTGCCCTCGGCCTCCTCTTTGGTGTACATCACTCCACGTCTCACTTTGTTGTATAGACCCGATCCTGTCGGGTCTATTAAAAAGCATTTTATTTTCTCATTTTTTTCCTACCCAAAAATAAAAATTACATATTTGTCCATTGTTATATCAAAATTTAAAGGTAGGGAACAATTAATTGAATAAATTCTTGATAGAAAAAAGCAGAATAAAACCTTGAGAAATTTTGAGATACCAGCTATGGTACCGCCTGTACCAGCAGCACAAATAAATGCGTCTAATCTGCCATTAGTCTGAGACCAAATTTCGGGGCCGGTCCATTCATAATGTGCCCTAAAATTCGCTAAATTTTCAAATTGGTCCGCGAAGTAACCACCGTTCGCGTTTCCTTCTCCTGATGATTTTGCTTCTGAAGCCCTTCTTTTAGCGATATTTACGAAATGGTCCTTGTGCGTGATTGAAACAGGCCTCACTCTTTCTACAGTGGCTCCAAGTGCTTCGAGTATTTGAGACTGTACCAATTTGCACATAACTATGGTGTTTTGCAAATAAGTGCCAGAACATTGAAAATTACCTTTTCGATGGCCGCATCGTCAGGAATGACAACATGGCATTTGACATTAAATGCGGGGGCCACGGTGGCGAGACTAATAGCTGTACTGCCTGCACTTCCTTCAGTTATGATTCCTCCCTCCAGCAATTGTCCCCTTTCTATTGCCTTTTCAAGAAATCGAAATCAATTTGAAATTTGGGTTCTAAAAGAATACAACATTGAATCTGGAAGAGAAATATTTCACCTCTTCGATGATTTTAACAGCAACTCGGTCCTTCACACTGCCTCCAGGGTTCAAGAACTCAGCTTTGCCAAGAATCTTTTGAATATATTTAACGAAATTTTCAAAATTGAGTTTTGAGTGGTGAGTAAATTGAGCAGAAACTAAATTTTATAGAATAAAATTAGGACCTCGCAGCCAGTGGCGTCGGAGAGACTGTTAATACGGATCAAAGGTGTGTTGCCAATGGCCTCTATAAGGCCTTTCTTTCTCCTCTTGTGACTATGATGACTCTCTTTGTGATTCACGCGAGAAGAAGAAAGCTTCCATCTTTCATCGAAGAATACATAGTAGGAGATGAGAGCAATCGACAGAGCAGCAGTCGCGGCGCCAATTGCTTTCAGTTCCGCCATTAACGTCTCCAAGGAGGTTTTTCATCTAAACCCTTGGAAAACTTATAATTACAAAATCAAATAAAATAGTCCCTTATTTTTTTGGGCCTTTATAATCAACCAACTGAACCAAGTGGGCTTTACTTGATATGCAATTTTCCATTTCAGACAAAATTATAACAGACAAAACAGAAATTATAACTTCCAAACAGAATTGTAAACCAAAATCATGATACAGATACGACTATATGAAAATTTTCAAAAGTTTAGGATACAATACGGTTTATATATATATTCTTTAATATTTTTAATAGAATTAATTATAAAAAAATGAGAAAAATATATGATATAATAAAATTGAGTAGTGAAAACATTGAGTAATTTTGTTTTGGATCAAAATAAAAAAATGGAATCAGCCATAAGGCCCATAACGGATCCGTATCCAGTTGTATTCGAATTGTGTTCCGTATCATGTCGTATCGGAAATACATCACATACATTAAGTTGTGATTAGATTTTCGCAGATTTGTCTGACGTCGTCATTCTATTACGAAGCCTTGTAATAGAAAGAATGGAGATTTTTTAAAAAAAACTAAGTTAACTAAATATTTTATTAAATCCCCTCATCTTTTGCATGCTCCATAAAAAATCCTCAATTTTTCATGAAGCCCAATGGCTCACAACTCAAGCCGAATGATTCGATAAACGCGATGCGGAATAATCCGAACTCGAAATAACTCAATCTGATTGTTACCTCTACCTGATGGACGGAATTATATCATAGATGCAATATATTCAATTATTTCCCTTCATTTTTTTCAAATTTCATCTTCCCTTTTTGTTTTTTTGCTTTTCGCCTATTTATTGTTTACTTTCTTTTCCCAGTATGAATCTTTGGTCCAATGATTATTTGAATCAATAACCCAATGATAACGTGGATAGAAAGTCGTCATGTAAATTCAAAAAATATTCAACTCAAGTTGTTATAAAAGATAATTACTATATATGCTTACGATTTAAATTTTTGTCAGTATAATTGCACGAAAGAGATAAATCAGTGTGAAATTTGGTAAAAACAAGTCCCAATTGTGCAATACCGGATTGGTGAAGACAAAAAAGGTATATTTTTTGGTTATCTTTTTCATGTTAGTTATTGTTTAATTTAAATTTTAGTAAAAAATATATTTAATTCATCGTTTTAACAAATACTATAACAGAAATTAGTTAATTTTACAATATTTCATATCTCTATATTTAAAGTTTTCCTAACTATTTTACACAATATTTATTACTGTTGGATAGTTTGGAAGCTTCTGGATTTGAGTGCATGCATTTTGAATGAATAATCGTTTGGCAGGAGTTACATTTTTCATGATCTTAATGTATACTATGCATGAAATGTAATTATTTATGTTATTTATACAACTTTTTAGTTTCTCTTTATCATGCACCAGAATTCAAAATTTCTTAAATATACGTTTTTGATAGAGTCGTGATAGACATACACCACTTCTCTCCCCCTGAGTTGTTGATGTGCTGGAAAAAAATTGGATTTATGATTTTACAGTCCAGAATGTTAAATCATACGAACCTTTATGGTTTAACAGATCTGACGGCCTGTCAAATCTTTGAGAAATAATGGTGCTGGTGTTAATTGCTATTTACTGTGCAGTGCATTAATGATAGATTCCTGCATTAATTGTAGTAGGTGGCACTTAACATTTGACACCTGTTGGGGGGAAAAATTTGGTTTGAATTTCAAATTTTATAAACTTCTATAAATATACCCATATGTTTTTTCTCTCTCTTCCAATTCATATTTTGATTTGATTTCAAATTTTTTTCTCTCTGAATTTAATGGTTTCAATTTTTCTTTGTATGCTTTTAATTTCTTTATGGTTTAATCAAGAAAAACAAAAATTTATTTGTATGGTTTTTAATAATTTATTGTTTAATCCAGTAAAAAATATTTCGATGAATGGTTTTATCCGCCGAAAAAAAAAAAAGATTTATTTGTATGGTTGAATTTTTAATGATTTAATCCAGGAAAAAATGGTTTATTTTTATTGTTTGAAATTTTTTATGGTTTAATCCTGGGAAATAAAGAAAAAGAATAATTTGTATGGTTTAATTCAGGAAAAAATGATTTATTTTTATGGTTTTGAATTATTTAAGGTGTATAGTGAAAAAATAGTAAATAAAATATTGTATTGTTTAATCGATGAAAAAAATGGTTTATTTTTATGGCTTCATTTTATTTAAGGTTGTATCTTGAGAAAAATAAAAAATGTTTATTTCTAGTTTAATTCAGATTTTTTTTTTGTACTTGCATGGTTTAATTTTTTTATGGTTTAATCCAGGAAATAAGGGTTCATTTTATGATTTTATTTTATTTAAGGTTGTATCTTGAAAAAAAAACAAAAAAAGATTATTTGTATGATTTTCTTTCAGTTATGAATTAATGCACAAAAAAAGTAGGGGCGTTCATTGCTATTTTTTCAGGAGAGTAGGGTGTTCATTGCTATTTTTTGGAAAAAGTAGGGGTGTTCATTGCTATTTTTTCGAAAGATTAGAGATGTCCATTGCTGTTTTTTTAATGTTATTTTTTATCTCATGTATTAAATAACTCTATTAAACCTGAATTGAGATGATAAACAATATTTTTTTAGTTCAATTGTGTTGTAAAAAAACAACAAGACAAATTTGAAAAAAAATATTTGACATAGAAATACAATCACAAAAAGATCCAAGATTTAACACACAATTTAAAGTAATAATTAGCAGTCATCAGTTAAAGTGTTAAAAAACTCTCAAATCAAAATTGAGATGGTAAACCTCATTTCTAATCCTAATAAACAAGTTCAACCATGAGAACAGCCCATAACAAACAAGTTCAACCATGAGAACAACCCATAACAAACAAGTTCAACCATAACACAAATAGTGAGAAAGTAGAATTCAACCATAAGATAATTAACCAAACAAATAGTTCAACCATAAGAGAACTTATTACTGTTTTAATTTCCACTTAACATTAAACTTGTCTTTTTTTACTTAACAGTTCCTCTAATAAACATAAACACAACAAATCAAAGACATAATTTTTACAAACGTTGTTCACAAATACCAAACTCCAAAATAAACATAAACAAAAAGGAAGATTAAAGCAAAATTCATGTTAAATGCTATTATAAAACATCTAATAATTCGTTGCAAATGAACAAAATAAATCAAATTTCATTACAACAAGAACAAAAGATAAACGAAAAATTGCGTATAATCTTGAAACATTAAAAAAAAATTACCCGAGTACATGGTCGAACACTGAAAAATCGTTGTCGTCCGTCGAACCATCACTACAACATACATGGGCTATTGGGGCGGCCAAAACTGACCCAACAAGAGCTCAAAACCGCCCCAATAGCTTATTGGAACGGTCAGCCGACCCTAACTAGCCGACCCTAAAGGTCGCGTTCCTATCAGGGGCGGGCCGACCCTATAGTTCTTTTGGGGCGGTATTTAATGGGGCGGCCCGACTCTAAATGCATATCAAGTCAGATCAGTACGTTTAACAGGGCAGGAGTCAAATCAGTACGTTAATGGGGCGGCCCGACCCTATAACACACATTAATGGGGCAGGCCGTGAAGGAAATACAGTTTCAGGATCAACCGTAAAAGTGTACACAAGGATAAACGAATGTAAACGTACATTCGTGGTCATATCTTTCAGTAGGAAAATCCAATTTGAATGGTTCAAATTGGGTTAGATAGATAATAAGATTATCTACAACCTTCATGTAGAAATATATTTCATATGAACGAAGTATCAGTGTCATTTCTATGAAATACCGAAAGGGTGCAACAGTATGACATACAGTTAGTAAAACAGTCATAACTTTTTCATACGAACTCCAATTGGGCCAGACCAAATTGGGTCGTGTAGATAATAAGATTATCTACAACTTTTGTGTTGGTTGATTTTCTGTCAGAGAAATGTACCAATTTCGTATGGACAGAATACTGGACAGATTCATGCAACTTTCTGTGTGAAAGAGTGTATATTGGATATACATATCTTTTGGCCAATCCTAATCCTATGTGATATA
Organism: Luzula sylvatica; assembly: GCA_946800325.1. NCBI lineage: Eukaryota > Viridiplantae > Streptophyta > Magnoliopsida > Poales > Juncaceae > Luzula > Luzula sylvatica. The sequence goes on along the minus strand of OX326958.1, from coordinate 27,247,459 downwards.
AATAGGATGTTTCTCTCTCTCTCTCTCTCTCTCTCTCTCTCTCTCTCTCTCTCGCGCTGGTCAATCCAGATGTGAATTCATTCAGAATATTCAGAATATTCCAGAAATATTGAGAGACATCTTTCTATTGAGTGAAATGGTGTAAAGAGAGAGAACCGAGAAAAACAGTTTTTTCGGAGAAGAGAATCAATCGATCGAGCAAGTTCTCCGGTGCTTCGTCTAGGCAGTTGCACCCGCGACCGACGTCTTACGAGTCAAGGTGGATACACGTAGAGGAGCAACATCTGGGGCTCTTTCGGTTGTGATCGATTCGGAGGAACGAAATCTGCCGGAGACGGAAACGAGCGAATCGAGTAACGGGCTGTGGAAGCATGCGGGCATGGAACGCACGAAGACAACCCGAGGCGTGTCAAGACGGTGGAAGACGTGCGGTATGGGACGTACGGGCTAGTCACCAACGTGACACCGAAGGAAGAGAAGGATGCGAGCGATCTACCCGTCGTGCGTGATCAATTTCACGCTGGTAATCATCTATCCTACTTTGCATCGTACCCTCGAAGTCGTGGCGTGATATTGGATTTAGGGAACCGGACCGGGCCTTCATATCCGCTGCGCGGGCCCGGGGTCAGGCGAATTCCCAACAGGCCGACCCTATAACCCTCTGCCGTCAAATCAGTCAAATGGGGCAGGCCGACCCTATAACACACATTTATTATTTATTATTTATTAGTAATTATTCGAAATATTATATTATAATTAGTAATAATATAAATAATTATATAATTATATTAATTATTAATTATATAAATAAATGGCATAAATGAAATACTAATCCTACGCGCAAATTCAACAAACAACCAAATACACAAACACACAAACATAAATCCTACGCGCAAATTCAACAAAGAAGACTAATTATTACATACAAATTTGACCAAAAAGATGGTGAAAATGAATTTTTAAAACTTAAACAAAATAATAATAATGAAGATGCCAAATTATTACAACATTAATTTTTTGACAGATTTAAAAATAGTACAAACAGATCTAGAAAAATTAACCGTCTTGAGAGGACAACTCTCTTCTCGACTTCCTCCACTTGTTTTTTGCCGCTAATAACATTGTTTAACCTAATTATGAAAAAAAGACAAGAAATAAAGGAAAAAAAAAGAGAGAGGCTATGTATGCATTATCTCTAACGAGGGACTAAATATTGAATTTCTAACAAAGGAGGATTTACATATTTACCCTTCTAAAATATAATATTTATCATTTGGAAAAACTTGAAAAATAAAAAATTATCAGAAAATTTACCAACATTGAAGCCTCTGTCGCGTGTAACCAGCTCCGATCGAACCCCGGCAGCGGTGAAACTGAAATTTTCTGCCTCTGTAGCGTGTAACCAGCAACTGACAATCCACGTCCGATTCGTCCTCAATCGTCCTCCATCTCTATAAACAATTTTAAAAAGAAAAAAAAAAGAAATTTTTTTTATTATATTTAGCAAAAAACAGTAAATATTAAATTATTGAAAAAATCAATAAAGTTTTTTCAAGAAAAACTAATTTCAACTCACAATCAATATCGAAACCCGGCAGCGGTGAACCAAACACAGCAAAATATCAACCTTAAAACTTAATTCTCAGCTTGGTAATTCTCAGCGGTGAACCAAATTCAGCAAAATATCAACCAAATTAAGCAATGAAGTTTTCAATATGTAATTTTAGAGGGGTATTTGTGAAATTATTACTTCTTTATTTTGGAAGGAAACGGGAGAATGTTATGCGTACCACTGTTTTAGACATGTTTGGTAGTTTTAAATCGAGCTCCTTGCCATACAAAATCACATATCCAGTTTTGTATACTGAAATAAAAGAATAAACAAAATGATTTGCCAATTTACCAAATTACCCCTTTTTTTGAAAATTTGTAATAAAATCTACGAAGAAAATAATTACAAACCTATTTGAGGCTTGTACCAGGTCTCGAAGCTTCGAAGCTTGTACCAGGGCTCGAAGCTTGATAAATTAAATATTTAATTATATTTATTATTAAAAAATCAGTAAAAAAAATTGATATAACAAAGTCCATAAGAAAACAAAAATATTTAATTATATTTATTATTAAATTAAATACTTAATATATTAAACTTATACTAAATATACTAAAATTCAGTAAAAGATTTGATAGCACAAAATTCATAAAGAAAAACTAAACATAAATATTTAATTATATTTAGAATTAGCCAAAGAAGATCGGCTCCGGATAATAATAATTTATCAAAATGGAATTATACACTATATAAAACAGTAAAATTTAAGGAAATTTGAACCTTGGCTTCGAGTTGATTTGGGATTGTTTCGAATGCGAGAAGATCGGCTCCATATTCGGCGAGAACTTGAACTCTTCATCTGTGGAAATCGACAATTCGTCTTTCGAAAAACAACAATTCGTCTTTCGAAAAACAGCAATTTCAACCCAAAAAACCCTAAAAAAGACTAATTAATACAAAAACTGTAATTTAACCCTAATTAACGAAAAAAAAGAGCATACCAGCATCAAGAGAGCAACCATCGCGGCTAGATCCTCAACGAGCTCCGGATGACCCCACTCTTTTATGTATCTCCACCGACTGCAAATAAAGAAAACAAATTAAATATTCGACAGAAATCAAATTAAAACAAAAAAAAACATTAAAGAATGATTATTTCCACCTCTTGTAGGCTAGTACCAGAAATATTTATCCTTCTAAAATATATTAAAATATACTAAAAACAGAAATATTTACCCTTCTAAAAACAGAAAAAACATTAGCTTGTTCTAGTATCCGAAGATGGCTCTAATATCAAATCGAAGCAATGCTCCAGTCGTCAAATCGAAGCGAGGGATATGAAGAAGAGAATAGATCAAGGCGAAGAAGCTCATCAAATCGTGCAATGCTCCGACACCGTTATTTCCCTGCTACTGGACACCTCCATTTATTTCGTAGAACCTGAATTCAGTCCAAAAAATACATTAAAAATAACAGTTAAAACAAATCAATTTCAGATCAAGTAAAAATGCCCCTAATTAATGATTTTCGACCCTAATTAACTGTGAAAAAAAACAGTAAACAAGCATCTAAAAAATGATAAGCAAAAAAAACTTGTCTGCCAGAAAAAGAAGAACAAAAAAATAATTAATTTTCCAGTAAATAAAAACAGTTACAAAAATTGAAAAAATAACCAAAAATAAGAAGTACTAAAATAAAATACAAAAAATGAATACAAAAAGAAACAGTGAATAAATATTAAATAAATGATTTAATAAAACTATTTAATAAAACCAAAATATTAAATACTTTTCAAAACAGTAAAAAAACCAGAAAATACATTTCCAAAATATTAAATACTTTTCAAAAGTAAAAAAAATAAATAAATAAAAATGAACACAAAAAAATTCCATTTAAAAAACATCAAAAAATACAATAAAAAAACGTTAGAAAAACCCGAAAATATTTAATAAAAGTATCTAAAAAAAATCAGTTTTGTGTAGTGAAACAAAAGAATAAGCAAAATGTTTTGCCAGTTTACCAAATTAGCCCTCATTTTCCAAAATTTGCAATACAATCTATGAAGAAAATAATTATGAACCTATTTTCTTGAGTTCCTCTAACAGCTCAGAGATGCTTCGCTCAACTGTGACGTCGATTTAACTTCCGCCAAAGCAAAGGATACCCTGAAGATTTTTAGGGTTCAATTTTGAGTTATCAATTTGATAAAATTGAGCAATTAGTCACGAAATTGAGGAATTAACACATGAAATTACCTCGAATCGAAGAGAGAGAGCACGAGAGAGTGGCAGGAGAATTTGAGAGAGAGCACGCGAGAGAGGCCATGGCTCGGTTTGTCGAAACGAAGAAAGAGAGCACGCGAGAACGAAGAAAGAGAGCACGAGAGAGTGGGCGGAGATTCTTGGCTTTCGTTTGTTGAATCGAAGAGAGAAAAAGGAGAGAGTGGGAGGATTTGAGAGAGAGCACGAGAGAGAGACGGAGGGAAGATTTCTCGGCTCAACCCTAGCCGAGAAGAAGTGGGAGAGAAAGAGCGGAAAGAGAGAGAGAGGGAAAAAGGGTAAGAGAGAGGGTTCTGGCGAGTGAAAAAAAAAGGAAAAGAAAGAAGTGGGGAACAAATCTGACTCGTGTCAGATTTTGGGTCGGTGGAAATTTGGAGCAGGCCGTCCCAATAGCTTGTAGGGTCGGCCAGTTATTGGGACGGGCGGCTACAAAAGACTGTAGGGTCGGTACGAACTGTAGGGGCGGGCTGACCCAAAAAAATAATGCCCCAATAGCTATTTAGGGTCGGTAGAAAGGTTTAGGGGCGGGCTGTTACAAATTTTTGAACTTATTGGGACGGGCCGATCCTGATTTGACCGACCCTAATGTATTATTGGGGCGGGCAGACCCAATAACATCACAAATTTAGGGGCGGCCCGACCCTAAAAAACAATTATGTTGTAGTGCATGCTCCATTGTTGTATGCCATGAAAAGGTGAAGTAAAGAACATGGTGCGAGAAAAAAACAGAGAATATTGAAGAAAAAGAAGAAGAAAGAATGGAAAAAGTAGTGTAATAAAAACAAATATGTTATAAAATAAGTACCAACAACAAAAAAATAGAGGAGAGAGAAAATTTTCTATTCAAATTGGATCATCATGTACAATGCCTACTACCCTCTTTATATAGTAGAGGGGTGGTTTAGGTTAAGAAGAAAGTTACAATTGAAATCCCTATAATTACTCCTATACAATTTATTCTTAAGTTACAATTGACATCCACACAATATAATTATTCATAACACTCCTCCTTGGATGTCTATATTTTATACTCAGAAGAATCTTCCTCATTAAAAACCTGGTCGGGAAAAATCCAGTGGGATAAAATCCTGATCATGAAAAGAGTGCAGTGCGAATAATTCTCCTCCTCATTTATACAAAATTCTAGAATTGACGAAATTCAATTTTGGAGACGAATTTTTTGAAGTTGTGCATCTATCTGTTGAGCATCTATCTTGTCGAGCATCTATCTTGTCATTCTTTATTTGAGCAATACATACATCATCATCTTTATATATCACAATTAGTCCAATGAAGTACTGCATGCTTTATAATGGGTGAGGTTCTTCATTAAAGAGTCAATTATACTCAAATGTGGTACTTCTGGACCAACAAAATTTCTCCTTATTTTCTTGAGGACGAAATACACTCATACTTTATAACAAGGGATTAAAAATATTCTACTAAATGCTTTCATTCCATACACATTCTTTCAGTTTTATAAAATACATGTTTTGATGTATTTTGTTGCATGTTTCATCTAACTTTAATCATTCAGGATTATTTTCGTGTACATAACATTATCAAGTGATCCATGCAAATATCTTGTTACAACATCCACGAGACGCATATGGAGTCCTTCAAAGACTATCAAGCTGATAAAAAAAATCTGAAAGTAGTTTTATTTTCTTATTTCACTTTCTTATACATACCCACTTGTAATTCGTAGGTTGCATACAATAGTTGTTTGGACTACATGTCCAAAATCTTCACGTTTTACAAAAGTTTAATTATGCTTGAATTGCTTCCTTTCATTTTTAGTCACTTTGATTGTGAATGGAGAATTTGTTACAAAAAATTTCTTTAGATATTTATATCATAAAAATCTGCCTCTTTAAAACCTTACTAGGTAAAACCCAATGGGACAAAAATCCTAGTGAAGGAAAAAGAGTGCAACATTATTATCTTTCATACGCCTCATAAGCTGCCTCGTTAAAAACCTTGTCAGGAAAACCCAGTGGGACAAAACCATGATCAAGGTCAAAAAGAGTGCATTGCGTATTATTTCTCCCCCTCATGGATACACATATTTTGTGACTAAGAAGTTCAATATTTTGCACTAGCTGTTTTGAAATCTTAGTTCTCACCTACAAACTAATTTCTTCAAGAAATATTTATTATATTTGTAATCCATGAAAAATAATATTTCACATTCAATATTTTCCACGTCAAATTTCTTCTTTTAGTACTTGCCTTTTAGAACTCTTCGGGAGTTCAAATAATTATTAATTAAACACTATTTATTTGTAATAAATATGTATCTGCATATTTGATCATCCATACCGGTATATATATCCTTACTTATTATAACGATTATATCTTATAACTCATATTTTATTCATGCAAAGATCTTTGTAATTTAACATATTATATCTCTCGAGAGTTTGAATTGTATGCGTCTGGCATACTAAATCCTACGGGGATTTTCATGAATATTATAACTAAATGAGTCATATTAAAAATCTGTTATAATGAATACAAGAAACGATTTTAGTCCTTCAGAGACATTAAAACAAATTAAAAATAAAATAAATAAATATAATTTACATCACCATGATGTTTTTCGGACTTCGGGTCCATCAATTTCATTTTCATATTTGATTTCTGTTATGGCCAATAGTTTTAAATGTCGACATTCCATGATTGATTTAATTTCAGATCCTCGTTTTGTTAATCATAATTTGAAAGCGCACACAAGCCAACTTTCTAGTAACTATAGTTTCATTTCGGTTCCATCTTCTTCTAGTAGAGACATTATTTTGAGATCTCATTATTTTCAACAATTTCGATGTTGTCAGGTACCAGAACCTTTTTCAAAGGTAATATATTTATTTATGTCAAATCTACTAATTAATCTTCATTATCCTGTTAAAAAGGATATATATTATTAGAAGTATTAGCAACTTCTTTATTGCCAACCTTTTATCATGCTCTTTCTTATTACTTTGGATTTTTAATATTGGAACCGATTGGTCGACCACGCTTCAGGCTTATATCAAATTTAAAATTATCGAAGGATATTATCCTAGAAATATGAGCATTGTAGACTGGAAAGTTTTATCTATTAATCATTCTTGTATTGATAAATGCATCAAATCACCGATTTGCAATTCCGTGCAAATAATTAATTTATCAACTCTTAGTTTATATTTACTTGTTCGAGGATCTGATATGATGATGCGTATAATTTGTCATTTCTCCAGTTTTCAGTCTCTCCCCCTTGATTTAGGCACGAGTTGTTGATATTTTAATTAATATCTAATGAAGTTCTTCGGGACTTGCATGATATCTTATATCTTAAAAATCTTCATTCATGTTTGGTTATTTTTAACACCATCTTAGTTGTTTACATAATTTTTTCTTTGGGAACTTCTTATTTTCAATACATATTTAAACTTCTTGTTCGGAACTTCTGATTCAACTAAATAAATATTCAAGATATACAATTTCAAGAATAAATCAATCATATATACACCAAACACTTCTTTTAACTCGTCCATGTGTTATCACACATCTACTACACATTACAAAATTCAGTGAATGCTTTTTGTTCCGGTCACTCACAAGTTATAATAAAAATTGGGGAATACATAAATGGTGGGTCTTAATCGAGTCATGATCGTGACATGCATATTCTATGTATAAGCAATTAATTCAAATCATAAAATTGATTTTTATTTTATATATTGAACTTCTGGTTCATAATAACATGATTTCAATTTTACAAAGTGCAGTTGCTCCAGGTGGTTTGTGTATTCGAGACCGTACCAATACACATTTTTTCCACATAAGTAACTGATAACGCTGGTTTGGGCATTTTTGCAAACCACTCCATTAAAAAACTGAAAATTAGGAATACATAATTAACTCATTGCATGGGATTTGAAGAAGAGATACAGATCAATGTTCCAGAAATCGCTCGGCGCTCGCTGGTCGGCAGACGACCATCAAGCGCCAAGGATGATTAATCGGGATTAATCGGGAATCTCGGCGGACCTCGGCGGATTTTTATTTTTTTATATTTAATATTTAAATTAATTAAACAAAATTACAAATCACAGTTTTTTTAATAAGTTTTAAATAATTTAAGCAACAAAATACACTACGTCACTAAACTAACATAAACTCAAATAATATATATATATATATATATATATATATATATATATATATATATATATATATATATATATATATATATACGAAAAAATTTAGTCCAAATATATTTTTTTGAATAGTATCCGACAAACGATCGTTTTCATTATTGATGTCTAATTTTTTTGATGTCAATGAAAATTCATTGCCAATCCATAACAAAAACGATCATTATTTTGAATAGTATCCCACAACCTCTCATAATATATGATTTTTTGTGCTTCACATTCAACCAACTAGACTATGGACCCGTTGGCAATTCAAAAAAAAAAAAAAAAAATACACATCTAAAAATCGGATTGGCGGTGGCTTGGCGGACCCTTGGCGGCCGCTTGGCGGAAATCCGCCAAGCACAAAACGCCAAGGGTTTATCTCGACGGCGGACCCTCGACTACCCGCCAAGACCGATTTCCTGAACACTGATACAGATTGAACAGCCATAGCGAGCTGCAAAGGAGGTTTGCATTGAAGCCCTTTCAATACTTATTATTATTAAAACATAATTAGAACATTTCATACGAATTAAAAACAAAGTAGTTTTAAGTTTATAACATAACAAATTTTGTTACATTAATTTCACCAAACACAAATTAGTTGATTTTTATCTCTTGTTACATTAATTCCACCAGTTCTGCCTGTATAAACGCACTAGTTCTGCCATCACATCTCTGTTCACTCGTCTCGACGTCACCTCAGGAGTTATCGTCACGTCGTATTGATGGAGATCTTTATCAGGGAGTTCGGCAAAGAAATGATTGGCCTTGACGATGCATCATTCGCCATATGTTCTCTTGCCTGGACGGAGAGGGAACCGCATTGACTTGACTGAAGATGGAGGGGCCGCCTGGACGGCCTCGCTGGGTGACATCTGTTCATGCATCGAGAGATTCTTGAATTGCTGCTCCATCTGGCCTGATGACGAGGAGATGGATTGAGACTTTCTTCCGTCAGAACTTTGTGTTGAGAATAATAAAATGGATCAAATCTCTTTTCATTGATGTTAGGTTTGATTTACACAATTGTTTAAATACAAGAATAAAGGGTAGTGAAATTACTAAAATGCCCTCTAACTAATTCTCTGTGACTCACACTATCAGACAATTCTATTTCTACCGAACATCTCCATTGCAATTATAAATGACTCTCCATTTGCACACAACTCTGATCTCCATTGGAGACTTGAAAAATATCCCGAATACTTTGTGATTTTCAGAGAAAGCCGTGGAAATATTACTTCGTGAAGATATACTCTTCTCTTCCTTGCCGGTTCCTCCATTGGCCTGTTTAACATTCTTGGATGCCACATACATACATACATACATACCTACATGAAAGATAAATTGAACACGCAAACAGATAGCGAGAGAGAAGGAGAGGGGTTTGAACGGAGAGAGAAATTGAACACGGAAACAGATAGCGAGAGAGAGGGAGAGGGGTTTGAACGGAGAGAGAAATTGAACACGGAAACAGAGAGCGGGCGAGAGAGAAGGGGGCTTTGAACGGAGAGAGAAATTGAACACGGAAAGCGCGCGCGAGAGAAGGGTTTGAACGGAGAAAGAAATTGCGATCTAATTTTTTTTTTTTTTTTCAGAGAAACCCGTAGGCATTACGCGTTAATAATAAAAAAAGAGATTACAATGTCTTGATTACAAAATTTTGAGAAAAGTAAATAAATGCAGAAAAACAGTAAATAAATATATTACAAACCATAGTAAATAAATATATTACAAAATTACGATCTAATTAAGAGAGGAGAAGGAAACTACTAACGTCTAGAACTGGAAAAATCTGACCCGACCCGAAAAATGACCCGACCCGTCCGAACCCGACCCGATCCGAAAATATTGAAAAGTCAACGACCCAAACCCGAAACCGAAACCGAATGACCCGAATCCGAAATCGATTCGAAACCGAATGACCCGAACCAGAAATCGACCCGAAACCGAATGACCCGAAACCCGAACGACCCGAAACCCGAATGAAAATCAATATAATATTGCTAAAATATCTCGGAATCAATAAAATAAATCAGAAATTACCCGAAAACAAAATTTTTGGAAAATCGAATGATTCGAAATCAAATTTTGTGAAATCTGAATTACCCGAAAATCAAAATAGTCAAGACCCGAATGATCCGAAAACCGAAACGACCCGAAACCGAATGACCCGAAAACCGAAACGACCCGAAACCGAATGATCCAAAAACCGAAACGATCCGGAACCGAATGACCCGAAAATCGAAACGACCCGAACCCGAACGACCCGAAACCCGAACGACCCGCGATCCGAACGACCCGATGACCCGAATGACCCGCAACCCGAAACGACCCGAACCCGAGATGACCCGACCCGCCCAATTGCCACCTCTACTAACGTCTGTTTGTTTCAGAGAGACGCTTTGCAATATAAAAAAATAATCTAACTAATAAAAAGAACTAAAATGTTTTATGTTGTCTTATTTGCAAAGCAAAAAAATAAATTATTAACCGCTTAAGCGTTTATAATAATTTAATGGGAAAATATACTTGTCCACCCAAACTCAAAAAAAAAAAATTGATGAGATTGCAAAAGTGGATTAAATGGATTGATTAGTTTTTCTAATTGACTCAATTAAATATTAATTGACACGTTTAATTGACACGTAAATAATTTATAATATGTTAATAATAATATATGTTAATTGAGGTATCAATTCAATTAAATGATCAATTAAATCGCTAATTGAGCCAATTAATAATACTAATTAACCCATTTAACTCACTTTTGTCACTTCATCAAGACTTCTATTTTGAGTTTGGGGACTGAATATATAACCCTAATTTAATCTTGTTGTTACAAACATTAACACACATATTACATAAAATAAATACTTGCCAATCAAAATCATGCAACAATTCTTCACACCATTTTATTTTAACTTTTAAAAATCATTGCATTATATTTTGAAGTATTTTAAAAATTAAATTTGAAAAAAAAAATTAGGTTATCTTAAAAAATAAAAGAATCAGTCTTTTTTCAAGAATAGAATTAGGGTTTCCTCCCGCTTTTCTCGCCCCTTGAGAAATTACAAAATTTGACCTCGTAAATTTTGGCAAGAAGGATTATTTGATTGAAACAGAAATACGGACATGTTTCTTAAAGTCTTTCTCACTCTCAATTTCTCCTATAATTTAATTTTCCAAATAAAATTTGTTATCAAATTAGACTTTAATTATTTGAATGAATAAAAACACGTACATTAAGTTGTGATTCGACTTTCATTATTTTTCTGATGTTATCATTCTATTACGAAGTCTTGTAATAAAAAATAAGGTTATTTTTTTAAATCTCCCTAACCTTGCTTAATATTTTAAAAAAATCCTCACGATGTGGTTACTTTAAAGAAAAACTCAATTTTTCACAAGGCCGAATGATCCGATTAATACAACCTAGAATAATCCGAATTCAAATTGACTCGACCCATCCGATTGCTACCTCTACATGATGGTCGAAATCATATTCTCAATGCAATATATTCAATTATTTCTCTTTATTATTCCAAATTTCATATTTCCACTTTTTTGTTTATTATTAAAGATAAGTACTATGTATGCTTACAATTTAAATATTTTTCAAAATAATTGCACGAAAGAGATCAATCGACGTGGAGTTTGGTGAAAACAAGTCCAATTGTGCAAATTCGGGATTGGTAAAAACCAAAATGTGAAAATTGTGGTTATGTTTTTGAGGTTAGTTATTATTTAAATTAAATTTTCAACTATTTAATTCAACCGTTTAACCAATGTTATATCAACAAATATTTAATTTTATAATATTTCGTATCTTCATTTTTATTTTTTTTTCATGATTTCATGAAATATTTGTTTACTTATAGATAGTTTGAAGTTTTTGGATTTGACTGTATCATGTATTATGAATGGCTAATTGTTTGGTGTGAGTTACGTTTTTCATGATTCAAAATTAAGAATACATCAAATGTGATTATTTACGTTATATATGCAATTTTTTAGTTTTCTCTTTTATCATTCATCAGACTTCAAAATTTGTTTGATATGGGATGAACAAAATTTATTGTTAATGCTACAATATTTGATATGGGAGGAAACCAAATATTAATTTGGAATCCTGCGAATGAGATGAATAAAATATTACTCGGACCGAAAATACATGTTTTGAGCTTGTTTTCGCCATACATGAACTCGGACTCGGAAGGAGACAGATCGAGAAATTGCTCCGACAAAAATGACTTATTTTGTAGAGAAAGTATTTCTCTCAGATCCTGCGATGCACAACTAAATTGGCATACAATTATTAATTTGGAATATCTTGTCGACAAAATATTACTCGGAGCGATATCGGACCGTGGGGCTAACCGTTTCGTTTATCAAGTTGAGTAAAATGTAATTATTAAAAGAAAATGAATAAAGGATCATTAAAAATATTGTAAAACACAAGCACAAATTATTAACCACTATTACTTAAACCATACTTTTACCAAGATTAGCACACATATTACATAAAATCAATACTTGCCAAACAAGACCATGCAACAATTCTTCACACCATTTTGTTTTAACATCTGAAAAAAAAACATAATGATCATTATACATTGAAATATTTGACAAAATGAAATTTGAATTTATTTTTGTTAGGGTTGCCTTAAAAAATAGAAGACTCGTCATTTTCATGCACCGAATTAGGATTTCGTCCCGTTTCTCTCACCCCCTTGAGAAATTACCGAATTGGACCTCGTAATTTTTGGCGAAAAGGATTGCTTGGGTTGAGAACTAAATCTTGTTTCGCGAACATTTTTGTCGTTAGAATTCGATTGCTTGATCGAAACAGAAATCCTCGACACGTTTCTCAATCCCTCCTCCAAAGTCTTCAATCTCACCCTCAATTTCTCCTAAATTCAATTGTCCAAATAAAATTCGTTACAAAATGAGGGTTTAATTATTTAAATGAATAAACACGTACATTAAGTTGCGATTCGACTTTCGCAGATTTTTCTGACGTTGTCATTCTATTACGAAGCCTTTGTATCTCCCCCTAAAAAATGCTTAGAAACTTTTTTAGTAAAATTAATAAAAAAGTAAAACAAATATAAAATAAATTAATTACTTGCATAAATCTTCGTTCTTCGAGCCACTTTTTAGCGGGCATGAGTTTATCGTTTTCGTCTCTCCACCCGTTTGCAGAAATCGAGGCTACTCGATTCATAAATACTTTGATTCTGGATAACTCTCTCTCCAACGTTTTTTTCTCGTCCTAAATTACCAAACATTTCAGGGTTCTCTTCGTAAAATAATATCAAATTATAAATATGATAATCATGTAAAATGATACCTTGAGTTCGGAAACTTGACGTTGATAATCGCGAACTACATTAACAACCGCACCACCGGCTAAAATGGACTCCTCCAGTTCACGCACAGTTTGTGTCAACTTCTCTATCTCCAGTACTTTCTGCCTGTTCGTCTTCTCCAGTACTTTATTCTCGTCCTGTAATTCGCACATATTTATTCATCCTAATCATAAACTCCAACAAGAATTGTACAATTTGCAAAATAGTACCTGAAAGATTTCGATTTGGCGACGCAACTCGAGATTTTTATTCTGCGTGTCCTCGACAATTAACGCTCTCTCCAGTGCAGTAGTTAAAATATTACTAGCCTCCATTAACGCTGCTTCTTTCGATTTACTGATCCTCTCCAGTGCTTTCTTGTCCTCTCTCAGGATCGCAATCTATCAAATCATCAAAATTTCAAATGTACCCTTCTCATAGAAAACATGATATTTTTTATTCTTTTGGTACCTCGTTTCTGTAGCGTTTAATATCTGATTCGAGCGGTGCGATGACGGCTTCTACTGGTACGAATTCTTCATCTTCTTGTGTCGCGTGGATTCGTCGAAGCGTTGCCTCTGCGGCGAATTGCGCTGTTAATGCTTCTCTTTTCTCGCTGAATAATCTCTGTATCTCGAGATTCTGCAATTAAAATGGACTAATGAGTTAATAAATTATTTATGTTTATGAGAAATTGATTCCAAGGGGAAATAGAGTTTTGCCTTTTTATGGAGTTGGTCTTCGAAGTGTCTGAGTTTCTCATCCTGGCTTTGGAGTTCATTATCGAGCTGAAAAAAAAAATCAAATTTCATAAATTATTTACACATTACTGCTCTAGTAAACACCTACTGGACTTATAATTTATATTTGTATTGATTTGTGATAAGTTTTGTTTACCTCGAGAAGAGCTCTGTCCTTGAGAAGTTCCGCGGTTTTTAGGGCTTTATTTTCACGGGATGCATGCTCTAGCTCTCTCTCCTTATCTGTTCCAATTTCCAGAAATTTAATGTAAGCAATGAAGGTCTAACATTTAAATGAGGGTATGAACTAAGATAATTCTGATACCAAATGTCGATTTCATCAATGGGTCCAACCCAAAGGGTACAAATTACCTCGCAAATGATTCTCCAACCGATTCAACTCGACAATAATTGGGTCAGAAGAGCTCAAAATCATCTCTTTCTCGTTGAACTCGCCCAAACTACCCATTTCCTCCAAACAGAAACAACACTCTCCTCTTCACAAACCCAAAAAATTTCAAGCTCGAAAAGAAGAGAGAAGGAGGATAGTGCAGAAATGAAGAGACGGATGGAGGGAAATTTAAGAAGAACTGGCGGGTATCGTGAAGAAGATGCCATTGGAGAGCGAAAATGAAAGACAAGAAAAAGGGGTGTGAAGAGAAAGACGCGCGAGAAATCACAGATAGTGAGTGTTTTTGTTATCGAGTTAGGATCCGAATCCAATTAACCAAATGGGTTGTTGATATCGGATTCGGGTTTGGGTTACCCTTTAGGCTTAATTGTATGTTTACCCCTAGAAACTTTAGTATATCATGTATATCCCTAGAAGGTAAGAACTTGAGAAATATAAATTTTACACCCTCTTATCTAGGTGTGTCAACGGTTCGGATACGGTTCGGATAGTGGTCGTACCAAATCCATATCCATATTTTTTTCCGGATATGGATTCGGATACAGTACTACCCGGATCCGGATACGGATCGGATATTAAACGGATACATATACAGTTCGGATATTGTCGGATATGGATACGAATACGGATCATATTCGGATATTAGAACGATACTATGATATAATAACATAATAATATTTTTAGAATTCAAATCTTGATTATTTTATAATTTTAAAACAAATTACATATATACACATATATATAAGTGGTTATTGATTATTATGTATTATTGTGAATTAAAATATAATTATTTTCTATTGTGTATTACTATAATTTTGATCATTATTACAACAAAACGGATACCCGTTTATAAATTTTATTCGGATCCGGATCCATCAAAATTTTAGCTCCTAGATCCGGATCCATACCCGTAAAAACGGATACGGTTCCATCCCGGATATTTTATTTTCGGATCCGGATATTTTTCGGATACGGTTCGGGTTGGTTCGGGCAATATCCGCCCCATTGACACCCCTACTCTTATCTCCTATTTCTTCTTCAAAAAAGAAAAAATCCTATTTATGTATAGATAGATGGATTTTTTTTATCGATATATGTTTTTAATTTGGAATTTTGGAACCTCATTTTTTTTAGTTTTGAATGAAATTTTCCTTTTATTTTTTGATGAACTTTTATCATTATTATAGTTATATGTTCTTCGCTTATTGCAAAAAAAATTTAAAACATTTAACAATGATAGTACTTTTTGGTAATGTTTGTTTAAGAAAATGATATTGCTTGTTTTTTAAACAAAATGAAATTGGAATATTGAAGAAACCCCCTTAAATTTGTAATAACTAATGCAACATGCACCAAACATGGAGAATATGAAATATATTCACTCGACATTCAACTACTTTTGGTAGATATTTTCGTGAATGATCAAATTAAGGCACAAGCTTTTATTTTTAAGTACATATTGTTTCAACTACCCTTCATCTTTCCAAAAAGTTAGATATTTTCTTCTTATATGATGAATAATAACAAGTCATTGAGTTGGATATTTAGGCCTTATGCACTTTTTATGGTGACATTCATTTATCAATGCATTAATTAAGCATAGATAATGAAATATTTGTCTTATTTTACTGTAGTTTTGCTCCTTACTTAACTCGAGATATTTTCAAGACATGAACTTGATCAACATTGTTAAGTATTTTTCATGCATGATATTTTGGTAGAGCAATCAAATTAAGAATTAATGTTGGTGAACTTTATAGAATGCGAGTTTTAACTACCATGTATCCTTTTTGAAATTTTAGATATTTCACATTAATTAGAGTATGATGGACACAGTGATAAAATCAATTAGATATTTAACAAGTGATAAAATAGTTTGAACCGTTTCAGATATTTTCATGAAATCAGAAAGACCAATGTGAAGATATATTGCTTGAAACATAAGCAAATTTAAGTTGATCTAAGCAAAATCATCTTGATCTGTAATTTTGTTTTCAAGGACGACTTTTTGTTGTTTCTTATTCTTATTTTTTGGTCATAAATTGCAACCTAACCCATACTCAGAGGGATATAACTAAAATTTGAAGGTTTATAGGGGTGCATCTGAAAATGTGTCCTAAGTAAATTGGAAGTAAAGCTTTAGTTAATGGTTCTATATTTTTGTCTCCAAATTAAAACCTTTTGATGAGGTTAAAATGAATGTGTTTAATTCAGTGGCGTGAAAGAATGTTGTTATCCAAAACAAAAGAAAAGGAACCCTCATAAGACACTCCATTTTGGCTTGAAAGAAATCACTTCAAACAAACAAGGTTTAAGTTTTCTCAACTAACATACTTTTTTTGGAATTAGTGTCACAAATTAACATACCTATAATTCAAAATTTGTCTCTAATTTTTGACCCATATGTCTTCTTTTAATATATGTTTTTACAAAATAGTCTTTTTTAATAATCTAATTGTGTAATCCCTTCAGAAAATAAAAATGAGTGGAGTTTCCACTTTGTAGTGTCTTCTACTTTGGCTTTGGCCTTTGGGCAAAGAACATCAAGATAATTGAACAAGTTTCAATCATAAAAGATACGTAGAAAATGATATCCAATTAATCATTATAGGTTAACATTGACAAATTATGTTTTAATTTGATTCTAAATTAACCTATGCATTGAATAATTAAGGTGTGTGAGTTAAAGGATATCATATGAAATCATATTTTAACAGCTAATCAATGAATTATTGGGGTTGTGAAATATCAATATCATGAGGTTGGTAAAAACTGAAATACAAAGACAAATGGGCCTTATGAAATATCTTTCATTTTGAGCCAAGGCAAATTATGGGCCTGTGTTGGTGATATTTTTTGCCCAACAAAATTAGGATATATATATTATACCATGTTCCTCAAATTTCCCGCAACGTCTCTATGTCATCAATTAATAATTAATTAACATAATAATCAATATAAATACACTGCATTAACGATTAACTGATATATAATTAAAATATATATGAATTAATAATTTTTAATCAATATCAATTAATTGTTAATAAATTGTATTTTTGTTAATTATAATGTTAATTAATTGTCAATTGATGATAAAAAAGGTGTTGGAGGGAATTTGAGGAGCACCATATATGACCTAAAATTTTATTGAAAGATTGAAATCAGAACTACTTATTGTAAGATCTATCATGATCTTAAATGTTCAACCATTGGTTACATAATAATTTAGCAAATTTGATACAAATTTAGCACAAATAAATTAGCCAAATTTATCGAAGTTAAAGAAACATAGAAAATAAATATATATCACATCAAAAGTAAAATATAGCATGGATTAATTAAGTTTTTTTATTTATAAACATTCATAAATTATCTCCTCATATATAATACCTATAAAATTTATTAATCAAAATAACACAAACATATTCAGAAGAAAAAAAACAGCATATATCACCCTTAGTTAAATTTGGTCTGACCATAAGAAGGCTCCCATTGCAAAATTTCTCTTCTCCTCGAGCGATCCGCCGCAAAACATGCCGTATTCTCGCAAAAGGTGATCAACTCTCCATTCCTCCATTGTTGCGTAATCCTCTTTTCTAAATCGCGGATAATGAAGCGGCATACGAAACCCCTCGTGAAACCCGATCTTGTTCTTTTGGTTACTCGCACGATCTTCATTGTTTGTTTCTCGTTCTTTCGAGCTCGTCTCGCTTAGGTTTCCGATTATTTGGGTTATTAATGTGGCTCTAGGGAACCATTCGAAGACCATGTTTGTTTTCTCTCTTAAGAGTTTTAGTGAAAGGAGGTTAAGGTGTACATGTGGGTTTATATAGGGATAGAGAGGTGAATAATTAGCGTGACTCAACTAGCTAGAAGCCTAGAACTAGAAGCTTCATTTGCGTAATTACACACACTAAGAAATGATCAATCAATGGGCAGGCTTGAGAAGGTGAAATCGAATTGATTTTTAATTAATGAATTTGTTTGATTGAGGGTCTTAATTAGGCATAATTTTACGTGTGTACCCCCACAAAGCATTGAAATGTCCCATACACCCTCACAGAAGAGGGCATGTATTACCCGTATAAAGGGTGACTAATATATGATATATATCTCTATTTTTCAAATATAGTAATTTTCTCTATATTATTCTTCAAAAGTTTCTATCGTTTGTAATTGAAAAAGTAAAGAAATTATTACAGTTTTCAAATAAATTGAAACAAATTGGAAATATGTTGAATAAATGTCAATTTTTTATATTTGAACGGATGATCAGGATATTTTTTTTGTAGGTCCAATAAAATTATATATTAAATAAGTTATGGGTTCGAGTCTTAACGGCATCAATATAAAAATAAAAATCTGTAATGATCACGATTCGTGATCTAAGATTTTCTTCAAAAAAAATATTAATCGTTTTAAATCGGTTATTTAAATTTTGTAGGGATGTTCGCGATATTTTTAATTTTACAGGGGATGTAAGTGATATTTTGAGATGTTTCGGGGATATACTTGTAATGTGCGCATTAAATGTGGTATGAATTAGTGGTATGTACCCATTTTGCGTGGTGTCTTGTTGTTATTCGAGGAGGTTGTGATAAGCTATGCATTAATTAATTGATGGGGTTATATATGCAGCACCCGTAACACCAAAAAATAGCATTGATGAAATGGCAAATGATGGTTAAGTGAGTAGATAAGTTGATTCGATTAGTGATGTAATTGATCGTTTAATTAAATTGACACGTCAATTAATATATATTAATATAATTTATTAACGTGTCAATTGAACTGTAAGTTAACAATTAATTGAATCAATTAAATTGAATAATTAACTTACATAATTATTTTTTGTCACCCCATCAGGAAGATTGGGATGAGTTTTTGGGGCCAATATATTTTCCCTTAATTAATAATGCGCGGCTCATTTTGGAGTGTTGGTATTTTTAAGGAAATTTTTCTAGAATATGCAAGATACCTTCCAAAATTTCTCACATACCTTAATCAACCAATTTTTGTTCATGATCCTGTCTAAACACACCTCATCTTGTCTAAGATACCTTCTACATAAATGTATCTCACTATGCGGTTCAAGATAGAGAGGCTCCATGTTTGTTACTCTAGATATTATGATGTTACTCTATGAATAATATCATAATATCTATAGGTTACGAAGGTTATGAATAAAAATATTAATGTGTGTGTGAATATCTTATTAAAACTCATGTATCTTTGATTCCATAACTTTAAAGAGTTTTGGTATTTTATTTAAGGGGGTTTCTATCATACACCCATTTTCTTATCATACACTCATTTTCAAGGATATTTGGTATAATTATCCATTAATGAATATTTAAGATAATATATCAAATATATTTATCAATTAATGTTTAACTAAATTTGAATTTTTTGTTGTTCATTTAAACCAATATCTCCGTAAAAGATAAATTTTATGATACGCCCTTTTACAAATATAATTAATTGCTAAAATACCCAAAATACCCTTGTAAAAGGGTGTATGATAGAACTCCCCTTTATTTAATATCATTGAGTGTAATTTAGTTGTTAAGATTTTTATTCCCTACAAATAGAGATCATGTTATATACTAAGTTGAAGGGCAAATGAAAGAAACATTTCTCTTCTTCTCTCTTTACTCTTATTTTACTTATTTTACAACACGTTATCATCACGATTCTACCATAAATATTTCCTTCGTTTTGCTTGGTATGGAGGTAATGGAAGGAAAGGGAAGGGAAGGAAATGAAAGAGAGAGGAACAAAAATAGCAAGGATACAAAAATTATTCTTCCAATGCTCGATTCAGAGGAAGGGGAAGGAAGAGTAAATGGAGAAGATAAAATGATATTTATGATATTTTATTTTATTATTTTATTTTTTAAATAATTTATATAAATACATCACACTAATTTTGAAAAAAAAATAACGTAAAGTTTCAAATTGTAATATATCTTCAATATCAAAAAATTTATAAATATGTTTTTCTTTAAAGTACTTGTTTTTTTTTGCTAAACACATTTGTCTATTCTCTCCATTTCCTGCTAAACTTGATAAGTCCATTTTATTTCCCTCCCCTTCCACTTCTCTACTCTCGAACCAAGCATTGAAATTTATTCCCTTTCCTTTCCTTCCCTTTCCCTCATCTATTCTCAAACCAAGCAAAGCCTAAATATTTCAAGGTTCAAAACACCAAATTAAAATTCCCCTCCCAAAGAAAGTTGGACATTCCTCATCACTTCTTTAAACATTACAAAATGAATAATGAAGACATATGCTTAGCAGATAATGTGACAACTAACACTATATTTAAGTGTTGACTCATTTGATGATATCCAAAATAATACACGAGATACTAATGTTTCATCTAAGTGTGATTAATAGGGACATACCATATACACAAATCATGAACCATAACAATACACTTGGAAATCACATAAGGAGCTACATGAGATCGGGACCTTTCCCGGTTTACTACATTGAAGAAACCCGTAGACGAAGCCTGCAAGACCGAATAACCAAATTCGTAGAAGACTCACCGACAAACACCACGAAGAATGCGACACAAAACTCAACCAAGAACACTTACAAGACATGAAAATTAACTCCGAAAAACACCAAAAAATACACGAAGAATCCCGACGAAGAATTGAAGACTCGAAGATCCACACGATGCTAAACCACTTCTAGGAAGACCCTAAACACACCCTAGAAGTGCCGGATCAAATCTCAAAAAATTTCACTAATCAAATTTGGGAAAATTTTCTGAAAAGTGCAAATTAACACTATCCGTCCAGATGCTAGAAATAGCCGTTCCGATGGTCTGTAGATCAAGACTAATAGCGTTCGGACGTGCCAGGGAAGCATCCGAACGCTTAATACAAAATTAGTCCATACCGTCTAAACGGCCAAGTTAAGCGTCCGAACAGTTAATTCATTTTCTCAGTCCACGCCCCATCTCACATGGAAGATTCTGGAGCGCCCTCAACGTCCTGGGAGGGGGAGGGGGTTTGATTTGAGGCAGATTTCAGGGATTTTTGAATTT
This sequence comes from Luzula sylvatica, assembly GCA_946800325.1. NCBI lineage: Eukaryota > Viridiplantae > Streptophyta > Magnoliopsida > Poales > Juncaceae > Luzula > Luzula sylvatica. The sequence continues at coordinate 27,225,878 of OX326958.1, read as the reverse complement.
CAAATCCCATGAGGCTCCAATCTATTTGAGCCCTTGATTTTAGGTTTAATTTGGGGATGAGGTTTAATTTACAACTTCTTTGCTAAAATCTTGAGAGAAAACCATCATGAGAGTAAAGTTTGAGAGCTCCATTTGTTGTGCTAGTTTATATTTTTAATATTCTTTGAGAAGAGCCTTAATATAGAGAGCATTTTTTAAGAGATCGTGTGGTTGCTTGGATAGTTGTTATATCTATTATTTTTTGGAGCTAGTTTGTTGTGTAAAGGCTTTACACCCTTGTTAGTCCTTTTTGTAATATAAATTATTATAAGAGGTTCGTCACGCTCTCTCGTAACGGTAGACTTTTTCCCGAGACGTAGGCACCGTTTCACCGAACTCCATTATAATATCTACTGTATTTGCGTGTTAATCTAAACCGCCGCATCTATAGTTGCTTAAGTCATCCGTAAGTCATGTATCAATTTGTTGACTAGGATTATTGTGCATCAAGTGCGTATTTACTTTCTCGTAATCGTAATTTTTATTTATTCTTTTCTTTATTACTTTTATCGGATTTCTTCGTCGATCTTCTTTTTCTTCTTTTATTTATTTTATTTTTTGTTGGTGCTTTGATCTTTATTTATTTATTCCCGCTTTACTCGTAATCATTCATTTTCAATATACCTTGTTAATTAACACAGCATCTACTCTAAAACTGACAAAATTGAAAGTGACCATATAGTTACATAATATTAATTAAGTTTAGAAATTTCTCATATAAACCTATTCACCTCTAGGCCATCTGGGGACAACAATTTCTACAATCTTGTGAAAAGTTACGACCGAAAACTATCCATGAAAACTATCTCAAAACACGTTATTTTGACTCAATAGTCTATATTATCCTCTGTACCAATATATTATCTTATTGTTTTCAAATTTCGTAAATGGATTATTAAAGCTATTGATAAATGCAAAAGAAATTTTTCATGGCAAGGAGTTAGTGATCATGGATTTAATTTAACTAGAATCGCGCTTCGCTGCGGATTTTATGAATTGTATGTTTTTCGTTTATCGTAGAGTCAATCACATGAAAACTATTTTCATATATTATTGTTGGTGAAAATTTTATATGATATCAATTTTAATAACACTGCAATCATTCTTAACTTAGTATCAGTATATATTCTTGTTTGGTTTTTATTTCTCCATTTCATTGTGTATACTCCATTTTGATGGAGAGAAGGAACTGATTTATTTATGTCGTTACAAGGACTCCTGAAAATAATAATCTTGATCTATTTTTGTAAATAATAATAATAATAATATATACTTTAAGAAAAAAATTCAGGAAACCAAATGTATTGATATTATTTTAACAAGGTGATTTGCATACTTGAAACTAAAAATATTTGTGACACTTGCAATAAAACTGATTTGACTTGTAGCTTTTAGTTAGAAAAAAATTAATATCTTTAAAATTAATATGATGCGAATGTGATTCGTTAATTTCATTTTAACTGTACATTTGCAAATAAATAAGAATAACAAAAATAGTTCACCCCTGAAAACATTGCATGTAAATGCACACAATCTGCATCCAGCAAAAAGTAATATACAATGATATGAATATCTCAAATGTTTTAATAATTAACTTGGATAACATAAACAATTGTAGGATACCAATTAACACACAAATATGGATCTCCTACAAATGACTCTTTCATACAGCTAGAACTCTAGATTGAGATATATGAAGCAAATTAATTGTACAGATGATACATAAACCCAAGATAAATAAATTTATTGAGATAGGAAGCAAATTACTTACATCATCCTTTAATGATGACATAGTTTAATCAATTTTTTTTGAAAAAAAAAAAAAATCATTAGGCATGCTTTATGAATTAAATTAATTGTTAATTTGATTATCTTGTGAGTTACGCATACTTTTCTCCTATACAGTATTGACAATTGATTTAATTAAACAAATCGACCAATAAATTAGGCACATATTTCTCTTATATCGTATTAAATCGAACATGTGCATGCGTGTACTATTTCGCTGCACCTGAGTAGAATTAGGGTTCCGTAAGAATCCGTCCTCAATTCAATTATTGGAATTTATGAAATTGTATTGTTCGATTATCTGTGCATTTAAAACGAACTATGCAAATACCATAAGGTCAAGTATGCTTAACTCTCTATAATTATTGCATTACTGAAATTAAGGTACATCATGAAATGAATTAGCAAAATCAGTTTATCAGCTCCGTTCACATTTCCATGCAAATCGACTTCAATTAATTCACTCAATTCTTTCGGTACCACCACTTTATTGAAAATTAATTTTTTTTTAATATATTAATTAATAATATTATGTGTAATTTAGGGGCAAAATAATATTCAATGTATTTGTGTATGAATGATAGATGTCTCTTGAATATATGAGGTGTTTATTGAAGACAAATAGAAGTGTCTAAAATAATGTGTTTTTTGGAGATGTTTATTGATCTCTATTTAAAGAGATTTGTACTCTAGCAAATTTAGAGAGAGAACAATAAAGAAAAAAAAAACACATTGCCATGGACTCTCTCTCTCACGTAATAAAAAAGAAAGCATAATTGCTTTGTATCTCCCTCTCTGTGTTTATTCCACTATATTATATCTTTCTTTCATCTTTGATATTGATCCCCAAAATTTTCACTCAATCAATTCAATCAAACCCCAAAAATCCCAACACACTTGCTTCAATTTGGGGAAAATCTCATGCAATAGAATCTGAGTAATGGAGGCGAGAGAGGTGAGAGAGGTATGTCTTCGCGGTCTCTAGTTGTGAATTACTTGAGAGTACAATGAGTTATGAAGGAAATATTTATTTGTCTAATGGAGATCCAAGTGGGACCCGTCATCGCGAAAGTAACTTCAGATGGGGTCGAGCGGAGAGGCTGTTCTAAATGTATAATCGGTGCTCCGTTAGACGAATTGGAAGGCAATATGGAGCGATTAAGGAGTTGAGAGCGAGGGGTAATTCTCGACGAGACATCCATGAGTTCCCTTGTTGATTGATCTGATCGGGTGACCTCAATTACCATCGTCTAGATTATCACCAAGAGTTCTGCTGATGAGCCAATTAACAAATTTGCATACAATTTGACACATAGTAAATAACGAAAATGTACTATTGCTTGCAAATTGCATTAAAGAAGCATGCAAAAACCTTAAAGGTCACTAATTTGAAAAAAAATTCAATTTCAGAAAGATTTAATTGGCTGAACAGAAGAAGAAAAATCGCCTTCCCTTGGCTCTTGTTGTTGTGGAGGTGTTTCATCAGCATTTGCATTCTTCTGATGTGGCACGACCATTTCCTCGTCCACTTTCTGTTCTTGGAAGTCCCAAAATTAAACTCAGATCCAAGAATCAGCAGATAAAAAGATAAAAAAAATTCAATTATTGAACTCATTACGAAATTCATTTAAAACAGTGAGTCGTGGTGCTGTTGATTGGTCATCGAACGATATACGATTTAGAAAATGTAGATGGATGGAATCTTACTGGTATTTTTGGCCTTCTCAGTGGATCACTTGGAATCGGCCTTGTGTTGTTGCGTTAGCTGATTTATCAATAATCCCTTCTTTTCTTTTGAATATGGATCAACCCCTTCGACGAACACTATTCGGGTCAAGAATGCGAGGAACTACATCTCCAAAAAATGAAGAATCATTGACGATACCCAAACCGGAAACATTATTACTATCACAATTTTTAGAAGATTTATCGCGGAATCTTTGCTTTAGCTCGCGTATTACCATTATTGCCTCGTTAAAATTCTCATTGCTTCGCGTATTACAAATTGAAATAGATACATATCTCCCAAATTTTCAGAACTTCTCGGGCACCTTTTTCATAATATGCCAAATACACCATCGATGTCGAGTATTTGAAAATACTTCTTCTATGCTATTTTTCATAGCCATGCATTGATCCATAATAATTGCTCGCGGAGCACAACTCATGCACGACTTCCAAACTCGCATCAACCGCGAGTACGTTTCCGCATCCTCGTGAGAAATAAGCCCACAACCCAATAATATGGATTGTCCATGATGATTAACACCAACAAACGGAGCAAACGGTATGTGATATTTATTCGTCAAGTATGTTACGTCAAAGGTAACGACTTCACCAAATTCTTTGCAAGCCGCCCTATTCCTTGCATTGGCCCAAAATACATTTCTCAACTGATTATCACCATCCGCATCCAATAGATAAAAAAAAAAACCGAATAATCATCACACATATCCATAAAATATGTATACATTGCTTGCGCATCTCCTTCTACAAGCTTGAATTGTCGTTGACTGTCCAAGTAATTACGCAAATCTCTCTCCCAGAATGTGGAAGGTCCCCCCCCGCTTGAATTTGTAAGGACGTATAAGTCTTGCTCAAATTAATTCCCGCTCAATTTGTATTTAATTCGAGTTTTCTTTTCACCAATTCACTAATAAACCGATTACTCTTGTAAAACTTATATTTTTCGGGGCTATGATTATGGTTGTGCTCCAAATTAACACTATTTATCCTCCACGTTGCGTTTGAGTTTCTAACCAAATTATGTCGAGTCGGACATTCTATTTTAGTTTGTCGACGCGGTTTAAGAAGATTTGTTCCTTTCTCCTTTGGTTTCTCGCCGCGGCTACACTCGAAAGTTATATGTTTCAACTCCCCATCTACTATTTTTACATGTCTTTTTCGCCACACCAAACCCATTCTTTTTTGCGTAATAAAAAAATGCTTCCTCATCGTTATAGAATATCATATTTATTTTTGGTTCCTCCACCATATCTTCATCTTGGACATCGGTACCGCATACCGCATCCGGATCTTCCATCAATTACCTACAACATAAATTATGGAGTTTAGAAAAAAAAATATAATTCAAGAAAAAATATCAAACAAATGCATTTTTTTTTCAAAAGGGGCTCTTTTCAACAGGGGCTCTTTTTAATGTTAGGAAGACCAAAAATAATGAAAGAGATGAGAATTTCAAAAAATAACACAAATCTTAGCAAATTACCTTAGCAAACCCTAGCTCTTGAAATAAGCGGGAAGAAAACAAGAGAGAATACAGCGAAGAAAGGGGGGAAATGAGAAATGACAAAAGTGGGATGTATTGTTTCAGCTAAATGATGAAGTAAAGAAGTTCATTTAAAAGAAAAAAAAACAATTGCTTCAGCATTCAGGAATAAAAGTAGGGAAAATGGTGAGGTTCATATCGAGTAGGATTAACTAAATATTGGTCAATTTGTTGTTTGCCAAAACAATTTGGGGGTTTAGGGATTTTAAAACTGGAAAAATTTAATAATGCATTATTAATTAAATGGATATGGAAGTATTATAATTTATTCAAGGAAAAATCTTAAATGGAATGAGTTAGTGGGACAATTACAGTTATCTGGTAACCCTAATTATATTAATGATCCTAAGATGTCATATTTCAGGAAAGATATTTTGAATTTATTGGGAATTTTTAGGGAAAATACAAAGTTTATTATAGAAAATGGAAACCTAATAAATTTTCGCAAAGATAGAGGTTAGATTTAACCCATATAGGGGGGTATTCGAAAATAAAAATTTGGTAGAAATTTTTTTTTGGAGTTTCCAAAAAGATAGGAGGTTTTTTAAAATATCCAAAAAAAATAGGGGGTTTTTTGAAATTTCTCTTATTATTACTATTATTATTATTATTATTATTATTATTATTTAAAAAATAATAGGTAAAGTACCTACTGATTTGTATTAATAAAAAGAAAATATTAACAGGCCTGTGCTGCCGTGTTGTATTTACATGCGAGACAAAAATAAATAAGCTTTTGAGACGTAGGTGAGGTCATGTATTGAACTATCTAAATCTATGCTTGCTTGGATACGTGAAAAAATCAACCATATGTGTGTCGGATGGATGTCGAATTTGTATCGTACATATCGAATACATATACGCTACGTGGCGTATGTTAATATTTCATATTAAAAATTAAAATCAATCCGAACAAGGATCGGGACACAATTGGAGACAGCTAATCCTACAAGGATAAGCCACATCTGACATCCTACACTAGCATAAGTAAGTTTTTTGAATATGGATATTTCTTCGGATACGGTTCGAGTCGATTCGGACACTATCTTAATGAGTCACGAATAATCTTTTCTTATATTAAACGGTATATGTTATGATTTGTACAATTATTTTGTGATATTGTAGCAAAGGTACTTAAATTTGCATGGTTGATCTTTTAGCAAGTTAAATTATAAAAATAATAATCACAAAACAATTCAAAAACCTGCAGCGAAGTCGCGGGTATTATACTAGTTTGTATAATATTAAAATCACACATCTTAAATCATATCTAATGGATAAACGGCGGGAAATGTACATCTTTGTTCCCAACTCTATTAGCAAAAATAGGCATATTTTGTTCATATCACGGCATTCATTGTCAAATACACAATTGAAGATCATATTAAATGTTAAAACCATGGATTATGCACTTTTCCCCGTCGTGAGGCGAAAATGAAAAATAATATCGGACAATGCTCTATAAAATTAGTCGTATCACGGCATTGATTGTCAAATCATAACATATACCGTTTAATGTAAGTAAGTTTTTTGAATATGCTTGATTATATAATGATAGTAACATCTTCACCAACTACTATTTTTATTAACTTAATTTTCAACGTCTAGTTTTTTAACTCATTCTCCAATGAATAGTCGTATTCTCTAAAAATTAGTTGATTAAAAAACAATGCTCTCTAAAATTAGTTGTATTACAAAAATATATTCTCCAAAAATTAGTTCTATTAAAAATAATATTTTTTCAACTGTTAGTTTTTTAATCAGTTTTATATTCATAGATTCATGTGATTTCATCAAATACTCTTTTTTGTCATCATTTACAAAACTTATTGCACATTTTACAATCATAGTTACCTGAGATTCATTCAGGGCCGGTCTGTTGGAACGTTATTTCAACATTGGACTTATATGTAAAATATTTATGTATTGTAATATTGTCATTTATATGCTTAAAATAAAATGGTCAATTTTCGTTAATAAATTTAAGCATTAATGGGTTAATTAGGATGTGGGCTCTTGATGTGTAGAATATTGTGGGTGGTGATTCTATTTTCTATGATGGGCGGAATTAGAAGATACATATTAGGAGGCCCAAAAGGTATGTCTTTGTGAAAAGATCTATTGTGGTTATATAAACAATTTGGTCACAAGTACAGATGATGAGATAATGTTTCATTCTTTATTTTGTCCCATTAAGATTAGAGAGAGATCAATTAGAGAAAATCAAAATGACTCTAAATTGGACATCATAAAGTACTTGTAATTCATTCTTGCAATTAAGTCTTCATGAACGCAACAACGGTGATGGCGCGACATCAATTCGGACGAATTTCATACGATTCCGCATACGGTTAATGTACGATTTTGATTAAGATTATTCGGTTGAATTCACATAGTTATTACGGTCTGTTGGTACGGACAAATTTAATTTATTTATTTACGGGACGGTGCCGGATCGTTGCCGCCGCCCCAACACGGTCCAGATATTTTGGATGTCCTAGTCCGAAGCCGTCCCAACACGGTCCAGATATTTTGGATGTCCTAGTCCGAACTTGTTACCACTACACATATCATTAAAAGAAAATACTCCTAAAAAAAATGCAAATTCGACCAAGGCGTGCATGGATTAGAAGGAAGTAAGAGAAGTCTACAAAAAAAATGGAGGTATTGTGTTGGTGATAGTGCTACCCTATATGGCTATATGTACACTAGCCCGCATAAATATATCATATAGAGTTACGCTTTTGCATGGAAATATAAATACATGCAGGAAAAGGCAGAACATTAGTTCCAGTTGTATGCAATTCTCTTGTTGGCCCATTTTTTGCTCTATCCAATTCAATTCAATTCTGAAGAAGACGAGATATTAAGCTAGGAACTTGTCTCGAGTGTGTTCATGAATCATAGCCTTAATTAATTGTCATAACTCAGAAAAGAAATTAAATTAAATGCATTTGAATTTGAATTCAACTCACAAAAAGATGGAATGCATTTGCCACGTGTCATGCTATATATTGCACGGATACGAATATTAATATCGTATCCGACACGATACGAATACGACAATACGATAATTTTCGGAAAAAAAAAAATACGATACGTCTATTATATATAATATTTTATTATTTTATTAATTATAGTTTATATATTAAATAGTTTTTATTTTTATATATATCATATTTTGACATAAAATATACTCAAATTTTGTTATTGCAGAAATAACTTAATATTAAGTAAATGTTTATTGTATTTAATTGTTTATTTATATCTAGTACTTATTTATTTCGATTTAATTTATAAATTTTTGTTTTCAAACATATTCATCGATGTGTCATAAATATCCGACAAGTATCTGAAAGTATCTGAGAAATATTCGTTATTATATTATGATAAAATATACGAATACGTCATGTAAAATATTCGATACGACGAAAATCCGATGAATATTTATATTCGATACGATACAAATTGATTTTTAAAATATCGGCATAACATATGTCATGCCATTTATATTTTCCCATGCAAATCATAACCCATCATAGTGAATCTTCCTCTCCTATATTTTACATATCTTATAGTTCTCGTTCGTGTTGCATTTGACATTGGAATTTTTTCAATGAGAACCCTAACTTCCGTATATATTTGGAACATTTTTGAAAGTTTATAAAGTTGATAAAAATGAAAAGAACACATCTCCATATAATCAGGGGTCAAAGATCTGGAGAGTATATTTTGAGTATCTAGATCTAGTGCAACACTAATGCTGCAATGCATTAACTACTGGCGTCCTAAGAGAGAACATCAACATGAGATTGATACGGAATGGACGGCTCTGATTTGATCTGCAGCCTCGGGCCATCAAATCTGACGTCTTACATTAAATGCTCTCTCGTCCCTTTTGTGAGAATGTTTTCTCTCTTGACATGACTCTTCTCCCCGCACGGTTGCAACCATTTCTCCTCTACACTCAGTTCAACCTCAAATGCAAATGCAAAGATTATACCTAGTTCTTCTATATGTCATATTATATAATAATTTGTAATATTTTTATGTAAGCATGTTTAAATTATGTTACACGGATACTTCAAAAATCAGGTCATATCGAATACCGATACTCGTCGGATACGTATCAGATATTTTACGTGACGTATTCGAATATTTTATTTTGAAATAATATCGAATACTTCCGGATACTTGTCGAATACTTCTAACGCATCAATAAGTGTTTGAAAAGTAAAAATATAAATTTTAACTCGAAATAAATGAGTAATACATATAATTAAATAATTAAGTATAATAAACATTCATCTAATATGAAGTTTTTTATGTAATAACAAAACTTAAGTATATTTTATGTCAAAAATATAATATATAAAAATTAAAAAATATTAAATATATAAATGATAATTAATAAAATATTATATATAATAAACGTATCGTATCTTATGTTTTTTCGAAAATTATTGTGTCGCCGTATCCGTATCGTATCGGATACGATACATCTATCAGTATCCGTGCAACATAAGTGTTTAAATGACCAAAATAAATGAATAGTTGGATTAATGGTGGACCAAGTGTAAATGGGTTGATAAAAATTATAGAGTGCATCGCCTCGGGCAAGTCATCCTATAAACCCACGAGGGGTGAGTGATTTATGTCCGTGTGATTTGGATCTAAGGGTGAGTTATTGATTAGACATTAGATCCTAATTATTTGCATACATATCTATCTGTAATTAAATGAGGTCATAAATTCGTACGGCCTCCATATCGACTATCGAGTGATTTCAACTCCCAAGCCAACAATTCATATTTACCGATGCAATTACTCTGACGCCAAATCCAGGTAATAAATTATCTTTTCATTATACTTTTACAAATGCAATTCCAGTCCATTTTTTTGTTGTTTGATATAGAGAGATTATTTTCCTTCTTTTTACACTTCAAAACTTTGTGTTCGTCGATGAAGTTGTACCAGTTGAGATCATGTGGGGTTTTGTGGAGCCAAGTTTTGTTGGGTGTTCTTTGTTTAGTCGTGCTAATCTCTTTGCTCTCCCATGGTAAGCCATTTTTACTTTACATTTCGTCTGTATATATCCAAATAATTGTTTTTCCTTCTTTATTTGTAATTTGGTAAAATTAGAACCTTTATTCTTTTGCATGCAGAGTTAAATAATGGATTAGCAACACAAATGGCAAATCACAATGTCGTATTGCGCAAACTCCTAATTGTTGGTATGTATTTTTTTTTTCATTTTTCTTCTGTTTATTCAAATAAATTATTAGTTACCAAATTCAATGCTTGCAATTCATTAATTTCCTGTACTGCTTGCATGATATAATGACATCACATTTGTTTCATACTTGATTAATTTCATGTTGTGATGGAGTTCATACTGTCTTGATTTATTAGTCTCAGTATTTGTGGAACTTCATTATTCAAAATTTGAAAGATTATGTTCTTTAACGAAAAGAATTAACAAAAGATTGTTTTGATTGATCAGATGGAAAAGAAGGTGGAGAAAAACCAGATGGCATGAGAACGGATCAGATGGGGCTCGACTCCTGTTCAAAAGACGATGTGGTGGTGTATCAAGGCGTATCGTCTCCATTGCCAAGTGGAATTCCAACGTACACGGTGCAAATATTGAACGTGCGCATGTCAGGATGTGCCGTTTCTGATATCCATGTATCTTGTGGTTGGTTCAGCTCTGCTCGTCTCATAAACCCTAGTGTTTTTCGCCGGCTCAAGTAAAGATCCAATTGTTTTTTCAGTTTCAGAAATAGTAATGATCCAATCCACACCAAATATCTCGCGACGTCATTTTTGTTGTACGATTCGGGGTTATTTGGTGTGATTTTTATCATTACTGCTTCGGATAAGGCTCATTCAAAATCTGATGTTGTTAATTAGTGGATTTAGTTGTGTTGTTAATTAACTTGCGCCTTAATTTATAGGTATGATGATTGCCTTGTAAATGATGGCGGGCCCCTAGCTCCGGGGCAGAGCATCTCATTTCAGTATGCGAATACGTACCGATACCAGCTTCATGTGTCGTCCGTCTCTTGCTAATGATTATGAATTGTTAGTAATGTTTGATTGGTAATAATATTGGTAGTCTTATAAATGGAGTTAAATATGTTTTGCACCTTCTTAGCTTGTGATATTGTGGAAGCATTATATCATGTTTTTATTGTTCCTACATATCAAATTAACATAGGGGGTGCAAAATGTATTTTGTCTATTTGACATGCATTGTGCTTTGGGTGGTATATTTTGCCAGGAAAGTTATATGAAGGGTTTGTTAGCTGGTTCAACTTGTTCTATTACTGGCAATAACATGTATTCGACTTCATGAATGTAATAATGAGGAATGTCTATGTTACTTGGAAACCTCGATGTGCTTGTTGTCAACCCTCCTTAATGCAATAACTCAGTTATGTACACCCCTAGTCAAAGAGTGTACAATTAAAAATAAAAGAAGGATAAGCACAAAGACACGAATACAAAAGTAGTAAATCCAGTCCAAGAAAAAATCCAATCTTAATGTTTTGGCATTGTTTATTACAAATTGAGCACAGAAATCCAATCTCCAAAAGTACCCCTTAATAAGGAAACAACCAAAAAAAGCATCTACAATCTTGGTACCGTCTTTTTGAACCTTTAAATGATGGAATTTTTCAATCATGACAAATCTCTAACTGGGTCACAATTTCTTGAAAGGCTTTCATGGATGGACTAGGGAGGCCCATTATCACATTGATATTTTTTGTCCCATTAATTTGAGGTGAGAAAACCACAACTTCCTTTTGCGGCAACTCGGCAGAACCGGAGTGAAACGCCTCGTCCCACCCGAAGTTTGATGTGGCAAACCCCAACCTGGTCCAGGCTGTAACAAGTAGAGTTGCAGCCAATGAGGGTCTGTCACGCGTCACCTCAAAACAATCTATTGCAGATTTGATGAACGCGTCATTGGTTTGCTTTATCGCTTCTTGAATCGGTTTAACCGCGGAGGATAAAGGCTTCTTCACCAGTTCCTCAGCCCTATATTTTCATGTACATAGTTTTTCATATTTAGAAAATCAAGCCTGTTGAAATTGAAATCAGGAAAGAAAAATGTGATGAAAATTTTACCTAAACACGCAGCACGCGAAAACAATCGCATTACCCCAAAACCCTTTTGGGAGAGGCGGTTCGACTCGGTTTCGGCCATCTATAGATAACAACAACTTGGTTTGCTGATCTGGACTCATCTTCAACGCCTGGGTCCGAGCTCGCCAAATAAAAGCAGTAAGAGCCACAAAACTCGTACAACTTTCCACAATGCCATCCTCAGTAGCCATTTTCTTGAGACGACCGAGTTTTTTCTCGTCAAAGGAGAATGAGCGGTATTCTATAGGGTCGGTATGGTATAAACCATCCAAATCGGAGATGTCCTCGACTTCCGTGAACTCGTGATGGGAGAATTCAATCTTTGGAGGTTCTCTCGATCGTTGGATCGTTCGATCAATAAATGGTGGCTTCGACAATGGTACCCCACGTGCTGTTTCGGCCCATGAATGTAAAAATTCAACCGCCGATAACCCGTCAGCAAGACAGTGGTTCATTGCTAGACCAACAGAGAATCCACCACACTTGAACCTCGTAACCTTCAATGCATGGTACCATATTATAAAAAGTGATAATATTGTTTACCTAATTTTTCAGTAAAAAAATACTTCTTTGTCCATAGCTATTTATGTCATGTATTTTCTGAAAGAGGCCATTTACCTCTGCCCTCAGATTTCACCACCACGTCTCTATATCATAATTAACATACTTAATTAAAACGATAATTAACACATATCATAATAATTATTAATTAATTAATATATAATTAACACTCATCTGAATTGACATTTTTTAATTGGTGTTAATTAATTGTTAGTTATGTGTCACAGGTTAATGACCATGTTTATTAAGTGTGTTAATTAAGATATCCGTATGTGGTGGTGAAATCTGAGAGCAAAGTAAAGTTACCCTTTCTGAAATACAGATTAATAATGCATGTGCCATGTTTGCATGTGGTAACAAATAGATCTTGTTGATAATTGATTGGAGCCATTTAATTTCCACCCGAATATAATTACCATTAATTATATTCCTTAAATGTTAGTACGACAATGTAAATAAAAAAGTATACATGACCAAAATCAAACCACCGAAATAGCCCAAAATTGAATATATGGAATGGTGCACAATGGGTGTAAATAATAAATTCGGAATGATTTAGGTAAATTATTTCTCTGGGCTTCCTGCAATGTAAATGGGTGCATTAAATGATAACTAATTTTTGGGAAATTTTACCCTTCTCCAGATGCATCACACATCCTCTATATTCCTAATTAACACACTTAATTAACTAGTAATTAACAAAAGATACTCGATTAACAGTTAGTTAATATTAATTATTAATTGTTACTTCATGTGTATGTTAAATATAAATTAGTGAATTGTTAATCGAATGTATCTTGTTAATTAAGTGTGTTAATTAGGAACATAGAGGATGTGGTGATGCATCTGGGGAAGGTAAATGGCCTCTTAATTTTTGGTGTAGTGCATTTGTGGCCCTACCACATTCATATTCGTACGTAGATCTTCTAATCAAGTTCCATTAAACATTTATAACGGTTTTAGATAGAAAATCTCTAAAATTTCTCGCATTATACCCGCATCTTGTGATCAGGAATCGTCACATAGAAACTTATAAAATGATTTATCTTCTTATTAATGTGTAGGTCAAGAATTATCATATCAACACATTAATTCTCACAAGGGATTACAAGGAAATGAATATTATCATCACTGTAGTAAAATCAAGTTATAATTCTACTTACTTGAACAATGAGAAGAGGCGTCTCAATTATGTTCTTAGCCTCATGATCAACATAGATGAGTTCACCAAGATTCTTTGGATCAGGAATGGACATGTCACCGAGAACCTCCATTTCCGAATCAGTCTCAGCCTTGACGAATAGCACGCCATGGCCGTCACATTTCACGATCAATTTTCCTTCGTGGCTTATAGTAAGAGATCCTGCATAAGGATAATAATGAACTAAAACCCTAGATAAAGCTTCTTGGAGAACTGAGAACACGTCATCGGTACGCTTTTCTGTTGCTTTGTACAGGTGAATGGTTTTCATGATCACGGCTATGTTCTGATCAAGGTTTGAGAGGTAGTAGTACTCGTCGACATTTATGTCGTGGAGAGGCTTTACTGTCACTGGTGTGGATCGTGTTACGTTGAACGGTACCACCGTCACCTCGCCATGTATGTCTTCTTTGGCCATGTATAAGTATATGGCACCTCTCTCTCTCTGTCTGTGCGTGTTCTGAATTCTTAACTTGATGTACATATGGTGGACAACTTAGTGTTAGTATTTATATGTGTTAATTAAGTTAAGAGGGGCTTCATAAATGCAATTAGGTATTGGTTGAAAAGTCGAAAATGAAATATTAATTAGTGACCATTTTACAGACTGTATTTTTATGTTCACCATATCTTTCAAGAATTCATGAAAAGGAAGATATTTACGCTCTCCGGCCTATCTTGCTAGGAACTGCGAGAATCAAGATATGATATACTTTTCAATAATAAACATGAAAAATAAAATTTGCCTAACACAAATAATTTTTTGAACTTTTGAAAAGTAACCATAACATTATTCTTATGTTTAGATATGTAAATTTTAAAATTACATACGATATTAAATAATTTCTAATTATGTTGTTTAGTTATAAAAATGTATTAGTTTTTAATTGTTTTTATGTTAATGTTGTGTATCATCCCTTCAAGACAGTTTTACTTACAATTATAAATATTTAATGCCATATCATGTAACTTGTTATAAAATAAGCAAAACAAGAATAAAATTATAAAAGGACAAAAAAAAAGTGTTGTATTCATTTGTTTTTTCACGTAATACATAGCATGGTCTTTATTTATAGGGAATGGAAACTCTTAAAACTACAAATAAATTACATTTAATCATATTAAATGAGAATACCAAAAACCTTATGAGTTACAAGAACTTATAGAATAACAAAAGTGTGTATGCATGTGCATGGATATTCATAGACATATTAGCTTTATTATTCACAGCACAATTGTATTTCTATATGAAATGTATTTTTTTGTGTGTCGTATAATTAATGATGCGCAAAAACCTATGTATATGTTGCATGATTTGCTACTTCTGGATTTATTACTGCACGAATTATCGTGAATGACAATGATATAATAATATTATCATATTTTCGTAAAATTTTATTATATTTCAAATATAATTACATATCGTAAAAGATAAATTCGTATTAAAATGAAAAATATAATTATCAAACTCGTTGCGTGGCGCGAATATTATTCTAATTAATATAAAATTCGAGAGCAAAAAATATATATACTTTGCTTTCCTTTTCATCCATTATAATAGCCTGAGTTTTTTTCGCCCCCCTAATCTTGTGAGACCTCTCATCGCCGATGTGCATGGCTTTCCCTCGCGCTCACTCCATCGACCAGGTTTTCCGTTGTTCGTCAATCTCACGTTCTCTCAACCTGTTTTGGGCCTCTGACTAAGTCTCGATCAGGGCCACTCCGAGTCGGCGATCTAGTTCTATCTAAAGATTCTAGTCACAACAAAAATTAAATCTAGACTATTACAACACCTTCTAAATCCAAATTAACACACTTAATCTACAACATTTTAATATTTATTAGGTATTAGTAGTTTAGATGGATACTAATTCTATATCATATGTTAATTGACATGTGTTAATTACCATATGTTAATTAAGTGTGCTAATTATGATATTGAGGGTGTTGTGTTCAAATCTAGGGAAAGGTAAATGGCCTCAAACAAATGTATACCATATAATTCTCATGCTCTCTATACCTTCGGCCTTGGAATAGACCAAGTTGCCCTTTTTCTTGATTTTGATTTTGTGCAAATTTTGTAAAAGAAACTATTTCGATATAAAAGAAGACAAAAAAAAAATGACTTTTCAATTGATCGCAGTAACTATTACAAAAGAAGGACAGTGCATATGAAAAATAGAAATGCAATTCAAATGATTCTCATTGAGAGAAATTTCCAGTTTAACATAATATAAATCATTTGTGATCAAATGAATCAAAAAACATACATTCATTGCAAGTCAAAATTTGTGCACAACACTCGTTCTTTTACAGAAAAGACGATTATTTTTCAGAATTTAAGAATCCAAAATCAGAGAAGATTATTGGTAGTACTTGAAGAACCAATTGAAGAAGCATTGATAATTATGTCATAAGAAACATTGAATAATCAATTGAATCAATCTTCAAAATGGAATTGCTCTAAATAATAAAAATACCTCTATATTTTCTGATTATAGAAAATCGTAATCGCCCAAATATATATTTAGCTCTAAATATGATCAATTACCACAAAAAGTATATACATTCATTATTATATAATTTGTCTATGCTATTTAACAATTTATTTTAGAATCTTCACTACCCCATTGGGCGATCAAGTACATAATATATTATTTTCGGAACGTACCTTTATACAAAAAACATTTATACAAAACGTGCACACATCTTAAACTAACATAAACTAAAGTTCAAATATTACCCATGCAACGATTTGTACAAAACAACGGTCACGTGTTTGGCGAGAAACCTACAAGTCTCGCCGATGGCTACGACGGAATGATCACACTGTCCCCTTTTTATATACAGGTGGTTCAGAATCACATGCGGGCCCCGCATCTGACATGGCTCTCTATGCATGCCATTCGGCACGTTGAGTAACGTCAGATTTAGCTGAGGTGGCATGACTGGGGGCTCTTTCGTAAATTCCTCCGAGTTTAGGGGACAATTGTTGTAACTTGATTCGGGCGATTGTGGTGGATTGAAATGAGAAATACTTTCTATATTTTCTTGTGCCCTCTCCTAATATTACATCAAAAAATATATACAATGAAAATTATATATGCGAAAAAAAGCCAGAGAAATCGAAAAGAAATTACCTGGACTCTCAAAAGATTATAAATTTCGCCAATTTCATCACGAACCGAAGGTAAATCTGGTGAATAGCTCCATTTTCCATCTACAAGAAATTTGTACTGATAATATCCCAAAGGAAGCACTTTCATGAAATAAAATTCTTCCCCAAATCTTTGCAATTGCTTCCTGTTAAATTTTGAAACAATAAAAAATTAATGTGAATCCAGCATTGGAAATGACCATTTTACCCTCCAAGAATGAATTGAAGTACCTCGTCTTCCAATTGTCCCAAGATCCTTGAATAAAAACATTGGTTCCTCCATGGCTCCAAGTAATCATCGTTGGTATTCCTTCTTCAACGAGATTATTTTCATCTGGTAAACTATTAGTATTCGTCCATATATTTCCTTTCGAAACCATTTCATCGATTTTCTCAAGTGGAGCCACGGGTATCTGGAGAGAAAATTAAAAATCCCTTTTTGTGATTTATCAAGGGTTTAAGGCACAAAAAGAGTCTCAAAATTAAGTAATAGATACTGAGAAAAGGAAATTTACCTGAGGAGTAAAAGTCAAGGGAGAAGAGTGAGCCATTTGTTTAGGGATTGACTCCATAAATTCGTCGCAATCCAAATCAACAGAGTTCGAATTTCGATTATCTTCTTCATCCATTTCTTCATTCTTCGTGATACTACTGGCATTCCCCATTGTATTGCTACAGACCGAGTGTAAAGGCGAGCAATTTATCCCCAAGGTAAAGGTAAGAACTTTACTCGAAATACTAAAGCGTTACAAAGCCCCAAGAAGCTTTACTGGATTACTCGAAGAAAGCACAAGGATTCCAGTGCAAGGGACGAAACCCATTTGTCCATTGTTGGTATATTCAAAGTTAAAGCGAAATACTCGAGTCAAGAGCCCCCATTTGGCTGGTACTCACTCAATGAAAGTGAAAGGAAGGCACTGACTTTAATTGACGATATAGGTAAAGGGAGGAAATTGTTCGAAGTGATGAATAGAATAGCAAAAAGAATCTTGAAAAAATCCAAAAGGAGGTCACAGACTCACAGTCACTCACTCGCTCTCGATATGGACATCGACACAGAATAAGCTACCAACCCACAAACCAAAGTTACCAAAGAAAGAGCCGACTGAGAGAGACGACATCGCAAGACGGGGTTGTAGTTCCTGGTTTTACAACCGGGAACTCAATTTCGGATTTATATGAGTTCTGACTTTCCGGCCTTGGCCCAAACAAATTGGAAACTGGGTTTCCAATTTCAGAATCAAGAAAAATCAAAGGCCCATAAAAGCTTATAATATAATGGGAAATTTTCAAAAAACCCCCTATCTTTTTTGGATATTCTAAAAAACCCCCTATCTTTTTGGAAACTCCAAAAAACCCCCTCTACCAAAGTTTTATTTTCAAATACCCCCTATAGGGGTTAAATCTAACCATGGATGGTGTTAAAAAAATTTTTTGACCAAAATACCCTTCTATTTTCATATGTATATTTTTGTTATTTTTTTCATTAATTTTATTAGTTTTAAGAAAATTCATAAATAATTTTTAACATATAATGATTTCACAAAAATAAAATTATTAAATGTTGTGTTTGTATAATTTTAATATTTCATTTATTATTCATGAAAAACTAACATCAGATAATAATAAAATAAACACCTGGAAAATATATTGATAGAAAAATATTTCTTTAAACATCTATTTTATTTTTATTTTCGTTCTTCTTTTATGTATGTTTTTAATAGATCCATGATATTTTAATTTTTAAATATTTGCAAGGTGTTCTTTTAATATTATTGTTCATCTTATTATTATTTTATGTTATTTTTTCAGTAAAAAAATATGAAAGTCAAATATATATAATGTATGAAATATTAAAATTATATAAATATAACATATGATAATTATTTTTTAAAAATTATTATAAGCTAAAAAAAAATTAGGACTTTTTTAAAATTAATACAAATAACAAAAACATTATTTTAATTACTAAATATGTAAAAAGAAGGGTATTTTGGTCATAAAAAAATATTTAACACCATCCATAGTTAATTTTAATCCCATAGGGGGTATTTGAAAATAAAAGTTTGGTAGAGGGGTTTTTTTGGAGTTTCCAAAAAGATAGGGGGTTTTTTAGAATATCCAAAAAAGATAGGGGATTTTTTGAAAATTTCCCTAATATAATTTGAGTAGCTATGGGAAAGAAAAAATAGTCAGAGAGTATATAATTAATATTAATTATATTATTCACATTGTTACATGTACATATATATACCTTTCTACAATTTTTTCAGTTTACTTTTGCCTTACAATTATATCTATTAAAACTTAAACACTCATAAAAATAGTAAAAAAAAAACTAAATCCAATCCTTCATAATCTATCTTGTCTTTTCGAACTCGCCTTGGAATTACATCGATTAATATTAGGTCTACTCAATTGTATAGTATCGGCGGTATACACACGTATTCCGTTTCCAACAGAGGATAACTTCATGTTGTGTGAATTTAATGGACTATGAGTTTTGCAATAAGAAGTTGAAGGAATTTGCAAAACCCTAATTGTACAGGATTCTTCCAATTTAGGGTTTGCGTGGAGTTGCGATGGTAAATCGATCATGAATTCGCCGTATTCGTCGGTCGTTCCGTACGCCCAATTGGTTTTCCTTCTTTGGCCTTCTATTTTGCACGCAACGGCAATTTTCGCACCTTCAAATTAAATTGTGTAATAAAATAAAAATTAGAAATTAAGATTAATTACTGATGTGAATGGAAGTTAAGGTTTTGTGATCATATGTACTATTATAAGAAATGATTTATAGATAGAACTTTTCAACTAACACATTAATAGAGAGTATGCTCAAATGTTAGTTGCAACCCCCATATATCTAACATTCGTTTGGGGAATTTTCAAATTAGTTCAACTCATCCAATTTTTTATCAAAAATATTATTTCTTTTGCATCCGAAATTATAAGTTTACGTTTTGTTTTTTTTGTTTTTTTTGCATAAAATATGCCCGTGGGCTTAATTATAAGTTTATGTAAAACTTACCTACAAAGACATATTTCTTTACATCATAATTAAGGTAAGCTTGATATATGATAAATACAAATTTGTATTCTTGCAAGATAATTATTAAAAGAGGTCCATGCATATAAGTTGAGGTGTCATATTAAGTTTTCCTCAAATACAAAGCAACCGTATTTATATAGTTTGCTTTAACATTAACATACCAACCGCTAAGACAAAGACTAATTGAGGACTTAATCAAAGAATGATAGTCCTGATTAATCAAGAATAATGGTGTGTTAATATTACTTATTTATTGATTAAGTGTCACCATATTGTTGTACCAACAAGCTACTCATTAGACTTTTCTTGCTTGTATTAAATCATATTTAAGGACAATATTAGAACATTATCCAGTGACGAGTATAAGTTAATATTAAGTGCAATTAAGCTTCCATAAAATAAAAGGAAATAAAAAAAAATTCTATGAGCTTATCAAAGCAAAAAATGCTATGTGTACAACTCCGAGATTAATTTAAATTAATTTAAGATATTGAACAATTCAACCAAACAAGAAATAATAGAATGGTCGACCTAACCAATTAAGCTTTTATTCAAAATTCAAATGCACATATGATCACAATGCTTAAAAAAGAATCTTTTATTATGTTAACACCAAATTCATGTGATCATTTTCACATATACCAAACTTCAAAAAAAAAAAAGATCAAAATTAGTTGGACCTTAATTAAGAGAAGAATAAAGTACATACTCGGAACATGAAAGGTTATGATGCGGGACCCGGCGCTCAGACAAACACCACACTCGACCGTGCCGATGACGAGTACAGATGAAAGTCTATCTTCGCCGTATCCTGCAATATTAGATAGCTCGGCACGTGACAATCGTTGTAGCGGCATCTCAATTGTCGTCGATATCTCCGATACCGCCACCGATTCATTAAAAAGGAGAGGAAGAAGAAGAAGAAGAAAGATCACCATGGATTGTTTGATGAGTTCCTTGTTCATGAAGGTTTTCTTATCTGTGGGAGTTTAGTGAGAGGAGAACAGGAGAGGTTGAAAGATTGCTTGATGGACCTTATATATGTAGGCTAGAATTTTTTTGTAGATTAATTCAAGAAATGCCACGTGGCTATTGTGATGGCGATACTTAAACTTAATTAATGTGAAAAAAACATATTGTTGAATTTTTCTATTGTTGTGTCACAAGCTGTAGAAATTAGGAGTATATGAAATATATACGGCACTGCCATAATAATATTGTTTAAAATAGTGGAGTTAAATTATGTCAAATAATATGATGTCACTCTGTCTCTAAGGATGTGAATTATACATTCAAATGTTAATTTCTAAGTGAATAGAAATAGGTCCAAAAAGGGAAGCATCCAAATCCATCCAATTGTGATTCGAGTTGGATTAGGAATTATTCACAAAATTAGGTATAACGCCTTCAATATAATTACTTTATAAGTTAATTAATCTAATAATTTTGCTTCTACTCAACGAAATTTTGAACAAAAATAAATTCAATGTTCTGTTCTTCATGTTATTATAAAATTTATATATTGACCATCACAATTTCTTGCATGCTCACTTTATAATTAAGAAATTGGCTCAACCTCTTTTGACCTTGTAAACATCTTTATTCACCCAAATAAGTTTCATTATTATAAACCTTTTCTCCAATAATCAACTAGAAAATCATGTAAAAAGAAACAATCAAAATAATTCGTTACGATATGTATCGTCGATCTGCTATACGAACCACTACGAGGCTAGTATCACAGAAAGAACAGATCAATATTCAACTCTCATGACAATTGTATTATTCTTACAAGAAATCAGAGGATTCATCTAGGTTGATTTTTCAAATCTAATCTAATATTAACCATCACATATACAAAGTCGACCCCTAAATTCAAAATCGATGGGCTATTTTTCTCATCTATATCATATATTCCTTCTTCTATGATTCTATCTCTCATTTTGAGATGGTTTTTGAAGAAGAAAAAGGTCTAACTTATCCATCCATCCATCCAAGTTTGGTGCCGAGTCATGGTTTTGCATCTGTGCTCTAATAACGTTTAATATTTGTCCTTTTGTTTGAGAGAAGCTTGATTTTACCAATAATTTACAAGAGAGATTTTTTAGATCATCACAGCCCAATGGGCCATATTGTGGGCTTATATTTTGATGGGCCTTATAATTATCTTAATTTGAATAGTAAAAATTATTAACCAACATAAGTGAGTGTCAGTGATGGCAAAATCATATAAATTACTTCACATATAGTTTCTCAGAAAACTGAGAATAAAACTCATATTACTCATATATATTTAATATTCATACATTTTCAATATTAAATAAGCATAGTACAAGCCTCACGGCGAAGGATTTTCTCTTTTCGAAGGAAACCCTGGAAAACTTGGCGGGACACCAGGAAATCCTGGCGGAAAAGGAAATCCCGGAATTTGAAATGCCGGCGGAGGAGGTGGCGGTGGAGGCGGAGTTAGAAAAGGCAAATGCGGTAAATTAAAAATCGGAGGCGGAGGAGACGGTTGGAATCCTGGAAATGGCGGTATTATTGAAGGTGGCGGGGACGGTTGGAACGGTAATCCTGGCGGGAGAATAGACGGAGGTGGCGGTTGAAATGGATTTTGCGGAATCGGAACTCCGCCAACGTTTGGTGGTTGGAAAGGGTTTCCTGGAATCGGGACACCGCCAATATTTGGCGGTGCAAATGGGTTTGGAGGGAAGAAATCAAAAGCCGGTTGATTCACTTTTTGATCGCACGTCGCTGGTTGTTTTAACGGCTTGAAGGTGAATAAACCTGCAAAAAATGAATAATTCAGTTTTATTTTGATTAATTATGGATAAGTATTTGGATGAGAATATTAGATTAGAGTTGTACACGGACCTGCCGAGTAAACATTGATGTTGTTTCTTATTTTCGATTTGAAACGAAGACCTGACGTGGACGTGGCAGAGATGGACGAGGATGCATCGCAGAGAGTTGCGTGACTAGTTTTAATTAGGCCAATTGTGCAATTTTTTATGGATTGAATATTTTTTCTCATTTCAGAAGGGAGATGGAATTTAAACGCGCCTTTTTTATTTGTAAGGGCAGTTTTCTCGAAAACAGTATTTTTCGAGGTGTCTTTGCATTCCATTTTAACCGAAGCGCCTGCAAAATGAGACTAAATATGAGTTTTTTGAAATCACAAGTACCAAATTTGATTTTGCTTTAAAATTTAGAAAAGAAGAGAATTTATGACCTGAAATGAAATGTCCTGATTTGGAGAGAGCTTGACCGAAACACGTTTCGCAAAACACAGTACCGACAATGACCACTGATGAAGTCTCTCGATGGGTTTTTCTACCATTAATGGAATGAAAACTTGAACTGACTAGCAAGACAAATATCACCAAATAATAATTAATGGCCATTGCTTCTTAAAGAGAAAGAGGTCTTTGTTTTGAATTTATATAGAGTTTGAAAAGAATGATTCTTTTAAAGCATCATTTATGGAACTCATATGTAAAAAAAGAAAAAAGAAGAAATTCAACTGCTAACAAACTCTCAAAAAAGAACTCAAGGGGAATGAATGTTGCTCTACCTTTAGAATTATTTGATTTGGATATATGATGAGAGGCTTAGAATGATCTGATTTAGACATTTTTGTATTTTTAGGTAGAATGGCAGATAAAATGTGATATGTAGCTAGGTTACAAAAAAATGTCAATATATATAATTAGGGTTCACACTTCACGTGCATGTACATCCGCATTCTTCCAAATTTGTCTTGGAATTTTGTTTAGCCAATTCGTTTAATTCATTAGTAATTGGGCTGTTTACGTGGCTAGACAAACATTGAGCCCAATTAGGCCCAATTAATAATTTAACCCTAAATACTATACCTCTATATTGCATGTTAGGAAAGGTGTTTTAGGAGTGTCATTACAAGCATGTTAAATGTAATCAAGCAAGCAAGCAAGCAAGAAAGAAGAATTAAATAATAAAGAGTTTTTGTATTTGCAATAATATTTTTGTATTCTATCAAATTGAGCAAATTAACATAAACCTTTTTTAAAAATATGACAAGATCGGATCCTAACGGCGGCGAATTTAGCGAAGAAAGGGTGGCCTAATAACCAGGGCTGCGCCTTGTGTGCACAACACATTTAAGAAACTGATCATTTGCTCCTTACTTGTGATTATTCTGCTCAAATATGGACTATGGTCCTGACGGCGTGCGATATGACGATAACGACGATGGCGGATTCAATTAAATCTCAGTGGCTACACAACACGAAGCAGGGCCAAACGGAGCATAATAGGCGATGGAGCACTGTATGGATTGCGGTTTTATGGGGACTGTGGAAGGAGAGGAACCGTCGCGTATTTTCCAACAAAGCACTCTCAATCACTGGTCTGAAGGTTCTGATCATGACGGATGTCGCTAATTGGTCAATGTACTGCTGAGTGGAGTGGAGTACAGGAGCCAACGACTCGACGGGTGGGATTTAATGGCTTTATTTCGAGGCACTTCAATTTCTTTCATCTTTGTTCTTAAAGTGGTAGTTCAGTCTAGTATGTCGAGGCCACATAAGGCTCAGTTTTGTAATCTCCTGTAAATGAATTTTTATTTTTTATATATATCAGAGTGAGGGTACACCTCCTCCTTCAAAAAAAAAAAAAATATGACAAGGTTTTTACTACACCATTACACAATATAAAAGCAGCAATATAATTTTTAACAAAGCTACCAATTAATAGATATCAAATTTCATATTACAATTAATAGAAAGTTGATAGAGCACACAAAAGGCCTTAAAAAGTATCATGCCACATTACATCCAACCAGATCCTCCATATGCAATATTCATTTGATTGGTGTTTATTTCATTACTCATTTGATCTCCACAAACTTGATCATATCTGCATGCATATTTACACTAATAATTAAATTTCTCAACTTTGAAAGGATTGTGAATATAAAAAGAGGAGATTAGGTTACCCCATTTGATTAGGATGTTGGCTGAAGAGTCCATTATTGTTTTGGATATTGGATCCGCTAGCTTCGCCGTGTTCCCATGATAATTGAAGCATATTATTTGGCCCTACCTCTTGCAACTATATCTCGTCATATTAACATAATCATTAGTTAAGTATACGTATACATACCCTAATTGCATCGTTATTAGTTGGAGCTACGATCTATACGTTCATATGAGCAGCATGAAATAGTTTCTTCGAGTAACTTGTTAAGAAATGAAATGATATCAATACCTTGCGTTTTAGAACTTTGTTCGAATCTTGCAGTGTTTGTTCCTGTAAAAGCACGTAATTTTGATTCGGTGAAAAAGAAATTCACAAAAAAGAAAGATAACTTAGATTATTGTATTAATTACCTTGCGTTTGAGATCAAAAAGCTGATCAAGCATTAACTGAGTCTGTTAATATATATCGTAATCCAAAAAGACATCATGTCAGTATAATGAGTTGTAAATAAAATCAAATTTTATTGCAAAAGATACTAATTAAAACTATACGATACAAAATATGGATTCGATGTCGTGTGAATATATTTACGGCTAATTACCTTAGTAGTTCTAATGTGATTAAGAGAGTTTTCGATTTGGTTCTCGAGTTGCTCGAGTTCCTTCATGCTTAGTGGAGACAAGTCCTCTCCAAGAAGATTTCTATTTATATAGTTAATTTGTATTGTTAGCATTATAATTAGCATGAAATATAGTTGTACAACTCAATTATCTTATGATATACCAGATTGAATTTTAATTATTAGTATTTACCTTTGACTGCGTTGAAGAAGTTCGACTCTCGAGTTTAGCTTCAAAAACTCCTGATAGTTTTTCTGCATTGATTCATTGGAAAGAAATTATGTATAATTATATAAGTTCTACATTTACAAATTTACCCTGGAATAAATTATAATGAGTGGAGAAATATTAAGTTCATGACAAATCTATTCTAGATACTTTATTGCCTAATTTAGACTAATTATTCTGTGTTCAAAATGATTTATAACAAACTTCTATACATACATAATCAAATAACTATGTTTTAGATAGTTGAGACTAATATATACGATTACGCATGATTAAAATTCTAGGGTAAATTTCATAAGAAAAATGAACATAACAATTGTAAAAACAGTATAATTTATTTGACGTTACTTCGGTTTCCTGGAGCGGAACGGCCACATCGGCAGCGCTGTAACTGCATTTCTGATACTTCTCCAGTGTTTTGAACATGCTGCTTTAATATTGAACAATGACAAGATAAAAACATCATTAATTAATATGTTGATTAAAAGGCCAAAAATTAAAATAAGAAAATAAATAGTTTGCATGAAATTATCAAGAAAGTCAATTCCAATATAATTCTATTGATTTATTTTTTAAAGGAAAGGAAGTATCAGAAATTATTGTAGAAAGGGGCAGCTTGGATTTATTATATTTATGTTCTTTTGTATACTAAATTCGATTGTCATTTCAGTCTAAAATGAATCTAAAAGAACACAAGACATAATTACTGGATCCATGCAGGCTAATTGCTTTTACAGTTGTCAACTCAATGAATCCCAATCACTATGGGGTCATTTACTATGTCCCCAAAATTCACGATTGCATTAATTTGACAAATATACTATTTTAATCCTGTAAAAGGATAAACACAAGTACAATGTTTTAATTTTGTTGGTCTCTTTATTCAAAACTCTTCTGTACCTTACTCCTCGAGACCCACAAAAATTCAGAGTAGAGAGAGAGAGAGAGAGAGAGAGAGAGGAGAGAGAGAGAGAGAGAAGAGAAGAGAGGAGAGAGAGAGAGAGAGAGAGAGAGAGAGAGAGAGAGAGAGAGAGAGAAATGGAGAGTCCAATGAAACAGTTCCCAGAGCTTTAGTTTCGAAAAGAAAGTTAAAAAAGATAAATCCATATAAACATATGATTACAAAACATTATCCATGATACTGCTTTTCTAATAATTAGTTTTGAATTTATTAAAAAAAGATATAGTTTTGAAATTTATTCACAGAAAAGTTAGTCATGAAAAGCTTGTATATTGTGTTAAAAGAATGAGAGTATTTTTATATATATATATATATATATATATATAACAAATGAGAGGAGTAATGTTGGGATCGGAGCTTGCCCAAAGTCCTTTGGGCAGAAGGTCTGACCAAATACCAGTATGACCGTTCGATCTAAATATCGACAATCTTTGATTGATTAAAACTAACATTTCTGTTAACTCTCCGTTTATCTGAATAAGGCAGACTCTTCTTTTATGGAATGATATCTCACCAGAATAAACCTAGCTGGTAATGTGGCAATTAAAATTTAATTCCTTAATTTTCTCCTTTAGTTTCCTCATTTGTCTTACCTTTACCTTGCCCCATCTGATCGTTCTTATCTTCTCTCTCTCTCTCTCTCTCTCTCTCTCTCTCGTAGCTGGTATGCTACATGGAGAAATATATATCTCGATCAATTGATTTTCCCAATTTAAATTTGAAATGGTAATTTTACTTTTAATTCATGCCAAATTTAAATGAAATTTCCTGTATCTAGTATTAATTTTTCCAGTCAATATCACTATCTTTTTTTATACTTGAAGAATTAAGACAAAGTAGATAATAAAAAAATAGTATTTTTGTACGGTTGGCCAAGATCACCAATATAATAGCAAACATGATCATTTCGATAATAAAATAAGATAGCCATACATCTTTTGTACATAAAACTTCAAAAGCAGAACATATTTTGGTCAATCAATAAATTAATTTTACACCAAAGAAACCAATTGATTAAAAAAAAAATGAGTAAATGGAGAAGGCTCGGTAGTCCTTCAATCATTGGTGCTAGGGGTCGGCATTCGGTTGAACCGAACCGAACCGAACCGAATAAGAGCAAACCAAATTAAATCGAACCGGACTAAATTCAAACCGAACCGAACCGAATAAAATTTGAACCGATTTAAAACCGAACCGAATTAGAAATTTTATAATGTTAAAATTCAAATGGTATTTAGTAAAAAAATATAAAAACAAATCATATAAAATGTATTTATCGTTATTTTTAATTTTACAGTATTAAATTTTAATTTTTTTTAAATGAACATAATATAAGAGTAAAAAATAGTGTTAATCGGTCGGTTCGGTTTAATCGGTTCTGGAAATACCAAAACCGAACCGAACCGAATAAACCGAACGATATCAATTTTTGAACCGAACCGAACCAAATAAACCGAAAAACCGAACCGAATAAACCGAATTCCATCGGTTCGGTTCGGTTCCCAAATAAACCAAATCATTTGCCCACCCCTAATTGGTGCCAATATAAGATTTTTGTATCTCACAACATAAGATTTTTGTGTCTCATACTCAGCCACTGGGTCATGAGCCCATTGGCTAAGAAATCAATTGATTAGTATAAACCCAAACATGCAACTGAATTAATTTCATGTGAATATTCAAATCAGTTTTATAGATATCGTTTGTGGTATAAAATGAGTAGTCGTGTAATTATTGTATGTCCAATAATACCATGGATGTTAACTGGAATTTCCATGAATGTTTTATAGATAATGTTAAATTAAAAATGTTAAATTTAACATAGAACTAAGGAAAATGCATTAAAATTACCAAATCAATTGTTACTTCCATTTTCTCAAATCAAAACTGAAAAAACTAAACAAATGCTGAAAAGATCGAGGACACACGAGCGTTTCCATTTAAAACAAGACTTGATATATTCAATGGCGTGATCATAAATTTAGGACATAGCAGTGTTGGGAGAATTGTGTGGATATACCAAGCAATAGAAAGATTAAGTTGATGAGAGAGAGAGAGAGAGAGGTGTTCAGAAAAAAAATGTTCATTGTAATTGCAATTGGCTAAGATATATTTCCAAAATTACAAAGTCATTTCCAAATTTTAGCAAACGGTGGAGTTAATTGGGAGTTAGATTTGATCAATCAAGAATTACTCGTGATTTAGATCGGATGGTTATCTTGCGATTCGGACAAAATTTATGTCCAAAGGGCTTTGGGCAAGCTCCCGTCCCAGTAATGTTATGCACTGAATTCAGTAGTGTAGTAGTAATTTAACTCAAAATAAATGCTTACCAAAAATGAGCAAAATAAAGCTTAATTATTTTTCAGGTTAAAGTAAATTAAAAGAACTGTACACTAAACCACGTTCTGGAAGTCATTTTTTGATATTATCTATAAAAAATGAAATCAAATATAACCACGTTCCGTGGATTAGGTTTCCTTAAAAAAAAAAAAAATATGATTTAAGTTCAAGAAAATGGTGCATTATTAGTCGCGAAAATGGTTCGAGAAAGCTAAAAAACTTCATTAAGAGCAGTGATTACAAATAGGTTTAGCTTAATCTCAGCAAAACAGTACTCTCTTCTCTCTCTCTCTCTCTCTCTCTCTGATCTAGTTCTTCAAGGACACTAATGGGGAGGGGGGTTTGTTCATTCAATGAAACAGTAACTATGCAAAAAAAACAAATAAACCCTAGAAATCAACAAAAAATTTAGAGGATTTAAACCTCTTCATGCTGAAATCCAAAACAAAGAGCAACTCAAAACGAGGAGTAACATAGTATAAATTGCAAAATTTGCAATGAAATCGTCTTCAATTGATTACAAGTCAACAGAATCAAACTCTACATGCTCTGAAACTCTTGTAATTCACTCGATCTGCAGCGAGAAGAAGAACTAGAATTCGATATAGATCTTTTGTCAATTTCTCTAAAGTAATTAGGAAGAACAACTCATCAGAAACAAAACAAAAAGAATTTCTACTCACCAAAAGTCTCAGAAATCAAGCTTAAATATAACACAAAGAAAATAACTAAATTATAAGTTGACCTCCCTATTTTGCTTGGCACCAAAAACAAAACAAATAAAGCAAATTATCACATCAAATTTTAAAATTCTAAATTTTCCATATGTAAATAGTTTTCATTTTTTCATATATTTTAAAGATAAACTGAACTTAAAGAGAGATCAATTTTAAAGATAAACTGATGCACAAAAAAAAAATGAGAGATCAATTTAACATATGATGCACAAAATACCATGAAATAGGGATTTAAAAATCTACCCTAAAAAAGAATTTTAAAATCACTTCAAATTAAGATAGATACCTCGTGTTACTACAGAACTCGAAGAGACGGCCTCGGCTCGAGAAGATAATCAGCCCCACTTCGGCATCGCAAAGAACCGACAACTCGTACGCCTTCTTCAAGAGTCCATTTCTCCTCTTCGCAAACGTTACTTGCCTGTTTATCTTGTTCTCTATCCTCTTCAATTCCACTCTTCCTCTCCCCATCTCTCTCTCTCTCTCTCTCTCTCTCTCTAGAGATTGTGTTTCACTCTTCTTCTTCTTCTTCCTTTTGATAATGCGATTAATGAGAGGTTATAACTTTCTTTGCATCTTGTCAAATAGTGGTTCGCTTGGATTGACAGTGATGCCTTTTCCTTTTGCCTTTTGGTTTCATCTTTTTTCTTTTCTCACATTATATATTTTCCTTTTCTCTTACCTCGTTTTCCACTGTAGATTTCCTCAACTCGTTGGATTTACTTTCTGTACGGAACTAAAAACAAGCAGCTTATAACTACCACATATATAATAATGTATTAATATTCATGCTATCCATAATAGATATGTTATTTGTTTTCTTAACCTAATTTTGAAGTAGGTTACTTTAGGGTTTATTTACACAGAATCGATTAAATTTAGTAACTTTATGAAAATCTATATACGTCTGTTTTATCATAAAATCATAAAATTGGTGAGTTACTAAATAAGATTTCATTTTAAATATGCTATATTCATTATTCCCACACGTGTCGAGCTCCCAGTGGAGAGATGGCTTCTGATTACAAAACTACCCCTGGATCGTTGAATAATTACATTCGCCTATACTTTTTTGTGATGATGGGACCATGACGATGATGATGAAAATTAAGAAGAAAATTTTGGATTTGATAATAGTAATGGAAAAGTTCATAGGGGACCAAACAAACAAAAAGACTAACATATGTATCGAATATGATTTTGAAGTTAGAACCGACTAGAGAACAATTGTTTTGTCATGAAACTTAAGAACTTCAGCATTTTGTTATATAATTTCCCTATATAAAATTAGTAGTATTATGATATTATCTAGTATCACTTTTGATTAATTATATTATTACATTCATTTTGTACATTAGATACGTGATGTCATCATCCAAGATGACCTAAAGTATCTTTCAAGAAAACCAAGTTATCATCAATGGATTTTTCGAATCGGTATTATTTTCCTTTGTAAATATTAAATAATATGAAAATACGCTATTGAAATCATTTCTTTCGTATTTCAAGACATATAAAATACAATTTACAATAAAAAATACAATGTTTGATAAATAATAATATTTATATATATTTCAATAATGAAAAAATAAATGCTTGGACCAAACATGATAATATGATGTACCTTAAAATAAATATTTGATGGAATAAAATTTCTCAGAACGTAACATTTCAACACATGTTCCGTGCTTAAAACCAAACGACCCCCAATAGCTTTTAAAATAAGTAATTGTTTAAATCTCATTTGCATCAATGGATGGGGGATCACCGATCATTTTAGCCCATATCCCCAGTTGGTTGGGTGTGAGACACAAAAATCATATGCTGTGAGAAATTTTGGATTCAAGTCTCATTGACATCAATAGATGGAGGGTCACCGAGACTTCTCCATTTACTCATTTATCAATGGGCACATAACTCAGTTGGTTGAGTGTGGGATACAAAAAATCATACGTTATAAGATATTGTGGGTTCAATCACATTGGCAACAATGAATAGAGGACATATAATCCTTCCCCATTTATTATCAAAATAGTAATTGTTTACGTGACGATCGAAAACCATATGCCTCTTCTAGTAGGGTTATGTTTTGCGATTTCATTCGGGGTGTCTTGGCTTGCCTCCCTTGATCTTATGCAGTTCTTATGGTTGTAAAAAACATATGCATTCTTCTTAGTTTCTTGGTTAAGGATAGTAAATAACATACACTACAACAATATTGGCATACGGTGATACATGTTTTTTGGTATTTGACTATATGCCACAATTACTTGCATAAAAGACGGTATTAATTGGTTAATCCTGATATTGTATTACAAAAGACGGCATTTAGCGTGAAGTGTCAGGAATACGGTTGAATACGGTCATATAACTGCATTTTGTTTCGAATGCTACTGTTAAAATAAAATCTTGACACAAAAAATTAGTGTTAAATGTACTTAGTTTCTATAGTAATAAAATTGAATGTACACATTTTTTTTGTCAAAATAAAAAAATTACAACTACAAAAACTCTCATATACAAAGTAAATGTCTTATTAAAACAATTACATTTATTAAAACAATTACATGCCAGTAAACAATGTACAACCCAATAAAAACAACACCCAACACAAATAATTTTCATATACAAAAACTCTCATTTTCACCTTATGCTGTCAAATGTAAATGACAATATTAATACATGCATTCAACAACATATGCGAATGCTACGAAATGTCAGTATTGTTATAGTGATATGAATATGAATTTAGTTCAAATATTATACGAATTCGAATATAGTTCGGGTCTTATAGAATATAAATACGAATACAGTTTTTTTTTCATATATTAAAATATAAATTATTCATCATTGACAAGAAAATAATTGTCCAATATGAGAAAAAAAATTGTAATTATAAATATTAAATTATACTATAAATAGTAATATATACAAAATATAACTACATAAGATATAAATTGTATTATTAACATCAAAGAAGTTCACTGCCTAGAATTAATAATAATAATAATAATAATAATAATAATAACAATAATAATAATAAATTATACTGATACATATATTAGCTATATTTGAAAGCCGAAATCGATTATCTATATTTGTATTCATATTTAAATATATCAACTGTAAGTAATAGTATTTATATCTATTCATATAGGAATGATTATTATATTTTAGATCTAGAGGTCGAGCTAATTGGAATTAAATTTAAAATCCATTTGGACAAATTTGAACCCGATTATATCTATTCAGATTAGTGAGAACTAAAACCTCTATCGAAATTCGAAGCTGAAAGAGTAAAGACAGGAAGAAAAAGCAAGGGTAGCTACAGTAAATTCGAGGAAACATAGAGGTTTAATGTGTGTTGATATTATAAAATGTTAAAATTATAAAATGACTGGTAAAATTGGGCTCGTGACAGACAGGGTTTGGTGCAGTGAAACAGTGTACTCGACCACGTTTTGGTCTGTAATTGGCTCCCTCCTCTCTTTGTGCTCTTCTTCCCGGTACGGTACATCGGTACCGGTAATCCACCAAGTACTGTTCATTATTACTCATACGTGTCCATTCCACATACTTCTCCTCTCAATATTGCCAAATTATTTTCCAACTTATAAAATGGACTGAATTTTATTAGGAAAATTATGATATGTCCCGTTATTTCACTCAATTTTTCGTGATGCCTTCATCAATTAAAGTTGGGTAAAAATTGTCCCTATTTTACATCCTCAACTTTTCTTTAATTAATTTTGTACCCAAAATTTGATAATTTTAAGTGAAATATAATTCATTACACAATTGATTAGTTTAATTAGAAGTTAATTAATTAGAAATTAATTAGAATCATTATTAATTGGAAAAAGCGTTCGGATGCAAATCGAAAATCCATTAATTTCATCCAAAATGGTTTCATGATGTCATGATGATGATATCATGAAACCTTGAGAGAAATGAGGGACATAGTAAAATTCCTCATTTTATTATACCCATGAGAATTATTAGACATTAAATAAATTTATAATAAGAATGCCAGCTTGCCATGCCATACTCCAGCATGGATTCCATTCCCATGTTTGATTTACACGCTAGGTAATAAAGTAACGGAATACTCTATTCCCTAAGACATAATTGATGGGAATATGATTACCACCAAAATTTATGGATTTTCTCTATTCCCACGAGGAAGGAATAGCATGTTACATCATATTATGCTTATAAAAACAACATATTTATAAAATAAAATAAATAATTCGATATTCTCACCAAAAATAACATGAAATATTTCATTGAAAAAAGAGTCAAGCATAAAAATTGATTGAAAAAAAATCAGATTCTAAGAAAAAAATATACCTATCACGTTTTTGGCGAGATGTTTGAATGGAATTCGTTTATTTTGTTCTTCCAAAATTTTATTTATAATATGAAGGAAGAATATGCAATTTGGGTGCTTGGTGGTTGTAAGTAGTATTTTGAGTAATCAATTTTATAATAATATGTTGTTGATTTATAATATTTTGTTGACAATAAATTATTATTTTTATAATTGAAATTATCTTTTTGGATGAATTATTTATTTTGTAACATAAATTTAGTATAAATATGTTAGTTTTGTAAATATAGAATGTTTAAATTTTTTACATTTGTGACGAAATAACATGCCATGGAATAAATAAATGTGTTAACCAAACATAATAATTGAGTATACCAGGGAATAATATGTCTTAGCATTGAATTCCTTGGCATATTTTATGCCAAGGCATTCTTCAAAACTCCAACCAAACGCGCTCTTAAAAAAAAATTGCCCAATAAAATCCTTGAAATGATATTATTCTAAAGAAATAAAAATAAAAGAGTAGAGTTTTATCTATCCAAACACAAACAATTTATTAAACTTTTAAATGCTTGATGTAGATTTGAAAACACCAAACGATATTAACAAATTTTAATTAAATTTTTGTTTATTTGAATATTACTATTAAATGCTTTTAATTATTTTCTATTAACCATGTATAAATTTCATTGTGTTATCAAATGTTTTTTAAACCCGATTAATCAGTCAAAAAACGTTTTAAACCCGATTAATCAGTAACAAAAAAAATATATCAAACTCGGTAAAAAAAAAAGGTCAAAGCATTTTTTAAAAAGAGAAAGGGTAAATGAGTCGGTGAACCATCGATTACCGATCAATCGGTGGTGATTAATCAAGATTTTTCAAGGACTTTTTTCAAGATTTATATTGTCAAACAAAATTGTGTGTTTTTCGATCATAATCAATCAATTTAATTTCAAAATTAATGTGGTAACCCGGAAATAAAAAAATAAAAAAAACTCCATAGCATAATATCATTTCAATATTAAATAATATTCTTTTCGAATATTATATCGGTGATATATAATCTAAGCATATTACTTGTTTGTAGCGCATCTGATACATATTTGAATTTATAATACGATACGGATACGATCAGTTTTTTTGAAGTATCGGCACAACATAGTTTATCGCCAGTTGGGAACTTGGGTTGATGTTATATATATGGGCTAAATCTTATAATTTTTGCACCAATCAAACGTTTCGTTCATCATAATAATAATACGTGCTATTTCACTTGATATTTGGGCTGGGTGAAAATTCAAATTTTGATACAATTGAGAGTGGGCTTAGATTTGAATTCAACAATTTTGTGATTCATTCGTAATAACTTAAATCCTTTATTTTGGGCTCGTGTTTAACTTCATAGGAAGCCAGAGATTATATATTTTTAAAATTTTATTTTATAATATATTTTTAGAGCATCCGATAATTTCATATTTAATCGTGTCAGGCTTATATTTTGTGTTATATTTTGAGTTATATTTAAACTGCACGAAAATCGGATGCTTCATATTTAATTAAAAATGCACATGATAAGAAAACCAAAAAGTTCTGTTTAAAATTTGTTCACGCACATTTTATGGGTTTTTAGTTGATATTCAAATTCTAATATTTCTTTTTAGTAGTTTTTTACAATAATCACTTCTCATCTCTTTCCATTCCAAATAATAAAGATTAAAAGATTTCTACGTGATTAGAAAAAAATATCTTGTTGTACGTAATGAATCATTTTAAATTGTTATACATAAATTTCTCTTTTGTTCTTAAAAAGTAACCCAAAATCAAAATATTGTATTTTTTTTGTTAACATTCGCGTATAAATCAATTTTTGAAAAAATATTTGTTTTGAGTTATGTATAAATATAGTTTCGCTTAAGTTTATCATTTGACATGTGAAGATAAGTATATATGAAATATCTTCGCAATGAATTTTACTTAATATCTTTTTGTTAATATTCATGATAATTATGTTTTTTATTTTATTTTAAAAACATATTATTTCGTTTTATTATTTATGATTAATTATGATGACAATTTATCCACACCCTTATCTTGAATCAAATTTTGCGTAATTTTCTTGTGCCACATCATCACATTTATTTCAACCACTAAATTATGATATGTGATAAAATTTAGATCATTATTAATCATTGATTTTTAATAATCATATTTTTTTGTAATTATTTAAGTGTCAATTATTTTACACTATGTTTTAAACATTTCGTAGAAAGTCACATCATCATATATTAATAATGTGGACAATTAGTATTGGCTAATTTCATGTTAAATTAAGTGTATTTAATTGTTTACCATTTCACATAAGATTATATGATCAAATTTGAATATAATTGAAGATGAAAATCTATATATGAAATACTAATAACTTATTATGTAATATTATAACTTATAAGACATACAACATTTCTTAGTATTATTTTTAGAAATTTAATTTTACCAATTTATCAAATATATTCATTTTAATTTTTTCTTTGTTTTGACATTCATATTAGCGCAGTTCAAACATACCGTTTTTCATCATTTGAATTTGTAAAAAAAATATGTAAGAAAATACAATGTAAAAATGCATGTTTACGGTTTATCTAATACAATTTTAAGTATTATTATTTATTTTTAAAAAAATTATAAATATAAGAAACTCATTTAATACTAAGTAGATTATATTTGTGTTTTTAATCAAACAAATTTAATATTAATTTTTTTAGAAATTAATAGAAATTAAAAAAAAAAGAATAGTTTATCCATATAAATAATTTATATTTATGTTAAGCTAAATTAATTTATGTTATTATTAAAAATATAATCTTAAAAAAATCATATAATATAAAATAATTTATATTTATGTTTACGCTAAATTATTTTTTTTGTATTATTTATTAAATTACTTTCATTATTAAGTTTTATTTTCATTGAATTTTGAATCGATAAAAAATATTAGTACTATATAATTAATGATTTGTTACTACATATGCGTATGATTCATAATTTGAATACTTGATATTGTATGAAATATTGCGAAAGACAATGATATAATATTTGTTGTTATGTTTTTTCGTAAAATTATGTTATATCTCATATATTATTATACAATTACACTAATATAGGTGTTATTATTTGATTAAAATAATGTGATTTTTAATTGTAAAACATATGCACAATCATAGATAAATGATTTAAATTAATTTTATTATGAGAGGATATTATCAATAATATCATGTAAATATATACTTTATATTACAATGAAAAACATAAATAGTATGTCCGTTGCGTAGCGCGAGAATTCTCCTAGTATTATATTAAAATAAAGACATTTTAAAATATATTAATCTCATCTCTGCTTTATAAATGAACTAAATTGTATAATGTTTAATTGAACTAAATATTTCGAGTGAATTCGAGAATTGATGTCCTAAAATCCAAACATTTTCTACAATGATCATTTATAGAGACAAATTATTAAAGGGAGTTGCTAATGCACTCCAAAATGTCACTTTCAACCAAGAGTCGACGCGTGGCAGAGGCACTGGTTTAAAAAAAACACGCAAAATTAGACAAGCGACCGCATTTAACGGACAACGCCTAAAACGCGGGCAACCTCCAACGTTTTCATATAGTTGTTTTTGCTCCATACCTGTCACCTTCGTGTTTATATCTTTTTACAATGACTCATTATTAAAGACACTAGTATTTATATTTTTTTTCTACAACCAATATTTGAAAAGGTATAAATAATAGTAAACAAAGTATAAATATCAACATATCTTTATCCACAGTATAAAAAAATATACATAAGAACACAATTTTTATTCATAGTATAAAAAAGATATAAATAATAATTATTTACATATTTTTTTTATCAAGAGTATAGAAAATATAATGAAAAGGTATAGGGTAATGGTATAAATAAGATTTAATTTAATTTGTACTACAAAAATATATCAAGAGTATAATACATTATTTACATAATGTATAAATAATAGCAAAAAATATAAACTACAACAAATATTTTATTTGTGCTATAAAAAGATATAGTGGCAAGGTATTAACCATAAATCTTTATTCTCATGGTATAGGAAAATATTATGAGAATACTAGAAATATGTATAAAATATAATAAAAATGATAACGGTATAAATAAGAATATATCATTATACATAAGTTATACAAAATAATATAGAAAAATAAAAAATTATACATATAAAATATATGACAAGATGGAGAGGAAATCGGGCAACAATACATTTTGAAGTGCATTCCAAAATGCATTTGCGGTCGTTTGGAGTGTACTCCATTGAATTGCAAAATCATTACTTTTATTAAAATACCGTCAACTCGAGATCCCCGTATACCAAGACCATACATTCAATTATTAATATCATTAATAAATTAATACCAACAAGCAACTCGAGATCCACACATACCAAGTCAACTCGAAACCTTATTTAGTGGCAATCTTCTCAGAAAAGTTAGTATTTTATTTTGAGAACTCAAGCAAGTTTATTAATATGGTAATGAATGGTCAATTGATTAGGAACGAGTAAAGGAGATTTGGAAGATAATAAAGTATGGTAAATGGTAAACTAACTTTAGATTAAAGCAAGGGGGAGAGGGGGATCACAATATCACATGGCCCCATGTTGGAAGAGCACCACCTAGGGGTGTAAACGGTTCGGATCCGGTTCGGATAGTGGTCATACCTGATCCGTATCCGTATCCGGATATTCCCGGATCCGGATACGGTTCGGATATTAAACGGATACGGATTCGGTTCGGATATCTCGGATACGGATACGAATCTGGATATTATTCGGATAGTTCATACGGATATTTTGTATGTAACATAATTATCTATTTTACCAACGAATCTCAAACAATATCAAAATAATACTTAAATAATACATAAAAGGACATTATAATTTTACGAAACAAAATCAAGTATTTGTCAAATATTTTGGGATTTGAAAAAACATACATAAAAGATTCATTTTCTTTTAGAATGGACTTGATTTATCAATTATAAATCATGCAAACATAAACTTATATTGGGTTTATAAGACCATGGTTATTTAAAAACATAATAAATTTTCAAAAACGGATATCCGTTTTATACTATTATTCGGATCCGGATCTGATCCCTATTATCAAAACCGAATCCGAAAAACGGATCCGGGTCGGATCCGGATAATTTTATTCGGATCCGGATATTTAGGCGGATTCGGTTCGGGTCGGTTCGGATAATATCCGAACCGTTTACATCCCTTGCCACCACCACCTTGTACCGGAATCAAGGCGCTCATGTTGTTAATGTGTCGGTGTAATGTAATACCATAATTAGATACTAACCATGGCATTAATTATAAAATTGGTACAATTTCATCTGTGCCCAATATTTGAATACTTGTAGAAAAGAATGGGTCAATGAATCGTGGAAATTGATATCTCGAAATCCAAACATGGATATTTCTACAATGCATCGAGATCAATACCAAGATCATACATAATTAGTAAGATAACAACGAGATTTGTTTTGACCAATCAAATCTCAAGACCAAGTCAACTATGATTTTGTATACATTTCCCCAACTATCATATTATCAGACCAAAATCACAATTTCCATAAAAAATCAAATAAAAAAAGAACAAATTCAAAAATAAATCTTCTAAACAATTTCTCAAACAATAAAGGTTCATTACACGAATAACAGAACAAACAAACAAATCCTACGAATATGTGATTAATCAATCGTATACCTCTTTTATTCCAATACCAAACCCTAAACAAAACCCCGTTTCTCTTTAACTATCGCTTCGAATTCTCAAAAATCACGACGAACTGCTCGCATCCTTCCCCTCCATCTGAACCAACTTCTGTTTCTCCTCATCCACCTCCTCCTCGTCCTTCACCTCCACCTTCGCCGGTTTCGCCTTGCTCGTACTCTGCTGGTACAAAACCCCACCGCTCATACAAATCAACAATCCCACCGTCCCCACCCAACTCGCATGCTTATCCCAAATCATCAAATTAATCGCCACCGTCAACAACTTATTCACGATTCCCAAAACCGTAAACCCGGTCGCCGATATCGCCCTCCGACACGAGAACCCGAAAAACGAAATACTTAATCCAAACAAACAACTCAACCCGACGGGCAAAACGACTTCCCACGCCCACAACCCGCCTGCAACCTTCGTGCTGTCCACCCTCATCTGATCCCACTCCCCCATTATAAACATCTCTATCGGAAACAACAAAAACGCCTCCAAGTTATTATACAACACCAATCCCCACGTGTTCAGCCCGATCGTCATCACCACGTGTTTTATGTAAACGAAATCGATCGACATGCTAGCTAAATACGCAATTGCCCAAGCGTACGCGGTGATGGTAAACGAATAATCGGTCATCACGTAAATAACGCTCCCGCCCAAAATCGTCGAGAGAGACATCCAAGTCTTCAAACTAGGCCATGGTTGGTGGAGATAAAGCGTTTCGCCGATCGCGACGAAAATCGGGACCGCGGAACGGAACACGATGAAGGTGTCTACGTTGGCATGGAGGAGCAACTCGCTGTTGGTGAAGATGGACACGTAGAACATGATTGCGGCAGGGAGGAACTTCCACATGGTTTTGAGGGTTAACGGGTCGTGTTCAATGATCCGCGTTTGACCCGCGATCACCACGCCCAGAACCGAGGTGAGGTATTGTAAAGCGGTTAGCGCGCCGGGATAGGGGAATTTCATGACCGCCCATTTGTTGATGATGGAGAGGAGCGAGGCGGAGAGACAGTAACCTATTGCGACCCCGTATACCGAGGCTTGGTGGAGGATCATCGATACGGTTTGTTCCCATGCCGGTTTCGCATTCGGACCCGTAACCGAATCTTTGGAGTTGCTCATCTGTGGTTAGAAAAAAAAAGAGGAGATTGTTAGAGAGAATAAGGTTGTTTGATGTGATTGATTGGAGATAGATACCTTGAAGCGGGCAAATCGAGAATTTGCCATGGGGATAAAGAGAGAGCAAATAAATTACAGAGAGAGAGAGAGATTAAGTACCGTAGATTAATAAGGAGGAAGGAGAGAGAGGAGAGGGTAGGACCGTAGGAGTGAGAAGATTAGTGTTGAATAAAATGGAGGTTAGGGGAAATGGGTATAAGACAAAGTCTATATGAATGAATGAATGGAGTATATGGACATGGTGTAAGAAATTAAAGTCAAACAATGTGGTTAAATCATGAATGCACATGTTTCTAGCACTAAAGTAAGGACAAATATATATGAATTGTTTATTGAAATGAAAAGGAAATGTGATTGTGACTTGATAAATGGTTTAACCAAGTCAAATCAGGAGGAATAATAAATAACAATTGAAATTGAAATTTCCATCAATGAATTTATGGGAATGAATTAATGCAGAAAAATACGATTATATTTATATATATTATATCAAATTCTAAACTAATTATGCAAGATAAATGGAGAATTTAAAATTTACCTCATTGGGCATTTTGTTTTCGTCAAACTTCAAGGGAGATGGAACACCGCTAATTCAAGACCTGCATATTGAGTTCAAATGTACAATGAGTGGTGTTAATTTGAGAGAAAAATACAGAAAACAAAATAGCAAGTATTTAAAAAATGCATCGTTAGGTGGTAACAACTTTATTGAATAGTAGTAAACAATAATTGAGCTATCAATTTGGAAATTCTTTATTGAATAATAAACAATAATAATTGAGCTATCAATTTGAAAATTATGATTATTCAATTTCAGTACAGCCTGTATAAATTACTTCACAAAAATTAGGGGTATTCATTTTGTTAAAAAACACAATTAATTTAAATTATTAGGCGTATTTTAATGCACTGAAAATTATAGATATACTAATATTCAAAATTCCCCTGTATTGAGCATTAGTAGAACCCTAATTCACAAAATTACCCTGTATTGTCACGAAATCACACTAGCCAACCTATTTAGGATACTAAATTGCACTAAGCAATTCATCTATCACACCCGAAACTCCAAAAAAACCAAATTAGCACAAAACGACACATTAGAAACAACAAGAAAGTCTAAATTTCGTGGAAATCAGAATTGGGTTAAGAAATTACAAAAAATACCTCGAAATAGCGCAAAGAAGATGATAATTGAATGTGTTTGGGTGAGCGGCGAATACAGATCAGAGTTCGAGCGAGAGGAAGAGGCGAAGTGGTGGGCACGAGGAAGAAGCTCGGAGTGGAGAAGTATGGCGAAGAGAGAAGCTTGCATAAATAAAATCGAGCGGAGAGCAGGGCGGAGCTACGGCGAAAAGAAAGGGGGCATTTCGGATTTCTCCGTGCGACCCGGCACGAAATTCGAAAATCAACCGGTTTCCCAAATATTTCCAAACGGACTCAAATCCGATAAGGTAAATTAATTTGGTTATTATCTTCTTAATGTTGATTAATATTTGGTATCACCGGACTTTTTTATGAATCCGGTCAATATTTAGGAAATTTTTTATCTGATAATGAGTACACTTTGTGAGAAATTTATGCAGGTGTTAGAGATCGATCTAGCCTTGTCAATCAGTATACATAATACATAATACATGTGACTACTTGACAAATTTAGAAACATTGTAAAATTATCACGAAATACATAGATTTTTAATTTTATCGTAAAATACAATAGTAAAATTATATATATATTCCCACTCAAAAATTTAAAAGACAACCCCTCTAGTTTCTTTGTCTAGTTTCCGACTAAAAAATCGAAAAATAACTTATTTTTTAGAAATATTGCAAAATTAAATTAAATCGGATTTTTTAAATCTGATAAATACCGGAATGATTTCGAAAATCGGATTTTTAAAATCACATGCTATGTTGATAAATTTATTATGATTTTCAGTTTATATATATATTTTAAAATGAATATATATAACAATATTATTTTATACATTTCTACTTCTAATTTTTTTTTTCAAAAATATGACAAAACTCTAGAGGAGTATACAATTACATGAATTTTGTTATGTTTTGTTGAGATATGCACAAATAGATAGCTATTTTAATTAGTATAATCTTATACTTTTCCCTGCCTCCTGGTGCAGCCACGTCACCAGGGGCCTTTTTTAAAAAATTTTTTTTTTTTTACATTTTGGTCTTTTTTTATTTACAAGTTGGTCCTTTTTTTTAAAAAAAATTACATTTTGGTCCTTTTTTTTACATTTTGATCCTTACTATTTGCATTTTGGTCCTTCGAACTTTTAAAATTTACATTTAGGTCCAGGGGCCTCAAATTGGTCCTTTTTTTAAAAAAATTTATATTTTGGTCCTTTTTTTCACATTTTGGTCCTTCGAAGTTTTAAATTTTACATTTTGGTCCAGGGTCCTCTTTGTACAAAAAAATTTATTCACATTTTGGTCCTTTTTAATTTACATTTTGGTCCTTTTTATTCCGAAAAATTACATTTTGGTCCTTTTTTATTTACATTTTGGTCCTCTAAGTTTAAAAAAAACATTTTGGTCCAGGGGCCTCTTTGTCAAAAAAATTTAATTTACATATTGGTCCTTTTTTCATTACATTTTGGTCCTTTTTAGTTGAAAAAACTATATTTTGGTCCTTTTTATTTTTGTTTTGGTCCTTTCAAGTTTAAAATATTACATTTTGGTACTTCATATTTACATCTTGATCCTCTTTTATTTACACATTTTAATTCGAAAAAAAAAATTAATTCACATTTTGGTCCTTTTTAATTTACATTTTGGTCCTTTTCAGTTTGAAAAATTACATTTCAGTCCTTCTCAGTTTGAAAAATCCACAACACCACACAAA
This sequence comes from Luzula sylvatica, assembly GCA_946800325.1. NCBI lineage: Eukaryota > Viridiplantae > Streptophyta > Magnoliopsida > Poales > Juncaceae > Luzula > Luzula sylvatica. Next base: position 27,181,581 of record OX326958.1, on the reverse strand, counting down.
TCGAATCACTGACCAATACAACGCTGCCGAAAAATAAATACAGAAAAAGCACAAATCATAAAAGAAAACAAATCAACGTGCCCCGCGCAATTGCGCGGGGTTATAGCTAGTTTATGATATTTGTAATAGTTTATAGGATATAAATGATAATTTCTATGATATATTTTTATTTTTATAAAAATATGCACTATATTTTCATCTTTCCAACCTAATATGTGAATAAAAAAACATGTGAATAAAAAATATATACTCCCTGATTTTAAAAATCCGAATGGAAACCAATCCGATATTGGAAAACCACCGTATTTTTAAAATCCGTTTTTTAAAACGTACAAATTAATTTAGTCAATTATCGGATGTTAAAAAATAGGATGGTATTGGATTTCTAAAATTCTATTTGTGTGAATTATGAAATATTTTTAAAAGATATAATATTTTTTATATTTTGAAGGCAATATATATATTATAAGTAAAAATGATCCGAAATAATACATCATTGTATGTGTAGGCGTAGGTATTGGGATCTAGGAATTAATATACGTGCGACAAAGACTTTGCAGATTAAAATATTTTGAGGAGTAATTTGTTTCGAGGGACCATATAAAGACATTTTAAATTGATTATTAAATTATTTTGGATAAGTTTTCAAATCTATAATCTTTTCGATCACCAAATAAGGTTTGCATTCAGGCAATGTTTTAAGTTGTTTTTGTTTTATTGTCTCGGAGTTGTCAAAAATATTATTGTGACAAATTCAAATTCAGGCAATATTTCAATGACATTTTATTATGTTCATGTCAAGACTCGCGGAGTAAAGATATGAAAATGTGACGGAAATATTTAAGTTTTTATCTTAATTAATTGCGTATGGAACACAAATCAAATACAAATTTAAATATTTATGTCACATTTGTAATTAATTTATGTGATTATATCATTATTCAAAGATGACCAAGACTAATTGGAGAAGATCATGTCATTGTTTATAAAATCAGATGATATCATATATTAATCAACATTAACTTAACTAAATTTTTTGATTTTAAAATCTAATGGTACAGAATTTTAAAATTCGATTTAGGTTAGCTTTGAATTTATTGACCAATTGAATCAGTTTTTGAATTTTTTGCCCCCAATTATCACATACAAAAACGTTTCGAAGAGAAAAAAAGGAGAAGAGATAAACCAGCAACAACCGCGCCACAACAATAAAATTCACAGATTTCTCCGTGGATTTTGTAATACCGAAATTTTCGATGTAGTCCACAATACGAGGATATTAAGAGTGAAATACACACCAACAAATCAACCAATGGTTGAAATCCAATATTTTAAAATACATATGCATTAAAATCTCTCAAATCATTATTTTCTATTGAATGAGTTTATTATATTTGTATTATTTTTCTTATATCATATTACATAGTATCATTTGATATTAAATTATATTATTACATTATTACATTATACTATATTATCAATTTGAAAATCACAGAATTTCAACACAGCCTGTATAAACTAAAATCACAACCCAAAAATATCTCGAAAATGGTATGCAAAACAAACAAAAACGTGCACCCAATAACAAAGACATGTCTACATTTGACCAAATCAAACTCAATTCGATGATTGGTAATAAATGAAACCACAAAATCGACCCAATTGAAGGACCCATTGACACTGTACAATAATTCCAAAAGTCCCCCCAAAACACCAATCAATTGGAATTTGAAAGTAACAGCCCACCAGAAATCTCCCAAAACCGAATAATTTCAGAACTTCCTCCATAATAGGACCATAACTAATCAAAATCAAACACTTTACCAACAAAGAAACTCCTCTTTGCAAACTACAAGAAATTTAATTGAGTAACTTCTACATTTCTACCCCTCCTTTAATCTAAATTCACGCATTGACCCTCCTTTTCAATAATGTATCCGAGTAAAATATCCTCAAAAGGAATGGCATTGTAAAGTGCATATCGGACAAGAGTTTTACAAAATAAATCTAATCAAGCGTTAAATTCGATCGAAACGATATAGTTTTAAATAACAGCGTTATAGCGATGCTATAGTGCGCTAGAGCGAAATTCAGTAGATAAACATCGTTTCGGATTTTAACTTTGTAGTATTTTGTTGCGTTATAGCGTGGAGCGCGCATTTATTTAGCAGTTTGTAACGACGCTGTATTATTATTTATTTTTGATCCAATCCATTATATCTCAATAATTTACTATTGTACATCACAAAAATAAAATAAAAATCCTAATTGTATTAAACCAAAATTGATCTTGATTCATATTGTATTCAAGAAAACTTTAACACAGTTCGGCTATCAAGAAACAAAAATTAAAATAATTGCCAATTACCATTCAATTAAAACTTACAAGGTTCCCTCCAATTTCTCAAGCCCTTTAACTAGAAAATCAGTAAAATTTGTGTAATTTGCTTTAAACATTATAATTAACAAAAACATCATGAAAAATACATACACAAAATGAGTATTTTATAAATCAATAAACACTCTATATTTAAACATAATAATTTGGACTTTACTCGTTCGACATGCACAAAGCATGAAACAACTATTAATTAACCGAGTAATTCTACACAACATATTATCACTGCATGATTGACACTTGACAGCAGAATGATGAGGTGTACGATTTGGATTGAAATAAGTTAAACTAACTATATGGTATGAATACAATATCTAAGGTAGAATCATCATCCTGCTGTCAATCATGCAGCGAAACGCAAAAGCATATTGTGTAGAATTATTCATAATTTACTCGTGCTAAATGAATTATTGGATGGGTTGTTTTGAGTGGATTCCTAAAATAAAAAAATTGGACCATAGCCCATTATATTAAAAATTGGGCCGGTCCATGTTATACGGATGGTAAACCATGTCTACGGATTCAATTGGGGAAAGAGAGAATTGCGAGCTATTGAATATTATATTTCCATCGACAGAGGACGGAGAACTTTTTGAAACCCTAGTAAATCCGATTTTTGGCGTTCGCAATTCGAAGAATTTCGCTGTGCTTTCGATTGATCCTTCAGAATGCAGGTTCGCATGATTTTTGTAGTTCTTGATTGAAGTTTTTGTGTTTGGTATTGTTTTGATTTCAAACCCTAGGAATACTATTGCAATTATATTATCCTCATTCGTTCTTTACCGATACTTTCGAATTTGGTTTTGTGTTGAAATTCGATGTTATTTTGGAGTTCCCTTACAAAACAAATCGAATTTCGTTTTTAGATTAGATCTAGGTTTTAGCTCAATTTGATAAATAACTTATGAAATCTCTGTTAATTTGGATAAATTCAAGGCGAGTGACAGGTTCAACATCAATTCGCAACTCGAGCATTTGCAAGCCAAATATGTCGGGACTGGCCATGCCGATTTGACTCGATTGTGCGCCTCTTATCCCTCTTTTAATTATCTATAAAACTAGAATAAATTGCTAATTAATCGTGAATTTAACTGCAGTGAATGGGCGGTGAATATAAACCGCGATAGCTACGCTTCGTACATTGGGCATCACCCAATGCTGGCGTACATGGCCATTGCCGAAAATGAATCGATTGGGCGAGAACGCTACAATTTCATGCAGGTTTGTAATCATTTTAATTTTTTAATCACAAGTGGTAATTCAATTCAAATTAATTATTTGTGTTTGGAATTTTTGCAGAAAATGTTGCTTCCATGCGGACTCCCTCCAGAGAGAGACGAAGACTGAAGTTCGATAATAATGTTCACAGGAAAATTTTCATAAAAGACCCTACATTATGTCTGAATTTCCCATGATAATATTATGACATCCCTGTATTTTGTTTTAAATCATGACATGCAATCTTTGATCTTTTAATTTTTATCTTCTTTTAGACACACAAATTTCCATAATAAGAATAGTAATAATATTCTCGAAAAAATTCATACATTAATAAAATCCAACAAATTTCCATAATAAATACTAAAACAAAACATAACAATTAAATATCCTATTTTATCTCATTCAGACTTGGACGACTTTTTCTTCTTTTTAGGACGCGACACCTCAGCATTACTCGCGAGATACGCTTCGGCTTTGATATTTCCGTCCATTTGATTAATCTTAAATTCCTTTGCCTTTTCCTTCAACGATTTTGCAATCGTAGAAACATCGTTGTTATCTTTCGAAGTCGAACCCGTTTCTTTAATACCAACATTAGTTTCCTACATAAATGATAAAAAAATAAAATATAAGTCTCAGATTTTATAATTTTATTTATTTATTAATGATTGAAAAATGTGGAACCTTGGGAGGAAGAAAAGAAGCGTCGCGTTTTCGTTTATTTTCGACGGCTTTTTCGGCTTGTTTCTCCAATTTCTCTTGCCATTTCTTCGCAGACTTTTTCTTCTCGCTCATGAAATACTCTCCGCTCTCCAATTCTTGATCGATCTGTATAAAAAAAAAAAAATTTACTCATAATTAATATTTTCATAAAAAGATTATATTAATTAGGGTTTAGGGTTTAGTCGGGACCTTGCTAGGGGGCTGAGGAGGAGGGAAAGGAGTGTAGGGTTTCTTCTCCTTGGCTTTTGTTTTCTTTTGCTTCACATTCTTTCTGCCAAAACAAATATTTAAAGAATATTAAATTATATTAAAAGTTTTGTTTATTTATTATTTATTATACTTGTTGAATTTGGGGAGGAATCGATCCCAATTCTCAGTTGCTAATTCTGGATTCTTCGCAAGCTCTCTTTTCATTAATAATATCTACATAATTAAAATTTAAAATTAAATCATGTACTAATTAATTATTAATATACTAGTATATTATTTTAATAATAAGGCAGTAAAAAAATTACCTTGATGTGATAAACAGGATGCATGACATTTTGAATGCAGTCCTCGACAATTCTCCTTACTTGTTTTAGGCCCTTGAACGAACCCATTGCCGCGACGGTATTTCCCTACACCAAATTTTAAAATAGATTAACTATATTCAAAATAGAATACCAAGAACAAGAATGGAATATTGATGCGAATTTACCTGGACTAACATATAGCAGCCCGTTAAAATCTCGATGGCTTTTAAAGTAGATAAATTAGGGCCTAAAAGACGCTCTCTTCTTTTCACAAATCTCTCCTAAAATTTAATGATTTTGCAAATTAATCCTTTTTGTACATAAAAGAGGATAACTTTTAAATACCAACAAGAAATTACGTACCTTATTGCGAATAAGAGTACCAATTTTGATAATATCGCATTGCATATCGTCGTTCAGTACTTTAATGGCCTGTGGAGCTGGGACGCTACGAGATAAAAGCTTAATTAGATCTCTTGCTTTGACGATAATGTACGGGTCCTTTGTCTGACGAGTTGTTGATACAGTCATGGATCCCTCAACCTATACAAAAATTTGAATCAAACGCGTCAAAATCAAGAAAATTGAGAAATTAAGAGAAGCTAGGAGGTATTTTTAGTACCAAATTGAGCTCACAAGCGACCCCAAATTCCTTCAAAGCATTCCTCACGAGAGGCCAAACTTCTTGTAAATACTTCTCTGTATACCAAACGATTGTAATTCCATTAACAAAAAAATCAAAGATTTCAAAGAGATAAACACGAAATAATACCTCTGTATTGAGGAAAAAGGGTAGCGAAAGAGCTAACTTCAAGCATCCCCGTTTGATTCCACGAAGGATCAAATTTCTCGACTGTCCAGCGATCTATATTGGGATCGTCATCCCATGGTTTCGGCTTGTCGTGCTTCCCCTTATTCTTTCTTGGCCTTTCTGCGCCGCTGCTCTCGGCTCCTCCCGCCGCCTCCATTGCCGGCGAAATTGGGGTTTTAGCGTTTTTACGGGGTTTTACAGTCGAAGATACTAGAACTAGAAGGGCTTTATTTCTTAGATATATACTAACAAAACCGAGAAATAAAAGACCAGTTTTATAAGAACCAGAATTGAAATCCTGGGTTTTTAATCACCAGTATGGGCTCAGGCCCAAATTTTGTATTTTTGAATTAAGCCCAATATAGGGTCATTTATATGCTTTTGAATTAACCTGTACTGAAATAATATGTCCACAAATGATACAAGATTTTTTTTTTTTTTTTTTTGTTGTTGTTGTTGTTGTTGTTGCAAAAATGTCCTTAGGCTCTATACATTGACACATAGTCAGTAGAGGTGAAAGGGCAAGGTCAAATGGGGAACCGGGAGAAAGTAGCAAAGAAATAGGGCTGAACGATTGGACTTAGCCACATGCATCTCTCGTTTGGAAGGATATCTCCCTTTCAGTAAGCAAAGAATCATAGTTTTTTTTATGCGAATAGAGTTGCTTGAAAGCATACCTTTTCTTGTTTTACACACAGATTGAGCGAAGGCCCTACTTAGCCCTCTCTTCACTGCGGGTGTCGTACGGCCTACAGAGATACGGGAGGGTGCGTCCCCTCTATGATGATCTACGTAAGCGTCTCACTTTTTCTCTCAAACCCCTCAGAACTGAGGAAGAAAAGGCGCAACTTCTTCAATAGCTAGCTTTTGGAGAAGGATTTCTTCTTCTGTTCGAGCGGTGAAAGCTAGCTTCTTTTCTCCCTTTAACGACCTAAATCGACAACATAATTGATTACATCGACATAGTTAAACATAATAATTAACGACTATTATACATAAAAATATAACGTCTAATTAAGGCGAGTGTTCGGGCCCTAAAATTCTTCTTTGCTCTACACGCGCACATTTTGCTAGCATGTCCACCTCCACATTCTTTTCTTGTGAGATATAGTGAAAATTTCAACCGTTGTTTTCCTCGGCCAAACGTTGGCACTCTTGGATGTGAATATAGGCTCGCCAATCTATTTCGAGGCGAGGGTTATTCATAGCTTGGATGAGAAGCGAGTTGTCCGAAAAAATAACGCATTGTAAGATATACATGGTTTGTAGCTTTCTTAGTGCTTGAAGACACGCTACTATTTCGGTATGGAGAGGTGAACTCGAGGAGGTTGGCGAACCTTCAAAGAAAATCGTGGTACCGTGTTGCTTCACGATAAAACCGATACCCGCTGTGTGACTCGTCCAAGATCCATCGGTATAGCAATGAAATTCCGCACCCATCTCCGATGGTATTGGGTCGGAGCAAAATTGGATATCACCGTAAAGATTATTTGCTTTGGCTATGGAATCGGCTATACGGACAATATCCATTGGAGTGTGTCGAGTATGTTTGAAAATTTGCTCATATCGGCACTTCCAAAATTGTCCACAAAAGATTCGCTAGGATACCGAATTGGTCGGTATTTAAATTTACTCCAAGTGTAGATAGAATATTCTTGAAAGTACTGCTTAGAGTATCAACTCGAATACCCAAAGGTGAGATAAACCAAACAACTTTGGAGAATGGACATAGGAAGGACATGTGAATAGTATCTTCGTGTTAATTGAAGCAACGCGGACAAAAAAGATTAAACGTAGTGATACGTCGATGGAGGTTAGAGTTTGTTGGTAGCGCGTTATGACACGTGCGCCAAAGGAAAGTTGCGACCCGTGGTGTGATAGATTTGTTGGACCAAATTTGGGGCCAAATATTCGGTGATCCGGGTTGAGGTGTGGTGTTAGAAGAGAGTGAGAGATTTTGGTATGCCGTTTTGACCGAAACTTTGTCATTTTGTACATTTGTCCATACTAATTGGTCCGGATTTTGTAGTGTCGAATTAGAAATGGGGATATTGTCTATGATGTTCATAGCTTTGGTATGCCCTAAATGTGCGATTAAGCTATTTGTATCCCAATAATTTTCCGCGAAGTTGATCAAATTTGTCACTTCGACGGTTCGGCTCAATCTCGATGGTGGGATGTCCACCTCCCAATTATCATACCACGGAACACCAATCGCGGGGGCACAACTCGCCATTACCGATTAACCATCTAACATTATGTCGGAAGTGTATGCGTTGATCGATAAGATTTTGCCAAATTTTGTCGCTTTGGTGCGTCGCTTAGTTAACCAAATGATATTCGAAGGGAAATATTTTGCTTTAACAATGCGTACCCATAATTTATTATCGTTTGTTAAAAGTATCCAAAGATTCTTTTGATGTAACGCTTTGTTTACCATGTAGAGATCGCGAATATCGAGTCCTCCATTTTTTCGGTTGGACCATTCGATCCCATTTGCATAGTGCGAGATATCTACCCTCTTTTTTCCCCACCAAAAATGCCGAGTGATTTGTGTGATTTTCTTTATTATTGCCTTGGGTAGAATTTCGGTTATCATTATAAATATGAGAATTGCTTGGAGAACCGACTTAATGAGAACAAGTCGGCCCGCATGAGAGAGTGTTTGCGCTTTCCAACCCGAGAGTTTTACTTGAATTTGGTGGATGGGGATAAGGATCCATCGAGCCATTATACCGAAGGGTGATGCCCAAATATCGTTCTTTGTGATCCGCGAGTGAGCCGCCGAGAATTTGAAGGACGGTTTGTTGAGTATCGAAATTCACATTTCGGCTAAACCACACCTTGGATTTGGCCGGGTTGAGATATTGACCCGAAACGAGTTCAAAAGAACAGAGCGCTTTTTTTATACGATTCGCTTCCAACTCGGATGCGGACGCGAAGATGGCGAGGTCATCGGCGTAGAGAGAATGGTTAATGTGAAGGGAATTATCCTGTCCCCGGGCCCGCGCAGCGGATATGAAGGCCCGGTCCGGTTCCCAAATCCCGATATCACGGTTCGATATCGAGGGTACGATGCAAAGTAGGATAGACGATTACCAGCGTGAAATTGATCACGCACGACGGGTTGATCGCTCGCATCCTTCTCTTCCTCGGTGTCACGTTGGTGACTAGCCCGTGCGTCCCATACCACACGTCTCCCACCGTTTTGACACGCCTCCGGTTGTCTTCGTGCGTCCCACGTCCACACGCTTCCACAGCCTTTCACTCTCTTACTTCTCCGGTTTGATCACAAACGAACAAAGTGCGAACTCCTCTACCCGTATCCACCGTGAGTCGTAGCACCTCGGTCGCGGATGCACCTGCCTAGACGATGCACCGGCGAACTTCCATGATTGCGTTTGATTCTCTAAACTGAGAAAACACCTTTTCTCTTTCTCTCTTTCTCATCGCACTCTTTCAACACGTGATAAGAGTCTCTCTAATTTCTGGACTGAATTAGACTTTAATTGACCTGAATTGTCTGTATAGTCCGAATTATCTAATTACTAATTTACTGAATCGAGAGAGAGAAACATCTTATTTATTCAACATATGATAAGGATGGACCAAAATGTATGTATATCTACTATACATCTTTTCAAACAGAAACTGCATACACCCTTTCAGTATTATGTTGAAACGAAATTGTTAAATCGTTCCAAACGACTTTAAACCTTCACGAAAGTTGTAGATAATATTATTATCTTTCCAACCCAATTTGGCCCAACCCAATTGGAGTTCGGATGCGAAAGTTATGACAGTTTTACTAACTGTATGTCAAACTGTCGCACCCTTTCGGTATTTCATTAAAACGACACTGATACTTCGCTCAAATGAAATATATTTCTACATGAAAGTTCTAGATAATCTCATTATCTATCTAACCCAATTTGAATCATTCAAATTGGAGTCGTTATCTGAAAGTTATATCAGTTTTACTAAAACTGTTTCTTATGCCCACGAACGCGTACGTTCGTTTTTCCTTCTACGTACCATTTTAGCGTTGATCCAAAACTATATTTCCTTCATAATGGTGGGTGTGGAAAAAGCTAGTTTGATGCCTTGGATGTAATTGGAGTTGGTCGCATAATTGAGGGATCGCGATAGAAGATCCATACCAGATAAAAAGATGGGGAGAGAGTAGACATCCTTGCCGTAGACCTCGTTCCGGAGTGAAAAAACCGTCCACTCGGCCATTCATCATTATAGCGAATTTCGCACTATGCATACAAGCGTCGATGAGTTTGACGATATGGGTGGGGAAATTGTATGTAATAAGCATGTCATGGATTAAGTCCCAACTCATCCTATCAAAGGCTTTGGATAGATCCACTTTAAGAGCAAAAACGGGTTTGTCGAAATTGCGTCGACTAAACGAATGCAAGACCACTTTAAGTATGATGATATTATCAGAGATCAATCGTTGGGGTAAGAAAGCATTTTGCTCATCCGCAATAATTAACATTAAGCTTGGCCGAATCTTATTAACGAGGATTTTTGCGATGATTTAATTATACAAGATCTTTACTAGCTAAAATAATATTATTAATTAATTTGAAGTATTTTTATGATTTTGCAAGAAGGATATTTATTATTGAGAGGAAGATTCTCGATAAATATAGATAATATAAATAGAAAATAATATTACATAAAGTAGCTGATGATAACATAACTAGATGGCAAATATTCCATGCAAGAAACAAGCCAACAAAAAAAAAAGGAAAGCATGATGATGCATAAATAAATACAACCTAGCTAAGAAAGTTAGGTTTAATCTAGTCGATCTCGCATCCATCGATCGATCGATCCATCGATTTAGCGACTTAGACGTCCTTGCGCTCCATTTGCTTGAACACGTCCACGAAACTTTCGGTTCTTATCTGCCCGTTTCCCCTTTCCTGCTCAAAATACATTTTTTCGTTAGAATCCAGTCATTAAGAAATTAATGCTACTCTCATTAAAATCCAGTCATTACTGTTCTGAGAGCGGTACCATCGTGCTGGCACTTTTGACTACTGAGTGCTCCGACAGGTTGAATAACAATCGGATATCATAATTCTCGTGTGGTACCGATTATTGAGTTAAGTTGCCATGCATTAAATTGAGAATGATAATCAATTGGTTGGTACTTACAATGGGGATGGGCATTGGTCTAGGTCCAATGTTGTTGTCAGAAGATGAAACACTCGATGAGCTGCGCGGGTCACACTTCGCCCACTATGTAAAGATTGAGTGAAAATTAATGAAATGATTGTGGTGAAAATTGAAAAAAAGGGAAATAATGAAAAACATGAGGATCTCGATGCGAGATTTTTTTTTAATCTTCACTTACATTTTTTGCTGCCATGCTGAAAGCCTCTCTATGCGGGATGTCTGGCTTCGCCGCTTTGATTCGCTGAATTTCCTCCCTGTTTTGGTATTTTTTAGCACAAAGAAAACTAAAGGTCATAATAGTTCGATTTTCAAAAATAGAAAAAACGCGCAAATAATCTGATTGGCCAAGTATCAGGAATTAAAGATAATAAGATGTAACAAGAATAGAACTTGAATTCCATTGATACTAAATAATATATGTGAATTTAAAGTCTTCTTCATTTAATTAGAAAAGAGCTAGGTTAAGTATAGATAATGCTAGGTTAATGACATGTTTTGATAAAAATGTAATAAATAAACAATAAACATAATTTCACAAACTATTAATTAATTATACGAGGATGATCGATTTCAAATACAAAATAAAACAAATTCTTAATTAATTACCAACGGTCAAAAAGCAAACATTATAATACAATGAACCATATCATTCAAACCTAATAATGTATTTTTTTTTTTTTTGTAAAACAAACATAACAATGTAGATATGGTCTTTGCTACTTAGTACTTAACAACATGAAGTATTTCTTAGGCACATTAATTCAAACAAACTATGAGGAGATAGAAGGAAAGAAAGCATCATAGAAATTTAGTCACTAATAAAGTAGTAATTCGAACAAGTTCTAATAGATTAGTCGCAACATCATTACCAAATTACTTGCCAATAAACTTTCCGTCGGTGACATAAATTTGACATATATATGATTAGTTCTAATACATTAAAAATTCTTTTGTTTCGAGAAAGAAACGTTCGAAATGTACGAATTTGAAAGGCACATCATAAAGTTTAGTCGTATGGGTAAAATCAAAAGAAATGTTAGCTTTCGAACTAAAAATACAGTAATTTCGAAAGCCGTAAGTGCTTGAAGAAATAATTTTAGTTAAAAGTTACAATTAAGAATTTTTTGATCATGTAACTAAGAGTCACAGTGATGATGCATTTTTTGTAATTAATTTTGTATGAATCTATTTTTAATTATTCATTTTCTTTAACATTCGAAGAAAAATGAAATTGCAGTGCTACTATAAATACCTCATGAAGCGGTTGTAAGCCGAAGGAAGCCGATGTTTCTTTTCAGGAGCTGCAATAATCGTGAAAATATCAAAAAAGAAACAATATAAAAATCAACGGTAATTACGACGTGAGAAAAAATTGAAAACATGTCGTGTTTACGTTTAACAACAAATGGCGCCTTAGGGCTTGTTTGTTCATTTAATGAAGATGAGGATGGCATCAATGGCTGATTTCTCCTACAGTCTGTGCAAGAACCCTAAAAGAAATCCACAAACAAATTATATTATATAAAAATGAATGAATTGCATGACCTAATACACAGAAAATAAGATTATACATTGATATTTTTTTAATAAATTTTATTTATTTAATAAACCATCTGTTTAGGCAGAAGCCTACCAGCAGCAAAAAAAATAAGTTCATAAACCATATTGACCCTAAATTGATTGTGTTTTACAAATCTCTTCAAATCTAAGTCTTATTTTATTCATCATTTAAGCTGCTTGAAATAGATGAAAGTCTTCTAAAGAATACATTAATGGTATTAAATTAAAAATAAAAGTAATATATAAGTAGAGAAATAAAGTGTATAGTTTAGTGTATCATATAGAGAAATGAAATGTATAGTTTACTGTAGATTCCAAACCTTCAATTCAGAAGGAAAACAACAAAACTTCACAGAAACAAAGAAAAATAATAACAAAATAATATTGGATCTAGCTAGCTTGCAATTAGCCGTACGATCAGTCAACTTTTAAGTTAGTCACTTCAGATTTTCAAAGAAGAAAGTGAATTGTAGTCAATATCCTATCTAGGTCAAATGGATCTGATAGAACTTTATGCAAACTAACTCATGACAAATGATCTTTCTAGGAACTCGAACTATCTTTTTCACAGTGGAGAAAAAAAGACACAACAAAATGCAGGCCCTTTTTGCACCTCTAAAAGAGAGAGAGAGAGAGAGAGAGAGAGAGAGATTGTGCAAAATTCATAAATTGATAATTAAACCTGAAAATCCATGGAGTGCTCAGTAGGCAAAAGGGATGGAACCATTGATGGTCTCGGGCTAAGAAACGAGAGATTGTTGCAATGGCCACATTTTACCGTAACCGTATCCATTAGCCTCTTGCACGGTACTCCAACCTGCGATAAATCGAACCGAAATTTGAAATTAATTAAGTAAAATCTATATTTAGATTTTTTCCATGAAGTTTCACTTGCTATTTATACTTTATAGGTATACATATATAGTATGAATATTCTTTTTGAATGCATTGTGTTTCCCATACAGTGCAAACGAAATAAAGACACTAGACAAACCCTAATTATTTGATTGGATCTCCTGAAAGTTCAGCTTTTAGATCGCCATACAGTGAAATTTATAGATTAGACTGGAAAGCATGCTTTCAATGTAGATCAATGGTAAAAAGACAATATGCAGTACGAACTGTACAAAAACTCTGTGTAATTACAGAGTTAAGAGAAGAACTGTGATCAATCAATCAATCAATGTAGATCATAGAAAAAAAAAGATGTAGATTACCGCGAGGACAGTGCTGCAATAGGTGCAACGAACATAGCACAAGTGTTCGGTAGGAGCAACCAAATCCATTGGCTTTCTATTTTCTGGACAAAAAAGTGGTGGAGAGAGGTCGAAGAAGAAGAAGAAGATAACGATGATGATAACGATGATGATGAGGAGAAGAAGAAGGAGAAGAAGAAGAGAGAATAGGAGAGGAAAGGAGTGGGGCATTTATGATGAGGGCAAAGAGAGATGGGAGACATGTACAAAGGAGAGACTGTAGGATTACTACTCTAGCAATAATGGTGCACTAATGTGGGGCCCGAGATCTGTACCCAAAGATCCCACGCCTCTATCTCTCTCTCCTCCAGTTAGGGTTAGCTTCTTTCTTGCTGCTCAACACCATACAAAGTATACGGCCTACCACCATCGAAGAACTAAGCTAGCCACAATTCATTACTTTACTGGCTTTTGGGTCCCATGTAATTAACATATTTACTCTGTGTTGCACGGATACGGCAATACGGCGATACGGCGACGCGTATCGGATACGGCGATACGACAATTTAACATATGATTTATGATACGATACGGATACGGCGATACGACTAAATTCGATTTTTTGAAGTATCCGCGCAACATTACTTAATTCAATTTTGTAAATTAGTTAGAGAATTATTTAGTTTGATTAACAATTTATTGCACCATTATTCTAACTATTTTATTCTAATATAATTGCTAGTATTGATGTATTTTTCTTTGTTAAGTTAGATAAAAAGCATTATAACACTCACAATAGCGGTTTAGAGACTACAACATTGCATTCAGTGGTGGATCTTGACTGGTGTGTGGTTGTGGCAAAAAAAAATTCTCCCTATGAATTACTTTTGCAACAAATTTGAGGGGGGCGGCAGGGGCAACTATGTACACATTCATATATTTAGGAGTTTTCTTATAGTAAAATACACTAAATATATTATAATTTCGAAGGGAGGAGGAGGGTCTTTCTCCATCCCCGGCCCCTACTAAGACACACCCCTGATTGCATTGCTACAACTTGGTTAGTGTATAGTATTGGTAACTGTGGCGGACGTATGTAGAAGTCAGGAAGGGTCATGTTTCCTCCAAGATTTTTCAAAAAATTATATATATATTTTGTATATCTTACCAGTATAACGGTGTAAATTTTTATGTTTGGCTCCACAAAAAAATTATAGTGTTATTTCAATAGTTTTTTTTGTTTGCCCCCCATCTTCTCACGTATTGTTGTCAAGATCAGTCACCGTTGTTATTGTGCTATTACGGTCCGCTATAGGAATAACGTGTTGCGGCTATATCTGAGCGCTACACCATGAATTTCTTATATTTAATTCTCAATATAAAACCAACACTTACAAAAATAATTATACTTTGATATTGTCTTATTTCATAGTTGGAGTCACTTTTCTAAATATCGGTCCAACCCTCCAATATATTGTTTTTTGTTATGAATATAATAATATGGATGTCAAGCAACAAATCTTTTGAAGATGGATGCATTAATTATATGATATTTAGTATATTTGATATTGTATTATTTTTCTTATATTGTAGCGTTTTATATGACAAGAGGTTTCTTGACCTGCACTCACCCTCTATTATATAAAGGGATATTGGCTATTGTATTCTCCCAACCATTCAATAAGAAATATTGTTTCCTCCCATTCTCTCTTTTGTTTATTCTTTATTTTATAACACGTTATCAGCACGAGACTCTAAACCAACTGAGATCTTTCAACTACGCAAAGCTCTCGGAATTTCAGTCGAAACACGACGCCCTCTAAATTTTAATCGAAGGTAAACAATTTTTCTTCTTCTTTATAATGATATTTTCGTGAGACACACCAGATGCATATTGTTGTGTATATAATCTCAGTAATGATATTTACTTGACCTATAATCTGTCTTTTCCATAACCACTGTTCGTGATATTGGTGCTTTCAATTAGAGATCTTGCCGATGTTCATAATATGTCCATTATCCTTACCAATTCAATAACATAGCTCATATAATATTTCATTCTTTTTATTTACATAATTTGTCTGGTCATTAAAATAAAATCTTGTTGCATACTATAAATTTCTCAATTATATAAAGATGTTTAATTTTATTGTATAACAAGAAATTATTTGAGGTCTTATTTAATTTTATTATATAATCCGAAGTAATATATTGAAAAAGAAAAGTATACACCGGAAGTTGTATATTCATATATCATATTGACCAAATATTATTCTTATTGCAACTACAAGTTGTATGTTCATTTTATTAATGCGCCCGCAGTTGTTCGTTTAAATTATGCACCAAAAGTTGCAAATCTATTGACGTATCAAGAATTGTAAGTTTATTTTTCTTTATGTATTTGAAGTTGTAAATTTATCAATGCTTATGAAGTTGAAAATATATTCATCGATACACTTGAAGTTGCTAGATTATTTTTATTGACGCATACACATATTTTCGTTTACAAGATATATACTCGTATTAAAAGAATATTATTATTTAAAATGTGAAACATTATAAATGCCAGAAGCATGATACTAATGAAATAAGAATAATAGTACAATGCTAGAAGCATGGTATATCGTAAGCATAATAATATTAATGTTGGAAACATAATACTCCAGAAGAGTGTATGTTGCAAGTATATATTATGATGATAAGAATTTATGTTGCATGTTTTGGACCTGCAGTCTAGAGTATGTATTTTAAGTTTATAATATTAAATTTTATGATATTTAATATATACACCAGAAGTGTATATTAACGCACATGTAATTGCTCATTGAAAATACGCACCAGAAGTTGCGAGCATATTTATATTTATTATTGCATACTTATTTTTCGTACATTTATTTTGCACATTTATTATTATTTATATATGCACCCGCAGTTGCAATCCAGTTTATTAATACACACAAAATTTGCAATTTCATCTTATTGAAACCTGGAGTTTCAATATAAAATTGCGATGTTCAAAGTTAAAGAGCATCTAATAAAATTTATAATGTTATTGAAAGCACCTGAAGTTTCAAGAGCACAAAATATATAATATATTTATCCTATATTAAAGACTTGATATGAATAAATATTGGCATAAAATAAATAGTTGAAAATATTCTAGAAATTCGCTCATGCAAAAGCAAATAGAAATAAGATAGTTTAAGAATTATTTGGATTAATATTATCATGTCTTCTTTATTGAAAAACAAATTAGATTGATGATTGATTTTATTCCATTCCCAGAAATGAGTGTTGCCTCGAAGGCTGAAGTCTAAATTATATCTGACACAATTATTGATTATGATAACAAAATCACATAATAAATAAAAAGACTCGTGAAAATATGTTTACAAAGAGTCAGAAAATATATTCTTCAAGATGTGGTTTGAAAATAGTTGTACCAGTAGTACACCATAAATCCTATATTGTTTATGAAACTTCTTGAAGAAAAAAACAAGAAGAAAAAATGATGATTTTCTTATCTATCAAGACAGTGTATTTTGTGTCGAATTATTTATTTCATCAATAAATAGATGTGTATATTAAATTATAAGAGCGTATGTCGTTTATGATTGGTGACTCTTGAAGAGTTTTTATTTGATTGCTCTAGAAAATACATTATTTATATTGCTGTCAAAAGAGTCATTATGTTAATAAAAACAAATTAGTTTATTTTAATGACATGCAATTGTATTAGTAAAATTGAAATTATGTTATTATGAACCAGAAGTTCAATTTATAAAACAAAAAAGCAATTCTATGATTTGGGTTAATTGCTTAGACATAGAATATGCATGTCACGATCATGACTCGATTAAAACCAACTATCTATCATAAGTACTCCCCAATTTTTTATAACTCGTGAGTGATCGGAGCAAAAAACATTCACTCAATTATTTTTTAATGCGTAGTAGATGTGTGATAACACATGGACGAGTTAAAAGAAGTATTTGGTATATATATGGTTGATTTATTCTATAAAATTCTATATCATGATTATTTATTTATTTGAACCAGAAGTTCAAATGATATACGCAAACTAGAAGTTTAAAATTGTATTTGTAAACTAGAAGTTTACATTCAAGAAAGCAACAAAGTTTAATATCTATGTTGCAAATATGAAATCCCCGAAGGAGAAATTACATAAACAACTAAGATGGTTTATGAAATTACCAAACATGAGCAAAAGTTTTGAAGATATAAGATGTCATGCAAGTCCCGAAGAACTTCATTAGATAATAATTAAAATATCAACAACTCGTCTCTAAATCAGGGGGAGAGAATGAAAACTGGAAAAATAAGAAATTATATGAATTGCTTCATCACATTTGATCCTCAAACATGTAAACATGAAACTAGGAGTTCATAAATAAATTATTTGCACGAAATTGCAAATCGGTGATTTGATGCATTGATCAATACAAGAATGAATAATGAGTAAAAGTTTCCAGTCTAAAATGCTCATATTTGTAGTATAATATCCTTGGATAATTTTAAATTTGATATAAGCCTGAAGCTTGATCGACCAATCGGTTCCAATATTAGAAATCCAAAGGAATAAAAAAGAGCATGATAAAAGTTGGCAATAAAGAAGTTGATAATACTTCTAATAATATATATCATTTTTAACAGGATAGTGAAAGATTAATTAGCAGATTTGACATAAATAAATATATAACCTTTGAAAAGGTTCAGGTACCAGACAACACTGAAATTGTTGAAAATAATGAGATCTCAAAATAATATCTCTACTAGAAGAAGATGGAACCGAAATGAAACTATAGTTATTAGAAAGTTGGCATGGGTGCGCTTTCAATTTATAATTAATTTAATGAGGATCTGAATTAAATCAATTATGAAATGTCGACATTTAAAATTATTGGCCAATAACAAAAATCACATAAGAAATTGAAATTGATGGACCTGAAGTCCGAAAACCACCTTTCATGGTGATACAAATTGTATTTATGTTTGTAATTTGTCTAAAGGTTTATGAAGGACTAAAATTGTTTCTTGTATTTATTATATCAGATTATTCACATGACTCGTTTTTCTACGATATTCATGAAAATCTCCGAAGGATTTAGTATGCCAGAAGCATACAATTTAAACTCTCGGGAGATATATTATATTAAATTACAAAGATCTTTGCATGAATAGTAATTTGAGCCATAAGATATAATCGACGTAATAAGTAAGAATATATATACTGGTATGAATGATTAAATTCGCAGATGCATATTTATTATAAATAAATAGTGTTTAATTAATAATTATTTGAACTTCCGAAGAGTTCTAAAAGACAAGTACTAAAAGAAGAAATTTGACGTTAAAGATATCAAATGTGAAATATTATTTTTCATGGATTACAAATATAATAAATATTTCCTGAAGAAATTAGTTTGTCGGTGGGAATAAGATTTCAAAACAAATAGTGCGAAAGGTTGAAATTCTTAGTCATAAAATATTTGTATCCATGAGGGGGAGAAATTATACGCAATCCACTATTTTTGTCCTTGATCATGGTTTTGTCCCACTGGGTTTTCCTGACAAGGTTTTTAACGAGGCAGTTTATGAGGCGTATGAAGCATAATAATGTTGCACTCTTTTTCCTCCACTAGGATTTTTTCCATTGGGTTTTACCTAGTAAGGTTTTAATGAGGCAGATTTTTATGATATAAATATCCAAAGAGAAATTCCGTAACCAATTCTCCATTCACATTCAACGTGAATAAAAACGAAAGGAAGTATTCAAGAAGAATCAAATTCACTTGAAAAACGTAAAGATTTTGGACCTGTAGTCCAAACAACTATTATATGCAACATACACATTACAAACATGTATAAGAAAATGTGCAATGAGAAATGAAACCACCCTTCGATTTTTGATTAGATTGACAATCTTCGAGGACTTCATTTACTTCTCGTGGACGTTATAATAAAATATGAATCACTTTATAATGTTATGATAATCCCTGAAGGATTAAAATCATTGTGTATTTGTCACGAGATTAAATTAAGGATTTGCAATATACGTCGATGATTTGAATATCATTGAAACTCCGGAAGAAGTTGCAAGAACTGCATAAAAACCCAGAAAAGAAAATGTTTTTTCTTTGTCTGCAAATCGAGTATATAAGAAATGGGGTATTTGTTCATGTAGATAATATCTTGTAGCATTTAATATGTACAAGTCCCACCCATTAATCTCATTTATTGTGATCAATTCATTGATAAAGAGAATGATTGGTTTTCGTCCTAAAGAAGATAATGAAATTTTTGTTGGTCCAGAAGTACCACATTTGAGTATAATTGGTCCTTACAAGTAGCACTTCACGGGCCCAAAATAATGGTGAGATATGTTGGGAATTCACCCGACCCCGGGCCCACGCAGCGGATATGAAGGCCCGGTCCGGTTCCCAAAATCCAAGATCACACCATGACTTCGAGGGTACGATGCAATAGAAGGATAGACGATTACCAGCGTGAAATTGATCACGCATGACGGGTTGATCGCTCGCATCCTTTCCTTCTCCGGTGTCACGTTGGTGACTAGTCCATGCGTCCCATACCACACGTCTCCCACTGTCTTGACACGCCTCCGGTTGTCTTTCGTGCGTCCCACGTCCACACTCTTCTACAGTCAACAGTTTTGCTCCTTCGGTTTGATCACAATCGGAGAGCCACAAGTGTCGCTCCTCTACTTGTATCCACCGTGAGTCGGAGTTCGTCGGTCGCGGGTGCAACTGTCTAGACGAAGCACCGGCGAATTTGCTTGATTAGATCGATTCTCTATACTGAGAAAAACTCCTTTTTCTCGGTCTTTCTCTCTTCACACTCTTTCACTCTCTTGAAAGATGTCTCTTTATATTTCTGGATTATTCTGAATAATACCATAGATTGATCTGAATGATCTGATCTAGAGAGAGAGAGAGAGAGAGAAACATCCTATTTATATCATATAGGATAAGGATGGGCCAAAAGGCATGCATATCCAATATACACCCTTTCACACAGAAAACTGCAGACACCCTTTCAGTATTCTGTTGAAACGAAAATATTAAATCGTCCCAACCGACTTTGAACATCATGAAAGTTGTAGATAATCTTATTATATTTCCAACCCAATTTGTCCTGGCCAAATTGGAGTTCGGATACGAAAGTTACGGACGTTTTACTAACTATATGTCAAACGGTCGCACCCTTTCGGTATTCCATTAAAACAACACTGATACGTCGTTCAAATGAAAAATATTTCTACATGCAAGTTATAGATAATCTCATTATATATCTAACACAATTTGAACCATTCAAATTGGATTTTTGTACTGAAAGTTATGACCACAAATGTACGCTTACATTCGTTCATCCTTGTGTACACTTTTACGGTTGATCCGAAACTGTATTTCTTTCAGTCTCCCACTCAATTTCAGATCTACCTAAAAGGTACTCATGCATATCCAATATGCATGACTTTAGAGAATATAGCTTGCGTATCAAATACCAAGCTACGCACATCTTATGTGCCAACTTTATAATCAAGCCCGATTTAGTACGCCTCGTTGTGTGACCATGTAGGTTCGGTTAACGATGGCAGTAGGCTGTTTCCAAAGCACTACAAGCCCATGAGCGGGATCTAGTCACTCCATCATGGCTACCCATGTTAACACGAAAAATAATTGTGATCATTGTGCCTATCTCGAATAGCGGTTATTAGTTCTCTTGTTAGCGCATTATGTATATATATGTATAACCATTATACATTCACAAGAGTTAGTCTCATGTAATCGCATTACATTCAAACTCGTGTGATTCTCATGGATTTTATTGATGGTGAACTAGACGCTCTATGTGTACGACGTATAGCCACATACATATCATGATAGATATAATAGATCCTCACATCAAATGTAAAGCATCATATTATTATTTTCCGTCCTACTTAATGTCTCACATCGAGCCGTAGAAATTTTCTGTCATTCGACATTTCGATTTAACTCCGCCAAGGAGTTATATGTTGAAAAACATTTTCAACAATATGTCGATATACGTGCTATAATATAGAACGAGGAATTCTCAGATCTATCATATAGATCTTCACGCTTAATTCATAAGCGGTCTCGTCTAAATCCTTTGTCGTTACAAGAAATATAATAGGGCTCCCACTAACCTTCATGTATACACAAAGTTTCCATTCGTTCCGACAATTTTATAACAGTTTATAATTTCGTCAAAATGAATATTCCAATTCCGAGAGGCTTTTTCTAATCCATCATATGGATCGTTAAAGCGTGCATAGCCTATCCCCTATTCTTATGAATCGACAAAACCGTAAGGTTGTGTCAAGTACACATCATTTCATAAAATTTCTGTTAAGAAATTCGGTTTTGACATCCATTTTGTCACATCACATAGTCATAATATGCGACCATGACAAGCAGAATTTTGAGAATGTGAAAGCTTGGCAACATGCGAAAACGTTTCTTCATAGTCCAACTATGAATTACTTGAAACTCTTCGCTGCGAGCCTCACTTTTGTTATATGCATATTCCTATCCGTGTTGGTTCTCATCTTGAAAACTCATTGACATTTCACGGGTCTAACCCTGAAAGTAATGAAATCAAGTTCTAAACTTGATAATTTACACGGATCGAATCTCATATTTCATGGCATTTTGCCATATGGAATTGTCATTTTCATAGTATCCTTGTAGGATATCGAATCATCATATGATTTCGATCTATCATCATTAGCCACGATAAATCCGTATTTATCGGCTTATGATATAGCCTACTTGATATATGAAAAATTCCTTTGTGTGTTCGACTCGTATTCATCAACTCTTGATAAAGTCGTGTCAACTTTCATCGGTACAATGTTCATTTTCCAGATCTCGAACTCTTTCGAGATGTATTCTACTCCCACTAGCCCGCATAGAGATAAGCGACATCAAGTTCCAAACGTGTGCGCATCCAGTCCTTCTCTAAGAAGGCATCTCTTCGAGCCATGAAAATCTCATTTTCGTCGGGACGTTAGAACTAATATCCTTTTGTTTCCTTAAGGATATATGATAAATGAACAAGTTTCAGATTTGAGATTGAGTTTAACCGAAACAAATTTTGAAATATACTCACATCCTCAAATCTGTACAAATGACAACTTCGGAACCATTCCGATCCATATCTCATATGGCGTCTTTTGTACCGATTAGAAGGTTAATGGTTCATATCTTATATGCACCATTCATTAGTGCCGCTGTCTCAAGGGCGTATCCCCAAAACATTTTTGGGAGATCTGTTTGACTTATCATTTATCGAACCATGTCCAACATGCGTTCAATTCCTCTTTTCGGACACATCTCAATGTTCCGAAATGAAGATAATCGTGAAACGATTCCACAATCATAAATGATCATCAATACTTATAACTCAAATATCGCCTCTTCGATCCTATCGAAGTGCGTAGCTCAAATACTCGCCTTCTCGATCCCATCGAAAAGCTTTGATTTTCTTGCTTAGTCGATATTGTATTTTGTTTTTGAAACTCTTTGAACCTTTCAAAAGTCTCCGTTTCGGCACGCATTAAATAGATATTACCGTATCTACTTTAACCGTCCGTAAACATAACAAAATACCGATAGCCTCCTCTTGCCTCGGAACTTATCGGAACATTTACATCTAAATGTAATTTCCAATAATTCGTTGGATCTTTCTCCAACCTTTGGAGAATGATGCATTTTGTCGTCTTTGCCTAATAAATAAGTATCGCGTTTAACCAATTGAATCTAATTCGATTGATTCTAGCAATCCATCATATGGAATCTAGATACGCGTATCTCGTTTATATGGCCATGACGGCAACACCAAAAGAAACAATCAACTTCTAGGTTTAATCCTCCTCGAATTTCACCGTTCATTGAGTCATAAGTTTGGACAACTCCTTGTCCGAACTTTCTGTTTGGAAAACATTTTCCAAAATACCCTTAGACATTTATTTCTTTCGATCCCGCCTTTGAATTACAAGGACATCCACGCATCTATATGCATTGGATTCCTCGGATGTTCCAAGCATCTCCTATTCAAATTTATATCGCATCTCATGCAATTTCGGGATCGACTTATCTATCGAATGCATATGATATTCGGTCACGAAGATCAAATCTCGTACCATCAACACATGAGTGTTAATCAAAGACCCATAAGACATGTCAAAATTAACCTACTCTTTGAGCCGCATTGAACCATTCAACGCGCTCTAGCTCTTGAAATTATTTCTTGAGCGTTGCATTTTACTTTCATATACACCCGAATTCTCAAAACAAATTTGAGAAATTTGCGTCTATACATGCCACCACAAGGCACGTTATATTGTTCGATTCCTTCTTAAAGTGTATCGAACCCGGCTTTCTCTAAAGCCAAAGCCTCGAGCGCTGAATCTACCATTTTAGTGTCCAACACGTTCCTTTAAGTCTAAGAACTATTCTTCGACTATTGAGGCTAATTATGATAATTCCGGCCCAAAAGCCATCTATCATATCGATCTCATCGATATATTTGATGTTGCTAGAAAACATAATTATAAACGGATGATGAAGATTAAGCTCCTAACCGTGCGTACTTAATCTATATGCTTATATGATGATTATTAGATAGTGTTATTTTATCGAATCGATAAGCCTCATACCGATACGGGACTCCAAGTCCATAACACCCGAGATCCATATTTCGCAATCCTCCCACAAGTGACGAAGGCCTATCGAGTGAGATCTCGCTTATTTAGGTAGGATTAATATCCAATCGTATCCAATACGACTCTTGAACCTTTATAGAATTTCGGTGATGGATCGTATCATATACAATCCCAATTCCGTGTGTGCATTCTAACTATGCCCCGAATACCAATCGGATTGGCTTGGACGGTTAAGTCATAACCATATCAAACGTATCGTCAAGTGGACTACTCACGTGCATGACGAAGGCCTAACAACACGTAAGTCCCCATTTAACGCTTGCCACCCATTAATACCAACAACATGTGTGCATGACGAAGGCCTAACAACACACATATTGTGATACCAATTTCGATGGTTGTTGACATGGAAGGCATTTCCACGACTTAAATATTATGAGGGATCATGACATTCATGTAAAATAATTCGTGACATAATCATATTATATAACTATCACAAGATTTTCGAAATGCATATGATTTATTTAGTGAGACTAATTATTGTAAATAATTAATTATCTTACATGCTAGTATGTTTGATGCCGATCAAATCGATATAAAGAACTCAAAATTTCGAGTTTCGTAGCCAAAGTTATCGCGAAAACAAAATCAACATCCAGAGAGGGTCCCTGCCCCATCCGGGGCCCGTGGGGCGCGAGAAAACCTCACCCGGGACGCGTCCGGGGCGCCAAGAACTGCCCTCCGGGGCGGCAGAAACTCTGATTTTCAGCAGATTTTGCCGTTTCTTCCGTTTTCGCTCGTTTCCTAAACGATAAATCATGAAACTTTTTCACGATCATTCCTAGATACTCTCAATCAACTTTTGATTGATCTCTAGTGAATTCCACTTGTGATTTTAGCGAAATTTGACATTCTCTATATGTAGCATCATGCAAACGGGTACGAACTTTGATAACCCGTGCGTATATCAAATATACGACTATGATTCGACCCTCGAATAGATGGCGATCGCTCTGATACCACTGTTGGGAATTCACCCGACCCCGGGCTCGCGCAGTGGATATGAAGGCCCGGTCCGGTTCCCAAAATCCAAAATCACGCCATAACTTCGAGGGTACGATGCAATAGAAGGATAGATGATTACCAGCGTGAAATTGATCACGCATGACGGGTTGATCACTCGCATCCTTTCCTTCTCCGGCGTCCCATACCACACGTCTCCCGCTGTCTTGATACGGCTCCGGTTGTCTTTCGTGCATCCCACGTCCACACTCTTCTACAATCAACAGTTTTGCTCCTTCGGTTTGATCACAATCGGAGAGCCACAAGTGTCGCTCCTCTACTTGTATCCACCGTGAGTCGGAGTTCGTCGGTTGCGGGTGCAACTGCCTAGACGAAGCACCGGCGAACTTGCTTGATTAGATCGATTCTCTATACTGAGAAAAACTCCTTTTTCTCGGTCTTTCTCTCTTCACACTCTTTCACTCTCTTGAAAGATGTCTCTTTATATTTATGGATTATTCTGAATAATACCATAGATTGATCTGAATGATCTGATCTGGAGAGAGAGAGAAACATCATATTTATATCATATAGGATAAGGATGGACCAAAAGGCATGCATATCCAATATACACCCTTTCACACAGAAAACTGCAGACACCCTTTCAGTATTCTGTTGAAACGAAAATATTAAATCATCCCAACCGAATTTGAACATCATGAAAGTTGTAGATAATCTTATTATCTTTCCATCCCAATTTGGCCTGACCCAATTGAAGTTCGGATGCGAAAGTTACGGATGTTTTACTAACTGTATGTCAAACGGTCGCACCCTTTCGGTATTCCATTAAAACGACACTGATACGTCGTTCAAATGAAAAATATTTCTACCTGAAAGTTCTAGATAATCTCATTATCTATCTAAAACAAGTTGAAACATTCAAATTGGATTTTCCTACGGAAAGTTATGACCACAAATGTACGCTTACATTCGTTCATCCTTGTGTACACTTTTACGGTTGATCCGAAACTGTATTTCCTTCAAGATAAACGTCCAACAAATTTACTCGAATGATAACCTGGATGATCGCTTCACCAAGTCGTTGTCATTGCATCTTTCTAGATCTTGGTTTACAAGATGAGACTTCGTCGTCTTAAGGAGATTTGCCTATATGAGGGGGAGATTTAGTACGCACTGCCCTCTTTTTTTCCTTGACCATGGTTTTATCCTAATGGGTTTTCCTGGCAAGGTTTTTAATGAGGCGCGTTCCTGCCAAGGATAATTCTCCAAAATTATTTTTCTCACACTAGCTCCAGAAGAGCAACGCAATTGATATGTATCAAATTCGCTCAAGTAATAATCCTGCAGATTTCTTGCCAAATAAACTTTCAGGCAATTAAGACATATGATTGAAATCCGTTACTTTATAGATATTTGTACCCATCAGGGGGAGAAATAATACGCGCTACACTCTTTTTCCCTGGTCATGATTTTTATCCCATTGGGTTTTTCCTGACCAGGTTTTTAACGAGGTAGTTACTTATGCGTATGAAATACTTACATCCAAGGGGGAGTGTTATGAATGTAATAATATGTATGTCAAGCAACAAATCTTGTGAAGATGGAGGCATTAAATATAGGATATTTAGTATATTTAGTATATTTGATGTATTATTTTCCTTATATTGTAGCGTTTTATATGGCAAGAGATTTCTTGACCTGCACTCACCCTCTATTATATAAAGGGGGTAGTGGCTATTGTATTCTCCCAACCATTCAATAAAAAATATTGTTTCCTCCCATTCTCTCTTTTGTTTGTTCTTTATTTTATAACACTTTTATACGATTTGGCATTCGTGATTTATCTCAAATCGGCTGGACAAATCGATCATATGATTAAAAAAACACTGATTTGGACCAATTTAGACATATTTTAACTTACTTATTCCGATTTAAACTTCGATCATTTGAATTTAATTGAATTGGCCCAGCCATTTTTTGGTTAGTTTCATTGGGGACATTTGCATCTACACGAGTTGATAAACGTAATTTATGATTTAGTTTGTTGTATCATTTATGAATTTTAAGTTATATTTGAGTATGTTTTGGTATGTTTTGAATTTTTAGTTATATTTTAAATTGTATATTGTCGAATTTTGGATGTTAATCATGTTGAATTTTGAATTAATTTTAGTATAAATAAGTGTTATGAAAAATTATTTATCGTTATATATATATATATATATATATATATATATATATATATATATATATATATATATATATATATATATATATATATATATTTAAAAAATAAATGATCGCTATATCAACAATATGACCCAATATCATTTCGAGACTGTTATATCAACAATATGTCCAATGTCATTTCGATACATCAGTCCGATCACTAATAGTGATCACTAATAGTCCGATCACTAATATTTTGATGTTTATTTTAAAACATTTTTGTATAGTTCAATGTTTAACAAAAAACAATTAAATGGGCGAACTAGTATTTACATATTCTATTTTTTTTCTATGTATTTGAACTTTGCATCACAAATATAAAATTTAACCACAAGAATATAACTCATGTCTTTACCAAATTGTATCTTGATCAGTAAGCAATCGGTATACTTTTATTTTTAATAAAAATAATTATAAATCATAATTTATGCTATTGAAATATAGTTAATATAATTGGCTCGTTACAATAATAAATGTATATTAACTTTGTTTTATAGTACATCAAGTTGATGGATATTACAAGCATAAATTGGAACAAATGTGGAGCAAGCTATACCACTCATTATTGCCCATGACTGTAAAAAAAAAAAAAAAAAGTTACGTAACAGTACAACTACAATATTATTTAAACATTTTTTTCTTTACCAAGAGCGCTCTCATTTTATTGGATGCATTATCATAAGAGTAGTGATGCACTTCTCCCGGTATTCTCCTCCAAGAATCTTGATTGCGTGGATATGATTTTACATCTTAAAAATTAACACATAAATACATGATTTAACATCTTAATATTTATTTTAATTATCTTAATTTATGATTGAACATTCAATTAAAATATAAAATCATAAATTAAGTTGTTAATTTTGAAGGTATTAAACCATATCAACATCATCAAGATTCTAGAAAGAGAGGTGGGGATATGTCCAACATTTTCCTTATCATAATTCAAAAATTGGACGGGTCTAGTTGGAACTCTATCAATTAACTCCACTTGGTGACATTTCGAGTGGGGTCGGTCTCTGACTCGCGTTGTATAAAACTCGAGACTTGACATAAATACATGATTTAATATCTTAATGTATATTTTAATTATCTTAATTTATAATTGAACATTGAATTAAAATATAAAATCATAAATTAAGTTGTTAATTCTTAAGGTGTTAAATCATATCTACATCATCAAGATTCTAGAAAGAGAGGTGGGGGTATGTCCAACATTTTCCTTGTCATAATTCAAAAATTGGACGAGTCTAATTGGAACTCTATCAAGTTAAATTGGACGAGTCTAGTTGAAATTCTATCAAGTTAACTCCACTTGCTGGTGACATTTCAAGAGGGGTCGGTCTCTGACTCGCATTGTATAAAACTCGAGACTTGACTCGACGAGTTAGGTTAGAACTCGGGATGAATCGGTTGACTCGATTAGACTCGAGCATACCATTTGATTTATTGAATATCATATCATTATTAATCGTTCGTATACACAATAATATATCATATGTGTATGTCTAATAAATTATTATATTTATGTTCATATTATACTTGGACTTAAATAAATATTTAAGTGCATATTACACCTGACTTAAATAAATATTAAAGTATATAATTCATCAAAAAAATATTAAAAATGTATCTTATACCTGACTTCAATAATATTGAAGTGTATGTTACATCTAATTTAAATAAATATTCAAGGTCATATTACACGATGTCTAAATAAATGTATCTTACACCCGAATTAAATAAATTTATTTACTTCTAAATTTATATAGAAAAACATATATGGCTTATTCCTGCAAAATGTGACATAAAAAGATGTCTAAATATGACTTATTTGTAATATCTAGTTTTTTTAAAAAAATTGTACGTTACACGTGACATAAAAAATATTTTGTATGTTACACTCACACCCGACTTATTTGCAAAAATCCAAAATTAAATAATATAAAATATCCGACTAGTTTATAAAAAACATATGTTTTGTGCAAAAAATAATATCATAGATAAACGAGTTATTATGCTACGTACAAACTCAACAAGTTCATAATCGAGTTATAAAATAACTCAACTATGTTAGATGTCGAATCGAGTAGATTTTTGACTTTTCGAATTATGTGCAATCAGGGCCGGCCCTTTGTGTTGGGCAAATAGATAATTGTCAAATGCCACTAATTTAAAAAAACCACGATATTTTTGATGTGGTAATTTATTAGAAAAAAAATTCAGATTTCAGTTCATTTAACGACTAAACAAGTAATTGAAGCGACAATATTGAGTAGGCATGAGTTATTGTATTCATTTGTGAAGTTACTGATATTTTGTAATGTGATTGATTGTTGGAATACAATTAATTATTATTGTACCACTTAATGCATGTGTTGTGTTTGTTGAAAGGTTCGAGTAACATAAAATGTTCCCTTTTTAATTTATGTAATGTTTAAAGCTTTATATGTTTATAGATATTAGTTTTGGAAATGGACGTTTTTTGTTAATTACTTAATTAAATATTGAAAACAATATCCATCAAACATTGAAAAAACAAATCCATAATAATAGTCAAAGGCCACCAAAAAAATCAGGGCCAGCCCCGTGTGCAATGTGTATGACACGAGATGCATACATAATAGTTCTTTCATATTGAAAAAAAAATTTATGTGCAATTGATTATGGACAGAGAATATAATCATACAAATTGATGCATACAGTATACCCAGATGACCTAATATTGAGTTCTACAGTCGTCTATATTTTGTTGTTCCATTAGTTTTGGTGGAAGCAGGACCCAAAAGTTTTATTTGGTATTAAAAAAGTGATTTATCCAAAAAATTTAAATTACTATGTGTAATTACTAATTCTAATTATATTATTTTTGTTATACACTATGATAAAAATAAATTGGACAACTATCTAGTGTACTTTTTTTTAACATTATCACAAATGTTCTAAGCTAGATCTATCTGATATAGACTGGATTTCAGAACTCCAGCACTGCACTACTGCGATTCATCACCATAAATTCGCCTGCTTTGTGTACAGAGGCACGATCATTGATACAAGTTATTTCATATTACTTGAGAAAATCTAAATTCTACATAATTAATTAATGCAAAAAGATTGAAAAACAAATAAGACATTATATTATAAATCAAAGATAAAATAAACAAATGCAAAGAGAAGATTTTTTTTTTTTTTTATTAACACGAGAAGAATATTTTTATTCGTTAGTTAGCAATCACTTCCCTACATTACATACATTCTTTATTTGGAAGAGAAAAAGATTATTATTATATAAAAATACTGCTAACAGAATTTCATAGAGAATACAGTTTTTAAAATTGTGTAAAAAAAAATTAAACAAAATTTTCATATTCTTAACATCTGGATGTTGCATCAAATATGAATCATCAAATATTAATTGTACGGTTAGGATTTAAAATAACAAAAATTGGTTCAGAGATATTGCTTAAAAGTTAGCGTAAAATAATAATCATGATTGCATAAAGCATGAGTTAAAAAAAAATCATTCATTAATCAATGAATGTGATCAAATCACATACAT
Organism: Luzula sylvatica; assembly: GCA_946800325.1. NCBI lineage: Eukaryota > Viridiplantae > Streptophyta > Magnoliopsida > Poales > Juncaceae > Luzula > Luzula sylvatica. The sequence goes on along the minus strand of OX326958.1, from coordinate 27,150,418 downwards.
CTAGTCTTTGTAAACATGACACACAAATAATCACATAAAAAGTTAGCCCTATCAAAATATAAAATCTATGAATGAGATGATGGCACCAAGGTTGTCATATTCGGGATTTTACCTTGAATAGTTTATGAGTATAATCGAATCGGATCGTATTCGTATTTTGAATTGTAAGATTCTATGACAAATGAATATTAATTAGAAAACTGACCTAACGAACACGAATTTCTAAATAAAATGATATAACTTAATTGGTAGAGTATATTTTATTCATCTGAATCATTATAATCCTATATGATATATTATAAATAAACAAAAAAATGAATTGTGTATAACTATGCAAATGTTAACAACAACCAACCAAAATATTAAGAATTTATCAAATTAGTACTATGTTATACAAAATTCAAATCCGGAGTAAAAAAACTAAGATAAAATAAAACAAGTAATATACACAAAAATAAGTTAAGTAAAATAAAGAATATATGTGAAAAAAACAAGTTATTTTAGTCTTGCAATATTACCTTATTTTACAATATGTCAATATTTTATTTTGTATTCCAAGTTACTTAATTTGATCTGGGGTTCATAATCATTTTGGAAATTAAATGTTGTATGAGTCATGCCAGTGGAATCGTAAAATCGTAAATATAAAAGATTTTACCATATTTTACGTTTTGAATCGATATTCTATCAGGATTCTACCAAATTGAGATTCTATGTCCGTCTTGAACCGTTTTGTCGAGTTAGAATCGTAGAATCATAAGATCGTAAGATTCTAAGACTTGAATCAGGTTTTTGACAACTATGAATGACACATCAAAAAATCTAATAGCTAATAACATGATGGCGTGGCTTAATGTGAAAGCTTCGAAATAGATGAAAAATATAAGGCTTCGATTAATTCATTAAAATATTTTGCATCACTTATTGGTGCACTTTTGGAATTCCAATGCTTTTAAATCACAACATATACATAAATAATCACAAAATCATACAAGTTTCGTTATAAATACAAATTAACAAATTTTATCATTGAGAGGGACAATCTAATCTTTTTTCGATAATACAATAGTACCATACATACTTAGATAGCTTTAATCTATACAAAAGTTTATGTAATATAATAGAATATTTCTTGAGAGTTTAAATAATTTTTTTTTGACATTTTAAATCATTGAAAGATTTTCATAAGTACACCGCAATAGAATGATTCATGCCAATTATATGCATGTTACAATGTTCATGAGATGCGTTTGAGATCCTTTAGAGATTGTCAAACTTAGGGGTGATTTGAGAATCGAATATGTCAAATTCTGTTTAATCGGTCCGTTTTTTCAGTTCGGTTCGGTTTTGCTGTTTTGAGAACCAGTTAAACCGGACAGACTGAATTACATTTATTTTTCACATTTTTCCATTCATTGCTAATATAAAAAATTAAATTTCATATTACAATATTACAAATAATATAATTATATTTTAAATGATTTGTTTCAATAATTTTGTTAGATAAAATTTGAATTTTATTACCGAAATATTTGAATTTTAAGCTATAAAGTTTTTTAATTGGTTCAACCGAATAAACCAAATAAGAATTATGTTTATTCGGTTTGGTTTTAAATCAGTTTAAAGTTTAATTTGGTTCGGTTCGGTTTGAATCTAATTCGGTTTAAATTGATTTAGCCTTATCCAATTCGGTTTGAATTACAAAAGTACGCATTCCGATTCTAATTTGTTGACATTCTTTGATAGATTCTAATTCTATATCATTATTTTCATAAGATTATATCGATTGTAAATGTATATACAAACTTTCGATTGAGTTACAAATGTACCCATTTCGATTCAAAAAAGTTAATTGAATGAAATGTTAAAATGAGAAGAGTCTTTTCTTAGTAATATTCAAAGAATTCAAAACTTTTACAAAAGTATGAATACTTTGCAAACGACAACATTGCGATAAATCAAATGCACGGAGAATAAATAACGCAGATGTGAACACGGAATACAATGTACAGAAGTGCCCTCTATTATCTTCTATGGCTCTTAATATTCATGAGTTTATGAATTCCAAGATAAAAACACACATTGATATGGTAATTGCATGAAACGGTGCATAGAAGAATAGAGAGAGAGGGTGGGGGAGAGAGAGAGAGAGAGAGAGAGAGAGAGAGAGTATTTGATGAAGATATCATAGGTCGCTATCTAAAAGGAGTGACAGCAAGCTGATGTGACGAATCCTCGGTTTCCTTTGATGGTAAAAGAAACCTCTCTCACTCTATCCCACCACCCACCTTTCCTTCTTCATCTAATCTTTTCTTACTCCCTAACCCTAACCCTAGCTTCTAGTAGCCCCCTATTATCCTTTTTTATTTTGATCCTCTCTCTCTGCAGAGAAAAAGAGAGAGAGAGAAGGGGGGGGGGGGGGGGGGGGTGAGTGTGTCAGTGGGTGGATAGATAGAGTTGGAGGTATATTACCGGATTTGGGAACAATCATTATAATCAAGAAGGCTCTCACTTTCAACCATTCTGGGAAACTTTTATTTGATTAGACAACCCTATCTCTGACTATTTTTGTTTTTGCATTTATACATACATCAACAACATTATCAATACAAATCTATTGACTATATGAATGTGACTATGAAGATATATTATACTGAAATAAAGGGCTCACAGATCCCAATTCTCTTTTGACTATATTTGACCATTAATTCTCCTTCCTTTGTTGTATCGTGCATGGTAGGCACCATACAGGAAAAAGAAAACTTCTTGTTTGAATAAATAGTAAATACAATGTGGTGTTCCTGTTCAGAGAAGAAATGACAGGTCAATCTTCTCTAATTTGAAATTCTCTTGTTTGATTTGAGTGTAGGTCTGTCTACCAATCTTGCTTCAATTTCTTTTGATTTTGTGCTACATCATTTTCCTGCAATTCTCCATATGGACTTTTGTAACATTTTATCTATTTAAGTATGATTAAAAGTGAAAGTTCGAATTGTTTGCTTAAGATAAAGACTGATATATTTAAGACAAAGATAGAAGTGTTAATTAATTAACTAAATGATATAATTTGTACATCTAGATAGAAAGAGCTATGATTATATTTGTGTGGGTCTTTGATCTTGTGCAAGTATCAGAAAGACCAATTTGGTAGATAAAGTCATTGGGCCTTTTTGCCATCTTTTTTCCCTTTCTGACCCTGAACCCTAATTTCTGGCAAAGATACCACCATGCCTTTTCCTCTCCTATTTCCTTAATTGCAGAATTTACTATTTGAAAATTAGCACATAATCAAAACCAAATTGCATGACTTTGAAAATTAGGGTTTGAGAAAAAAAAGTGAGAATTAGGGGACAAGGAGCAATAGGGAGAAGGTGTGCTGAATAGAATGGTCCCTCGACCCAACAGAAAGAGAGGTGGATTCATGAAATAGATAAATAAATAGTTAGAAAGATACATTGCATAAATTGCATAAATATAGATGATGATTGATATAATATTTTTCCTTTGAAGTTTGGAAAGTACATAGCTTAGGAATCATTGAATATTGATGCAGTAGACAGCACATGGTTCCTCATTGATTCATTTGTACTCAGAGGGATGGCACTCATTTCTCATCTCATAATTCATATCATATCATTATATCATTTCTTCAATATAAATTAAGCGGCAATATGGGGGTTTATAAATAGCGAGCCCCCTTCCTATGCGTACTTTCATCGGCATTTAAACACGCCATCAATGGACTATATTTATTTCATGTCTCAACTCTCAAACACATTTTCAGTATAACATGCTTACGATTAACTATAGCAAAAATAAATATGTAAAATTTTATTTTGGATTCAAGAGAAAAAGCCCTTTCGGCTTTTGGTTTGGCCCAGCCCATCATCAGGTAAGTAAGAGTTAAATATTAACTTCTTTTATATGTGTTTATACCTCATACTATGAAATTAGACAACAAAGTCGTTGTAGTATAGTGGTAAGTATTCCCGCCTGTCACGCGGGTGACCCGGGTTCGATCCCCGGCAGCGGCGTTAATTATTTTTTTGCATTTTTTTTGACAAGCAACTCAATTAAATTTTGATTACTGATGAGTATGTACAGGCCCGGTCCTGTGATATTGGAGGCCTGCGACGATTAATACGGTGAGAATTTGTACAAATATTTTTTGAATTATATTTATTGAAATTATAGTGTATGGAAGAGTTGCAAAAATATTATTTTTAACCTGTTTTTGTGCCCTTATAAAATCTCAATCTTCACATTATAATATTACAGCTTTAAATAAACGTCATGTTTTAGCAACTAAAACTAAAAATGAGACCGATATTAAGTTAAAAAAGGACATACGAGTATTAAGCTCTTATCATTGGTTTAATCATTCAAAATTCGCGAGTTCCCCTTGTTTTCCATTACTTCATTTTGCGAGGCATCTTCCACTTCGAAAATTAGCGACAATTTCTTGGCTTCATTTTCTTCTTCTCCATATTTTAGGATAACAAACTTTCAAACCTTCTTTTCTCTTCTGGATACCTGATGAAAGAAATGCAATTAGAAATTACATTGCACAAACCCTTCAATTCCAACAAAATATCTTGGAATACTTAGTACACTAAAAAGAACAAGAATAAGACTCAAGTAAGAACCACTATCTTCAGAGCTAGCAAATGGATCATATCTTCTCCCTTGACTTATTTGCTTGTTCTTGTACAAAATTAACAATAAAGACTAAAGAGACATATAACATAGATGTTCGTGATGTATCTGTATCTGGAATCCCTCATCTTCAACTTTGCAATTGCCATGAGACATAAAAAGACTAAATTTTCAACGAAACAAAGAAATATACTTGGATAATACCATATTTTCTCGAGGCTTCTTCTAGAAATAAACAAGGATTTGTGACTGGCGATCCGGTGCTCTTGCAATTATCCACAAATTGAGAAGAACAATTGAATAATTCGCCAATTTGAAACGCGTAGAACTGAAAAATTAACAACAAATCAATAGAATTGAAAGATTAACAACCTTGAATTGAATTTTTATAACTGTAACTACTAGATAGAGGTTAGGGACGGTTTCGTGATCCAAAAGAATGACCTCAATTTCACGATCCTACATTGTTTCACTTTAATGACCGCAATGTGCGGCGATGCAAGGACCTGGTGGGGAGGCCGAGGGGTCAGCTCCAGTCTAGTCATGGCGTACTGGGTCAGTGAATGTATGCTCGCTGTCGCATCCGCGCACATCTCCAACTCTACTCGCATATGTGAAGCAGATGAACAAGTGGAGGCCTGTGCCCATGCTAACTGGGCAAAGTCCAGGGCCGGCTCTGAGTATGTAAAAGAATCATTATAACGTAAGCAACAAAATTAACAAAAAATCATCATATTGATCAAGGAAAAACTGGTATTGTTGATGGATACTAATCAAATAATTCGTTCAATTTTGACTTCATATTTTTACTGATTGTGTAATACAGGAAAGTAATATTCAACAGATTTTAGCTTATACCAGGAATGTAAAATTGATGCGATTGCCAATACCGGTACTGGTAATTTCCCAATACTATCTGAATTTCTAAAGTAAGAGACTCGTAATTATTTTTCACAATAGTAAGATATTTATTTGAATTCCGAAATTTAAGTTATATATATGTTCATGTTTAATCAGAACTATCGTATATGTCTTCATTTCGGTGAAAAATCCAGATGTAGACCGTCACCGTGTGATCGAAAAAATGCTTATTTGGATATGTTTGTAATTGTGTATAATATGATGTCTTTAATGTATTCGACAAAAATATAAACATATATTATGTTCTGAGTTTTAATTTAATAAATTAATCAACCACGACAATCTCATAATTACACAACAATATTAGAAACGAAGTGAGGTTTGACAATTGATTTTCTTTATAATATTAATTCCGCAAATCGAAATCTCAAATATTCAGTAAAAAAATTTTTTTTGCTGAAATGTCATGTTTTTTTTTTAAATTCTTCGTATAGGTTCGAATTATTCTTGCACTTTTAAAGAACTATGCAACCAATCTTGAAAAAAAATGTGCAGATTTTTTTTTTATCAATTTGATAATTATTTGTAGTACATAGGGCTTGATTCACGGCATTTAGAAGGATAATACAAGACAATGACATTGATTTCCTGGATAAAGGAAATGTTGGGTGTTTGATAAGAAAGAAAAAGATAGAACTTCATTTCCCTCTTCCATGTCATTCACGCCTCTTTTCCCTCATCTGTTGTCTCGCAAATGAAGCGAGAAAACAGCCAAGACTTTCATCCTCTCCTTGGCGCTGTTGTCTAGGGCCGTTTGATGTAAAAGACTTTGAAGGATATTGAAGGATTCTTGTATTTTCTAGAGAAAGTGAAATGAGGATAAATATTTGAAGGCCATCATTATCTTGCATGTGTTGTTTGATGTGTTAGATTTAGATAATGGAAAATGAAATCTATTGTTTGATGTAAAGGATAATTGAAAAGTAATTATAAGGATTTGAGATATATGAGATATGTTTTATTTGACAAGTAGTTGGTTTGTATATATTTATTATTATTACTGTTACATTTAATTAATAAATCAATAATAATAATAATAATTTATTATTATTACTATTACTATTATTATCAAAATAATAATTTTATTAATAATTATAATTATTACAGTACTTAGTAATAATAATAATATAAATATTATATTATATTTATCACAATAATAATAATTACTAATTATAATTATTACATTTAATAATAATAAAAATATTATATTATATTATTATCGTAATAATAATAATTACTAATTATAATTATTACATGTAATAATAATAATAATAATATTAATAAAAATATTATATTATATTATTATCATAATTATCATAATTATATTTAATAATAATAATAATAATATTATATTATATTATTATCACAATATTAATAATTACTAATTATAATTATTACATTTAATAATAATAATAATAATAATAATATTAATAATAAAAATATTATATTATATTATTATAATAATAATAATTACTAATTATAATATAATATATTTTCTAATTATAAAATATGTACTTAATTAATATAATAAAATAATATTAATTAATATAATATAATATTAATAATTACTAATTATAATTTTTATATTTTCTATATTATATTTATACATATAATATAATTTATGTACTTAATTAATATTAAGTATATGATAATATTAATTATATATAATATGCACTGATTTATAAGTGTAATTAATTAATTAATATTATATGTACATGATAATATTCATTATTTATATTAAAATAAAAAAGATATTAGGTTTAAATTAATGTTATATTTAATCTTGGAAAACATTGAGAGATTGTGTTTTCCCAATTTTTTTGAGAGACACCAAATGCAAGAAAATACGGACGAAGGACAAGCATGCGAGATTTGGGAGATTTGGGATTCTAGCTTTATCTCTCACGTCAAACCAGTGTTCTGGAAATCGGCCTTGGCGGCCGATTAATCACCGATTAATCGTTCCTTGATGGTACGCCGTCGAGATAAGCCCTTGGCGTTTTGTGTTTGGCGGAATCCGCCAAGACCGCCAAGCCATCGCCGAGCCGATTTTTAGAAGTGTTTTTTTTTTTTTTTTTTTTTTTGTTTTGGCAATTTTTTTTTTTAATTGCCATACATAGCCTAGTTGTTTGAATGTGAATCACAAAAAATTATATATTATGAGAGGCTGTGGGATACTATTCAAAATAACGATCGTTTTCGTTATGGATTGCCAATGGATCTCCATTGACATCAAAAAAAATTAGGCATCAATAATGAAAACGATCGTTTGTCGGATACTATTCAAAAAAATAAATTTGGACTAAATTTTTTCATATTATATATATATATATATATATATATATATATATATATATAAATTATTATTATTATTTGAGTTTATGTTAGTTTAGTGACGTAGTGTATTTTGTTACTTAAATTATTTAAAAACTTATTAAAAAAAACTGTGATTTGTAATTTTGTTTAATTAATTTAAATATTAAATATAAAAAAATAAAAATTCGTCGAGATCCGCCGAGATTCCCGATTAATGCCGATTAATCATCCTTGGCGCGATGGTCGTGATTTCTGGAACATTGCGTCAAACACAAGATTTACTAGGTTTCTTGGCGGCAGTCGGCACAACTTCTTTGAGATTCTTGGCGGCAGTCGGCACAGTTCGCTCTCTTTCGTCGGCACAATCTCTCTCTGTCGTCGTGGCCAATCCTCTCTATCCCTCTTTCACTTTCTCCACAACCCTCTGCCCCGCCTCCCTCCCCTCTTCAGTCCCCTCTTTTCTCCACAGCCCCGCCTCCCTCCGCCTCTCTCTTCTCGCTGAAGTATCTCGCTGAAGTTTCTTCTCGCTGAAGTTTTCTTCCCTCTCTCAAGCTTTTTCCGAAGTTTTTTTTGAGGAGGGAGAACTTTTTGAAACCCTACTAAATCCGATTTTTGGCGTACGCAATTCGAAGAATTTCGTTGTGATTTCGATTGATCCTTCAGAATGCAGGTTCGCATGTTTTTGTAGTTCTTGATTGAAGTTTTTGTGTTTGGTATTTGTTTTGATTTCAAACCCTAGGAATAGTTATTGCAATTATCCTTTCGTTCCTGTCGATACATTCAAATCTGGTAGTTGAAATAATTTTATGATTTGATTTGAATTAGTATCGAAATCGATGTTAATATTGAGTTCCCAAATTGAAATTGGTTTCGGAATAGATCTAGATTCCTGTTAAATTTGAAAAAATAATATTGACTCCTATAAAATCTGTGTTCTTTTGATAATTTGTAGGCTAGTGACAGATTCAGCATGAACTCACAACTCGAGCATTTGCAAGCCAAATATGTGGGGACTGGCCATGCCGATTTGACTCGATTGTACGCCTCTTATTGCTCTTTTAAATATGCATAAAATTACATACCATGAATATAGAATTAACAGATAATTAATCGTAAATTAAATTTGCAGTGAATGGGCGGTGAATATTAATCGTGATAGCTATGCTTCGTACATTGGGCATCACCCAATGCTGGTGTACATGGCCATTGCCGAAAATGAATCGATTGGGCGAGAACGCTACAATTTCATGCAGGTCTGTAATCGTTTTAATTTTTTCATCATAAGTGGTAATTCAATTCAATTTAATTATTTGTGTTTGGAATTTGGGCAGAAAATGTTACTTCCATGCGGACTCCCTCCAGAGAGAGACGAAGACTGAAGTGCGATAACAATATTCACAGGGAAATTTTCATTAAAAACCCTACATTATGTCTGAATTTCCCATGATATTATTAAGGCATCCTTGTATTTTGTTTTAAATCACGACATGCAATCTTTTGATCTTTTAATGTTATCTTCTTTTAGACGCACAATAAGAATCGTAATAATATTCTCGAAAAATTCCTACATTAATAAAATCCAACAAAATTTCCATAGCAGAAACTAAAACAAAACATAACAATCGAACATTCTATTTCATCTCATTCGGACTTGGATGACTTTTTCTTCTTTTTAGGACGCGACACCTCAGCATTACTCGCAAGATACGCTTCGGCTTTGATATTTCTGTCCATTTGATTAATCTTAAATTCCTTGGCCTTTTCCTTCAACGATTTCGCAATCGTGGAAACATCATTATTATCTTTCGAAGTCGAACCCGTCTCCTTAGTACCAACATTATTTTCCTACATAATAATAATATAAAAAAAAATGAGTGAAGAATTTTATATTTTTATTTGTTTTTAAGGATTTAATGATTGAAAAAAATGGAACCTTGGGAGGAAGAAAAGAAGCGCCGCGTTTTCGTTTATTTTCGACGGCTTTTTCGGCTTGTTTCTCCAATTTCCCAATATTTTCCCAATATTTCCTGAATTTCTCAAGTACGAGACTCACAATTCTCACAATAATATGATTTTAAATTTTAATTCGAAATTATATATATATATATATATATATATATATATATATATATATATATATATATATATATATATATATATATATATATATAGGGTCTTCGAGTTCAATTCTAGATTGTTAATGAGGGATTATCAATTGGATTAGATTTACGAAATTCAACAATTTAATATATTTTGTCTTATTTTCGTTGTCTTTACCCTCCGTGTATTTCATGGGGTATGGTTGGCCGTTATTTTTTTTTTTCATAATCTAAATCATTGATTTAAATAACGGCGCAATAACGTCGTTATAGCGCAAATCGAAATAAATATTTATAAAACGTAATACCGCAATTTACTAAAAAACGTCGCAATATCGCCGCTATATCGCGCAATAACGATGATTATATGCAAATTACAGTCCAAACGCTACGGACCGATATATCGCAATTTAAAACATTGATCTAGATACTCCTACGCAATTAAAATGTTTATACTTTATAGATAGTTAAATTAATTTCATCTTTTCATACAAATCTTAGCGGAAGAAATCAGTTGAGCCAAATTCGATTTTCCAATATATTGCAAGAGGATGATAATCTTTCTGTGCTTATTCTTCGACTAAATCAGCAAGTTCAGAAACCAGAGCATTACATCTTTCTTTACACAAAATTGAAACAAATGAAAAACGCTTTTTAGCAAGTTGAATTAATAGCAGCAAATTATCAGAAATTTTTGTTTATAAATCCTGCAAATATTAAAGTATCACAAATGATAAAATTCCAATTATATTCATGCATAATTTAAAAAGAAACCAAAATAACCAAATTTATATATGGGATATGCCCCAAAAAAATACAAAATTATCTCTACAATGAGTGCAAATTTCAAGTATATATTTTTTTACAATTACAAAAATCATGTGTTCTTCGAAAATTAGATTTGTCAATTTCATTGACGTCAGTTCTAAGCATCTTCAAAGTTAGAAAAAAACTATTATATGTTTGTTCCATAAGAAATATATTTTTTGTTAGTATAAAACATCATGAGCATAGTTTTAACTTTTAATTGTGACTCCTACCAATATTATATTATATCTTTACAAATGATAAAATTCCAATTAATATTCATTGATAGTTTTTTTCAAAAAAAAAAAAAAAAACCGATCAAACTGCCCATACCACACATAAGTTTTTTATTTTTTTATTTTTTTTTATCTATGTACGATTTTGAAATTCCCAAATTATAACATGTAAATATGTAAAGTGAAAAATTCAAATCTTTTATGTTGAAACTAATTTTATATTTATCCCCCAAATCTCAAGATGTGACAAAATATTCTTATAAAATAAGAAACATCTCCATATATTGTTTAATTATTATTTTGTAAAAATATATTATTGGTATCACATATACAATTATTATTTGATATGAATAATTTCAAATTTCAAACTAAATTAAAGATACAATAAATTAATTATGTTCCGGAGCGAGAATATTCCTAGTATCTTTTGAAATCTCAATTATTTTGTCAAAAGGATATCTTTTGCTCAAATGTCGTTTTTTTATTCTTCCTATAAGTTCGAATTATTCTTGCCCTTTTAAAGAACTATGCAACCAATCTTGATAAAAAATGTTCAGAATTCTTTTATCAATTTGATAATTATTTGTAGTATAGCATCGATAACATTTTATTCCATTATTAAAGTTGAAATGTATTAAATTTACCCACCTTCATCCATAATTAAGCATTTTAACAAAGCCAAGTTATTCATAATTATTGACTATTATATTTTGTAATGTGGTTTCATCAAGTACATTATTTTTATATTTGATCTTTTAAGCCATATATTTTGTGTGACAATTTGTAAATGTAAATTGTAACCGTTAGAAATTTTGATGTGATTTGATCGCATTCGTACATATTTAAGCTAGATTGTTTGAAAATAATATTATGTGTATTCATTTGTGTATTATTATTTTACAACAAATTTTAAACCATTTTTTAAGCCATGTCATTTTAAATTCAAAATGTACGATTAAAAAAATCACACGCTTGTATTATATGTAACGTCCACATGTCAATGAATATGAAAAGTCTTGTTAAAAAAACATTGGCACACACAAGTTATACATTTTTGTTGTTTAATAAAACAAATATTATTTAATATTTATCATATATGATATTTTTCTTTTTCATCCAATTAATAAATATATATAATTTTTGTATAGGAGACATTATAATGTTTTTTTGATATAAGTTATATTAATAGTATTTTAAGAACTTCAATTTCAAAAATTCGTCAAATATATTCACTTGAATTTTTATTTATTTTGATATCCATATTTGTGTAGTTCATGCATAACGTTTTTTATTTGAATTTGTGAACATATTATTTAAGAAAAAAATAATGCAGAATAATCCATATTTGATATAATTGAATTAAAATTATAAATAAAAAACTATAATGGTAAGAATCTTATATAATACTAAGTAGGTTATATTTTTGTTTTTGTTTAAATAACTTTGATACCAAAATTTTACAAACTTAAACTTAAGTGAAAATGAGTAGTTTACATATTAATATATATATAACTTCTCAAACTTATAAACATTTATTAAATAATATTGTTATTTTTGAAGTTATAACTTCAAAAATATAACATGATGTCAAATAATTTTTAATTATATAATTTTCTTAATTGAATATTGATATTAATTTTTAACTATTTGACTATTAAATGTGATGTTGTGAGGTCGCATCTCAATATTAATTTTTAACTATTTGACTTCTCAAATTGTTTTTATCAAAGAAAAATTAATTAATATTATATAATTAATTATGTGTATTTATTAGAGAGGTCATATCTTTCAATGTTTCTTTATTTTATATTGCGTGAATTATTGTGAGTAGCATTATATAATTTATGTTGTTACATATATATTTTTAAATTATGTTATACTTAAGATATTATTATATTGTTGTACTAATATATGTATACATATTTGATAAGAAATGAGAAATTTTTTACCAAAACATGATATAATAGGAAATATATCCATGATTATCCATAAATGAGTTCTATCAATATGATGAAATTAATAATATAATGTCAAATAATTTTATTATTATTATCGTTATAAAAGGTTGTATTTCATATTAAAATGAAAAAAAAACACAAGTACCATAATCTAAGTGTAGCGCGAGTACTATCCAAGTATGTATGACATTTGATTATCAAAACAAGCATTGAACACGAAAAATATAAACAAATAACGTTTATTCAAGTCTGAGTAAATTAAAATTCGTCCAAGTTGCAAACATAAAATAATAAACGGACACAAATATAAACAATTATCTAATAGTTGCATCCATACACAAATATAAAATACTAGCTTTAGGCCCGCGCGATTGCGCGGGGCACCTTTTTTTGTGTTGCTTTGTGTTTTTTATTTTAGATGATAAGTTTTGTTCTATTGTTAGTAATTTTTTTGGCTCGGTGTTTTGTTTTGTTTGTGTTGTCAACACGGATGCGGGACTACAATGAACGTTGGGCATGTTTGGATGATTGTGTTAGAAATTACATGAAGTAAATTCACCTTCCGCAAGTCGACTTTCCGTAATTGCACTTCAAATTATAATGTTTGGATTCACGAAAGTGAAACTACCATATTTTAATTTTTTATGTTTGGCTTGATGTAAATGAATTATGAAATTTCAAGATTTATGTGTTAAAATTTTGCAATAAATGTAACCATTAACTTTGACATAAATTTTAATTTAATCAAGAAACTAATAATCATCAAAAACATAATCATAAATAAAATATACCATCACATTACAATCCAAAAAATGACTTTTACATAATTATTTCCATTTCACAAACTATCACTTATTCCGATGTTCTCATTGCGTAATAATCAATTCAATCCTCTTGAAGAGTAGAATTGAACTTTAAAAACATAAAAGACAATATCTTCGTTTATTACTAAATATTGACATACTGATGGAAAAAATAGCCGCTTCTCGTATATATTTTAGTAGATATTGACATACGGGGTAATAAAAAATGAATTACATAGTTGGAGGGAGATTCAAGTTGATTTAAGTTGGAGAGAGAGGACGGCTTACATAGTTCAATTTGAGGACAAATCTGAGTTGAATTCGAGATCCCCAATAATACTCCCAATTCAAACCCTAATAACAAGAAAATCTTTAATGAGGGTTGAATGAAGAGATGACGTTGGGCTGAACGAAGAGATGGGGGCGCTGGTTTGGAGCGAGCCGAGAGGACGAGGTTGAGTTGCACGAAAAGAAGGGGCGCTGGTGACGCTGGTTCAGAGGTGATTTACTCTCCCGCCAAGTTTTTCTTTGTGATGTATCTCCACTTCTCGTAATTTGGAAGGGAGGTGGAGTTGCAGGAAAAGAGAATGATGATGTAAAATGAGTTACAGAAATTTGATAAAATACATCAAACCAAACAACGAAAAATAGATTAATGCAGTAACTACACTTACTAACTGACACAATTACTGCAAAACAAACAGCCCCTTGAAAAGAAATTCCTTCTTGATCATGATGGGGGTCTATAGTTTTAGTGGATTCAAATTGTTCACAAATTAGCCCGATTATAACATCACTATGTATGGTATCAGTTAAAATGATAATTAAACATTGCTACTTTCTCCTGCTCTTCCTTCGGGACCGCAGAACCCTAAAACAGAAATACACAAAATATAATCATATAATATATTAAAAAAATTTAAATAATTGTTTTTGGAGAGTGATATTAAAATTTTACCTTGAAGCCCAACTTTGTTGTCAAATTGTAATTTCAAGTTTCGATCCTTTTTGGAAATATGGGGGCTGAATTGAAAAATTGAGGGCTAATTACAGTTTCATTGCTGCGACGGTCAATTTGAGGTACGGGAGAGTAACTTTATCCACAGAGAAGAAACCCATGGCGGCACCATATTCAGGGGGCATGTTCACAATTGTCGCCATATCCGCTAGTGATAACTGACCCACTTCTTCCCCATAAGATTTGACAATTTTATCCACAGAGAAGAAAATCAAGTCTTTGTGGTAACTCCATTTTACAATTTTCCGTTCCATTCGAAACCCAACTACGCCAGGCATAACCATGCTCATTGGTTGCGATATTCAATAAAAACAAATTATCAATAGTATATTAAATAATTCACAGAGGTATATTTGTAATTATGCATAAAATTAAATATACCTGGCCAAGCATAGTAGCTTCGGCTTCGATACCGGGCAGAATCATGCTCATTGGCTGCCAAATTAAATAAAAACGAATTACGCAATATTATATTAAATATTTCTCAGGGGTATATTTGTAATTATGCATAAAATTAAATATACATGGCCAAGCAGAGTAGCTTCGGCTTCGATACCGGGCAGAATCATGCTCATTGGCTGCCAAATTAAATAAAAACAAATTATGCAATATTATATTAAATATTTCTCAGGGGTATATTTGTAATTATGCATAAAATTAAATATACATGGCCAAGCATAGTAGCTTCGGCTTCGATACCGGGCAGAATCATGCTCATTGGCTGCCAAATTAAATAAAAACGAATTACGCAATATTATATTAAATATTTCTCAGGGGTATATTTGTAATTATGCATAAAATTAAATATACATGGCCAAGCAGAGTAGCTTCGGCTTCGATGCCGGGCAGAATCATGCTCATTGGCTGCCAAATTAAATAAAAACAATTTATGCAATATTATATTAAATATTTCTCAGGGGTATATTTGCAATTATGCATAAAATTAAATATACATCGCCAAGCATAGTAGCTTCGGCTTCGATACCGGGCAGAATCATGCTCATTGGCTGCCAAATTAAATAAAAACAAATTACCCAATATTATATTAAATATTTCTCAGGGGTATATTTGTAATTATGCATAAATTAAATATACCTGGCCAAGCATAGCAGGTTCGGCTTCGATACCGGGCAGAACCATGCTCATTGACTGCCAAATTAAATAAAAACAAATTATTCAATATTATATCAAATATTACACAGGGGTATATTTGTAATTATGCATAAAATTAAATATACTTGGCCATGTATTCCTGAATAATATATATGTTTTTGGAAAACAGTCAAACAACACTTGAAATTATTTCGACAATAAAAAAAATCAATAAAATTATATAAGAAAAACAACTAATGACAACATTTAAAAAATAATAATTTTGATATAGAAAAAAAAACTTTAAACCCTAATTTTTTTATTTATTCAAGAAAATGAGAAAGGTTTATAAAGTGAAGTTCTATGAAATAGCGCAATCTAGAATTTAAATTCGAGATCATAACTAATGAAGAAAATACAAACCTGATCACGCCGAAAAACCTTCACGATCAGTTTTTCCTTCGATTTCAATCGATACAGTTAATCTGTGCAATTGTAAATAGAATTTCAGTCATAAATTATGTGCAGGAAAAGCGTCCATGGAAAAATTTAGTTCCATGTACCACATAGGCTTTCTCGATCCAGGAAACATCCAATTGTATTATTCACAAAATTGGCTAATTAAATTAACAAAAAACAATGTTAAAAAAACCATAATTAAGGAATAAATAAAATAGAAATTTACCTAAACTTCCTTTGTTCACCATAAGTTAATATCGCATGAGAATGAGATGTCCCATTTCAATGTGCGTTCTGGAACTGAAATGAAAAAAATCCTGAAAATTGAAACAAATTAAGCACATAAATGATGAATTTTTCATTTTCATTTAAAAAAAAATCGCTTCTTACTCGATTGAAATAGTGTGTAGGGTTAGGTTGCGAAGATGTCGTCCAGTACCTGCCGAAATCTGTACCTGCAACTCACGTCGCCTGATCGCCATCGTGTTGGGCGAGCTCGCGTCGCCTAATCATCATCATTTTGAGCGAAGAGGACAGAATCAGCGCCGAAAAGAGCAGCCGTACTCGTCGAACTCCGAGCAGCCACCTTTAGGGTTTCGTCGGCAGAGCTTTGTCGTCGAGAGAAGACAACGCATGGACGTGCTCGAAGCTGGGAAGCGCGACGCGTCTTCCATACCGGCGACCATCGTGCTCGGCCGTCGTAGCGACCGTCTGGCTCCACTTTGCATGGCTTCACCTCCGTTTTCGCCACCTAGGGTTCGCTCGAGTTTCTTTTTCCCTCTCGCCGTGAAAATGTGATGAGAGAAGAGAGAGAGAAGGGGTTATGGCATGAGCCGTGCTTTTCGTTGCATGGACTCGGCACTCGGCGTACGTGCTCCATTGGAAGGTAGACAATACTGGTCCACGAAAAACGGGTCCATTCAATTTTCGACCGTCGGATCTCGATCGAACGGCCCAGGAATAACGGGCGACGTGGCAAGCTGTGGGAAGGGCGGCTCAGTAGCATTAGAGTAATTATAATATCCGACAGCGATGTTTGTATGAGTTTTTGTCTATTTTTCTGCGAGCAAAGTCATTTAAAAGGTAGTTTTAGTTCGATTATTGCCACATTCAAATTTGATTATAAAATCATCAAGTAAACCCAACTCGATTTAGGATTCGAAGATCGGTTTTCTGCAATATTTAATTGTAATTCAGAAATTCAAAATACGAATTCAAATTTAATAAGAAAATTAAAATTGTATAAATATGTAAATTCATTAACTATCGAGTTTCAAATCGAAAAAAATATAATTACCATACTCGTCGCGTAGCAAAAGTATTATCCTAGTTTGTAATAGCATTGAATTATCAAAACAAATCGAACATTGGAAATATAAACAAACAACATTCGTTCAAGTTTCAGTAAAATACAATTCAATTCGTGCAAGCTACAAAAATATAACAATAAACTGACATAAAATTTGAACTATATCTAAAAGTTTCATACAAAAAATATAGGGTTTTTTTTCATAATTTGAAGAAAAATTAGGATTTTTTGAAGAATTCTCCTTTAATTTATGTATGTTAATACTCTATGAATATTCAACAAAGTGGTTGTAGTATAGTGATAAGTATTCCCGTCTTTCACACGGGTGACCCAGGTTTGATCCCCGACAGCGGCGTATATATGTTTTTTTTTGTCTTTTTATTTTAAAGAGCAAACTCATTTAACAAGGTCGTTTTAGTTGGATTATTGGCACCTTCAAATTTGAATTATACCAACATGTAATAACATGTAATTATCAAAACAAGCATCGAACACGGAAAATATAAACAAACGATATTTATTCAAGTTTCAATAAATTAAAACTCCTCCAAGCTACAAAAATATAACAATAAACTAACATAAAATATAAACTATATCTAATAGTTTCATGCGTACTTACCAAAATTTAAAACATCACTTTTAAACTCTCAAAGAGACATAATCTATTTTTTAAGTTATGTATGTCAAAACTTTGTGAATATTCGACAAGTCGTTGCAGTATAGTGGTAAGTATTCCCGGTGACAGGTGACCTGGGTTCCATCCCCCGCAGCGGGGTATACATTTTTAGTCTTTTGTTTTTGACGAGCAAACTCATTTAACGATGTCGTTTTAATGGGATTATTGCCACATTCAACTTTGAATTATGAAATCATCATGTAAATGAACTCGATTTTGGACCCCGAGATCAATTTTATGCAATATTTAATTGTAATTCAGAAAATCAAAATATGAATTCAAATTTATTAAAAAAAAACTTAAAATTTGTATATGAATCTCTAGCGGTTTCAAATCGAAAAAACATAATTATCATACTCGTCGTGTAGCGGGAATATTATCCCAGTATGTACTAAGTTACTAACATAAGATTATCAAAACAAGCATTGAACAAGGAAAATATAAACAAACACCATTTATTCAAGTTTCGGTAAAATAAAATTCGTCCAAGCTACCAAATGGTAATAATAAACCGACACAAAATATAAATTATATCAATCTAATAGTTCCATACGTACTTACGTAATTCGAAACGACACTTCTTAAACTTTCGAAATGACTTAATCTAAGTTTAAGTTATGTATGTGAATACTCAATGAATAATCAACAAAGTCGTTGTAGTATAGTGATAAGTATTCCCGCCTATCACGCCGGTGACCTGGGTTCGATCCCGGCAGTGGCGTATATATATATGTTTTCTTTTTTGTCTTTTTTTTGACGGCCTATATATGTTTTTTGTTTTTAATGGGAAAACTCAATTAACAAGATCGTTTTAGTTGAATTATTTCCACATTCAAATTTGAATTATAAAATCATGAAGTAAACCCAACCTTGATTTAGGACTCTGAGATCAGTTTTATGGAATATTTAATTATAATTCACAAAACCAAAATTCGAATAAAATTTAGTAAGAAAATTAAAATTTTATATGAATCTAAATTCTTTAACCAGAGAGTTTCAAATCGAAAAAACATAATTACCATACTCGCCCCGTAGAAGGAGCTGTAGGTTCAAATTCTATTTGATTGTGTTTCATAACAATACCGATTCTGCTAATGATCTTTTCTAAGTGGGATTAATATATTAGAAGATCAAAATGATAATGATGAACAATATTAATGTTTGAAGGCAAATCAAGATATCCTCAAGAGTGAGAAATGACACGTGAAAAATCACGAAGAATGGAACGGGACGAATCATGAAGAATCCTGAAGATAGGAACCCGAAGACTTGAAACAAGTTGAAAATTGCATGACTTGGATAATCGTAAAATACACCACGGCCTCAACCTAGGTTTTCTCATACTCAATTTAATTTATTAAGCTAAAAAAAAAACGAGTAAATGGAGAAGGCTCGGTGGCCCTCCATCCATTGGTGCCAATGAGACTCGAACCCACAACCTCTCACAACATAAGATTTGTGTGTCTCACACCCAACCACTGGACCATGAGCCAGTTCATGATTCGTCCCGTTCCATTCTTCGTGATTTTTCACGTGTCATTTCTCACTCTTGAGAATATCTTGATTTGCCTTCAAACATTAATATTGTTCATCATTATCATTTTGATCTTCTAATTTATTAAGCTCAATTATGTAAATAATTATGGATACACTAATTATGTCCGCGAACAGAATAACGTAAATAACAATGACTTGGTTCCTCTCGTGAACAGAACATTCCGTCCGCGAACAGAATAACAATGAACTATGGATACACTAATTATGTAAATACCCACATTTCACCTCTCTCATCCAACTCTTCCATCAATTCAATAAACTTCATCCATTATCATTGAGCTTAATATCTAAATCATTAGTTAACCCTAATTCATCCATAAACTTCAAATCAAATCCAACTTGTGTGACCGATTCGTTAGGTTAGCTCAAATGGATTAGTTTCGTGTTAAGGCTAGCAATTTCTTCTTTGCAAAGTCTAATCCAATCCGATAGAATGATGTAAATCGGCTTAGGAAGCCTTGTAATCGTTCGATCGGGAAATTGAAAAGGGTGCCCAAGAGCCGCAAGTTGACCGTGAAGCATCTCCGAAAACGTAGGTACTTCTGAAAGTCGAATCTGTCTACTAGCAAATAAATAAGAGTTAAAGTAAGTAACTCTCTACCGAACTCCGTAATTATATTGCGTGTCAATTTGGTTTATGTGATATTGTTCTCTTTGTTAATTACTTTTCGCACTATTTCAATTACTAGTTAATTAACAAAGAATATTTCTAATTGAATATTGATAAAAGTCGAAAATAAAAATTAAGTCATTTATTTTACTTAATCAGCACACCCGGAGTATCATCCTAGTATTACTTACATTAGATTATCAATTAAACAAACATTGAACACGGAAAATATAAACAAACAACATTTATCCAAGTTTTAGTAAAATAAAATCCGTCCAAGCTACCAAAATGTAATAATAAACCGAACTCGATTTAGGACGTTTAGTATGAAATTCAGAAAATCAAAGTATGAATTCAAATTTAATATGAAAACGGAATTTGTATATGAATCTAAATTCATCAACTAGCGGGTTTCAGATCGAATTATGGATCCGGATTTCAAATCCAATTTTGGATCTTGTGATCTTGTTTTGAAATTGGAAAATGTTGGACATACATACCCCCATCTCTTCCTCAAGAGACTTGATGACGTGGATATGATTTAACACTTTAAGAGTTAACACATAAATTCATGATTTGACATTTTAATTGTGTGTTCAATCATAAAGTAAGATAATCAAATCATAAATTAAGATGTCAAATCATGTAATTATATGTTAATTTTATAGATATTAAATCATATCCGCGTCATCAAGATTCTTGGGAGAGAGTACCAGAGGGTGTACATCACTACTCTTTGAAATTTTATTTATTGATGAGTACAGGAAGTAACCATTTTAATTTTAATACAATTAATAAAATTATCCAAAATGGGGTGTACATCACTACTCTTTGAAATTTTGTTTATTGATTAGTATAGGAAGTAACCATTTTAATTCAAGTAATAAAATAATAAAATTAGTAGTAGCCATTTTAATACTAGTAATAAAATTAACCAAAAAATCTTGTCGATAAAGAAAAAATGACTATTGATACATAGTAATAAAATAATTAGTTCATTTACGACTTCACATGTATTATTTTATTTTCCGCATTACACTGATACTGATTTTATAATACATCAAAGTAATATTTAACCTATTTTAGCACATACTAAGACTGTAAAACTGATGCAATTGCCAACAAGATTTACAACTTTTCCTATGAATGCAAAACAAATTAAAGTAGGAATGTAAAACTAATTATGTAGAAATGATTCATTGAACACAGAAAATATAAACAATCAACTTTTATTCAAGTCTCGGTAAAAATAAAATTGCGTCCAAGCTACAAAAATGTAACAAATAAACTGACACGAAATATAAACTATATCAAATAGTTTCATACGTACTTACGAAAATTCAAAACGACAATTCTAAAACTTTGAAAAGGACTATAAATCCAGAAACAAATAATAAATTAAACATCCCTTAATCTCGAAACAATTTCCACCTCTTTATCCCTCTCTCTCTCTCTACTTCTTTGCAGCCCCGTCAGTAGCAGAACCGGCGCCGGCACCAGTAGGGTTGAGCTCATCCCAAGCCTCGATCCAGGTCACCATAGCATCGGCTAATTTACTAAAATACCCATCAGTGTTTCCCAGAGTTGCCTTAACCTGTTTCGACAGCTCGACATAACACTTCTGCACGGTATCGTGCTCCTTGGTCAATTTCGCAGACTGGAAGAACGGAATAATCTCCTCCTGCCAGAATATACCGTTATATTCCTTCTTGAGATTCACGAATGGGTTCGATGCCTTGCTGTGCCAGATGTAGGGAAGACCGGTCTTGACTCCGAGACCCAAGTGGTCGCAGATCACCTTGATGCACCACCCGGCCCACATGTCGTCGTAACGCCCAATTGGCTGTCCGTCTCCCATGAGACCAAAGTACATTGCTGGGCCGATGAGCTCACGGTCGAAGGCGAGGTTCATCCCGCACATGGGGAAGAGTGATCCCTTTGGGATTGTCATGACCGCATCCACGTACCTGATTTTCCAGAATGTTAATTACAATTCAATTAACTTGCCATCTTAATTATGTAGGGTTAATTAAAGGGAAGTAATGTACCTGGTGTTGCGTTCACTGGGCTTGACCAACTGAGTGGGGGCGTCGTAGTCGGGGATGTTGAGCCAGAGGCCGTGGGAGACGGCGGTCTGGGCACCCTCACGGAGGCTGAAAGGGTATCCACGGACGAAATCAGCACCCTCACGGTATGGGTCGTATAGAGTGTTGAAGAAGAAAGGAGTGGAGGGGCAGAGGAGATTCTTTATGTGTTGCTCCAATGCGTTTATCTCTTTCCCTGTTGGGTCCTTTGCAACCTGGAAAAATAACAATTATTGTTAGAGAAATGTAGGTAGGAATGTAATATAAAGGTATGTGTATAATTTATTAAAATAGATGACTGATTAATTAAAAAAAAAGAATAAGGGTCTCTACTGAATCATAGGACATAAAGTACAATATTTATCATGATAACTATATTTCAACCAACTTAACAGAATTCCTTAACAGAAAACAAGATCCAATCTTTATACTATTACCAACCAAATTTTAAAATTTGAAAAGAATATGCAAATGAGACCCAGATCTAAACTATACCAAACCATGACTTTGATCATGGTAGATCACTAAGTACGATAAAGAATCCAGCTAATTCCGAACATATGAGACAAGCATAAATTACTAAACTAGACCAAGATCTGACATGAGATTTGTTTGGTTGACTACAGGATCTGCTGGATCACATCAAGGCAGCAGATCTAATTCTCTAAAATTAACTAAGTATAGGTATGGAATTATAGATCAAGAACAATTAACCAAATTAAGCATTGAATCTAGTGAAGGATCTATCATCCTTGATTCACACATCACTGAATAACTCAGCAAGTTAAATCCAGATCCAACATCCCCAATTCACTAAAACTAGTAAGGATCTATAATAATTCCAACTAAACACTCCTAATTTGAGCAGATCTACACTCTAAAACCCCGATCCGAACTAAATTGAACAAACAAAGAGATATAAAATAAAGGAGAGAGAGAAGAAGAACGTACAAAGCAGTCATCATCAATAGTATAGATATACTTCTTCTTGGAGACCATATAACCAAAGCAACGACAAGCAGAGTCCTTAAACGAGATACACGACGCCTTAGGACCCAAGATCCGGTTGATATCGTTACGATTATACAAATCATAGTCGAAACCTTCGGGAACCTGAACCGTACGATTCGGATCTCCATCTTGAATGATGATCAGATGATACGGCTGGAAAAACGGCCTCCACATCTCGAGGAAACCCAGGTCTCGGATCGTCGGGATAACGATATCAAGCTCATCCTTCAGCAACACCGTCGACGGAACCGATCCGCTCGTCGCCATTGTCAACCTTCTCAGTATCAACGCAGATCTGAGATGTATAGAGAGAGAGAGTAAGAGAGAGAGGAGTGTGAGAGAAGAGTCGACTTGAGGGAGAGTTATAGGAGCTGTGAAGAATAAACGCTTTAGATTTTATATGTTTGTTACAATGTAAATAAATATGTGGCTCAGAAATTATTAAGTAAACGTGACTCGTTACCTGGATTATTGTATGATTGGTGTGATGGGAATTGGGAGGTGACACGTGAGGTCACGTGAGGGGTTTTGGGTTCGGAGAGGTGACTGAGTCGGACTTGGTAAATGGACGCGTCGGTCGTGGGTCCGACTCGGTCCTACCGTAGGGTGAATTATTAATTTATTATCCTTTGAGCTGAATAGTCAAAGGATAAATACTGTACAATAAGTAAGTTGGGTAATTCTAGAAAATATTGAAATTAACCTTTTTTATATATTCAAACATAGCTTTCATTTTCATTTACTTCCTATAAATATTATTAAATTTAATATTGGATGATATTCACTTTTAAAACCAAAATATTACTTTATGTTTCATATTTAATTTTATTAAACTCATTTTAATAATTATTTATTAATAATTCCTTTTTATAATTTTCTAAACATATAATAGTGTAGGAGTTAGTTGTATTGTTTATTCATTGTTAATGAAAAATGAACGAACACTAAAATTAGATTTTTCTTTTGATATATAGCATTTTGGAAAATCCAATTTGTAAGAAACTAGCAAACTTTCAAATTTACAAATCTAATTCTTTCGCAAAAAAGTTTGGCGAAAATATTAGCCTTTCGCTAGAGAGTTTAGAGGTAAATATTATATTAATCAGAGTGTTTAGCATTGTTAATCAAAAGAGTTATTTTCAGTTTTTTTTTTTTTTACAATTTCAACAATTGTTTGACATTTTTAGAGTGATAATTGCAAGTTTATTTGAAATTTTTATAAACTAAACATAAACTCCAAAAAAAATCACATATCCAAACATATCCAGACACACATAAAAAACATACATCCAAACACACAAAAATGACCAAAAAATTTCTAGATAATATCATCACAAAAATGTCATGACATCAAAAATCACGACATCAAAAAAAAATCACCAAGATAATTGAAGACTAAAATATCATTTTTTACGGCATTGGCACGTGGGAACTCCCTCCATCTAGTTAAAATCACAAACACTTCGGCTATTTTGCTGCTTTTCATTTCCCAAGTTATATCATCCGATCGTTATAGTATAAATTCGTGAAATGCACCTCTTACATTGGCGAACAAATTCATATTATGTTCAAATTAAAAGAAGGACAAAACAAATAAAATATGACTTTATTATTTATGCATGAAAAAAGAAAAGAATTTGCCACTTGATGCATGAAAGAAGAATTCATTTTTTTGAAAAAAATATCGATGTCCATGTTCATGATTTGGTGAAGATTATAGCGATATTTTTTATTCTAAGCTCTTGACCTTGGGTTGGACAAGAAAAAAAAGAGAGATGGAAGAAGAAGAAAAAAGAAGAAGGGATGGGGCACTGAGAGCAGTAAATACACTCTCTTTCGCCATACCTTCTAGCGAAGTTTGGCGAAAGAGAGTTCATTAAAAAAAACACGTATTTCCAAAATGTCTCATCGGGACTCACGGAAACATGCATGCGTTTTTTCGCGAGATAGTCTGACGAAAGAGGTTAACAATGCTAAACATTCCGATTAACAATCAAAATCCACCTCTAAGCATTTTCGCCACTCTCTAGTGAAAAAACTAAATTTGCAAATTACAAAACTTTCTAGCTATTCTCACAAATTGGGTTTTTGAAAGAGCTACACGTAAAAAAAATCTTAAAACTAGCTGTTAAAATGATATTTTCTTGTCTAGATTTATTTAGCAACTAGTTTCGGTAAAAAAATATACACTTTCAAAATATATATCTTGACAAAAAGATATAATTTTAGCAACTTATTTTATTGTTAATAAAAAACTAGCTGCTAAATATTATTTTTCTACCAAAATCTTTTTCATTTGCACAATTATTTATATCGTTGTTTATTTATCGTTATTATTAATAATAAATACCAAAGATGTCTAGTAAACTTAAATATATAAAATAGAGTGATATTTTGATCTAAAAGATGTTTATTAAACTTAAATGAAAAATGTTTTTGTCCATCATTTATTATTAATATTTGACATCATTGAAAATTAAACTAATTTCTTGTGATTTAAAAGATGTTTCTTTAGTATCCCAAAACTTACAAGTTATTCTTAAACTTGGAGAAAAGTAGAAAAGTTAGGTCTAAGCAAGTTTATTAATATGGTAATGAGTGATTAATTGATTAGGAATGAATAAAGGAGATTAGTAAATGGTAAATTAACTTTAGATTAAAGGAAAGGGGGGAGGGGGGATCACAATACCACATGGGCCCATGTTGGAGGAGGAGCACTACCTTGTACTGGAATTATGCGTCGGTGCAATACCATGACTCGAAGAGTTTGGACAGAGAGCATATGCGGTGGCATATAAAATGAGATGCTAACCATTAATTAATATGTACAATTTCATCCGTACCCAATATTTGGTTGGATCTAGCTAAGAAGGATGGTGATTGGGGACAATCCTCCAAAAGGTAAGGCCTTGATTGGAAACAATTTGGGTTGAATATTATATTAGTCGATTTGGGGTGCATGGAAGGG
This sequence comes from Luzula sylvatica, assembly GCA_946800325.1. Lineage (NCBI taxonomy): Eukaryota > Viridiplantae > Streptophyta > Magnoliopsida > Poales > Juncaceae > Luzula > Luzula sylvatica. The sequence goes on along the minus strand of OX326958.1, from coordinate 27,123,838 downwards.
TAGTTGGTGGGTCAATGAGTTACGGATATCTATTCCATCGTGCCTAATGTGTTGAATTTGGGTGTGTGAAAATGAGGAGTGGATTATAACATGAGGCTTGGTTCGGCTAGCTATGAGACAATTTTGACAGCATAGTTTCCAGCTTCGTTACAGTTGGATCTTGGATCTCGTCTTCGTGGGTCCCACGTTCGGAACTTTCGTTAAGGGGTGAGCAATTTCACTACATATTTGGGCTTGGTTGATTCCAAGTTTGATAAAATTGATAGTGGGCTGAGATTTGAATTTTTACTTAAATCCTTTAATGTGGGCTCGTTTTTAAGCCTTGACATGTAGCCGGACATTACATTTTTTTCTTTTCTTATTAACAACTAGAAGGTATCCTCACTCTGCTTCGAAAACATAAAATAGAGAACTTTATGATTCAAAATTATTATTTTTCTTTTATAGTTTGTATTTTACGAAATTAAAATATTATCTTCAATTTTTATTATGATATAATGAAATAATCAACGTAACTTTTCACCAAATTGAACAAACACTAAGAAAGATTTCTTTTCGATTCATAGCAATATTTTTACGCTTTGAGGAGTTCAAATAACGTGTTTTTAGATCATTTGTATTGTATCTTTTACTACATAACATTTCATCAAATTTGACAAACACTAAGAAATTTTGTTTTTCGATTCATAACAATCTTGTAACGCTTCGGGGAGTCCAAATAACGTGTTTTGAGCAGGTTTGGATCGTATCTTTTACCACGTAATTTTTCACCTAATTGTACAAACACAAAGAAAATTTTCTTTTCGATTCATAGCAATCTTTTAACTCTTTGAGGAGTTAAAATAACGTGTTTTTGGATCATTTATATCGTATCTTTTAGTACATGACATTTCACCAAATTTTACAAACACTAAGAAAGTTTGTTTTTCGATTCATAACATTCTTTTAACACTCCGAGGAGTCCAAATAACGTGTTTTGAGAAGGTTTGGATCGAATATTTTACTACGTAACTTTTCACAAAATTGTACAAACACTAAGAAACTTTTCTTTTCGATTCATAGCAATATTTTTACGTTTTTAGAAGTTCAAATAACGTGGTTTTAGATCATTTGCATCGTATTTTTTAGTACATAACATTTCACCAAATTTTACAAACAATAAGAAAGCTTGTTTTTCGATTCATAACATTCTTTTAACACTCCGAGGAGTCCAAATAACGTGTTTTGAGATGGTTTGGATGGAATCTTTAACTACGTAACTTTTCACCAAATTGTACAAACACTAAGAAAGTTTTTTTTTCGATTCATACCAATCTTTTTACGCTTTGAGGAGTTGAAATAACGTGTTTTCAGATCATTCGTATCGTATCTTTTACTACATAACATTTCACAAAAATTTACAAACACTAAGAACGTTTGTTTTCCTATTCATAACAATCTTGTAATGCTCTGGGGAGTCCAAATAATGTGTTTTTGAGCTGGTTTGGATCGAATCTTCTACTACGTAATTTTTCACCAAATTGTACAAACACTAAGAAAGTTTTCTTTTCGATTCATAGCAATCTTTTAAAGCTTTGAGGAGTTCAAATAATATGTTTTTAGATCATTTGTATCGTATCTTTTACTACATGAACATTTCACCAAATTTTACAAACACTAAGAAAGTTTGTTTTTCGATTCATAACATTCTTTTAACGCTCCGAGAAGTCCAAATAACGTGTTTTCAGATGGTTTGGATCAAATCTTTTACTACTTAACTTTTCACCAAATTGTACAAACACTAAGGAAGTTTTCTTTTCGATTCATAGCAATCTTTTAATGCTTTGAGGAGTTGAAATAACGTGATTTTAGATCATTTGTATCGTATCTTTAACTACATAACATTTCACCAACTTTTACAAACAATAAGAAAGTTTGTTTTTTGATTCATAACATTCTTTTAACGCTCTGAGGAGTCCAAATAACGTGTTTTGAGATGGTTTGGATCGAATCTTTTACTACGTAACTTTTCACCAAATTGTACAAACACTATGAAAGTTTTCTTTTCGATTCATAGCAATCTTTTTACGCTTTTAGGAGCTCAAATAAAGTGTTTTTAGATCATTTGTATCGTATCTATTACTACATAACATTTCACCAAATTTTACAAACAATAAGAAAGTTTGTTTTTTGATTCATAACATTCTTTTAACACTTTGTGGAGTCCAAATAACGTGTTTTGAGATGGTTTGGATCGAATATCTTACTACGTAACTTTTCACCAAATTGTACAAATAGTAAGAAAGTTTTTTCCGATTAATACCAATCTTTTTACGCTTTGAGGAGTTGAAATAACGTGTTTTCAGATCATTCGTATCGTATATTTTACTACATAACTTTTCACAAAATTTTACAAACACTAAGAACGTTGGTTTTCCGATTTATAACAATCTTGTAACGCTCTAGGGAGTCCAAATAATGTGTTTTTGAGCTGGTTTGGATCGAATCTTCTACTACGTAACTTTTCACCAAATTGTACAAACTCTAAGAAAGTTTTTTTTCGATTCATAGCAATCTTTTAAAGCTTTGAGGAGTTCAAATAACGTGTTTTTAGATAATTTTATCGTATCTTTTACTACATAACATTTCACCAAATTTTACAAACACTAAGAAAGTTTGTTTTTCGATTCATAACATTCTTTTAACGCTCCGAGGAATCCAGATAACGTGTTTTGAGATGGTTTGGATCGAATCTTTTACTACGTAACTTTTCACCAAATTGAACAAACACTAAGAAAGTTTTCTTTTCGATTCATAGCAATCTTTTAACGCTTTGAGGAGTTCAAATAACGTATTTTTAGATCATTTGTATCGTATCTTTTACTACATAACATTTCACCAAATTTTACAAACACTAAGAAAGTTTGTTTTTCGATTCATAACATTCTTTTAACGCTCTGAGGAGTCCAAATAACGTGTTTTGAGATGGTTTGGATCGAATCTTTTACTACGTAACTTTTCACCAAATTGTACAAACACTAAGAAAGTTTTTTTTCCGATTCATACCAATCTTTTTACGCTTTGAGGAGTTGAAATAACGTTTTTTCAGATCATTCGTATCGTATCTTTTACTACATAACATTTCACAAAAGTTTACAAACACTAAGAACGTTTGTTTTCCAATTCATAACAATCTTGTAACGCTCTGGGGAGTCAAAATAATGTGTTTTTGAGCTGGTATGGATCGAATCTTCAACTACGTAACTTTTCACCAAATTGTACAAACACCGATAAGAGGAAAATAAAGCACCTTTTTGATATCTAATTTGGGGATTTTAGCCCTCTTGAATCACAACTTTATATATATAATTGTTCATATTTGAGATAGCTAGTATATTTCTTCACTAAGTGTATTTTATTGCTAATTACAGATTTTTAGTGGAAAATTCTTGGCAATCCAAGAGTGTAGTTGCCTTCCTCTCCTCGCGCCGTTAAAATTGATATATCATACCGACCATTTCGGTACACGTGTGAGGAAGAAGGCAAATAATCATCAACATAAGAGATTACACCAAACTCTACTCGAAACCACTCACACAATTACCACTCTTCAGCCCCACCTACCGCACCTACCATCCCCAACTACCCTCAATCCTCTCAACCATCTCTTGGCCAATGGGAAATCCCCAAGGACACTATAAATAAGACCCCAATGCCAATGGGCAGAATTACGTTCTTTTCACCCTTTCTTCTTTCTCTCTCTCTCTCTTGCACTCCCAAGCAACCGTCAAGAACTCTCAAGAAGCGTTCAAGATTTACTCGAATTCTCGGGTGATTGTTTGCCTAGCAAGGAGTTTACTCTTTCTTGATGCAAGCACACCAATTGGGATACTGCAGTTCATTGCGGTCGGGTCTTTTTTGCAGCGGGTTGCGATTGCGGACGCAATTGCGACACTATGACCTTATAGTGGACAGTCTTTGCGATATTATATTATGAAATAATTATAGTGTGTTTAAATATATTTTTCAAAATATTTCTTTGTCACTATTAATATCATAAAATTTTCTTTATAATTTTCTTCTAAAAAAAATAAAAAAATTGATTGTCCAGTAGCATTTTCAGTGTACAAAAAAAGTTGATCAAAAAAATTTCATTAATATGGCGATTATACGGGATCTTTGAATTTGAATTTTGTTGTAAATTTTATGTTAACATCCTAAAAATATCAGAACAATATAACTCCAATTTTAAATCGAAACATCAATGAAATACAATGGAAATTATGAAATTCTTACATTTATATATGAAATTGACACATTTTAGAAGTTATATACGTTATGAGCATATTTAATCAAATATTTTGATAATAAAATATGGAAATTAAATAATAAATAATCACAAAATCTTGTTATGATCTTTATATTAAATAATCTTGATGAAGTTATTTTAACGTGTGTTTTGTGTTTAATTCATGATAAACTAAAAAAATTTCATGAATCCAAGCCTTTGACTGCGTTCCTCTCGTCGAGACGAGCAATTTCGATGTAAAATTCATGGTCATTTGGTGAAAGGATGAGAAATTTATAAGAATTTTAATATAACGGGTCACAAAATCTATTCAAACCAATCCAAAAACCGTAATTATTAGCCGCAATACCGCAATTTTACCGATGTTTGCCTGCAATATCGTAGAAATTTCCGTAATTTTTCAAAAACACAATCTTACGCAATATACGGTTGCGATGTTGCTATTCTAAATTGCAGGCCGTAATTTCCGCAATTGCGCCGTAATATCGCCGCAATTAAAACCCTGATATATATATTTAACAAAAAGGGTATTTTGCAATTAAAACACTGATATGTATATGGGAGCTTCTATGATAGGCCAATTTTGCAAAAAGGGTATTTTCGGTATATACATATTTAACAAAAAATACAAATTTTATGTCTCCATTCAATTTATAATTGGACTCTCCATTGATTGTGTATTTAATTTGTTACCTCCTCTTTATACGATATTTACCAAAAATAGATTTCCCTAATTTAATTATCATTTTGTAACTCTACTACACAAATGGAAATGCACAGCACCATATCTTAATGTCTCTCTTGATAAATTTGTTAAAGAGAGAAAATAATTAAAATGAAAATAACATTTCAGGCCCATTTGACCTTGTTATGGTTTGTTCACCACTTATACTAGTCCCTCTCTTAACGTCTCTCTCTGATATTAGCGTCTCTCTCTCTGATATGACCTGAGCTCTCCTAACGTCTCCACCTCTCTCAGTCCATCTCGTCTCCCTCTCTCTCTGGACGCCATCCTCTCGGTTCATTTCGCCTCCACCTCTCTCAGTTCATTTCGCCTTCAAAAATATCATGGAGTATAAGGTACCTAACCTTAATTATTTTTTACTAAGTATCAATCATTATTTTTTCGTCCATAAAATAGGATTTTGTTTGATTCATGATGGTTTAATTGGTTATTTAATCATGTATTCGATCATTTTTTACCAATTTTGTTTGAGTATTCAAGAATAAGCTGTCTGGAGCATTTAATCGAACGCCTCATGTACATGATTAAAATGAGAAAAGATGACCAATTTTTATTTGTTGCTTTGTCTAGGCATGCGAAGATAATCATAGTATGGAAGAATCACTCGAAAACAAGAAGATTCTTGAAATGACGTTTTCGTCTCTAGAAGAGGCCGAAGAGTTCTACTATGATTACGCAAAGAAAAAAGGATTCGGTGTACGAAAACAAAAATTCAGAAAACGTGGAACCGAACGCGTAGAGTGCTTTCGTCGTTTTCTTTGTTGTCGTGCAGGATTTCAGGAAGCGAAATATTTGAATAGTGAAAAAAAGCAAAGGAAACGGCCCCTGACCCGCTGTGATTGCCCCGCCAAATTTAGCGTCGGACTCGACAAACGAACCGGCAATTGGCATGTGAAAGAATTCGTGGATAACCACAATCGCGGATTTGCCTATGGAAATGAAGTTCTTTTTCTACGATCTCATCGTAAAATTGATAGTTCTAAGGAGAATGATATAATCTCCTTGAAACTTGCGGGGCTTCGTCAAAGCTAAATTATGGATGTCCTCGAGCAGAAAGCGGGGGGTTTGAAGGAATTGGGATTTGTGAAGAAAGATTTATATAATTTTTCAGCTAAACGTAAACTGTCGATAATTCTTCACGTAGACGCCGAAAGTGTTTTGAAGTGCATGAAAGAGAGAAATGAGAGTGATGTGGAGTTCTTTTTTTATTACAATACCGACGATGATAGGTGCTTAACTGTTTTATTTTGGTATGATTCTCAGTCTAGAATTGATTATCAGTGTTTCGGTGATGTCAATCACTGTTCTAAATATCACTGATATGGACCGATATGTCGGTTTCATATCTCTAATCAGTGCCCCTCCGTTACGATATGTCTCGTATCGGTTAAGTAAATTGGTCGACCGATACACAGATCGATATGGGCCGATATGGACCGATATTTGGACCGATTTGAACCGATTTGGATTTAAAACATAATTTATTTTGAATATTATTTTGGGCTAGTCCGTATTTTAACAATATTTTCATTAATATTTTTGGCCCACATATTTCCATCTCTTTCTTTCTTTATCTAATATTTTTGGTCGAAAATGAAATTGACGAGGTCAGATTTTCATCGGGGACACCCGCATCTACACCGATGCTTAATGAACACGATTCCGTGGTTTAGTTTATTGTATTATTTGTAAATTTTATGTTATAATTTTAAATATATCTTTAGTTTAACTTGAAATTTATGTGTATTGTTGAATTTTGAATATTAATCATGTAAAATTTAAATTAGTTTAAGAAATTCAATATAAATTAATGTTATAATAATCAATTTAATATATTAATATTAGAAAGTACATCACCGCTATACCACTAATATTTTCCACTATGAATCCGCTATGTCGGTCATATCTCTTATCGGTGACTGACCGATCTGTAAGTGATATGCGATATCTGTAACATTGGATGTCATAGCTTGGATATGAATAATTATTAAATCTTCTATTTTCTAAATAGGTAGATGACATTTATGGCAATTAAATTGTCATAACATATCTGTTTTCTATTTTGAACAGTCTAGTATATGAGAATATTGAAAAAATATTTTAAATAAAAATTTACATTTTAGATGGATATCAGTTTGTATTTCAAGATTCTACAAAATATTTTAAATGGATGAGTTGTATTTTGACATCATATCACACACACAGACATCATATTACAAAACTCATCAGCATTTCATCGAACACATAAAAGGTTTAACTTTGGAAAACAAAAAAAGTGCAAGATTGTTTACAAGATCAATTTCACAAATTAACATACATTGCAGATATTTTTGCATTATGAAAATAACCCAAATTGTGCAGAAAGTCCTAAATTGTAAATTTTTTAAGCAGATCAAACGTGATGGAATTAGAGATGAATAAATGTACCAATTGTGATTCACGGCGAGGGAGAGAGAAAGAGAAAGCTTAGTTTCATGTTTACGCATAAAGAGAAATATTAGATTCCTTTTTACGCCGAGAGATTCGTGGTGATGAAATTCACAGGGGGCGAAGCTTCATGGACCGAGAAGATTTGCGTGACGTGCGCCAACGCCTCGACTCGAGGTCGATGTCTGTGTTTGCGTGCCGTTCACAAGAGTGGAGAAGGGGCTAGTGGAGAAGCAACAAGACGACGACGTTATTCTCCATGCTGAGCTTGTGCGGCAAAGGGAAGTGAGATAATAATGGAGAAGAAGGCTACCGAAGAGAGAACTCTGGCAAAGGGAAGTGAGATAGAGTGGAAAAGGAGATAGTGGAGAGAGATACGGAGCACTGGAGAGAGAGAGATGGAGAGGGTTAAATGGATTCGTGAATTTACCTTTTTATCCTTAATAGTTAATACTTGGGTCTATGGTGAAGTTTGATAAAAATAATCATGTTACCAGATACAACTACAGCCCTTGGATCAACATAAGAATTTAAATCTTGATCATCCAATTCAAAAAGGGTCTATGATAAGCAAAATTGGGTCTATCATAGAAGCTCCCTATATATATATATATGGGATATGATCAATATCCAACACTCATTAACCTCTACAACTCTCCAATTCAAGCAATTCACTGGAGGAGCCAGTGATTAGAGCTTATAAAACAACCCGCGAGCCTATCTTCTTCTTTGTCACCCATTCTCACGGCCAACTAGGGGCCTCAGGCCTCTTCTCATCCTCTCTCGCACTTCCCCCTTCACCAATTCGTCTCCAAAAATGCCCAATCCACTCTCCAGACTTGAACCCAGATTCCGCCATTGATGGCCAAGCTCCCTCGTTGTGTTTCCACTCTCGTTTAAGTTTTCAATTCACTTCCAAACTCGCACAAAAACTCCAGATAACTCAATTTCTCTTCACTCGTCTTGATCAGTGGACCTGGTTAAGGTCTGCTTGGTTACTTTGATTTTTCTTGATAATTCGTGGTTTATTACGAGTTGTAAGAAGTACTTTTTTTTGTTGAAGAGTGATTTGTAATCGAATATTTGAATATATAGTTTCGTTATTATTTGTGTGGAGTTTTTGATTTTGTTGATTTGGATTCGAATCTGATTTTTGGGGGACAAGGGAGTTGGATTCAATCATTGATCCAACTCTCTCGCTCTCTCTGTTACAATCTCGTGTTTACAATCTCATTACGTGATCAAACAAGTTCTCTCTCTCGCTCGATTCTTCGTTTTTACTCGCATTTGGCTTTAAGAACGAGTTCAGTATTTTACGTGAAAGGCGAAGTTGATTTCCCAGATTTCTGTGCAACCTAGAGTTGAGATACTGGAATTTTAATTCCCGAATCAACCAGGTCACATATCTGGGAATCTCTTTCCAGGAATTTTAGATCCTAATTTTCGGAGAGCTGGGAATTTGGATTCTGTGGATGTTTAATTCTGGTTTTCTTTACGGTCAGGATTCTTGAATCCTTGATTTCTATGTCCTGATTTTTCTTTGAATATTTTTATAAAGGAACCCAAGTTGCACCCATAAAATTCTTAAGTGTTGATTGATTATGATAAGGAAACTTAAGTTGTACCCCCAAAGATGATAATACTTGTTGAATTTATTCAATAAAGTGAGTGTACTTGAGACACAAATTCATAAAAGGGGTACTTCTTTTATTCCTTTATTTTTGAAAGAGTTTGATATATTTTGAGATTATGAATCGAGAGTAATTCCATATGGGGAAATATTGATATTGATATCTTAATTAATTGATGAATCTAGAAATTGAATATAATGACATAATAAATCTTGCTATTAGAATGATCGTGTTTTATTAATCGAAATATAATTGGAGAAATTAATTGGTTCATAATTATTTTCTCCAATTTATTATCTCATCGTTTTAGTACTCGAATTAATTAGTAATGGTTTATTATTACCTAATTGATTTGAGTAAGGTTTCTTGTATCGAATCTTGAGTAATTTGAGCATTTGGTTTATAAATACTTGAATAACTATTTTTCGTTCTTGAATTTCGTAATTGTCAATTGGTCTATAATTGATTAATTACCCTTGCATTTGATTTTGTTTGAAGGATTTCTAGATACTCAATTAATTGAGATATCGGTTTCCCCAAGTTTCACATCGAGGGAAAGGAAATTTGGTTCCGCCATTTTTGATTTTATTTTCTTGATTCTAATTTGATCTTTTCTTCTTCTTTTCCTTTTGGATCTTGTTTTGCCATCTTTTTCGCATCAACATATTTTCTTTCTATTTTGTTGTACATTCATTGAACATTCAATTATTATAATCGATACATCAATACAACTTGCTTGAGAATTAATTTCATTGTGAAAAATCTTTATTGAATATATTAATTTGAATCGAGGCCATTTTACTTGTTGTATTCATTCAAGTATTAGGAAAACTATAAATACAAACTTTGATACTCGTAAATTAGGAATTAAATACACATCTCATTATTATAAAAACGACACCCATATTTTTGAGTACATCAGGCGCACAATCATAAATATTGCATGACTGTTCACTCGTTTGAAACAAGTCGACCAACTCTGGCAAAATTCATGACTTATGTATGACCTAACAACACTCATCTCTTCAAGCAAAATGTTCCGGACCAGAAAATACATAAATACACCTCCAGTTCATCTAACTTGCATTCCCCAAACACGTCTCCAATGGAACAAATAAACTCAAAGAAACCCTTAAGGGTCTTCTTCATCCCTTTCTTCGTGTCGAGCCACATGGTACTGATGACCGACCTAGCAATCCTCTTTGCAGGTCGAACCGGCATCAAACCAACAATGGTGGTCACACCAGCCAATGCTGACATCATCAGACCGACTCTGAACCAGGCATCAAAGACCGGTAAACATGTTAATATATTAACCTATCCTTTTCCTTCTGTCGGGCTACCCCATGGTGTAGAAAACCTCGGTTCGGCAGCTCCTTCTGAAGCATGGCGAGTTTATAAAGCCGTAGACTTGGTGCAAGATATACACGAAGGTTTATTACGTAAACATTGTCCCGATGCAGTTGTAGCCGATATCCCATTTTGGTGGACGACTGATATTGCAGCTCAACTCGGGATTCCTCGTATTACTTATCACGGGGCAGGCGTTTTCCCACAGCTTGTGCTCAACAACCTTATGCTCTTGTCCAAAGGTAGCTAAATATTACGTTAGAAACTTTATAACATGATTTTTTTTTTTAAATAAATTTATGTGGTACATGCATGGCAGATGTTAATTTTACAAATAAGAACGGGGACGATATTATAACGGTGCCGAATCTTACGGGTCCACCAATAAGGATGCCGGTTTCTGAGCTGCCTGAGTTTTTGCTTTCGCCTGATCACGTGACGAAGACGTGGGGTAAGATGAAGGCAGCACAACTAAGCAGTCACGGTGTAGTAGTGAACACTTTTTATGAGCTCGAACCCGAATATTGCGACTTACACAGAGCAGTTGACGCCAAGCAAGCCTACTACGTTGGGCCTGTTTCCTTGTCATATATAGGTGCTGATGTGGCTAACTCGGTCCAACGTGGAGGAGACACTTGTGAGGTGGCAAAACAATGCACTAAATGGCTTGACACGCAAAAGGAAGCTTCGGTCATCTTTGTATGCTTTGGTAGTTATTCACGGTTTTCAACTTCACAGTTATACGAGCTCGCAATTGGTTTGGAGGAATCAGGACAGCCATTCATATGGGTCATTAGAGGAACAAAATCGGACAGCCAAGATGAAGCGATGCCTGAGGGATGGGAAACTAGGGTAAGCAAGAGGGGATTTCTTATAAAGGGATGGGCCCCACAAGTGGCAATACTGGGACATAAATCAATCGGTGCATTTCTGACGCATTGTGGATGGAACTCGACAATGGAAGCAGTGGCTGCAGGAGTTCCAGTGCTTACATGGCCTTTATCATTCGAGCAATTTGTCAACGAGAGATTGTTGGTAGAGGTGATGGGAATTGGGGCGAGAGTTTGCGAGATCGGTGTTGCGAGGAGGAGCACGACTGAGGAGAAGAGAGATTTGGTAACTGGAGAGATAATTAGAAAGGCGGTTTCACGATTCATGGAATCTGGCGGGACCGGCAATAAAGCACGAGATAAGACACGGAAATATGCTGAGATGGCATGCATTGCGGTGGCCGAAGGTGGATCTTCGCATAAAGATCTCAATCATTTGATCGACGATTTGTTGGAAGCCAGGAACCAATGGGTTAAGAATTTGTCAGAGAAATTTTTTGTTGAAATGTCAATGGGCTTGTGATCCAGTGGTTGGGTGTGAGACACAAGAAATCATATATTATGAAAAATTATGGGTTTGAGTCTCATTAGCACCAATGGATGATTATCACCGAGCATTCTCCATTTACTCTTTTTTTTTTTTAATTTTGTTGAAATAATACAAAGAGCTTAACAGCTCCCCGCGCATTGATATTCAACTATATATGCATGCTTCGAGAGTGGCCACAAAATGTTTTTTTTTCTAAAATAATATGTGAAAAAACAGACTAAACCCTCCTTAAACTTGTTTGTGAGATTGTTTGTATCGAATGTTTACTACGCACAGAGACGGATCCAAGTTTCAAACTCAAGACCTCACTTTCATAACAACAAGTTTTTCCAGTACACTACTCTAGTCTTTGTGAAATATACACAAATGGGCTCCCGCTCGCCCCTTGGATTCGCCACCGACTACGCAGCTTCTCACCAAATTGCACAAATATTACGGAAATTTATTTTTTCGCTAGGCGATCTTAGCAATCTATATATGCATAGTGTAGTGCACATAATATATTATTTAGATCGTTTCTATCGAATGTTTTACTACACAAGTTTTCACCAAATTGTACATACATACGAAAATTTGTTTTTTTGGTACATGAGAATTTAACAATCTATTTTGGAGATCGTTTAAATCGACGCCCACATAAGCTGTTTTTGAGATCATTTAAATCGAATGTTCCACTACACAACTTTTCACCAAATTGTACAAACACTACAAAAATATGTTTTTCGCTCTACGGCTTTAGAAATTTAATTAGGTCGAGGGAAGTCCAAATGTCATGTTTTGGAGATCGTTTGTATTAAATGTTTACTACACACATTTTCGCCCAATTGTAAAAACACTACGAAAGTTTGATTTATAGGATAATTAACAATCTATTTTTGCCCGGAGAGTCCAACTAAATTGTTTTTGAGATGGTTTGTATCGAATGTTTAATACACAACTTTTCATCAGTACAATTATTATAAAATTTTATTTTTATGTTAGACAATCTTAGCAATATATTTAGGCCTAGGAGAGTCCAAATAACGTGTTTTTTAGATCATTTGTATCTAAAGTTGTACTACATAACTATTTATCAAATTGTACAACCACTACGAAAGTTCATTTTTTCTCTACACGTAAAATTAGCAATCTATTTTGTCCCGGCAGTCCAAATAAAGCGTTCATTTTTAGATCATTTGAATCGAATGTTTTACTACACAATATTTCACCAAAATTGTACAAGCACTATGAAAGTAAACTTTTACACTAGACGGTCTTAGCAACCTATTAGGCCTTGGGGAGTCGAAATAACGTGTTTTTGAAATCGTTTGTATCGGAAGTTTTATTACACAATTTTTAATCAAATTGTACAAATACTACGAATGTTCATTTTGAAGGAAATACAGTTTCAGGATCAACCGTAAAAGTGTACACAAGGATAAACGAATGTAAGCGTACATTCGTGGTCATATCTTTCAGTAGGAAAATCAAATTTGAATGGTTCAAATTGGGTTAGATAGATAATAAGATTATCTACAACCTTCATATAGAAATATATTTCATATGAACGAAGTATTAGTGTCGTTTATATGAAATACCGAAATGGTGCAACAGTTTGACATACAGTTAGTAAAACAGTCATAACTTTTGCATACGAACACCAATTGGGCCGGGCCAAATTGGGTCGTGTAGATAATAAGATTATCTACAACTTTCGTGCTGGTTGATTTTCTGTCGGAGGAATTTACCAATTTCGTATGGACAGAATACTGGACAGATACATGCAACTTTCTGTGTGAAAGAGTGTATATTGGATATACATGTCTTTTGGCCCATTCTAATCCTATGTGATATAAATAGGATAATTCTCTCTCATCTCAATAGTTGATTCAGTTAATTAATTCAGAATATTCCAGAGAATTGAGAGACAACTTTCTAGAGAGAGAAAGGGTGTAAAGAGAGAGAAACCGTGAAAAGGTGTTTTCCGGTTTAGAGAATCAAACAATCAAGTAAGTTCGCCGGTGCATCATCTAGGCAGTTGCACCCGTGACCGACATCTTACGAGTCAAGGTGGATACACGTAGAGGAGCAACGATTGGGGCTCTTTCGGTTGTGATCGATTCGAACGAGTAATTTCTGTCGGAGACGAAATCGAGTGAATCGGCGACGTTAACGAACGGTGAAAGACGCGTGGTGTGGGACGCGCGGATTGTCACCAACGTGACACGGAAAAGAAGAATAGCAATCAACCCTTCGTGTGCAATCAATTTTGCACTGGTATGAATCTAATCTTCTTATTTGCATCGTACCCGTCGAAGTCATGGCGTGATCTCGGGAATCGGGGAACCGGACCGGGCCTACATATCCACTGCGCGGGCCCGGGGACGGGTGAATTCCCAACAGTGGTATCAGAGCGATCGCCATCGATTCGAGGGTCGAATCATAGTCGTATATACGATATACGCACGGGTTATCAAAGTTCGTACCCGTTTGCAAGAAACTCCAAATTGATTGGATCAAATTGGCGTAGTTAGATAATGAGATTATCTATGACTTTGATACAGAAAGTTTTTTCATTTGAACGAATTATCAGTGTCGTTTTTATGGAATACTGAAAGGGTGCGACTGTTTGACATACAGAGACTAAAACGTCCGTATATGTCGCATCGGAACTCCAATTGAGTCCAATCCAATTGGGTTAGTTAGATAATAAGATTATCTAGAACTTTCGTTCACGTTAAAAGTCGGTTGGAGGAATTTAATATTTTCGTTTCAACAGAATACTGAAAAGGTGTCTGTAGTTTTCTGGTTGAAAAGGTGTCTATTGGATATACTTACCTTTTCATTTGTTCGTATTTTACTAAAACTGGTATAACTTTCAGTAGGAAACTCCGATTTGAATGGTTTAAATTGGGTTAGTTAGATAATAAGATTATCTAGAACTTTCATGTTGTAATATATTTCATTTGAGCGAAGTATCAGTGTAGTTCTAATGAAATACCGTAAGGATGCGACAGTTTGACATATAGTCAGTAAAACGGCCGTAACTTTCGGGTCCGAACTCCAATTGGGCTGGGCCAAATTGGGTTGGAAATATAATAAGATTATCTACAACTTTCATGTTAGTTGATTTTCTGTCAGAGGAATTTACCATTTTCGTTCTGACATATTACTGAAAGGGTGTATGCAGTTTTCTGTTTGAAAAGGTGTATATGAGATATACATATCTTTATGCCTATCTTTATCTCTAATCAATTAATTCAATCATACTAGCATATTAGATAATTAATTATTTAGAATAATTAGTCTCCCTAAATAAATCATATGCATTTTGAAAATCTTGTGATAGTGATATAATATGATTATATCACGAATTATTAAACATGAATGTCATGATCCCTCATAATATTTAAGTCGTAGAAATGCCTTCCATACTCACAACCACTATGTTCGGTACTACGTCTCACATGAGTTAAGGCCAAAGCCGACATGGGTTATTGTAGTCATCGACGGGGTGGCAAGCGTTAAATAAGGACTGATAAGGGTTAAGGCCTAAGCCGACTTATTAGTAGTTTATTTGAACGATACGTTGAGTATGGTTGTGACTTAACCGTTCAAGCCAGTAAGGGTTGAGGCCAAAGCCGACTTGATTGGAAGTTCGGGGCATAGATAGGATGCACACACGGAACTGGGTTTGTGTATGATACGATCCATCACCGAAATCCTATAAAGGTTCAAGAGTCGCATTGGATGCGATTGGATATAATCCTACCTAAATAGCGAGATCCCACCCGTCTGCCAAAGCAACTTGTGGGAGGATCGTGATATATGGGTCTTGAGTGTTATGGACTCGAAGTCCCGTATCGGTATGAGGGTTATCGATTCGATAAAAAAATAACACATTCATATAATCATCATGTAAGCCTATAGGATAAGTACGCAACGTTAGTAATCAATCTTTTATTTCATTTGTAGAATATGTCTTCTAGTAACATCAACACCATGTCGATTAGATCGACGTTAGAAAAGGATAAGCTAGTGGGTCGGAACTACTTGGACTGGCACCGAAACCTGAGAATAGTTCTCAGGCAAGAGGGCAAAAGTCACGTATTGGATACGGAACTAGTGGAACCGGGCCCCGATGCTACGGCCGAAGAAAAGGTCGCGTTTGAGAAACTTAAGAAGGACTCGAATGATGTTACGTGCCTCATGTTGGCATGTATGGACGCTAGTCTTCAAAAACAGTTTGAGGACTCGGATGCACACATAATAGACGTTGTGCTCAAGGAAATGTTCCAAGAGCAGGAGCGTATTGAACGGTTCAGTACACTCAAAGAGTTGGTAAACTGTAAGATGCCTTATGGGTCTTCGGTAAGCGCTCACGTTTTGAAAGTGCAAGCTCTCATAGACCGTCTAGATAAGCTAGGAGAGAAATTGTCGAAGATTATGCAACAAGATTTGATCTTGTGTGCACTTCCTCCGACGTTTTCTCCGTTTGTGATTAACTATCACATGCATTCGATGAATAAAACGATCCCTGAGCTTCACGGAATGCTCAAGAATTATGAGTCGGAGATGTTGAAGACATCCGGGGAGAACAAGGCAAAAGTTGCTGGGAATGTTCTCACGATTCAGAAAAAGGATCGTAAGAGATCGATGTCCAAGGGCAGTTCGGCTAAGAAACGTTCGAAGCCGAATAAAAAGGGAAAGGATAAATCCAAGGATGCGACGTGCTACCATTGTCACAAGGCTGGACATTGGAAGCGCAATTGCAAGGCTTACCTCGATGAGGTGAAGAAGGGCAATACGGCTTCGGAAGCCGGTCCATCAGGTATTAACGTTATCGAAGTTAATCTTTCAACTATGAATAATTGGGTATTAGATACCGGATGTGGAACTCATATTTGTCGTAATATGCAGTGTCTAAGTAATAGTAGAAGATTGGCGCGAGGCGAGGTGGATTTACGCGTCGGAAATGGAGCAAAGGTTGCTGCTTTGGCCGTTGGCGTTTATAATCTTACTTTGCCAAGTGGACTTATATTAGTACTGAATAATTGTTATTTTGTACCTTCGTTATGTAAGAACATAATAAGTGTGTCGAAATTGGCCAAAGATGGCTATGAATTTGTTATTAGGAATAATGAATTTACTATATGTAAGGATAATATTATCTATGGAAATGTTCTATTAGAAAATGGTCTTTATGTATTGGATTTTGATCACGGAAATAATGAGTCTATCTATAATGTTAATGCGAAAAGGATTAAACCTAAAGTTGATAATCGGACTTTCTTTTGGCATTGTCGTCTCGGTCATGTGAATGAGAAACGCATTGCTAGGCTCCATAAAGATGGAATGCTAGACTCGTTTGAATTTGATTCATTTCAGAATTGCGAATCTTGTTTGCTTGGCAAGATGACAAAGGCGCCATTCTCCAAGGTCGGAGAGCGGTCCAACGACTTGTTGGAACTCATACATTCAGATGTGTGTGGACCGATGAGCATCGAGGCAAGAGGAGGCTATCGATATTTTGTTACGTTTACGGACGATCATAGTAGATATGGATATATTTATTTGATGCGTACTAAAGCGGAGACCTTTGAAAAGTTCAAAGAGTTTCAAAACGAAGTTGAAAATCAGCTAGGCAAGAAAATTAAAGCCATTCGATCAGATCGAGGAGGCGAATATTTGAGCTATGAGTTTGAGGGCCATTGATAAGGGGATTTTTCATCACTTTTTACATGCACAAAATATAGAATTTAAACACATAAATATGATTAAAGTATACCAAATATTCATAATTCCAAATTATTGAGATAAAATACTTTAAGATGTGTCTTTGTGTTATTTCAGGTGAAAAGTGCAGAATATCGCCAAACCAGGAATGTAGATGGATTCGTCTCGTCGTGCCGATCAATTTGATATATCATATGATGATATTTGACGGAAGCAAGTGAGAGAAATCGAGCTTTAACTCCAAACGGGTCACAAGTGACTCGTTACGCCAAAGACAACGAACTCCATGACCTGATTTAATCTCTTCGTTGTGACAGCAGGATCCTCATAATTCTTGAAACGAGTCGACTCACCTATTCCAGTGATCCGTCACACGAAAGACCGCACAAGATCAACTACGACAGATCCCTGACAGCACAGTAAAAGATTCTGACAAGCGTCAGATCTCGCACGAACCTCTCCCCTGTGATCCGAGTACAGCGAGTCATTTCTCTTTTAAAAAAAAAAGACCCATTTCACCGAAGTCTACACAAGTGATAGAACAGCAAATCCCAAGCCGTTAAGTGCATTAATGATTGGCTTATGATTTCCTGACAGACAATGATTAGAGAGTGATTATGTCGTCTGGATCCTCTGTGGCATGTAGTCTGTGCAACCCGCGCTGCAAAGACCTTTTCGCTCTGTTTCTTAACCCTGGCACGATCGGCTACACCGCCACCGCAACTGAAAATCGGGAATGGAATGTAACTTCAACAGCTTTTTTGTTTTATCCTGTTAGCCTCTTTCTCCATTTATTGTCCAATGGATACCTCCATTACCAGGCTTTAAAGAAGCATTTAAAAGCCCAGACTTCTACTCTCTCTCTCCGGTTCTGCCCTCAATGGAGAACATTTAATTACAGATCTGAATTTCTGTTGAATTAATGGGGATTTAATTTGAATCTTTGAGGAATATTCTCAAGGGTATTTTTGGGTTTTCTCCCTCATCCCCTAACCGATTTGGATGAAATTTGGACCGTTGGATTCGTTGCAACTTGCTCTACCTGATCATGCAAGTTACAACTCGAATCTGATCTGTTAGCCTTCTCCATTTCCTATAAAAGAGAACCAAACCCCATTCTTTCACTCACCTTTGGTCCTCATTGGTCAAACCACCATTTTAGGGGGAAGGTAAGGTCTCTTCCTCTCCCCCCTCCATTGTTAAGAAGCTCTCAAGCTCCTCTCGCTCGTCGTCGAGCCATTTTGCCGAGAAGATCGTGTCTCCGCACGGTTTTCGAGGCCGCTCCGAGGATCTTTTCCTCCCTCTCTCAAGCTCAAGGAAGTTGTTCTCCTCGTCCTCTCACCTCCTCTCAAGGCGTGAAGGCTCGAGGACCTCTCCAAGATCCATTCTTGGACTCAATTCTCTCCTTTTTCGGTACTCTCTTTTACAATTGTTGCTTTTTAATTAGGAGAATATTAGATTTGAATAAACTCTGATTGTAGATCTGTTATATTTGATAAAATAGAATTTGTAGAATTTTTGTGGATTTTATTTCGTAATTTTCCTATTTTTCCTTTGTGAAATACTCGATTGTTTTGTGCTGTTTTGGTAATTCCATTTAAAATAGAAAATTACTCAAAAATAAGTCTTTCTCAAAATCAATGTTTAGATCTTGATCTGTAGTTTAATATAGTTTTTTTAATAAATCAATTTCCTGCAATTTTCTATTTGTTATTGATTTTACAAAATCAGCCTGTTAAGGACTAAACTGTAAATTGATGAAAAATCTTAATTCTGGACCTCATTGTCTGTGCTGTTTGGATCAATTGTAGAACCGTTTAAATTCCTAATTTCACTAGAAACTTTAGATCTGATATCACTCTTGAATTAGGATTTTGATTGAGTTTGTTTGATATAAGTTTCGATTTGATATGAATTTCTGAAAACAGTTACTCAACCTCAAAATTGTCTGGACTATTCTGTAATTTGCCAGGGACCTGGTTGTAATTCGATCATTACTTTTTACTGAAATACCAAACCTGTGAAATTCTTCTGTTCTCTCTCTTAGTATTAAATTGTGAATCTTTGTGCCAAATTTGAGATCTTGTTTTGCGATCTATATTTTTCTGGAATTTGATTAGTGCCTAAAATACCCTTGTGATCAATCATCTGCATAAATTAGAAAATTGTATTTTTGAAAGTGAAATTCTGATCAGTACTTTGTGAACTTTAGATAATGATTGTGACAAAATTTCAAAGTCTCTGGATCAGTAGAAATAGTTCTTGAATTGAAATTTCGATTATACGCAAAATTTCCTTGGATCGAACCTATACTTATCACTTTGATTAGTATTTGTTATAAATTGTTTTGATTAACTCGTGAGATTGAATTTACACAATTAAACGACCTATTTTGCGAATTATCAGCCATCTAAAAGATTGTGGAATAGTTCCACAATGGACTCCGGCAGGAACGCCACAATGGAATGGCGTGTCTGAGAGGAGGAATCGGACCTTGTTGGACATGGTTCGATCTATGATGAGTCAAACTTCCCTTCCAAAATCGTTTTGGGGATTTGCCCTAGAGACAGCGGCTTACTTGTTAAACCGCATACCTTCTAAATCGGTACCTAAGACGCCATATGAGATGTGGACCGGAAAAGTTCCGAAGTTGTCTTATATTAAGATTTGGGGATGTGAAGTTTATGTCCGGCGATTAATTGCGGATAAACTCGATCCCAAATCCGAAAAATGTTTATTTGTTGGTTATCCCAAGGAAACAAAGGGATATTATTTCTATCATCCATATGAAAACAAAGTGTTTGTTGCTCGTGGAGGTACCTTCCTAGAGGAGGAATTCATATCTAAAAGAATGGATGGAAATGAAATAAATCTCGAAGAAATTCGAGAACCACAATCAAACGTTGAACCGATGAACATTGATCCGGTTTCGTCAAATGTTGATGATCCGGAGTCAAGTGCACAAGGCGCAATTCGTAGATCGGGTAGGATTCGTCAAGAGCCTATACGATATGGTTTTATCGTGGCAAATGATGATGAAGACGAATTCATAGATGATGAACCGACATCTTATCGCGAGGCTATGAAAAGCGAGGATTCCATTAAGTGGCAAACTGCCATGAAATCCGAGATTCAATCCATGTACGATAATCAAGTTTGGAACTTGATTGATCCACCTCCTGGGGTTAAACCAGTGGGATGTAAGTGGGTCTTCAAGAAGAAGACCGACATGGATGGGAATGTAAACACTTATAAAGCACGGCTTGTGGAGAAAGGTTTCAAACAAATTTATGGTGTAGACTATGAAGAAACGTTTTCTCCCGTAGCAATGCTTAAATCCATACGGATCTTACTTGCTATTTCTGCGTATTATGACTACGAGATTTGGCAAATGGATGTCAAAACCGCATTCCTTAACGGGAATTTAGAAGAGGATGTGTACATGACACAGCCCGAGGGTTTTGTCGATTCAAAGAGTCCGGATAAAGTGTGCAAGTTGCAACGATCCATTTATGGATTGAAGCAAGCTTCTCGGAGTTGGAACATACGTTTCGATGAAGTTATAAGTGAATTTAACTTCGTGAAAAACGTAGAGGAACCTTGTGTATACAAGAAGGTTAGTGGGAGCCGCGTTGTATTTCTTGTACTATATGTAGACGACATCTTGATCATAGGAAACGACATTCCGATACTTACGGATGTTAAGAAGTATTTAAATACTCGTTTCGCTATGAAAGATTTGGGCGAGGCCGCTTATATATTAGGCGTGAGGATATATAGAGATAGATCCAAGAAGTTACTCGGCTTGAGTCAAAGCACGTACATCGACAAAGTGTTGAAACGGTTTTCAATGCAAGATTCGAAGAAAGGACTTCTTCCAATGTCGAGTGGCATATCGTATTCTAAAGCTCAATGTCCGACATCGAGTAAGGATAAGAATGCGATGAGTATTGTTCCATACGCTTCGGCGGTTGGATCAATTATGTATGCCATGATTTGTACGCGCCCTGATGTGTCGTATGCATTGAGCGTCGTTTCGCGTTACCAATCTAATCCAGGGGATATGCATTGGATCGCGGTTAAGAACATCCTTAAGTACTTACGAAGAACTAAGGATCAATTTCTAATTTATGGTGGAAAGACATCAGGGTTGGTTATTAATGGATATACCGACGCCAGTTTCCAAACATGTGTCGACGACTTTCGATCACAAAGTGGATACGTGTTTTGTCTAAATGGTGGAGCGGTAGTGTGGAAGAGTTCCAAACAACCCACGATAGCAGACTCTACAACTGAATCGGAGTATATTGCGGCTTCAGAAACAGCAAAGGAGGCGGTATGGATAAAGAAGTTTGTGTCCGAACTTGGAGTAGTCCCGAGTATCTCGGAACCTGTGATTGTGTATTGTGACAATACGGGAGCGATAGCACAGTCCAAGGAACCGAGGGCACATCATCGCTCCAAACACATACTCAGAAAATTTCACTTGATTCGTGAGATTTTGAAACGAAAGGATGTGATCATTGAAAAGATTGATACTGACAGGAATGTTGAGGACCCGTTTACTAAGCCACTCTCGCAAGCTAAGCACGATTACCATGCGAAAGCTATAGGTTTGAGATACCTAGAGGAGGAAGAGAGTAGTTAGTTATCTAAAATGATAGTTTCGTAGGACGAGATTAGTCTAATAGATTAGTAACCGTTGTATCACCCCAAACTTATCCTATATTAATGCAATTTCGAGATTTTAAAATTTTTCATTTGCATTTATCTTATATGAAAACTGTGTGCGGGTTGTGTAATTTGATTACATGAACCATGATTTGAGCTTGTGTGGACGTCGACATGGTTGAGGACTATGTGCAGCAAAACCGTCACACTTAAAGTTTCATTTCTAAACATCCTTAGTCATGATTCAGTTTGCTTAAGAGTGAAGCATTTACATTATCAGATAATAGACTGAACATGTACACTAGTACGTTAGCCGAGGAGATGATTATGTTTTGCTAATCATAGGACAAATGTGTTTGTCGAATCGAGAACGTAGATATATGCTAGGTGACATATATTGGATATGACCGAAGCCGCGAGACCATGACATGGTTTAGTCATTATGGATGGACTTGCGACGAGTAGGGTATTAGGTTCTTCATACTTGAGGGGACCATTGATTGCGTTGCGTGCGTAACACAATGCTTTGATATGATCTTATGCTCACCGTAACAGGGAGCTAAAACGGTCATCATTGGGTATTATCCGAAACACGGAATTCAATGTGAGTCTCCAAGATAGGAATTGTTTATTCCGAAAGGAAGAGATATCTCTTAGGCCACTCGATGAATTGATTAACGAAAACCAAGGCCTTGGTCAATGATATTAACGGTTAATATCGATTGAATTTGTTAAATCAGTTCGAAAACGAGGAATAAGTATAGTTAATCAAAATATAAGGATGACTACCACCATGCATTTTGATTGACGAATATCGCTAACAAGAGAACTAATGACCGCTATTCGAGATAGGCACAATGATCACAATCATTCTTCGTGTTAACATGGGTACCCATGATGGAGTGACTAGATCCTGCTCATGGGCTTGTAGTGCTATGGAAACAGCCTACTGCCATCGTTAACCGAACCTACATGGTCACACAACGAGTCGTACTAAGTCGGGCTTGATTATAAAATTGGCACATAAGATGTGCGTAGCTTGGTATTTGATACGCGAGCTATATTCTCTAAAATCGTGCATATTGGATATGCATGAGTACCTTTTAGGTAGATCTGAAATTGAGTGGGAGACTGAAGGAAATACAGTTTCAGGATCAACCGTAAAAGTGTACACAAGGATAAACGAATGTAAGCGTACATTCGTGGTCATATCTTTCAGTAGGAAAATCCAATTTGAATGGTTCAAATTGGGTTAGATAGATAATAAGATTATCTACAACCTTCATATAGAAATATATTCATATGAACGAAGTATTAGTGTCGTTTATATGAAATACCGAAATGGTGCAACAGTTTGACATACAGTTAGTAAAACAGTCATAACTTTTGCATACGAACACCAATTGGGCCGGGCCAAATTGGGTCGTGTAGATAATAAGATTTCCACAACTTTCGTGTTGGTTGATTTTCTGTCGGAGGAATTTACCAATTTCGTATGGACAGAATACTGGACAGATACATGCAACTTTCTGTGTGAAAGAGTGTATATTGGATATACATGTCTTTTGGCCCATCCTAATCCTATGTGATATAAATAGGATAATTCTCTCTCATCTCAATGGTTGATTCAGTTAATTAATTCAGAATATTTCAGAGAATTGAGAGACAACTTTCTAGAGAGAGAAATGGTGTAAGAGAGAGAAACCGTGAAAAGGTGTTTTCCGGTTTAGAGAATCAAACAATCAAGTAAGTTCGCCGGTGCATCGTCTAGGCAGTTGCACCCGTGACCGACATCTTACGAGTCAAGGTGGATACACGTAGAGGAGCAACGATTGGGGCTCTTTCGGTTGTGATCGATTCGAACGAGTAATTTCTGTCGGAGACGAAATCGAGTGAATCGGCGACGTTAACGAACGGTGAAAGACGCGTGGTGTGGGACGCGCGGATTGTCACCAACGTGACACGGAAAAGAAGAATAGCAATCAACCCTTCGTGTGCAATCAATTTTGCACTGGTATGAATCTAATCTTCTTATTTGCATCGTACCCGTCGAAGTCATGGCGTGATCTCGGGAATCGGGGAACCGGACCGGGCCTACATATCCGCTGCGCGGGCCCGGGGACGGGTGAATTCCCAACACATTTTTTCGCTATAAGGAAAATTAGCATTCTATTTTGACTCGGTAGTCCAAATAAAATATCTTTTAGAACATTTGAATCGAATGTTTTACTACACAAATTTTTACCAGTTTGTACAAACACTACGAACGTTTGATTTTTCGCTATAGGACCTCATCAATTTATTTAGGCCCCAGGAGAGTCGAAATAATTTTTTTTGAGATCATTTGTAACGAATGTGTCACTACACAAATTTTCACGAAATTTACACCATTATCATTACGGCTAGTCATTTACCTAGGATTTCATGAGGCCGTGAACATGGGAAAAAAAAAGCAAAGGGCATAGCCAAAAATTTGAAGTTAACACATACCGAACCAACTTCGCATGTGAAAGAAGAGCATTCTCGCAGTCGTGAACAAAAAACCTCGAAGCAACAACGTATGTTTCCACCTCAACGAGCACATGACAACACATTTTTCGATGAATTGTACCACTCTTCTCAAGTTTGTATTGAGTCCCTATGGTGACATTCTATTGGGTTTACTTGCTAGTGAAGTACAACATCTCATCCGTCTTGAATTGGTAGTTCGAGTCGAATCGAGTTGTGTCGAGTCGTCGTGTTCTATGATAATCTATTAATATGATACATGACGAATTTGTTTATATACAAATAAAATACAAAATTATGTAAATTACAAAAAAAACCATCTTGGATATAAAAAAAATAATTTCCCTAAACAATCCTCCAATCTATTTCTATCATGCATATATATATATATATATATATATATATATATATATATATATATGAAATACAATACCTTGAGATCACGGAAGTATCCAGTACTATTATTTAATAGATTTTTTTATTGTATAAAATATTAATATTTCTACTCAATCCAAAAAGTAATATAATATTACATTATTGTAAATTTTAATTGAGATTTTTTTAGTCATGAAATATTTATTTCACTTGTAGTTGTAAGTTTTTATTGTATAACTTGGTCTTTTTTTTTATAAATTCTTTTATTTTGAGTTAAAACATTCAAATGACAAATTAAATCTGGTTTAGATTTATTTTAATAAAAAATCCTCTAAACTAGTTGTTAAAAATTTGGTGTGTTAATTTGACGGAAAAAATTTGTAATAGTATTGTTTTTTATATATATTCCTCTAAAAATGGATATATCCAACATATTAGTGAATATGGACAAAAATATGAGTTAATCAATCGTTATATCTACCATGCAGTTTATCTATTTTTATCAATTACGATATGTACATAACTAATTTTACTTCTCATAAAAATAACTACAAATCATACTTTTGTGATGGGGAAGCACATGGCTAGAGTCTTCAAATACATTTGGCAAGGAAGACTATTGAAGAAAGGAAGAAGAGAAATTGAAATTCTAATCATCTGAATCGAACCTCTACGACATTTGGAAGGAAGACTATATTGTTAGTTTGGCTAGTTAATTTTCGTTATATTAGAACTATATTTATTTGGAATGTAAAAAGTTTATTTTGTAATTTTGAATAAATATTTTTTATTTGCAAAAAATTGACGTGCAATATTTGTTATTTTGGATGAAATTTCCAATTTGCAGGATTACTTTATACAACATCTTCATTTAATATAAAAAAACATAATTTTTCTTTCGAGCTTAGACGAGTCGAGTCGAATATGAGCGGCGTCGAGTCGAATCCATTACGGGTCGAGTTCGAGTCGAGTCGTGTCAAGTCGAGTCGAGTCTAGTCGTGTCGAGTCGAGTTCGAGTCGAGTCGAGTCGAATCGAATCGTGTTGAGTCGAGTCATGTCGATAACAAAATAAATATGTTCGGGGATCGGATACCGATTTTAGTGTTAGATGTATATTTATATTTATGTAGTACTTGATATATTTATATACTATGTGATATTATTATGTTTATTTTTCATATGATATTTTATTTGATATTATTAAATCTTATGTATGTCGAGTTGAGTTGAGTTCGATCCGAGTCGAGTAGAGTATATACTATTTTCATAATTGACTCGACTCGACCCATTATTGATTTGACTCGACGTGCCTCGGATTTGATTCGACTTTGCTCGAACTCCACTCGGCTGAGCTCGAGCTTGACTCGGCTCGAACTCGATTCAACTCGAACTTGAGTCGAAGTTGACGCGAAACCGACTCAACTCGATTCTACTCGAACCCGACTCGACACGACCCGACTAGAATATTCATATGTAATACCGTAAAATTAGGTAACATCATATTATATAACACTTTTAATTTTATAAGCTTGCTACTCTCAAAGCCCTCCACAGTGGATTCTCTAATGCCGGCACGTGGCCACACTATGTGTCAACGCGCTGCCCTTCCTCTTATCGTTGCGAGCAGAAAAAATGAAATCCCCGCTCATCTCTCTTCTCATCGTTTGCGCGAGAAGGAAAAAAAAAGAAAAATAAATGAAAACACCGGCTGCAGATGGCGACCAAACCCTAGCAAAAATCGTCATGAAATGCGGTGGACGACCCATTACGATGAAGCCTCGCCTTGGCAGCCGCTGCGGGAAACGGCCTCACCTCTCTCTTCGCGGTTTGGTCATCCTTCCAAGAGAAAACGAGCAATCTTCGCGGCCTCACCTCTCTCTTCGCTGACACAAAGGTTCGATATCTTTTATCTGTCCTTATTTAATTTATTGTGTGCCGGTTGGTTTTGTAAGATTTTCGGTTTTGTTCCTGATTTGCACTGAATTTTGTTCAACAAAGGTAGTTTCTGCTCTGGATCCAATAGTTAGATAGTTCACAAAGAGGTATAAAACATGATCAAGTTTATGCATTCAATTTTTTTTAGAATAGTGATATTGATAGGAAAAATCTACCCGACTGGACATTACTCGACTCGAAGTCGACACGTAATAGACTCGACCAGACTAGGCTCGTCTCAAATTGGACAAATCTAGGCTCGAACTCGACTCGCCTCGAATTGAATTCGACTTGGCCCGAACTCCACTCGGCTGGGCTCGAGCTCGACTCGACTCGAACTCGATTCCACTCGAATTCGGGTCGAAGTTGACGCGAAACCGACTCGACTCGATTCTTCTCGAATCCGACTCGACTGGACCCGACTAGAATATTCATATGTAATATCATAAAATTATATAACATCAAATTTTTATATATAGTCATGGCATTGAATTAATTACCAGCCAAATATTCTAATCATAGTCATGACATAGAATTATTTTTCAGGGAAAATATAAGGATTACGGTTAGAGTTGCAAATAAGGAGAAATTTGGGCCTGGAAAGGGTATACTATAACAAGTCTATGTTTAGAAAAAACAAGGGAACGGAACTAGCTTCTCTGTGATAGTCCCACCATATTTGTTTTCTATTAAAAGGTCTTGAGAAGGCTTATAAATACCTGGAGAGATCTACAGTACAAAAACACACAAAGCTGCGTGGTTTCCACATTTAAGCAGCGCATCCTTATCTTAAGTTCCCTTGAGATAAGGATGCTTAAGGATGTCCGGGGCGGTAATAGCACGCAGTCGTCGATACTCGAACGAAACGAGTAAAACCAAAACGTACCAGTTTGGTTGGTTGGTTATATTCGATAGCATTACCAGCATCAGGTTCGGGTATGGCAAATAACGATATCTGCAGATATCAATTTACCAAAACTAATGTACCTGAACCTGATCTTTACCCGATTCATGAGTTCAAGTAGCCGGTAACGAACATATTTGTGGGTAAGTTTGGATTTTACTCGTGAGCTCGGGTATATTGGATCAAATGCGATAACCCGTAGTCGTCGATACTCGAGCGAAACGAGTAATACCCAAACGAGTAATACCCAAGTGTGGTTGGCTGGTTATGTTCGATAGCATTACCCGCATCGGGTTTGGGCACGGCAAATAACGATATCCGCATATATCAATTTACCAAAACTAATGTACCCAAACCCGATCCTTACCCAATTCATGACTTCGGGTAGCTGGTAACGAATATATTTGAGCGTACGAATTGATTTTACTCGTGAGTTCGGGTATGTGGGATAAAATTTATCCGTAACGATTTCGGGTTCGGATATGGGAGAACTTACCCGTATCCGTACCGCTCCGTTGACATCCATCTTTAAGGGAGTCTTCTTTATAGGAGGCACCCGCCAATTCTAACATCAAAATTTATTTCATTAAATCACATTTTTATCATTTTTACGATTAATGTATAACATTATTGTTTATTATTATATGTACAAACCACTCGATAATATTGCAATTTAGAGATGAATTTGCATAACCATTACCCCAATTTTCTAATTTCATGCATGTCATTATATTGTAGAACAAAAGGAATTCAGTCAGATCATAATTTGCGATGGGGAAGCACATGGCTAGAGTCTTCAAATACATTTGGAAGGAAGACTATTGAAGAAAGCAAGAAGGGAAATTGAAATTCTAATCATCTGAATCGAACCTCTACGACATTATTATGCAGTCGATTGACGGCTATGTTTTCATTTAATACTATATTTGTTAGTTTGGCTAGTTAATTTTCATTATATTAGAACTATATTTATTTGGAATGTAAAAAGTTTATTTTGTAATTTTGAATAAATATTTTTTATTTGCAAAAACTGACGTGCAATATTTGTTATTTTGGATGAAATTTCCAATTTGCAGGATTAATTTATACAACATCTTCATTTAATATAAAAAAACATAATTTTTCTTTCGAGCTTAGACGAGTCGAGCCGACTCAAGTCGAGTCGAATATGAGCGGCGTCGAGTCGAATCCATTACGGGTCGAGTTTGAGTCGAGTCGTGTCAAGTCGAGTCGAGTCTAGTCGTGTCGAGTCGAGTTCGAGTTGAGTCGAGTCGAATCGAATCGTGTTGAGTCGAGTCATGTCGGTAACAAAATAAATATGTACGGGGATCGGATACCGATTTTAGTGTTAGATGTATATTTATATTTATGTTGTACTTGATATATTTATATACTATGTGATATTATTATGTTTATTATTCATATGATATTTTATTTGATATTATTAAATCTTATGTATGTCGAGTCGAGTTGAGTTCGAGCCGAGTCGAGTAGAGTATATACTATTTTCATAATTGACTCGACTCGACCCATTATTGACTTGACTCGACGTGCCTCGGATTTGATTCGACTTTGCTCGAACTCCACTCGGCTGAGCTCGAGCTTGACTCGGCTCGAACTCGATTCAACTCGAACTTGAGTCGAAGTTGACGCGAAACCGACTCGACTCAATTCTACTCGAACCCGACTCGACACGACCCGACTAGAATATTCATATGTAATACCGTAAAATTAGGTAACATCATATTATATAACACTTTTAATTTTATAAGCTTGCTACTCTCAAAGCCCTCCA
Organism: Luzula sylvatica; assembly: GCA_946800325.1. Taxonomy (NCBI): domain Eukaryota; kingdom Viridiplantae; phylum Streptophyta; class Magnoliopsida; order Poales; family Juncaceae; genus Luzula; species Luzula sylvatica. Next base: position 27,094,114 of record OX326958.1, on the reverse strand, counting down.
CAGTGGATTCTCTAATGCCGGCACGTGGCCACACTATGTGTCAACGCGTTGCCCTTCCTCTTATCGTTGCGAGCAGAAAAAATGAAATCCCCGCTCATCTCTCTTCTCATCGTTTGCGCGAGAAGGAAAAAAAAAGAAAAAAAAATGAAAAGACCGGTTGCAGATGGCAACCAAACCCTAGCAAAAATCGTCATGAAATGCGGTGGACGACCCATTACGATGAAGCCTCGCCTTGGCAGCCGCTGCGGGAAACGGCCTCACCTCTCTCTTCGCGGTTTGGTCATCCTTCCAAGAGAAAACGAGCAATCTTCTCTATCTTCTTTCGTTAACTTCTCCTAACTCGCAAAGCAAAGGGGCAGAACAAGCTACGTTGCTCTCCATCGTCCAACAATTAAATCGCGTGGATCTGAGAGTCAAGATTCGTTCCTGATAGTTTGCTGCATCGTTGCTGACACAAAGGTTCGATATCTTTTATCTGTCCTTATTTAATTTATTGTGTGCCGGTTGGTTTTGTAAGATTTTCGGTTTTGTTCCTGATTTGCACTGAATTTTGTTCAATAAAGGTAGTTTCTGCTCTGGATCCAATAGCTGGATAGTTCACAAAGAGGTATAAAACATGATCAAGTTTATGCATTCAATTTTTTTTAGAATAGTGATATTGATAGGAAAAATAAATACTAGATATAGAAAATTTTATTTAAATTTGATATGAACTAAAAATAAAATTATTATTTCATATTTAAATTTTCTGTTTCCAGTAATATTATTTCATGTCAATATAATAATTATTTTTTTACTCGAAACATGGCCCTGATTCGAACATCATAAATTCAAAATCAATATTTAATTATGTATCATTGTTTCCATTCTTTGGGGATAAAGTAGTAGAAAAGGGTATGCTTTCGCATATATATTTTTAGAGAGGTTCTATCATACACCCTTTTGTCAAAAAGATATTTTGAATATTAAAACTATTATCATGCATTACATACTTCTTTTCTTTGCTGCTTTTAACAAATATCTCTCTTTTTAACAAACATCTCTCTAATTAATTCGTTGCCTTTCTTCTCCCTTTATCTTCCTCTCATTTCTTAACTTGTATAGTAATAGTAATTCATATTTTTGAAATATATGCTAATTAATATGTAGAAAATTCTTAATATTTGTCTAATAATATTTCATTGTTGGAGAAATCCAAATTAATAAATGCCAAACCCACCAACTCTCCCGTGGCTCCCGGTCTCTCTCTCCAAACTCGATGGTGAGCCCCTAGCCAATCCAGTTTTATATCGTAGTTTGGTGGGAGCCTTGCAATAACTCACGATCACGCGTCCCGATATTTTTTGTCAACATCCTAAAAATATCAGAACAATATAACTCAAATTTTAAATCGAAACATCAATGAAATACAATAAAAATTATGAAATCCTTACATTTATATATGAAATTGACACATTTTAGAAGTTATATACGTTATGAGCATATTTAATCAAATATTTTGATAATAAAATATGGAAATTAAATAATAAATAATCACAAAATCTTGTTATGATCTTTATATTAAATAATCTTGATGAAATTATTTTAACGTGTGTTTTGTGTTTAATTTGTGGTAAACTGGAAAAAAATTCATAAATCCAAGCCCCTGACTGCGTTCCCCTCGTCGAGACAAGCAATTTCGATATAAAATTTATGTCATTTGGTGAAAGGATGAGAAATTTATAAGAATTTTAATATAATGGGTAACAAAATCTATTCAAACCAATCCAAAAACCGTAATTATTAGCCACAATACCGTAATTTTACCGATGTTTGGCCGCAATATCGTAGCAATTTCCGTAATTTTTCAAAAACACAATCTTACGCAATATATGGTTGCGATGTTGCTATTCTAAATTGCAAGCCGTAATTTTCGCAATTGCGCCGTAATATCGCCGCAATTAAAATACTAATAGGATGGCTAAGATACTTAATTAAGTATCATGAGTTTGGTACTTAAAATTTTTTTACCATTTGATTTGCTTTGAAATTTGTGCATTTAATGATTAGCATAAACTGATATGGCAATATTTAATAATGAGTATATATGGCATTAAAAAACACAAATATCAAAGAAAATCTAATGGTCAAAAAATCATAAGTACTAAACTCATGATACTCTCTCTCTCTCTCTCTCTCTCTCTCTCTCTCTCTCTCTCTCTCTCTCTCTCTTACAAACACTTCAGAAACCTCCTACCAGAAAACGCGTGTTAGAAAATGCTTTGTCTGGAATAGATAAGCCTAGAATGAATTTTTACTAGGTTTTGAGGTTTTCTTTTCTTAAAATCTAAAATATACCGTAATGGACGGTTGTAAGAATATATTATTGATTTTGTTAGATAGAAAAATAAAAAATGGTACCAAATTTATTCTAGGTCGTTATATATAAATGATATAGATGATATCTACAGGGTCGAAATTTCATTTTGAATATTTAGATTTTTGCTCTCTGAACATGGAGAGATGGCGCACAATCATAAATATTGCATGACTGATCACTCGTTTGAAACAAGTCGACCAACTCTGGCAAAGTGCATGACTTATGTATGACCTAACAACACTCATCTCTTCAAGCAAAATGTTCCGGACCAGAAAATACATAAATACACCTCCAGTTCATCTAACTTGCATTCCCCAAACACGTCTCCAATGGAACAAATAAACTCAAAGAAACCCTTAAGGGTCTTCTTCATCCCTTTCTTCGTGTCGAGCCACATGGTACCGATGACCGACCTAGCAATCCTCTTTGCAGGTCGAACCGGCATCAAACCAACAATGGTGGTCACACCAGCCAATGCTGACATCATCAGACCGACTCTGAACCAGGCATCAAAGACCGGTAAACATGTTAATATATTAACCTATCCTTTTCCTTCTGTCGGGCTACCCCATGGTGTAGAAAACCTCGGTTCGGCAGCTCCTTCTGAAGCATGGCGAGTTTATAAAGCCGTAGACTTGGTGCAAGATATACACGAAGGTTTATTACGTAAACATTGTCCCGATGCAGTTGTAGCCGATATTCCATTTTGGTGGACGACTGATATTGCAGCTCAACTCGGGATTCCTCGTATTACTTATCACGGGGCAGGCGTTTTCCCACAGCTTGTGCTCAACAACCTTATGCTCTTGTCCAAAGGTAGCTAAATATTACGTTAGAAACTTTATAACATGATTTTTTTTTTTAAATAAATTTATGTGGTACATGCATGGCAGATGTTAATTTTACAAATAAGAACGGGGACGATATTATAACGGTGCCGAATCTTACGGGTCCACCAATAAGGATGCCGGTTTCTGAGCTGCCTGAGTTTTTGCTTTCGCCTGATCACGTGACGAAGACGTGGGGTAAGATGAAGGCAGCACAACTAAGCAGTCACGGTGTAGTAGTGAACACTTTTTATGAGCTCGAACCCGAATATTGCGACTTACACAGGGCAGTTGACGCCAAGCAAGCCTACTACGTTGGGCCTGTTTCTTTGTCATATATAGGTGCTGATGTGGCTAACTCGGTCCAACGTGGAGGAGACACTTGTGAGGTGGCAAAACAATGCACTCAATGGCTTGACACGCAAAAGGAAGCTTCGGTTATCTTTGTATGCTTTGGTAGTTATTCACGGTTTTCAACTTCACAGTTATACGAGCTCGCAATTGGTTTGGAGGAATCAGGACAACCATTCATATGGGTCATTAGAGGAACAAAATCGGACAGCCAAGATGAAGCGATGCCTGAGGGATGGGAAACTAGGGTAAGCGAGAGGGGATTTCTTATAAAGGGATGGGCCCCACAAGTGGCAATACTGGGACATAAATCAATCGGTGCATTTCTGACGCATTGTGGATGGAACTCGACAATGGAAGCAGTGGCTGCAGGAGTTCCAGTGCTTACATGGCCTTTATCATTCGAGCAATTTGTCAACGAGAGATTGTTGGTAGAGGTGATGGGAATTGGGGCGAGAGTTTGCGAGATCGGTGTGGCGAGGAGGAGCACGACTGAGGAGAAGAGAGATTTGGTAACTGGAGAGATAATTAGAAAGGCAGTTTCACGATTCATGGAATCTGGCGGGACCGGCAATAAAGCACGAGATAAGGCACGGAAATATGCTGAGATGGCATGCATTTCGGTGGCCGAAGGTGGATCTTCGCATAAAGATCTCAATCATTTGATGGACGATTTGTTGGAAGCTAGGAACCAACGGGTTAAGAATTTGTCAGAGTAATTTTTTGCTGAAATCTCAATTGGGCTTGTGATCCAATGGTTGGATGTGAGGCACAAGAAATCATATATTGTGAAAAATTATTGGTTTGAATCTCATTGGCACCAATGGATGAAGGATCACCGAGCATTCTCCATTTACTCGTTTTTTATTTTTATTTTGTTGAAATAATACAAAGAGCTTAACAGCTCCCCGCGCATTGATATTCAACGATATCTAGTTACATATACAATTATTTCACAAAGTACATATATACATGCTTCGAGAGTGGCCACAAAATGTTTTTTTTCTAAAATAATATGTGAAAAAACACAGACTAAACCCTCCTTAAACTTGTTTGTGAGATTGTTTGTATCAAATGTTTACTATGCACAGAGACGGATCCAAGTTTCAAACTCAAGACCTCACTTTCATAACAAAAAGTTTTTCCAGTACACTACTCTAGTATTTGTGAAATATATACAAATGGGCTCCCGGTCGCCCCTTGGATCCGCCACCGACTACGCAGCTTCTCACCAAATTGCACAAATATTACGGAAATTTATTTTTTCGCTAGGCGATCTTAGCAATCTATATATGCATAGTGTAGTGCACATAATATATTCTTTAGATCGTTTGTATCGAATGTTTTACTACACAAGTTTTCGCCAAATTGTACATACATACGAAAATTTGTTTTTTCGGTACATGAGAATTTAATAATCTATTTTGGCCCGCGAAGTCCACATAAGTTGTTTTTGAGATCATTTAAATCGAATGTTCCATTACACAACTTTTTCACCAAATTGCACAAACACTACAAAAATATGTTTTTCGCTATACGGCTTTAGAAATTTATTTAGGTCGAGGGAAGTCCAAATGCCCACCCCTATATGAAAGCAAACTTTTACACTAGACGGTCTTACCAACCTATTAGGCCTTGGGGAATCGAAATAACGTGTTTTCGAAATCGTTTGTATCGGAAGTTTTATTACACAATTTTTAATCAAATTGTACAAATACTATGAAAGTTTATTTTTTCGCTATAAGGAAAATTAGCAATCTATTTTGACTCGGGAGTCCAAATAAAATATCTTTTAGAACATTCGAATCGAATGTTTTACTACACAAATTTTGACCAGTTTGTACAAACACTACGAACGTTTGATTTTTCGCTATAGGACCTCAGCAATTTATTTAGGCCCCAGGAGAGTCCAAATAAATTTTTTTTGAGATCGTTTGTAACGAATGTATCACTACACAAATTTTCACGAAATTTACACCATTATCATTACGGCTAGTCATTTACCTAGGATTTTATGAGGTCGTGAACATGGAAAAAAAAAAGCAAAGGGCATTGCCCGCTTAGAGAGCAAAAAATTTGAAGTTAACACATACCGAACCAACTTCGCATGTGAAAGAAGAGAATGCATTCTCGCAGTCGTGAACAAAAAACCTCGAAGCAACAACGGAGGTTTCCACCTCAACGAGCATATGACAACACATTTTTTGATGAATTGTACAACTCTTCTCAAGTTTTTATTGACTCCCTGTGGTGACATTCTATTGGGTTTACTTGCTAAGTGAAGTACAACATCTCATCCGTCTTGAATTGGTAGTTCGAGTCGAATCGAGTTGTGTCGAGTCGTGTTCTATGATAACCTATTAATATGATACATGACGAATTTGTTTATATACAAATAAAATACAAAATTATGTAAATTACAAAAAAACCATCTTGGATATAAAAAAAACATAATTTTCCTAAACAATCCTCCAATCTATTTCTATCATATATATGTATATATATGAAATACTACCTTGAGATCACAAAAGTATCCAGTACTGTTATTTAATAGATTTTTTTGTTGTATAAAATATTAATATTTCTACTCAATCCAAAAAGTAATACAATATTACATTATTGTAAATTTTAATTTAGATTTTTTTAGTCATGAAATATTTATTTCACTTGTAGTTGTAAGTTTTTATTGTATAACTTGGTCTTTTTTTTTATAAATTCTTTTATTTTGAGTTAAAACATTCAAATGACAAATTAAATCTGGTTTAGATTTATTTTAATAAAAAATCCTCTAAACTAGTTGTTAAAAATTTGGTGTGTTATTTGACGGAAAAAAATTGTAATAGTATTGTTTTTTATATATTCCTCTAAAAATGGATATATCCAACAAATTAGTGAATATGGACAGAAATATGAGTTAATCAATCGTTATATCTACCATGCAGTTTATCTATTTTTATCAACTAGGAAAATAGCCCGCGCTTCGCTGCGGGATATATTATTTGATAAGAAATAATATAATAAGCAAAAGTAATAATTTTATATATTATTTGATATATTATTTCGCTGCGGAATATATTATTTGATATATTATTTGATAAGAAAATAGAAATATTTCTCGCGCTTCACTGGGATTTTTCAAAATTTGTTATGATTATAAAATAATAATTTTATCTAAAACGTTATAAGTGCAAAACAAAAATAATCTTCATAAATGTTAATTTAAAAAAAAAAATCTGATATTAAATAGTCTCACAAGTATTATGCAATAAATACAAATTTTTTTCCTCCTCAAAACATATCATATGTTCCAAAAGAAAAATTCAAATATTTTATTTAGAATACAAGGCATACGTAAAAAAAAAAAAAAAAAAAAAAAAAAAAAAAAAAAACAGTAAAATATGAACAGTACCCGATAGTGAACAGTACCGGGTGTAAACAGTAACTGACAGTGAACAGTACCCGGCAGTGAACAGTAACAGACAGTGAACAGTAACTGACAGTAAACAGTACCCGATAGTGAACAGTACCGGGCGTAAACAGTAACTGACAGTGAACAGTACCCGGCAGTGAACAGTAACAGGCAGTGAACAGTACAGGTGACGTGGCCTCACCATATTCTTAGTATCCAACTTTTAATGGGAGAGGGAGATTACGATATGTACATAACTAATTTTACTTCTCATAAAAATAACTACAAATCATAACTCTATTTTCAATATTTAGATTTTCCGGAAAATCTATGTTTATTTCTTATATAATATGTTTTTTTGGATATTTTTAATCTTTTGTATATCGAGTCAAGTCGAGTATAGTATATAATACAATAATCTAATTTTTTCTATCATAACATATTTATAGATATTCAAAAAAGATATTAGTAAAAATAACATTTTTGAAGATATTCAAAATATTATATTTTTTAATATCATTAAATATGTTAGGACAGAAAAAGAATGGATGATTATGTGATATTATGTTTATTTATCATATAATATATGTTTTTAATATTTATATTTTTCGAATAGTATTATATATATGTTCAACGTTTAGATTTTCTTAAGATCATTACTAGTTATTTTTAACATTATTTTTTTAATATTCTTAAATATGGTACGATAAAGATTGGTTTATTGTATACGGGAATTGTGTTTTTTATAAACAAATTTTCCATGTAATATAGATTATTATAGAACTCGACTCGAGGCAACTCGAATCAACTCGAACTCGATCTGAAATAGAGTGGACTCGACTCGACTCGACTCAAACTAGACTCGGCTCGAGCCCGACTCAACTTGACCTAGACACGGCTCGAACTCGACTCGACTCGGCTCGAACTCGACTCGATTTGTCTTGACACGACTCGATATTACTCGACTCGACACTTAATCTAATTTTTTTGTTCTCGAATCAACTCGAACTCGACCCGAAATCGATTCGACTCGGCTCGACACGACCCGACCCTACCCGACTGGACATTACTCGACTCGAAGTCGACACGTAATAGACTCGACCAGACTAGGCTCGTCTCAAATTGGACAAATCTAGGCTCGAACTCGACTCGCCTCGAATTGAATTCGACTTGTCCCGAACTCCACTCGGCTGGGCTCGAGCTCGACTCGACTCGAACTCGATTCCACTCGAATTCGGGTCGAAGTTGACGCGAAACCGACTCGACTCGATTCTTCTCGAATCCGACTCGACTGGACCCGACTAGAATATTCATATGTAATATCATAAAATTATATAACATCAAATTTTTATATATAGTCATGGCATTGAATTAATTACCAGCCAAATATTCTAATCATAGTCATGACATAGAATTATTTTTCAGGGAAAATATAAGGATTACGGTTAGAGTTGCAAATAAGGAGAAATTTGGGCCTGGAAAGGGTATACTATAACAAGTCTATGTTTAGAAAAAACAAGGGAACGGAACTAGCTTCTCTGTGATAGTCCCACCATATTTGTTTTCTATTAAAAGGTCTTGAGAAGGCTTATAAATACCTGGAGAGATCTACAGTACAAAAACACACAAAGCTGCGTGGTTTCCACATTTAAGCAGCGCATCCTTATCTTAAGTTCCCTTGAGATAAGGATGCTTAAGGATGTCCGGGGCGGTAATAGCACGCAGTCGTCGATACTCGAACGAAACGAGTAAAACCAAAACGTACCAGTTTGGTTGGTTGGTTATATTCGATAGCATTACCAGCATCAGGGTCGGGTATGGCAAATAACGATATCTGCAGATATCAATTTACCAAAACTAATGTACCTGAACCTGATCTTTACCCGATTCATGAGTTCAAGTAGCCGGTAACGAACATATTTGTGGGTAAGTTTGGATTTTACTCGTGAGCTCGGGTATATTGGATCAAATGCGATAACCCGTAGTCGTCGATACTCGAGCGAAACGAGTAATACCCAAACGAGTAATACCCAAGTGTGGTTGGCTGGTTATGTTCGATAGCATTACCCGCATCGGGTTTGGGCACGGCAAATAACGATATCCGCATATATCAATTTACCAAAACTAATGTACCCAAACCCGATCCTTACCCAATTCATGACTTCGGGTAGCTGGTAACGAATATATTTGAGCGTACGAATTGATTTTACTCGTGAGTTCGGGTATGTGGGATAAAATTTATCCGTAACGATTTCGGGTTCGGATATGGGAGAACTTACCCGTATCCGTACCGCTCCGTTGACATCCATCTTTAAGGGTGTCTTCTTTATAGGAGGCGCCCGCCAATTCTAACATCAAAATTTATTTCATTAAATCACATTTTTTTCATTTTATGATTAATGTATAACAATATTGTTTCCATTCTTTGGGGATAAAGTAGTAGAAAAGGGTATGCTTTCGCATATATATTTTTAGAGAGGTTCTATCATACACCCTTTTGTCAAAAAGATATTTTGAATATTAAAACTATTGTCATGCATTACATACTTCTTTTCTTTGCTGCTTTTAACAAATATCTCTCTTTTTAACAAACATCTCTCTAATTAATTCGTTGCCTTTCTTCTCCCTTTATCTTCCTCTCATTTCTTAACTTGTATAGTAATAGTAATTCATATTTTTGAAATATATGCTAATTAATATGTAGAAAATTCTTAATATTTGTGTAATAATATTTCATTGTTGGAGAAAGCCAAATTAACGAATGCCAAACCCACCAACTCTCCCATGGCTCCCGGTCTCTCTCTCCAAACTCGATGGTGAGCCCCTAGCCGATCCAGTTTTATATCGCAGTTTGGTGGGAGCCTTGCAATACCTCACGATCACACTTCCCGATATTTCTTATGCCGTAAATAAAGTATCGCAATTTATGCATACTCCCACCCATACTCATATGGCCACGGTCAAACGAATACTTCGGTATCTAAAAGGATCGATTCTCCATGGGCTTCAAATTCGTCTTGAACAAACTCTTGAATTATATGCATATTCGGATGCCGATTGGGCCGGGTGTCCCAATAATAGGCGGAGTACAACAGGGTTTTGCATTTACTTGGGTCCAAATCTCATTTCGTGGAGTTCGAAAAAACAACACACAGCTACCACCGAGTACAACAGAGTACCGTAGTCTAGGCATGGCTACCACCGAGGTAATTTGGATTCAATATCTACTTCGTGAGTTGTCTGTACCGTTATCGTCACCCCCATTCTTATTGTTCGACAATCTTGGAGCAACTTTCTTGGCGGCAAATCAGATCTTTTCCGCCCGCACAAAACATATCGAAATCGATTTTCATTTTGTGCGCGAACGTGTAAACAACAAGGAGCTACAAGTGAAATTTATTTGCTCGCATGACCAAATTGCTAATATTCTAACAAAAAGCTTCTCGTCCTCTCGTTTTAAACTCCTACGACACAAGCTCACGGTGTGTTCCACCCCGTTTTCGCTTGAGGGGGGGGGGGGGGGGGGGGGGCGTGTAAATCATGAAATGGAGATGTCCATTGATGCCTCGAATAGAGAAGTAGTAAATTGGCTTTTATTCACTTATACCCATTTCTCTTAATGGATGTAGTTTGTACCTATTGGATCCTGTTAATTAGGATAAGTGGATGAGGTGTATATGATTTAAAGTTAGTTATGCCTAGGTGTAGAATAGGTTAAATTAGATGCCTTCTCTAGAAGATGGTTAGGGTATTATAAGTATAGAGCTTGTAAAGAGATTATTAATTAAGAAATACAAATTAATCTTTTTCAATCTTCTTCTTCCTCTTTCAACAGATTTGGAGATTTGGTGAATGCAAAGATAATTAGAAAAATCTATATCACGATTTCTGAAATCTGGCGGGACCGGCAATAAGGCACGAGTTAAGTCGAGGAAATATGCTGACATGGCACGTGTTGCGTGGCGGAAGGTGAACCTTCGCGTAAAGATCTCAATTGTTGATCGATGATTTGTTGGAATTGAGATTGAAATTCAATTGAAAGATTGCTGTAGTTGGTAATAACAAGTGCATATACATGACATGACACTACTGGTCCACTAACTCATCAATTTATACAAATATAACTAAATTATATATAAGTTCCGCAACCTCATATAGAGCAATCAATGGGCTTCGAGGGTAATTTTGGAATTATCCACGAAACTCTCGATATAACCTTGTCTAGCAGGATGATCCTCTTGAGGCCTGTTATACACAGTCCACACCGGTTCTCCCACAAACAATCTCATCAACTACAAAATAAATAAGCAAAATAATAACACGCTCGATTATTCGAAGCAAAAGTTTAAACAAGTCGTAACGAGTTCATTACCTTGACGTAGTTCGAAGTGTCGAGAGTGAAACGATGATAAATGCCAGCTGGCAGAACGATCAAATCGCCGGCTCGGATCCAGATCCGAATCCATTTATCATCCTTATCACGCACATCGAAATATCCACTACCCTCTAAGCAGTAACGGATCTCCTCGTCGCCGTGGATGTGTTCTCTGTAGAAATTCTTCAATTTCTCCTCGTAATTCTCCACTTTTTCAGGACACAAATCAAGATAATCCTGCAGAAATACTCTCCGAATTATATTTCGATATGGTAGAAAATTCCAAATGAGGATTTTTTGAGAAAATGAAAGATGAACCGTGTAACTGTAGCCTCTGGATTCTCTGATTTTCTTTAACTCTTCATTGTTTTTGTGGTTCTTTGGGTCTAAATGCCAATATAAAACGCCAATCTCTGAAAATTATCAGTAAATAAACATGATGTAAACATAAAATTGGTTCAAATTATAAAGAATCCTAATTTTCAATTTCGAAATATATATTGGTTTTGCTTAAAAATCAAAATTAGATAAACAGGAGTAGGTTAATTGGGTCAATTAACAGATAAATACAAAAATCAGTACCTTCGAGCTTGCTTAAGGGCACAGAAACATTAGGGGTTCTCTTGTGAGGAAACCTTTGATCCTCTCCACTTTCCTCCATTACCCACGCCTAATCAATTAATCAAACAATTACAAAAAGCATTCCAAATTTCTTACAAATCATATTTTTTTTTTTTGATAAATTACAAATCAAATATAACATTAAAAAACGAATTAAAACAAAATTAGTACCTCTAGACCCATTTATCCTCTTCACCCAACTCCTTTGTTAAAACCTAATCAATCAGTACAAGAGAAACTCTTATATACTAATCTCGTGAAATCGAATCCAGATACTTCGATTTCAAGTGAATTTGTGGTAATCCTTTCCCATCAAAGAGACACCATACAAGTGCATGATTTTTAGTTTTACTTTGAACTACATGGTCTTAGAATCACAAGTAAATGAGGCCCAATTTATTTATACCAATAAATCTAAGCTTTTTAAGGCCCAGTTTAGTTAGAATATATAGTATAATTGATCAAATAATATATGCATGAAAGGCCCCAAAAATGTGTCCAAAAATAAAATATTGAAAAGGTCTAAATAAGAACATGAACTCCCTATGAAAGCCATGTGAGAATGTCTAATTGTCTCAAAGGTGCCCTAATAATAAGAAAATCAAACTTATAATTTTATTCAATTTAAGCCACTCTTCCTTGTCTCACTCATACTAAAATAGTATTTTTCATGAAAATGTTCAAATATATACTTGATCAAGTGTTCGTATTCTTTATCATACATCTCATGCTAGACACGTGATCTTGGTCCCTTTTCAAGACATTTTTATTGAATTTGAGTTCAAAAATTCAAGATGATTGGGGTTCCAAACATTTGTAAATTCATTTATTTCAGTGCGAATCATCAAGAACTATAATGTAAACATTCATAATATTATATTCGTGCAACATTATTTTTAATCTTTTGTATATCGAGTCAAGTCGAGTATAGTATATAATACAATAATCTAATTTTTTCTATCATAACATATTTAAAGATATTCAAAAAAGATATTAGTAAAAATAACATTTTTGAAGATATTCAAAATATTATATTTTTTAATATCATTAAATATGTTAGGACAGAAAAAGAATGGATGATTATGTGATATTATGTTTATTTATCATATAATATATGTTTTTAATATTTATATTTTTCGAATAGTATTATATATATGTTCAACGTTTAGATTTTCTTAAGATCATTACTAGTTATTTTTAACATTATTTTTTTAATATTCTTAAATATGGTACGATAAAGATTGGTTTATTGTATACGGGAATTGTGTTTTTTATAAACAAATTTTCCATGTAATATAGATTATTATAGAACTCGACTCGAGGCAACTCGAATCAACTCGAACTCGATCTGAAATCGAGTGGACTCGACTCGACTCGACTCAAACAAGACTCGGCTCGAGCCCGACTCGACTTGACCTAGACACGGCTCGAGCTCGACTCGACTCGGCTCGAACTCGACTCGATTTGTCTTGACACGACTCGATATTACTCGACTCGACACTTAATGCACTCGAACAGACTAGTTTTCACAAATTTATTAAAAATGCAAAAATGTGAAGTCTTCACCTTCAAAAAAATCAATTATCCTATTTTTCTAAAATATGCCAAAATTGAACTCTCACACGAGAAAAATACTCAATTTTCATGTTGTCCCCAAAATAATCCGTAATAGAAGACTAACACACACAAATTTCAAATTTCTGTTTTTTCAAAAATTTCTTAAAAGTGCAAAAAAGTGAAGTCTAACATCTCAAAAATAAATCAATCATCCTATTTTTCTAAAAAATACCAAAATTGAACTCTTACACGAGCAAAATAATTTTTATGATTCCCTAAATAAATTCCTTAATCAGTTGAAAAATTAACGTTATCGAAAGAAATGAGGCTCGAATAGAAAGTCTCTTCATAGTCTAATTGCATACAAGATTCGAATCATGCACCTCTAAGAAATGAGGCTAGGTATTATATGCTTGAACTATCAACTTAACATTATCTACAAGTGAAAATTAACGTTGAAAAATGAAAGGATTCAACTGGAACTATATAGGATGGATAATATAAGGATTTTCCTCCAGACCCAAAAGAACTTTTCCTGATTTGATTTTAGTCTTTGAGTTTTGAATTCACTAGGAATACATTCCTATTTCTTTTGGAAAGATGAACTGAAGTAGGAGAACAATTCGAATAGGCTCTTTTGGTAACTATAAAATATCGAAATTATCGTTTCATTTTTTTATAAATTGGATTGTTTTTTCCACGTCATTTTTAGATAGTAAACAATTTTGGGCATATTTATGCTTAATTATAAGTTTCTAATTTTTTTAGTAAATATCTGAATGATAGAAAAAATATTTGTACCTCTTGTCAATTATCACACAAATATCGTTCATTTTTGTGTAGATTGATTATACATTTATATATGCTTATTATATTTTTTATATGCATATTATTATTATTATTATTATTATTATTATTATTAATTTGTTATGTTTGAATGACGATAAATATTCTTATCACTGCATACAATGCCGGTCTCCGAGTAAGGCGCCCCACAAGATTCGGAGCTCGTGCAACTGATTAAGGAAGGGCAACCATTTATATTTCACAGTTTCTTATACATCATACCCTAGATGACAAGTCATCTGATTATTTTCAAAAAAACATCTATTATATATAATATTTTATTTTTCAGGGGAAATATAAGGATTACGGTTTTTTGGATATTTTCAAATAAACATCTATGTTTATTTCTTATATAATATGTTTTTTGGATATTTTTAATCTTTTGTATATCCAGTCGAGTCGAGTATAGTATATAATACAATAATCTAATTTTTTTGTTCTCGAATCAACTCGAACTCGACCCGAAATCGATTCGACTCGGCTCGACCCGACCCGACCCGACTGGACATTACTCGACTCGAAGTCGACACGTAATAGACTCGACCAGACTAGGCTCGTCTCAAATTGGACAAATCTAGGCTCGAACTCGACTCGCCTCGAATTGAATTCGACTTGGCCCGAACTCCACTCGGCTGGGCTCGAGCTCGACTCGACTCGAACTCGATTCCACTCGAATTCGGGTCGAAGTTGACGCGAAACCGACTCGACTCGATTCTTCTCGAATCCGACTCGACTGGACCCGACTAGAATATTCATATGTAATATCATAAAATTATATAACATCAAATTTTTATATATAGTCATGGCATTGAATTAATTACCAGCCAAATATTCTAATCATAGTCATGACATAGAATTATTTTTCAGGGAAAATATAAGGATTACGGTTAGAGTTGCAAATAAGGAGAAATTTGGGCCTGGAAAGGGTATACTATAACAAGTCTATGTTTAGAAAAAACAAGGGAACGGAACTAGCTTCTCTGTGATAGTCCCACCATATTTGTTTTCTATTAAAAGGTCTTGAGAAGGCTTATAAATACCTGGAGAGATCTACAGTACAAAAACACACAAAGCTGCGTGGTTTCCACATTTAAGCAGCGCATCCTTATCTTAAGTTCCCTTGAGATAAGGATGCTTAAGGATGTCCGGGGCGGTAATAGCACGCAGTCGTCGATACTCGAACGAAACGAGTAAAACCAAAACGTACCAGTTTGGTTGGTTGGTTATATTCGATAGCATTACCAGCATCAGGTTCGGGTATGGCAAATAACGATATCTGCAGATATCAATTTACCAAAACTAATGTACCTGAACCTGATCTTTACCCGATTCATGAGTTCAAGTAGCCGGTAACGAACATATTTGTGGGTAAGTTTGGATTTTACTCGTGAGCTCGGGTATATTGGATCAAATGCGATAACCCGTAGTCGTCGATACTCGAGCGAAACGAGTAATACCCAAACGAGTAATACCCAAGTGTGGTTGGCTGGTTATGTTCGATAGCATTACCCGCATCGGGTTTGGGCACGGCAAATAACGATATCCGCATATATCAATTTACCAAAACTAATGTACCCAAACCCGATCCTTACCCAATTCATGACTTCGGGTAGCTGGTAACGAATATATTTGAGCGTACGAATTGATTTTACTCGTGAGTTCGGGTATGTGGGATAAAATTTATCCGTAACGATTTCGGGTTCGGATATGGGAGAACTTACCCGTATCCGTACCGCTCCGTTGACATCCATCTTTAAGGGTGTCTTCTTTATAGGAGGCACCCGCCAATTCTAACATCAAAATTTATTTCATTAAATCACATTTTTATCATTTTATGATTAATGTATAACATTATTGTTTATTATTATATGTACAAACCACTCGATCATATTGCAATTTAGAGATTAATTTACATAACCATTACCCTAATTTTCTAATTTCATGCATGTCATTATATTGTAGAACAAAAGGAATTCAGTCAGATCATAATTTGCTATGGGGAAGCACATGGCTAGAGTCTTCAAATACATTTGGAAGAAAGACTATTGAAGAAAGCAAGAAGAGAAATTGAAATTCTAATCATCTGAATCGAACCTCTACGACATTATTATGCAGTCGATGCGGGTAATACTATGTGATATTATTATGTTTATTATTCATATGATATTTTATTTGATATTATTAAATCTTATGTATGTCGAGTCGAGTTGAGTTCGAGCCGAGTCGAGTCGAGTCGAGTATATACTATTTTCGGTACTAAAATTATTATCATGCATTACATACTTATTTTCTTTGCTGCTTTTAACAAATCTCTCTCTTTTTGACAAACATCTCTCTAATTAATTTGTTGCCTTTCTTTTCCCTTATCTTCCTCTCATTTCTTAACTTGTATAGTAATTCATATTTTTGAAATATATGCTAATTAATATGTAGAAAATTCTTAATATTTGTGTAATAATATTTCATTGTTGGAGAAAGCCAAATTAACGAATGCCAAACCCACCAACTCTCCCATGGCTCCCGGTCTCTCTCTCCAAACTCGATGGTGAGCCCCTAGCCGATCCAGTTTTATATCGCAGTTTGGTGGGAGCCTTGCAATACCTCACGATCACACTTCCCGATATTTCTTATGCCGTAAATAAAGTATCGCAATTTATGCATACTCCCACCCATACTCATATGGCCACGGTCAAACGAATACTTCGGTATCTAAAAGGATCGATTCTCCATGGGCTTCAAATTCGTCTTGAACAAACTCTTGAATTATATGCATATTCGGATGCCGATTGGGCCGGGTGTCCCAATAATAGGCGGAGTACAACAGGGTTTTGCATTTACTTGGGTCCAAATCTCATTTCGTGGAGTTCGAAAAAACAACACACAGCTACCACCGAGTACAACAGAGTACCGTAGTCTAGGCATGGCTACCACCGAGGTAATTTGGATTCAATATCTACTTCGTGAGTTGTCTGTACCGTTATCGTCACCCCCATTCTTATTGTTCGACAATCTTGGAGCAACTTTCTTGGCGGCAAATCAGATCTTTTCCGCCCGCACAAAACATATCGAAATCGATTTTCATTTTGTGCGCGAACGTGTAAACAACAAGGAGCTACAAGTGAAATTTATTTGCTCGCATGACCAAATTGCTAATATTCTAACAAAAAGCTTCTCGTCCTCTCGTTTTAAACTCCTACGACACAAGCTCACGGTGTGTTCCACCCCGTTTTCGCTTGAGGGGGGGGGGGGGGGGGGGGGGGGGGGGGGGGGGCGTGTAAATCATGAAATGGAGATGTCCATTGATGCCTCGAATAGAGAAGTAGTAAATTGGCTTTTATTCACTTATACCCATTTCTCTTAATGGATGTAGTTTGTACCTATTGGATCCTGTTAATTAGGATAAGTGGATGAGGTGTATATGATTTAAAGTTAGTTATGCCTAGGTGTAGAATAGGTTAAATTAGATGCCTTCTCTAGAAGATGGTTAGGGTATTATAAGTATAGAGCTTGTAAAGAGATTATTAATTAAGAAATACAAATTAATCTTTTTCAATCTTCTTCTTCCTCTTTCAACAGATTTGGAGATTTGGTGAATGCAAAGATAATTAGAAAAATCTATATCACGATTTCTGAAATCTGGCGGGACCGGCAATAAGGCACGAGTTAAGTCGAGGAAATATGCTGACATGGCACGTGTTGCGTGGCGGAAGGTGAACCTTCGCGTAAAGATCTCAATTGTTGATCGATGATTTGTTGGAATTGAGATTGAAATTCAATTGAAAGATTGCTGTAGTTGGTAATAACAAGTGCATATACATGACATGACACTACTGGTCCACTAACTCATCAATTTATACAAATATAACTAAATTATATATAAGTTCCGCAACCTCATATAGAGCAATCAATGGGCTTCGAGGGTAATTTTGGAATTATCCACGAAACTCTCGATATAACCTTGTCTAGCAGGATGATCCTCTTGAGGCCTGTTATACGCAGTCCACACCGGTTCTCCCACAAACAATCTCATCAACTACAAAATAAATAAGCAAAATAATAACACGCTCGATTATTCGAAGCAAAAGTTTAAACAAGTCGTAACGAGTTCATTACCTTGACGTAGTTCGAAGTGTCGAGAGTGAAACGATGATAAATGCCAGCTGGCAGAACGATCAAATCGCCGGCTCGGATCCAGATCCGAATCCATTTATCATCCTTATCACGCACATCGAAATATCCACTACCCTCTAAGCAGTAACGGATCTCCTCGTCGCCGTGGATGTGTTCTCTGTAGAAATTCTTCAATTTCTCCTCGTAATTCTCCACTTTTTCAGGACACAAATCAAGATAATCCTGCAGAAATACTCTCCGAATTATATTTCGATATGGTAGAAAATTCCAAATGAGGATTTTTTGAGAAAATGAAAGATGAACCGTGTAACTGTAGCCTCTGGATTCTCTGATTTTCTTTAACTCTTCATTGTTTTTGTGGTTCTTTGGGTCTAAATGCCAATATAAAACGCCAATCTCTGAAAATTATCAGTAAATAAACATGATGTAAACATAAAATTGGTTCAAATTATAAAGAATCCTAATTTTCAATTTCGAAATATATATTGGTTTTGCTTAAAAATCAAAATTAGATAAACAGGAGTAGGTTAATTGGGTCAATTAACAGATAAATACAAAAATCAGTACCTTCGAGCTTGCTTAAGGGCACAGAAACATTAGGGGTTCTCTTGTGAGGAAACCTTTGATCCTCTCCACTTTCCTCCATTACCCACGCCTAATCAATTAATCAAACAATTACAAAAAGCATTCCAAATTTCTTACAAATCATATTTTTTTTTTTTGATAAATTACAAATCAAATATAACATTAAAAAACGAATTAAAACAAAATTAGTACCTCTAGACCCATTTATCCTCTTCACCCAACTCCTTTGTTAAAACCTAATCAATCAGTACAAGAGAAACTCTTATATACTAATCTCGTGAAATCGAATCCAGATACTTCGATTTCAAGTGAATTTGTGGTAATCCTTTCCCATCAAAGAGACACCATACAAGTGCATGATTTTTAGTTTTACTTTGAACTACATGGTCTTAGAATCACAAGTAAATGAGGCCCAATTTATTTATACCAATAAATCTAAGCTTTTTAAGGCCCAGTTTAGTTAGAATATATAGTATAATTGATCAAATAATATATGCATGAAAGGCCCCAAAAATGTGTCCAAAAATAAAATATTGAAAAGGTCTAAATAAGAACATGAACTCCCTATGAAAGCCATGTGAGAATGTCTAATTGTCTCAAAGGTGCCCTAATAATAAGAAAATCAAACTTATAATTTTATTCAATTTAAGCCACTCTTCCTTGTCTCACTCATACTAAAATAGTATTTTTCATGAAAATGTTCAAATATATACTTGATCAAGTGTTCGTATTCTTTATCATACATCTCATGCTAGACACGTGATCTTGGTCCCTTTTCAAGACATTTTTATTGAATTTGAGTTCAAAAATTCAAGATGATTGGGGTTCCAAACATTTGTAAATTCATTTATTTCAGTGCGAATCATCAAGAACTATAATGTAAACATTCATAATATTATATTCGTGCAACATTATTTTTAATCTTTTGTATATCGAGTCAAGTCGAGTATAGTATATAATACAATAATCTAATTTTTTCTATCATAACATATTTAAAGATATTCAAAAAAGATATTAGTAAAAATAACATTTTTTAAGATATTCAAAATATTATATTTTTTAATATCATTAAATATGTTAGGACAGAAAAAGAATGGATGATTATGTGATATTATGTTTATTTATCATATAATATATGTTTTTAATATTTATATTTTTCGAATAGTATTATATATATGTTCAACGTTTAGATTTTCTTAAGATCATTACTAGTTATTTTTAACATTATTTTTTTAATATTCTTAAATATGGTACGATAAAGATTGGTTTATTGTATACGGGAATTGTGTTTTTTATAAACAAATTTTCCATGTAATATAGATTATTATAGAACTCGACTCGAGGCAACTCGAATCAACTCGAACTCGATCTGAAATCGAGTGGACTCGACTCGACTCGACTCAAACAAGACTCGGCTCGAGCCCGACTCGACTTGACCTAGACACGGCTCGAGCTCGACTCGACTCGGCTCGAACTCGACTCGATTTGTCTTGACACGACTCGATATTACTCGACTCGACACTTAATGCACTCGAACAGACTAGTTTTCACAAATTTATTAAAAATGCAAAAATGTGAAGTCTTCACCTTCAAAAAAATCAATTATCCTATTTTTCTAAAATATGCCAAAATTGAACTCTCACACGAGAAAAATACTCAATTTTCATGTTGTCCCCAAAATAATCCGTAATAGAAGACTAACACACACAAATTTCAAATTTCTGTTTTTTCAAAAATTTCTTAAAAGTGCAAAAAAGTGAAGTCTAACATCTCAAAAATAAATCAATCATCCTATTTTTCTAAAAAATACCAAAATTGAACTCTTACACGAGCAAAATAATTTTTATGATTCCCTAAATAAATTCCTTAATCAGTTGAAAAATTAACGTTATCGAAAGAAATGAGGCTCGAATAGAAAGTCTCTTCATAGTCTAATTGCATACAAGATTCGAATCATGCACCTCTAAGAAATGAGGCTAGGTATTATATGCTTGAACTATCAACTTAACATTATCTACAAGTGAAAATTAACGTTGAAAAATGAAAGGATTCAACTGGAACTATATAGGATGGATAATATAAGGATTTTCCTCCAGACCCAAAAGAACTTTTCCTGATTTGATTTTAGTCTTTGAGTTTTGAATTCACTAGGAATACATTCCTATTTCTTTTGGAAAGATGAACTGAAGTAGGAGAACAATTCGAATAGGCTCTTTTGGTAACTATAAAATATCGAAATTATCGTTTCATTTTTTTATAAATTGGATTGTTTTTTCCACGTCATTTTTAGATAGTAAACAATTTTGGGCATATTTATGCTTAATTATAAGTTTCTAATTTTTTTAGTAAATATCTGAATGATAGAAAAAATATTTGTACCTCTTGTCAATTATCACACAAATATCGTTCATTTTTGTGTAGATTGATTATACATTTATATATGCTTATTATATTTTTTATATGCATATTATTATTATTATTATTATTATTATTATTATTAATTTGTTATGTTTGAATGACGATAAATATTCTTATCACTGCATACAATGCCGGTCTCCGAGTAAGGCGCCCCACAAGATTCGGAGCTCGTGCAACTGATTAAGGAAGGGCAACCATTTATATTTCACAGTTTCTTATACATCATACCCTAGATGACAAGTCATCTGATTATTTTCAAAAAAACATCTATTATATATAATATTTTATTTTTCAGGGGAAATATAAGGATTACGGTTTTTTGGATATTTTCAAATAAACATCTATGTTTATTTCTTATATAATATGTTTTTTGGATATTTTTAATCTTTTGTATATCCAGTCGAGTCGAGTATAGTATATAATACAATAATCTAATTTTTTTGTTCTCGAATCAACTCGAACTCGACCCGAAATCGATTCGACTCGGCTCGACCCGACCCGACCCGACTGGACATTACTCGACTCGAAGTCGACACGTAATAGACTCGACCAGACTAGGCTCGTCTCAAATTGGACAAATCTAGGCTCGAACTCGACTCGCCTCGAATTGAATTCGACTTGGCCCGAACTCCACTCGGCTGGGCTCGAGCTCGACTCGACTCGAACTCGATTCCACTCGAATTCGGGTCGAAGTTGACGCGAAACCGACTCGACTCGATTCTTCTCGAATCCGACTCGACTGGACCCGACTAGAATATTCATATGTAATATCATAAAATTATATAACATCAAATTTTTATATATAGTCATGGCATTGAATTAATTACCAGCCAAATATTCTAATCATAGTCATGACATAGAATTATTTTTCAGGGAAAATATAAGGATTACGGTTAGAGTTGCAAATAAGGAGAAATTTGGGCCTGGAAAGGGTATACTATAACAAGTCTATGTTTAGAAAAAACAAGGGAACGGAACTAGCTTCTCTGTGATAGTCCCACCATATTTGTTTTCTATTAAAAGGTCTTGAGAAGGCTTATAAATACCTGGAGAGATCTACAGTACAAAAACACACAAAGCTGCGTGGTGTCCACATTTAAGCAGCGCATCCTTATCTTAAGTTCCCTTGAGATAAGGATGCTTAAGGATGTCCGGGGCGGTAATAGCACGCAGTCGTCGATACTCGAACGAAACGAGTAAAACCAAAACGTACCAGTTTGGTTGGTTGGTTATATTCGATAGCATTACCAGCATCAGGTTCGGGTATGGCAAATAACGATATCTGCAGATATCAATTTACCAAAACTAATGTACCTGAACCTGATCTTTACCCGATTCATGAGTTCAAGTAGCCGGTAACGAACATATTTGTGGGTAAGTTTGGATTTTACTCGTGAGCTCGGGTATATTGGATCAAATGCGATAACCCGTAGTCGTCGATACTCGAGCGAAACGAGTAATACCCAAACGAGTAATACCCAAGTGTGGTTGGCTGGTTATGTTCGATAGCATTACCCGCATCGGGTTTGGGCACGGCAAATAACGATATCCGCATATATCAATTTACCAAAACTAATGTACCCAAACCCGATCCTTACCCAATTCATGACTTCGGGTAGCTGGTAACGAATATATTTGAGCGTACGAATTGATTTTACTCGTGAGTTCGGGTATGTGGGATAAAATTTATCCGTAACGATTTCGGGTTCGGATATGGGAGAACTTACCCGTATCCGTACCGCTCCGTTGACATCCATCTTTAAGGGTGTCTTCTTTATAGGAGGCGCCCGCCAATTCTAACATCAAAATTTATTTCATTAAATCACATTTTTTTCATTTTATGATTAATGTATAACAATATTGTTTATTATTATATGTACAAACCACTCGATCATATTGCAATTTAGAGATTAATTTACATAACCATTACCCTAATTTTCTTATTTCATGCATGTCATTATATTGTAGAACAAAAGGAATTCAGTCAGATCATAATTTGCTATGGGGAAGCACTTGGCTAGAGTCTTCAAATACATTTGGAAGAAAGACTATTGAAGAAAGCAAGAAGAGAAATTGTCTAATCATCTGAATCGAACCTCTACGACATTATTATTATGATGCAGTCGATTGACGGCTATGTTTTCATTTAATACTATATTTGTTAGTTTGGCTAGTTAATTTTCATTATATTAGAACTATATTTATTTGAAATGTAAAAAGCTTATTTTGTAATTTTGAATAAATATTTTTTATTTGAAAAAATTGACGTGCAATATTTGTTATTTTGGATGAAATTTCCAATTTGCAGGATTACTTCATACAACATCTTCATTTAATACTATTTTTTATCTAATACTATTTTTAAGGCAATTTAATGTATTAGTACTGGTGTATACGTATTAATACAATTGAAGATCTAATTAATTTATAATTAGAAGATTATCCCCAATTTTATTCTGAATAATATAAAAAAAAAACACATTTTTTCTTTCGAGCTGATTAGGTCGAGTACGAGCCAAGACGAGTCGAGCCGACTCGAGTCGAGTCGAATTCGAGCCGTGTCGAGTCGAGTCCATTACGGGTCGAGTTCGAGTCGAGTCGTGTCGAGTGGATTCGAGCCAAGTAGTGTCGAGCGAGCTCGGTCGAGTCGAGTCGAGTCTGTGACAAAAAACATTTGTTCGGGGATCGGATACCGATTTAAGTGTTAGATGTATATTTATTATTTATGTAGTTCTTGATATATTTATATACATGCTTGCTAAGGAGAATCCAAAAAAATAATTCACGCGTATAAAATATATTGATGAAACTAACAAAATATATTATTCAAATAAGCAAAATATACTGATGAATCTAATATGTTAACATTGTTAAAATTGAGAATAAAATAATATATTTTCAATAGTATATTTTGATAAATACAAGAATATATTTTGCTAATTTCAATAGTATATTTTGATCTTTGTATTCTTTTTTGGATTTTTTTTATGGATTCTTGTTAGCATATTTACATTTATATACTATGTGATATTATTATGTTTATTTTCATATGATATTTTATTTGATATATTATATCTTATGTATGTCGAGTCGTGTTGAGCTCGATCCGAGTTAAGTCGAGTAGAGTATATACTATTGTCATGATCGGTAATGAAAAAAAAGTATACGTTCGCGGATTACATACCGTTTTTGGTGAATGTATCTTGATATGTTCGCGGATCACATACCGTTTAAAGTGAATGTATATTTATAGTTTGTGTAGTATATTATTATATTTATAGACTATGTGATGGTATTATGTGTATTTATCATATAATATTTTTTTGATATTTTCTATCTTTTGTATCGAGTCGAGTTGACTCGAGTCAAGTATAATGTATAATACAACCGTTCAAACTTTTTCTATCAGAACATATTTAAAGATATTAAAATAGTACAATATGAAAAATAACATATCTTATGATACTAAAAATATAATATATATTTATTTATTTTAATATCCGTAAATATGCAGTGATAGAAAAAGAATGAATGATTATGTGATATTATGTTTATTTATCACACAATATATGTTTTGAATATTTACTTTTTTTGAATATTATTATATATATTCAATGTTTAGTGTTTCTAAATATCATTATTAGTTATTTTTAACTTTATATTTTTAATATTTTTAAATATTGTATGATAGAAAAAGATTGGTTGATTGAATACGGAAATTGTGTTTTTATAAACAAATTTGTCATGTAATATATTGGTGGCTTATCACAAAACTCGATTTGAGACAACTCGTACCAACTCCGACTCGACTCGTACGAGACACGGCACGAGCTCGACTCGATTCGGCTCGAGCTCCTTCGACTCGACTCGACTAGAACACGACTCGACTCGAGTCGACATTACTCGACTCGACTCGAGTCGACATTACTCGACTCGAGACAACTCAAATCAACTCGAACTCGACCCGAAATCGAGTTGACCCGAAATCGATTCGACTCGGCTCGACACGACCAGACCCGACTGGACATTACTCGACTCGAAGTCGACACGTAATAGACTCGACCAGACTAGGCTCGTCTCAAATTGGACAAATCTAGGCTCGAACTCGACTCGCCTCGAATTGAATTCGACTTGGCCCGAACTCCACTCGGCTGGGCTCGAGCTCGACTCGACTCGAACTCGATTCCACTCGAATTCGGGTCGAAGTTGACGCGAAACCGACTCGACTCGATTCTTCTCGAATCCGACTCGACTGGACCCGACTAGAATATTCATATGTAATATCATAAAATTATATAACATCAAATTTTTATATATAGTCATGGCATTGAATTAATTACCAGCCAAATATTCTAATCATAGTCATGACATAGAATTATTTTTCAGGGAAAATATAAGGATTACGGTTAGAGTTGCAAATAAGGAGAAATTTGGGCCTGGAAAGGGTATACTATAACAAGTCTATGTTTAGAAAAAACAAGGGAACGGAACTAGCTTCTCTGTGATAGTCCCACCATATTTGTTTTCTATTAAAAGGTCTTGAGAAGGCTTATAAATACCTGGAGAGATCTACAGTACAAAAACACACAAAGCTGCGTGGTTTCCACATTTAAGCAGCGCATCCTTATCTTAAGTTCCCTTGAGATAAGGATGCTTAAGGATGTCCGGGGCGGTAATAGCACGCAGTCGTCGATACTCGAACGAAACGAGTAAAACCAAAACGTACCAGTTTGGTTGGTTGGTTATATTCGATAGCATTACCAGCATCAGGTTCGGGTATGGCAAATAACGATATCTGCAGATATCAATTTACCAAAACTAATGTACCTGAACCTGATCTTTACCCGATTCATGAGTTCAAGTAGCCGGTAACGAACATATTTGTGGGTAAGTTTGGATTTTACTCGTGAGCTCGGGTATATTGGATCAAATGCGATAACCCGTAGTCGTCGATACTCGAGCGAAACGAGTAATACCCAAACGAGTAATACCCAAGTGTGGTTGGCTGGTTATGTTCGATAGCATTACCCGCATCGGGTTTGGGCACGGCAAATAACGATATCCGCATATATCAATTTACCAAAACTAATGTACCCAAACCCGATCCTTACCCAATTCATGACTTCGGGTAGCTGGTAACGAATATATTTGAGCGTACGAATTGATTTTACTCGTGAGTTCGGGTATGTGGGATAAAATTTATCCGTAACGATTTCGGGTTCGGATATGGGAGAACTTACCCGTATCCGTACCGCTCCGTTGACATCCATCTTTAAGGGTGTCTTCTTTATAGGAGGCACCCGCCAATTCTAACATCAAAATTTATTTCATTAAATCACATTTTTATCATTTTATGATTAATGTATAACATTATTGTTTATTATTATATGTACAAACCACTCGATCATATTGCAATTTAGAGATTAATTTACATAACCATTACCCTAATTTTCTAATTTCATGCATGTCATTATATTGTAGAACAAAAGGAATTCAGTCAGATCATAATTTGCTATGGGGAAGCACATGGCTAGAGTCTTCAAATACATTTGGAAGAAAGACTATTGAAGAAAGCAAGAAGAGAAATTGAAATTCTAATCATCTGAATCGAACCTCTACGACATTATTATGCAGTCGATGCGGGTAATACTATGTGATATTATTATGTTTATTATTCATATGATATTTTATTTGATATTATTAAATCTTATGTATGTCGAGTCGAGTTGAGTTCGAGCCGAGTCGAGTCGAGTCGAGTATATACTATTTTCGGTACTAAAATTATTATCATGCATTACATACTTATTTTCTTTGCTGCTTTTAACAAATCTCTCTCTTTTTGACAAACATCTCTCTAATTAATTTGTTGCCTTTCTTTTCCCTTATCTTCCTCTCATTTCTTAACTTGTATAGTAATTCATATTTTTGAAATATATGCTAATTAATATGTAGAAAATTCTTAATATTTGTGTAATAATATTTCATTGTTGGAGAAAGCCAAATTAACGAATGCCAAACCCACCAACTCTCCCATGGCTCCCGGTCTCTCTCTCCAAACTCGATGGTGAGCCCCTAGCCGATCCAGTTTTATATCGCAGTTTGGTGGGAGCCTTGCAATACCTCACGATCACACTTCCCGATATTTCTTATGCCGTAAATAAAGTATCGCAATTTATGCATACTCCCACCCATACTCATATGGCCACGGTCAAACGAATACTTCGGTATCTAAAAGGATCGATTCTCCATGGGCTTCAAATTCGTCTTGAACAAACTCTTGAATTATATGCATATTCGGATGCCGATTGGGCCGGGTGTCCCAATAATAGGCGGAGTACAACAGGGTTTTGCATTTACTTGGGTCCAAATCTCATTTCGTGGAGTTCGAAAAAACAACACACAGCTACCACCGAGTACAACAGAGTACCGTAGTCTAGGCATGGCTACCACCGAGGTAATTTGGATTCAATATCTACTTCGTGAGTTGTCTGTACCGTTATCGTCACCCCCATTCTTATTGTTCGACAATCTTGGAGCAACTTTCTTGGCGGCAAATCAGATCTTTTCCGCCCGCACAAAACATATCGAAATCGATTTTCATTTTGTGCGCGAACGTGTAAACAACAAGGAGCTACAAGTGAAATTTATTTGCTCGCATGACCAAATTGCTAATATTCTAACAAAAAGCTTCTCGTCCTCTCGTTTTAAACTCCTACGACACAAGCTCACGGTGTGTTCCACCCCGTTTTCGCTTGAGGGGGGGGGGGGGGGGGGGGGGGGGGGGGGCGTGTAAATCATGAAATGGAGATGTCCATTGATGCCTCGAATAGAGAAGTAGTAAATTGGCTTTTATTCACTTATACCCATTTCTCTTAATGGATGTAGTTTGTACCTATTGGATCCTGTTAATTAGGATAAGTGGATGAGGTGTATATGATTTAAAGTTAGTTATGCCTAGGTGTAGAATAGGTTAAATTAGATGCCTTCTCTAGAAGATGGTTAGGGTATTATAAGTATAGAGCTTGTAAAGAGATTATTAATTAAGAAATACAAATTAATCTTTTTCAATCTTCTTCTTCCTCTTTCAACAGATTTGGAGATTTGGTGAATGCAAAGATAATTAGAAAAATCTATATCACGATTTCTGAAATCTGGCGGGACCGGCAATAAGGCACGAGTTAAGTCGAGGAAATATGCTGACATGGCACGTGTTGCGTGGCGGAAGGTGAACCTTCGCGTAAAGATCTCAATTGTTGATCGATGATTTGTTGGAATTGAGATTGAAATTCAATTGAAAGATTGCTGTAGTTGGTAATAACAAGTGCATATACATGACATGACACTACTGGTCCACTAACTCATCAATTTATACAAATATAACTAAATTATATATAAGTTCCGCAACCTCATATAGAGCAATCAATGGGCTTCGAGGGTAATTTTGGAATTATCCACGAAACTCTCGATATAACCTTGTCTAGCAGGATGATCCTCTTGAGGCCTGTTATACGCAGTCCACACCGGTTCTCCCACAAACAATCTCATCAACTACAAAATAAATAAGCAAAATAATAACACGCTCGATTATTCGAAGCAAAAGTTTAAACAAGTCGTAACGAGTTCATTACCTTGACGTAGTTCGAAGTGTCGAGAGTGAAACGATGATAAATGCCAGCTGGCAGAACGATCAAATCGCCGGCTCGGATCCAGATCCGAATCCATTTATCATCCTTATCACGCACATCGAAATATCCACTACCCTCTAAGCAGTAACGGATCTCCTCGTCGCCGTGGATGTGTTCTCTGTAGAAATTCTTCAATTTCTCCTCGTAATTCTCCACTTTTTCAGGACACAAATCAAGATAATCCTGCAGAAATACTCTCCGAATTATATTTCGATATGGTAGAAAATTCCAAATGAGGATTTTTTGAGAAAATGAAAGATGAACCGTGTAACTGTAGCCTCTGGATTCTCTGATTTTCTTTAACTCTTCATTGTTTTTGTGGTTCTTTGGGTCTAAATGCCAATATAAAACGCCAATCTCTGAAAATTATCAGTAAATAAACATGATGTAAACATAAAATTGGTTCAAATTATAAAGAATCCTAATTTTCAATTTCGAAATATATATTGGTTTTGCTTAAAAATCAAAATTAGATAAACAGGAGTAGGTTAATTGGGTCAATTAACAGATAAATACAAAAATCAGTACCTTCGAGCTTGCTTAAGGGCACAGAAACATTAGGGGTTCTCTTGTGAGGAAACCTTTGATCCTCTCCACTTTCCTCCATTACCCACGCCTAATCAATTAATCAAACAATTACAAAAAGCATTCCAAATTTCTTACAAATCATATTTTTTTTTTTTGATAAATTACAAATCAAATATAACATTAAAAAACGAATTAAAACAAAATTAGTACCTCTAGACCCATTTATCCTCTTCACCCAACTCCTTTGTTAAAACCTAATCAATCAGTACAAGAGAAACTCTTATATACTAATCTCGTGAAATCGAATCCAGATACTTCGATTTCAAGTGAATTTGTGGTAATCCTTTCCCATCAAAGAGACACCATACAAGTGCATGATTTTTAGTTTTACTTTGAACTACATGGTCTTAGAATCACAAGTAAATGAGGCCCAATTTATTTATACCAATAAATCTAAGCTTTTTAAGGCCCAGTTTAGTTAGAATATATAGTATAATTGATCAAATAATATATGCATGAAAGGCCCCAAAAATGTGTCCAAAAATAAAATATTGAAAAGGTCTAAATAAGAACATGAACTCCCTATGAAAGCCATGTGAGAATGTCTAATTGTCTCAAAGGTGCCCTAATAATAAGAAAATCAAACTTATAATTTTATTCAATTTAAGCCACTCTTCCTTGTCTCACTCATACTAAAATAGTATTTTTCATGAAAATGTTCAAATATATACTTGATCAAGTGTTCGTATTCTTTATCATACATCTCATGCTAGACACGTGATCTTGGTCCCTTTTCAAGACATTTTTATTGAATTTGAGTTCAAAAATTCAAGATGATTGGGGTTCCAAACATTTGTAAATTCATTTATTTCAGTGCGAATCATCAAGAACTATAATGTAAACATTCATAATATTATATTCGTGCAACATTATTTTTAATCTTTTGTATATCGAGTCAAGTCGAGTATAGTATATAATACAATAATCTAATTTTTTCTATCATAACATATTTAAAGATATTCAAAAAAGATATTAGTAAAAATGACATTTTTTAAGATATTCAAAATATTATATTTTTTAATATCATTAAATATGTTAGGACAGAAAAAGAATGGATGATTATGTGATATTATGTTTATTTATCATATAATATATGTTTTTAATATTTATATTTTTCGAATAGTATTATATATATGTTCAACGTTTAGATTTTCTTAAGATCATTACTAGTTATTTTTAACATTATTTTTTTAATATTCTTAAATATGGTACGATAAAGATTGGTTTATTGTATACGGGAATTGTGTTTTTTATAAACAAATTTTCCATGTAATATAGATTATTATAGAACTCGACTCGAGGCAACTCGAATCAACTCGAACTCGATCTGAAATCGAGTGGACTCGACTCGACTCGACTCAAACAAGACTCGGCTCGAGCCCGACTCGACTTGACCTAGACACGGCTCGAGCTCGACTCGACTCGGCTCGAACTCGACTCGATTTGTCTTGACACGACTCGATATTACTCGACTCGACACTTAATGCACTCGAACAGACTAGTTTTCACAAATTTATTAAAAATGCAAAAATGTGAAGTCTTCACCTTCAAAAAAATCAATTATCCTATTTTTCTAAAATATGCCAAAATTGAACTCTCACACGAGAAAAATACTCAATTTTCATGTTGTCCCCAAAATAATCCGTAATAGAAGACTAACACACACAAATTTCAAATTTCTGTTTTTTCAAAAATTTCTTAAAAGTGCAAAAAAGTGAAGTCTAACATCTCAAAAATAAATCAATCATCCTATTTTTCTAAAAAATACCAAAATTGAACTCTTACACGAGCAAAATAATTTTTATGATTCCCTAAATAAATTCCTTAATCAGTTGAAAAATTAACGTTATCGAAAGAAATGAGGCTCGAATAGAAAGTCTCTTCATAGTCTAATTGCATACAAGATTCGAATCATGCACCTCTAAGAAATGAGGCTAGGTATTATATGCTTGAACTATCAACTTAACATTATCTACAAGTGAAAATTAACGTTGAAAAATGAAAGGATTCAACTGGAACTATATAGGATGGATAATATAAGGATTTTCCTCCAGACCCAAAAGAACTTTTCCTGATTTGATTTTAGTCTTTGAGTTTTGAATTCACTAGGAATACATTCCTATTTCTTTTGGAAAGATGAACTGAAGTAGGAGAACAATTCGAATAGGCTCTTTTGGTAACTATAAAATATCGAAATTATCGTTTCATTTTTTTATAAATTGGATTGTTTTTTCCACGTCATTTTTAGATAGTAAACAATTTTGGGCATATTTATGCTTAATTATAAGTTTCTAATTTTTTTAGTAAATATCTGAATGATAGAAAAAATATTTGTACCTCTTGTCAATTATCACACAAATATCGTTCATTTTTGTGTAGATTGATTATACATTTATATATGCTTATTATATTTTTTATATGCATATTATTATTATTATTATTATTATTAATTTGTTATGTTTGAATGACGATAAATATTCTTATCACTGCATACAATGCCGGTCTCCGAGTAAGGCGCCCCACAAGATTCGGAGCTCGTGCAACTGATTAAGGAAGGGCAACCATTTATATTTCACAGTTTCTTATACATCATACCCTAGATGACAAGTCATCTGATTATTTTCAAAAAAACATCTATTATATATAATATTTTATTTTTCAGGGGAAATATAAGGATTACGGTTTTTTGGATATTTTCAAATAAACATCTATGTTTATTTCTTATATAATATGTTTTTTGGATATTTTTAATCTTTTGTATATCCAGTCGAGTCGAGTATAGTATATAATACAATAATCTAATTTTTTTGTTCTCGAATCAACTCGAACTCGACCCGAAATCGATTCGACTCGGCTCGACCCGACCCGACCCGACTGGACATTACTCGACTCGAAGTCGACACGTAATAGACTCGACCAGACTAGGCTCGTCTCAAATTGGACAAATCTAGGCTCGAACTCGACTCGCCTCGAATTGAATTCGACTTGGCCCGAACTCCACTCGGCTGGGCTCGAGCTCGACTCGACTCGAACTCGATTCCACTCGAATTCGGGTCGAAGTTGACGCGAAACCGACTCGACTCGATTCTTCTCGAATCCGACTCGACTGGACCCGACTAGAATATTCATATGTAATATCATAAAATTATATAACATCAAATTTTTATATATAGTCATGGCATTGAATTAATTACCAGCCAAATATTCTAATCATAGTCATGACATAGAATTATTTTTCAGGGAAAATATAAGGATTACGGTTAGAGTTGCAAATAAGGAGAAATTTGGGCCTGGAAAGGGTATACTATAACAAGTCTATGTTTAGAAAAAACAAGGGAACGGAACTAGCTTCTCTGTGATAGTCCCACCATATTTGTTTTCTATTAAAAGGTCTTGAGAAGGCTTATAAATACCTGGAGAGATCTACAGTACAAAAACACACAAAGCTGCGTGGTTTCCACATTTAAGCAGCGCATCCTTATCTTAAGTTCCCTTGAGATAAGGATGCTTAAGGATGTCCGGGGCGGTAATAGCACGCAGTCGTCGATACTCGAACGAAACGAGTAAAACCAAAACGTACCAGTTTGGTTGGTTGGTTATATTCGATAGCATTACCAGCATCAGGTTCGGGTATGGCAAATAACGATATCTGCAGATATCAATTTACCAAAACTAATGTACCTGAACCTGATCTTTACCCGATTCATGAGTTCAAGTAGCCGGTAACGAACATATTTGTGGGTAAGTTTGGATTTTACTCGTGAGCTCGGGTATATTGGATCAAATGCGATAACCCGTAGTCGTCGATACTCGAGCGAAACGAGTAATACCCAAACGAGTAATACCCAAGTGTGGTTGGCTGGTTATGTTCGATAGCATTACCCGCATCGGGTTTGGGCACGGCAAATAACGATATCCGCATATATCAATTTACCAAAACTAATGTACCCAAACCCGATCCTTACCCAATTCATGACTTCGGGTAGCTGGTAACGAATATATTTGAGCGTACGAATTGATTTTACTCGTGAGTTCGGGTATGTGGGATAAAATTTATCCGTAACGATTTCGGGTTCGGATATGGGAGAACTTACCCGTATCCGTACCGCTCCGTTGACATCCATCTTTAAGGGTGTCTTCTTTATAGGAGGCGCCCGCCAATTCTAACATCAAAATTTATTTCATTAAATCACATTTTTTTCATTTTATGATTAATGTATAACAATATTGTTTATTATTATATGTACAAACCACTCGATCATATTGCAATTTAGAGATTAATTTACATAACCATTACCCTAATTTTCTTATTTCATGCATGTCATTATATTGTAGAACAAAAGGAATTCAGTCAGATCATAATTTGCTATGGGGAAGCACTTGGCTAGAGTCTTCAAATACATTTGGAAGAAAGACTATTGAAGAAAGCAAGAAGAGAAATTGTCTAATCATCTGAATCGAACCTCTACGACATTATTATTATGATGCAGTCGATTGACGGCTATGTTTTCATTTAATACTATATTTGTTAGTTTGGCTAGTTAATTTTCATTATATTAGAACTATATTTATTTGAAATGTAAAAAGCTTATTTTGTAATTTTGAATAAATATTTTTTATTTGAAAAAATTGACGTGCAATATTTGTTATTTTGGATGAAATTTCCAATTTGCAGGATTACTTCATACAACATCTTCATTTAATACTATTTTTTATCTAATACTATTTTTAAGGCAATTTAATGTATTAGTACTGGTGTATACGTATTAATACAATTGAAGATCTAATTAATTTATAATTAGAAGATTATCCCCAATTTTATTCTGAATAATATAAAAAAAAAACACATTTTTTCTTTCGAGCTGATTAGGTCGAGTACGAGCCAAGACGAGTCGAGCCGACTCGAGTCGAGTCGAATTCGAGCCGTGTCGAGTCGAGTCCATTACGGGTCGAGTTCGAGTCGAGTCGTGTCGAGTGGATTCGAGCCAAGTAGTGTCGAGCGAGCTCGGTCGAGTCGAGTCGAGTCTGTGACAAAAAACATTTGTTCGGGGATCGGATACCGATTTAAGTGTTAGATGTATATTTATTATTTATGTAGTTCTTGATATATTTATATACATGCTTGCTAAGGAGAATCCAAAAAAATAATTCACGCGTATAAAATATATTGATGAAACTAACAAAATATATTATTCAAATAAGCAAAATATACTGATGAATCTAATATGTTAACATTGTTAAAATTGAGAATAAAATAATATATTTTCAATAGTATATTTTGATAAATACAAGAATATATTTTGCTAATTTCAATAGTACATTTTGATCTTTGTATTCTTTTTTGGATTTTTTTTATGGATTCTTGTTAGCATATTTACATTTATATACTATGTGATATTATTATGTTTATTTTCATATGATATTTTATTTGATATATTATATCTTATGTATGTCGAGTCGTGTTGAGCTCGATCCGAGTTAAGTCGAGTAGAGTATATACTATTGTCATGATCGGTAATGAAAAAAAAGTATACGTTCGCGGATTACATACCGTTTTTGGTGAATGTGTCTTGATATGTTCGCGGATCACATACCGTTTAAAGTGAATGTATATTTATAGTTTGTGTAGTATATTATTATATTTATAGACTATGTGATGGTATTATGTGTATTTATCATATAATATTTTTTTGATATTTTCTATCTTTTGTATCGAGTCGAGTTGACTCGAGTCAAGTATAATGTATAATACAACCGTTCAAACTTTTTCTATCAGAACATATTTAAAGATATTAAAATAGTACAATATGAAAAATAACATATCTTATGATACTAAAAATATAATATATATTTATTTATTTTAATATCCGTAAATATGCAGTGATAGAAAAAGAATGAATGATTATGTGATATTATGTTTATTTATCACACAATATATGTTTTGAATATTTACTTTTTTTGAATATTATTATATATATTCAATGTTTAGTGTTTCTAAATATCATTATTAGTTATTTTTAACTTTATATTTTAATATTTTTAAATATTGTATGATAGAAAAAGATTGGTTGATTGAATACGGAAATTGTGTTTTTATAAACAAATTTGTCATGTAATATATTGGTGGCTTATCACAAAACTCGATTTGAGACAACTCGTACCAACTCCGACTCGACTCGTACGAGACACGGCACGAGCTCGACTCGATTCGGCTCGAGCTCCTTCGACTCGACTCGACTAGAACACGACTCGACTCGAGTCGACATTACTCGACTCGACTCGAGTCGACATTACTCGACTCGAGACAACTCAAATCAACTCGAACTCGACCCGAAATCGAGTTGACCCGAAATCGATTCGACTCGGCTCGACACGACCAGACCCGACTGGACATTACTCGACTCGAAGTCGACACGTAATAGACTCGACCAGACTAGGCTCGTCTCAAATTGGACAAATCTAGGCTCGAACTCGACTCGCCTCGAATTGAATTCGACTTGGCCCGAACTCCACTCGGCTGGGCTCGAGCTCGACTAGACTCGAACTCGATTCCACTCGAATTCGGGTCGAAGTTGACGCGAAACCGACTCGACTCGATTCTTCTCGAATCCGACTCGACTGGACCCGACTAGAATATTCATATGTAATATCATAAAATTATATAACATCAATTTTTTATATATAGTCATGGCATTGAATTAATTACCAGCCAAATATTCTAATCATAGTCATGACATAGAATTATTTTTCAGGGAAAATATAAGGATTACGGTTAGAGTTGCAAATAAGGAGAAATTTGGGCCTGGAAAGGGTATACTATAACAAGTCTATGTTTAGAAAAAACAAGGGAACGGAACTAGCTTCTCTGTGATAGTCCCACCATATTTGTTTTCTATTAAAAGGTCTTGAGAAGGCTTATAAATACCTGGAGAGATCTACAGTAAAAAAACACACAAAGCTGCGTGGTTTCCACATTTAAGCAGCGCATCCTTATCTTAAGTTCCCTTGAGATAAGGATGCTTAAGGATGTCCGGGGCGGTAATAGCACGCAGTCGTCGATACTCGAACGAAACGAGTAAAACCAAAACGTACCAGTTTGGTTGGTTGGTTATATTCGATAGCATTACCAGCATCAGGTTCGGGTATGGCAAATAACGATATCTGCAGATATCAATTTACCAAAACTAATGTACCTGAACCTGATCTTTACCCGATTCATGAGTTCAAGTAGCCGGTAACGAACATATTTGTGGGTAAGTTTGGATTTTACTCGTGAGCTCGGGTATATTGGATCAAATGCGATAACCCGTAGTCGTCGATACTCGAGCGAAACGAGTAATACCCAAACGAGTAATACCCAAGTGTGGTTGGCTGGTTATGTTCGATAGCATTACCCGCATCGGGTTTGGGCACGGCAAATAATGATATCCGCATATATCAATTTACCAAAACTAATGTACCCAAACCCGATCCTTACCCAATTCATGAGTTCGGGTAGCTGGTAACGAATATATTTGAGCGTACGGATTGATTTTACTCGTGAGTTCGGGTATGTGGGATAAAATTTATCCGTGACGATTTCGGGTTCGGATATGGGGGAACTTACCCGTATCCCTGTTGACATCCATCTTTAAGGGTGTCTTCTTTATAGGAGGCACCCGCCAATTCTAACATCAAAATTTATTTCATTAAATCACATTTTTATCATTTTTACGATTAATGTATAACATTATTGTTTATTATTATATGTACAAACCACTCGATCATATTGCAATTTAGAGATGAATTTACATAACCATTACCCCAATTTTCTAATTTCATGCATGTCATTATATTGTAGAACAAAAGGGATTCAGTCAGATCATAATTTGCGATGGGGAAGCACATGGCTAGAGTCTTCAAATACATTTGGAAGGAAGACTATTGAAGAAAGCAAGAAGGGAAATTGAAATTCTAATCATCTGAATCGAACCTCTACGACATTATTATGCAGTCGATTGACGGCTATGTTTTCATTTAATACTATATTGTTAGTTTGGCTAGTTAATTTTCATTATATTAGAACTATATTTATTTGGAATGTAAA
Source organism: Luzula sylvatica (assembly GCA_946800325.1). Classification (NCBI taxonomy): domain Eukaryota; kingdom Viridiplantae; phylum Streptophyta; class Magnoliopsida; order Poales; family Juncaceae; genus Luzula; species Luzula sylvatica. The sequence goes on along the minus strand of OX326958.1, from coordinate 27,056,276 downwards.
AAGTTTATTTTGTAATTTTGAATAAATATTTTTTATTTGCAAAAAATTGACGTGCAATATTTGTTATTTTGGATGAAATTTCCAATTTGCAGGATTACTTCATACAACATCTTCATTTAATACTATTTTTTATCTAATACGATTTTTAAGGCAATTTAATGTACTAGTACTGGTGTATACGTATTATTACAATTGAAGATCTAATTAATTTATAATTAGAAGATTATCCCCAATTTTATTCTGAATAATATAAAAAAAAAAACACATTTTTTCTTTCGAGCCGATTAGGTCGAGTACGAGCCAAGACGAGTCGAGCCGAGACGAGTCGAGCCGACTCGAGTCGAGTCGAATTCGAGCCGTGTCGAGTCGAGTCCATTACGGGTCGAGTTCGAGTCGAGTCGTGTCGAGTGGATTCGAGCCAAGTCGTGTCGAGCGAGCTCGGTCGAGTCGAGTCGAGTCTGTGACAAAAAACATTTGTTCGGGGATCGGATACCGATTTAAGTGTTAGATGTATATTTATTATTTATGTAGTTCTTGATATATTTATATACATGTTTTGCTAAGGAGAATCCAAAAAAAGAATCCACGCGTATAAAATATATTGATGAAACTAACAAAATATATTATTCAAATAAACAAAATATACCGATGAATATAATATGTTAACATAGTTAAAATTGAGAATAAAATAATATATTTTCAATAGTATATTTTGATAAATACAAGAATATATTTTGCTAATTTCAATAGTATATTTTGATCTTTGGATTCTTTTTTGGATTTTTTTTATGGATTCTTGTTAGCATATTTACATTTATATACTATGTGATATTATTATGTTTATTTTCATATGATATTTTATTTGATATATTATATCTTATGTATGTCGAGTCGTGTTGAGCTCGATCCGAGTTAAGTCGAGTAGAGTATATACTATTGTCATGATCGGTAATGAAAAAAAAGTATACGTTCGCGGATTACATACCGTTTTTGGTAAATGTATCTTGATATGTTCGCGGATCACATACCGTTTAAAGTGAATGTATATTTATAGTTTGTGTAGTATATTATTATATTTATAGACTATGTGATGGTATTATGTGTATTTATCATATAATATTTTTTTGATATTTTTCTATCTTTTGTATCGAGTCGAGTTGACTCGAGTCAAGTATAATGTATAATACAACCGTTCAATCTTTTTCTATCAGAACATATTTAAAGATATTAAAATAGTACAATATGAAAAATAACATATCTTAAGATACTAAAAATATAATATATATTTATTTATTTTAATATCTGTAAATATGCTGTGATAGAAAAAGAATGAATGATTATGTGATATTATGTTTATTTATCACACAATATATGTTTTAAATATTTACTTTTTTAGAATATTATTATATATATTCAATGTTTAGTGTTTCTAAATATCATTATTAGTTATTTTTAACGTTATATTTTTAATATTTTTAAATATTGTATGATAGAAAAAGATTGGTTGATTGAATACGGAAATTGTGTTTTTATAAACAAATTTGTCATGTAATATATTGGTGGATTTTCTCAAAACTCGATTTGAGACAACTCGTACCAACTCTGACTCGACTCGTACGAGACACGGCACGAGCTCGACTCGATTCCGCTCGAGCTCCTTCGACTCGACTCGGCTAGAACACGACTCAACTCGAGTCGACATTACTCGACTCGAGACAACTCAAATCCACTCGAACCCGACCCGAAATCGATTCGACTCGGCTCGACACGACCCGACCCGACTGGACATTACTCGACTCGAAGTCGACACGTAATAGACTCGACCAGACTAGGCTCGTCTCAAATTGGACAAATCTAGGCTCGAACTCGACTCGCCTCGAATTGAATTCGACTTGGCCCGAACTCCACTCGGCTGGGCTCGAGCTCGACTCGACTCGAACTCGATTCCACTCGAATTCGGGTCGAAGTTGACGCGAAACCGACTCGACTCGATTCTTCTCGAATCCGACTCGACTGGACCCGACTAGAATATTCATATGTAATATCATAAAATTATATAACATCAAATTTTTATATATAGTCATGGCATTGAATTAATAACCAGCCAAATATTCTAATCATAGTCATGACATAGAATTATTTTTCAGGGAAAATATAAGGATTACGGTTAGAGTTGCAAATAAGGAGAAATTTGGGCCTGGAAAGGGTATACTATAACAAGTCTATGTTTAGAAAAAACAAGGGAACTGAACTAGCTTCTCTGTGATAGTCCCACCATATTTGTTTTCTATTAAAAGGTCTTGAGAAGGCTTATAAATACCTGGAGAGATCTACAGTAAAAAAACACACAAAGCTGCGTGGTTTCCACATTTAAGCAGCGCATCCTTATCTTAAGTTCCCTTGAGATAAGGATGCTTAAGGATGTCCGGGGCGGTAATAGCACGCAGTCGTCGATACTCGAACGAAACGAGTAAAACCAAAACGTACCAGTTTGGTTGGTTGGTTATATTCGATAGCATTACCAGCATCAGGTTCGGGTATGGCAAATAACGATATCTGCAGATATCAATTTACCAAAACTAATGTACCTGAACCTGATCTTTACCCGATTCATGAGTTCAAGTAGCCGGTAACGAACATATTTGTGGGTAAGTTTGGATTTTACTCGTGAGCTCGGGTATATTGGATCAAATGCGATAACTCGTAGTCGTCGATACTCGAGCGAAACGAGTAATACCCAAACGAGTAATACCCAAGTGTGGTTGGCTGGTTATGTTCGATAGCATTACCCGCATCGGGTTTGGGCACGGCAAATAACGATATCCGCATATATCAATTTACCAAAACTAATGTACCCAAACCCGATCCTTACCCAATTCATGACTTCGGGTAGCTGGTAACGAATATATTTGAGCGTACGAATTGATTTTACTCGTGAGTTCGGGTATGTGGGATAAAATTTATCCGTAACGATTTCGGGTTCGGATATGGGAGAACTTACCCGTATCCGTACCGCTCCGTTGACATCCATCTTTAAGGGTGTCTTCTTTATAGGAGGCGCCCGCCAATTCTAACATCAAAATTTATTTCATTAAATCACATTTTTTTCATTTTATGATTAATGTATAACAATATTGTTTATTATTATATGTACAAACCACTCGATCATATTGCAATTTAGAGATTAATTTACATAACCATTACCCTAATTTTCTTATTTCATGCATGTCATTATATTGTAGAACAAAAGGAATTCAGTCAGATCATAATTTGCTATGGGGAAGCACTTGGCTAGAGTCTTCAAATACATTTGGAAGAAAGACTATTGAAGAAAGCAAGAAGAGAAATTGTCTAATCATCTGAATCGAACCTCTACGACATTATTATTATGATGCAGTCGATTGACGGCTATGTTTTCATTTAATACTATATTTGTTAGTTTGGCTAGTTAATTTTCATTATATTAGAACTATATTTATTTGAAATGTAAAAAGCTTATTTTGTAATTTTGAATAAATATTTTTTATTTGAAAAAATTGACGTGCAATATTTGTTATTTTGGATGAAATTTCCAATTTGCAGGATTACTTCATACAACATCTTCATTTAATACTATTTTTTATCTAATACTATTTTTAAGGCAATTTAATGTATTAGTACTGGTGTATACGTATTATTACAATTGAAGATCTAATTAATTTATAATTAGAAGATTATCCCCAATTTTATTCTGAATAATATAAAAAAAAAACACATTTTTTCTTTCGAGCTGATTAGGTCGAGTACGAGCCAAGACGAGTCGAGCCGACTCGAGTCGAGTCGAATTCGAGCCGTGTCGAGTCGAGTCCATTACGGGTCGAGTTCGAGTCGAGTCGTGTCGAGTGGATTCGAGCCAAGTAGTGTCGAGCGAGCTCGGTCGAGTCGAGTCGAGTCTGTGACAAAAAACATTTGTTCGGGGATCGGATACCGATTTAAGTGTTAGATGTATATTTATTATTTATGTAGTTCTTGATATATTTATATACATGCTTGCTAAGGAGAATCCAAAAAAATAATCCACGCGTATAAAATATATTGATGAAACTAACAAAATATATTATTCAAATAAGCAAAATATACTGATGAATCTAATATGTTAACATAGTTAAAATTGAGAATAAAATAATATATTTTCAATAGTATATTTTGATAAATACAAGAATATATTTTGCTAATTTCAATAGTAATTTTTTATCTTTGTATTCTTTTTTGGATTTTTTTTATGGATTCTTGTTAGCATATTTACATTTATATACTATGTGATATTATTATGTTTACTTTCATATGATATTTTATTTGATATATTATATCTTATGTATGTCGAGTTGTGTTGAGCTCGATCCGAGTTAAGTCGAGTAGAGTATATACTATTGTCATGATCGGTAATGAAAAAAAAGTATACGTTCGCGGATTACATACCGTTTTTGGTGAATGTATCTTGATATGTTCGCGGATCACATACCGTTTAAAGTGAATGTATATTTATAGTTTGTGTAGTATATTATTATATTTATAGACTATGTGATGGTATTATGTGTATTTATCATATAATATTTTTTTGATATTTTCTATCTTTTGTATCGAGTCGAGTTGACTCGAGTCAAGTATAATGTATAATACAACCGTTCAAACTTTTTCTATCAGAACATATTTAAAGATATTAAAATAGTACAATATGAAAAATAACATATCTTATGATACTAAAAATATAATATATATTTATTTATTTTAATATATGTAAATATGCAGTGATAGAAAAAGAATGAATGATTATGTGATATTATGTTTATTTATCACACAATATATGTTTTGAATATTTACATTTTTTGAATATTATGATATATATTCAATGTTTAGTGTTTCTAAATATCATTATTAGTTATTTTTAATATTATATTTTTAATATTTTTAAATATTGTATGATAGAAAAAGATTGGTTGATTGAATACGGAAATTGTGTTTTTATAAACAAATTTGTCATGTAATATATTGGTGGATTATCACAAAACTCGATTTGAGACAACTCGTACCAACTCCGACTCGACTCGTACGAGACACGGCACGAGCTCGACTCGATTCGGCTCGAGCTCCTTCGACTCGACTCGACTAGAACACGACTCGACTCGAGTCGGTATTACTCGACTCGACTCGAGTCGACATTACTCGACTCGAGACAACTCAAATCAACTCGAACTCGACCCGAAATCGAGTTGACCCGAAATCGATTCGACTCGGCTCGACACGACCAGACCCGACTGGACATTACTCGACTCGAAGTCGACACGTAATAGACTCGACCAGACTAGGCTCATCTCAAATTGGACAAATCTAGGCACGAACTCGACTCGCCTCGAATTGAATTCCACTTGGCCCGAACTCCACTCGGCTGGGCTCGAGCTCGACTCGACTCGAACTCGATTCCACTCGAATTCGGGTCGAAGTTGACGCGAAACCGACTCGACTCGATTCTTCTCGAATCCGACTCGACTGGACCCGACTAGAATATTCATATGTAATATCATAAAATTATATAACATCAAATTTTTATATATAGTCATGGCATTGAATTAATTGTTAGGGCGGCGACGATCCGGCACCGCCCGTTAATTAAATAATAAATTAAATTTTGCCCGTACAAACGGACCGTACTAACTATGTGAATTCAACCGAATTATCTCAAAATAAAACCGTACCTTAACCGTATGCGGAAGCGTATGGAATCCGTCCGAATTGATGTCGCGCCATCACCGTTGTTGCATCCATGAACCCTTAGTTGCAAGAATGGAATTCCAAATACTTTATGATGTCCAATTTAGAGCCTTTTTGTTTTTCTCTAATTGATCTTTCTCTCTCTAATCTTAATGGGGCAGATTTAAGAATGGATTTTCATCATATGTACTTGGGACCAATTTGCTTTTATAGCCACAAGACATCTTTTCACAAAGACGTACCTTTTGGGCTCCCTAATGTGGATTTTCTAATTCAGCCCATCAAAGAAAATAGAAGCACCACCCACAATATTCTACACATCAAAAGCCCACAACATAATTGACACATATAATGCTTAATTTTATAACTAAAATTAATCACTATATTAATAAACATTTAAATGACAATATTACAACACATAATATTTTACATATAAGTCCAATGTTGGAATAATGTTCCAACATTAATAACCAGCCAAATATTCTAATCATAGTCATGACATAGAATTATTTTTCAGGGAAAATATAAGGATTACGGTTAGAGTTGCAAATAAGGAGAAATTTGGGCCTGGAAAGGGTACACTATAACGAGTCTATGTTTAGAAAAAACAAGGGAACGGAACTAGCTTCTCTGTGATAGTCCCACCATATTTGTTTTCTATTAAAAGGTCTTGAGAAGGCTTATAAATACCTGGAGAGATCTACAGTACAAAAACACACAAAGCTGCGTGGTTTCCACATTTAAGCAGCGCATCCTTATCTTAAGTTCCCTTGAGATAAGGATGCTTAAGGATGTCCAGGGCGGTAATAGCACGCAGTTGTCGATACTCGAACGAAACGAGTAAAACCAAAACGTACCAGTTTGGTTGGTTGGTTATATTCGATAGCATTACCAGCATCAGGTTCGGGTATGGCAAATAACGATATCTGCAGATATCGATTTACCAAAACTAATGTACCTGAACCTGATCTTTACTCGTGGGCTCGGGTATATTGGATCAAATGCGATAACCCGTAGTCGTCGATACTCGAGCGAAACGAGTAATACCCAAACGAGTAATACCCAAGTGTGGTTGGCTGGTTATGTTCGATAGCATTACCCGCATCGGGTTTGGGCACGGCAAATAATGATATCCGCATATATCAATTTACCAAAACTAATGTACCCAAACCCGATACTTACCCAATTCATGAGTTCGGGTAGCTGGTAACGAATATATTTGAGCGTACGGATTGATTTTACTCGTGAGTTCGGGTATGTGGGATAAAATTGATCCGTGACGATTTCGGGTTCGGATATGGGGGAACTTACCCGTATCCCTACCGCTCCGTTGACATCCATCTTTAAGGGTGTCTTCTTTATAGGAGGCACCCGCCAATTCTAACATCAAAATTTATTTCATTAAATCACATTTTTATCATTTTTACGATTAATGTATAACATTATTGTTTATTATTATATGTACAAACCACTCGATCATATTGCAATTTAGAGATGAATTTACATAACCATTACCCCAATTTTCTAATTTCATGCATGTCATTATATTGTAGAACAAAAGGGATTCAGTCAGATCATAATTTGCGATGGGGAAGCACATGGCTAGAGTCTTCAAATACATTTGGAAGGAAGACTATTGAAGAAAGCAAGAAGGGAAATTGAAATTCTAATCATCTGAATCGAACCTCTACGACATTATTATGCAGTCGATTGACGGCTATGTTTTCATTTAATACTATATTGTTAGTTTGGCTAGTTAATTTTCATTATATTAGAACTATATTTATTTGGAATGTAAAAAGTTTATTTTGTAATTTTGAATAAATATTTTTTATTTGCAAAAAATTGACGTGCAATATTTGTTATTTTGGATGAAATTTCCAATTTGCAGGATTACTTTATACAACATCTTCATTTAATATAAAAAAACATAATTTTTCTTTCGAGCTTAGACGAGTCGAGCCGACTCGAGTCGAGTCGAATATGAGCGGCGTCGAGTCGAATCCATTACGGGTCGAGTTCGAGTCGAGTCGTGTCATGTCGAGTCGAGTCTAGTCGTGTCGAGTCGAGTTCGAGTCGAGTCATGTCGATAACAAAATAAATATGTTCGGGGATCGGATACCGATTTTAGTGTTAGATGTATATTTATATTTATGTAGTACTTGATATATTTATATACTATGTGATATTATTATGTTTATTTTTCATATGATATTTTATTTGATATTATTAAATCTTATGTATGTCGAGTTGAGTTGAGTTCGATCCGAGTCGAGTAGAGTATATACTATTTTCATAATTGACTCGACTCGACCCATTATTGACTTGACTCGACGTGCCTCGGATTTGATTCGACTTTGCTCGAACTCCACTCGGCTGAGCTCGAGCTTGACTCGGCTCGAACTCGATTCAACTCGAACTTGAGTCGAAGTTGACGCGAAACCGACTCGACTCGATTCTACTCGAACCCGACTCGACACGACCCGACTAGAATATTCATATGTAATACCGTAAAATTAGGTAACATCATATTATATAACACTTTTAATTTTATAAGCTTGCTACTCTCAAAGCCCTCCACAGTGGATTCTCTAATGCCGGCACGTGGCCACACTATGTGTCAACGCGTTGCCCTTCCTCTTATCGTTGCGAGCAGAAAAAATGAAATCCCCGCTCATCTCTCTGTTGGATCATATATCCAACGTTGGACTAATATGTTAAATATTTATGTGTTGTATTACTGTTAATTATATGTTTATAATAAAGTGATCAACTTTAGTTAAATGAAGTAAACATTAATGTGTCATTTATGATGTGGGCTTTTGATGTGTAGAATTATTGGTGGTGTGTTTCTAATTTCTATGATGGGCTGAAATAGAAAAACCCACATTAGGAGCCCAAAAGGTACGTCTTTGTGAAAAGATGCCTTATGGCTATAAAAGCAAGTTGGTCCCAAGCACATATGATATTCTGACATTCTCTTTTCCACCCCATTAAGAAAAGAGAGAGATCCATAGGAGAAAAGAAACCGAAGGATTCTTCAAATTGGAGATCATAAAGTGCTTGGAATTCCAAATCTTTGCGACTAAGGCGTTGTCTTCCTCCAATGGAATCTGGTACGCTTCCGTTCAATATTTATTTAAATGAATTCACATTGTCAAGGTCCGTAGGTTTGACGGTACCGGTCGGTACCGTCCCAACAATTGGTATCAGAGCGAAACTATGTCGAATCAAAGTTTAGATGGAAGAGAAACGAAGTATATAGAGTTTAAAACGATTTCTCTCGTCCAATTTCTGTTAATTTCGGATAATTTCGTTTTTTATCAAAACGGGTCTTAAACGGATCACAAAATTAGAGAGAAAGAAAAGTTTATAGAAAATTTGTACTATCTCTCTATACTCAGTGGATAATTCCGGACACATCTGTGGTCTCCGTTTCGTCAACGGACGCCGGTGGCACAGTGGCCCGCCGACAATACGGGACCAGAGAGGGGACGCCATTTTTTAACTTCCATTTTTTTGCATTTTTCCCCTCTGATGATGGGTCGTGATGTTCATATAAAGAGACGGGATTCATTTTCTCGGTTTTTTGAAGTTGATTAAAATCCGGAATTACAAATTCTAAATATAAAATCAGGATATCAAATTCTGGATTTTAAATTCTGGATTTAGAAATTAGGATTTGATATTCAAGTTTTTTTAAGGTATTCCAAATCTTGAATTTCAAAATCTGGGAAAAGAAAACTGGGAAATAGATTTTGGATTCAATATTCCGGTTTTCTGAGGGTATTTAAAATCCCGATTTTTAAAATCTGGTAAATTAAAACCTGGAATCTGGAAGTTCTGGAAAATACAATTCTGGAATCTCAAATTCTGGAATACAAAATTCGGGATATTCAAAGTCCGAATCTGAAAATTCCAGAACACGAAAATTCCGAATTTTAAAAAAAAAAAAAAAAAAAAAAAAAAAAAAAAAAAAAAAAAATTTGTCCAAATTTTTTTTTTTTTTAAAGTTTTAAATTCAAGTAGAGGTGTTAAGTATTATATATTTTTTGGAATTAATTAATTTTTCATCATGTCACCAAAGTGACCTCTCATGTTGAAATTAATTTTATTTCGAAATATAAACGGTTGTGTCCATATTATTAAATAAAATATTTAATCGGACCAAAGGAAGATGAATATTTATATTAATAATATGTACTTTTGTGGTAATAAGTAGGTGATAATTATTTGGTTTTATGTGTAACATATTTAATCGGCCCAAAGGAAGATTAATTTGTTGATGCATTATTTTATTATCGAAACTTGATTACTACACCAAGATATTAATAAGAAATTAATATTATTATCTAAAGATGAAATATTAATGGAAACTCGATATCTTGTGATGGGGTTTACCTTTATTGAATTTATTATTATAATATTCAGTTAATTTATGTGAGCTAATGGTTTTGTTTATTGCTCTCAATTTTTTACAGCCAAAATTGTGTCGAATATTCTAACTAACATCAATTCGATTCCAATGTTGAATGGCTCTAATTTCAAGATATGGAAGGAAAATGTATTAATTTATCTTGGAGTACATGATCTCGATGTTGCGTTAAGATTCGATAAACCCGCTGAAATTGATGATAAGAGTACGCCTGAACAAAAGGCGGAGATGGAAAAGTGGGATAAATCAAATCGCATATGTTTGATGATTATGAAAAAGGCCATTCCGGAGGCATTTAGGGACACTGCTTCAGAAAATATAGCTACGGCTAGAGAATATCTTGAGGATATTGAAAAGAGATTCGCAAAGAATGAGAAGGCTGAAATATGTACACTCTTAAAGAATCTCCTTTCAATCAAGTATGATGGCAAACAAAATATCAGGGAGTACATTATGGAAATGTCTCATTTGGCTTCAAAATTAAAGGCACTCAATTTGGCAATATATGATGATATGCTTGTGTACCTTATTATAGTATCTTTACCGCCACAGTATGGACAGTTTTTGGTGAGCTATAGCCATTTGAAAGAGACTTGGTCTCTGAATGAGCTCATCTCACATTGTGTGCAAGAAGAAGATAGATTGAAGCAATATAAGACAGAAAGTGCTCATTTTGCCTCGACCTCTAAGAATAATAACAAAAGGAAAAGGAGCAAGACTAAAGAAGCTGCAGGTTCGCTACCTCAGAAGAAACAAGAAAATAAGCCGATTAAGTCGGAAGGATTGAAATGTTTCTTTTGCGGTGCTGAAGGACATAAGAAAAAGCAATGCACCAACTATCACGCTTGGCGTGCAAAGAAAGGTATGCTTTTAAATTTGGTTTGTTCTGAGGTTAATTTAGTTTCGGTTAATAGACACATGTGGTGGATAGATTCTGGTGCAACAACTCACATCAGTGTGTCTATGCAGGGTTGCCAGAATTGCCGAAAACCAATTGATGGCGAAAGATACATCTATGTAGGGGATGGCAAGACTGTTAAAGTTGAAGCAATCGGGACTTTTAGATTATTATTAAGTACTGGATATTATTTGAATTTACATGATACTTTTGTTGTACCTACGTTTAGACGTAACTTAATTTCTGTTTCTGCTTTGGACAAGATTGGTTATACTTGCTCATTTGAAAACAGAAAATTTGGTTTGTATCATGATTCAAAATTAGTTGGATCTGGTTCTTTGTATGTTTATGATAATCTCTATTCCATTGATATTGTTGCTTCATATAATGAAACCTTGCACTTAGGAACACGCACTGAAAAGCGCAAATTAACCTATGAGAATTCTGGAACATTATGGCACAAGAGATTAGGTCATATTTCTCAACGAAGAATAGAAAGATTAGTGTCAAATGAAATTCTCAATCCTTTAGATTTCACAGATTTTACTATTTGTGTTAATTGTATAAAGGGGAAACAAACTAATAAGAGGAGATTTGAAGCCAACAGGTCACAAGACGTCTTAGAAGTGATACATACGGATATATGTGGACCGTTTCCTATCAGTGCTAGGAATGGTCAACGTTATTATATCACATTCATAGACGACTTTTCTAGATATGGCTATATTTATCTCATTCATGAAAAATCACAGGCATTGGATGTGTTCAAAATATTTAAAGCCGAAGTTGAGAATCAACTCGACAAAAGGATCAAAATCGTTAGATCCGATCGTGGTGGTGAATACTATGGTCGATATGATGGTTCAGGTGAACAACGTCCAGGGCCTTTTGCTAAATTCCTAGAGGAAAGCGGTATTGTCCCACAGTATACGATGCCGGGTTCACCCACAATGAATGGCGTCGCTGAAAGACGAAATAGAACGCTTAAGGATATGGTGCGTAGTATGATAAGTAATATTACTTTACCACCATCTCTTTGGGGAGAAGCACTTAAAACTGCAGCTTATATCTTAAATAGAATTCCGACAAAAGCAACTAATAAAACACCATATGAACTTTGGACTGGTAGAAAACCTAGTCTAAATCATATGCATGTATGGGGATGTCCAGCAGAGGCAAAGCCTTATAGGCCTAATGAAAGAAAGCTGGATTCCAAAACAGTGAGTTGTTATTTTGTTGGATATGCTGATAAGTCTAGGGGGTACAAGTTTTATGATCCCACAACAAAGTCGATATTTGATTCAGGGAATGCGCGGTTTTTTGAGGATGTCTTTTTTGAGGGGAGAAATACGGCTACAGACTTTGTTTTTGAAGAGGAACATGTAGATGTTCCAACAGATGTTCTTGACATTAATCAAGACTTGAAATCTGATTTTGTCGATAACATACATGATCAAGACAAAGTAGCCGAACAACAAATTCAGACATCCCAAGAACCACAACAATTAACATTAAGAAGATCCACTAGAGAAAGAAAAAATGCAATATCGGATGATTATATTGTATTTCTTCAAGAACATGAGTTTAACATTGGAATGATGGAAGATGATCCGATCAATTTTCGTCAAGCAATGGAAAGTTCTAATTCTCAAAAGTGGATAGATGCCATGAATGAAGAGATGAAGTCGATGAAAGACAATGATGTTTGGGATCTTGTTCCGCTGCCTAAAGGAACGAAACCCATTGGTTGTAAATGGATTTTTAAAACTAAACGGGATTCGAAAGGCAATGTGGACAGATATAAAGCACGTCTTGTCGCAAAGGGCTTCACACAAAAGGAAGGTATAGATTATAAAGAGACTTTCTCTCCGATTTCTTCAAAAGACTCTTTAAGAACTATCATGGCTTTACTAGCGCATTTTGATCTTGAGTTACATCAGATGGATGTAAAGACAGCATTTCTCAATGGAGACATTGATGAAATGATTTATATGATGCAACCAGAAAACTTTGTGTCGGGAGATCCAAAGAATACGGTTTGCAAACTTAAGAAATCCATCTACGGACTCAAGCAAGCATCTCGACAATGGTATTTCAAATTTCATCAAAAGATCATTTCATTCGGTTTTGAAATGAACTTAGTAGATGATTGTATATATCATAAGTTCAGTGGGAGCAAATATATTTTTCTAGTTTTATATGTCGATGACATATTACTTGCTACTAATGATAAAACTTTGTTGCATGATACCAAGAAATATTTATTTGGTAATTTTGAGATGAAAGATCTTGGTGATGCTTCTTTTGTGTTAGGTATAGAAATACTTCGAGATCGCTCTCGTGGTATTCTCAGTTTGTCACAAAAGAATTATATCGAAAAGATTTTGAAACGATATAACATGCAACATTGTAAACCATTAAGTACCCCTGTAGCAAAAGGAGATAAATTTAGTCTTGACCAGTGTCCTAAGAATGAATTGGAAAAGAAAGAAATGCAAGTGATTCCTTATGCTTCAGTCGTAGGGAGTCTCATGTATGCTCAAGTATGTACGCGTCCGGATCTTGCGTACATTACAGGAATGTTAGGGCGATATCTAAGCAATCCGGGATTAGACCATTGGATAGCAGCAAAGAGGGTCTTACGGTATTTGCAAAGAACAAAAGGATATGTGCTCACATATCGGAGGTCAGATCATCTTGAGATCGTCGGTTATACTGACTCCAATTTTGGAGGATACAAAGACAGTGGAAAATCGACCACCGGTTACATCTTTATGTTAGCAGGTGGAGCCATTTCTTGGAAGAGTGCTAAACAGACTTTAGTTGCAGCTTCCACCATGGCAGCAGAGTTTGTAGCCTGTTTTGATGCATCTGATCATGGAATATGGTTGAGAAATTTTGTCACTGGGCTGCGTATAGTGGATGGTATTGAAAGGCCACTAAAATTATACTGTGACAGTCGAAATGCTGTATTATATTCCAACAGTAATAGGAGTGCAACCAAGGCAAAGTTTATACATATAAAATACTTGGTTGTCAAAGAAAGAGTTCAGAATAAAGAGGTGTCTATTGAGCATATCAGTACAAACTCCATGATGGCGGATCCGCTCACTAAACAATTACCTCCGAATGTATTTAATGAGCATGTCGCTCATATGGGTGTTATTTCGGTTGAGGATATTTTGTTTTAGTGGGAGTATGTATATATATTTGTATCTATATGACATAGACATATTTTAGACATATGATATGGTTAAGTTTATATTTGGTATATATATATTCTGATTTATTTTGGTAAGTTTATGTCTCATTTAGGATTATAAGGGAGACGGTTTGTCTCATCAAGGTTTAAGGGAGACGGGTTGTCTCATTAAGGAATTTAAAGGAGACGGTATTTTTGGTTCGATCTCACCAAAGAAAATAAGGAGGACCAAGTTGGAAATAGACATGTTAAGATCACATTACATGAAATTTCCATGCTACACATCCACATCATGATTCATGTCATTCGGTTGTATCGGTGTACGTGACCATTGAAGGTTCAGTTACGTTATAAGTAACGAAAGCCACTTTGATCCTATATTGATTTGATCGATGGACGGAATTTTTAAGGAACACATAAAGGTTATAACAGAAAAGATGCGCATACTTTGGTTCAATACATAATTATATAGATGTACATATAGTCCAAGTGGGAGATTGTTGGATCATATATCCAACGTTGGACTAATATGTTAAATATTTATGTGTTGTATTACTGTTAATTATATGTTTATAATAAAGTGATCAACTTTAGTTAAATGAAGTAAACATTAATGTGTCATTTATGATGTGGGCCTTTGATGTGTAGAATTATTGGTGGTGTGTTTCTAATTTCTACGATGGGCTGAAATAGAAAAACCCACATTAGGAGCCCAAAAGGTACGTCTTTGTGAAAAGATGCCTTATGGCTATAAAAGCAAGTTGGTCCCAAGCACATATGATATTCTGCCATTCTCTTTTCCACCCCATTAAGAAAAGAGAGAGATCCATAGGAGAAAAGAAACCGAAGGATTCTTCAAATTGGAGATCATAAAGTGCTTGGAATTCCAAATCTTTGCGACTAAGGCGTTGTCTTCCTCCAATGGAATCTGGTACGCTTCCGTTCAATATTTATTTAAATGAATTCACATAGTCAAGGTCCGTAGGTTTGACGGTAACGGTCGGTACCGTCCCAACACTCTCTTCTCATCGTTTGCGCGAGAAGGAAAAAAAAAGAAAAATAAATGAAAACACCGGCTGCAGATGGCGACCAAACCCTAGCAAAAATCGTCATGAAATGCGGTGGACGACCCATTACGATGAAGCCTCGCCTTGGCAGCCGCTGCGGGAAACGGCCTCACCTCTCTCTTCGCGGTTTGGTCATCCTTCCAAGAGAAAACGAGCAATCTTCTCTATCTTCTTTCTTTAACTTCTCCTAACCCGCAAAGCAAAGGGGCAGAACAAGCTACTTTGCTCTCCATCGTCCAACAAATCGCGTGGATCTGAGAGTCAAGATTCGTTCCTGATAGTTTGCTGCATCGTTGCTGACACAAAGGTTCGATATCTTTTATCTGTCCTTATTTAATTTATTGTGTGCCGGTTGGTTTTGTAAGATTTTCGGTTTTGTTCCTGATTTGCACTGAATTTTGTTCAATAAAGGTAGTTTCTGCTCTGGATCCAATAGCTGGATAGTTCACAAAGAGGTATAAAACATGATCAAGTTTATGCATTCAATTTTTTTTAGAATAGTGATATTGATAGGAAAAATAAATACTAGATATAGAAAATTTTATTTAAATTTGATATGAATTAAAAATAAAATTATTATTTGAAATTTAAATTTTCTGTTCCCAGTAATATTATTTCATGTCAATATAATAATTATTTTTTTACTCGAAACATGGCCCTGATTCGAACATCATAAATTCAAAATCAATATTTAATTATGTATCATTGTTTCCATTCTTTGGGGATAAAGTTGTAGGAAAGGGTATGCTTTCGCATATATATTTTTAGAGAGGTTCTATCATACACCCTTTTGTCAAAAAGATATTTTGAATATTAAAACTATTATCATGCATTACATACTTCTTTTCTTTGCTGCTTTTAACAAATATCTCTCTTTTTAACAAACATCTCTCTAATTAATTCGTTGCCTTTCTTTTCCCTTTATCTTCCTCTAATTTCTTAACTTGTATAGTAATAGTAATTCATATTTTTGAAATATATGCTAATTAATATGTAGAAAATTCTTAATTTTTGTCTAATAATATTTCATTGTTGGAGAAAGCCAAATTAATAAATGCCAAACCCACCAACTCTCCCGTGGCTCCCGGTCTCTCTCTCCAAACTCGATGGTGAGCCCCTAGCCAATCCAGTTTTATATCGTAGTTTGGTGGGAGCCTTGCAATAACTCACGATCACGCGTCCCGATATTTTTTGTCAACATCCTAAAAATATCAGAACAATATAACTCAAATTTTAAATCGAAACATCAATGAAATACAATAAAAATTATGAAATTCTTACATTTATATATGAAATTGACACATTTTAGAAGTTATATACGTTATGAGCATATTTAATCAAATATTTTGATAATAAAATACGGAAATTAAATAATAAATAATCACAAAATCTTGTTATGATCTTTATATTAAATAATCTTGATGAAATTATTTTAACGTGTGTTTTGTGTTTAATTTATGGTAAACTGGAAAAAAAAAATTCATAAATCCAAGCCCATGACTGCGTTCCCCTCGTCGAGACAAGCAATTTCGATATAAAATTTATGTCATTTGGTGAAAGGATGAGAAATTTATAAGAATTTTAATATAATGGGTAACAAAATCTATTCAAACCAATCCAAAAACCGTAATTATTAGCCACAATACCGTAATTTTACCGATGTTTGGCCGCAATATCGTAGCAATTTCCGTAATTTTTCAAAAACACAATCTTACGCAATATATGGTTGCGATGTTGCTATTCTAAATTGCAGGCCGTAATTTTCGCAATTGCGCCGTAATATCGCCGCAATTAAAATACTGATAGGATGGCTAAGATACTTAATTAAGTATCATGAGTTTGGTACTTAAAATTTTTTTACCATTAGATTTGCTTTGAAATTTGTGTATTTAATGATTAGCATAAACTGATATGGCAATATTTAATAATGAGTATATATGGCATTAAAAAACACAAATATCAAAGAAAATCTAATGGTCAAAAAATCCTAAGTACTAAACTCATGATACTTAATTTGAGTCTCTCTCTCTCTCTCTCTCTCTCTCTCTCTCTCTCTTACAAACACTTCAGAAACCTCCTACCAGAAAACGCGTGTTAGAAAATGCTTTGTCTGGAATAGATAAGCCTAGAATGAATTTTTACTAGGTTTTGAGGTTTTCTTTTCTTAAAATCTAAAATTTATCGTAATGGACGGTTGTAAGAATATATTATTGATTTTGTTAGATAGAAAAATAAAAATGGTACCAAATTTATTCTAGGTCGTTATATATAAAAGATATAGATGATATCTACAGGGTCGAAATTTCATTTTGAATATTTAGATTTTTGCTCTCTGAACATGGAGAGATGGCGCACAATCATAAATATTGCATGACTGATCACTCGTTTGAAACAAGTCGACCAACTCTGGCAAAATGCATGACTTATGTATGACCTAACGACACTCATCTCTTCAAGCAAAATGTTCCGGACCAGAAAATACATAAATACACCTCCAGTTCATCTAACTTGCATTCCCCAAACACGTCTCCAATGGAACAAATAAACTCAAAGAAACCCTTAAGGGTCTTCTTCATCCCTTTCTTCGTGTCAAGCCACATGGTACCGATGACCGACCTAGCAATCCTCTTTGCAGGTCGAACCGGCATCAAACCAACAATGGTGGTCACACCAGCCAATGCTGACATCATCAGACCGACTCTGAACCAGGCATCAAAGACCGGTAAACATGTTAATATATTAACCTATCCTTTTCCTTCTGTCGGGCTACCCCATGGTGTAGAAAACCTCGGTTCGGCAGCTCCTTCTGAAGCATGGCGAGTTTATAAAGCCGTAGACTTGGTGCAAGATATACACGAAGGTTTATTACGTAAACATTGTCCCGATGCAGTTGTAGCCGATATCCCATTTTGGTGGACGACTGATATTGCAGCTCAACTCGGGATTCCTCGTATTACTTATCACGGGGCAGGCATTTTCCCACAGCTTGTGCTCCACAACCTTATGCTCTTGTCCAAAGGTAGCTAAATATATTGCGTTAGAAACTTTATAACATGATTTTTTTTTTTAAATAAATTTATGTGGTACATGCATGACAGATGTTAATTTTACAAATAAGAACGGGGACGATATTATAACGGTGCCGAATCTTACGGGTCCACCAATAAGGATGCCGGTTTCTGAGCTGCCTGAGTTTTTGCTTTCGCCTGATCACGTGACGAAGACGTGGGATAAGATGAAGGCAGCACAACTAAGCAGTCACGGTGTAGTAGTGAACACTTTTTATGAGCTCGAACCCGAATATTGCGACTTACACAGGATAGTTGACGCCAAGCAAGCCTACTACGTTGGGCCTGTTTCTTTGTCATATATAGGTGCTGATGTGGCTAACTCGGTCCAACGTGGAGGAGACACTTGTGAGGTGGCAAAACAATGCACTCAATGGCTTGACACGCAAAAGGAAGCTTCGGTTATCTTTGTATGCTTTGGTAGTTATTCACGGTTTTCAACTTCACAGTTATACGAGCTCGCAATTGGTTTGGAGGAATCAGGACAGCCATTCATATGGGTCATTAGAGGAACAAAATCGGACAGCCAAGATGAAGCGATGCCTGAGGGATGGGAAACTAGGGTAAGCGAGAGGGGATTTCTTATAAAGGGATGGGCCCCACAAGTGGCAATAGTGGGACATAAATCAATCGGTGCATTTCTGACGCATTGTGGATGGAACTCGACAATGGAAGCAGTGGCTGCAGGAGTTCCAGTGCTTACATGGCCTTTATCATTCGAGCAATTTGTCAACGAGAGATTGTTGGTAGAGGTGATGGGAATTGGGGCGAGAGTTTGCGAGATCGGTGTTGCGAGGAGGAGCACGACTGAGGAGAAGAGAGATTTGGTAACTGGAGAGATAATTAGAAAGGCGGTTTCACGATTCATGGAATCTGGCGGGACCAGCAATAAAGCACGAGATAAGGCACGGAAATATGCTGAGATGGCATGCATTTCGGTGGCCGAAGGTGGATCTTCGCATAAAGATCTCAATCATTTGATCGACGATTTGTTGGAAGCTAGGAACCAACGGGTTAAGAATTTGTCAGAGTAATTTTTTGCTGAAATGTCAATTGGGCTTGTGATCCAGTGGTTGGATGTGAGGCACAAGAAATCATATATTGTGAAAAATTATTGGTTTGAATCTCATTGGCACCAATGGATGAAGGATCACCGAGCATTCTCCATTTACTCGTTTTTTATTTTTATTTTGTTGAAATAATACAAAGAGCTTAACAGCTCCCCGTGCATTGATATTCAACGATATCTAGTTACATATACAATTATTTCACAAAGTACATATATGCATGCTTCGAGAGTGGCCACAAAATGTTTTTTTTCTAAAATAATATGTGAAAAAACACAGACTAAACCCTCCTTAAACTTGTTTGTGAGATTGTTTGTATCGAATGTTTACTATGCACAGAGACGGATCCAAGTTTCAAACTCAAGACCTCACTTTCATAACAACAAGTTTTTCCAGTACACTACTCTAGTATTTGTGAAATATATACAAATGGGCTCCCGGTCGCCCCTTGGATCCGCCACCGACTATGCAGCTTCTCACCAAATTGCACAAATATTACGGAAATTTATTTTTTCGCTAGGCGATCTTAGCAATCTATATATGCATAGTGTAGTGCACATAATATATTATTTAGATCGTTTGTATCGAATGTTTTACTACACAAGTTTTCGCCAAATTGTACATACATACGAAAATTTGTTTTTTCGGTACATGAGAATTTAATAATCTATTTTGGCCCGCGAAGTCCACATAAGTTGTTTTTGAGATCATTTAAATCGAATGTTCCACTACACAACTTTTTCACCAAATTGCACAAACACTACAAAAATATGTTTTTCGCTATACGGCTTTAGAAATTTATTTAGGTCGAGGGAAGTCCAAATGCCCACCCCTATATGAAAGTAAACTTTTACACTAGACGTTCTTAGCAACCTATTAGGCCTTGGGGAATCGAAATAACGTGTTTTCGAAATCGTTTGTATCGGAAGTTTTATTACACAATTTTTCATCAAATTGTACAAATACTATGAAAGTTTATTTTTTCGCTATAAGGAAAATTAGCAATATATTTTGACTCGGGAGTCCAAATAAAATATCTTTTAGAACATTCGAATCGAATGTTTTACTACACAAATTTTGACCAGTTTGTACAAACACTACGAACGTTTGATTTTTCGCTATAGGACCTCAGCAATTTATTTAGGCCCCAGGAGAGTCCAAATAAATTTTTTTTGATATCGTTTGTAACGAATGTATCACTACACAAATTTTCACGAAATTTACACCATTATCATTACGGCTAGGTCATTTACCTAGGATTTTATGAGGTCGTGAACATGGAAAAAAAAAGCAAAGGGCGTTGCCCGCTTAGAGAGCCAAAAATTTGAAGTTAACACATACCGAACCAACTTCGCATGTGAAAGAAGAGAATGCATTCTCGCAGTCGTGAACAAAAAAACCTCGAAGCAACAACGGAGGTTTCCACCTCAACGAGCATATGACAACACACTTTTCGATGAATTGTACAACTCTTCTCAAGTTTTTATTGACTCCCTGTGGTGACATTCTATTGGGTTTACTTGCTAAGTGAAGTACAACATCTCATCCGTCTTGAATTGGTAGTTCGAGTCGAATCGAGTTGTGTCGAGTCGTGTTCTATGATAACCTATTAATATGATACATGACGAATTTGTTTATATACAAATAAAATACAAAATTATGTAAATTACAAAAAAAACCATCTTGGATATAAAAAAAACATAATTTCCCTAAACAATCCTCCAATCTATTTCTATCATATATATGTATATATATGAAATACTACCTTGAGATCACAAAAGTATCCAGTACTATTATTTAATAGATTTTTTTGTTGTATAAAATATTAATATTTCTACTCAATCCAAAAAGTAATATAATATTACATTATTGTAAATTTTAATTTAGATTTTTTTAGTCATGAAATATTTATTTCACTTGTAGTTGTAAGTTTTTATTGTATAACTTGGTCTTTTTTTTTATAAATTCTTTTATTTTGAGTTAAAACATTCAAATGACAAATTAAATCTGGTTTAGATTTATTTTAATAAAAAATCCTCTAAACTAGTTGTTAAAAACTTGGTGTGTTATTTGACGGAAAAAAATTGTAATAGTATTGTTTTTTATATATTCCTCTAAAAATGGATATATCCAACAAATTAGTGAATATGGACAAAAATATAAGTTAATCAATCGTTATATCTACCATGCAGTTTATCTATTTTTATCAATTACGATATGTACATAACTAATTTTACTTCTCATAAAAATAACTACAAATCATAACTCTATTTTCAATATTTAGATTTTCGGGAAAATCTATGTTTATTTCTTATATAATATGTTTTTTTGGATATTTTTAATCTTTTGTATATCGAGTCAAGTCGAGTATAGTATATAATACAATAATCTAATTTTTTTCTATCATAACATATATTCAAAATATTATATTTTTTAATATCATTAAATATGTTAGGACAGAAAAAGAATGGATGATTATGTGATATTATGTTTATTTATCATATAATATATGTTTTTAATATTTATATTTTTCGAATAGTATTATATATATGTTCAACGTTTAGATTTTCTTAAGATCATTACTAGTTATTTTTAACATTATTTTTTTAATATTCTTAAATATGGTACGATAAAGATTGGTTTATTGTATACGGGAATTGTGTTTTTTATAAACAAATTTTCCATGTAATATAGATTATTATAGAACTCGACTCGAGGCAACTCGAATCAACTCGAACTCGATCTGAAATCGAGTGGACTCGACTCGACTCGACTCAAACTAGACTCGGCTCGAGCCCGACTCGACTTGACCTAGACACGGCTCGAGCTCGACTCGACTCGGCTCAAACTCGACTCGATTTGTCTTGACACGACTCGATATTACTCGACTCGACACTTAATGCACTCAAACAGACTAGTTTTCACAAATTTATTAAAAATGCAAAAATGTAAAGTCTTCACCTTCAAAAAAATCAATTATCCTATTTTTCTAAAATATGCCAAAATTGAACTCTCACCGAGTACCGTAGTCTAGGCATGGCTACCACCGAGGTAATTTGGATTCAATATCTAGTTCGTGAGTTGTCTGTACCGTTATCGTCACCCCCATTCTTATTGTTCGACAATCTTGGAGCAACTTTCTTGGCGGCAAATCAGATCTTTTCCGCCCGCACAAAACATATCGAAATCGATTTTCATTTTGTGCACGAACGTGTAAACAACAAGGAGCTACAAGTGAAATTTATTTGCTCGCATGACCAAATTGCTAATATTCTAACAAAAAGCTTCTCGTCCTCTCGTTTTAAACTCCTACGACACAAGCTCACGGTGTGTTCCACCCCGCTTTCGCTTAGGGGGGGGGGTGTAAATCATGAAATGGAGATGTCCATTGATGCCTCGAATAGAGAAGTAGTAAATTGGCTTTTATTCACTTATACCCATTTCTCTTAATGGATGTAGTTTGTACCTATTGGATCCTGTTAATTAGGATAAGTGGATGAGGTGTATATGATTTAAAGTTAGTTATGCCTAGGTGTAGAATAGGTTAAATTAGATGCCTTCTCTAGAAGATGGTTAGGGTATTATAAGTATAGAGCTTGTAAAGAGATTATTAATTAAGAAATACAAATTAATCTTTTTCAATCTTCTTCTTCCTCTTTCAACAGATTTGGAGATTTGGTGAATGCAAAGATAATTAGAAAAATCTATATCACGATTTCTGAAATCTGGCGGGACCGGCAATAAGGCACGAGTTAAGTCGAGGAAATATGCTGACATGGCACGTGTTGCGTGGCGGAAGGTGAACCTTCGCGTAAAGATCTCAATTGTTGATCGATGATTTGTTGGAATTGAGATTGAAATTCAATTGAAAGATTGCTGTAGTTGGTAATAACAAGTGCATATACATGACATGACACTACTGGTCCACTAACTCATCAATTTATACAAATATAACTAAATTATATATAAGTTCCGCAACCTCATATAGAGCAATCAATGGGCTTCGAGGGTAATTTTGGAATTATCCACGAAACTCTCGATATAACCTTGTCTAGCAGGATGATCCTCTTGAGGCCTGTTATACGCAGTCCACACCGGTTCTCCCACAAACAATCTCATCAACTACAAAATAAATAAGCAAAATAATAACACGCTCGATTATTCGAAGCAAAAGTTTAAACAAGTCGTAACGAGTTCATTACCTTGACGTAGTTCGAAGTGTCGAGAGTGAAACGATGATAAATGCCAGCTGGCAGAACGATCAAATTGCCGGCTCGGATCCAGATCCGAATCCATTTATCATCCTTATCACGCACATCGAAATATCCACTACCCTCTAAGCAGTAACGGATCTCCTCGTCGCCGTGGATGTGTTCTCTGTAGAAATTCTTCAATTTCTCCTCGTAATTCTCCACTTTTTCAGGACACAAATCAAGATAATCCTGCAGAAATACTCTCCGAATTATATTTCGATATGGTGGAAAATTACAAATGAGGATTTTTTGAGAAAATGAAAGATGAACCGTGTAACTGTAGCCTCTGGATTCTCTGATTTTCTTTAACTCTTCATCGTTTTCGTGGTTCTTTGGGTCTAAATGCCAATATAAAACGCCAATCTCTGAAAATTATCAGTAAATAAATATAATGTAAACATAAAATTGGAAATTATAAAGAATCCTAATTTTCAATTTCGAAATATATGTTGGTTTTGCTCCAAAATCAAAATTAGATAAACAGGAGTAGGTTAATTGGGTCAATTAACAGATAAATACAAAAATCAGTACCTTCGAGCTTGCTTAAGGGCACAGAAACATTAGGGGTTCTCTTGTGAGGAAACCTTTGATCCTCTCCACTTTCCTCCATTACCCACGCCTAATCAATTAATCAAACAATTACAAAAAGCATTCCAAATTTCTTACAAATCAAATATAACATTAAAAAATGAATTAAAACAAAATTAGTACCTCTAGACCCATTTATCCTCTTCACCCAACTCCTTTGTTAAAACCTAATCAATCAGTACAAGAGAAACTCTTATATACTAATCTCGTGAAATCGAATCCAGATACAGTGAGATACTTCGATTTCAAGTGAATTTGTGGTAATCCTTTCCCATCAAAGAGACACCATACAAGTGCATGATTTTTAGTTTTACTTTGAACTACATGGTCTTAGAATCACAAGTAAATGAGGCCCAATTTATTTATACCAATAAATCTAAGTTTTTTAAGGCCCAATTTAGTTAGAATACATAGTATAATTGATCATATATGCATGAAAGTCCCCAAAAATGGGTCCAAAAATAAAATATTGAAAAGGTCTAAATAAGAACATGAACTCCATATGAAAGCCATGTGAGAATGTCTAATTGTCTCAAAGGTGTCGTAATAATAAGAAAATCAAACTTATAATTTGATTCAATTTAAGCCACTCTTCCTTGTCTCACTCATACTAAATAATATTTTTCATGAAAATGTTCAAATATGTATTCTTGATCAAGTGTTCATATTCTTTATCATACATCTCATGCTAGACACGTGATCTTGGTCCCTTTTCAAGACATTTTTATTGAATTTGAGTTCAAAATTTCAAGATGATTGGGGTTCCAAACATTTGTAAATTCATTTTTTTCAGTGCCAATCATCAAGAACTATAATGTAAACATTCATAATATTATATTCGTGCAACATTATTTTAGCTTTTTGTGATATTCAGTGGATCTTTATCCCTTTCTTGAACATATACTAAAGAGGAAAGAAATTTAGGCTATACATTGAGAAACTAGTCATGAATTGGAGCAGAGTGAATCTTACAAATTGGCCCATTTTCTTTCTTTCCAAGTACATGAAATCCAATAATGGCTAATACAAGGCAGTGTGTAGTCCTTGTCAAAATCTTGTAACTGTGCACTTTTTAACATTTCCATTCGTGTAGATGGTACAAATATGAGTATTTGAGTATGACACGTCCTGCTACGTTAGGCATTTGATCCATCACTCTCTTTGCTCCTCTGCATTTACACTCAAGAATGGAGATATAATTCTCTCCTAATCTCACTTGTTTTACTGCCTCCATTTTTGTAGAAATTGTGGTGAGAAAAAAGAAATAAGTTTTAACCAGAAAGAGGATGAAAGAGTAAATAGTTTTAAACTAGCTAGGGTTTTGTTTGGTTGTGCTCGGAAAAAAGAAAATACTTATTTGGGCTATGAACAAAGATTTCCTCCTTAAAGTTAGAATTTATGGTTCTTCAATTGAATCATGCAAATAGTAACCTCATACCTTTACAAAATAACGAGGACATATATTCAATTGTTCTTGAATAAAGGTTGAGAAAAAATTATGGCAAAAGACAAAGACAAAGATAAAGCATCAATGAGCTATAGACCTAGCTTTTTGTGGGACTCTTTTAATTTGTTCAATGTGTCAATATCTTTCACATTACAATGTGTCCATTTTAGTGGACCAAAGTTAAACAAGAAAAAATAAATCTTGATCTTTTGTGGCACATCCAATCAAAATGTGGTTTGGAAGTATATATAGACAACATCAAAGTTCAAACATGCAATTAATTGTAAAGAGGAGAGGAGACAAGAACGAAATGGCACGTATAAGTAAATATGCAGGTACAAATAGTTGTATCTGTGTTCCATTCATGCATGTTAGTGGTGGAGCCATTCTCACCTTAATTAATTATTTCCTTCATTTATATCACAATCAAAGTGTTGAACACAAACATGACATTGACTATAGTCTATGATCTATACACTGATCCAAGACAACACAATCCATACATCCCTTTGTATATTTGAATCGTCATGTCATATTTATCATTTGTACACGAAGATAAAGTCATATATGAACAAGAACAACCTACCTATCTCCTGTTCTAAAGTCTAACCCTAACATTTTGTCACGACCCTTTAAGTCCTTTCAACTTTACTAATTTACCTTTATAATCAAGTCAAGTTATACAAAATAAACCATGTGTTAGTGTTAGACAGAACCCAGCTAGGTGGTCCATGAGGAGTGGGCCTTGCACGAGAGAGGTGCACGTTTGGTTGGGTTGGCCAGTCAAACACCCTGACCCATATATGTATATTCATCGACTCGACTCGACTCGATCAGCATCCAACGTGAACGTGTGCACCACTTCTGGTCAACAAAGCTTGCAAATGCATGACTCTTTCTCCATTGGTAGCAAGACAGGACATGGCGAGAGGAGGCGTAATGGATGTATCGAGTGTGGTGGAAATGGGGAGGGGGGGAGGGGAGGAATCAAATGAGCTAGCTAAGTTCTCGAGTCGAGAAGACTGAAAGGTGAGAGTGGTCCCGTAGTGTGAGAAAAGAGTGGTTCGATGTGGGACTCACTTATAAAGTAGCAGGTGAGGGAAGAAGGAGAGAGAGAGAGATGCTGGGTCTCACTTCATTTATTTCTCCCTTCATTCTCCTTGACCTTCACTTAATGAAAATACCATTTAACTTAGTTCTAAAGACCCATGTTATACATGATACGTATGTATGGTTGAAGTAAGTGGAGCCGAGATAGCCATAACATATTGTTCGAGTCGTACGTGACAGAGTTTGCACATGCACGGCCTAGACTCACACGAGTGACAGCTACTTGTCATTCTTTTTCATTTCATTTCCTATCCAAACTTGTATTCGTAGTTTACTTCAAAATACCATTGTATTTGTGTGTGTATAATGCAATGTAGTGAGTCATTATTTTATGCTTATATAACTCGCTTAATTTCAGCATTATTCATCACATGATTAAGAGAATCATGAGATTTTAGGGGTACCTTTCTTTTTTGATACCTCTCACGAGTGCTTAGTATTTTCTTACATGGGGACCAAACGAAACCAAACCGAACCAGCTTTTAATTAAACTCCAGTACCACAGATCTTTAATATGAGATTTTGTTCTTTGCATGTATTATATACGCACTATCATAACATGATTAAATGACTTACTTAATAATTTACGATTATATATTAAGCTATGTATAGAAAACTAGTTGGAAATTTTCTTAATTTGGAATAGAAAACATCGAAGTCAGAGAAGTTTGGTTTCAGTGCAAGAAAAACGGATACAAAGTCAACAAAGCTCCAGTTCTAAGAATGCTTGTAATCTGTACTTTGTAAATTTTCAAGTTAAAACTCTGTGCCAATTCCTATTTTAAACTAGGTTGGTTAATTTTGATTTGATGGAACTCATTGTGTAGGATTTTAATATGCAAAATATATGCATTGATGTGATTCCCATTCAAGGATTCATGACTAATGAATAATGAATAATAAGTTAATAACACACAAATATATTCATATTTTTTTATATATAAATGAATATCTTATTAACCCTTTTAAAAGGGCAAGGAACATTGAATCATGGTGAATTAAATATTTCATTGTAATATATTTGTCATGAATCATGATGAAATATATCTGTCCAAATGGGCAACCGTCAAACCTCTAGAAACCTGAAGTCAAGATATAATAACAAATAAAAATTGAATAATTGGTGCATATAATTATATGAATATTAAGAAAATACCAAATGGGAAGTAAAATATGTTATGTGAACACAAGAGGCCAAATATAGGTTTGAATCTAGGTTTCGGGCTTCCTTTGAACTATAGAAAAGGAGAAATTTTGATAAACCCCTATAACATGTCTCAATTTTGATAATGCCCTGTTAAGTTCACAAAAAGTCCATTTAACTTAGAAATTTAAAAGAAAAATATGCATTAATTAAGATTTCAAGTTCTATCTTACCGAGGTTCAATTTATTCACATATCAATTATATTTTCATAATTTGTTATTGATTTTTTGTAATAAGAAGATGTAACCAGTTGTTGACAGTAGTATTATTCATCATGTCTGCAATTAATTTTTTCTTTCATGTTTTCAGTGAAAAATTTATTAATAAACTAGAGCGGACAACGGTCTCTTAGATTTTGAAAAATAAAATAATAAATATATATTCGGCTATAAATTGTGTTGTAAAACTATCATAATGTTTCAAAAATTATAGTGTATTACTATTTTATTTTTTTGAACGAAATTGAAATCTATTTATTGTCGGTGTCTCTCTTTTTTATTAGAAATTTATTAGTATGGTAAGTACGAGAGACTATCTCCTCCAATAATTCCAAACAAAACAACTCATTACTTTATATTTTCATTATCTCTTCACTATTGTAATTAAATTGTTTTCTTTTAATAATTTTCACACTAAGTTATTACGTTATTTTACTGACATGATTGTTTTTAGATAAGAAATAAAATGTACTTATTACATTGTGTTCTATATTTCATAAAATAAGCTAGACATCTTATAAATAAATATTTAGTCATTATTCGTTGCGAATCTCTAATATTACCTTTTAGTAGAAAACCAAACTATTAACTTCAATACTAATGACATTATACATTTATAAATATTATATTATCAAATTTAAACGATAATTGTATTGTAGTCGACAAGTTTTTTTTGAAAGAACATATTAATTAGGTCGAGGTACTCATTTTAGTCAATCAAAAAAATAATTTATTTGCCTATAATCTATGGTGCGCGGATACTTCCAACAATCGATATCATATTCTAAAGTCTACGTGAAAATATCATATCGTTGTATTCACAACGTATCGGATACTTTACTCGCAATATGTGCAAAGTCTATGCATAGTGTATAGAAGAACCAACCTCATACAAAAAAATCGATATAATTCTCACACATACATTATACGCCATATATGCATTTATGCAGGGGCATTTCAGAAAAATTGCAAGTAAAAGACACAAGGGAGTAGAACTGGTCTAATCGAACCAAAAGGCCATGTTGTAGGGACCCAATCTCACAAAAAACACAAACTCACTCTCTTTTTCTCGTCTCTCTCATCTTATTATACAAAGAATCACTTTGCACTTGCCTCCATCATTTCTCTACTCCCTGTTCTCTCCCCCCTTCCTTCAAACCTCTCTCTCTCTCTTCTAGTCTTCTGCAAAAGAAAAAAAGAAAAGCTACCTCCTCTCTGTTTCTCTGTTCTTCCTCGAGCGAACGTGTGGGTATTTTGACTTGACATTCACGCCATTGTCATCAAATACTTATTTATTTCTCCTCTCTCTGCACCTTTCTGTTCTCTCTCTCTCTCTCTCTCTCTCTCGATCGATTCTGAGAGTTCAGTGCAGTAGTACTGTGCAGTAAAGATTTCATTTGGGATCGGCCATGGCCGTAGGAGGCCTTCATGGCCTTCGGCTCTCTCTCTTCCTTCTTCTTCTCGTCTTCTTCACAACTGCTCTTGGTATGCACACTACTTCATTACATTCTACTTATTTGTTTACTAAACCAGAAATCCCCAAAACTGGACCTCTTGTTCGATTTGAAAGAAGAAAAAGAAAAGAACTTTCTTTCTTTCCAATGTTATAAACTTTTCCTGGTTAAAAGATTAAAAAAAAAAAAAAATCAAATGTACTATGTTTCTTCCACATCGGTCCCTAATTTTTTCTTCAATCTAGTCCTTTGTCTTTTGGGCGAGATCCACCAACATCAATCATTCCTCCTCTCTCATTCGTAACTTTTTTGAATAATTTTCTAACAAAGTTTTCAATCAAATCATTATTTTCAGGGCGTGTAATAGAAGGTGGTCTAATTGGCAGACCAAGAGTAGTACAGAGAAATACACATTATAACACTTGGGAACCTACGGGCATGCCACGTGGAAGGAGTCTTATCGGACCGGGTTCGTCGCCACCGACATGTCGTTCTCGGTGTGGCCGGTGTTACCCTTGTCGGGCGGTACACGTCGCGATCCAACCCGGCGTAGCTTTTCCTCTGGAGTATTATCCTGAAGCATGGCGTTGCAAATGTGGTAACAAGCTTTACATGCCATGAAATATTGAAATTCATTCATGCATTTCATTATTTACACTATTTATGAAAAAAGAGAAATCAATCTTAGGAATTTTAGAGCGAGAAGAGAGACCATTTTGAGGATAATCTCAATTTAAACTGACCTTTTTGTTGATCAGTATAATTTGTAATGTTTGTATGTATAAGCTTTGTATGATTTTGGTTTCTTTCATTTTATTCTTGACCATTATGATAATTAATTAACAATGTCTTTTTGTTAATTGAATATTTAATTATTTGTGGGATTCTGTGTGCAAAATAGACTAATCATAGAGTGGTGATTGGTTTTTGTTTTGGGTTTTTGTGGATCAGTAAATTACCAGTTATCATTATATTTGAAAATAGTAAAAAATAAAAATGAAAAGAAAATGATAGATGAGAGAAATTCAGTGTTCACAGCAAAGTTCTTCCTGACATAAATTTATGGTGTTACCTACTTTATATATCCTCTCAAGTAAAGCTTCTGTTCTCCGTATAAAATCTTCTTGACCAAACTTTATTATTATTGTTTTACATGTTATAAAAATCATAAATAAGCCCAAATAAATGAGAAAAAATAAATAAATTGAGGTTGCTTGTTCAGGAGTTTGAATTGAGAAACAGAAACATAGAGTTAGAAGGGTTGTTAAAACTTTGGAAATTGAAATGCTGATATAATATACTTTATATTCATATATTATATAGAGCAATAATTTAATTATCAAGGCACTGAGTATTGTAATCAACCAGATTAATATATTGTTATAATACTTGTTAATAAGTATTTTTTCAAAAAAAAGTGATAATTGATAATTGATAATGTGATGTGATGTGTGATTAGACATGCACAGAGATAGTATTGCCCGCCTCAATTTCATTTACCATTTAAATCCTCTCCATTTTCAATATAAACACAGACATCTAATAACTCATTACTAGATAAATAATCAAGAATGGAGATATCCATGATTGCAAAAAAATGAGGACTCAAAATGTCAAGTCTTTTAAGCACTGTTACTACTGTACGTGGCTTCTCTCTTTCTCCAGCTTTTCTCCAAATATCAAATCTATCTATAGTATTGTATAATCGTACAAAATAGTATAGTGTATAGTATACATTATGCAGTGTACACTTGAGAACAAATATTTACCATTCACCAATATTAGGTGTCACACAACTAATAAAATGGCCCCCCTTGGACCTCTTCAAGTCTTATCAAAATGAAAAAAAATACAAAACCCTACCTGTATTGTATCCATCTTTGTATCTATATAATTTATATTTGAGGGATAGAGGTCTAGGTTTTATGTCCTTGCAATTGCATGCAAGCCATACTTGGCTAAAAAAGAAGACGTGCTTAGCAAAGAGTTCGAAATTTGTACATCAAATTTGCATAAAAAGCCCCCTTATTGCGGTTAAATTATAAAAAAGACTCTCCATTATTGGATACTGAAAAAAAAAAATTACTGATAAAATTTGATCGGATCCCAGAAAGTATACAATTTATATATTGGTCGCTCCGTAAGGCCCGATCTCTCGATCGGTGCACATTTCTCTCGCTCTCAGGCTGGCATTTGTTGCGCTACATTCGACGCCGTGCCAGCCATATTGTCCTCTCTTCAATCAGATGAGAACCAATCAATGTTTCAAAAATCGTTAGGCGCTCGTTAGTTGGCAGACGACCATCAAGCGCCCAGGATGATTAATCATGATTAATCGAGAATCTCGGCAGATCTCGGTGGATTTTTATTTTTTATATTTAATATTTAAATTAATTAAACAAAATTACAAATCACAGTTTTCTTAATAAGTTTTGAATAATTTAAGTAACAAAATACACTACGCCACTAAACTAACATAAACTCAAATAATAATTTAAATAACATATCTGATATCCGAATAACGTAATAAAATTTCAAATAATATAACATTATCACGAAAAGAAAGAAAAGAGAAAAAAAAAATGAGCAAGAATGTTTTTGTTTCACGCCTGTCCCCCGTTGCGAGAAATGAGACAGGAAAATAAATAATTTTTCTTGCACGAAGAGAAAAAAACGAGAAAAAAGAAATGAAACGTTATATATATATATATATATATATATATATATATATATATATATATATATATATATATGATTTTTTGTACAAATAGTATCCCATAACCTCTCACAATATATGATTTTTTGTGCTTCACATTCAACTAACTATGCTATGGACCCGTTGGCAATAAAAAAATAAAATTAAAAAAAAACACTTAAAATCGGCTCGGCGGTCTTTGCGGACCCTTGGCGGCCGCTTGGCGGAATCCGCCAAGCACAAAACGCCAAGGGGTTATCTTGACGGCGGACCATCGAGGAGCGATTAATCGCCGATTAATCGGCCGCCAAGATCGATTTCTGGAACACTGGATCCAATAGATAACTCAAATACTCAATTAACTAAACTATGTAGTCGGGACCTGCTAGACCCGACTCGCACCCGAACCCGCACACTCGGGTCAAAGTAGTCATAACTCGTCTCTTATGACTTTCTCACTATTTTGCTCACACGGGCGCCGGCGGTTTGTTTAGCTCTCATGCTCAATCGCAGCCCGTTTTGTTCGCTCAGTTACGCCCTCACCACGCAGGATAATGTGCTCGACGACACGCTATAGTCGTATTCTATTCTCTACAATCGCCACACAACTCGTACAAATGATGCAACATATCCTAATTTTGACCATTCACACCGGTAACACAATCATGTCAATAACCCTAATTTGTCATACTAATTTTGCTGATCAAAGAGCAGCATCAAGACTATTTTGGTATGAACCCTAGCTGTAAAACTCTTATGAACAAGTATCTTTGTTCTCATGGTCTTGATGATGCTGCTCTTCGTGACGTGGTCAAAATTTCAAATGAATAAAAAAAGATCGATGATATACACCCTTTTAGAATTCACTAGAATTATTGTTGTGTTGACACTCGAAATAAATATTAATGATAAATCATGACTATTTAATTTTTATCATCTTATATAGAAAAAGAAGAAGGAAAAAAATTCACCGTTTCACACAAAATTAATTTATTTAACTTTTTTGACAAGTTTGTTTATCACCGTCCATAATTAATCAAATTTAAATTTATAAATTTGGAAAAGAAGTTATTAGACTGAATTAATACATCGTTTAACATGTGTTAAACGGACACACATGAATAAAACTACCATAAAAATAAACGAAAAATATAACAACCAATTCTTTTTCTCGCAAAATATGCAAAATAGAAATGAAAATATTTTGTTTTTAAAAAAGATTGAAGATAAAATAATAAAAATTTGTTCAAATAAATATGACTTATCATGTGTAAAATTAAGTATGATAAAAAAAAATTAAATAAACCATAACATTTTTTAATAATTTAGTTTATCATCTTATCAATATGATTTACTAGCTAATTAATACGGTTTGTCACCTATTATGATTAATTATAAAAAATAATTTAATGCATTTATTGTATTTGCCAACACATCAACAAATTGAGGAGATATTAGAGGAGACAAGTATATATTTTCAAAAAAAATTAGTAGAACGTCTTTGTGTATTATTTTTTTCCTAAAATTAACGATGGTTAATTTTACAAGAAACATGAATGCTCTTATACTTGAATCATTATCACAAACATTTTCGAGAGTCGGATTTAGATTATTAAAACATTAAAGTAGGATGACGCTATTACAAGAGCTAACATGACTTAATTAATAGCGATTTTAATTTTTTTTTTATCAAATGACCATTATGCTCTCATTAATGATGATTCATATTTATTATACTTATCAATTAGTGCAATCATCTTCCATAAATGTATAATGGAATTGAGAAATGTAAAAATGATATGTCTTAATAATAATAATAATAATATTAAGACATGTATTACATATTCGAAGACTAAATATCATTTTTTAGATGAAGATTTAAAATCATGAACATCATTAAGATGAAAAAACGGAATGTACGAATAAGACTTATTTATATTTCTTTGTTTATTAGCAAGAAGATTTGATTATTTATTAGCAAAAATCGTTAGCAAAAAATTTAAATTGCTCTTAAAGTATCGTGCTTCCAAAATAAAAGATGTTTTGATGGACTTGGCAAAATATATATATATATATTCAATAAGTTTTTTTTTTTTGAGTAAATTCGGAGAGGGCTCAAAGTCCCCCTTCCGAACACAATCTCCTTTTTTTTTATTTTTTTTATTACAAACCCGTAGGCCACACACTCTATTCACTCATTTAACATTTAATCTATAATCCAGTGTCCCCGCCGGGAATCGAACCCCACACCTCTCGCTCCCTAGCCAAGAGGTGTGACCAACTAGGCTAACTCTAGTTGGCTATATTCAATAAGTTTGAAAACTGAAACTTTTCACTAAAATAAATCCAATAAGTTTGTTCTTTGATTGAGTACTCTAATTTATCACAACTTCTTGGTTGTTGTCAAGATCGTTAGCAAGTCAGTGATGAATCTTGAGCGAAATTATTTGGGGATGGGGGCAGGGCCGGTTCCGACAGTTTTCATCCAAAATACACAGTTTGGTCAGTTGTAGCGGAGCATAGCTGAGTTATAACGGGAGTGTTTGTAGGGTTACGCACACGTTTATCAAAGTGTTCAGCGGAACTAGTTTCGCATGCGTAACCTAATTCTACCGGGATCATGCTCGAAAACCATCCAAAAAGGAAGAGTTGTGGAGAATATTACCTCGTACAAGTTAGTACGTGTCGATTTCTTCTCCAAATCCGTGAACCTTCTCCAAGGAGTGCTCGTGCAATCCCTCTACTCGTGTCCACCTCGATTTCGTCCGATCGGAATCGCCAACGTCGTTCTAGTCGACGCTACGATCAAATCTCTCAAGCTCTTCGCTCAAATCTCCCTATCAATCTCTCCATATCTGATCTCAATTTCTGTGGAAGAAGAGAGAGAAACGGCGGCTCAAAACCCTAATTTTCTTGAAAAAACTTAGGTTAAAACAAAATCAGAATTATATATATATATGAATTAAGTCAGTTCGAACGCACCTAAATGGTTCGTTCGAACGCACTTAAGTAGTTCGTTCGAACTAATCCAAATATGACTGTCACGAATAAGTCCGTTCGAACGTACTCATATAGTTCGTTCGAACGAACCTAATTCTGACTGCAGAATTGCCTATTTATATAAATTCTTCCAAGTTAATTCTTAAGTCATATTTTCTTTCAGTGTTCAGTTATAACGGAGCGTAGCCTGGTAATGTTTTATATTGTATTATATTATATTATGTTATATTATATTGTTTCATGTTATATTCTAATATATTATATTATGTTTTATATTATATAGTATTGCTTTATATTATATTATATGATATGATATTATATTATATGACCTTGTTTTTATATTATATTAGATTATATTATATTATATCACATTATATCATATCATATCATATCATATTATATTATATTATATCATAATATTGTATATTATGTTATATATTATATTATATTATATTATATTATATTATATTTAAATTATATTATATTATATTATATTACATTACATTATATGATAGTATATAATATTATATTATTATTGTATAATATAATATAAATGTAATCTAATTATTATTATTGAATATAATTTGGAGAAATAATATTATAATGAAATACATGGATAGTTATATCCATGTATTTAGAATACCATTTTTTTTATGTTATTCCAATATTCATCTTCCAATCCATGATTTTATCAAAAATACACAAAATCAAACAATGAATTGTATTTGAAATCATGAATATCCAAATACAGTCCACCATAATCCATCAAATCAAACATGTCCTATATGAAGACGTGTCCAATAATATTCGAATTAAAAATTTGAATACATATATTATATGTATCCGATAAACAAAAACCCTTTCATTGTATCCGTATCCGGAAAAAAATGTATCGGTATTTGTATAGATGCGAATATATTCTATTCGAATACGAATATTCCGCGGATACTATAACGGTTCGTCTAATAATACATGTCCCGCTTCCACCCGTAGGTAGTGGCCACATTTTTCATTTCATTTGTGTTTGGAATTTTCTCTTGCATATTTGAACCCGATAATTACTGCTATGAACCGCCAATGAAGTCTCCGTACGAGGAATCAATCTTGGCTCAGCCGATGTATCGGACGATGACAACGTTCTTTGTCGCCACCGTCACACCCCAAAATAAAAAGGTAAAAAAGGATGCGGCAACCCGCCAGTATACAACTCGTATACCACATGCTCTCGTATGAAAACATCACAAAACAAGATACCAAACTGATTCGAAAACAACAACAACACATACATATACATACATTACGGAATTAAAATAATAATACATAAATATTGCGAAAGCATAATATATTAATACGAAACTCAGATAACGTAGACGTTCTCACTTTCGAATTTGGATGTACCCGCAACTCCCGATATTAGACCTTCGATACATGAACTAAAAATATGTAAATCGAAAGGATTAGTCACGGAAGTGACTAAGTGAGTGAAACCTCGTTAAAAATAGTCGTAACTAAAATAAGTATTTTTCAAATAAGTTCATAAAATAATCTCGTTTATCTTCAAATCATAAGTTTCTAAATATATCTCAAAATCGTAAGATAATATCGTTTATCTTCAAATCACTAGTTTCTAAATATATCTCAAAATCATAAGATAATATCGTTTATCTTCAAATCACTAGTTTCTAAATATATCTCAAAATCATAAGATAATATCGTTTATCTTCAAATCATAAGTTTATATATATATCTCAAAATACTTGCCCCAGTTTTTCAAACTCAAAATCGAAATCAAATCGATTACCTTCGTATCTAATCATATACGTACTAATACTTTTACCCGGGGTGAGGGCGCTAATAACTCTCGACTGAAGTGCCAACCCGAGCTGATAGCGAATCACACACGGGCTGGAACATAACATAAGGGGAACACATCCACCCGACGACTACTGGATATCCATGCGCCACAGCCAGACCCCTCTTGGGTCGGGACTTTGCACTACATCAAGTTAGCTACGCCTTTCCCACAATAGAGCGCCACGGGGTCACGCGACACTACACCTAACAAACTAAAACATGCCGGAGGAGCCGCGCCATGTTACCAAAGGACCCTCTTTCAAAACCGTAAGCCCGACTTACGTTTTATCCAAATAAAATTATACATATATATATAGTCTCTAGGAGACCCTCTTTAAAAATCGTAAATCTTGTTTACTCTTTATCCAAATAAAATCTTTCTCATAATAAAATATTATAACCATATAATTTACTAAATAAGTTTCATAAAATGAAACACGCTTTTTAGCGCAAATCATTTCTGAAAACAAATTCGAAATATACCTTCTATATTGGAATGAATATCCAAATTCAAAATCATAATTTCACAAATCATTTAAAATTATAAATGGTCGTACCTGTTATTCAAAATCATTTTCAAATATATCACTAATATCAAATTCGAATCATAATTCAAAATCATTATCCAAATTCATTTTATTTATCAAATCCTCTAATTCGAAATCATAATTTTATATATATCATTAATATCATAAATTATCATAATTATATTCAAAATCAGTTTTTCGAAATATCACTATATCATAAACGAAATAATATACGTTTTCCTAATTCAACACGCTTTTTGGAACAAAATCCGTTTTTATCAAAAATAACCAAAATAAGTATAATTTATAATAAGGATAAGTGAGAATAACACTCACGATATCGTAAACAAAATAATTTCTAATTTCATATCATAACACAGTTTTTGGAACAAAACTTGTTGTAACGAAAATTATCAAAATAACTATAATATACGATTTTTAATTAGAGAAAAGTGAGAATTGCACTCACCTCATCGAAAAGAACAAGATTCGAATTGCAACCCTCTCCAAATCAGATACAGATGATGACCTAGAAAAGATATGAAGTCCTCACTAGAGATAAGTTGAGCTAACTCATTTGCCATGCCATGCACACACAATCCACTTTCTAATTTCTGTTGGATCACACTTTACAAATTATCTCTTTTCTCTCTTTTTTCTATTTCTTGGTATATACTGGATAACGAAGGAGAAAGGGGATATTAACTAAGGTGTCGTAATGAAGGGAGAAAAGGATGAGCACTGAGCAGTGCGGCCCAATAAGAAGGAAAGAAATGTTTTACTTTTTCATATATATCCTTCAAAACTTATAAATTTGCAAAATACAACAAAAAGATATACAATTCATATTATTTCCCCTCCCATTAAATTTCCGCCAATTTGAATCCAAACAAAAAGGCCACGTCGCTGTTTACTGTTCATCCGGATACTGTTTACTTCCCTGTTCACCTGACACTGTTCATCCAGATTACTGTTCATCTTTTTTTTTCCCATAAAATATTTGAATATTTGTATACTATAATTTTACTGTTCATCATTTCTGCTGTTTATCATTTACTGTTCACAGAAATATTTTTTGTTAGCCTGAGATTGTATTATTGTTTTTTGTGCTTATTATAACAATTTTGATTGATACCAAGCTGCCTTTTTTGTGCTTATTATAATATTTTTGATTGGTACCAAACTGCGTCTTTTATGTTTTTTTGTTTGTCTTTTTCTGCGTCTTTTATGTTTTTTGTTTGTCTTTTTCAGAATTTTATTTTATTTGACATGTTTTGTATTCTAGATAAAACATTTCAATTTTTCTTTTGGAACATATGATATGTTTTGAGGAGGAAAAAAGTTTGTATTTATTGCATAATACTTGTGAGAGTATTTAATATCAGATTTTTTTTTTTAAATTAACATTTATAAAGATTACTTTTGTTTTGCACTTGTAACGTTTTAGATAAAATTATTATTTTATGATCATAAAAGATTTTGAAAAATCGAAGTGAAGCGCGAGAAATATTTCTAGTTTATTTAAAACAACCATTTTGTATTAAAATACTTCCAAAATATGTTCAAAGCAAATAAAATATTTATTTCAATGACACCAAAATTTATATTACGATAATGTCCTTGCGCTAATTCATAAATAATACAATCTGAATTAGAACTCCAAAAGAATTAAAATATCTAACTTGAAATTTGCTTTCGAAATATTTAATAAGAATAACGACAAATGTCAAAATCATATTTTTGATATTTATTACAGCCACCATGCTTGGATATGTTCTTTAACATTTTTATCCTTGATTTTGCAGTTTCTAAGAACATATGATTTTTTTTTTCAGTTTAGGCTTACTGTAGGGAATTTGCTGTAATTATTTGACTTAATTATTTCCACAAAGTTTTAATTAATTTAACATGTATGAAAATACACATTGAACTATAGTAATTTTAGAATTTTAGAAAAATAGCATCTTGTACAAACAGAACCTAAATACTTTACATAATGAGATCTTGTACTATAAGAATCAAATTACTTAGCACAAATTATTCACCTTTAAGGCTATAATTACTCGACGAAAGAAACTTTAGAAATCTTAACGGGCGAAACATCTTGATTATCCTTAATACCAATCAAATAACTATTATCATCCTCGAAACGAGCCTTTAAGAAAGCCACCATAACTCCTCCAACAAACAATCTCATGGGTTTTCTTTCTCTTCCATTTTTGCACACTAAATAGCTCAATTTCCCTCTAAACCCTTTCGTCTCATCGTCGAGCATATCCACGTGCCCATAATCCTTCGCAACGAAATAATAAACGGGTGCGCAACACTCGTTGAAGAATTGTTCGTGACTCACTCCCTTCGGTGCAGCGGGAGGGAATAATGGATTTGCTTTTAGCTCGCCCAAACCCGACCCGATAACCAAAACCGGCATTTCGAGTTTGAGTGAATTGGGAACGTATTTCAATATTGGGGGAGGGGTTTGTTTTCCCATCTCCATACCATCGACTGGATCGATTGCGATTAAAGCTGAGATTTTTAGCGAGGATTTCGCAAAATTGTCTTGTGCAAGGGCAAACGCGACTTTTCCGCCTCTGCTGTGACCGGCTAGACAGATTTTTGTTAAATTAGGTTTTACTTTCATTGGAAGAATTAGGGTAAGGTTATCAGTTAGCCAATCTAGTAATTCAGCGACTAATTTTATCTCCTTGGTTGTATCCGCTCCTGAAATTACATATAGCTACAATATAACATAAATTGTCAGTGAAATTAGCCTAATTAACCTTACCAAAAACAAAATTACTGCTAATTTTGTGGTTAAAACATACCTGTGGACCAATCACAATGAATCCATGTGAAGCAAGGTGTTGAAAAAGCTGAGAATAGAAGGAATTATAAAGCAAATATCCATGGAGAAATAGTATAACAGGATACTCCCCTTCTTCATCCGGAGAAGCAATCAAGAGAGGCTTAGGTGGTATTTTATATGATTTCACGACTTTCTTGCATGTCTCTGCTTCGACATTAATGAGCTTAACACTCGAACTGCCCAAAGAGAATACTTGTTGAATCCTCGAATCCATGGTAAATTGTTTTCTCTCTTGCAAGAAATCTTATCAGTACTTAAAAGAGTGAGGGAAGGGAAGTGTGTTTCATTTTGTACCGCTCGTTAACTTATGAAAATATTTGTGAAACTGGAGTTGCTGGTCCATGGGCATGGGGACCTGGTATATGTATGATTGGGCCTCCTTGACCCGGCCCATTTTCTTACTGTTGGGCCGAACAAATTATTTTTTCTTTTATTTATACTAAATTTCTAAAATTAATTCAAATTCTCTATTATTAATGATAAAAATTAAACAATACAAAATAAATTTCAAGCTAAATAAAATACATTCAAAATATAACATAAAATTAATAATATACAATAACTTGTAATAAAGGGCCAAAATTAAGTGTTGAAACAAATTGTAATTCAAATTCAAATTAATCGTAGATAAATTCATATATCGGCTCATATCGATTTACTTAACATGTATGGAACGTATGGTAACGGACATGCACTAATTAGCGATATGAATTCGACATTCTGGTTCATACCAATATTTAGAACATTGGGTATAGTATAGTGAAAGTACGAGATGCATGTAGGGTGTGTCAATGGGACGGATATTGTCCGAACCGACCCGAATCTTATCCCAAAAAATATCCAGATCCGGGTCAGTATCATATCCGTTTTTACGGACACGAATCCGAATCTAGGAGTTAAATTTTTGATGGATCCGGATACTATCCGGATCCGAATAAAATTTGTAAATAAGTATCTGCTTTATTAAAATCATGAATTTATTCATAGTAATATTAAATAGACAATAACTCTAATTTAATTCATAATAGTGCTTAATAGTCAATAACTTAATTTCACTGAATAGACAATATTTTATTTTGTTCTACGATAATACCTAATATAAAATAATTGTATTTTATTTTCCGATAACACATTACACACCTACAAACTATTAGTTTTCCCTTCTTCAAATTTCTTTCTTTCTTCATCTCACTTTTATATTAATTTATAATTTAATCTATATATTGATATATTATTTATTTTAAAATTATAATATAATCAAGACTTAAGTTTTAAAAATAATATTATATTATTACATCATAGTATCCGTTTTAATATCCGAACGATATCCAGATCCGGATAATTCCGTATTCATATCCGGAAAATATAGATATTGATATGATATGACCATTATCCGAACCGTTGACACCCCTAGATGCATTCTCTCATTTTTTTTTCTTAAAAAATACAGAAGAAAGTAAAAAATAAATATAAATAAATAATATAAAATGAAAAATGTTTATTTTAGCAGTGTTAAGGGAAATGAAAAATATTAATTTTATAATTTTAGGGGTGGGCGAAAGATTCGGTTTATCTGGGAACCGAACCACTCGAATTCGGTTTAATCAATTGATTTTTCGGATTATTTGGTTCGGTTTTAATATTTCGAAAACCGGTTAAACCGGATTACATTCTATTTTCGTGTTTTTGCATTGTGTTAATTTTACAAAAAAATCATATCATAATGTCGTGAGCACTGAGCCACTGATGTTATTTACTATTATTTATATTTATCGTATATATTTATGACCGCAATCACATACTGAAGTGAAAATGATTTTAACATAATTAATGGGATAAATTATCATAAATATTGCATTTACTTGTCACAAAAAAAATACTTATTGTGAATCCTATAATCGAAAATAATTTTGGAGGAACCTGAGATGTTCCAAGGAGTGATGATTTCCACACTCTTCAATAAATTTGTAAAGTTGACTCCCTAGA
Source organism: Luzula sylvatica (assembly GCA_946800325.1). Lineage (NCBI taxonomy): Eukaryota > Viridiplantae > Streptophyta > Magnoliopsida > Poales > Juncaceae > Luzula > Luzula sylvatica. The sequence continues at coordinate 27,013,588 of OX326958.1, read as the reverse complement.
TGCATTCTATCATTTTTTTTTCTTCAAAAATACCGAAGAAAGTAAAAAATATATATATATAAATACAAAATATATAAAATGGAAATTTTTTAATTTTAGCAGTGTGAAGAGAAATGAAAAATATTAATTCATAATTTTAGGGATGGGCGAACGATTCTATTTATTAGGGAACTGAACCATTCCAATTCGGTTTAATATATTTTGTTTTTTGAATACAGGATTCCAATTTTTCATTTTTTGAATGCAAGAATAATACAAGGTTCAATTTTACAAATCGAAAATATCAGTTATGGTCCATATCAAAAAAATGTATCTTTTCATGTAAGTTATTTATCATTTCTAAAATCTAATTCTCATATCTGACTAATAAAATTGAAGGGAAATTTTCAAAAAACCCCTATCTTTTTTGGATATTTAAAAAAAACCCCTATCTTTTTGGAAACTCCAAAAAAACCCCTCTACCAGACTTTTATTTTCAAATACCCCCCTATTCGGTTAAAGTTAATCATGGATGGTGTTAATTTTTTTTTATGACCAAAATATCCTTCATTTTACATATGAGTAATTAAAAGAATATTTTTGTTATTTGTATTAATTTTTAAAAAGACCTAATTTTTTTAGCTTATAATAATTAAAAGAAAATAATTATCATATGTTATATTTATATAATTTTAATATTCATACATTATATATATTTCACTTTTTTATTTTTATTTTTCCTGAAAAACTAACATAAAATAATAATAAAATGAACAACAATATTGAAAGAACACCTTGCAAATATTTAAAAATTAAAATATCATGAAACTATTAAAAAAATACAAAAATTAAGAACGAAAATAAAAAAATTAGAAATTTAAAGAATTTTTTTTTTGTCAATATATTTTCAAGGTGTTTATTTTATTATTATATGATGTTAATTTCTATTGAATAATAAATGAAATGTTAAAATTATACAAACACAACATTTAATAATTTTGTTTTTGTGAAATCAATATATGTTAAAAAATATACATATGAAAATAGAAGGGTATTTTGGTCATAAATTTTTTTTAACACCATTCATGATTAATTTTAACCCCATAGGGGGTATTTGAAAATAAAAATTTGGTAGAGGGGGTTTTTTGGAGTTTCCAAAAAGATAGGGGGTTTTTTAGAATATCCAAAAAAGATAGGATAGGGGGTTTTTTGAAAATTTCCCAAAATTGAAACACCAAAATTGATTCTTAAGATGACAATTTCGAAAATAATAGGCGCGCACACACATACAAAATATCCAAAAAAGATAGGGGGTTTTTTGAAAATTTCCCAAAATTGAAACACCAAAATTGAAACTTAAGATGACAATTTCGAAAATAATAGGCGCGCACACACATACAAAACATCATGACTATTAATTTTTTGCCATGAAATTAGTTTGATTTCCGCCAATATTTTATCAAGCTGGACATATTAATATTATAATTTTCATTATTTGAAGAGTTTAAACTGGTTGGCTTTTAACTACAAAATTACCTTCGCACAACCAGTGTGATCACTTGTCATGCTTATCACATGTGCTTATCTCAAGAAGAAGAAAATGCCATTTATCCTGCCACCGATTTCACCACCATCCACTATATCCTAATTATCCCATTTAACTAACATCATAATATACAAGTTATATAATTAATCAACATTTACCTGCATTAATATTTTTTTAATTATTATGTTAATTAGATGCGTAAATTAGAGGGGGGGGGGGGGGGGGGGGGGGGGGGGGGGGGATCAAAGCAAAATTTCCTAACAAAAAAAACTGTCTATTGAAGAAAATATATTTGTATTTTTTTTATAACCACTCACATAGTGTATGATACGATACAAATACAACAATTTCCAAAAAAATTAAGATACAAACATTATATATAAATATTGTTTATATTTTATATCTTGGTATACTAAAAAAAAGGAAATATTTGAAATAAAAGATGATTGAGCAGTAAGAACCTTGAGTATTTTTATGTTGGGACTAAAAATTAAAAATAATGGATCGGTCATATCGAATTCGTATCTAATCTTATCGGTTCCCGTATCCAATCGTATCAGAAATATATCGTGCCGTGTCAAAATCATATCCGTTCAAGTTTTAATATTAAAATAAAATAGTTCGATTCATCACGTGGTGTATCGGCCCCTCGATACGAATACAAATGATTTCGTGTATCTTGAGAACTACTATTTAATGTATACTGGGTTAATGATATATGTATTATTCGAGTTTCCCTCTGGTGCTCTGCATATTTTTATTAATTGATAAAATAATGCACAAATTATTAAACAAATATACCTTCGTAAATAGTATTTTGAGATGATAATTATTTTGAAATAAAATAAATTTTGTTAGAGTTTCTTGTTTACAAATTAATAACAAAATAATCACATGGAATAAAAAAAATTTGCTACGTCACACCGGCTTAACATACTCCAAATAGTAGAAGGCGGAAGTGGAACGATAACACTCCGAATGTCTGAATTGAATTGAGAGTGCACTGGAAAATACATTAGAAGTCATTTGAAAATTAATTTATTGGAGTGCAAAAACATTTCTCGAAATAAAACTACCAGAAATTAATCTTGTGAACACCAATTATAGTTCATAATAGAAAACAATTTATTCAGTTTAAGAAATATTTTTCATAATAATACTCTAATTATTTATTTAATTTGATAACTAGATTTTTACACACAATTAGTTTGGGCTCAGTTGATTGACAACCCACACACGATATTTCAATGAGATTGGTAATATTTAATTAATGTAAATACTAAGGTGGACAATAACTTTCAATTCTCTTAAAAAAAAAAAATAACACCACACACACACAAAAAAAATAATGAAAATACTAAGGTGTGTATTTTTATTTTTTTCAGCTTTCTTTATTTTTTTTCAGTAGAAAATTCACATCCCACTAAAACAAAAAATACTAGTTAGTCTTTGAACTTTTGAAGTTTTAAATTTAAACGAGGTGTAACTAATTAGATTCTCTCCAATATAATAGGACAAATATTTCTAACAAACCGAAACATAATCATTATTATTATCATACTTATTATATAACAATTATAGCAAATGCTTCCATTTAATAATGAAAATAACATCACACACACAAAAGAAAAATTGTGATCACTTCTCACGATTATTGCGTTTCTCATCACGACACAACTACAATCTAGCTTAAAAAAATGAATTTTGCATTTTTAACCTAAGTAATATTATCACACCAAATATATGTATTAAAAAAGTAAATATAATTAATTTATATGATGAATCGTCATAATAAAATGTAATGGTTAATACATAAAATTCTATTTTTTATTTGTATATAAATGTTGTGACTTCATGCGGAACAAGAAGACATGTGTAAGATTATCATAAAATATAAATACAAATATATATATTTTGAAAATTGCGATCACTTATCATGAAAGTTGTATTGAAATTTAAACAAATTTAATGAGCATATATGTATTCATATTTAAAGAAATTCATCACGAACACACATACAAGGTTTGGATATTACAAAAAAGTATAATTAGTTAATTACCATATCAATTTAGTATATAAAATATGATTAATTATACATAACATATTTTCGCAACATGATTGGAAACAAGATGGTGATGTGTAAATTATGAATTCAATTAAAATTACATCAATTTTATAGTGTGAATAAAATATCCAACGTAGGATCAATATCATGTTGCAACTTGTAACATGTTGTATATAATTACTCTATAAAATGTACAGGAAATAACTAAAACAAGAAAATATGATGTTTATAAATTGATACAAAAATTGTAAATCAATGAAATATTTGTATTTATACTAGTAAAAGATATGAGATTGATATACACCCAACTTCAATCGATTGACAAACCGGACATGGCGAACTCATAATGGGTTGTGATAGTATGTGATCAACTTTTTATTTATATAATAAATAAATTACATCCAATTCTCTGCATGAACTTCATATATATGAATCATTCTATTTGCGAGTGGACTTTCCCTGACGAACCAATTAATTTTATTTTCACTTTTTCGTATAAAATTAACACAATATTTTAAAAATACCAAGGTTGCAAATAGCGTCTAGCGCGACGCGACGTCGTGATTTTATTTTTTTGTAACGTACAGCGCATAACGTGCGATATTATCGAAGCTACACTTTTGTATCGAACAATAAGAATAACCATTTTTATATATGATATACAGTTCAAAATCAAAATTCATTACGGCACTACTACTTTCGACCACATAACTAAAGATACAAAAAATACAATAACGTGACACTAAAAAAATCGTATTATATTAAATAGTACTACTAATTCAAAGTGTGAAAAAATAAAACAAAAATAAGATAAATTAAGTAAAAGGGAAGATGAAAAAAAATGAAAATTTGGTTTTTTAGGAGATGAGAGAATGTTAGTATGGTATCTTAACAAATCGAAAAAGAAAAAGAAATGAAACTATGCTTGGAGATTTATCTTAGTTTTTAAGTCCTTAAACAATCCAAAGAGGAGAAAGGAGAAGAAAAGACCGAAAAAATGGAACTCAAAAATTTGTTTGCCAAAAAATATTTGTGTTTATGTGAGGAGTTGTGGACTTATATTAGGATGTATAAACATAATGAACCTATATAAAATCTTTGTACACAAACAAAAAGTACTAAAAAATATTTTACAAACCCAAATAAAGAAATGTTGCGAAAATAAGATATTGCGTACAGCTACACACAACATACGCTTCGCACTATTTCGTACACAACATCAATATATCGTCAAAAAACGCAATAACGCAAAAAAATCTCAACGAGCAACATTTGGCTTCCAATACACGTAATATCGCACTAGATCGCCGCAACACACCCCAATCTGCAACACTGAAAAACACCCATGAACAATTTGATGTAATTCAATACAACAAACAAAAATACTATTCCACTTCTATACATGTAACTTTTGTATTTTTAAAAGTTTAACGAGACGTCACTAGGTCGATTTTCTCCAATAACTTATAACAAAAACCGTAATCATCAAAATCAAAACAAAATCATTATGAAACATCTTATTATGTGAAGTTTAAGCAACTACTTTCTTTTAATAAAAGATATGACATTCACACGAATCATATGATCACGCCTCACAATTATTTCGTTTCATTTTCTTATCATGACAAAATTACTCTATTTTTAAAAAAATGAATTTTGTATTTTTAACCAAAGTAATATATTTTTCAAAAAAATAATGGATATTCTTAGGTATCTCCATATTTCACTCCTATAATAGTCTTCTCTAGAAAGTTACAGAAACTTCTTATCTCTGTTTTCATGCATCTTCAAAACTACTAATAAATATGTAATCGGTCATGAATAAGATACATACATGATTCACCACATATATTTCTACACAAAGAGATATACAAGAAACCACAGTACTTTGAACGTGTACTAAGTTTCTTTCTTTGCTCTGATTCCAGTAAATACTTTGTTCGAAAGTTCAAACCACCAAAGAAGAATCAAAATGTGGACACGACCGCCGTGGAAGAAGCCGGATGAGGAAGCCGGCGTGTCTCAGCCGCTGTATCCGGCGATGACGGAGAGTCCTGAGCTGAGATGGGCTTTCATTCGCAAGATTTACTCGATCCTCAGCGTGCAGATTCTTCTCACCATTGCCGTGGCTTCCATTGTTGTGTTCGTACCGCCAGTTTCCACGTTCTTCGTCTCCACTACGCCTGGATTGGTTCTGTATATCTTCATTATCTTTCTCCCTTTCATTGGTTCGTCTTTCTTTCTCGTTCTTTTCCCAATTTGTCTTTTAATTAGCACTGTAACAGTTGTTCTAGCTTATTTCCATTACTGGAGCTCGGTACCAGTATAATAATTTGCAATAAATTAAATCAAACTCTGATATTTGGAGTCGATTGAACTAGATAACTCGTATATATGTCAATCATACATATAATTTCTTGAAATTACTTGTCTAATCAGTACCTACGAGCTGAAATTAATTAGTTCCTGCAATAACACACAATTTATGGTGATTCATGGTGCAGTATTGTTTCCAATGTATCGTTATTATCAACGCCACCCAATAAATCTTCTCCTTCTCGGTCTCTTCACATTGGCTATCAGCTTCGCAATTGGATTATCCTGCGCTTTTACAAGCGGTATGTTCCGTTAAATTCTCAAATTATGTTTTTGCAATTTCTACAAATTCGAATAATTTTCATCGAAATTGAAACAGGCAAAGTAATACTCGAAGCTGCAATATTAACCGTTGTAGTAGTGCTAAGTCTCACATTCTACACATTTTGGGCCGCAAAAAGAGGCCAAGATTTCGAATTTCTCGGCCCGTTCTTATTTTCGGCTCTCATGATCCTTATCTTCTTCGGTCTTATTCAGGTTAATTAATTAATACTTTTATTTTCTTTCGTAAATTTCAAAACCATGATTTTTTAATTATTTGTTTTGTTTTTGTAGGTGTTTTTCCCGCTAGGAAAAATCTCGAGCGCGATATATGGAGGACTCGGTGCGCTTATATTTAGTGGGTATATAATATACGATACGAATAATTTGATAAAGAAATATTCGTATGATGAATATATTTGGGCTGCGGTGGTGCTTTATCTCGATATAATCAATCTTTTCTCGTCTCTCCTCACCCTCTTCAGATCAACGGAGTAAATGAAGGGCATTGTTTTGTAAGTTTCGCATACAATAAATAAATTTGTTTATTTGTTGTTTAATAAGGAAAAAAAAAACATTAGCATAAATAGCTTTATTATTTTTTATTAACACGAGGCACAAACCAAAATAACACGCGAAAATTCTGCAAGAAGCAAATCTCTGCGGTAAACTATGATATCTAAAAATAACTATTAAAATACCCAATCTATATTTATGCTAAATGGTTTCTAAAGTAAAGCAAATGAAACTATAACGAGCAATACCATAATAGTATTTCCCCATAATGAACCTGAAAAAAAGATATATTTCTCTAATTTATCGAGTTATATATTATGATCTTTAATCACAATGAAATTAGATTAGAGAATAAATCTTACGGGTATTGGATGAATCGTTTTGATCGGAGAGACTATTTGGGGAAGGTGGAGAAGCCGAAGAAGAATTTGAAAACGTCAATCCAAGATCGGCGCAATTAGCTCCTAACGAACCTATAGAAACGAAACTTAGTTCATCTTATTAACGATTCAAAAAAACTTTATTAATTAATTCGAAATCGGTATCATTTCACTCACAACTTTTATAACAAGGGAAATAGGTGATATTAAGAAGGTTGCTATATCCATCTTCGCATTCGCATTTGTGACCCCCTAAATCGGAAGACTCTTTGCATTTACCGCCTCCACAATAAGCCCACGAACATGCTAAAAATAAATTCAAATTTTAAACCAAAAACTTAAATTTTGAATGCAAAAATAGATTTGATTGAGATGGATGGTTACAATCAAGCAGGGAGAAATTTGTGCCCTGAGACAAAGGAGCTGGAGCTGGTGCAATAGATTGATTAAAGCAAGAGTAATTAATGGTACCTACAAACACACGAGTTAATATGTGATTAGATTATATTTTAATATAAAATGGAAATGTCATAATACACATTTCTTGTAAAAATAAAAAGTAATTGAAATAGACTTAAAGGAGAAAATATGAGATGGATATTTGACTCGAAAGAAACTAAATTTTGAAATGGTCTCAAATCCAAATGCAAAAAAAGCAGAAGATGGTGATGTATATTGTAGGGACCAAAATAATCCAGCAATGAAATCCATTTTAAATCTTCTTGAATTGACTGTCAAAAAAAGACCTAAAACTAGCTATAATCAATTTCATAATTTTTCCTTCAAAAGGGTATATGCCAAATTGATTGAATTGTAATTCAAAGAAGCCAATTTGAGAATTAAAATGAAGAGGGGGAGAGAAGACATACAGTTGGGGATAACACATGGAAGGAATCGCATAGACTCGCCGATATGGAATTGCATCCATCCCGGTTTACATTTACATTCGTACCCAAAAGTCGATTCGCTCGATTCCGAGCAATTCCCTTCTCCACACCCCACACTATGGCATATATTATCTACAATCAATTCATGCATAAAAACTACAATTCAAGCTGAATAAAGAATGAAAGATGAAAGAACGAGAGAAATTGATCGATACCGAACACGGGGGAGAGAAGAGGAGAGAGAAAATCAACCGGTGAGCTGTGGATTGGTGGAGGAGATAATACCATAGTTACCAAAATCACCATGGCCATTGTTGGTTTCCTCCAATACATCTTTGAGAGAGAAAGAGAGAGTGTGTGCGTGTGAGTGGATGGTGGGCAAAACGTAAGAGACAAATTCTCCAATATATAAAGGCTGGAAGATTGAGAGTCTTTATCTCATAACAAATTATTTGAGGGACTTAAAAAGGGGGTGAATTAACATTTAATTAGGGTCGATATGATTTAGGTGGTTGATGGGGGGGAATGGAAAAGATAAAATTTAATGACCCTTTTTAAGTCTTTTGAGATTCTCATAATATTTTTGAGTTCTATTTTGAAAACTTTGGTTTGATTTCTAAATGTGTGAAAATGAAGTGTTACATATCTTCAGAGTATCATCATGGCAGGAACATAATATGAAAAGGACTAGGTAAACTCTAAACTAAATTTCGACCCAAATTGAATGCGAGGAGTGGTACCATTAATGAGTTAGTTGAGTTGAGGATAGAAGAATTGAATTTCTCATCTTTTGAAATTTGAAAAAATGGTTTGAATTTTGAAAGAGACCCAAATACATAAATTTGAAAAAAGAAGAAATTAGAAGAATGAATGGATTTTTGTTTCAACAATGCTGCAGAACAGCCCATATTTAAGCCCAATTTAAAATCAATTGGACCAACTTTTAAATTAATAAGTTTAAATTTTATTGGGCTCGATATATAATGTTTTGTGATTTTGCATGAGATCATTGTGTACAATTGTTTATTTGAAAATTAGGCTCGACAATTATTCCTGAAGGATCACACGCATATCATTATCACATGCATGGGGTTTTGAGTTTTGACTAATAATTTGTTTTCTTATTGATTTACTTCTATTTTGTCTTTAATTACTCATAGCTATAAGAAAAGTCTATTAAGTCAGAATTAAAAAATAAAAAAAAATAGGAAACAAAATCCTTCCTACTTTAACTTTTTTGATTGATGGTGAAACTAAGGCAGGGATCTTATTCAGGAGTAGAAAAGGATAATGGCTTTTTCATAAAAAAATGAACTAAAATATATTATTTTAAAATCTTAATATATCTTAGAATAATAAATTGAATTTGTGCTTTTAACATACATGGATGGCTGAAAATTGAAATAAGTGTTGATGATGATATGGAAAAATAATGAATTTTGTTAATTAGGTTGAGAAGCAAATGAAACAAGAACAAAAAAATGGAAATATCACGGAAAGAATTGCACAAAGACAAAATTATTAATTTATAAGATTTGTTAGGATGATAGCATGTGATTGCCAGCCCTAAGGCCTTTCATTCATCACCTAATCTTGCACATTTATTTCATTAAATATTACACAGCCCTTGGGACCCAATTCGAATTATTTTGTTCATCATAAATCTCAAATATCACATTTCCAACTACAACTTCTCGGTAAATTATGTAAAAAATAGTGAGGTACACTTCCTAGTACTCTTCCTACATTTTTGATATCGTCAATATGATTTAACACTTTCAAAATTAACACACAAAAACATGATTTAACATCTTAATTTATGATTTAATTATTTCAATTTATGATTGAACATACAATTAAGATGTTAAATAATATTCACGTCATCAAAGATGTGGAAGGGAGAGGTGGGTATGTCCAACATTTTGCTTATGTAAATGAAACGATATTATCATAATCTAGTGAAAGAAAATTCAGTCCTCTTTTACTATATAGTTTGATAAAAACAGAAATGTGTTGCAAAGAAAAATGAAAGTTTCTTTTAATCAAAAAAGAAGAAATGTACAATACAATTATGCACATGATCAATATAGTTAGAAAGGTAAAAAAGGACGATCAAGAAAGGACCCTGCCCATCCTCCTGCCAATAAATCAGCACTTACTTCCTATGCCACCTTTTCTCAAGTCAAAAGGGCAAAAATTTATACATCAATTCATTAGCTTTGCATTTTGGCTAAATTTACAATCCAATTTTTCAATTGTCTTAAATCAAAGGCAGAATTTCATTTGTGCCCTGCAAAATATCATAATTTCACGTGTACTACTCAAAAACGTGAAATTTCATAAATACTTCTGTAAACCTTTAAATATCATGGACACCCTTAAATTGAACTTTCAGTTATAAATTTGTTATTTTTTCATTCAAAATATGTTTCCATTTGACCGCTATATAAATATAGTAGCTAATTAAAATTTTGAGAATAATATCGATTTCGCTAACGGGTTTCGGAATGAAATCATGAGATAAATTTGACAATATTTGATTTGTTTTTATGATTTTAAATATTATTTACGAACTAAAAAGTACTCGTAATCATAAAAAAATAATTTTAAAAACTAAGTAATTCACAGATTACTAACAAGAAGGACGTTGACGGTTTTTAATGAGAATAATAGGGGGTATATGCGATATTTTAATGATTTTATAGGAATAACCAAGATATTTGAAGGGTTTTATTGGGGAATCCTTGATATTTGAAGGGTTTGCAGGGGTATTCATGAAATTTCACAATATTGAAGGGTATATGTGAAATATTGATGTTTTATAAGGGTACACATGAAATTTCGCCTAAATCAAAAGTTCATTTCACCTCTACATACATTTAAATCTTCAACTCCAAGCATATAATGTTCAAATAAATTTTTTCACAAAGTTTTGTTGGATCAAGGTACAAAGAAGTTTAATGATGGGGTCCATTATGACATAATGACAGCCTAAAGGTGCTGCTTATGGGGATTCCATAGCATGTTCATGCACAAACCTTTCACATGCCTTACCTTCCCCTTGCTAATTTAACTATTCTTTTTTTATTCTTTGATTAACATGATTTGCTCAATATATCCTCTGTCCCTAATGCAATCATTATCACATACATGACTGGCTCCTATAATAAAGTTTGAATTTATGTTTTGATTTCATTAATGCATCACTAATCTACAGAGCATAAGAAAACAGAGAAGATTAGGTAAGTAGTTACCACAGTGTCTGAACAAACAACACACTAAAAGCTCCTCTTTCTTCCTTAACATATAGAAAGAAGCTTCCAACTCTTTTCTCACACAACCAAAAAATGGGCAAGGCAAGCAAATGGCTAAGAAACTTCTTTCTCTCCTCCAGAAAAGACGACAAAAACGACGAGAAAAGCGATAAAATCCAGCCATTACCCGAGCCGCAAGCAACCCCGACAAAGGAGAAGAAGCGATGGAGTTTTCGACGACCACCAACTACACAAACAGGCACAAAGACATGGAGCACGGAAGATCAGAATCAATCTGGATTCAATACTGCATTTGCAGATGCCGAGATGGATCAGAAGAGACGCGCAATGGCAGTCGCCGTGGCCACTGCGGCGTCCGCAGATGTAGCCATTGCCGCGGCACATGCTGCGGCCGCAGTGATTCGTTTCGGTTCTAGCCGCAGTTCTCATCGTTCGGCTAGTTCTATCGAGGATGCAGCCGCTCTTAAGATCCAATCCATTTTCAGAGGCTATTTGGTATGCATTGTTTACAATAATTCAATTTATCATTTTGATATATATTAAGCTAGAAAATATTATGAATTTATCATGAATTGTTAGGCAAGAAAGGCATTGTGTGCATTGAAAGGGCTAGTGAAGTTACAAGCGCTAGTAAGGGGGCATTTGGTGAGGAAGCAAGCAACTGCGACACTTAGATGCATGCAAGCCCTCATCATGGCCCAAGCTCGAGCTCGAGCACAACGGATGCGCATGGTCGAAGAAGCCCAATTGCAAAATTACCAACCACCCCCTCATAGTAGAAGATCTTCTCCTCAACACCCTCGCTACTTGCGAACTTACGTAAGTTTAAATTAATATTATTATCTGAATGATATACTCGTATAATATAATTTTTCATGTTCAATTAACAGTTTGTCAGTTATTATAGTAAATTATTTTATATGTAATGTGTAATGTGTGATGTAAAACTTATTATTGTAGGAGATGGATGGTGGAGGAGAGGAGAACGTAAAGATCGTGGAAATGGACATGGCGGAGCCGAGAAGCCACCACACGAAAAGCCGCAAAAGTTACTCCGTATCACAGTCACATCACAGTGAGAAAATCGAGCCTAGTAGATTCTCTTCGTACTATGGTGCCATGTCACCTGCCCAGTCAGCCCTAACCGAGATGAGTCCGCGAGCCTATAGTGGCCATTTCGAAGATTTTGCTTTCGCAACTGCCCAATGCAGCCCCCAATCAAATTTCGACTATTCTTATAATTTCCCAAGTTACATGGCCAATACCGAGTCTTCGCGCGCAAAGGTAATTCATGTTAAAAAATAGCACTAAAAAAAGATTAGAATGTTATTTTGAATTATGGGGTACAATAGGTAAGATCGCAGAGTGCGCCGAGACAGAGAGTCGATACGATCGAAAGACAGTCTAGTAGAAGAAGACCATCCGTGGAAGGAAGGAATATTCCGAGAGGGGTTAAAATGCAAAGAAGTTCGTCGAATGCGGGTGTTGGGATAAACGGGTTTCACTACCCTTGGTCTCTCAAACTGGATAAGTCGAGTGTTTCGTTGAAAGATAGTGAATGCGACTCGACTAGCTCGATTCTTACCAATTCGAACTATTGTAGATCTTTGGTCGGTTTCGAGGTATGAATATGTTAGTTTTTTTTGTTTACTCTGATTTCAAGCACATATTCATATTAGTGGATCTAAGCTAATTCATGATTTTGTTTTTAGGTAACTAGCAGGATGAAGTATTAAATATTGTTGAATTATACAAATGTTATGTCTCGTTAATTTTTTTTCTTTTTTTGAAATTTTTGTTTTGCTCAAATTTCTATTTATATTTGAGAGAACTCAATTTGTCAATGAGGTTGTAAAATTAATAGAAAATTTTAATGCGTTGGGCTGCTTGGGCTTATATGCCTAAAATTCTAAATAAATTTTAATATGGCCCAGTCCATATTACATACATATCAAAGATAGTTTTTTTTTTAATATTTTCAAAAAACTCATCATCTATACATATATCTAGATAGTTTAAGATTAAATATAAATATGAATCAAGAGTAATTTAGAATACAATCACAAATATAAATATAAATATGAATTTAGATAAGTTTGGACTTAGGAGAAGCAATAATTGAAGGTGGTCCTAGATTTTACTGGTCATTTTCGCACCACAAATGGTTGTCAACTTCTTCTCGTGTAAACTACATATCAAACTTCTACTTTTAAACTTTTAAACTTTTGATCTAAAAAGAAAGAAAGGGGGCACAAAAGCAAACCTTGACGTCGCATTTGAGAATATTTCGTCCAAATCAAATTTGGGTCTTGAAGTAGGCCCATAATCTTGAAAGTTGAACAATGACGACACATATAGGACTTTGAGAATGGCATCAAATGATTCAAATGGGCTTAAAAGGAGCTAAATCTTCTAGAGGCAATAAGTAGAAGAAAAAGAATCATGGTTGGTCATATAAGGCCAGTGACGAATTTTCCTCAGTTTGGTTGGGGGATAGAAATCATAATATAATTAAGAGAAGTGATGTATATCTCCTAGAACTCGCCTCAGAAAGTTAGATGACAATGTAAATATGATTTAACATCTTAAGAATTAATATAAAAAAATATAATTTGAAATTTTAATTTGTAGTTTGATATTAATTTATGATTTGATATTCAATTAAGATGTTAAATCATAAATTAAAGTGTTAATTCTTAAGTAGTTAATCAATATCCACTCATCAAGCTTTCGGGAAGAGAATTTGGGGGTATGTCCAACATTTTCCTATAATTAAATAAAAAAATATACAATTTTTTTTTTTTGTGAAGGAGTTTATATAGATAAATTTTAATATATATATTCTGTAGAAAATATGTCAAAGAGAGTTGGTGAGACTGAGAAAGAGGAAGATGCAAGAGAAAAAAAGAGAAAGGAGATGCTAAGCTTTAGATTAGATAATATTAACCCTATTTGAGTAACCTGATTCTTTTAATAAAAATAATTATATTATATTGTATTTAAATTATGACATAAAAAATTTATTCAAATTCTAACTCATGACATCAATGTAAAAAGATGGGGTTATATATGGCGCTCCTCAAACACCATAAAGTTCGGCTGATGCGTCAATCGATGAGGATTAATGAGGGTTAATTGGATTGATTATCAATCAAATAATGTTTAGTTTGATTGATTCAATTAAATAGTCTAATCAATTCAATTAATTTTTCTTGACTAACGTTTCAATGATTTTTTTGTGTTCATAAGGACATAATATATTTATTCTAAAAAGATAGTGATATTTTCATGCCTAACATTATACAATAAAATATTGTAGTTTTCAAGGGAGAGGTCACAATTTGGTTTTCTGGAAAGCTCGTTTGATTATGTTGTGGTTGAACTTGATATGCCGGTAGTTCTTTAATCACTTAAACTAGTGTTGAAAAGACCCTCATAAAAGATGTTCGAATATATATTATTGAAATTCAATCGAGTGATTTTTTTCTTTTAAATAAAAAAAGGGCCAAATTCAAACCTAATTTTAATTGATATTGAAAGTTACCAACAAATATATACAGAACATAAATGCCATCTAGTGTTTTTTTTTTTTTACCTACCCTAATTTTCACTATACGGGTATGTTATGATTAACGAAATATTATCTATGTTGGGCGGATATTTTAAAAAATCTGACTGTACCTGTATAGTCGTATTCGTATCGTATCATAAATTATTTGAAAAAATTTCGTATCAATATCATATCGAATACGCTACTCGTAATCATATCCAAACAACATAATCTACCACCCTTCAAACTCGTGAGGCGTGGGAAGCTTAGCGAATAATCTTATCTAGTGTACTGTGTTCTTTTCGTTTCGATGTTCAAACGATATTCCTAAATAAGTACGAAAATGACCCGAAAGAAAATAAATTAGGAAATCGGTCTCGTAAGCATCCAATTAAGGGTGAACATGATAACCGGCCACAAGTGTAGTGTACTGTGGACTTGATTATGTTGAAGACTCCATGAGAGCCAAACCCCATCATGTCCATGTCCACTGCCCATTAACCTTTGTTAGCTCAATTATGAGCCCCATTGTCTCCCCTTTAAGGCCTCCCTTTCATCCTAACTCCACCTCCACATGGATTGGGTACTGTGTCTATACCCTAGATGACCTCAATAATCCCTCGTGCACAATGATACTACGCTCCATTTATCAATAAATACAATATAATATATGGGTCAACTCTGAATTATTGAAAAAAAAAAAAACTCTCAATTATTAATATTGACATCACTGACCGTGAACATGAAATTGAACTGGCTATCTTGCTTAGATATTTAATAATAAATTAACGTATTAAATTATGTATTTATGTGTTAATTTTTAAAATATTAAATTATATTTAGGACATTGAGAGAAAGTTCTAAAATAAATACACTATTTTGGTTCCTAATGCCAAGTCAACCTTTCTTTTTGCTAGTTTGGAATCCTTGTTTTATGTTTAGTGGGCAAATTTGATTAGCAGGCACCTTTTGCTTTCTAAGTGACATGTCATCATCTAAATGATTTTGTTTTTTTTTGTGTAATTTTTTTGAACGGTTTCAAATATCAACACCAACATTTCATTCCTTTTATCTATTTTTGGACGATTTAGTTACACTACACAGTGGCGGATCTTGTCCGTTATCAATGAGGGACGGTAATTTAGGGGGGGGGGGGGGGGGGGGGGATGGGCAGTTGTGAGAAATTTTCAAATTTTTTTGAGAAGACGATAGTACATAATTTCTTAATTTTATCGTAAAATACATTAACATAATCACATATATATACTACCGTTCAAAACTTTATGGGGGCCGCTGCCCCTTAGTTCCTTAATAGATCCGCCAATGAGTCACTACATCATCTCATGTAACGAAATTTGAATAATTTGTTAACTACTAGTTTTAATAGTTATTGTTTCTTTGTAATTATTTATTTGTTATTATTTTCTCTTAAATTTAAATTTAAATATTTTTGAAAAACCAACATCATTTTTTGTATTCATGGTCGATGGTATATGTTATTATCATGTGTCGTGTTCGAATTATATTGAATCGGTTGTATTGACTTATTTATTATTTTACATTATGCTCATGCTCACAAGACCAAACAAAAATACGTAGTGAAATGAATATTTGGTACGTCAAAATAAAAATTAAATTATAATCCTGTAAAACATATATCAATTATTATTATTAATAAGTTTTAAATTATAAAAAGTACAACATATTATATTAAGGTTTTTTTATTCAAGTACAACAAACTTATAAATTGCTCGAATAACTATGTTAAATAATTTCACTTCATAATTTTAGGATGTTCGAGCAAAGATCGATTCGTGTAACTCACGGAGATATTATAATTTATAATCCAATTGTTGCATTAATGCATCCTCTCTTTTTTTCACTTTTTTAACAAAAAGTTTACCGATCCAATTATGTCATGGATAAAAGTGATTAATAATTGTACCTTTAATCATGTAAATAGTCGATATGCATTAGGGTAACAATTTACATGGATCTTTTGGATATGCACGTCATTCTCGCAATTGAGGTTGGAAATGAAAGAAATATATATAGGGCTTGATTGATTTGAGGAATTTTAGTGGAGACGTGCTTTGAAACAAAAAATAAGTATTTGTTTGATTCGTAAATGTATTGTATTTTGTACTTCAATCTATTTTGGATTGTGAATATTTCTCTCCCTACATTTACGTGATGAAATATAATATAATATAATATAATATAACTTAAAATGATATATAATAATAATATGATAAAATAGAAAATAGTACAATATAATATAATACAATTATAATATAATATAATATATACAATGTAATGTAATGTAATATAATATAATTAACTCATTCAATAATATAATTCATTGATTTTTATCAAAAATCAAACAACTATTTTTTGTTTACATGATTTTGAAATTCATCTAATCAAACAACTCACATTTGTTCTTAAATACATATGATACGATTCACTATTTTCTATGATATTACTTTAGTTACTGGAATTTTTTTATTGACATTAGCATATGTAATATTATATTGTTAAAAATAACGACTCATTGATAAGAGGAAAATAAATCACCTTTTTGATATCTAATTTGGGGATTTTAGCCCTTTTGAATCACAACTTTATATATACAATTGTTCATATTTGAGATAATAATAATATTTCTTCACTAAGTGTGTTTTATTGCTTAATTACAGGTTTTAGGGGGAAATTCTCGGCAATCCAAGAGTGTAGTTGCCTTCGTCTCCTCGCGCCGTTAAAATCGATATATCATACCGACCAATTCGGTACACGTGTGAAGGAGAGGGCAAATAATCATCAACATAAGAGATTGCACCAAACTCTACTCGAAAACCACTCACACAATTGCCACTCTACAGCCCCACCTACCTCACCTACCACCCCCAACTACCCTCAATCCTCTCACCCATCTCTCGGCCAGTGGGAAAGCCCCAATGACACTATAAATAAGACCCCAAGGCCTATGGGCAGTTTTACGCTCTTCGGAGCACTTTAGATGTTCTTTTACATTTTCTCTCTCTTCTCTCTCCCTCTCAAGAACTTCCAAGAACCGTCAAGAACATCAAGAACCATTCAAGATCCTACTCGATTGTTCAGGAGATTCAACCGTGACTTGGACATCCTTCCTTTCGGCGAATCGACCCTTCTCGAGACTAACCGTGACTCGGGGATTTCCTCCTTTCGGGACTTGTGAAGTTGTGTTGAGACCGTGACTCGGAGGTTTTCTCTTTCGGAGCTTGAAGAAGGTGTCAACCATGACTCGGAGTCTTTCCTTTTGGTGACCCTTCATCGACTTAGCCCGTGACTCGAGATTTCTTCCCTTCGGTGACCAACGAAGCAAGCTTGCCGTGACTCGGAGAATTCCCCTTTCGGTGGTCAATCGAGCGACAACACAAGCGAGGAAAAGGAGGCTCTTCTTGATGCATTTCTTTACTCAATCTAGGTGTATTCTTTTCTATCTTGAAATTCTTGTATGTTGAATGATAGTTTAAGGTGGTGATTGAATCTCTTTCTTTGTTCTAAATCTTTGTTTCTTGCATTCGATCTTTGGCTCTCTTTGTGTTCTTTTGTTGCTTTCTTTTTAATTGCATTTTAGTCCTTAATTAAGATATTAAACAATCTCTGATCAAGTCTCAATTCAAACCCCAAATAAAATACTCAAACTCAATTTCAGAAACTATTCCGTTATAACGGACACAAATTGCGTTACAACGAACTAGACGGTTGGTCCTTTAATATTCAGTTGGTTAAAACTCCGTTGTAACGCACATACATGTCCGTTGTAACGGACTAGTGAGGATTTTCACACAAGAGGCTCAATACAAGTGCGTTGTAACGGACATAAGGGTCCGTTGTAATGGATTAACCAATTCGTTACAACGCTACCCCAGTCCGTTGTGACGGACCTTCTATTCTGTTGTAACGGACGTTCTTCCGTTGCAACGGACATCTACTTCACTCTATCCATTCGAATTTACATTCAAGTCCGTTGTAACTGACTTAAACTCCGTTGTAACAGACAACTTTCTGGAAAAGTTCCTGCCTTTTTCTTGCTTGTTTTGATTCATTATTGGACGCGTATACTCCTCGTGGAACGAACTTTCATATATTTCCACTATACACATATATTTCTATTCTTGTTGGTTGACTCGGGTTTTCGAATACAACGATTAATAAACCATAGCGAAATCCCGTTCATCAAATGGCGCCGCTGCCGGGGAGTAATGTTTAAGTCAAATTTTGAATCAAACTTGCAATCTCGAGTGATATTTCTAATAGAATTGATAAGTTTGAACTTGATATTTCACTAATTTCGAAAATTTTCTTTTCTTGCAAGGTACACGGAGTAGAGCAAGATGGATCATCAAGAAAAACCAAGAACGTTTGGAGAATTGCTAACTCAAGAAAGAACTCCAAGAAGATATCCAAACACCATGACGCTTAAAGAAATGATCAATCAAGATATCGACGAATGGTAAGAAAGAAAAGAAGAACGAAGGCTCGGTTTGCTCTCATGTTCCACCTCAAATCAATACGATGAATCACACACCGAGACCCTTTATCAAGATCCCATCTACGAAGCTCGCCAATACGAAAACGAATCCCATGGACGATTGGGACACAATCCTATACCGAAACCACCAATAACTACTCAAACCCCATATACGAACCTTCTCAAAATGAACTCGAATTTCAACACAAATTTGAATACCAAGATCACCCATTTCAATCCCAAAACGAAAATCCAAACCAAGAATTAAAACGAATGATGGAGGAAATGATGGCGATGATAAAACAAAATTTTGGAGGATTGAATCAATATGTTGAAGATTTGAAACAAGAATTAAACGAAATCAAACATGAAATCAAACAAGAGATTAAAACCACCTCTCAACGACTTAGAAATATTCAATCTATCGTAAACGATTTAGATCAAAGAGTGACTTGTCTCGAGTTAGAATATTCAAATGAGGAGAACATGGAGATTGAAAACGACAAGAGTTCAAGTATGGGGGGATTCGATGAAAGCATTGGAACAAGAACGACCATTGAAGAAGAAAAGGTGTCAACGGATTCGATTCTCCAAAAGACGGTTCAACTCACTCCAATCGATGAAAACGAGCAATTATCAAACGAGCAAGAAGAGAAATATACAATTCTCCAAGGTGGATTTTTTCCATATATCATCAATTTTAATTCATTTAAGAACTATGATGCTTCTCATGATAGAAATTCACCTTGTGTAGATTTATCAAGGAAGTCAAATACATTCGAGACACTCACGCCTCTCACAACTCCTTGTTGGTTAATTCTAACCTAGAGGGGGGGTGAATAGGTAACCTAGTGGGCAATTTTCGACTAGGTATACAAATTCTAATTTAGTGCGGAATATAAATTTAAGTAATAATGAAATGAAAATACCGAACATGCGATGTTTATTACGGAGTTCGGTAGGTGGTTGCTTTGTAGCTTTAACTCACCCTTTACTCGCTTAATTGACCGATTCAATTAATTGCGAGTACCTACGTCTCCGGGAATGCCTTGTGCCTTTTCGGCGTTCGATTGAATTCCAACTCACTCGTACAAGGTTTTGCCTAGATCGATTTACACGTTTTCTATCGATCTATAGCGGGCTTTACACTCTTGGTACTAGCCTATTACAATTTCTAAATACTAACTAAACGTGATCGGTCACGCAAGTTGGGAATAGTATTTGGAGGATGAGGAGGGAAATCTAATCTCTAAGAATGGTTTAGAAGATTGTTTAGCTCAATGGTATAGCAAGGTTTCTCTCTTTTAAAGTTATAATTTGGATAGGTGAAGTGAAGAGAGAGAATGAGGGAAGGGTTCTATTTATAGAACACATAGTCCCTTCCCTCACTTGCTTATTCTGAATAGTCCGTTGCAACGGACATATGTTCCGTTGCAACGGAACTCTAAAAAAAACTAGCCGTTATGGCTGCCGTACTTGAATTTATTGCACAGTCCGTTGTAACGGAATGTAGTCCGTTGCAACGGAAGTCTGTGTTAGCTTGTCCGTTGCCACGGACTTTAGTCCGTTCCAACGGACATGCTACTGAAACAACACTTCAGCTTTGGTTTTAATTCCCGTTGCAACGGAGAGTTTTCCGTTACAACGTGGTGAGGGGTTCCGTTACAACGGATTGGTTAATCCGTTGCAACGGACTTATGTGAAAGTTTATACTGAAGTGAAGCCTTGATGTCCGTTACAACGGACATTCTTCTGTGACAGGCTTCCTCATTGGAAATAAAATAACGTTGCAACGGAGATAGAGTTCCGTTACAACGTACATGTCCGTTACAACGTATTGGTGATTACGTTGCAACGGACTATACTGGTTTTTCCATGTTGAATAAATCGAGTAGTTCCGTTACAACGGACTGGAATTCCGTTGCAACGGACATACTGATTTCAGCCTTTTTAATTGAATTCAAGTACTTTTTCATTGAGTTTAATCTTTTAAACAAGTTTAGAGATACCTATATATTGTATTGATGATTAGGTAGCTATCCCAACTTGCGGAATCTTCTATGTCTTGATCTTCTTCGCAATTCTTCAACGACTTGATTTATGTGCGTCTTGATTTTATCCATGATTCTTCGACGTCTTTGATTCTTGTTATTCTTGATTGATCCTTTCATTTTGTACCTATCTCCTACACATTTATCTTGCTAGATTTCGTTAGTAGTATCGACATTGTATTTGAGATAATCAAACAATAGGAAATTTGAACCAACACTCCTCTTCATCAAACTCCAAGCGATGAAGCAATTATGAAAATTCAAAGCGGAATAGAGAAAATATTTACGCCACTTTCGACATATGCAAAACAAGTGATACAAGCGCCGATTTCTCTCATCTCCAACATCTCAAAGGGAGTATTTCGAGGCGGTCGAAAAGTAGCAATCCATGTGAGCGCTTCGTTTAATTTTGAAGGAGGATAACATCGGCATGGTCGAGCTCGAGACCATAAACGAGAGCGCTAGCAAGGGAGGCAAACCCTCGTACCAACGGTGCAAGGACTACATGCTCAAGCTCAATTGGTACATTCCAAGATAAACCAAGAATCCCAATTCTCCATCACATCCAAAGGTTTATGCTTTCCATTCTCTCTCATTACAAGCTAACCTTGTTTCGAATTTTTGAATATGCCACTCGTTAGTGAGCAATGAAATCATATTATGCCATCTAATCTCAAGAGAGGAAAGGAAGTCGATAAGACGGAAATCAATGTGATCAAGACGCTTACCTCTCCAAGATCGGCAAATGATGCGTTTCCTCCGAATCTCCTCGATCAACCTCCACGAGTTCCCGATCAAATACTTCGCAAAGGTGTGATCAAGACACGAGATACGCGACAAGATGCTTGAAGGTAACACCGGCAAAGGGTGCGAACTCGAAATTGGTGATCGAAACGTTCAACTCCAAAAGGAAGCAAATGTCGCGTTGGATCGACCCATTTGTGGTGACCAATGTCACACCATTTGGAGTTGCGGAGATTCGAAGTGACGAAACGAATGAATCGTTCAAGATGAATGGAAAACGCATCGACCAATTCTACGCAAAATTCGAAACAAGATGGATGGAGGAGCAACAAGTCAAAGACGATCAAGCACCACGCATCAAAGGTTGTGTCTCTCCTTAACTTCTTTTAATTTTTCTCTATATTATCGCTTGAGGACAAGCGAAAGAATAAGTATGGGGGGATATACACATAATCTTTGATATAAAAAAAATAAAAAAATAAAAATAAATTTTTTTTTTTTTTTTTTTTTTGCAACTCGGTTGTAACGGACCTAAGGTCAGTTACGACGGAACTGCTTCTGACAAAATTTGTTTTTTGCCTAAAAAAATGAAAAAAATGAGTTTTTAATTGAATTTTTCGACATTCTAAAATTTCTTTGAGCATCAAGGATATACAAGCAAATGGTTTTATGCAAGTTAAAGGTTTTTCTCCACCTCATTGAATAAATCATCGATTTTTTAAACAAATTTTCACCAAACTAGCATAATTTTACTCTCAAATTTGAATTTTTCACAAATATTTGAAGGAGTTGATTGAGATCTTGAAGAGATTCTTTTAGGGATTCAAACCCTAATCAATGAATTCACTAAATTCATATGTTTTTGACAAATTGATCAATCCTCGATTTACATGACACACCATTTTCAATAAATAAACCCATTTTGAACTTGGAATTTCTAAAAAGTTTTGTTTGAACCAATTTAGTAAGTTTTGCTTGAATCTAAAATTTGACCATTTGCACTTAAAGAGCTCGACCGTTCATGGGGATTCGAAATTACACTAACAGGAACCAATTTGCGCTCAAGGCTTGATTCGATGAGCTCATGCACCCTGATTAAGTAATGAGTGGTGTGAGTCATGACCACTTGTTGGTTAAAGGGGTGCATGAGTCGTAGTAAACCAAAGTAGCCGGTTCTTGGTGTGAGTCATGATCAAGAGTCGATGCGAAAAAGTTTTCTACAATCACGGATTAAAGCGCTTTCGATTGTCGAGTCCGTGCGATTGATTAAGTAATGAGTGGTGTGAGTCATGACCACTTGTTGGCTAAAGATTGCGCGGATCCATGGGGTTTTACTAAGTAATGAGTGGTGTGAGTCATGACCACTTGTTATCCCAAAGGACACACATGGGGACCATCGAAAGCAACAACGAACAAAAGAAAAGAAATAAAAAGAATAAAAGAAAAGAAGAAAAGAAATAAAAGGAATAAAAAGGAAAGAAAAGGAGTTCAAAAATCGAGCGCAAGTTGGGAAAATTTAGTTGAAATCGAAGATGAACCAAGTACTAACGTACCGAACGGTTTAAAAGTGACAAATTACATTTAAGAAACGATTTTTGCAAAACGAAAAAAATTGGTTTTCATTAATGCTTTTTCATGATAATCCTTGTGAATTGTGGAGTGAAAAGAATTGAATGATGGTGTTTAATCATCTTTTTCGGTTGAGATCATTTGCTCTAGTAAACTCTTCGAATTTGTGCAATTCATTGAAAATAGATTCTAATATAACTCAAACTTATCTCTTTCAATATTAGTGATTATGATAAGAGTGAACAATTATCTTATGAGAATTGAGTTTTGAAATCGATAAATACACTTTCAATAAAATCATATACATGCATCTCTCTCTTTGTGCTTGATTTTATGCTCATCATGATCGAGGACGATCAAGGGTTTAAATATGGGGGTATTTGATAAGAGGAAAATAAATCACTTCTTTGATATCTAATTTGGGGATTTTAGCCCTTTTGAATCACAACTTTATAAATACAATTGTTCATATTTGAAATAACAAGAATATTTCTTCACTAAGTTTGTTTTATTGCTTAATTACAGGTTTTAGGAGGAAATTCTCGGCAATCCAAGAGTGTAGTTGCCTTCGTCTCCTCGCGCCGTTAAAATTGATATATCATACCGACCAATTCGGTACACGTGTGAAGGAGAGGGCAAATAATCATCAACATAAGAGATTGCACCAAACTCTACTCGAAAACCACTCACACAATTGCCACTCTACAGCCCCACCTACCTCACCTACCACCCCCAACTACCCTCAATCCTCTCACCCATCTCTCGGCCAATGGGAAAGCCCCAATGACACTATAAATAAGACCCCAAGTCCTATGGGCAGTTTTACGCTCTTCGGAGCACTTTAGATGTTCTTTTACATTCTCTCTCTTCTCTCTCCCTCTCAAGAACTTCCAAGAACCGTCAAGAACATCAAGAACCATTCAAGATCCTACTCGATTGTTCGGGAGATTCAACCGTGACTTGGACATCCTTCCTTTCGGCGAATCGACCCTTCTCGAGACTAACCGTGACTCGGGGATTTCCTCCTTTCGGGACTTGTGAAGTTGTGTTGAGACCGTGACTCGGAGGTTTTCTCTTTCGGAGCTTGAAGAAGGTGTCAACCATGACTCGGAGTCTTTTCTTTTGGTGACCCTTCATCGACTTAGCCCGTGACTCGAGATTTCTTCCCTTCGGTGACCAACGAAGCAAGCTTGCCGTGACTCGGAGAATTCCCCTTTCGGTGGTCAATCGAGCGACAACACTAGCGAGGAAAAGGAGGCTCTTCTTGATGCGTTTCTTTACTCAATCCAGGTGTATTATTTTCTATCTTGAAATTCTTGTATGTTGAATGATAGTTTAAGGTGGTGATTGAATCTCTTTCTTTGTTCTAAAACTTTGTTTCTTGCATTCGATCTTTGGCTCTCTTTGTGTTCTTTTGTTGCTTTCTTTTTAATTGCATTTTAGTCCTTAATTAAGATATTAAACAATCTCTGATCAAGTCTCAATTCAAACCCCAAATAAAATACTCAAACTCAATTCCATAAACTATTCCGTTATAACGGACACAAATTGCGTTACAACGGACTAGACGGTTGGTCCTTTAATATTCAGTTGGTTAAAACTCCGTTGTAACGCACATGCATGTCCGTTGTAACGAACTAGTGAGGATTTTCACACAAGAGGCTCAATACAAGTGCGTTGTAACGGACATAAGGGTCCGTTGTAACGGATTAACCAATCCGTTACAACGCTACCCAGTCCGTTGTGACGGACCTTCTATTCCATTGTAACGGACGTTCTTCCGTTGCAACGGACATCTACTTCACTCTATCCATTCGAATTTACATTCAAGTCCGTTGTAACTGACTTAAACTCCGTTGTAACGGACAACTTTCTGGAAAAGTTCCTACCTTTTTCTTGCTTGTTTTGATTCATTATTCGACGCGTATACTACTCGTGGAACGAACTTTCATATATTTCCACTATACACATATATTTATATTATTGTTGATTGACTCGGGTTTTCGAATACAACGATTAATAAACCATAGCGAAATCCCGTTCATCACTCATTTGATAAAATAGTTGGACATCATGAAGATATGGTATAATAGTATGATGAAATAAATAAAACATAATATTTTAAACATTAAAATTAAATTGTTATTGTGATCATAAATAATAATATATCTTATTAAACTCATTCGAACCAAGTATGATGGGCTATTATGTAGGGTTTACCATGTACACACTTTTCCCCATTTATTTTGTCTTCTAAAGAAAAAGAAAAAACAATGACAAAAGATTGCTTAGTGGTGGGAGTTTTTGTAGAACAATCAAAATCGGTCACTTGAAATTTTTGGGATTTTACTAAAACCATTTCACAGAAAGTAACTTTACACGTTTCTAAGCTCTTAAAATATTATATTAGGCCTAACCAAATAAAATAGGTAGTGAAATTGTACAACAAAACACATGCAATTTTCTTTTTATTTCTTTCAAAACTACCCTTACTTTTTTTTTTTTAATTTCTTTCAAAACTACCCTTACCATTAAAAAACATCATACGGACAAGAAATAATATGCATGTACTAGCGAGTACATCGCCTTGATTCGGATATAATTTAATATATGATTAATTTAGAAAATATATTAGTATTTAATTTTTTATATAATGATTTTTATGAAAATATTGGTAGATTGACATTACATGAAATATAATTTTTGAATTGTATACTTACATAGATATAACATGTTTTTGTCAATATAAATTTTGAAACATAATTTTTGAATTGTATACATATGTAGATATAACATTCAAAATATATATCGGGGAGAAGTAAGAAGTTCATTTATTTTTCGGGGTATGTATTATATATTGAATTTGATTGGGTACTAATTATTCGTAGCAAATTCTTTTATATCTAATTCTTTTTTAAAAGAATGTACTAAAATTTCTTTTTTAAAAGTTATACTTTTTAATGTTACGTAAGTATACAATATTTCAAAATTTGACATAATAATGATATAGATGACATGATATTTTTATTATGTAACTCCACATAACATATTACTTTTTGACGTCTTTCATTTTTGCTTATAGAGATGTAATTGATATTTCA
The DNA here is from genome assembly GCA_946800325.1 of Luzula sylvatica. Lineage (NCBI taxonomy): Eukaryota > Viridiplantae > Streptophyta > Magnoliopsida > Poales > Juncaceae > Luzula > Luzula sylvatica. The sequence continues at coordinate 26,986,772 of OX326958.1, read as the reverse complement.
ATTTTTGTTTGAATATGAATGTTATTATTGTTATAAGTGAACGGCACAGGTATAAGATTTATCAGACATAAAATGGTTTATAAGTATTATGTATATTTTTAGTTAGGTCTTAAATTGGACGAGGCTAAGCATATTGGACTTCATCTGGTATGATCTAATTTTTACATTTGTATAATAAAGCGACTCATTACAGAAAAATGATTCGTTGCAATAATTAATATAAAACGTCATAGAAAATTAAGAAAAATAACCCGTGTCACTATTTGAATGGCCTAATTTTTACGTATATTGAATATAGTGACTCGTCACCCAAATATGATTCGTTACAATTATCAAATAAAACAACACAGAAAAATAAAAAAAAAGTGACATGTGTCGATATTTGAATGACCTAATTTTGATATATATTTCATATAGTGACTCGTCACATAAACATGATTCATTACAACTATTAGTAAAAAATATCATAGAAATATATTGAATATAATAACTCGTCACACGAACATGACTCCTTACAATTATCATAAAAAAAAACATAGAAAATCATTAATGTTCAAGAAACCTTATTTTTTATCATGACTTATTTTTACGGATAAGTATGTAACGAGTTGAAATTAGTGTTATGATAGTTATCATTACATGAACACATACACAAACCAAGTCACAAAAAATCTTTAAGGAAGAAGAGTTAATTTTACCATTGCTTATTTTCATGGATAATTATGTAGCGAGTCAAAATTAATGTTAGGATACTTGTCATTACATATGCAAATTATAGTTTTTAGTGGCTCATCCTACTAGCTAACTAAGTTAACTACAAAGGCCGAATTTACATTACTTAAATGGGCCTATAAAGAAGGCCTCCATATCCAGTGAGAAACAAATATTAGGCCCTATTTTTAACTACAAATTCAGATCCAATTCTTTGAAGTGGGTCCTCAATAGAAGGATAAAGTCAAAAGATGCATGACCCACACGATGAATAAATGGACGCCCGTGATTATTGCACAACCCTAAATATCGACAAAGGGAACCATCCAAAAAAACCGTGTTCTTTCTTAATGATGTATTATTTATTATCTTCTCTCTCGTTAGTCATCTTCACTTCACACACTTCACAGTGGACGCAATGCACAAGTAATGTATACATATATATATATATATATATATATATATATATATATATATATACAGGGCCGGACCTGGGCTTTGGCCGAGTTGGCCCAGGTCACAGGCCTCACTTTTTTATAGGCCTTCCTTTTTTTTGATGGTGCATGCATAGAGCCATATAATGATAAGAACTGGTCTGAGATTTCGCAAAGTGTAGATAATTGATATGATTTTCCTCTAGTATTTTTGGTATATAAACAATGAACACAATAATGGCGAAACGAGAAACGAGTTTGAAAGAGAGAAATTTGAAGAAGATGAGTAGAAGGAAATAAGGCAGTACAAGAGTATTGGGATCATTTGTAAAATTTGATCTGTAACTTTCTATATTTCTATTAGTTTTATTGTATATGAAATAATTATAAGAAATATATTACAGTTATGACCACAAAAGATCACATAAAAATAACATGTCTTCTGCTCCTCTTCTAAAAAAGACAGTACGGACAGTACAAAAACCAGCTTTACAACCAATGTTTATAGGGAAGTAATCGAGCAAGGAGGGAGGGGGAGGGGAGATATGGTACGAACCCGGCGTAAGTGAACCATTCACAAAAAACAAACATATTATGGGGTCCAGGATACACCAAGTGTATATCTTTTATTTTTCTGCATGTCAAATGGAACAAGTAAAGAGAGTAAAGAGTGGTTTTAAGTCATTTCTTTATTATATTACAATTAAAATAGTATGTTTTAGATAAAGCTATTTATATATTATATTACAATTAAGATAGAAAATTATAATTCTTGTTCATTAATTTAATTTGAATTATTAGAATTAAATTCAGGGATTTGTATCAAAATTTAAGAAATATTCAGATTTTTTTTTTCTCCGAAAATCTAGGATATTCGACAAAATTTGAGCAAAATAGAGCTGTTGTTGAGCAAACTTGTGGGATTTACACTAAAATTTAGGTTTTATGACATTATGAATTTTTATTTATTTATTTATTTATTTATTTATTTTTTACTAAAATTCCTTGGTTCTTCGACAAAATTTGAGCAAAATTTTGGAAAGTCAGTTTTAGCAAAATTTCAACACATGTAATATTCGTTTTAGTTTTTTCGATATATCGTAATAATAATCGTCACAGGCCTCCAAAAACTCAGGACCGGGCCTGTATATATATATATATATATATATATATATATATATATATATATATATATATATATATATATATATATATATATATATACGATACATGATTAAGTTAAGCATCCATTTCGGAGTAAAAAGAAAATTATACTATCGAAATAGAAATACTAACTTCATTTTCCTATCAATAATGTAGAAAAATCTTAATTAAAACGATATGAGATCTTTAACAAATAAATAAATCCGTAATAGAACCACAAAACTCATGCCATGTGTCATTAATCTAATCGATTACAAATCAAATGATTGATTACTTGAAAAAAATAAAATAATTGCACTAAAATAATCAAACCTCCCCAAGAGAATCCAACCCCAGTTTTGCTCGCCATCATCACCACAAATTCCACTCCTAATTCCTTGCTTTCCATCGAGCCACTAGATCCTTGCCGCGTGTCAAACCAGCCAACACCATCAACGGTTACAGTCAACCGCCCCGTGTTCCATACCCCACTCTCCACTAATCTCATCATGTATATAAACACGACCTACGTCCTTCACCTCCTCCCAACCTCTCTTCTTCATCAAACAATCACCATTTGTTACATACATCATAATTTCAAACTTTTAAATGGGGAATGTAGATATAAGTTACACCGAAATGGAGGGGCTGAGGCGCGTACCTGTACCGCCAGAACGCCCGTTTCTCGATACGTTTCGGTTGAACTTGAAAGAGACATTCTTTCCGGACGACCCGTTTCGTCAGATTAAGAACGAGAAGGGGTCAAGAAGAGTAATTTCTGCGTTTACGTATTTCTTTCCGATGCTAGAATGGGCGCCGAAATATGGTCTAGGTTTGTTTAAGTCTGATCTCATTGCCGGAATTACTATCGCTAGTTTGGCTATACCGCAAGGTATTAGTTATGCTAAGCTTGCTAATTTGCCTCCTGTTCTCGGCCTCTGTGAGCTCTCTATCTCTCTCTCAACAAAAAACACAAACATGAAAGTTTAGAAATATACTATATTACACTTGTTACAAGTGAAAGACACTAAATAGTACATGTATCTTATGAGTCACGAATTCATGTTGTTCTTTTGATATGCTAATGAGAATAATTGATTATGAGTAGATTCGAGCTTTGTACCGCCATTGGTGTATGCGATGATGGGGAGCTCGAAGGATCTGGCAGTCGGAACTGTTGCAGTGGCATCTCTACTCATTGGGTCGATGCTTTCGAAAGAGGTTTCGCCTACAGAGAATCCAGGCCTTTACTTAAAGCTCGCCTTCACGGCAACTTTCTTCGCCGGTGTTTTCGAGGCTGGTCTTGGTTTGTTAAGGTATATTATGGTTTACCAGGAAACTAAGTATTGTTTACCATCACTCCAACAAACTAAATATAATTCAATGTTGCAATTTGATTTGAACATGAGATATAGCTAACAGTCTAGCCTAACTAGGAAGATATTAATTAGATAAGAGGTCCCATTCTACTATTCTAGTCATGTTTTGTCATTCTCTTGTTAGCTTCTCAATTGCTCTTAACAGCTTGTTCTACTACACATGTTACTATGTTAGTCCTTTTCATAGTTTGGTAATGATCATGAATAGTAATTGAAAATAATGCAGATTAGGGTTCATAGTTGATTTCTTGTCCCATGCAACAATAGTGGGGTTCATGGCCGGAGCCGCGACGGTGGTGTGTCTTCAACAATTGAAGGGCATGTTAGGTCTCCAACATTTCACCACCTCCACAGACCTTGTTTCTGTCATGGAATCCATTTTCTCCCAAACTCATCAGGTTAATTATATGCTTATATTAACATTAATTATATATGGTGCATATATTATAAGAACAGTTCACTTGAATTGCATGATTACCTAATTTATAGTCATTGATAATGCATGAATAGTCTATGATTATGAATATGAAAACAATATACACTTGTTCCTGTTTAATTTAATGTGAATTTGCAAGTAATTAGTCATGAATGAAAAGGTGGATGTGATGTCTTTGTTAATGATTAATTAATTGAGTGATCTATAATTTTGTAGTGGCGTTGGGAAAGTGTGGTGCTTGGCTCTTGCTTTCTTTTCTTCTTGCTCCTCACACGCTTCTTTGTACGTTGATTAATTAATTATAATTACCCTTACCCTTCTTTTACTTCATTCATCTTTATGGTTAATCATATCAATCTCAACTCTATTAATCACAAGTATTTGTCTAACTATATGGGACACCAATAAATAGTACCTATTATTATGCAATATTTGGGACCCAAATGACGTATAATGAGACATTGATCTGTGATTTAATGGGTCCCCAATGAAAGGATTCCAGATCTTTGCCCGCTTTTTAGGTACAAAGGAGATGCATCTTGGCATAATATCTATGTCACGAGACATCTTTAAACTCAATGATGAGCAAAGATATTAATTTGCACATTTGTTAGTCATATACAAGTGGACATATGGAATCATATTCCATATACATAAATACAGCCTTTTTTTTTATGTTATCCATTCATGAGTATATACTTGGAATAAAGAAAAGTAGATTAGATATACTACTGAATCTCTTAATCAGAATAAAATAATGCTTTATAGACTTTATGCAATAATAAGAGTTGTGCTTTTTGTAATTGTAGCATATTGTGGACTTGAATGTCAACTTTTTTTTTTGACATGGCACATGTGACAGAAAACAACACATATTAGAGCCAGCCAATAATTGCTAAAGTTAAGGCCCCAATTATGAATATATTCTCATTTATTGGTCTCTTTTCAAAAGCTAGGGTTTCTGTTTAGGTCCACTTCAAACTCGTAACAACATAATTAATTAGATTCTTGACATCATCAATGAAGCTTGCATAATCTTGAATCGTTGATAATTTTTTAAACTAATATTTATGTGATATGGATAAATTTCAGAGCAAAAGAAACCCTAGATTTTTCTGGGTTTCCGCAGCTGCTCCGCTGACCTCCGTCGTTCTCGGAAGCCTTATCGTATATTTCAGTCATGGCGAAAATCATGGTATTCAAGTGGTAAGTCTTCAATTTCATGCATAGTTATGAGCTATTAAACATTCCTATTTTTTGTGGAGGAACCTTTTATAAACTTCAATTTCCATAAAGAGCATATAATACTTGAACAATGTATATATATATATATATATATATATTCTTTTTAAGAGTTCCCCTAGTTTCTCCACATTGATATCTACATATTCGTGATCAAGACTAACTTTATAAAAATTGAAAACATGGTCCCACTCCCATACAACAGATAACTATTTATGGGCTTCCACATTACAGTTAGTCTGGCCCATCAAATCTGCTAGGGAATATATCTATAAACTAAAAAAATATTTCTAAAATTTCATTTATTACAGATTGGTTATTTGAAGAAAGGCTTAAATCCACCATCAGTAACAAGTTTGGAATTTTCACCACCTTATATGATGGTAGCACTAAAAACCGGCATTATCACTGGCATTATTGCCCTTGCTGTAAGTCTATATTTTTCATTTTGTCACAAAAGAACTCAAGTAAAAAATTACATTTGTTTATTAGACTTTAATCTTATTCAATCATGAATTTGAATAAATATATATAGGAAGGAATTGCAGTAGGAAGAAGCTTTGCCATGTTTAAGAACTATCATATTGATGGAAATAAAGAAATGATTGCTTTTGGCATGATGAACATTGCTGGATCCCTTACTTCTTGCTATCTCACTACTGGTAAATTTTCAAAATATAAAGTTTACAAAGTATAAATTAACTCGAATATATATATATTTTTTGAATTAACTCGAATATTTTTACCAGGGCCATTTTCAAGATCTGCGGTGAATTATAACGCGGGTTGCAAAACCGCCATGTCGAACATTGTGATGGCTTTCACAGTGATGATCACATTACTATTTCTCACTCCATTGTTCCATTATACACCTCTTGTAGTTCTCTCAGCAATTATCATGTCTGCCATGCTTGGTCTTATCGACTACGAAGCGGCCTTTCATCTCTGGCAAGTCGACAAGATCGACTTTTGCGTTTGTTTAGGTGCTTATCTCGGTGTTGTTTTTGGAAGTGTCGAAATCGGCTTAGTCGTTGCGGTAATATATTTATCTTTTCAAGAACTTAAACCCTAATGTGATATTTGTAACATGATTGTTGGGGTTTAATGTAGGTTGCGATATCGATACTTCGTGTGTTGTTATTTGTGGCGAGACCAAGAACTACCGTGTTAGGAAATATGCCAAACTCGATGGTATATAGACGAGTCGATCAATATCCAATTGCACAAAGTGTGCCAGGCGTGCTAATTCTCCATATCGACTCGCCTATTTATTTTACAAATGCAAGTTACTTACGAGAGAGGTAAACGATTAATAATTATCCATAAAAAAAGAAATGATTATTAATTTGTTTGTTTTTGGATTTAGGTTATCAAGATGGATAGATGAAGAAGAAGAAAAGCAAAAGACCAAGGAGAGAACTAATCTCCAATATGTAATTCTTGACATGGGTGGTAAGTTCACTAGTTATATATGCATTGAAATATCAATTAGATTACTTTTTATAAACTTTTCACATGATTTCATAATTTATTTTAATTTGTTTCAGCTGTGGGCAGTATTGATACAAGTGGAGTTTGTTTTAGAATCAATTTATTTTAATTTGTTTCAGCTGTGGGCAGTATTGAAATATGCATTGAACTAATCTCCAATTTGTTTCAGCTGATGAGAGGTAAACTTTTCACATGATTTCACATGATTGAGGAGAGCAAAAAGACTCTAGATAAAAGAGGCCTTCAGGTTCAAATCAATTTTTAACCATTAAATTCCAAAATTACTCAATTTTTAACCTAAAATATATAAAATGCAGTTTGTTTTAGCCAATCCTGGAAGTGAAATAATGAAAAAGTTGAACAAATCAAAGGTGCTTGAATTGATTGGTCACGAATGGATTTTCTTGAGCGTTGGAGAAGCCGTTGCTTCATGCAACTACATGTTACAAAGTTTCAAACAAGCCAATGATAATGGAACTCGTGACAACATTGTGTGAAATTAAAAAAAAAAAATCTATGTGATTTGTACTTTATGTTATTGTCTAAAAAGGGTTTTTATCTTGTTCAAAATCATAAATGTATGTTCTCATTCTAAAATACAAAACACAAATAAATAATAAATATAACAAATTTAGGTTCTCTCAGATCTAATACAACCACAAAGAGGCATTCTTTTCCTCCTCCCATAAATATAATCTCTAAGCAAAACCCTCACTCTCTTCTCCTCCTTTCTCTCTCCTCCTCCTCTCCCGTCATGACGACTCTCCTCGAGCTTCATCATTGCATAATCGATCTTCTCGAATTCCAATTCCAACCACTCGATCTTCTCCTTTCTCTTTCCTCTCCCGTCAAAATTCTTTATGGCTTTGGAATTGATCTCCATTTCTTTACCCAAATCCTCGTCCATTTCGTAAACTTGGAGTTTAATTTCGTTGCACTCATGGTCGTTATTCGGTAAAGACGGTAGTTTTCTTTTTAGGTCCTCGAGTCCCGATTTCAACGCTTCGAGTCTTTGAGAATCGAGTTTGAGTCTTTCTAGAAGCTTCTTGGAATCTCCACCGTTTCGAATTTCGTCGATTATTTGAACCTCTCTCTCTCCGCTGACGGAGAGAGATTTTCTCGATTTTTCTTCTTCCCATAAATGGAGCATTGGATCTTCGATCTCTTTGATCTCGTTGTTGTAGATTTTGTCCAATTCTATATCTTTCATGTTTGTTATGGGAGAATTATTATTATTAATAGTGTTGTACTTTGATGACGTGGAGCTTTCTGGTTGGTTGAGAGGTGATTTGTTGTTATTGAATTGATTCGAAGTGTTTATTAGAGATTCTTCTAAAGATTCGATCTTGAATATGAGGTTTTGTAATTCGAATACGCCGGAAGGAATCTCGTTCGAAGGCAAATCACTAATTGATTTGTCCTGAAAATAAAAAAGTATATTAATTTAGTAAAATTTCAAATATTAGATGTTTATATGTTTAATACCTGTTTCGAGTGAGAGGATTGAAGTCTTTTGGAGAGAGAAAGAGTGTGTTGTTCGAGAGAAGAAATAGAATCTCTTAACAATTCGACAAGTGGCGAATATGCATCTAAACCCGCTTTTAATTTTGCGTTTTCGTCCTCCATTTCTACCAATTGTGCAGTTTGGCCTTCGATTAGGGCTTCTCTATGAGCTACAGAACCGATTTCGAGACTCGTGTTTTCTACCATGAGTTCGAAAACATTTTCCTCGAGAACCGTGCAGCTTATTTGAAGCGAAATATTTTCGCTTATTAAATAAGAAATACATTTTTTGCATTTTTCAAACTCCATTAATAACCGATTTTTCTCCATTTGGATTCCTTCGATTTCGAGACTTAATTCTCGGTTCAAATTTTCCATATGGTTCGAATTGAATTGTGAAATTACCAAATTACCCCTCAGTTCCTCCTTTATGATTTCATTTTCGCCTTCGAGAATATCGAGCTTCGAATTAAGAGAGGCCTCTTTATTTACCATCTCATCCTTCAAACATTCCAAATTTACACTTGACCCCTCGATCTTATTCATATGCTCGATTTTAATCCTCTGTAACTCGTTCAATTCCAAACCTAAATCTTTCAAAACCGAATTCAAAACCGATAATTCGATTTCCAAACCCAAATTCAAATCCTCGCTCTCGCTTTTCAATCCAACCAAATCTCGGATTTGAGCTTTCAAGTCCTGATTTTCTCTCTCCTCTTTTTCGAGATGAGAGAGTACTTGCTGGAAGAGTTGAGTGGAGAGTAAATGCTGGTCCACCATGTCAGACAAACTTCTCTCTAATATGAACAAATGATCCGAAAGACTCGAGTTTCTAATTTGCTCTTTTTCGAGATTCGAATGCAAATTATTTATTTCGTTTCGCTTTGAATCTCTCTCCACTGCTAAATTTGATAGTTCGATTTCCAAATCCAAATGTTTGTCCTCCATTTTCTCCACCTAAAAAATTTAAGCTTCAATTATTCAAGGATCTCTTTTGCGAGAATAATGATCTCTTTTGCAATTTTGACATAATGTAGGATTCCTTTTTTTTTTTTTTTGTGCAAATTTTCGATAAAAAAATATAGATACCTGAGAGGAAAGAGAGTCTTTTTCGCGAGTAATATCAGATAAGTAATTCTCCAATTGAGAATTTTTCTCTGAAATTTCATGAATATTATTTAAATATTCTTTAATCTTGGCCCTGAAGAAATTATTTAAATCGTCTAACTGAATTTGCATCGAATCTCTCTCTTTTAAAGCTATTGAGTGTTCTTCTAAATCTTCATGCTTCGATTCCAAACTCTTCATCATTGTTTCCATGCTATATACCTGAAATAATAACCAAAACAAAAAATTAAATTTGAATTTGAAGAATTGGAGATTTGAATGGAAATGGACCTGAGAGGAAAGATCATCCTTTACTGAATTCAATTTCGAGACCAAACTTTCCAATTTAGAATTCTTCCTCGAAATCTCATGAATTGTGTTTTCAAGAGTTCCTTTTTGAGAATCATGCATTGAAATCTTGGCACACAAGAAATTATTCAAATCGTCTAATTGAATTTGCATCGAATCTCTCTCTTTTAAAGCTATTGAGTGTTCTTCTTCTAAATCTTCATGCTTCGAATCCAAATTCTTCATCATCATATCCATGCTATGCAACTGAAATAATAACAAAACAAAAAATTAAATTTGAACTTGAATTTGAAAATTTGGTGATTTGAATGGAAATGGACCTGAGAGGAAAGATCATCCTTTACTGAATTCAATTTCGAGACCAAACTTTTCAATTCAGAATTCTTCCTCGAAATCTCATTAATTGTGTTTTCAAGAGTTTCTTTTTGAGAATTATGCATTGAAATTTTGGCACTAAAGAAATTATCCAAATCGTCTAATTGAATTTGCATCGAATCTCTCTCTTTTAAAACTATTGAGTGTTCTTCTTCTAAATCTTCATGCTTCGATTCCAAATTCTTCATCATCATATCCATGCTATATACCTGAAAAAATAACAAAACAAAAAATTAAATTTGAATTTGAACTTGAAAATTTGGAGATTTGGAGATTTGAATGGAAATGGACCTGAGAGGAAAGATCATCTTTTACTGAATTCAAATTCGAGGCCGAACTTTCAAATTCAGAATTCTTCCTCGAAATATCATTAATTGTGTTTTCTAGAGTTTCTTTTTGGGAATTATGCATTGAAATCTTGGCACGCAAGAAATTACTCAAATCATCTAATTGAGTTTGCATCGAATCTCTCTCTATTAAAACTGTTGAGTGTTCTTCTTCTAAATATTCATGCTTCGATTCCAAATTCATCATCATAATATCCATGCTATATACCTGAAAAATAACATAACAAAAAATTAAATTTGAATTTGAATTTGAAAATTTGGAGATTTGGAGATTTGAATGGAGATGGACCTGAGAGGAAAGATCATCCTTTACTGAATTCAAATTCGAGACCAAACTTTCCAATTCAGAATTCTTCCTCGAAATCTTATGAATTGTGTTTTCAAGAGTCTCATTTTGAGAATTATGCATTGAAATCTTGGCACGCAAGAAATTATTCAAATCGTCTAATTGAATTTGCATTGAATCTCTCTCTTTTAAAACGATTGAGTGTTCTTCTTCTAAATCTTCATGTTTCGATTCCAAATTCTTCATAGTTGTTTTCACGCTATGTAACTGAAATAATATCAAAACAAAAATTAAATTTGAATTCGAATTTGAAAATTTGGAGATTTAGATATTTGAATGGAATTGGACCTGAGAGGAAAGACCATCCTTTACTGAATTCAAATTCGAGACCAAACTTTCAAATTCAGAATTCTTCCTCGAAATCGCATTAATCGTGTTTTCAAGAGTTTCTTTTTGAGAATTATGCATTGAAATTTTGGAATGCAAGAAATTATTCAAATCATCTAATTGAATTTGCATTGAATCTCTTTCTTTAGAAATTATTGAGTGTTCTTCTTCCAAATCTTCATGTTTCGCCTCCAAATTCTTCATCATTGTTTTCATGCTATGTAACTGAAATAATAATAAAAATACTAAGAACAAATACGAATTAGTAATATCAATTTGAAGGATCGAACGAGACAAACCTGAGAGGAGAGATCGTCCTTTTCAGCACTCAATAAAGATCTATTAGAATTCAAATCATCGATTTGAGAATTCAAATTCGAGACCGAACTTTCCAATTCTAAGTTCTTTTGTGCAATCTCATTAATTGTTTTTTGAAGAGTCTCTTTCTGAGAATTATGAATTGAAATCTTGGCTTGCAAGAAATTGTTCAATTCGTTTAATTCATTTCGCATTGAATTTTTTTCTTTGGAAATTATTGAGTGGTTTTCTTCCAAATCTTCGTGTTTCGATTCCAAACTCTTCATCATTGTTGTCATGCTATATACCTGATATAATAATAGAAATGATAATAATAAGATTCTAGGGACCTAACTGGAAAATTAAATCTGAGAAATTTAATGAAGACTAACTTGAGAGGAGAGACTGTCCTTTTGAGCAATCAATAAGGATCTTTGTTTATTCAAAGATTCACAAGATTCTTCAGATTCTTTCAATTTCGAACTTAATTCATCGATTTGAGAATTCAAATTCGAAACGGAACACTCCAATTCTTGATTTTTCCCCGAAACTTCATCGATTGTGCTTAGAAGAGTCTCCATCTTGGCGATCAAGAAATTGTTTAATTCGTTTAATTGAATTTGCATTAAATCTCTCTCTTTGGTGATTATCGAGTGATTTTCTTCCAAATCTTCATGCTTCGACTCCAAATTTTTCATACTTGTCTTCGTGCTATGTACCTGAACAATATATATTGGAATTGGAATTTGAATTCGGAGATTTGAATTAAAATTTGAATTTGGAGATTTGAATTAAAATTTGAATTTGGGGATTTGATAGGAAATAGACCTGGCAAGAGAGATCATCCTTTTCAGCAATCAAACGAGATCTTTGTTCATGCAAATCCTTCAGTTTTGACCTCAAACCATCGATTTGGGAATTCAAATTCGAAACCAAATCAGAATTTTTCCCTGAAATTTCATCTATTGTGTTTCGAAGAGATTCAATTTGAGAATTATGCATCGAAATCTGGTTTTGAAGAGTGTTTTCGTGTTCTTCAGATTTGAAAGTGAAATGTTTTTGTAATTTATTCAATTCGGTCTGTGTTAAATCTCTTTCATTTGACAAGGAGAAATGTTTTTCTTCTAATTCGGTATGTTTCTCCTCAAATTTCTTTACAATAATTTCCATGCTTTTAACCTGAAAAAACAAATTTGATTCAAAAATAGTTAATAATAATAATAATAATAATAATAATAATAATAATAATAATAATAATAATAATAATAAATACGATGATAATAATAAGATACCTTGGAAAGAAGATTATTATTTTCATCAATCAAAGTTGATTTATGATCCATTAAAGACTGACATGACTCTTCAGATTCCTTCAAATTTTCACTCAAATTCAAAATTTCAAAATTTGAATTTGCCAAAGAAGTCTCCAATTCATCATTTCTAATCTTAATCTCATCAATTATACAACTTAGCATCTCAATCTTAGTTTCGAGACTGTTCTTTTCAGATATATGCCCTGAAATCTACAAAAAAAAGAAAATTAAAAAATTTAGAAATTAATACTCTAATAATTTAAGGTTTAGGGATTAGTACCTCAGTTCCAGATTCCTTTAATTTTGCCATCAAATTCTCAATTTCAGCATTACTTTTAGCCGTGATTTCAACAATTTTATCATTCAAACTCTCGATGTGAGAAGACTTTTCTTTATCTTGCATCAAGATTTGTGCTTCGATATTTTCAATATGGATTAAAAAATGATTTTGCATTAAATGGCTCTCCTCAGATAATTCCCAATATTTTTCTTCTAATTCACAATGCTCTCCCTCCAATTGTTTCATAGCATTTGTCTTAGTTTCAAACTAAAATAAAAAGAATTAATAATAAAGAGTGTTTAGTTAGTAATGATAAAACAAAAAAGATTATGATTATATAATTATATATATTTAATTACTTGGGAGAAAAGATCCTCTTTTTCAGAAATTAAATCCCATTTTTGTTCGAGCAAGGACTTGTAAGACTGTTCAGAATCCTGCAATTTCTCTCTCAAATTCTCGATTTCGAAATTAAGATTTGAGGTTTCGTCTCGAGATGAAATTGAATTTAATTCTTGTTCTTCAGTTTTAAATCTCAAATTTTCTTCTAATTCTTTCAATTTATTTTGTGTCGAATCTCTCTCTTTCGAGAAAAACAAGTTCTTCTCTCCAAAATCTTCGACCTATTAATTGAATCAGTTAAAATTGAAATAAAAATTCATAATATATCTAATTAATTATTTAATTTTAAATCAATTATATACCTGAGATAAAAGATTGTTCTTCTCAGAAATCAATGTGGATTTTTCAGATTCGCATTCCTTCAATTTTCCTCTCAAATTCTCGATTTCGAAATTAACATTTGAAATTTGGTCTCGCAATGAGATCAAATTCAATTCATGTTCTTCAGTTTTAGAACTCAAAATCTCTTCTAATTCTTTCACTCTAATTTGCGTTGAATCTCTCTCAGTCAATAAAACCAAGCTCTTGTCTTCCAATTCTTTCTGAATCTCTCTAATTCTTTCCCCCTGAAAATTAAATTAAATTTAATCGAATTAGATATACAATAATAACATTTTCATGAAAAAGAGGGGTCTTGAAGTAAATATACCTGAGATAACAAATCACTATTTTCAGATACTAAAGTAGATTCTTTGGCCTCGTATTCCTTTAATTTCTCTCTCAATTTCTCAATTTCAAAATTTAATTCAGCTAAAGAACTCTCGAGCTCGGAATTCCTCTCTGAAATCTCACGAATATTTCGAGATAACCTTTCAATTTGAGTATTTGAATTTGCCTTTTCAGAAATATGCATCGAGATTTGTGCCTCGTGCAATTGGATAGATTTTTCATTTTCGTTTAAATCATTTTGTAAAAATTCATTTTCTAGTGATAATTCGGAATTCTTTTCTTCCAAACTCCTCATTTTCTGTTTGAATTTTTGTATCTGAAAATCAATTTTACACAAAACTATGTAAACCAAATTTTGAAAATATAATTATGGAAAATCAATTTGATATAATTACAAATATATACCTGAGAAACAAGAACATCTTTTTCAGAAACTAAATCTGATTTTTGCAAACCAAGAGATTCGCACAGCTCATTCGAATCCCTAAATTTCTTCATCAAATCATCAAATTCAAATTTCAAATTAGAGAAATTACTCTCCAAATTAGATTTATTCTCTAAAATCTCAGTCTTTTCCGAATCACGAACCGAAATTTCACTTTGCAAACTCCTCTCAGAATCCTCCAAATCATTAATTTTCTCTCTCAAAATCTCCAATTCCAAATTCAAATCTCCCAATTCAACCTCCAAAACCTCGCTCTTCTCGGAAAGAATCCCTCTCTCGACTTCAAATTTCGTAAATGCATCTTTCAAAATCGTATTCGCTTTGATCGCACTGTTCCTTTGACCAGTCAAATGATTCAGTTTATTTGCTAAATCAATCGTGTCTTGAATTTGATTCGAAAGATTCGTTTGAAGCGTGTCTTTCTCTCTCAAATGAATCTCGATTTCATTCTCGAGTTTCTCTTTCGATTCCTTCAACAAGCTCAAATCTTTCGAAAGATTCGAAATTTTCTCTTGAGACGAAACTTTGTGTTCGTTCAAATACCCAATATCCCTAATCAATCCTTGATTGAATTCCTCTTGAGATTTCACTTTCATCCTCTCCATTTCCAATTCGCTCTCCAGTTTATAGTTCATCCTTTCAGAATTTCTAAGCATATCAGCTTTGATCGCCATTTCGAGTTTCAAATCATTAAACCCCCTCAAAACCATCTCATTACCCAATTCAAGATTCGAAATCGTCTTTTTCAGATCTCCAATTTCAAACTCGAGCTTCTCTCTCTCTTCCTTCAACAAATCGATCTCGATTTCGAAATTCACTTTAGAATCCTCTGTTTCGGTTACTCTCTTCTTAAACCCTTGAATCTCCAGTTTCATCTTCTCCATTTTCCCCTCCAGTTCACCGATTTTACTCTGCAATTTCCTGACGGTAATCTCACACAAAGCGTTCTGTTCGTTCAATCTCTCAATCTCTCTAACTTTCTCACTCCTACTCATCTCGACCTCGTTTATTTTCTCCTTCAATTCCTCGATTTCCATTTCTTGCAACACGACCTTCTTCTCCAACAACTCGATCGCTAATTTCTGATCATCGTTCAACTTCTCAATCTCGCTCAATTTCTTCAACTCGATCCGAGCCGTCGAAGTCTCAGATTCGAGCTGAGAGATTCTCTCGCTATAAATCTGACACCTGTCCCACGCTTCGTGTTTCTCGAAACTCAACTCTAACAAACTCCCTTTCAGAGTCAAAATCTCTTGTTGCGCTTTGTTGGCACGCCCTGTTTCTCTCACTACTCTCTCTCTAAGCTCATCCGTTTCTTCGCTCAACGCGGAAATCTTTTTCGTCAAATCATCATTACCTCTCATTTTAAGTTCGAATAAATTTTTTCTCGGTTTATTATTCCCTTCGCCACTGCTCTTCGAACTCGGTGAAATCCCCAAAGCGTCCCTGTGGAGCTCGTCAAAGTCGATTTGCGATCTGCCAGGTGGCGTGATCTCGGGAGTCTGAGGCTCCGACGAAGGCGTCGGAGGCTCGTCAGAAAGAGACGAAGGCACCGCATCGGAAAGCGTGCGTTGCGCTTTGTGGAGAGCTCCTGCCGCTACGTCGTACCTCTCGGCGAGGCTTCGATACGCTCCGTAGAATTCTTTGACCAAATTCATCAATTCGGGTCGTCTTTTATAGTACATTTCGGCCCGCATTCGAAACGAATCTGCGTCTTCTTCTAGAAGCTTTATCATCGCCTTCACTTTGTTCTCCGTGTCTGAAAGAGAGATATATATTTTTAGAGGGGTACATATGAAATTTTCGAAAGGAGTAGGGGTTTTACCTGTAATGTTGCCTTGGAGCCATCGCGAGTTTTTAGGGTTGAATTTCTCGAGGCCCCAGTTTTTGGATTCGATGCGAGAGAGCGCGGCCATGAGTACGCAGGAGACCGTAGGAGAAGTGGTCGCGGTAGATCTCGAGATGGTGGTGTTGTTGATCCGAGCTTGGTACTTGCTTCGGACCAATTGGTGTATCCAATCCAGATGAAAGAACTATCTTTATTTCGAGAGAAAAGAGAGAAATGGGAAGTTAGTGAAGGATTGATCGAATCCTCGAAAATGGAAGAAATGTTGAGTATAGGACGTTAATGGCGACTATGGAAAATGTAAACGAAAATGTATTTGTAAAAAATGCTAATTTCGTGGAAGAAAAAAGTAAATGGTTTGATTTGGTAAAAAAAAAATGAATAAATGGTTAGAAAAAATCAAAATGAGAAGGAAATCTGGAGACACGGACTTTCCCAACCAATTGAGATTTCGAAAAAATTCAACGAATTAAGACATACCCATTAGCTACCAACATTAATCCAAGCTACCGACCAACCGACAGTAATAATGACAAAGAACAGTAATGGCATGGAAGAAAGAGACGACTTGAGAAAGAAAGATCTTCGAGTTCCAGTGAGAAAAAAAAACCCAAATCTTTGGTCTTGAAAATCGATCAGATCAATCAAAAACAGAGAGAAGAAGAACCCCAAATTTTTTCAATCTATTAGGGGTGAAAAACATACCTAAATTTCTGATTTATCCAAGTAAATGCTGAGAAGTAGCTGCCATTCCATTCCTCACCCCATTCCTCCTCAATCTCTTCTACTTTCTTCTCGCTCTAAACAAGTAGCATTTGTTTGTCTTGTATATAGTGGGGTGAAGGAAGAGTGGAAACAAAGGCTGCACAAACAGGAAAAAGCAAGAAAGAGAGAGGGAGAGAGAGTAACAAGACAAAAAATAAATGGCGATTTATGCTCCCATCAAGATCTATCTACTTTGGCATACTTTCAATTATACACGTATATACATACATTTGAATCAAATGAAGAAGGTTTGGTAAAAGTTCCATATTTTAGTCTATGATTTTGGCATTGATTTCTCAGAAAGGATGAAATGGTACATGTCCATGATGAGATCACGAACCAAGTCAGCATATCAAAATAATATCACATTTATAATGCTGCCACTAACCGATTACTACCAGCGAATATCAAAATGGTATCCAAACGTATCTTAAATTATAAATAAATACAATTAGTGTATCTGAATCGGCTTTGAATGTGAACATAATAATATCCTAGTCAGCATGGTATAGAAATGTTGTGATTAACAAATAACATTGTGTAATGTAATAATATTAATATTAATATTAATATATAATATAATATATACTATTGAGAGGTTTTCACATCTCTGTCTTTCTAGGTGTTTGTTTGTCTCTTTGTTTAGTGTAAAGGTTTAGGCTTTAGCAATAATAATTTCCATGTGTTTCTCGATCGGATCGATTTTGAATCCAATGTGCCTGTGGGATTGTGTCCTTTGTAACGAGTGGATCATTTAGGATTTATTTGTCCACAAATTGAGATTTGTGGATTTGCCAAAAGATTTACATTAATTAGAGAAATCGAAAATATTCAACTATTTTATTTTATTTATTCCAACAGATTCGTTGAAGTTGATAGAATAAAAATATTGATTTATTAAGATTAAATAATGACTAATGGCTAAAATGTTTTCATTTTATAATATGATTTTTTTAGTAATACCAAAGTTATATGTATATATGATTATATTATTATAATAAGTAATGATATAATATTACACCCTATAATACAAATAATAATATCATTATATTCTTATATTATTACTAAAATCATAATAATAATATAATAATAATAAATATATTACTATTTTATTATTATTATTATTATTATTATTATATTAATATATCATATTATATACAAATAATATTTATTATAATATTATATCATATCATACACACATATTATAATGGTGCATTTTTCATTTTACCCAAGTTTCTTGAGTTTATTAAAAAAATAACCAACTCTTGAACATAATTCCAAAACAAACCAAGGACGGACTTGGAGATTTCGCCATTTTCAATATTGACGGAATTAGGGTCTCTGCCAGATATTAAATCACGTTTTGTTTAATTAATAGTTAATTCGTTTAATCAGATGATTTAAATAATAAAAAATATGAAATAGTTGGCGGATTTGGAGAGTCCGCCAATTCTTGATTGCTTCATAAATCCCCCTATTTGACCAATAATTACAATAATTGATAATCAATTAAGAAATTATGATTAATTCTAAATTATACTTAATGTTTGTATGTGATGTAATTTAGAAATTTTGTGGACAATACTTCCATATTTACACAATATTTTAGACAAAATTGAATTAAGAATTAGACAAATAACAAAATAGAAATATTGTAGATGTTTGTATGTTATAACATTTGTTCTGAAAGTTGTCCATAAAAAAAAATTAAAATACAAAGTTATTAAAATTAAAAAAACATACATAAATAAACATAATCAGGCAACATCGTCTTATTTTTTCTCTTCCTCTTTTTTCTTTTTTTTGAAGGAAATACAGTTTCAGGATCAACCGTAAAAGTGTACACAAAGATAAACGAATGTAATCGTACATTCGTGGTCATATCGTTCAGTAGGATAATCCAATTTGAATGGTTCAAATTGGGTTAGATAGATAATGAGATTATCTAGAACTTTCATATAGAAATATTTTTCATTTGAACGAAGTATTAGTGTCGTTTTAATGGAATACCGAAAGGGTGCGACAGTTTGACATACAGTTAGTAAAACGTCCGTAACTTTCGCATCCGAACTCCAATTGGGCCAGGCCAAATTGGGTTGGAAAGATAATAAGATTATCTACAACTTTCGTGAAGGTTTAAAGTCGGTTGGGACGATTTAATATTTTCGTTTCAACAGAATACTGAAAAGGTGTTTGTAGTTTTTTGTCTGAAAATGTGTATATGAGATATACATACATTTTGGCTCATCCTTATCCTATGTGATATAAATATGATGTTTCTCTCTCTCTCTCTCGAGACCAATTGATTCAGTCCAACCTGTGGAATTAATAAGATTAATCCAGAATATTGAGAGTCTTCTTTCTAAGTGCGAAAGAGTGCAAAGAGAGAAAATCGAGAAAAAGAGTTTTTCTAGGTGTAGAGAATCGATCTAATCAAACAAGTTCGCCGGTGCAGCATCTAGGCAGTTGCACCCGCGACCGACGAATTCCGACTCACGGTGGATACAAGTAGAGGAGCGACACTTGTGGCTCTCCGATTGTGATCAAACCGAAGGAGCAAAACTGTTGGCTGTGGAAGAGTGTGGACGTGGGACGCACGAAAGACAACCTGAGGCGTGTCAAGACGGTGGGAGAGGTGTGGTATGGGACACACGGGCTAGTCACCGACGTGACACCGGAGAAGGAAAGGATGCGAGCGATCAACCCGTCGTGCGTGATCAATTTCACGCTGGTAATCGTTT
This sequence comes from Luzula sylvatica, assembly GCA_946800325.1. Classification (NCBI taxonomy): domain Eukaryota; kingdom Viridiplantae; phylum Streptophyta; class Magnoliopsida; order Poales; family Juncaceae; genus Luzula; species Luzula sylvatica. The sequence continues at coordinate 26,966,864 of OX326958.1, read as the reverse complement.
ATCCTTCTATTGCATCGTACCCTCGAAGTCATGGCGTGATCTTGGATTTTGGGAACCGGACCGGGCCTTCATATCCGCTGCGCGGGCCCAGGGACGGGTGAATTCCCAACATTTTTGCCTCCTCGACTATTTTATCGTATTCCAGAATCATTTTCGCCCTCTTTTTATTCCTTCCTCATATTCGATTAGAAATAAAAGAATTTTCAATGAATTCAATGAAAATATATCAACAACAAAGCAAAAGCGTCATTCCATCTGGTATACATAACATGCGAATTATTTTTGCATCGTTATCTACGTCTACATTGTTGCACAATAATCGTTATCTACATTGATGCATCGTTATCTACGTCTACATTTGTCAGAGGAATAATCGGGCTCCTCAATCCAGTTCAACATTGTTGCACAATAATAAAAATAATAACAAATATTCAATAAAAAAAACATCAAATAATTCAGTACAAACATAATAACTAGCAACATATTCATAATTCATAACATAATTCAAATTCAAAATTCATAAACATCTAATTAAACAAAACGTACATAAACATATCATTAAAATACATAATATATTCAACAAAAAATCTAAACCCTTAAATAAAGTAACATATGATGAGCGGGTTTTTGGCGTGTTTTAATATGTCGTTGTGGTAAAACCCCGAACAATCAACAAAAATTGTAATCTAAGTTTGTACAGTGGCAAATGTATAGATTCGTTCCACGGGGAGCAATTGCGTCAAAATTTGGATCAAAATGGATGAGAAATAACGAAGAAAATTCACAGAAGATAGTCCGTTACAACGGAATTAAGTTCCGTTACAACGGACATTAGGGTTATGTCTAACATGGAGATTGATATGAACGTCCGTTACAACGGGGAATATTCCGTTATAACGGAAAGAGGTAGTCCGTTATAACGGATAGGAGTAGCGTTATAACGGATTGGTTGATCCGTTACAACGGACTCTTATGTCCGTTACAACGCACTAGTATGAGTGATATTGAATGCTTTTCCTTGCTGGTCCGTTACAACGGAAGTAAGGTGCGTTACAACGGAGTACCAACAGACTGAAAGTCAGGTACAAACCGAATGGTCCGTTACAACGGAACTTATTCTGGATTTCGAAATTGTAATTTGAATTTAGGATTGAATTGAGGATTTGTTTTGAGATTAAACCAAGGGAGATTTAGACTAAATTCAAGGCAGTAATTAAAAGTAAGAGATCAAGTTAAAACACTAACAAAGATTTGATTCAAGCAAACAAGAACTAAAGATTCATTAAACCGATAATTCTTTACACAAATCCAATTCGATTTTAAACTACAAGAATTACAAGAAAGGAAAGAAAACACCTAGAGAGATGAAGTGAGCTCCGAGTCTCGTCTTGGATGCCTTCCTTGTTTTGAGATGCTAGTGAGCTAGGCAACTCGCACAACACGTTCCTTTCGTACCAATTCACCCGTCAATAGAAGAGAGCTTCGTACCGGTTGAGTGAACTCCATATTGCAAGAAGTCCAATTGGAAGAAAGCTCCCGAGTGGAATATAGAATGCTCGACTCCTTGCTTGCGTGGATTCGGATGAAGAAAGCTCCACCTCAATCCTCACAACTCGATCTTCGTTGATGTGTAAACCGATTCACCGAATGAAGTGAGCTTCTATTCGGTGATCGATCTTAGAAAATTATCGTTCGTAGTTGCAATTCTTGCGGGTTCTTGAAAGTTCTTGGACTTGCTTAAAAGGGAGAGAGAGAGAGAGAGAGAGAGAGAGAGAGAGAGAGAGAGAGAGAATGGGCGTAAAAGAGCGTCCCAAACTCGTGGCCCTTGTGGTCATATTTATAGCACTCATGGAGTCTTCTTATTGGCCACGAGTTGGTGGAGAGGATTGGGGGTAAGGAGGTAATTCCCACCAAAGGTAGGTGGGCAGGATAAGGGCTAAGGATTGAGTGGTTTTCGTGTAGACTTTTGTGTAAGTCTCTATCATGATAATTGTTTGCCTCCCGTCTCATTCATGTACCGAATATATCGGTGTAATATATCGTTTTCACTCCTCTTGACGTGTTGGAGACAACTACACTCTCCAACTTCCCAGAAATTCCTTCTAATTCCTGTGATTAAGCAATAAAACACACTTAGTGAAGAAATATTCATGTTATCTCAAATATGATTAATAAAGTATATATAATTGTTCTTCACAAGGGCTAAAATCCCCAAATTATGCATTAAATTTGTGCCTTATTTGCCTCACATCAAATACCCCCACACTTAAATCCTTGATCGTCCTCGATCAATTAGAGTATAAAAGTCAAACATAAGAGAGAATTGCATAAGATTTTGTTGAAGTTATATTGTTGGTTCGAAAACTAATTTCACAAGGCAAATTGGTTTACTCTCATTTCATAATGATTAATAATATTTAGAGAGATATAGGTTGATCAAATATAGAATCTATTTCAATAAATTGCACAAATTCGAAGAGTTTACTAGAGCAAATGATCTCAACCGAAAAAGTTGATTAAACACCATTATTCAATTCTTTTCACTCCACAATTCACAAGGATCTTCATGAAAAAGTATTAATGAAAACCAATTTTTCCGTTTTGCAAAAAAAAAATCGTTTCTTAAATGTAAATTGTCACTTTTAAACCGTTCGGTACGTTAGTACTTGGTTCATCTTCGATTTCTACTAAATTTTCCCAATTTGCGCTCGATTTTTGAACTCATTTTCTTTTCTTTTTATTCTTTTAATATCCTTTCTTCTTTTCTTTTCTTCTTTTTATTTCTTTTCTTTTATTCTTTATTGCTTTCGATGGTCCTCATGTGTGTCCTTTGGGATAACAAGTGGTCATGACTCACACCACTCATTACTTAGTAAAACCCCATGGATCCGTGCAATCTTTAGCCAACAAGTGGTCATGACTCACACCACTCATTACTTAATCAATCGCACGGACTCGACAATCGAAAGCACTTTAATCCGAGATTGTAGAAAACTTTTTCGCATCGACTCTTGGTCATGACTCACACCAAGAACCGGCTACTTTGGTTTACTACGACTCATGCACCCCTTTAGCCAACAAGTGGTCATGACTCACACCACTCATTACTTAATCAAGGTGCATGAGCTCATCGAATCAAGCTTTGAGCGCAAATTGGTTCCCGTTAGTGTAATTTCGAATCCCCATGAACGGTCGAGCTCTTTAAGTGCAATTGGTCAATTTTTAGGATTCAAACAAAACTTACTAAATTGGTTCAAACAAAACTTTTTAGAAATTCCAAGTTCAAAATGGGTTTATTTATTGAAAATGGTGTGTCATGTAAAACGAGGATCGATCAAATTGTCAAAAACTCATTAATTTGTGAAAATATTGATTAGGGCTTGAATCCCCGAAAGAATCTCTTAAAGATTTCAACCACAATTCTTCAAATATTATGTAAAATTAGAATTTTGAGAGTAGAAATGGTGGTTCGGTGAAAATTTGTTTAAAAAACAACAATTTAGTTCAATGAAGTGGAGAAAAATCTTTTTATGCATTTTATGCTTGACTTATTTATTATTGATGCTCAGGGTTCAAAAATAATGTTAAATATTCGAAAATTTTAATTAAAAGAGAAAACTTGCCAGAAACTATTCCGTTATAACGCAATTTAAAGTCCGTTACAACGTACTAACTGCGTTATAACGGAGATCTATCCGTAGCTTATTTTGAAAATTCTGAGTAAGTCCGTTGCAACGGACATTGAGGTCCGTTACAACGTACATAGTTCTGGCAAATTTTGGGAATTTACCGTTGCAACGCAATTTCCTGTGTTTTTCATGTCCGTTGCAACGGTATTTTCACTCCGTTATAACGGACATTGAGGTCCGTTACAACGGAACTCTTGGCGCCAGTCAAATTTTTAAATTTCTATTCAGTCCGTTATAACGGACATTGAGGTCCGTTACAACGGAGTTGCTGGTCAGATCAAAAAATTTCAATTTTCCATGATTTCTAAATTTTTAATTGGGCTTATACAGGTCAAAGATTGTATGTTACCCCCCCCCCCCCCCCCCCCCCCCACACACACACACTTAGAGATTACTTGTCCTCAAGTATAAAAAATCGAAAATTCCAAAAAGAGGGATAATAGAGAGATACAACCTTTGATGCGTGGGCGTGCCTCCCTCGCTAGCGCTCTTGTTTAACGTCTTGAGCTCGACTTGGCCGAGCTCATCATTGTGAGGTGTCATTGGGCTCTAGAGCTTGCTCCTCCATCCATCCGGTTTCGAAGTTTGCGTGGTAGTGCTTGAGTCGATGGCCGTTCACTTTGAATGTTTTGCTTGTTTCTTCGCTTCGAATTTCGACAACCCCAAATGTAGTCACATTGGTGACCACAAAAGGGCCGATCCATCGAGACCGAAGTTTCCCGGGGAAAAGTTTGAGACGAGAGTTGAATAACAACACTTTTTCCCCTACTTGGAATTCTTTCTTTTGAATCATTCGGTCATGAAACCTCTTTGCTTTTGCCTTGCACGAGCTCGAATTATCGTAGGCCTCTTGCCGGAATTCGTCTAGCTCGAGTAATTGAAGCTTATGCGCCGATGCGTCCTTCGGGTAGTCGAGGGCAAATTGCTTGATCGCCCAAAAGGCCTTGTGCTCTAACTCGACCGGTAAATGGCACGCCTTTCCGTACACGAGTTTGAAAGGAGTCATACCTATTGGCATTTTGAAAGCGGTACGGTACGCCCAAAGTGCGTCGCCGAGTCGAGTACTCCAATCCTTTCGTGTCGGGTTCACCACCTTCTCCAAAATAGACATAATTTCTCGATTCGAAACCTCCGCTTGGCCGTTCGTTTGAGGATGATACGCGGTTGAGGTTCGATGGCTCACATGGTATTTCTCAAGGAGGCTTTGGAGATATCAATTGCAAAAATGGGAGCCTCGATCGCTTATAAGAACTCTTGGTATGCCGAATCGTTGAAAGATATTTTTCTTCAAAAAGTCCACCACCGTTTTCGAATCCGCATGCTTGGTTGGTACCGCCTCCACCCATTTTGTCACGTAATCTACACACAACAAGATGTAAGTATAGCCAAAAGACGATGGAAACGGGCCCATGAAATCAATGCCCCAAACATCGAATGGTTCACATACATAGATTGAATTGAGGGGCATTTGATTTCTACGGCTCAAGTTCCCCGTCTTTTGGCAATTTCCACAACCTTTCACAAAGTTCGCAACGTCTTTATGCAAGGTTGGCCAATAAAATCCACATTCTTGTACCTTGTGTGTGGTACGTGCGATACCGAAATGTCCACCACATTGTAATGTATGACAAAAAGAAAGAATAGATTGTACCTCATTTTGGTGGACACATTTTCGAATTACTTGGTCGGTGCAAATTCGAAATAAGATCGGGTCTTCCCAAACGTAGAATCGAGCGTTGCTTTTCATCTTATCGCGTTGTGCCTTGGAGAAGCTCGGGGGAAAATTCTTCGTGACGATGTAATTTGCAAGGTCGGCGTACCATGGTGCTTCGACTTGGGCCGCGAGAACGTGTTCCTCGGGGAATTCCTCGCGAATTGGAACAAGATCTTCGATCTCCAATGGAAGCCGACTCAAATGATCCGCCACGAGATTCTCGCATCCCTTTTTGTCCTTGATCTCGAGGTCGAATTCTTGAAGCAAAAGGATCCATCGAAGCAATCTCGGTTTGCACTCTTTTTTCTTCATCAAATGCTTTAGAGCTCCATGGTCCGAGAATACAATCACCTTCGTACCTAAAAGATAAGAGCGAAATTTTTCCAATGCAAACACAATTGCGAGGAGTTCCTTTTCGGTAGTGGTGTAGTTTCGTTGGGCATTGTCGAGAGACCTCGAGGCGTAGGCGATTACGTGGGGGTCTTTTCCTTCTCTTTGGCCGAGTACCGCTCCCACACTCGTGTCACTAGCATCGCACATTATTTCGAATGGTAGCTCCCAATTTGGCGACTTGATGATTGGCGCGGAGCAAAGCCTTCCCTTGAGATTGTCGAAAGCCTCCTTGCACCTTGCATCAAACTCGAACTTTACATCTTTTTGGAGAAGTTGGCACATCGGTTGCGAAATCTTCGAGAAGTCCTTGATGAAGCGCCTATAGAATCCCGCATGGCCGAGAAAGGATCGCACGTCTTTCACCGTCTTTGGATACGGAAGCGTCTTGATTACGTCGATTTTCGCCTTGTCGACTTCCATTCCTTTCTCCGAGATTAATGACCTAAAACAATTCCTTCGCTCACCATGAAGTGGCATTTCTCAAAATTCAAAACAAGGTTAGCTTCGATGCACTTTTCGAGTATTTGTGACAAGTGGCTTAAACATGATTCGAATGAGTCACCAAATACCGAAAAGTCATCCATAAAGACTCCTATAAATTTGGAAATATAATCGGAGAAAATAGAAAGCATACACCTTTGGAAAGTACCCGGAGCATTGCATAGCCCGAATGGCATGCGTCGGTACGCGAAGGTACCAAACGGGCACGTGAATGTGGTCTTCTCTTGATCTTCGGGTGCGACCGGTATTTGGAAATAGCCCGAAAATCCATCGAGGAAGCAATAGAACGGATTTCCCGCGAGTCTTTCTATCATTTGATCGATGAATGGAAGCGGGAAGTGGTCCTTTTTCGTCGCCTTATTGAGCTTTCGGTAATCGATGCAAACTCGCCACCTGTTTTGAACTCGAGTCGGCACTTGATCGCCTTCATCGTTCTCAACTATCGTCATCCCCGTTTTCTTCGGTACCACGTGTATGGGCGAGACCCATTTCGAATCGGCGATGGGGTAGATTATTCCGGCGTCGAGTAGCTTGATCACCTCTTTCTTTACAACTTCCATCATTGGCGGATTGAGCCGCCTTTGTGGTTCTCGCGAGGGCTTAGCATCGTCCTCGAGGATAATGCGGTGTGTGCACATGGAGGGACTAATGCCCGGAATGTCCGCGAGTGTCCACCCGAATGCCTTCTTGTTCCGTTTTAGCACTTCAACGAGTTTCTCTTCTTGTTCCTTTGCTAGACTCGAGGCAATTATCACCGGCAAGGTCTCCGCTTCATCCAAAAATACGTATTTTAGTCCAAAAGGTAGTGATTTTAGATCTAACCTTGGAGCTTGTTCGGTGGAGGGTGGAGTTCGCTTCATCGGAATCTCGAAATCTCTTAGAAAGAGTGCTTGATCTATGCTTCGTTCTTCTTCCAACTCAGACTCAATTTCGAATGTAGGATTGTCACATCCTTCAAATTCTTCGAACAAAGGGTTTGAGCTCCATTGAAAGTTTTCAAGTGAGCTATCCATGAATTTTTGTACACAATCATCGATTACGTCCATAGCGCTTAAATTGAGTGTACCTACAATGGGTTCTTTTAGTTTGTCAAAGATATTGAACTTGATTACCTCATCATCGAACTCCATTGTGAGCTCTCCCGCATGAACATCGATTTTCGTGCGTGCCGTCTTTAGAAATGGCCGTCCAAGGAGAATTGGAGTTGAATCGCTATTCCCCTCATTCATATCCAAAACGTAGAAGTCCGCGGGAAATAGCAATCCATTCACGGTTACTATCACGTCTTCGATCACTCCAACCGGTCGAGTCGTGGACCGATCGGCCAATTGGATCACAACTTGAGTATCGTCGAGGGGGCCTAGGTCAAGAGTCTTGAATATCGAGTATGGCATTACATTTATTGAAGCGCCCAAATCAAGCATGCATTTAGGTAACTCGTGTTGCCCGATTTTGCAAGGGATAGCAAACATCCCCGGATCTTTGTGCTTTTGGGGGAGTCTCAAGATTGCCGAAACACTCTCCCCCACACTAATCAACTCATCTCCCTTTGTCTTTCTTTTATTCGTGCACAATGCCTTGAGGTATTTTGCCAAACGAGGCACTTCTTTGATTGCTTCGAGTAGAGGAATGTTCACCTCCACTTTCTTTAAGATGGCAAGCACGTCGTTGTTCGATTCAATTGGCTTTGGGAGACGACTCGGGAAAGGTGGCTTGACTTGAGTCGATTCGGGTTCTAGTTCTCGAATTGGTATCTTCGTGGCTTGAGTCGGACTCTCTTTCGGTACCGGTACCTCGAGTTCCTTTTCTTCTTGTACCTCCTTGCTCTTCGAACTTTCGCCCACTTCTTTACCGCTTCGGAGCGATATTGCGTTCACATGCCTTTGCTCGGAAGGAGCCAAAGATTGAGATTGGAGTCGAGATGTACCTTGGGATTCGATTACGTTTACTCGAGTGGCAATTTGATTGATTTGAGTCTCCAAGTTGCCCACATGGCGATTCGTGTTCGAAACCTCTTGCCTTACACTTGAGATCTCTTGCTTCAATTCTTGCTTAAATTCTTGCTTCATCGTTTCCATGTTTTTATTGACCCCCCCGATTTCTTGCTTGATTATAGAGGTTATACCGTCCATCATCGCCTTCATATTGAACTCTTGTCCTTGTACCGGTTTCGGTATCGGTTGTGAAGCGTTCGGGTGTTGGTATGTGGCCGGCTTTGTAAACGGTTGGCGATACGGATCGGGTTGAGCGTTGTTCGTGTTTGACCATGAGAAGTTCGGGTGATTGCAAAGGTTGGGATTGTACGAATTGGAGGGCTCGAACTTCTTGTACGCGGCGTTTACATCCTCGATTAAACTCGGGCACTCGTCCGTGTAGTGAGCACTAGCATTACAAACCCCACATTTCTTGGTTTCTTCCTTGCCCAAAGCTTTCATTATGATCTCGAGTTTGTCGTTAAGCACGTTGACATTGAGGTCGGTACATGCGTTAACTCGGTATTCCACATTCTTCCTTGATTGCGAATTGGTTGCCGTGAGCTCTAGCAACTTCTTAATTTCTTCGAGATCCTTGTTGGAGATACTTCCCCCCGCGGATGCGTTGAGGAATTGACTTTCCGAGTAGCCGAGACCGTTAATGAATTGCTCGTAGAGGAATTGCGGTTCCACACTATGGCTTGGGCATTCTTCCTTCAAGCGCATGAAACGATCGTAGTATTCGTGGAATGCTTCGTTCGGTTTTTGCGTTATTGCCAAAAGTTCTCGCCTTATAGCCGCCAATCGAGAGGCCGAATAGTACCTCTCCTTGAAGAGGTTTGCCACTTCGTTGAATGCGAGAGGGCCTCTAAGTGTGTAGAACCAATCCTTGGGTCCTTCACCTAATGAGTAAGGAAAAAGAAGAAGAAGAATGTCACTAAAAGCTTCATAATTCGAATATATGTTTAGTTGAATTTTGAAATCCTGTAAGTGTTTATGAGGGTTTTCCGTGGCTTTCCCATGAAAAATAGGCAATGAGCCTATAATGCTCGGATCCGCCTTGAAATTCGGTATATTGGGCCTAATAAAATTATAATTATCCTCTACATTTCTAGGTGCTACTAATTCTCTCAAGGTTTTTGGCCTTGGAGCTCTTGTTTCATCACCCATATTTGAATTTAAATGTGTAGAGAGAGAAGAAAAAGTTTGAGTTTGAAGTTGAGGTTCGTCTTGATCTTCTTGTGTCGGTTCCTTGCTCTTCTTAGAGCTCTTGTTCCTTCTTTCGATTTCCTTGACAAATGGAAGTAATTCGCCTTTTCGCGATCTTGTGTTGTGCATAAAGCTTTCTCCTTTCACCTAGATTGTCACAAAAGAAACAAAGAAGTGAGTAAACAAATTTATGAATTTAAATCTCAATTTTAGATCTAAAATATTGACTTAAACACCGCTCCCCGGCAGCGGCGCCATTTGATGAGCGGGTTTTTGGCGTGTTTTAATATGTCGTTGTGGTAAAACCCCGAACAATCAACAAAATTTGTAATCTAAGTTTGTACAGTGGCAAATGTATAGATTCGTTCCACAGGGAGCAATTGCGTCAAAATTTGGATCAAAATGGATGAGAAATAACGAAGAAAATTCACAGAAGATAGTCCGTTACAACGGAATTAAGTTCCGTTACAACGGACATTAGGGTTATGTCTAACGTGGAGATTGATATGAACGTCCGTTACAACGGGGAATATGAAGGAAATACAGTTACAGATCAACTAGTTGAATGTACAAATGAGTGTAGACAAACATACGTGTTCGTCGGAACGATTGGATGCATAATAAGATTATGCAAATCTGGCAGAAATTACATGGTGCGTCATGACGCACCATATTGTGCATCATGACGCACAGTAGAATAATTCTGAGAAAAGCCAATCTGTGAGTATACCGTCACGACGCACCAAGTTGTGCGTCATGACGGTGGTGCGTCATGACGGACGTTATCCTGCGTCATGACGGTACACTGTATAACGGCTATATCCAAGTAAATGTGACTTGTGCGTCATGACGCACCATATCGTGCGTCATGACGGACAGTGATCCGAATTCTGGATTAGCAGTTTTTGATACTCATTAATACTCATTAATTCAGAGATTGATTATATAATCTCTGTAACCTCTCTCTCTCTCTTTTTCCTTCTGATGCTGCAGCCAGTAATCTAGATCTAGAGAAGAGAGAAAAACTTGTTGGACAAGTTGGAGAAAAGGGATTAAAGATTTGAGCAAGCTTGCGGGAATTTTAGGGGAATTCGCCGCAACCGAGAGATGTTAGCTCGAGGTGGATACGAGTAGAGAGATCTAAGTTAAGATTTTCGACTGTGATCAATCGAGAGCAAGGACGAGCAAGGTCGGAGACGAACCGGATAAATTCCGGTTGTATACGACAAATCGGAGCTTCGCATTAGGTGTCGAATCGCGCGGGCGTGGGACGTGCGTGTCGCCGGAATCGAAGCAAGCAGCAGCTAATAGAGTCAACCCGTCTCCGTGATCAATTTCACGCGGTATGATTCTCTATGAATTAAGAGTTAATTTCATAGGTTAGATGCATTTCATGATTCGTACTTTCGAGTCGTTGACGTGGTCCTTGGGATCGGGTCAGACCGGGCCCCTCAATCCGCTGCGCGGGGCTCGGTAGTGACGTCGATACCCAACAGTGGTATCAGAGCGATCGTCACGATTCGATCGTCGAATCGATTTCGAATAAGTGTTATTCGGAATTTCATGTAGAATTTTAGGACATAATCATGTAGTTGTAAAATTAGGACCATAGAAATCTTACTAGTATTTGATCATGAGATGATCAAAAGAATCTAGAAGTAATCATGAATTGTTCATGATTAATCGTTTTTGAAACGATTAAAATCTGTTAAAATTACAAAATAAAACTGAATTTCAGGTCTGGTGCGTCATGACGCACGATATGGTGCGTCATGACACACACGGGAAATCCAAGAGTTGGATCTGAGGCGTTACTCAGTCCGTCGTGACGCACAAAAGTTGTGCGTCATGACGCACTGTGTAAATTCGTACCATCATGACGGACCGTTTGGTGCGTCGTGACGGTAGAAGCCCAAAAAGTTTCTGGCAAACTGAACAAAATGGTTTTGTACAGTGCGTCATGACGCACCATCTGACGTCATGACGGACCAGAACAGTCCGTCGTGACGGTATAACCAACCGTCATGACGGACGGACCTCAAAAAGTTTCTGGAAATCTGGACAAAATGGTTTTGTACAGTCCGTCATGACGCACCGTCTGGCATCATGACGGAAGAACACGGTCCGTCGTGACGGTAGTAACCAACCGTCATGACGGAGGAACCTGAAATAGTTTCTGGAATAGACAACAAAATTGTTTTGTATGGTCCGTCGTGACGCACTGTCTGGCGTCATGACGGACCTGTGAAGTCCGTCGTGACGCACGTTATGTTGCGTCATGACGGAAGTCAATGGAAGTCCATTTTAGTACGGTGCGTCATGACGGACGTTATGTTGCGTCGTGACGCACAGTGTAATTTTTCTTGATTTATTTAATTGTGGTTCTAATCATTATTAATTATGTTCATTCATCATGATATACTTGCTTATTGATATAATTAGATTATATCACATAAATCCCTGCATAATACTTAAGTCATGAAATGCCTTCCATGTTCACAACCTCCGAGGTTGGTCATCACACCTTGCACGGTTTCAGGCCAAAGTCGGGCGTGCATTGTTGTATGTATCAACGTGAGAGGCAAGCGTTGATTGGGGACAAATGCGGGTTCAGGCCAAAGTCGGGCGCATTTGTAGCTCAATTGAACGATACGTGAATATGGTTGTGACTTAACCGTCCAAGCCAATCCGATTGGGGTTCGGGGCATAGTTAGGATGCACAAACGGAATTCGAATCATATATGATATGGTTTGATACCGAAATCCTATAATGGGTCAAGAGTCACATTGGATGTGATTGGATTTATCCTACCTAAATAGTGAAATCCCATTTGTCGGCCAAAGTCACTTATGGGAGGATCATGAAATATGGGTCTTGAAGTGTTATTGGATTAAGAATCCCGAATCAATATTAGGGTTATTGATTTGATAAAAGTAACATATTTCATATCATATAAGCATATAGAATAAGTACGCACGGTTAGTTGTCAATGTCATAATTAATGTAGAATAATAATTTAAGCAACACCAATATCATATCGATATGATCGATATTAGAGAAAGCAAAAATTTGACAAACTTGAGAAGAAGTCAAATAATATTGTATGTCAAATGTTGACATACATAAGACACGAACCTTCAAAGGAATTTGAAGATTTATAAGAAACAATAGTCTAAGGATGATTAAGACAAACGTTGTCTCAATCAAGGATTTGGGCAAGTTGTTGTCCTAATATCAAAAGAAAGGTTAAATCCGAGGAGGATTAATCCAAAAGTTGATAGAAATAGCTTCTTTTGACATTATCATCTTGAAAATGTGTATGAGATATACATTTCTAGAATCCATTGGATGGAATACTAGTTTTATTCGAATAAGATTCGCATGACAAGTACAAGACTTGTTAATTAATCAAGATGATAAAAGTGTCCTTCCAAAGGTTGGAAAAACGGTAAAAGACTTATCAAAAACCAAACATTTTGAATGTAGGTAAATAAGTAAGTTCGGAGGCAAGAGGAGGCTACAAATATTTCATTATATTTACTAACGATTATTGTAGATATAAAGATATCTATTTAATGCGTTTGAAACATAATTTTGAATGGTTCAAAAACGTTTCGAAATGAAATACGAAGTCAACTAAGCGAGAAAATCAAAGTCTTTCGATAAGATCGAAGAGACGAACATTTTAAGCTATGAGTATGATAATCATCTAGAAAATTTATGGAAAAGTTTCATAGTTATTTTCATTCGGAACATCAATGTAGATTAATGTGTCCGAGAGGAGGAATCAAACTTTGTTGGACATTTGTTTGATAGATGATGAATCAAAATCTAATATTTCAAATAAGATTTGAAAATTTACCCTTAAGACCAAGGTTAATCACATACCTTCTAAGTCGGTGCAAAAGACCCCATATATGATATGGATCGGAAATAAATTAAATTGAGGATTAACGTGGTTTCAGGCCAAAGTCGGGCACGTTAATAGTTCAATGTTAATGAAAACTTCCGATGTTATCTTTTGTAAGATTTGGAGATTTGAATTCGAAAACTGGTTTTGGATAAACTAAATCTCAAATCTTGATATGTTCATTCATTGAGTATTCTTAAAGAAATTAAAGGATACCATTTATTAAATCCCAATGAGAATTAGATTTTCATAGTTCCAAGAGATACCTTCTTAGAGGAGGACTTAATGTGCATAAGTTTGAAACTTAATGTCACTTATATCTATGAAGGCTAGTGGGAGATGAATCGATCTCGAAAGGTTCGAGACTCGAATGGAACATTGAACCGATGAATATGATTGGAATTTCATCAAAAGTTGATGAATCCAAGTCAAAATCACAAAGCGATTTTATTGATCAATTTAGACACGTCACAAATCGATAAATTGTGAATTTATCAAAGAATGTGACAAACGAATCGATCTCATACATGATGAGTCGATGGACTAAATGATGCTATAAAGGATAAAAATTTCACATGGCATAGTGCCATGGAATTCATGATTCAATCCATGCATGTCATCAAGTTTAGAACTTGGTTTAAACATTCTTTAGGGTATGACCCATAGGATGTAAGTGAGTTTTCAAAGTGAAAGCTAACGTGGATTGGAATATGTATACTTACAAAGCAAGAATATTTATGAGATTCGAAAATTCATGATATGATCATGAAGAAACGGTTTCACAAATAATCACGCTTTATTCATTAGGATTATATTTGTCATTTTACATAGTATGACTATGATTTTTGACAAATGGATGACAAGACCGTATTCCTTGATAGGAAATATTAAAGGGTGTGTATGTGACACAACCTAATGGTTTTATCGATCAAAAGATTCCAAGAAAAGTATACAAATTTCAACGATCCATATGATGGATTGAAGAATAATTCATGAAATCGGAATCTTATTCTGATAAAATTATAATTAGTTATAATATTATCAAGAACAAAAGAAAAGCTTTGTGTAGATGTGAAGGTTAGTGGGAGCCACATACATTTCTTATATTAAAATATATGAACACTATATTATTCGTAGGATACGATTGTCGTTTCGCTATGAAAATTCAGACGAGACAACTTATGAGATAAGCATAAAAATCTATAAGATAGATTTAAAATTCCTCAATCTGAATCGAAGTATGTACATCGACAAAACATTGAAAATGGTTTTCAGTACATAAATCCAAGATCGGATTTCTTCCAAATGTCGAATGGCGAAGTTTTTCTGAGGATCGATGTACGACATCGAGTTAAAGAAAAGTAGAAAATTGGATATTTTATGTTTCGATAATAGAATATTCCAAATACGCCATGATATGTACTAATCTTTAAATATTGTTCATATTAAGTGTCGTAATTATCAATCGAATCCAGAGAATATTTCGTTTCGAATACTTTATATGGTTGGATCGAACGAAAACAATTTAATATGGTTGTATAATGGTTATACTTTGCATACGCATAATAGTTATGCAACATTTAAAACCCGGATTCGTATTGAAATTAATAAACAATATCCTTTTAGAAAGGATTAATATTATATTTCTCATATAAAATGGTGAAGACAATATATCGGTGATAAAAGTTATACCGATAGCATTTCTCCAAACATGCAACACATTTACGAAATGTGTACATATTTTGCTTAAAGAAAAATGAAGTTGTATGCAAGAGTTTCACAACAACTAAAAATGAAAATTCTACGATGGAATTTGATTTCAATGCGGCTTGCGAAGCCGAAATGGAAACGTTATGGATCAAGGTGTTGATCATACTTGATATTGTCCCAAGTAATAGGATTCTTTGGTTATCTATTTCGATGGTCGAAATAGCATAAAACAAAAGAAACTGAAATAACATAACCACTCCAAACTTATATTTAAATAGGTATTGGATACCTAACAAAAATTGACACTAACAGGAACGTAGCGGAACCGTTTACAAAAACTGCTCTCTTCTTAGTTAAGCATGAATGTCATGCGAAGACTATAGGTATAGAGATACCTAGAGGAGGAATATATTTGAGGTATAGTTATCTTACACCGATAGTCATCGCAGATTATAATCCTAGCAGAGATTATAGGTGTAAACGCTGCATCAAACAATACTTACTCTATATTAGTGCATTTCAAAAATTTTAAATTTTAATTGCATTTATACTTATATGAAAACTTGTGCGTGGTTGTGTAATATGATTACACGAACCTTGATTTATGACTTGTGTGAGCGTCTCCGTGATACGTGATCATGTTAAGTAAAACCGTCACATTTCAAAAGTTATATTTCAAAAACGTCCCTAGTCATGATTAGGATACTTATGTGATAAGTATATCTATTATAAGATAATAGACTAACATGTACACTAGCATATTCGCCGAGGAAATGATTATGTTTTACTAATCATAGGACAAAGAGTTTGTCAAATCGGGAATATGGATATGCATTAGGTTATGCATATTGTGACTTGACCAAAAGTGCGATACCATGACATGGTTTAGTCATTGTAGATGGAATCGTAAGAAAGGGGTCTTAGTTCTTCACACTTGAGATGATCATGGATCAATTTTCGTGCGTAACATAATGCTTAGATATAATCTTCCACTATCTGTAACAGGATGGTCATGGGATTATGATCGGGTATTATCTGAAACACGGAATTTGATGTGAGTCATCAAGATAGAAATTGTTCCTTTCGAGAGAAAGAGATATCCCTTAGGCCTATCGATGAATTGATCAACGAAATCTCTGGCCAGAGTCAATGATATTAATTGTTAATATCGATTGTATTTGTTGATTCAATTCGGTATCGAAACAATAAGTTTAGTCAATCAAATTATAAGGATGACTATCACCATGCCTTTTGATTGACGGATATCGTGAACAAGAGAACTAAACACCACCGTTCGAGATGGGTATAAATGATCACAATCATTTTCGTTTTCAACGTGGGAAAGCTATGATGGATTTCTTCCTAGATCCCTCTCATTAGCCCGTGAGCTTAGGCATAAGTTCACTACCATTGCTTGATACGAACCTACGCGGTCACACATAGAGCTGTCTTATTTCGGGCTTAAATTTCAATCTCTAAGGTTATGTGTACATGAGATGTACACTAGTACTTTATTTAGTTGGATCTTGAACTGAGTGGGAGACTGAAGGAAATACAGTTACAGATCAACTAGTTGAATGTACAAATGAGTGTAGACAAACATACGTGTTCGTCGGAACGATTGGATGCATAATAAGATTATGCAAATCTGGCAGAAATTACATGGTGCGTCATGACGCACCATATTGTGCATCATGACGCACAGTAGAATAATTCTGAGAAAAGCCAATCTGTGAGTATACCGTCACGACGCACCAAGTTGTGCGTCATGACGGTGGTGCGTCATGACGGACGTTATCCTGCGTCATGACGGTACACTGTATAACGGCTATATCCAAGTAAATGTGACTTGTGCGTCATGACGCACCATATCGTGCGTCATGACGGACAGTGATCCGAATTCTGGATTAGCAGTTTTTGATACTCATTAATACTCATTAATTCAGAGATTGATTATATAATCTCTGTAACCTCTCTCTCTCTCTTTTTCCTTCTGATGCTGCAGCCAGTAATCTAGATCTAGAGAAGAGAGAAAAACTTGTTGGACAAGTTGGAGAAAAGGGATTAAAGATTTGAGCAAGCTTGCGGGAATTTTAGGGGAATTCGCCGCAACCGAGAGATGTTAGCTCGAGGTGGATACGAGTAGAGAGATCTAAGTTAAGATTTTCGACTGTGATCAATCGAGAGCAAGGACGAGCAAGGTCGGAGACGAACCGGATAAATTCCGGTTGTATACGACAAATCGGAGCTTCGCATTAGGTGTCGAATCGCGCGGGCGTGGGACGTGCGTGTCGCCGGAATCGAAGCAAGCAGCAGCTAATAGAGTCAACCCGTCTCCGTGATCAATTTCACGCGGTATGATTCTCTATGAATTAAGAGTTAATTTCATAGGTTAGATGCATTTCATGATTCGTACTTTCGAGTCGTTGACGTGGTCCTTGGGATCGGGTCAGACCGGGCCCCTCAATCCGCTGCGCGGGGCTCGGTAGTGACGTCGATACCCAACAGAATATTCCGTTATAACGGAAAGAGGTAGTCCGTTATAACGGATAGGAGTAGCGTTATAACGGATTGGTTGATCCGTTACAACGGACTCTTATGTCCGTTACAACGCACTAGTATGAGTGATATTGAATGTTTTTCCTTGCTGGTCCGTTACAACGGAAGTAAGGTGCGTTACAACGGAGTACGAACAGACTGAAAGTCAGGTACAAACCGAATGGTCCGTTACAACGCACTAGTATGAGTGATATTGAATGCTTTTCCTTGCTGGTCCGTTACAACGGAAGTAAGGTGCGTTACAACGGAGTACCAACAGACTGAAAGTCAGGTACAAACCGAATGGTCCGTTACAACGCAAGTTAGGTTCCGTTACAACGGAACTTATTCTGGATTTCGAAATTGTAATTTGAATTTAGGATTGAATTGAGGATTTGTTTTGAGATTAAACCAAGGGAGATTTAGACTAAATTCAAGGCAGTAATTAAAAGTAAGAGATCAAGTCAAAACACTAACAAAGATTTGATTCAAGCAAACAAGAACTAAAGATTCATTGAACCGAGAATTCTTTACACAAATCCAATTCGATTTTAAACTACAAGAATTACAAGAAAGGAAAGAAAACACCTAGAGAGATGAAGTGAGCTCCGAGTCTCGTCTTGGATGCCTTCCTTGTTGTTTTGAGATGCTAGTGAGCTAGGCAACTCGCACAACACGTTCCTTTCGTACCAATTCACCCGTCAATAGAAGAGAGCTTCGTACCGGTTGAGTGAACTCGAGATTGCAAGAAGTCCAATTGGAAGAAAGCTCCCGAGTGGAATATAGAATGCTCGACTCCTTGCTTGCGTGGATTCGGATGAAGAAAGCTCCACCTCAATCCTCACAACTCGATCTTCGTTGAAGTGTAAACCGATTCACCGAATGAAGTGAGCTTCTATTCGGTGATCGATCTTAGAAAATTATCGTTCGTAGTTGCAATTCTTGCGTGTTCTTGAAAGTTCTTGGACTTGCTTAAGAGGGAGAGAGAGAGGGAGAGAGAGAGAGAGAGAGAGAGAGAGAGAGAGAGAGAGAGAGAATGGGCGTAAAAGAGCGTCCCAAACTCGTGGCCCTTGTGGTCATATTTATAGCACTCATGGAGTCTTCTTATTGGCCACGAGTTGGTGGAGAGGATTGGGGGTAAGGAGGTAATTCCCACCAAAGGTAGGTGGGCAGGATAAGGGCTAAGGATTGAGTGGTTTTCGTGTAGACTTTTGTGTAAGTCTCTATCATGATAATTGTTTGCCTCCCGTCTCATTCATGTACCGAATATATCGGTGTAATATATCGTTTTCACTCCTCTTGACGTGTTGGAGACAACTACACTCTCCAACTTCCCAGAAATTCCTTCTAATTCCTGTGATTAAGCAATAAAACACACTTAGTGAAGAAATATTCATGTTATCTCAAATATGATTAATAAAGTATATATAATTGTTCTTCACAAGGGCTAAAATCCCCAAATTAAGCATTAAATTTGTGCGTTATTTGCCTCACATCAACATAATTCATAACTACTAATCTCGACGTTCTTGAACATTACGGTACTGGACACAAGTACATATTGTATGCCCTTGAATCTTGCAAATGTTGGGTATCGGCGTCACTACCGAGCCCTGCGCAGCGGATTGAGAGGCCCGGTCCGACCCGATCCCGAGGACCACGTCAACGACTCAACCGTACAAATCATGAAATGCATCTAACCTATGAAATTAACTCTTAATTCATAGAGAATCATACCACGTGAAATTGATCACGGAGACGGGTTGACTCTACTAGCTGCTACTCGCTTCGATTCCGGTGACACGCACGTCCCACGCCCGCGCGATTCGACATCTAATGCGAAGCTTCGATTTGTCGAATCCAACCGAATTTTATCCGATTCGTCTTCGACCTTGCTCGTCCTTGCACTCGATTGATCACAGTCGAAGATCTTAATTTAGATCTCTCTACTCGTATCCACCTCGAGCTAGCGTCTTTCGGTTGCGGCGAATTCCCCTAAAATTCCCGCAAACTTGCTCAAAACAATCTCCAATTCTCCTTCACTTGTCACACAAGTTTCTCTCTTCTTCTCAAGAATTAGAATAGATCTGGCAGCCAGAGAGAGAGAGAGGAGAGTTACAGAGATTATATATTAAATCTCTGAATTAATGAGTATTAATGAGTATCAAAAACTGCTAATCCAAAATTCGGATCACTGTGCGTCATGACGCACGATATGGTGCGTCATGACGCACAAGTCACATTTACTTGGATATAGCCGTTACACAGTGTACCGTCATGACGCACGATAACGTCCGTCATGACGCACCACTCATGTGTACCGTCATGACGCAAGTTCGCACGATAACGTCCGTCATGACGCACCACTCATGTGTACCATCATGACGCAAGATAACTTGCGTCATGACGCACTACTCACAGATTGGCTTTCTCAGAATTAGTCTATTGTGCGTCATGACGCACAATATGGTGCGTCATAACGCACCATGTAATTTCTGTCAGATTTGCATAATCTTATTATGCATCCAATCGTTCCGACGAACACGTATGTTTGTCTACGCTCATTTGTATAATCTACTAGTTGATCTGTAACTGTATTTCCTTCAGCAAAAACTACACGAGTTTCCTTTTCTACCCTCTGAATTTGTCTCGTTTTGTTCACATATTTTCTTGGGTCGGTCCGGTTTCCTCTTGCCATCACTTTGTGGAAGTAATTTCGGCACTCGCACGTTAGACCAATAACAATGATCCAAAATAATTGGCAACATTTTGCTGGTACATTTTTTTTAAAGTGTTCATTCGATAGAGTGAAGCACACATATTATAATGACTCGTGTTAATTTTACGACATACCGCTATTATATGGAAGCACACATTCCCTTCCAATTGGGGTATTTGAAGGGAATTATCCCGCCCCCGGACCCGCGGCGGATATGAAGGCCCGGTCCGGTTCCCAAATTCCGAGATCACGTTTCAATATCGAGAGTACGATGCAAAGTAGGATAGTCAATTACCGGTACGAAATGAAGGAAATACAATTATAGATCAACTAGTAGATTGTACACATGAGGGTAGATGAACGTACGCGTTCATCGTAACGATTGGATACACAATATGATTGTGCAAATCTGACAGAAAACATATAGTCCGTCGTGACGGACCGGTGGTCCGTCATGACGGACCATAAAGATTTTCTGCAGTATTACACATAATTATACACAGTCCGTCATGACGAACTGGTTGGTCCGTCGCGACAGACCAAAAAGAATTTTGTGTACCAATATGTGAGTATAGCGTTGTGACGGACTGGTTGTCCGTCATGACGGAGCTGCGTCATGACGGACTGGTTGGTCTGTCATGACGGAGCCTAGTAGTAACGCCTATATCAGTAAATGTGATACGTCCGTCGTGACGGACTAAGGTGCGTCGTGACGGACTATGGTGCGTCGTGACGGACTGTACTCCGAATTCTGGATTTGCAGTTTCTTTTTAGATACTCATTAATACCCCATTAAATCAGCCTTGATTATAAGATCATGGCTGTTTCATCTTCTTCTTCCTAGTATTCTTGCAGAAGGAATTGAACTTGTGAGACAAGTAACAAAGAGAAGAAGAGAGATTGAGAATTGAGCAAGCTTGTGGCAAATTTTAGGGGAATTTGCCGCAACCGAAAGACAAATAACTTGAGATGGATACGAGTAGAGGAATCTCAACTGAGATTCTCTGTTGTGATCAAGGTCGAGCAAGGTCGGAGACAAACCGGAGCAATTCCGGTTGTATACGACAAATCGGAGCTTCGATCTAGGTGTCGAATCGCGTGAGCGTGGGACGTGCGTGTCGCCGGAGTCGAAGCAAGGACAGCAGCAACTACGCAAGAATCAACCCGTCTCCGTGATCAATTTCATGTGATATGATTCTCTATGAATTAATAGTTAATTTCATAGGTATTAGTTGCATTTCATGGTTTGTACGATCGGATCCGTGACATGGTCCTCGGAATCGGATCGGACCGGGCCTCACAATCCGCTGCGCGGGGCTCGGTAGTGACGTCGATACCCAACACGAAATTGATCACACTCGACGGGTTGATCTCTTATCCTCCTTTCACCTTGTCACGTTGGTGACAAAACGCGCGTCCCACGCCCATGCTTCTCCCACCACTTCGTTGACGGTTTTCACTTCTTCGGTTTGATCACAACGAAGAGCCACAAACGTCGATCCTCTACTCGTATCCACCGTGAGTCGTAGGACCTCGGTCGCGGGTGCAACTGCCTAGACGATGATGCACCGACGAACTTGCTTGATAGCTTTCGATTCTCTAAACGGAGAAAACTATTTTCTTTTTCTCTCTTTATTCGTACTCTTTCAACTCCTTGATAGAATGATTAGATTTAATTGCTTAGTTCAGGAGAGAGAAAATTATCCTATTTATATGTAATAGGATAAGGTCACCCAAAAGACACATATTGGACACACAAATTCGTGTGTAATAGAATCTGCCACAAAACTGCTTTTATACATGATCCATCATGACGCACCGTATGGTCCGTCATGACGCACCAATGCCAATTAGTCTCTCGACAAATTACGCACCCTACCGTCATGACGCACCGTATGGTGCGTCCTGATGCACGGTTGTAAAATCCCGGATTTTGCCAAGTAAACAACTATTGCAGACTATACACAGTAGGTGCGTCATGACTAGGGCTGGCAAAAAAAGCTCGAGCTCGACGTTTGTTCGATTTTTTCGAGCCGAGCCGAGCCAGCTCGAACCAACTTCGAGCCGAGATCGAGCTGAGTGTTGTTCGGCTCGCGAGCCAGCTCGGTTCGAACTTTTTTGCACATATACCCCTCAAAAATAATTAAATTGCCATATAACTTCTAAGCCCAAGCAGCCCAAGCCCAAATTTTGTTTGCACAGCTCTCAGACTCCAACCCAACGAACGAACCAACCCTCCACTCCCGAACTCAAACCCTATCTCCTGACTCCGACTCCCTTCGCTGATCCTGACTCGGCGCGGCGCCCTCCCTAACCCTCGAGCGTCGACTCCTTCCCGCCCGGCGCCCGCCTCCTGCCTCCCACCCGGCGTCCGCGCAGCAGCAGCACAGGTCAGAGTCTCATACCGTCATCTCGGCGCTGCTCTTCTTTCCTTCCTCTCGGCGCCCTTCAGCAGCAGCACACGTCGAGCCGGGTCGAGCCGAGCCGAGCTAGCTCGACTTTTTTCGAGCCGAGCTCGAGCCGGACTTTCGAGCTCGAACCCCTCCTACGAGTCGAGCCGAGCTGGCTCGAACCAGACTCGAGCCGAGCTCGAGCTGGGCTGTGTTCGGCTCGGTTCGGCTCGTTGCCACCCCTAGTCATGACGCACCATATGGTCCATCATGACGCACTGTGTAATTTGATTATGCACAATCCTATTGCGCATTCATCCATCTTCTCGAACGCGTACGTTCGTGTGTCCTTGTACGTACACTTTTACCGTTGATCCAAAATTGTATTTTCTTCAGTTTCCCACTCAATTTCAGATCTAACCAAAAGATACTCATGCATATCATATATGCACTATAATAGAGAATATAGCCCGCGTATCAAATACGTTAAGCTATGCACATCACATGTGCCAAAACTTACAGTCAAGCCCGACATAGTACGACTCATTGTGTGACCGTGTAGGTTCGTTTAACGATGACAGTAGGCTGTTTCCAAAGCACTACAAGCCCATAAGAAAATTTTATAGTAGGCTGTTTCAGATTACGTTTTATCCAAATTCAAATTTTACATACATATATATGATCAAATCTGCATAATATACATTTTGTTGAGCTAACACCTTTTTAAAGCAAAAATGCGATCTTTAAAGCAAGAACCATAGACTATCGTGTAAGGTCTAGAAACGCTCAAAATACGAATCTTAATAAGAAAAAAGTGAGAATAACACTCACCTAATCGAAAGAACTCGATAAACAAGAGGTTAATCGAAACCACGCAGAAAATGGAGTCAAAATGGAGCAACTCGAAATTTCAAAGAAATCACTTTTTTGATCTGGCCTACTCGCACAACTCAACCTTGTGAGAATGATGGCTCTTTGCGAAATTTTCGCTTTTTCTTGTTTTTTCCTTTTTTTTTCTCTCTTCTTTTACTTAAGGTTTCATGAATGTATTGTGTAACCATGGTTGGGGATGAGTTCATTAAATATCCTGGCCGCCTATGACATGTGATGTTTTTTGCACATTTCATGCATAATCCTCAACTTAAACATATTTGTAAATTATTCGATTTACAAGTTTGTACGGTTTATTTTACAAACTCTATATTTGTAATATCAATGATTTTGTCATTATGAAAATAAAATCCTATAATATATTTATTTAAATAACTCGTAAAAATGAAATTACGATTATAACCTTTCGAAAACTTTGAGACATAAGAACTCGATTTTAATTTGATCGTTGCAAGAGTTATATTTTTAATATGATCTTATATTCTGAAATTTTAGGAATAATATTTTACAAATATAAAAAACCTGTTTTTTATATTTATTACATCAAGTTTTTTAAGAAATGGATATGAATTCAAGCTTAAGCGCAAATAATGAACGAATCTATTCCTACCCTTATACGAGTATAGTAAAACCGTTCATCCTTCGACTCAATGATGAATTCATTTCTCGGCAATACGAATTTACAAATGTATTTTTCTCCTCGTGATCTATTAGGATTATAATTACACAATGCAACCCGCTCGCCACAGTTTTTGGCAGTAGAAGGTTTTAATTTTATTTTTTTATATTGATTATGTAATTTGTATTTTATTAATGAATTAATTTGGATTTGATTGGTTGAATTTGTTCTTGTCATGTTTGTTTATCAAAAAAATTAAAAAAGAAATTATATTTTTTCTATTTTTCCGACAATTGTCTGATTTATTTTTCGACTCGGCCGAGTCGACCGAGTTCCGAGTGGACGGGCCAGCCGAGTCCGAGTCCGAGCCATGATCCATAGTTAATACTGAAAGCAATAACTTGAAATTTGTGTCTGAAATTTACTCCTAAGCAACAAAAAAAATTCTGTATTTTAGGTTGCTGCAGTGAGATGCATTGATGCACATATGTTTGTTCTTTAGAAACCCGCGTGAAGAATTTTTTTTTTTTTTTGTTGAGAAAAATAAATTAGGCTCTTGAGTCTTACTTCTATTATATTTATTTGTTTATTTTAAAAAGATATTGTTCATAAAAGTTTGAATATATTTGTCCTAATTTTAAAAACTAATCCTAAATGTCTTCATAGTAACCTATACGAACTAGAAACAAACAAATTTCTCAGAAATAATCAGTAAAAGATTTCCTGAATTTTAAATCCTAGTTTTCCCTGTAACCGGAAAAGCTTTTACCGAGCCATGAATAATTTTATTATTTTCTACAAATTGTTATGCGAGTATTTTCTAAAAGAACAAAAATTTATAACAAAAATATTGTAAAATAAAGATGTATTGATATTTATTTTCCTTTCTTACTGAAACAATTGGCTTTTTCCAAAACGAAGTTGTAATAAAAATGAAAATGAAAATTTGCTCTTATTTTGGAACAAGTATGTCATTATAAACATAAACATAGATAAAAATTAATTGAAGAACTTTTTAATAAATACTTGGACGTAATTGCATATAAATTACATTACTTGAAAGAATATGAAATTACAGTTAGAATTCCAAATAATAACACTACCCAAAATAATTAAGGGCCTATAATCATGATTGTCTTCAAAATTCCACCGATCATGAATTTCTCAGTTTCATAAATTTGAATTTTCGAATTTATGCTCTATATATTCTCATTCGAAGAATGAGACCAGTATTCCTTTACAAGATCGCGAAATAGAGAACCCTCTATGTTCATTAGCTTCGTCGGCTCGTCATATTCCACTAGTTTCCCTACAATAGAACAATAATTATTGGTAAACAGTAAAAATAAGTATTATAAGTCTATAATCTCATTCAATTTCATCATACAATAATAGAACAAATTTTCAATACATACCATCACTAATTGCGAGAATCATAGTACAATCCATGACAGTTGGGATTCTGTGGGCGACAGTTATGACAGTACAATCAGCAAACTCAGTACGGATCGTCTTCTGAAGAATCGCGTCAGTCGCGTTGTCTATTGAAGCCGTTGCTTCGTCAAGCACTAAAATTCGGCTTTTCCTCAGAAGTGCTCGGCCCAAACAAAATAACTGTCTTTGGCCCATGCTCCAATTTGATCCTTCTCCGGTAACTATGTAATATAAAAAATAGTAAAGTAAAATTGTGCACTAAGAAATTAAAGATTCAGTTTCGATGCAAAATTATAGGACAATGAATGCAAACTTGGATTGAATGTAAGCATAATTGTACAGTTTGAGTCAAATTAGGGATTAGTTCAGCTAGATTTTTCTAAAATATAAGAAAAAAAAGGAAAATTTAATTTGCTTTATATATGATAGTATACAAAATGATACCTAGTGAATCCAATCCCTGCTCCTTACGTTGAATAGCTTCTTTAAGCTGACATTTACCAAGAACCTTCACCAACATTTTTTAAAAGAATCAAACAAAAAATTCATTAATTAATTTTGTTTCTAATCCTAATCCTAATATAATTCAATTTACCTCCCAAATTATATGGTCAGTGAATTGACCTAATGGGTCCAAGTTATACCTAATCGACCCGTTAAACAGTGTGGGCTCTTGAGGTATAATACCAAACCTAGATCTCAGATCGTGCAAGCCAATTTTTGTGATATCCAATTCGTCTATAATTATTTTTCCTCCAGCTGGTTCCACCAATCGAAACAAAGCACTAATTAGGGTTGTTTTGCCGCTTCCCGTACGGCCTACTATGCCAATCTTGTCACCTCCTTGAAATTTGCATGTTATGCCACGTAGGATCAATGGCGTGTTTGGTCGATATCTTATCTGTTGATCAAATATTTAAATTGAAAGATAAATAATATATAGTGGTTCCTTTGTTTCGCCACTTGTCTACTTTCTCACTGATAGGTGGTAAACGTAATTTGGCGATAAACGAGACGTATGCACAATGAGGTGATTTTTAGAAATCACTTACCACCAATATAATGTTTCTACGTCGTGTTAGTGATTGGCGATCGAGCTCCGTAATATTCAGGAGTTTGGGGCTTCGAGAATTTATTATTAAAATAAAATACAATTAAATTAAAATAAATAAGTCACCTCTAAATCAAGAAGCTCGACTGTACCGACAGCTGGCCAATCTGGCGCGGGTCGATTTTCCTCGATTATTTCAGGGGCTTCACTTTTTATATTCATATACTGATTCAATCTCTCCACTGATATGATTAAATTGGCTAGATTACATTGGTGTTGTATAGAGAATGCAAGGGATATATTCAATGTAAGACCATATGACAAAGCCATCCCAATAAAACCTGCATTTTGTATCTGAGTAAAAGGTCTTTTCATAGTATTTAAAGGGCTTATTATTATTATTATTATTATTACTTGGACTTGAATATTTAATGGGCATAATATTTAAATTGGGTATAATGAGCTTGTTTTTCTTTTTTTCTTTTTTTGAGAAAATGAACTAGGCTCGAATATCCTACACCCATGATTTATTCAAAAGAACAAATTTTACAAAGTTATATATGTGGGCACTTCAAAATCCGAGATGTGACAGTCAAGCTTGATTCTTTCAAAACAAAACAAAAAAGACAGTCAAGCTTGATTAATTGGGATTATTAGTCATCACAATTAAGCGTAAATTAACATATAAAATTGAATTAACAGTTAATTAATATGTATGTTTATTAACATGTACGAATTAATTGTTACTTCAATTTGACATGTTAATATATGCTAATTGAAATATTAATTATTTCAATTAATCATTTTTGGATGTCACACCAAAAATATTGAAGTCCATTTGAGGAGAACAAAAACTTCCGACTCAAAAGAGAAATACTCAATATAATTAAATTATTATAAACATAGAAAAAAAAAATTAATTTTGCCACTTTATAATGAGTATATAAAGAACATGATTTATAACAACACTGATATTAAATATTGTACCTGGGCTAAAGGTACCGGGAGGAAGCAAAGCAATGACGAGAGCAGAGGAGGTCAAAATAGCCGCACTTATAATCTCTACCCTTTGAATCAACCACTCGGTCGACGCGAAATTATGCAAAAAAGAACTTGCATTTTTGTCAATAAGCTCGAGATTTTTTGCGAAGAAACGATCCTCTTCATCAAATGCCCTTATGGTTGCCGCACCCGCAATTGATTCCGTTAAATAGCTTGCCATGAAAGATTTTGTGATGCCGTTTATTCGCATTAGCTCCTTCGCTGATGCTAAATAATATCTCTATATAACACACACAAAGTGAAAACATTATTACTAATGATAGAGCAAAAGTCAGTGCTACTTCAAGGCAAAATAATATTGAAAAGGATGGTTTTTTTTTTTTTTATCTATATTAATTTATGTACTCTATGTATTAAATAAATTCGTGTATGAATAAGTTTAGCGTGTGGATAAGGTTAACGACCCATGTAATAATTGGGAATGTCATGTAAGGTTTGCCTTGTTCAAATTGTAAAAAGTTGTTTATGAAAATGACCGTTAGAAATTATAAATATGACATATATCTCCTATGTTGTAATTTATGAAATCTCAAACAAGGTTATCCTAAAAAAATAAAAATCACAAAAACTGAAAAAAGTGATCATAAATCATGAGATCACAAAAACATAATCCATATTTTGAAATAAATTAATCAAATAATAATATTCGTGATCCTTGCAATAATTACGGATGTCATGTAGGCTTTGATTATGCAAATTTTAAATAAGTTGTATATATTGTATTTTATGATATCACAATTAAAGTGATTCTCCAAAAAAAAAAATCATCAGATCACAAATAAAATGATCCATGTCAAAAAAAAAAAAAAAAAAAAAAAAAAATTTAAGAGTACGACATGTGTAAAACAAATCTAATTTATCTTTGTGTGAATTTTTTGGTGTTTTGTATTCATTAAAAAATTCTTGGTTCCCTCCCGGAAAGAAAAAAATCATAATTTTTGCTTCAATTAAATTAGTAACTACCCTAAATCTAATCACAAAACCCCTCCTGTCAAAATCAATACAAACAGACTATAAATCGTAACAAATAGGATACTTAAACATTAAAAAAGGTAATTATTTCATACCTGTAATCCAATGACTAAAATGATCATTGGTACTGAGACAAATAAAGCTTGCCATGTCACCACAGATAATACTCCTAGATTTGAATATGCATTCGCTATAGCAACTACAGCCCATAAAAAACCAAACGGTACATCCAAATCCATTAAATTCAAATCTGAAGATACCTATATGCAATATATATTTTTTAAAGTTAGTCACTTATAATTTTCACCATTATTCAGTATGCACTATCAAATATCAAATGGATCATAACGGAGAAAAAAAAAATAACTCACCCGGCTTAGAATTCTTCCGAGAGGAGTACGATCGTAAAAACACACCGGTGCACGGAAAAGCGAATTTAGCAATTGAGAAAACAAAGATTCAGAAGTCTTTAAACCAAGTACAACCACAAACGCGGTTCTAAGAAACAAAAAGATAATCATCACGAATCCTATAATGGCATAAACCAATACTAATTTAAGCGTGCTAACATCCGAATTTTGCACATTTGCAGCCATCCATGAATTTTGCAAAATCTGCCCGGAAACGAAAACTAATTGTGCGATGCAAATCAGAAAAAAGTAGAAATATCCTTTGTTTTGGGATAAATATTGCATGTAGGGTTTTATGTCGGTGCCGCCCCTTTCTCTCTCCTCTTCCTTTATTAGTTGATCTGATACGTCATTTGTTGATTGTTGTTCTAGGGATGCAATTCGTGTTATCTCGAGGGTGTTGTCGTGAAATTTGTTATTTTGAGGGATTATTTTGTTAAGTTGATCCACGCCGACATTTTGTTTGTTTGCATGGACTAGTTTTTGGAACTCCTCGCAAGATGCGAATAGTTCTGGAAAAGAGGATGTGCGAAAAATTTCTCCCTCTAACATAAACTACAAATATATTTCAAAATTGTTGAAAAATCATGAAAAATAAAAAGATTACGTGAAAAATAAAAGGAACTGAAAGAATAAACGTACCACGATGGAATCAAATGTTGATAAGAAACCAACTTGATGAGTAACTAAGAGAACTGTCTTGTTTGCTAATGCCCCCATTACATAATCCTGCGCAACAAATTCAAGCTCTAAGTCCAATAAAAAAAACCTCAAATTAAAAAAATCTATCTAGTCAGTACAAGTTATATTTATTAAACTCATTTAAGTAATAATTATACGTAAAAATCATATAAATTGATCAAAATCCTATAATAAATAATCGTTTTAATTTTCTATCCAAGTACATAGAAGTAACTATAAAGTAGGGATAATCATAAATAAAGACAAAATTATTACACATATTTGCCCACCATTTGTTATCTCATAGGAGTTTGAATCAAGTAAGTTCAGTTCAAATCAAACTGAATAAAATCAAGCAATTTAAACTAAATCGAACTATATTAATATCGACCGAACCATATTTAAATCGGCCGAAAGTTTTGAACAAATTTTGAACCAAACCGAATGAGCCGAATTTTTATTTGCTTTCTTCAGTTGAACAAATTAGAAAGTTATAATCATAAAATAAATTATTTAATAAAATTTTAAATTAACATATTAGAAGAAAAAAATGACGTATAATTTAGTATGTTCGGTTTAATCGATTCTCAATACGCTAAAAGGAACCGAATTGAATAAATCGAAGAATACCGATTTTTCAGCCAAACCAAATCAAATAAACCGAGTTTGATGCAGTTCTCAAATAACCGGAACCATTCGACACCTCCCCACACACACGCAATCAAAACTAGCCTTAAAATACCTAACGGATATTGTAATAATAGTCGCTTCATTAAGTTATTTTAGTAATTACCATTTTATTATACTTACAATGAATAAACTGCTAGCTGTGTGGGCATCAACTGCACTAAAAGGGTCATCGAGTAAATATATATCAGCATTTTGGTACAGTGCTCTTGCCAGTTGGAGTCGTTGTTTTTGGCCTCCACTGAGATTAATACCTCTCTCGCCTATTATTGTCTCGTCACCAAAAGGCAGCATTTCCAAATCTTTTACTAATGAGCACCTCTCCAGAGTTTCATGATATCTACATAAAAGAAAATTATTCCATTCCCAGTTTGCAGTCAAAATACTGATCTAGTTATAATTTTAAAAGATATTTTGTTGTTTAAAATGTTTACTGATACTAGAGTTTAATCGTTGTTTAAACATTAAGAAATGACTAGATTACAATACCTTCTCGCATCCATGGCCGAACCAAAGAGGATATTCTCTTGCACCGTTCCGGATTGGATCCATGCTATTTGAGACACAAATGCAATCTTTCCGCGAACGTTGATCTATAATTAATTACTACAATTAATAAGACAAATATGATACATTTATGGATAAATATAAAGAAATAAGATGCATACCGTTCCATGAGTCTTCGAAACCTCGCCAAGAACAGCTGCAAGTAAACTCGATTTTCCCGATCCAACTTCTCCACAAATCGCAACCTTTTCCCCTTTCTTCACTTGCAAGTTCACATTCCTCAAATTTGGTCTCGATAAATCCTCATCCCAAGAAAAACTGCCTGCTTCAATCACTATTCGATTCTCAAAATTCAAAAAACCCTCATTTCTTTCTTTTTCATTTTGCAATTCTGAGGCTTCCAAAAACTCGGAGATCCGAGTGAATGCCACCTTTGCTTGGATTACAACACTTATTATATTAGAAATCATACGAATGGGATCTTGTACAAGACGCACAGTAACAACAAATGTAAACACATTGCTTGCATCGAGATGGATTCCTAGAAAATAGCTTGCTAGAAAAGTAGCTGCCGAGACAAAAATTGGCGCAGACCAAAACATGAACGAGCTATATTTTTTGCGCATTTGAAATGCTTTAATCAATTTATGTTCCTCTTTTCTAAGATCTTCCACCACTTTCTTAAAATGCCCCTCCCATGCATAAAATTTAAGTGCTTTCATGTTCGTTAGGGACTCGGACATGGCGTTGAGTCTCTTGTTTTGGGCCACCATTAATTTTTTTTGAAATTTATGTTGTACATTTGCTAAAGGGACGTTGATTGCAGCAGTTACTATTATTACAACTAACGAAAAAATCGTTGCGAGACCAATCACATTGTAGAGAATTATTAAAGCGATGCATAGTTGTAAAATTGTTGTCCATATTTGGTGAAACCAATAAAAGAACTCGCCAATTCTACCCGCATCAACTATTAAATAATTCATAATTTCACTAGAAGAATGGGTTAGTTTGGCAGAATTTGACAATCTTTGTTGTTTTTTATATATCATGGCAGATAATAATGACCGAATTTGCAACCCGGTTCTTTTAATTCTAAAATACCATTGTCTCTGAGAGAGGGACTCAATACACTTAGCGAAAAATAATGATAACGCTAACACACACTTTTCGTATTTGAAAACTTCTTACCTAGAAGAAGTTTTTATGAACAAATTTAATATTATGGGTCCCGAGGAAAGAGTAAGAATTTTAAGTAACGCAAAAAAACCTGATATCAAAATATCGCTTTTATGGTGCGAAACTATAATCCAAAATAGTGACGGCGAACTTGTTTGTTTTGCTTTGTTTAATTTCTCCAAAAACATATAATATAGGGTCCCGGCTCGATCTTTCAGACCGAGCATGGGTATATCTTTCTCTTCTAAGGGTTTCTCATATCCTTTCTTCATTAATGGATTTAACCATCCAAAAAACATTATGCTAAAGAACCCCGCAGCTGAAAGGGGTGTCACATTTGTATTGGAATCAAATTCATTAACCAAAGGCCTTGATAATTTTACATATCCTTTCTTCATTATTTTTTTGTTTATAAGATTATCATCAACTGTGGTAAGTTCACATATACTAGTCTGCCCTTTTTCACACACCATATATGTACCTATAATTATAAAAATTTAGATCTTTTAGCAGTATTCTCGAAAGAAAGCTATATAATCCAAGATAAGTTGACGTTATTTTGAGATAATTTGGGGTTAATTTGTGAGAGTAACCATTTGTGATGAAATTGTGATCATGGTCTAGAGAAATGGGTTAATTTCATAATTTAAACTCCGCAAACTTAAGAATTTTTTATTTATTAGATAGGTGACATGGTAAGTAGGGATGTTCACAAAACTCTCCAATCCGATTTTAACAGGTTTGAAAATTATTGTGTCCGGCCGCCCGAGTTAAGATTTAAAATAATCCAGTTTTGTTATGCGTTTGAGGTTAAAAGTATTTATTAACCCGACCTGACTCAGCCCAGGTGACTAAAAGTTTGTAATTATTTATTTCATGTTATATTCTTTTAAATTTTATTGTCATTATTTATTATTGAGATTTTTAGATGTTATAAATACTAGCTGTCATAAATAATTTATTTAATGATTTTATTAAATTTATATTGTGATTTGTGTTTTTCATTATGATCATGAAAATTTTTACACGTCATTAAATGTTCAAATCTCAATACAAATTTAGTGACAAACAAACATTAAGTACAAACGTTTGTACTTAATTAAGTAGATTAGTTTCTCTCTTATATCTTATTATTTCTTTTGTAGTTACATGATTCATCTGCGGAGCTTTTGCAACAATAATTTAAACTTTGTCATGTTAATATCTTCATTATGAGAGAATACAAATTTAAGAAGTAAGATTCATATAAATAAAGTTATATTTTATGATTGAGATACAAATTGTGACATTCAAAATTTGCTATGATTGGTTTGTTTGTTAATTATTTATATTTGCTGTGATTGGTTTGTTTGTTAAGAGTATGTTTATGATTTAATTAAAAGATAGTTTTCTTTGTATATATTTGGTAAACAAATGTCGCAATAGTATATACATAGTAAATATAAACTTGTTCAAATCGCACAACTCGTCCTAGATCTCGAATAAACTTTTAAGTAATATTGGTTGGGTTGGATTGGGAAATTCAAAACTCGTTATAACTGAGCCGAATAATAATTTCGACCCAACGAACACGGTTGATATAGACCCTAACAAGTATGTTGTGAATGACTCTCGTTTAACTTGGGATGCAAACAGAGCGGATATGGTCGAATATTTCTCATAGTATTTGTTTTATTTTTCGGATACACAAATACAAATAGTATACATATACGGATTCGATTTGGATATTATACGAATATGATTCGATAAAAATAAAAATATTATTAATATATACAACTTTTACTACGTCAATTTTATATTTATTATGCATTTTCTTGAACATATTTAACTATCACTAATTAAAACAACAATAAAAAAATCACAAAGAAATAAAATATGGGAAATATATATGGATATTATTAATATTTGAATCTATCGATATCTTGTATTCGGATACTACATATATGAATGATATTCGTATCTTCAAGCAAAATTTTTTATCGTATTTGTATTAAAAAATTTTATCTGTATCCGATATTGAACACCTGGGTAAATGTGAAATGAACGGAGAACAAACGACTAAATGGATGGATTCCATTTGGGTCGAAAAATGTTTTTACTTATTTTCATTACTTGTTAAAACATCAATTACTATAGGGAATTTGGAAGAAACATGAACTTTACATACGAGTTATTAAACTGAAATAACAAAATAAACTTACCTTGTTTGTCTTCTCTTTCCATTCCTTGCGATGAAGAAAAATAGAACGGAGGGCTGGCAACACATGGTAGACCTTTCGGGATTGTGGAATATATAGAGGTCTCCATGGTTCGGATTCAATTTGGATAGTTGTCAAATCATATTTGTATCCATATTTCATCCTGGATTTGAATAGGATTCTTTTCGGATGTACATGCGGTTTGGATATAAGGGTTCAGATGCAATTCAAATATTATCGAATAAGAATAGAACCCGAATCATGTTCGATTCTTCAAAAAGAATATATATATTGACAGCGACTTTCATTTTAGGCATTTGTGTGACACATCAAAAAGCACATTGAATTATTGGTTCAGAAAAATTAATATTATCTCATAATATGATATTGATAGTGGAATATTATTCGAATTTATTAGTATCAAAGCTGTTTTGGGGGATGTTTACTGTCATTGTTCTTCGTTAAGTTTTGCTCACGATGGTTCTGATAAAATTATAAAATTTGTTATAGTTTTGCCCACCTTGTCAGAAAGTCAAAGATTTGATTTCCATTCAGGCAAAACCCCAGGAGAACTATGATTTTTGTGGTTTTTAAAATATTTGATGAAAGTAGTGTTTTGGATAGGTTTGGCCAGAGAACGATAACATATGAATGGATGGTCATTTATTATAAAAATAAACATATATATATATATATATATATATATATATATATATATATATATAGTCCTGTTTTTATATTTGTTACGTATTAAAATATACAATAATAAAAATATGGACTGAAAATTAAATATCACGCACGCACACACACACATTGTAAGAACTTTTTTTTCATTCATAATATATAATAACAATATAAATCAATATTTTAAATAGCGGGTAGCGGCACGCAACGTTTTTGACGTTTAATTTAGCGGTTAGCGTTAGCGGGAGATGTAGCGCCACTTCACCATCGCAGTGGAGTTTGATCAAAATTATTATTTTTATAATAATACAATATGCATATAAATATAATTTAGCGGCCCAATATTATAAATAAAATTATATCGAATGCTTATTTATATCAACCTCACAAACTAACATAAATTAAAAATTCATCTCTAAGAAAAATTTATTATTATCGAATGTTTACCTCCTAAAACTCGCTATAGCGCCCCTGAAGCGCCGTTATTTAAAACACTGATATAAATAAATTGTGTTTACATCAATATTCAGAATGTTAATTCTTGTGTGTTTCATATATTTATAATAAGAAAAAATATGTAAATAGTTTATACAAATATATCCATATCTGAAAGCATGAGTACACAATGAGATATTCACATTTGATAGTTATTCGGATCCAGACTTAATAATTCATGTCTTATATCAGGATGTGTATATGTAAAAATGAACCCGGTCTCGAATTCGAATATTTTCGGATACAATTTTTTTGGATAAGGTTCCGATTTGGTTTGTATATTACACAATCCATTACCTCCCGAGATCACATAACATTAATCTATTTAAAAAAATAAAATATGCTTGTTGATCTGTTTTATGCTAATATATGTCGCCGGCCTAATTATTATTAGCGTTGCTGGATTTAAAAAATACATAAATGTTATAAATATGAATGTATTAATTATAACTTAGTATGTTATGTTTATAATTATGTATGAGTATGAAAAGTTGAATAATTATTGATACGTACAAACATGAAAAATACACATTGAAATTTTTACATTTCAACATTCACATTGGACCAAGGAATGTCATGTTTTATATATAAACATGATTTATGTGTCACATGTATACACACAATTCAATTTATTAATAAAGATTTCTCCTTCTATATTTCTTGTGTTGTTTTACCTTCCATTTATAACAATAACAAATATATAAAAAATATTTAATTGTTATATTATTAAAATGTATTATGCGCCAATAATAATTTGCTAATGAGATCATAACCCAACTAATTGAGTGTTTGACACAAAAGAGATTATTGATTATAGTCTTCTTGATATTAATGAATGAAGGACAAATAAATTTTGAAAAAAATATAATCATTGAAATATGTATAATGAATATTTAAAATAATATAATTCACAAGTGAAAATATATAAAAACATTCTAGATATATAAAAAGTATAATGATAATGATGGACAAATGTTTTTTATTTTTTATTTTTATTGAACAACCGTTAGGCCAAATGTTGTAAACGACAATCAAAGCACCAAGGCACGTTGAAAATCATTGCTCATGTTTTGTATTCATTAATATGACTTAATATATGTAACCACACGAAGATCTTCCAAATAAAGAATAGGATTAAATTGACATTATCATATTGTGGCATGTTGGTTTTATATTCAATGTAACAGTACAAGTTAATATTATATACATATTTTTTGAGTTAATGCCTCGCACTTTTTTTAAATACGGACACGACATGCTTCATGCATCACCGTAAATATGATTGTTCGACTTTTTTTTTCTTTTAATATTGGTACGAGATGCTCGCTCCGTCAATATTCCATTAATATTTAGATCTTCCCAAATAAATAAAAGGATTGAATTGACATTATCATATTGTGGCACGTTAGTATTATATTTATTAAAGTTCCATGACATGTTATTTTTTGGATAATTATACCATGCCCCTGAAAATTCCCCCACCACTCGTGATTGAATCACCCATGCGTCATAGGCGCATGGTATTGAACCCCAATTTGAATTCAAATTTCCCCCCAAAATCATGTACCATTGTATTGTTGGTTAATTCATTTTTAAATAATTATGAAATATTAATTAATAAATATGATAAGTAATAATTATTTTGTAACATATTTGTCAGATAATTAACATGATTAAAAAATAATATTTTTCTAATACAACTAAAAAATATATTAATCATTTCAATTAACCAAATTAATATTTGTCACATAAGTAACAACATAATTAAATTAACCAAATTAATAAAATTATGTTATGACCAATATTTAGTTCATAAAATTAAGTCAATTAACAAAATATCATTATTATATAGTTATTAATAATTGCGAACATTTATCCAAAAAATTGGTAATTATCAAAATCAATTTATTAATTATTTGAAATTCCAAATAAATCATTTCCAATTAACGGTTAATAAAAATCTGTTCCATTAATAATCATTTCAAAATATCATTATTATTTCACACAAAGTAATCAACTAATTAATAAAATTAATTAATAACTACTTAATACAACCATTAATCTCAGAAAATCGACTCGACTCGCATATTAACAACTAACTAATACCACCATTAACTAAATTAATCAAATATTGTGTAAAAAAATACATTTACAAATTAACAAAAACCAATACACATATTAATTAACAATTAATCTCGCTCACAATCAACTCGACTCTCGAGACCTAACCAAACCGTACCCGCCATCGAACCGTACCAGTCATCGTCGTCATCCTCGTCGTCGTCGTCGTATTTGCATTAATTAAACCGTACCAGCCATCGTCCGCATCCTCGTCGCCATCGAACCGTACCATCCATCGTCGTCATCCTCGCCAATCAAACCGTACCAGCCATCGACGCCGTACCAGAATCCGCACCAGTCTTCGCCAATTCAACCGTACCAGTCCAAATTAACCGTTAATTCGACATTCAACCGAAGTGTACCAGTCATGAATCGAGACGTCGTCTGGTACGAGCAATGACGAGGGTCAGAAGGGAAGAAATGCACGGTAAATTGGCGGTGAATAACAGCCTCGTCAATCGAAGTGTACCAGTCATGAATCAAGACGTCGTCTGGTACGAGCAATCCAACCGTCCCTATGCTCAATCGAAGTGCACCAGTCATCACCCTGAAATTACTCGTTAATTAGTCGGTATAAGTACTTAAACCTTAAATTCCTCATTAATATAAACTCGATTTGATTCAAAAAAATTAGTACCTGAAAATTCGTCGTCTTCAGTTAATCGGTACCAGTACTTCAAACAACTCGATTAATGCAGCCAAACTCTGAAATCAAATCGATGTGAGAGGTCGCCAGCTCCATCTTCTGCTTCATGAGCTAGGGTTTTCAGTTTCTGGCCATCGCCAGCTCCATGCGTCGTGTGTGTGTGTCGTGTGTGCGTCTTGTGTGTGCATCGCCAGCTCAAATCGCTGTGAGAGGTCGGATTTTTCGGCTAGGGTTTTCAGTTTCTATGGCAAACGAAGAGAGAAAGACGAGACGAGAGAGCAAGCACGAAGAGAGAGAGAGAGAGAGAGAGAGAGAGAGAGAGAGAGAGAGAGAGAGAGAGAGAGAGAGAGAGAGAGAGAGAGAGAGAGAGAGAGAGAGAGAGAGAGAGCTCGAATCGCTGTGAGAGCTCTGTTGGTTCAAATTTCCGATTGTTTGATTATCTCAAAAACAATGTCGATACTACTAACAAAATCTATCAAGAAATATGTGTAGGAGATATAGGTGCAAAAAGCAATGAGAAGATCAAAATGAAAGGATCAATCAAGAATAGCAACGAACAAGACATCGAAGAATCAAGAATCACGAAGAAGATCAAGATGTAGAAGAATCACGGAATCAAGACATCGAAGATTCCGCAAGTTGGGATATCAATCTAATCACCAAAACAGAGTATAGGTATCCCTAAACTTGTTTATGTATGATTAAGCTCAAAATAAAGTCAAACAATTATATTCGAAATCCATCAAATTGATGAATTAAAATAAAAGGCTGAAATCAGTATGTCCGTTACAACGGAACTCATTGTCCGTTATAACGGACATACTCGTCCTATTCAAGATTGGAATTCACAACATAGTCCGTTATAACAGATTAACCAATCCGTTATAACGGACTCAATCAAAGCGTTGTAACGGAATAATGTCCGTTACAACGCTAATTAAATCTAAACTTGAAGGATGTCACAGAAGTATGTCCGTTACAACAGACCTATGTCCGTTGTAACGGACATTGATCTCACTTCAGTATGATACTCCTCTCTTCAAGTCCGTTGTAACGGATTAACCAATCCGTTATAACGGAATGCCTTATAGCGTTGTAACGGAGTATTCTCCGTTACAACGGGAATGAAATTCTAAATGAAGAAGAGTTCGTAGTATGATGTCCGTTATAACGGACACAATAGTCCGTTGTAACGGACTTCATAACACAGACTTCCGTTATAACGGACATATGTTCCGTTGTAACGGACTGTGTAACAATTCGAATATAATAGCCGTAACGGCTAGTTTTGACTTATGGTCCGTTATAACGGACATTCAGTCCGTTATAACGGACTATGCAGAAAATACAAGGTTGGGAAGGGTCTATGTGTTATATAAATAGAACCCTTCCCTCATTCTCTCTCTTCACTTCAACCATCCAAATTATACATTTAAAAGAGAGAAACCTTGCAAGCTCTTGAGCTCTTAATCTTCTAAAACAATCTTAGAGATTAATCCTTCTTTCTCACTTATTCAAATACGATTCCCAACTTGCGTGACCGATCACGTTTTAGTTCGTATTTAGAAATTGTAATAGGCTAGTACAAACAGTGTAAAGCCCGCTATAGATCGATAGAAAACGTGTAAATCGATCTAGGCAAGAACCTTGTAATCGAGTGAGTTGGAATTCAATCGAACGCCAAAAAGGCACAAGACATTCCCGGAGACGTAGGTACTTGCCACTAATCGAATCGGTCGATTAAGCAAGTAAAGGGTGAGTTAAAGCTACAGAGCAACCACCTACCGAACTCCGTAATAAACATCGGGTGTTCAAGTGTTCGGTATTTTTTACTCTAATTAAATTTCATTAATTAGCTTCCGCAAGTAGAATTTGTATACCTAGTCGAAAATTGCCCACTAGGTTACCTATTCACCCCCCTCTAGGTTAGAATTAACCAACAATTGGTATCAGAGCAAAATACTAACCGTCTCTTTGTGTAAAGTGACAACTTGTATAACGATCATGGCCTTCATTAATAATAAGAACCAAATTACAACACACCCGAAACACGCTCCATGGAACAAACTAAAAGATTATCTACAAGGTGGAGATATATCGAAATTGAGACGCGAACGAACACACGAAGAAAAATGTCCAATCTATAAAGGCAAAAAGAAAACCAAACAACTCGGTAACGCTAAGGCTTTAATTGTCACATCGGATCCATGGGGAGATTCGGAAAGCTCAAACTCATCTTCCGACTCGGAGTATAATGGTGTACACACAATCGCAAATGCAACCCTAATGGCGGAATGCACTCCTTCGATGGATGATGTGGTAGAAAGAGCCATTCAAGCAATGCTCCTCCAACGAGGTCCAATACCGAGACCACGTGCACCACACTCTCCGAGCTTCACCTCTCATGCATCTACATCCAACCCATCGCCGGACCAAGATCATGAGGTATTTCTTAAACCAATAATATATTAAACTAGTTCAACCTCGGATTCATGTTCCTCACCAAAATTAAACTCACAACTCGAACTTGAATCATTCGACGCTCTCTTAAGAGACGTGGATGAACCAAGTCCAAATGAGAGAAAGGTCGAGAGCACAATTCTAGCTCTAAATGCAAAGGTAGCTTCCCTAGAATTATCGGTCAAAGCATACCAAGCACAATTGAAGGAATTCCAAGGCTTTTCAAAGTGTGAATGCAAGAACCTCAACCTTGAGATATCTCACCTAAGATTAGAACTCCAAAACTCCAAAGTAGAAAATGAATCCTTGATGAAGGCTCGTGCATCATGCGCACCAATCACCCCGTCATTGGATCAAATATTGAAAGGGGCGTTAGTGGGACAAAAGCCAAACGACAAGTCGGGTCTCGGGTTCAAAAAGGAGAGTAAACCCGGCCTCTCAAAATCAAATGATCAAAAAGGTAAACGGGAGAACAATCAACGAAACAATCGCGGAAATGCATTCATATACCGTGATCAAAACAAAGGTAAAAATGTTAGAATGGAACACCCTACACATAATCGGTTCTATCATAGGGATAACCATTTTACGCAACCATCATCCCATAGACGTACCGATTTGGGACGACCCGAGTGTTGGTTTCAACGAGGATCAAATGGGTATTTTTATGAGGTGAATTACCCCGCCAACCGTCCATATCAACCGAGGGCTCCTAAACCTTACAACCATACGCACAAACCTTTTCAACCGAAAAACAATTTTGTCAACTCAATCAAACCGATACCTCAAAAGAAACCCCTAACAAACCAACTCTCAAATTACTTTGTCAAGAGTTCCGAAACCATCAACAAACCGACAATTGCTTTTTGCAATTATTGTTGCAAGTTAGGACACATATCCACGAGTTGTGATCTTCGCCACCCAAAATCCACTACAAATTTTGTATGGATGCGTAAAGATAGACACACCATGGGTCCCTCCACCTCAAAGGGTGTTGGACCATCAAGGACCTAAATCATGTGTGAAAAACTCACTCCCTCGCCTCTCTACCATAAGCCAAACATTGAGGGGGAGTACGAGTACAAGAATTCATATTAGATTAACTTTCAATATGAATTCCCTATTTTTTTTAATTATCTACACACTTACAAAAAGGGCAAGAAAGGTATTTTGCTTCCATGTAGGTACACAAGAGCGAAGAGAGAAGTCGAAGAGCTCATCGTATACAAAACTTCACGATCTATCTTAGAGGAAAAATGAGCTCTAGAAATCGATCAATAACTCTCCTTCGTAAGCTCGGCTCTCGGGTCCATGACCGGAGCAAAGGTATAATCGCTATATAAATGACTTAAAGCATTAGAGGTATTTTTATTTCTACAAATATCATCGATGATCATGAATACTCGCATACATATTTTATACAAATTTTTGTAAACCAATTCTTTACGAAAAATATGATTTCATATCTATAAAACCTATTTTAAATAAACTATAAGTTTTTGGAATTTTTGGAAACACCACTCTCGTCGAAAATCAAAATTTAGCAAACTCGTCACAGAAATATGTCCGTTATAAT
This sequence comes from Luzula sylvatica, assembly GCA_946800325.1. NCBI lineage: Eukaryota > Viridiplantae > Streptophyta > Magnoliopsida > Poales > Juncaceae > Luzula > Luzula sylvatica. Next base: position 26,924,444 of record OX326958.1, on the reverse strand, counting down.
GCACCAATGTGCGTTACAACGGAACTCCAGGACGCAAGCTAAACCCTGCTGAAATGATGAGTTCCGTTATAACGGATCAACCAATCCGTTGTAACGCACACGTCCATTCCGTTATAACGGATGTTCCTGCGTTACAACGGAACACATAACACCGAAACTCCTCTCCTACCATATACCTCCGTTACAACGCATGAACCAAAGCGTTATAACGGACATGTGCGTTATAACGGAATATTTTCGTTGTAACGCACTTCTGCAGGACAAATCAGATTTCGCTCAAATCAGAGTTCCGTTACAACGGACTATACAACGTTATAACGGACTATAGAAACTATCAGTTTCCTGAAACCCTAGCAGTACTACGTTATAACGGAACTCAACTTCCGTTGTAACGGAGTTCGGGAAAACTGCACAATAAACCCCTCGCCTGGATTTTCTTTCCACTATCTTCACTTCTCTCCACTTCGTAAAAACTACTCCTCTTCCCAAAACCTCCGAAAAATCTCTCCAAAACCGAAAACCTTCTCAAATCCCTCAACTTTAAACCTATCCACTTCTTCAAAACCGAAAATCCAACCTATTTAAACCCCTAATTCTTCCTAAAATCCTCCAAATTCTCAAATTTCTCCCTAATCTCCTCTCTCCAACATTCAATGGCATCAAAGAGTAGAAGCAAGCGTCCGATGCCCACCGGTGCTCGTCGGTTCGAGTTTCACAATACGGAGAATCATTATCTCTATGAATCGATCACTAAAGCTCGGAGATATCAAAATGACTTCGCCAATCGCGCGGTAGGCGCATGTTTCTTCGTCGAATTTCCGGCCGAAGCAATCTCTCTACGCGAGGCCGTTCAACCTCGAATCACAAATTGGAGCATTCAAGGATTGTGTGATCTTCAACACCCATACTACAAAGAAGTAGTTCGCCTATTCTATGCTCAAGCAACCCATGATCATGACAACAACCTCATACAGAGCTATCTCTTCGGTAAGGAAATCGTTATTTCCGAAGAAAATTTGCGTGAATGGTTGGGCTTGTTCGATCATGGGGAAAAGTTTTATATTAGTCGTGGCGACTCATACCACGGCAACGACTCGGAAGAACTCGAGAAGATTACCACCAACGATCGCGAGTACGAGTACTCCACCAAGTATGAACCTAATCTCCGATTCATGTGGCAAATCGGAAATAACATCCTCGCTCCCGTCGTCAAACTCAAAACCAATCTAGACGGCCGAAACAAGGTCTTGATATACAACCTTTGGTATCAAGACTCGCCCACCATTAATGTCCCGTACCTCATCATTCGGCACATGGAGTACGCCCTACGGGTAAACACCTCCTCTCTTCCCTATGGCCATATCATTTCATTGGCATGCGTGAAATTGGGTATAGTCATACCGGACACGGAATGGCCACTCGGAGTCACTCCTACCGAGAACCTTGCGCACCCGGATCGACTCGAAAGTCTCAGACTCACCCGCAAGAATAGATCCGGAGGTCGCTCGGATCACTATATCGTTAACGATCGCCGAGCCGGACCTTACTTCTTTCCGGAAATCCCCGCCGAGTGGGTTCGATTCGATCCACCGGCCCAAGACGCAAACAACGCACCGGACCAATCGCGACCAAGGAAACGACAAGCCATAGGAGAACCGGGTGAAAGCTCCGGCTCGGGAACTCAACCGTCGCTCACTCTTGACGAGATTCGTTCACTTTTCGAGGCATCTAATTTACGTTCCGAAAGTGTGCGAGATCAAATGCTCGCGGACAATGCACTAACTCGCGAAACCATCATCGCGGATAATGAATTCACCCGCAACACCGTAAACGCGGCCCGAGCCGAGATCCTCGCCGACAACGAACTCACCCGCACTACCGTAAATGCGGCCCGAGATGAGATCCTCACCGACAACCAACTCACCCGATCTCATGCTTTTAACCTCCGTGAAGAAACCTATAGCTACATGGATCGTCGTCTAGATGCCATAACCCGTCGTCTCAACCGATTCAACAATGATAACGATGATGAGAACGATAACTCACCCGGAGACGATTAGAGAGGAGAGTGTGTCTAAATAGCTCATTAGAGTCTAAACCTACTTTTATTTTAAATTATTAGTAGTATATTTCATATGTTGTGTTGAATTATGTTGAATGCATGTTTGCATCTCAAGTTTATGATTGTACGAATTCATGTTTAAACTTTTGATTCCGATCTCCAAGTGTTTTGAATTTTGTACGTGAAAAATGTTTGAATTAAGTGTCACATCTCATGATTAAAATATCTTTATAAATATTTCACAAATCTATATCAAAACCATTCATCGTATGCGAGATATCCAACTACATAAAAGTCTAACCAATTGTGGTTTGCAATTAGTTAGGGGGAGCTTGTATGTAGGGGGAGCTTTCCTTCATGATTTTTTTTATTTCATTTCCTTTTGATCCATTTTCAAAAAGGGGGAGAAAAGATAATCATAATGGAAAGATGCTCGATAATCGATGCATCTCTCCAAATCGACATTGTTTTGAAATGAATCAAAATGGGGAGTTTGTTGGTTCAAATTTCTGATTGTTTGATTATCTCAAAAACAATGTCGATACTACTAACAAAATCTATCAAGAAATATGTGTAGGAGATATAGGTGCAAAAAGCAATGAGAAGATCAAAATGAAAGGATCAATCAAGAATAGCAACGAACAAGACATCGAAGAATCAAGAATCACGAAGAAGATCAAGATGTAGAAGAATCACGGAATCAAGACATCGAAGATTCCGCAAGTTGGGATATCAATCTAATCACCAAAACAGAGTATAGGTATCCCTAAACTTGTTTATGTATGATTAAGCTCAAAATAAAGTCAAACAATTATATTCGAAATCCATCAAATTGATGAATTAAAATAAAAGGCTGAAATCAGTATGTCCGTTACAACGGAACTCATTGTCCGTTATAACGGACATACTCGTCCTATTCAAGATTGGAATTCACAACATAGTCCGTTATAACGGATTAACCAATCTGTTATAACGGACTCAATCAAAGCGTTGTAACGGAATAATGTCCGTTACAACGCTAATTAAATCTAAACTTGAAGGATGTCACAGAAGTATGTCCGTTATGTCCGTTGTAACGGACATTGATCTCACTTCAGTATGATACTCCTCTCTTCAAGTCCGTTGTAACGGATTAACCAATCCGTTATAACGGAATGCCTTATAGCGTTGTAACGGAGTATTCTCCGTTACAACGGGAATTAAATTCTAAATGAAGAAGAGTTCGCAGTATGATGTCCGTTATAACGGACACAATAGTCCGTTGTAACGGACTTCATAACACAGACTTCCGTTATAACGGACATATGTTCCGTTGTAACGGACTGTGTAACAATTCGAATATAATAGCTGTAACGGCTAGTTTTGACTTATGGTCCGTTATAACGGACATTCAGTCCGTTATAACGGACTATGCAGAAAATACAAGGTTGGGAAGGGTCTATGTATTATATAAATAGAACCCTTCCCTCATTCTCTCTCTTCACTTCTACCATCCAAATTATACATTTAAAAGAGAGAAACCTTGCAAGCTCTTGAGCTCTTAATCTTCTAAAACAATCTTAGAGATTAATCCTTCTTTCTCACTTATTCAAATACGATTCCCAACTTGCGTGACCGATCACGTTTTAGTTCGTATTTAGAAATTGTAATAGGCTAGTACAAACAGTGTAAATCCCGCTATAGATCGATAGAAAACGTGTAAATCGATCTAGGCAAGAACCTTGTAATCGAGTGAGTTGGAATTCAATCGAACGCCAAAAAGGCACAAGGCATTCCCGGAGACGTAGGTACTTGCCACTAATCGAATCGGTCGATTAAGCAAGTAAAGGGTGAGTTAAAGCTACAGAGCAACCACCTACCGAACTCCGTAATAAACATCGGGTGTTCAAGTGTTCGGTATTTTTTACTCTAATTAAATTTCATTAATTAGCTTCCGCAAGTAGAATTTGTATACCTAGTCGAAAATTGCCCACTAGGCTACCTATTCACCCCCCTCTAGGTTAGAATTAACCAACAAGCTCAAATCGCGATGAGAGAGCAAGCATGAAGAGGCTCGCGAACGAGAAAATCGCCATTAATGGCGAACGAAGAGAGAGAGAGAGAGAGAGAGAGAGAGAGAGAGAGAGAGAGAGAGAGAGAGAGAGAGAGAGAGAGAGAGAGAGAGAGAGAGAGAGAGAGAGAAATTAGGGGAAGAGAGAAGTTTATATGTATCCCCGAAATTCTTCTTCCTATTGTTCGTTAATGCAGAGGGTATTTTTTTGGGAGACTCTTTGCAGCCCCTAGTATTGATAGCCCACGTCATGCTGATTCAATCAGCATTGACTGGGGGAAACTGGGGGGCTTCATATATGAGCTCTTATTTTTTTGCGTTCATATATAATATATGTACGTGGTTATTAGGGATGTCAATGGGTTGGATAATACCGTGTCCGACGGGTACCCGATCCGAGTGGGTCGGGTAATACCCGGTTAAGTCTATCCGCGAGCCGGGTATTACTTGATTACAAAATATCCGACACGAGTGCAGGTAGGGTATGGGTGAGGTCATACCCGATCCGTGGATAAACCCGACCCGAACCCAATTCTTAATAATCCTAGTTATATTAATATTTTAACCTCCTTAATCTCACTCTTCTCATTTTCTTTGTTCATCTTCCATAGTCCCTTTCGAGTATCATGTGTTTTTCATAAGATGCGGATGAAGAGGTTTAGATAACTAATCGTACGAAATGAACAATCGAATGTAGTGATGTCAATATTATTTTACGTGATTTAAAAAATGTTGTGTTGTGTATTTTGTGATTTTGTGATATTATTATGTTACGTGATGTTATCTAATTTGAAAATATATTTTCATTAGTATATTTTAATATTTTTGTATATATTTAACTATGGATAAATTTTCCGCGGGTAATTAACCCGCGGGTACTAAATGAGACGGGTAAAATTACCCGTTTAGTTGACGGATTGGGTACGGATATTACCCGATTAAGATGGATAAGAGTATGGGTGAGCCTATACCTGATCCGAACCCGACTCATTGACATCCCTAGTGATTATTTGGTATGATATGTCTGTGAGAATTGATCTATTTCAATTAGTTATTCGTGACTCATATATGATTGATGTTTGTTAGTTCATGAGTACACAATATGATGTTATGTCTCATGTGTTCATTTTTCCATGGTTTTTTTGAATTGAGAAAACAATATGTGATAGTTATTCTCAAATGGTTTTCTGTTTTTATTTATTTATGATTTAATTATTCTCAGTGAAGATTCTATCAGTTACATTTTCTTTCTTCTTCTTCATACATAGGAAACTGCAAAATTGGTTCTCTATTGGTATCGGAATAATTATCAACTTATATATAAAGTTACAAGAATTACCCTTTTTATAGCAGACCACGTCATCACATTTTAAACTTATGTATAAAGTTACAAGAATTACCCTTTTACAGCAGGCCACGTCATCACATTGTTATGAGCCGTCTGATCTTAGGTTAATTTTACTGCATGTATCTATGTCGTGTTTTGGATCTGGTGTTCGAACACAAAGCTGCAAAATATATATCATTATACTACGGACCATTGTGAACCATGTTTATTTACATTTTTTGCGTCACAATACATATAGGTCAGCTTTTTCTCTCTCCTCTTCTCCAGAACATTCATGGCCTCGCGAGAAAAACCCTAAGGCGATTCAACGACAAGAGAGAACGACGATTCCTCTCTCCTCCGCTCAGTTCTTCGACGCTGCTGGACGATAGTCTTCGCTGCCGCAAGAGAGAAGAGAGCAAACCCTAGCCTTGAGTTGCTCCAAGGAAATGAGAACAAAACCCTAGCGTTCAGTTATGCCAAGGAGATGAGAACGAAACCCTAGCCTCCTTGTGTTGCGCCAAGGAAATGAGAAAGAAGCCTCTAATTGCATCGTTTCTTCACTGTGAGCCGCAGCCGTGATCCTTCCAGAGAGATGAGAGTGAAGCCACTCCGGGTACGATAACGTTTTCTCTGATTTTTCACTTTTCTCTGATTTTACTTAGTTTCTCTTGGATTTTTTTGTTTGGTGTTAAATTCTGGTATTTTCTGTTGCTCAATTTCAGAATTGTACCAGTTGCGTCTTGCTTCAATTCCCGGTTGGTTTATCTAGATTTGGATTTGATCAATCTTATCACAAACCATAGTTGAAAAACTAGGTACGTATAATCCTTAAATATTTCTTCAATTTCTTCAATTTTGTATTGAATTATTGAATTCCGACTGAGCTCCCAGACCCCCTCCCACAACACCCCCCCCCCCCCCCCCCCCACACACACACACCACACACACACACACACAGATCCCCAGTCTCCACAGACCTCCCCCTCCCCCCCATACCCCCCCCCAGGTAATTTTCAAAATAACCCTCAATTTATCAATTTTGGCATAACATAGGGAGTTTTTTGCAAAGCCTGCTCAAATTTTTCTAAACCATAATGGTTTGTTTTTTCTTTTCACGTGATGAAAACACACGTTCGAGCTAAAGAGGGCCGAGCCGTTGGATTCAGCTTGAAGATCGTCAACACGAATCTTGATGTGCTCAGTCCGCGGGTCTGCATAAGGAGCGTGTTGTTGTGTTTTTTATTGAGTACGTGGGGTTGAGTTGGTTCCTTTTATTATTTACGTGACCGCTGTCTCAGCTTTCGCGTCTTCTTAATTGAGTACGCGGGGTAACTTATGATTTATGGGGTCCGGCTTCGATCGAATCTGTTCAAGCATGCTGGCTTTTCTTATTTACGTGATGGTCATGTCGGGTTCCCGTGTTCTTTATAGAGTACAAGGGATTGAGTTGGCTCCTTTTAATTTTTACGTGATGGTTGTCTCGATTTTCGTGTCTTCTTAATTGAGTACGCGGGGTAACTTATGATTTATGGGGTCCGGCTTCGATCGAACCTGTTCAAGCATGCTGGCTTTTCGTATATACATGATGGTCATGTCGGGTTCTCGTGTTCTTTATTGAGTACGCGGGGTTGAGCTGCCACCTTTTCTTTTATGTGACCATTGTCTCGGTTTTCCCGTGTTCTGAATTGAGTATGCGGGGTTGCTGTGTTCGCTGGGTAATATTGGTCCTCTTCAGTTGTCATGTCCCACCAAAGCTTTCGTAAACCTCGCAGGGTACCGCCCACCAAAGCTACCCTGTGTACTCAATCAGAAAGCGACAAACAAATTGTGAATGTTGTCATCATCATCATCAGCATGCCATTATCACCAATATATCATCATAATATAATCAGCATATCATCATATCATACTCATCGCATCATCATCATGTCATCAAAATTATCATGATCATGATCATCATATTTTATACACTTACAAAAGCCCAACAACAAAAAAATTTCAACGATTCAACTCTATAATGTACTTTGAAGCGAATCATGTATGAAAAATCAAATACGAATATGAGTAAGTACAAAAAACGAATAAAAAAATAATTACGAATACATTACAAGTACGAGTACGCAAATTAATTATGATGATCATTATAGTAACAAATGTGATTGGGAAAAATATGTACGTACAAAAGCTCAACAACAAGGACAATTTCAACGATCCAACTCTATAATGTACTTTCAAGCGAATCATGTATGAAAAAATAAATATGAACAATTTGAACGATCATCATTGAAACGAATGTGATTGCAAAAAATATACGTACTTATGAAAGCTCAACAAATATAATAATTTGAATGATCTAGCTCTATAATGTACTTCAAAGTGAATCAATTATGAAAACCAAATACGAATATAAGTAAAAATAAAAACACGAATACAAAAAGAAAATACGATTGCAATTATGAATGCATTACAAATACAAGTGCAGAAAATGATTATCATGATCATCATAGTAGTGATTGTAAGTGAAAAAAAGTTATGTGCTTATGAAAGCTCAACAAAAAGAACAATTTGAATGATATAGCTCTATAATGTACTTTATTCGAACCAAGTATGAAAAAGCAAATACGAATACGAGCAAAATAAAAACACGAATACAAAAAGAAAATACGAACACCATTACGAATACATTACAAGTACAACTATGAAAACACAAAAACATATGAATAGCAAAACAAAAAAGAAGCACGAAACAAACAAGATCGTACAACTATGAAAACATAATAACATATGAATAGTAAAAACAAAAAAGAAGCACGAAACAACAAAAATCTAGCTCTATAATGTACTTTGATGCGAACCAAGTATGAAAAAGCAAATACGAATATGAGTAAGAATAAAAACACGAATATAAAAAGAAAATACGAACACCAACACGAATACATTACAAGTACAACTATGAAAACATAAAATCATATGAATAGTAAAACAAAAACAAAAAATACGTTGAGAAAATATAAACACAAATTCAGAAGTCAATGTGCCAATACAAAATACACATACTCCATGATAGACATGTATGTAAATTTGAATTAGAAACACAAACATAAAGTGCGTACAAGAAAAAAAAACACAAGGTAGAAACAAACACCAGTAGCAATATTGATTCATTACAACCATAAAGGCTTCGTTACAAACCCCATTTGTGCCTTATGTAATGGAGCACCAGAATCCTCTACCCACTAATACCTCGAATGCTCGTACACCCATGCCACGTGGCGAAACGTAGAAAGAATTTCCATGGCACCTATAAAACTATCTATCCGCCAAACCGTTGTACAAACATGGTTGACAAACCGCGAGCGACTAAACGATGAAGACAAATCCCCATGGGAGACGCTATGGGCGGCAACCAATTGGACTATCTGGAAACAGAGAAATGCACGAATATTTAATGGAAAGATCTTATTACCACTCCAGGTAGTCCAGATAGCACATGTAGAGGCAATCCAATGGGCAAGACTGGCGACGAAGAAGAACCTCCGATCGTAGCTGGACGACTGATGCCATCTTAGTTTTTTTTTTTTTTTTACTCTTCAAAAGTTTTTTTTTTCGGTGCTTACAAACTATGTAATCATCCCCTTTTCTTTTATTAATACAAGACAAGGACAAATCGAGAGATTATCCTTTTTTCAAAAAAAAAAATGAATACAAAGTGCGTAGAGATGTATAAAAAAAAAAAATAACAAGAACTGTTTTTGAAGAACTTGCAAGAACTACTAATTCAAATTAATTATGAGATGAAAATTAACAAGATTAATGCAATAACTACATAATTAACATGGGCTAAATATAAGATTAAAATTGATAAGCCATAATGGGTTGAACCGATTCGATTCAATACTCATTTGCGAGAGAATGAGCTGAACTAATTTTGAGTCAAATGCCAAGGGGCGTATCCTTCAAATCACCATGTGCAGAATCCACACAGTCAAATTAAACTGAACTCATCGACTCGCCATTTCTGCCTTTGACTGGACCTCTCCATTTCCATTCGCACCAGAGATTTTATTCACTATCAAGAATAAGCAAATTTCAATTTAATTTCCATTCGCACCAGAGTTTGATTTAATTCAAACTAATACTGGAATGCTAACCTGAGACAACAGTTAGAACCAGTATTTGATCTTAATCAACACTGATCGATCGCAATTGGCAAACACATTTTGGGCATGTTTTAATTCTAATTGACATAAATTAATCCAGTTGAGACAACAATTCAGTCTTAATTGACATTATTTAATCCAAATTGACATCATTTAACCTTAATTGAAACATTGATTGCAACACAATGAAATAATAAATAACAAGTGCATATATAAATCAAAATTAATCAAGAAACTAATTAGAAAGATTGCATTGGAATAGCAAAGAGGCAGGTGAGCATTGTTGAAAAATCACACGACGAAGAGGCAAGTTAGTATTGTTGAAGAAACGGAGGTTGATGTGAGGAGGAAAGAGTAAGGAGTCCTTCTCTCGCAAGCGTGCATGTGAGTCCTCCTCCTGAAGCTTGAGAGGATCGAGCAACAGTTTTTGCGATGGGAGAAAGGTAGAGGTTTGGAGGTTCGGAGAGCTGTTTTTCGCGAACGAGAGAGAAGAGAAGTGAAGTGCTTGGATGAAATCCCAGGATGATAGCTCTCAGTTATTTTGTAATACAGAAAATTTAGATGTATAACACAATCCAGGAATTTCACGGTTGAAATACAGTACAACTAACAATCAAACAACAGATTTTGATGAAATCTTGGATATTAAAGTACATATCCATATAAATCCCTCAAATCAAACAAGCCCAATATGCTATGTTGCACGGATACGGATACGGATATCGTATCCAGCACGATACGGATACGCCGATACGACAATTTTCAAAAATCATATGATACGATACGTCTATTATATATAATATTTTATTATTTTATTAATTTATTAATTATGATTTATATATTTAATGTTTTTATGCATTATATATTCGACATAATATATGTTAAAATTTTTGTTCTTCCAGAAATAACTTCATATTAAGTAAATGTTTATTATATTTAATGATATACCTATATGTATTACTCATTTATTTCGATTTCAAATTTTTATTTTTATTTTTCAAGTATATTTATGTTTACGTTAGAAGTATCCGACAAATATCTGCAAGTATCCGAGAAGTATTCATTATTATTTCAAAATCAAATATTCGGATACGCCACGTGGAGTATCCAATACGTATCCGACGAGTATCGGTATCCGATACGACATCCGATACGATATGACTTGGTTTTTGAAGTATCCGCGTAACATAGTCAATATGTACTTGCTTTGTAGGGTTGTGTATGATATTTCTCATTTCAGTGGGGTATATGTGAAATTTTGAAGTTTTGTAGCGGTAGTCTTGAATATTTTTTTTGAAATTAGAATTACCGATTGGTATATTCTATTTTTTTCATTAACCAAGAAAATTGTTTACATCCGAAAAGAGAGAAAGAAAAACTAGATTTAAAAGGTTAGTTACAATGCTATGTTGTCCTATAGGTTCATTTAGTAGCCTTGATCCATTGTACTGTATCTTCGAAAGCCTTGTTAGCCACTACAATTGGGGAAGCCGTTTGTCCTTGAAATATTCGCGCATTCCTTTGTTTCCATATAGACCAATTTACGGCCGCCCACAAGACTTGCCATGGAGCCTTATCTTCTTTTTTCTGTCTTTGCGTATTATATATCCATGTTTCGACAATTGATTCTTTGCCCTCCCATCTAACCGGTGTGTTTGCGATTCTTTCTATGAGTCTCCATGTCGCTTTTGTATAACTACATTTTACTAATAGGTGATTCGCGGTTTCATTTTCTCTTTTACAAAGTGGGCATATTTCATTATTAGGGAAGCCTTTTTTTTGTAGGATATCCGCCGTGTTTAGTCGGTTGTGGAGAGCCAACCAATGAAAGAACTGGATCTTAGGCGGTACTTTAATTTTCCATAAGTCTTTGGACCAATATGAGATTATTCCCGGGTTTCGGAGGAAGTTGTAGGCCGATTTTGATGAATAAATTCCTACAGATTCCCATTTCCATATAGTTTTGTTATCAAGTTCGCTTCGTATCGTTGAGATTTTATAAAGAGGCATTAGTTTTATTAGATCTTTTATGAAGAATGAAATAGTATTTTCGGGTAGTCTTAGGAGATCGTCCGTTTTGTTCACCCCGTACAATTTTTGTAAGCAATTAGACCATATGCTTTCTTCTTGTGCATCTATTTTCCAAAGTGCTTTTTGTATGAGCGATTTGTTTTTGTCTCCTATATTTTGGATTCCCAATCCTCCAAATTTTTTTGGTAAAGTAACTTTTTCCCAATTTATTAGGCAACTTCCCGGCGTGCATTTATCGTCCCCTTTCCACAAGAATGTCCTTAAAGTTTTCGTTATTTCGCTTATTACTCCTATTGGTAGTAATGTCGTTTGCATTTGATATATGGGTATGGTACTTAGCGTTGATTTTATTAAAGTTAATCTTCCTCCGAAGGATAGTAGTTTCCCCTTCCACGAGGAGATTCTTTGTTGTATTTTCTTTATAAGTGGGAGGAAGACCAATTTTTTTGGTCTTATTGCCGTCAATGGTAATCCTAGGTGTTTAGTAGGTAGTTCTATCTTTTGACATCCTAGGATGTTTGCAACGGTTTGTTGGGCTCGTATTGGGATGTTAATTGGGAGGAAGTTAGACTTATGTTTATTAATTGAGAGTCCCGTCATTTCTTCGAAAAGTTGAATCGCTAAAGTGATAATTTTTAGATTGTTCGGGCTCGCCTCCACATAAAGAAGTGTGTCGTCCGCGTATTGCAATAATTGTGTATCGATTTCCGTCATTTTGGATAGAAAGGGGTTTATATTTTTAATTATTTCTCGTAGCGTGTCGATTGCGATATTAAACAATAAAGGGGATAGAGGATCTCCTTGTCTTAGGCCTCTTTGATGGGAAAAAAAACGGTGAGTTTTCCCCATTTATTTTGATCGATGACGAAGATGAGATAAACAAGTTATGTACCCATTCAATCCATTTTGTAGGGAATTCTTTATGTCTCAATATGTTCTTCATAAAATCCCATGATACATTATCAAACGCTTTCGTTATGTCTGATGATAGCATGATTGCGGGGATTTTGGTTTTTTTATAGAAGTTAAGGTATTCCCTTGCCGCAAGGAATGAGTCCGTTATAGTCCTTTTTTTTATAAAAGCCGGTTGATTTAAGGGTAGTAAGGTTGGCAACATCGGTTGTAGTCTATTGGCCATTAGTTTTGTTATAATTTTGATGGGTATATTTATCACACTTACAGGTCTATAATCGTTTATGCCATTTGCATCATTTTTCTTTGGGATTAGTGTTACGGAAGCTTGGTTAATTCGCCAAAGATCTAATTTATTGTTGTGGAAGTCGTTTACAATCGTTACAAAATCATCTCTTATTGTTTGCCAATAGTTATGGACATACTCCGCGGGTAATCCGTTCGGACCGCAAGATTTTTTCTTTTTTAGGTTCGCAACGACCGAGTCTATTTCTTGGCCCGAGAATGGTTCTATAAGTGAAAGTATATTTTCATGGGTCGTAGGATTCGGTATTAGGGTTGATAAGTTGACCAAGGTCGCATTTGGTTTTGAACCCATTGTGTTTTTGAAATGTTCATAGAATTCATTAATTATTTCTTTCGTTGCCGTGAAGGTTTGATTGTTATTTTGTATTTGTGTGATGTAGTTCCTATTTCTCCTTTGTGAAGCTAAAGCATGAAAGTAAGCGTTATTTTTGTCTCCAAATTTTACCCAATTCGATGAGCTTCTTTGTTGCCAAAAAGTTTCCGATCTTAGAGCCAATTCTTGACTTTTAATCTTTAGTTCAATTCGTAGGTTTTTTTCTTGTTGCGTTAGTTGTCTCGTTTCTTCCGTCTTATCAAGCCAAGCTATGAACAATTTATTTGTTAAAAGGGGGGGGGGGCTGGTTTATCGAAGTTATGTTTTGCCCATTCATTTAGGCTTTTGGAGGTTCTTACGATTTTGGTAATGAAATTTTTGGCCGCGTTGTTATTATTGGATCCCTTCCATGCTTCTTCGAATTTTATTTTGGTTTCGGGTTTTAGTAGCCATTCTCTTTCTAGTTTGTAAGATTTTGGGCTATTTGTTTTGGGTGTGGAGAACGTTAGTTTTAGTGGTGCGTGATCGGACGTTATCATTGGCAATTGTTTTGATTGCATTATTAAGTTTGACGTTAAGAAGTGGTGTGAGACTAAAGCTCTATCTAGCTTGGATAACGTTGGATCCGGCCTTTTGCTTGTCCATGTGAATGCTCTTCCACTTAGTGGTATCTCTTCCAAATTTGAGATATTTATGAAATTATTAAAGCTTAATATGTGGGTTTGTAAGTGTCCTCCCCCCGTTGATTCATTTAATGATCTAATTAGATTGAAATCTCCTACTAATCTCCAAGGATTGGAATTGTGGTTAATTTGAAGCAACTCGTTTAAGAAATCTTGTTTTTCCTCATTTGAGGTCGGTGCGTAAATGTTTGAGAGAGTGAAGGTAAATCCGTTGGCAAGAGATAGTGTAATTGATAACGAAAAATTTCCTTGTTCTTTTCGTTGTAGTTGGAAGTCGTTAGACCATGCCGTCATTAGACCTCCTCGTGACTCCGAAGCATTTTTGCTTTCGAAATTGTTAATGTGGTTCGGACATACTTTTTCATATCAAAAAAATTAGTTGCGTTGTTTTTCGTTTCTTGCATACAAAATAGGTTGCGACCCGCATTTCTAGTGGTGTCCTTGACAAGTTTACATTTATCGACCTTGCCAAGTCCCCTAACATTCCAAAATAAAATAGAAAGAAAATTAAAAAGTTTTAAATTCATAATTTAAACTTTTGGTAGTAAACGCCCTAGTGGCTCAGAGTGGACCATTGGGTCCATAGACTTCGCTCTCGTCGCGATAGTCCACCAGTTGGTCCATGTAGTCGTCTTCGAATCCGAACTTGTTCGTAATTTCTGCAATTGGATCGTTTTTTTCGTTAGTAGGCAAGACACAAATATTATGCTTAATAGAATCATTTAGTGTGTTGGGCCTATTAGCCCTAAGAGAGATAGATCCTATTAATGTCGGTTTACTTTTTTTTTCTTTTTGTTATTTTCATTTATTTGGGCTTTGATTTTTGCTGCATTATCTCTTTGGATATGAGCAATTGTTTTATGTAGAGAGTCAGAGGCTTCTAATTCTATGCCTTTTTGACCTTTCCTGCTTTCATTTAATGTTAAATTGAAGTCGCTGTCTGGCCCCTTGACCGTATTTGGCTCTGGCTCGCTAATGTGAGTAAATTGTATACTGGGCCCTTTCGGCTCTACAATTTGTGGGCTAAGCCCGCATAACAATCTAATTGTTCGTATTTGTTCCGGTGCCAGACCCGTAGGGTTCGATGCTTCGTTTTCTAGAGACGTAATATAGTCGGTTGCTTTTAATTTATCCTTTATTATAATTTGTGGTTTTAATAATTTTATGTTTGTTTTTTTTTTATTAGAGGCTTGTTTGGTACCGTCAAAGAAAGTAATTTTCTTTCTTGGTCTAGAGGAAAGCCTTTTATTTCTTTGAACGTACTGAATGAACTTTCTTGCCATTATTTTATTATTATTCTTATTACTATTTGTATTTTTTATTATTAAAGTTGTCATTTTATCATTATTGTCTGTACCAGATTGAGCATTGCTTGATGATTCTTTAGATGTAGTATTTAGCATACCTTGGTCGTCAAGTAAGAGGGACCTTTTTACTGTTGATCGATTTGATTGTTGGGCATCCTCTTGCTTGTTCTTCCCTTTTTGCTCCCTTGACAGCAAATGAGTGCCTTCCCCATGCCTTGCATTTACTCCTCCTGTCAGAACAATTCTTGCATTTAATTTCTCTTGAGAGTCGCGGGGAATAATCTGGCGTGACCTCCCATCAGTCGGTGCATTTAATTGCTGAGTGTTGTGTGGGAGCAATTGCAAAGACTCCTCCTGGTTTTGTGTGTGGCTTTGTGGTCCAGGGTTGTAGACCGCCACCTGCCCGCTCGGTGCATGGTTAGGGTTTGATGGTTCATGAGGAATTATGGTTATCGCATTTCCCAGTCGTTCTTGCCCTGATCTTTGGACCCCCTCCTAGCTCATAAGCTTGATCCGATGCTGCTTCTGTGACAGATTTCATGTTCTGTCCTTCGGTTTCTTCATCGGCCAATTCTTCTAAGCGCTCGATTGTTTGTTTTCTTTCCGCACCCATCAGTTTCCCCGAGAAGATGAAAGGCGCCATCTTGTCTTTCTCAGTCGAGGGTGGCGCTAAATTCCAGAGCTTGAGGAGAATTGCTTGCCAATCGATCCTATTGTCATCATCTGCTGATGCCCGCAAGCCATTTTCCTCGGGGGATTCTGGGGAGCTCTCGTCGGTAAACTGATGTCTTGATAGTGCTCGATATCCTTCAGTCGAAGGCTCGGAGTCAGTGTTGATGAATTTGTTTAAATGTTCCTGCGTTCTTTCTTGTGAAGGTGTGTAGTCCGGGGGCCTGGGATAGTATTGTCGTTCGTCTAACACTGTCAGGGGTCGGATTCCGATATCGTAAACAAATCCATCTGCCAGATAGGTGGTTACCGGAGGGATCCAGTTCAAGTTATGTGTAGCTACCACCACCTGAATGGATTGTAAAGTTACGATCTCCGAGAAAGGTTGGTGATCGATTATGGTTCCAAATCCGTTACAGATTTGGTTGAGCTCTCTCTCACACCATGCTTGCGGTGGAACATTAGATAGCTTCAACCACACTTTGTGGTTATAGTAAACGATTAGAGCACCCATTGCCGGTGACCACGGAAAACAAACGAAACCGGCTTTGGAGAGAGTTGTGGTGGAATACTCTAAATAAATTCCTCCGTCTATATCTTCTGGTAGTTTGAGAAGATATTTACTATCCTTCCAAAAAACCAACTGAAATTGCATCGGCCAATCTTTGGTTCTCCTCACCAGCGCTATGAGAGTAGTAAGGTCATGCTCGTGAGCCATGGAAGCGTCAATTACGATGGCTCGGTTCGGCTCGTTTAGCTCGGCTTGATGGTCGTCCGTCTCGCGCATGAAGCAGTAGGTTCGCGGGATCCTGTCTTCTGGCATAACTTCACTGGCTGGACGTCCTTGGGGGATCATGGCACTGATCTGTGCCTCGTTGTTTAACCGCTCGGGACAGCCTGCATAGTTATTTATATGTTAATATATTCAAATATTCAAATTAGGACATATAATTTGGTTTGTTTTGTGTTTGTTGCAATATGTTAGTTTGTATGCGTGTTACATAATATATGTTAATGTTAGTTATTTTATCATTTTATCATTTTAATAAGTGTTTTAGTTTTAGTTTTGTTTACTTTCATTTACATCAATATTATTTGGTTATGTTATTTTTTGTTTTGATCACCAAAAAATAAACAACAAATAAATAAAAATCACAAAGAAGAAATATACAATGAAAAATATTAACATGTTACATGATGAAAATCCGCTGCGAAACGGGGGCTAGTTTTCCTAGAATATTAGAGAGAGATGAAAGAGTCTTGTGTTTTCTCATTATTTTTGAAGGAAAAGTGAGGAGAGAAACAAATAAACATGATTTCACATTCTCTCTTAATCTCTTAAATTCTCTCCGGTCAAACACATGTATCACTTGTCATGGATTTAAGTGTCATTTCTCTCTTAATTTTTTAAAATCTCTCAACAAATTAGTGCTAAAACGAACAAATATAAAATATTTATGTATTGTTAATTTGCCACTCTCACAAGCATCGGGATTTGCTTTTTTTTTACTGTTTTTACATCAAACGCGGCTAGATTGGTAGTGCATTCAGTCTTATCCTATATTTATAATTAATTATTTTTATTTAATTGATGATTTTTTCAAAAAAAAAATCATTATTATACAAATTAAAAAAGAGTTTTGAGTATTTTCCAGTCATCTCTTTTAATTAATATGAACAGAATGATCGAATAGAATATTAATTTCGTTGACAAAATAGAGTTTCTGGTTCTTTGAGGAAAAAAAAAGAAAAGAAAAAACTGAGTTCCTGCGCGGAGACTAATTAATTAGGAATACCCAAAATATTTTTTGAAAGAAAACATACTTATTTAAATTTATTTATTTTATCATGCAAATAAATATAACCAACAAATTGACATATCAACTAGGAAACAAAAAAACTATAACCCTCCTCTCCAAACACATTTAAATCACCAAAAGTTTTCCCGAAAAATAAATACTTGCAAGTTTGTCAATCAAAATTCCATCACATCGAAATAAAACATAGCTTTAACTTTTGACAGAAACAAGATAAATGTAACATAGTTGTTTGCCCTCTTCTTTTTCTCGTAACGTCGTCTATTTTCCCTCGACGTCTCTTGTATTTTCAACTTGCTCGTCTTCTTTTACATTTACGCCCTCCGTCCCCGTATCACTCTTCACGTACATGATTCGTTTAAAATGAACAGTAAAAAAGTTGATATAGAGACTGAGAATTGTTCTTACAGAACAAAATAATCTTCCAAGATGAGATTTAATGAATTTTAACAAACGAGACAATGCTCGATGAATATTATTTCTCTTTCGATAAAACAACTCTCGCTCTCCGAGGTAACTCCAAAACGTTTCCTCAAAATCCTTCATATCATCTTTGATCCTCTCTGAATTAAAAAGTTTGTGCTTTTTTGGAATTTGAATCTCTTTTTTTAACACGTATACTTTGTTCTCTGCTTCTGCCTCGCTTAACTTCCTATGTGAATCCTCGAGCTCGTTTTCGAACTCAGCCAAATAACTCTTCAATTTGGAGTTCTCCTTCAGAACCTCACTGAGATTCTGGAAATGGGTCACTGCCTGATCTTCTAATATGGTCACATTTCTCCTCAAGTCCTTTATCTCCATATTTGCCCTGAAGAGAGCTTTCTCTAATTCAGCATTCTTTATCAAAAACTCCTCCATCTCAATCCCAGATTTCTTCGATGCCTCTTTCTGCATGTCTATCTCCTTAGTTGCATCCTCTATTTGACGAGAAAGATCACGTTGAATCTCAACTTCTCCATTTAAATGCTGTGCTAATTCATGTTGAAGTTTCTCCTTTTTTGCTTTTAACAAACTTAAATCTTGAAGATAGAAGTTCTTTCTCCCATTAGATTCGATCTTTTGTTCATTCAATGCATCTATTTGCTCAGTTAGCACGCGCACCTTTTTTTCCAATTCAACATTACTCGCTTCCAATTGACTCAATCTTGGTTTAACCATCCCAATCTCATGTATCTTTTGCTCGAGTTCTGTATCTCCTCTTTTTTTTGTTCTCCATTTCCAACATTTTCACCTCTTGTAATTTCATCTTGTGTTGCAGCGACTCTATTTCCAACATTTTCCCATTGTTTACATTCTCCATCTTCTCTATCTCCTCTTTCATTTGCTTTGATTGTTCGAGACTCGTGTTTTCTACCATGAGTTCGAAAACATTTTCCTCGAGAACCGTGCAGCTTATTTGAAGCGAAATATTTTCGCTTATTAAATAAGAAATACATTTTTTGCATTTTTCAAACTCCGTTAATAACCGATTTTTCTCCATTTGGATTCCTTGGATTTCGAGACTTAATTCTCGGTTCAAATTTTCCATATGGTTCGAATCGAATTGTGAAATTACCAAATTACCCCTCAGTTCCTCCTTTATGATTTCATTTTCGCCTTCGAGAATATCGAGCTTCGAATTAAGAGGGGCCTCTTTATTTACCATCTCATCCTTCAAACATTCCAAATTTACACTTGACCCCTCGATCTTATTCATATGCTCGATTTTAATCCTCTGTAACTCGTTCAATTCCAAACCTAAATCTTTCAAAACCGAATTCAAAACCGATAATTTGATTTCCAAACCCAAATTCAAATCCTCGCTCTCGCTCTTCAATCCAACCAAATCTTGGATTTGAGCTTTCAAGTCCTGATTTTCTCTCTCCTCTTTTTCGAGATGAGAGAGTACTTGCTGTAAGAGTTGAGTGGAGAGTAAATGCTGGTCCACCATGTCAGACAAACTTCTCTCTAATATGAACAAATGATCCGAAAGACTCGAGTTTCTTATTTGCTCTTTTTCGAGATTCGAATGCAAATTATTTATTTCGTTTCGCTTTGAATCTCTCTCCACTGCTAAATTATCCTCTCGTAATTTCATCTTGTGTTGCGGCGACTCTATTTCCAACATTTGCCCATTGTTTACATTCTCCATCTTCTCTATCTCCTCTTTCATTTGCTTTGATTGTTCTTCATACAAGCGATCTTTCGATCTCAGAGATTCCAGTTCCGCCTTTTGTTCTTCGTTCAAAATTTTGGCGTTACGTAGCTTCTCTTCCACATTAGCCAAATCAATTTTCGTTACGAACAATTCGTTTTCCAAATTATGCATTTTATCGTCTTGCATTTGGTATTGAGAATGAATCGTTTCTGTCTTGGTCTCTTGAAGATTCTTCTTTTGGTACTCTAGCTTGTCAATAGACTCCTTCAAGAATTGCCATGGCGAAATGGTGACCTTATCACCATCATCATCATCATCATCATCGGAGTGATTGGACAGCGGAGGTGGGTTCTGGTTTGACAAATCATCGTCATCTTGATCTTGATCAAAAGATGTGATATGATCATTATCATACTTCTCAGCCAATTCGCAAAATGCTCGGCACAATTCTTCGACCTTCTTCATTAGCTCAAGCCTCATTTCGGCTCGCTTCGCATAAGTGGTATCTTCTTCCTCTTGTATTAGGTTTATTGTCGATTTTACTATCTTCTCCACTTCTATTTACACCAAAATATTTTCAAATTATTAGTTTACTATAGACATTCAAAAACTCAATATATGTTGCAGGACAGCAGAAAAAATATATATTAGTGGCTAAAGAGACACATTTTTTTGCAAAGAAAAAGACACTCGAGTGCACACGCACACGCACGCGCACACACGCACGCGCACACACAGGGCCGGTCCAATCATTTTTAGGACCCAAAACTAATTTTTAAAAAGCACCCCTTAATTTAATTATTAAGTAAGACTAACATTTCATATGTAATTGTGTGGTTTATTCGTTAAGACTCTTGATTTTTTTTCATATAGATTCAAGGTTCAAATCTCGTCTGATCAATTTTTTATCCTAATTTCAATGTATTTTGGAGGAGTAAATTTTTAAATTATAGTTTGTAATTTGTATAGATTTGAACTCGTGACCTCTTACAAAATAGATAATTGTTGTATCAAAAGGCCACAAGAATTTTTATGATATTCAGTAATTTTATTGTAATTATATTTATTTTTAACTGAACAAATCATCTTTTTTCAAAAAAAATTGGACACAGACACACATACACATACGCACGCACGCGCGCGCTTGTCAGCACTCTTGTATGGCCAACGTGGCCAACCGCGATAATTTTTCGAAATATAAATATCAAAATTAAATTTCAACCGTCTATATATGATCTATGTAATCTAGATATGTTGTAAAATACATTTTGTACTATTTCATTTTTTCTAGATGACAAAACCGATAATATATTTTCACAACCGTCAATTTTGATAATATTTTGGATTTCCATGAAGAAAAAATCGAAATCTAGTAAATATTTATTCTAAATATATCTATATAATTTAAATTAAATCCAAAAAAAATCGAATTTCATAATTTATTTAATGATGAATTATCTTGTAAATATAATCGACCGTTAAATTTTTTAGCATTATGATGAGTATGATAGAAATTTTTATCTTCCACGAAATTGAATCTATAACATTCTCAAATAGAATACACCATATATGTATGGTTGAAAATTGAGTCTTATATTTAGATTTTGTGAAATGTGTGTCGTTGGTCACACAAGAATGTTGCCCGTTGAGCCTCATCCTATATGTAATGTTTAACATCCTGTAGCGTTTGGGAATTTCTTGCATTAAGTTCCATGTAGCTGAGGCTATGCTATAGCAACACAATATTTTTTGCAGCGTACAAAAATATTACCTATTTTGCATTATGTATCATGATGTAGAATGTAAAATATTATCATGAAATCTCTCGTTCATGAATATTCAAAAATGCATCATCTTTTAATTATTTTTGAAGCTATTTTTTAATTAATTTACTGTTTTATTTTTCATGTGTTCAAGTTAAAAAACTCATCGAGAGTTAAAAAAAACACAATAAAAATGCAGCGTGCGGCATTTAGCATCCAAACGACATTATATTGCGCCATAACGGTGCTAGAGCAATCTATTTGTAATCTTTATATATATTCCAGTTATAAATATATTCTGAGTGCAAGCCATGAGCTTGCCTTAGTTATTGGAAAAAAAACATTGCTTTCAAGATTTAATGTTTCTCCTAAACATTGCTTTCAAGATTTAGTGTTTCAAAATTTAATGTTTAGGAGACCATAACAAATAAAAGAAATTATTCCTACGTTAAGAAAGTTTAAAAGGACCAAATAATGAAGGAAAATTTATATCTATATAACTCTACGAAAATTTGAGGGGGATCAACGACTCCTTTAGTCCTTAAGGAAGACGAAAGAAAGAGATACGTACCAGTAAGACTATGACGAAGCCATTTTGAGTTTTTAGGAGAGTAACTAATTACATCCCTCATCCATTGTCGACCTTTCGATCTCGAAAAGGATGCCATCGATTTCGCCATGATCTGTCTAGGAGCACCGGTTACAGGAGAGACCGCACACTACCACTTGTCGCATTTAATATCAGATTAACCCTTCTTGTTTTCGGCTTTACGATCTGAAAAGATCGAGATAATTTAATACAAAGGGTCTATAAAGTTTTGTAGAGATGAAGATGAAATTCGCTGGAAACACAAATGTTTGACCTCCAGTGAGAGAATAACTAAATGAAGATAATAGATTGCCAAGATCTAGGCAGAACTTAGTGGTTGAACACGAAGAGGTAAAAGAAATAACTATGATAATGATAATATTAATGAATATAATTAAGCAAGAAATGAAATGAAAGTGTCAACAACACTTTGAAAAATAGCTCGAAGGTAATTTAATTACATTTTCGAAGTAAATTGCCTGTTATACTTAAACCGATGAATCAAATAGTTGAAGATAACATTTTTTCATTTGTTTATTTATTGTTAATTAGGTATTTTGGTTGAATAAATATATTTATTAGTCCTGATATTCAATCCTTTGAAAGTCTCAAAAGCCATATATAGCCTAGTCTTTAACTAAGTATATTGAACATAAATTGTTTGAGATAGCATAAGAGGAAATTAAATAATCAACATATCAATGGCCGTTTGATATGCAAGAATTTGTGGGACAATCCTCAATTTCCTGGAAAATGTGGGATATCCCTTGTTTGAAGTGCAAGAATTTGAGAGAATCCATTTTCTTGCTCATTCTTGTCTCCTTTGTTTTCCTTCTTTTTGGATGACAATGTTTTCCTTTCAAAAAGGGAGGAAAACACTTTCTATCATCATTAAGTGAGTGATTATAAAATAAAAATGACTAATAAAATGTGAAATTAACAATAATAATAATAATAATAATAATAATTCAGAATAAAATAATAATGAAATAATAATAAAGATAAAAAATTATTATTATTATAATAATAATAATAATAATAATAATAATAATAATAATTCAGAATAAAATAATAATGAAATAATAACAAAGATAAAAAATAATAATAATAATAAAGTGTAATATTAACAATAATAACAACAACGACAAAATAATAATTATCAGAATAATAAAAATACTAATAAAATAATAATACTAATAATAATAACAAAATATGAATAACAAAATAATAATTTAGAATAATAATAATAACAACAACAACAACAACATAACAATAATAATATTAGTAATAATAATAATAATAATAATAATTTGAATTACAAACTAATAATTTTAGAATTAAATTACAATAATAATAAAAATAAAATAATAATAATAAATATTTATTTTATTTATATTATTATTAAGCATTAATAATAATTAATTAACTAATCAATAATATAAAATTATTATTTTCGTATTAAGATCAAACTTTTTTTATTTATGATTATTTTGATGTGCATTTATGAGGTTAATTCAAACAATAATTAATAATGTGAAGAAAGTTTGTCCTTCAAATTCTTGCTAGCCAAACAAGATGAAAAATAGCATTTCCCTTGACTTTTAATTCCATTACAATAGAATGAAGCAAAATCATGTCTTGTCCTTCATATTCTAGCTAATCAAACTATAACGTAGGCAAGTAAAGGTTATTGACCTTGTTGGCCTAAATGTGGTCTTTTAACACTGCTAAATGGCAGAACTTTTGCTGGATAGAAATTATTAAGCATGTGAATCATGGATATTTCTATCATTAGTTATTTGCGATACGTCAATAATATGGTATGTAATACGTTTTTTGTATAATTCGAATCAAACGTTTTTAAGTCAGTCAAACAAATAAAACGGAATGGGCTAATAATTCGTCAATTCTTAGAGTTTATATATACTTCCATCCAAAACCCTGGATTGTTTTTCCGGGTTAATGAATTTCTTAGGGTTAGTATGCAGTTCCTCAAATCAGGAAATTGTTTAATGGAACGGAGTTTCCTAGTTTTTTCTTTGTTTTTGGGCTTAAAGGGTAGCTCTATATAAATTGAAAATATTAGCTACTTAAAACATTTAATTAGGGTAGTAAAACTTCTTATTGAGTTTTATTACCCTCGTAGAGGATGTATTTGATTATAATTAATATAAAAACAATAGGAGACCACTCTATTTTTTTCTAAATAATTCGTCACTTCAATTTTTCGTCTATCGTTAGATTCATTTTACATAATACGAATACAATAATCCGACATATACAAATATATATAAATATAAATCATTTTTATTCATAAAATTGAGAAAACTTGAGCCGCGTGGTCTCGAAGTCTCTTAAACATGCGCGTAAAAAGCTAAAATCCTTAACCGTTAGGCACATAATTTTTTTTAAAGAAACATAATCCACGAATCGTGAATATATTTGATTTCATATTTTTATTAATAATACCAACGGAATCGAACTCAAGACTTATGTTATCTTGTGTTAAGCACATCACCGTTAGGTTATGGAACCGCACATAAATTTGTTGATTTGATACTTATTAATTATTATAACTCTGTAAATACATAATAACAAGTGTCATTCTATAATTCGTTTCAATCAACTTCAAAAAGATGCAATAATAAAAACAGTCAAATTTGTTCTAACGAAGCAAAAGACAACATGCATTTCAAATGATACACACACGCAAATATCATTTCCAGCAGAATATTGTACTGACCAATTAATAAAATAAATTGTCCTTATGTTTGTGTTAAAAAACACGCAAATTTGTTCTAACTCAAGACTTATGTTTGTGTTAAAAATAACTAGTATATGTATGAATTTTATTTTATATTTTGAATATTTAATGTTCTATTTTTTTATTAGCTGACAAGTTATATTGTTTATTTTTATTAATAATTTATCATGAAATTATTAATTATTTAATTATTCTATGAGAAAAGGTAATATTGTCATTTCATTAATTTTAACATGTAACGTAAGGTGTTATCAAACATAGATATATTACAATTTCTTGGAATCCAAAAGTTTAACCAAACACAAATATTACCGTTGCATGCGAATGTCATTATCGGAAATCGCATTCTAAGGAATGTGATTACCATAGTAAGTCTACATTACCGCGATTCAAACGCACCGTTAAGAATATTAAAAGTATATTGTAAAATAAGGGCGACGCTATTGCAAGAGCTAACATGGCTAAATTGAGAGCGATTTCAATTTTTTTTAATCAAATAAAACCACTTTACCCTTATTTATGGTGATTGATATTTATTATACTTATATATTATTATTTATATCTTCCATGAATAATGCAAAAATATTTTTCCTAATACTATGAAAAAATCAAATATAACCAATATATATTAATTTTTATATTTAAATATATATGACATGTTACAATTTAAAAAAAATTTATGATGAAAAAATGAAGAATAAAAATATTTTTTATATATGAAAGTTTTTATTTGCATGGTTTATGAAAAGTGATAAAGTAATAGATAAATGTAAGAAATATCAATCATCAATTCATCATTAACAGGGTATAACGGTCATTTGATAAAACAAAATTGAATTCGCTCTCAATTTAGTCATGTTAGCTCTTGCAATAGCGCCACCCTAAAATAATGAACACATAAAATATCTACCAAAAAATTATGACTATAAAAAATCAATATGTAATTAATGGTCTAAATTTTGTCACATATCACAATTTAATTATTGAAATAAATTTAAAGTTGTTGCACACAAAAATTACACAAAGTTGAGTCCAAATTAAAAATGTGAATAAATTGTGATCATATAGTCTCAAGTTATTTTTGTTATTTATCATTTTTGTTTGTTTTACAAAAAAATTATATACTCTTCGAAGAGTCGTACAAGTGGTTGAAGAAAAATGTTAGAAGAATGATTAAATTACTAATTAAAATGTATATAAATAAATCAGCCAAATTTTAGCATTTATTTAGTTTTAAGATAAAAAAAAAAAAAAAAAAAAAACAACTTGAGACCACGTGGTCTCGAACTCTCAAAAATGCATTTAGAAAACTAAATTTTTAACCGTTAGACACACAACTTTTTTTGATTGAATACTTAATATAACTCTTTAATACATAAGGGACAAGTGTCATTCTATAATTAATTTCAACCAACTTAAAAGAAAAATTAAAAATTAAAATTAATTAATAATTGAAACAATCAAATTAGTTCGAATGAATCAAAAGACTGCAACATGTTATTCGAATGATTCACACGCAAATATCGTTTCCAATTTCGAACAGAATATTGTACTGACCAATTAATAATAATAATAATAAAATCATATTTATTTGGTCCTTATATATAACTAGCCATCTACATTTACTATAGACGCTGAATTCACAAAAAAAAATCAAGTTATATTCTCTTTTATATCAATGAGCTTAATTAGTTCAATAATTTGATCATGCACGAGCATAAATTAATATACCAAATTAATTAGGACGATGGAGAAAACTGAAAAAGTACTATTATAAAAATTGTTTTATAGACCAATTTAATCCAATTCCGAATGTTTTTACCAAACCGTTGCAACCATGTTATACAATTTTGGATCGGTTTGGAAATCTAATCGTTAATGTTGGACTGGTTTTCAAAACAGTCACACCGGTTTTATAAGAGTTTGTCATTTTTATATTAAATTTAAGAAAGACCCGACACGATTAAAAAGATTGATTTAATAAAAAAAAACACAACATTTCACATTTTTTACCCACCATGATTTTTTTTGAAAAATTATACTTGTCCCTTTTAATATTCCCTCAATGTATTGATGTGGTGGCAATATTGATTAAATGCATTAAATTCTAAATTAGATGGGAAACTGTATTTATTAGGTGATAAATTAAATTATTAAAAAATAATTTGTTTTATTTAATATTTTTATTATATTTAATTTAACACATGATAAGTTATATTTATTTGAACAAATTTTTATTATGTTATTTTCAATATTTTTTTTAAAAAAAATGTTTTCATTTTCTAATTTTTTGCGAAATTATTATTTTCATTTTCATTATTATATTTTTGTTTATTTTTTACGATGGTTTCATTCATGTATCCGTTTAACACATGTTAAATGGTATATTAATTTAATCAAATAATTTTTTTTCCAAATTTATAGATTTAAATTTCATTAATTATTGATGGTGGTAAACGAAGTTATTAAAAATATTAAATAAATTAATGATCTGTAAAACGGTGAATATTTTTTACCTTCTTCTCTTATATAGGATGAAAAAATTAAATAATCATGATTTATCATCATCATTAATACAGACGCCAATACATCAATCAATCTAGGAGATTTTAAGGGGGCATGCATCACCACTCATTTTTTTTTCTTGTTTAGCCAATTATCATAAACAAACAACATGTACTTGACACCAATTATTATTAATTAATGTTTGCATCTATACAATTTTCACAGGCTCAATCTTGTTGGTAGTAACTAGTAACTATGTCTTACTAAATTATTTCAAATCATTTATAAATGAAATACAAAAAATCAATAGAACATGAGAAAATATATATATATGCACAAACCAAAGGAAAAATTAGTGCTAAAACAAAACAATACTAAAAGGTCTAAGTATTGTTAATTTGTCAGGCTCTTTCGTAACTCTTTTTTGCTCATTTTTCAAGCAATTGCACAACCTTAAAACTCTTCAAATTTTCAACTTTTTTACACATTTTTCACTATTGTTGGGAAATAATTTGAATATCATCCATCTCTTCTTTCTCGTTACTCGATTCGTGGTTCTCGTGCTCTTCATTCTCTGCCTTATTTGCATCCAATATCAATAATTTGGTTTTTAGGTGATCGTCTCTTTTTCTTATCCATTTGGAAGAGTAATTTCTATAAATATTCATAACTGCTTTCACTAAAGATTGAAAAATCGCGCCCATATGAGAATTCACGAGCCTTAATCGGCCGAAAAACATCCAATACAAGAATTTAGACCAATTAAATGACTCTAACGACGCGCTATTATGATTATCCCCTCCTAAACGTGATTCGGTATTAATCAGTACCTTCTCTTGTTTACCTATATAAACCCATAATTTCTCTCTAAGATATTCAATCTCACTTTCTAGCCTCTTATTCTTTCCCATAAGCTTATTTCTCTCGTTCTCCAATTCGTTTTTGTTTATCTCATACGAAAGGTTTAGTTCATTTAACCTTTCGATCTCGTTTTTAAGTACATAGATTGTATCCTCGGCATCGTGTTTTATATTTTCCACCTCATCTCTATAATATGAAATCATTTCATCGTTTTCTTTATGTTGCTCTTGTTCATATTGATGTTGTTGTTTCTGAATGCTCCAAGATTCGAGAAGAAATTCCTCTTGAGGCATCCAAGTTATCTTTTCCGATTTAACCACACTCGGCTCGAATTCTCGTTTCAATCTTGCCAATTCTCGTTTTAGCTCGAGATTTGCATTTTCCAAAGCACTTAATTTTTGAACTTCTCTCGACCATCCATCTGCCAAACCCTTAGTGTCACTGTGCGCCCTTTCGACCTCGGCCTCCATCTGCATCGCTTGCTCGTAGTAAACCCGACACTGTGACTCGGCGTCTTCTTTTTCAATACTCAAACGTTTAATCTCGCCCTTAATTTTTGAAAGCTCGGCCTCTGCTTTATTCGCACGTTTATTCTCCTTTTCGAGTCGATCCTTCAAATCATGGTTTTCATTTGATAAATTTGATATCTCCTTTTGCATGCTCGCGATTTCCGAAACGGAATTGGCTTCCGAAAATGTAATACTTCGTCTAATCATTTGTACACTTCGCGGACTCTCAATTGCGCCGTTTTGCAATTCGTCATGATCCAATGAAAACTTGCCATGTGTGGCTAAATCAGGCGTGCCCGGCTCGGATACAGAAGTGGAGAGCGCAGATCGATTGAGAAGAGCCCCAGAAATCATGTGATAGGCTTGATTCAGAGACATGGCTGCCGCGTCGTACCGCTCAGCTAGGGTTTGGTACACTCTGTACAACTCCTCTACTAATTTCATCAATTTGGGTCTATGTTTATAGTACATCTCGGCTCGTTTGGCGAACGAGTCTGCAACCCCTTCTAGAAGCTCGATCGTGCCTTTTAATTTCTTATCCATATCTATTTTTAACAATTTTCATAAGAAACAGAAATATACATTTCGTGTGCATAATATTTGCTAACCAAATAAAAGGAGGATCCAATTACCTGACATGCTGCCATTTTTCATCATATCAGACGTGTCATGTGGCGGTTCGATCGATTGAAAGGAAAATGCTTCGCAAATCTCGTGAGTCTGACTCAGGGCCCCAGTTGCATGATCGTACCGCTCAGCGAGGATTCGGTACGACTGGTACAATTCCTGAACCATATTCATTAACTGAGGTCGATTATCAAAGTACATCTCAGCACACCTTGCGAATGAGTCTGCATCTTCCTCGACAAGCTCTGCTATGTCCTTTAATTTACCATTGACCTCTGTATTTGGAATTAAAAACAAATAATTATAAGGGATACTTAGGGTTAATAATTTAATATGATAATTTGTTACTAATGCATGTATTGTGTTTATTATTTGTAATTATTACCTGAAATCATGGTCCGAAGCCATTTGGAGTATTTTGGTTTAAAATTGATTTCGAGCCAGTGTTGATCCTCCATGCACAATTTAATACCTAAATCAACTCCTATTCAAATTACATAACTAATTAATTAGCTAACTTTTACCTTCATTTGGGTAAAAGAAAGAATTATAATCATTTTTTAAAAATTAAAAAAAAAATATGATAAAGGAGAATTCAATTGAAGTACCTTGAAAGGAATAAGTAGATTAAAAGCTTCAATTGAGGAGTAAACTTAGGGCTTAAGGTATTGCAATATTGGTAAACTTGGTTGAATTTAGGATTTGAGTTTTGTATAATTTATGATCAAATAGTACTGTTCTCACTTGAATAGGAAAAAAAATCAAAAAGATCAAAAAAGAGAAGATGAAGAAGAAGAAGAAGAAGAAGAAGGAGGAGGAGGAGGAGAAAAAGAAGAGGAAAATGAAATTAACTGGCAATATTCCATTTCTTTTTCATCTTTTGACCTTGATCACGTCTTCACTTTGCTTTTTATATTGCCACGCTATAAATCTCCATTCTATCTCCAACATATCTTTTTCTTCTATGAAACATTTTTGTTAAAAATATCTTAAATTTAGTTAACTATTTTATTTAATTTTTTGCAATTTTTACTTTAATGTGATTCAAGTAGTTGTTGAGTCATTTTCTTGTATTTAATAAACTAACTCTTTGTCTTTATTATTATGTCCCTTGAGTGGTCTTCCAAGAGATGCAATTTGGAGATTCGTACCATGTTTGTATGCACAGTCTAAATTATAATTTTATCAAGTAATTGCATTTCTCTGACGTAGCAAGCAAAGACATTCTCCCTTAATTAAATTAACAAATAACAATAAAGATAAAATAAAGATAATCATATCAAGCAACAAATATAAAATTACAAAAATTCTCTCAAATAACATGATCTTGCCATTATCTCTAAATAATGGGCCAACTTTAGCCCATTACTCTTATCATTTGGGCCAATCTAAAAGAAAAAATTCATTTTTTCAAAATGCCAAGAAATATTCTTCTTTCAAAATTCAAATATCAACCTTACTTTTAATAGTTAACTAGGAGAATACTCGCGCTACGCGGAGAGAATGTTAATTATGTTTTTCATTGTAATACAAATACATATAAATATGTTAATATTGATAATTTTATTTCATAATATAATTATTTTATCTAATTTGTCTATGATTATATATATATTTTACAATTATTTTACATTATGACGACACAAAAGTTTATTTTCTTAATTAAATAATAACATTTATATTAATGTCATTATATAATAATAATAATAATATAAGAGGTATATCATGATTTTACAAAAAACATAACAACAAATATTATATCATTGTTGTTCAGAATATTTCATACAATATCAAACATAAAAATAAAGATCATATAACATATGTACTAACATATCATTAATTATATAATGCACTAAAAATTATAAATAATATCAAACTTAATAGCAAAAGTAATTTAATAAATAATATAAAAAAATTAATTTAGCATAAACATAAACATAAATTATTTTATATCATATGATTTTTTTATTTTATATTTTTAAAATAACATTATTATTTGATTAGTGTTTATAAATTTAAGAAATTATTTCGATGAATAAACTTTTTTTTCTTATTATTTTTCAAAAAAGAATATTAAATTTGTTTGATTAGAAACACAAATATAATAAACTTAGTACTATTTTGTATTAGTATAGTTATGATTTTTAAAAATAAATATTAATATTGAAAATTCTACTATGTAAATAAAATAAATAAAATTTTATTTTGTAAATATGCACTTTTTGCATTATTTTTTTTACATAATCTTTTACAAATTCAAATTATGAAAAATAGTATGTATGAACTCTAATATGGATGTCAAAATAAAGGAAAAATTAAAATGGATATATTTGACGAAATTTTTAAAATTAAAATTCTAAAAATAGTACTATTATATGTTGTATCTTTATAATATTACTTTTTAAGTTATTATCATTTCATATATAATTTTTTATCTTCCATTGAATTCACATTTGATCATTTAATTTTATGTGAAGTAATAGTTAATTGAATAAACTTAGTATTACATGAATCTAACCAATAATAATAATCCACATCATTAATATGTTAATATATGATGATGTGGTTTTTTATGAATCTTTAAAACATAATGTAAAATAATGGACACTCAAATGGCTACAAACAAAAAATGTTTATAAAAAATCAAAATGGTCTAATCTTTTCCACCTATCATAATCTAATGATTAAAATAAAATGGTGATGTGCAACAAGAAAATTTCATAAAGTTGGGTCAAAAAAAGGATGTGGGTAAATTGTTATACAAAGTGTATAAATCTAATCCACTAGTGCAAAAAAACTTAATCTTAAAAGCTATGTTGCACGGATACGGATACGGGTAGCGTATACGATACGATACGGATACGGAGATACGGCAATTTTCAAAAAATCACGTATACGGATACGGCTATATAATTATTAATTCAATATATTTATATTATATATAATTTATAAATAAGTAACAAATTAGTAATATTTTTAAACTAAATATCATGGCAATAAATAATATCGACCAAACAATACAAGTATCATAAAACTATCATAAACTTGTTCTAGAAATATTTTAGAACTAATTTAGAAGTATCCTAGAAGTATCCTATATAATTTATTAAAAATATTATGGGCCAAAATATTTAATGGGCCGAAGTATCCTAAATGGAGTATCCCAGCCGTATCCTGGACGCATCCCCAGCCGTATCCTGCACGTATCCCCAGCCGTATCCTGCCGTATCCCCGTCGTATCCGAAAAAAATAAATATTAAAATATTCGGATACGCCACGTGGCGTATCCGATATGTATCCGAGCCGTATCGCACCCGTATCCGTATCGGATACACATACGCGTATCCTCAGGATACTTCTGCATTTTTTAAGTATCCGCGTAACATAGCTTAAAAGACTTATCATACACACATACAAATATACCATACATATAAAAAGGGATAACATGCCGAGAGATGATGCTTTCGGACATCCATTAGACGAACGCAACCTCCCTCTGCCCTTGGTTTGCCACGCGAGCTCGGATTGTCATCGAAGCTGTCACTGTCGCTGTCGCGGCCCGTCGCTCTCGGACTCGCCCCCAGACTCGGCCGTCGCTCTCGGCCTCGCCCCAGACTCGCCCCAGACTCGGCACCAGCCTTGCGATTTTTCGATTTTCCTTTTTCCCTTCCCGCCTTTTCCTTTCCCGAGTTTTTGCTCTTCGAGGACCTCCAAAATCACCCCGATGGCGGCTAGGGTTTCGCCCCGATCTGTTCCAGACACACACGACAAGGATAGGGCGTATCCTGGGTTTCGCCAGTCGTTGTAGCCAGTCGGCGCCCCTTTCCTCCCGTCGCCAGTCGTCACCCCGTCGTCGCGGTCGCCCCTTTCCTCCCTTTCCTCGCTCCAGTCGTCGCCTTCTTTCCGCTGCATTCTCTCTTGAGCCTCTGTGCCAGGCAGATCTGGCAGAACAACTGGACTCCCTACGCAGCCAGATACTTGTCGTCGTTGTTCGTCCCCTCACCCTCGCTCGTCGCCAGGTGAGCGGCCCGTCGCGTTCGACGGTCGTCCTCGGCGGCTAGGGTTTCGAGAGCGGAACCGAATTCGAGCCGCAGTTGAGAAGAGAGAGAGAGAGAAGGGGGTGGAGGCGGCGGCGTCGGTTTGCCTCCACCCCGAAATCGTCCTCGGCGGCTAGGGTTTGTATTATTTTTTTATCGAACACAATAAAATACATATCATACTCACTAATCATCATTTGGTTTTTTTATGAAATTTGATTTTCTTTCTTTAGGAAATTTGGAACATGTTTAGATCGAATATTTATGTCTTATTGTTTAAATGCATTATTGTAACCCCACAACAAGGTTTACGCGTGTAAATTTTCTGATGGTCCGATGTATACAAGGGGCCGTTTGGCAAGCGGAATTAGTAGAGTGGAATTGGATTATAAGGTGGAGGAGAAAAAAGTTCTGGAATTAGTAATTCCACAGTTTGTTTGGATGTCCGAATTATAAGATGCTGGAAAGTATAATTCTTTGTTTGGTTGGTTAGAAAAATTCTGGAATTTCATTATTGAAAATATAGAACAAATGTTTGATTAAAATTAACACAATATAATAGTATTTTCATATAATATTAAATTATTATAATATTATTATTATAATATTATTATTATTATGTTATTATATTCTTCTTCTTCTTCTTATTATTATTATAGTAATAATAATACTTATTATTATTATTATTATTATTATTATTATTATTATTATTATTATTATTATTATTATTATTATTATGGAATTATAATATTATAATATTATAATGTTATAATATGATTATGATTAATTGTAATTATTATTATTATTATTATTATTATTATTATTATTATTATTGTTGTTGTTGTTGTTGTTGTTTTTATTATTATATTATATTATTACAATATTATTATTGTAATCAAATTAGTATAAATAAATAAATAATATGATTATAATATAACATTATTAAAATATAAAATCATCATAATATTATTAATTGTAGTAATTTTATTGTACTAATTTTAATATTATAATATTAATTATAATAATAATATAATATTAATTATAATTATAATATATATTCATAATACTTATATTAATATTAATATTAAAATATTGTAAATAATACTAATATATTAATAGTTTTATATTAATGCTATTATATTAGCATATTCAAATAATATACTATTATAATATTAATATACTAATATTATTAATATTGTTAATATATTAATATTATTTATATTAATAATACATTTATATTAATAATAATATAATATATTAATATTACATAAATATATTAAAATAATATAAACATATTAATATTAATATTAATAAATTATTGTATTATTAACTAATAATATATTAATATTAATAATATACTCTAATATTAATATTTTTATTTAGTATATTAATATTAATATTTATATAAATATATTGAAATAATATTAACATATTGCTATTAATATATTATAATAATTATTATTATAATATTAATTTAATATTAATTAATAGTATATTATTAATAATAATAATATTAATTATTAATATTAATATATTAATATTGATATTGGTATTAATATTATTATTATTATTATTTCCCTATTAAATATCCATGTAATACATTATTGTAGTATATAGTACTAATATTATATTCATATAATACACTATTATAATAATACTAAATGTATTGCTATATTATAATAATGTTTTATTGATATAATAATATTTTTTATAGTAATAAATATAAATATATTATTGATTAAATGTTTTCCTCCACTTTGGCACTCCTCAAATTTGTGGAATCAAAATTTGCTAGAATAATGGAATTAGAAGATTCAAGAATTATATATTTCCATTTTTTTTACACCCACCAAACAAAGAATTTAACTTTGCATCATTTTAAAATACTAATTCCATTCAAAATTCCACCATCCAAACACCCCCAAAATATACTTTTTTTAAATATTGGGGAGTTTTGACTAATCGTATAATTTTTATAATACAAATTGAGAGACGCATGAATAATGATGATGATCAGGTTTATTTGAACTCGCATGATTCACAATTAAATAAACAAAATACTGATAGTTATTTGGATTCCGCATTTTAATTTGTAACTGAATATTTGCATGACAAATCATCTTAGCTACATTAATTAACCTTTAAAAGAGACAACTTTTATTTTTATTTTTCATAATAAATTGCGAAGTCTCATATATTCTCATCAATGTCAAATTTTCTCAATATATTGATATCATCTACCATCTTTCATGACATAATATTTTTTGTTCCTCACACTCAATCAACTAAATTATGAGACAATTAACATGTTTTAAAAATATATATATATATATATATATATATATATATATATATATATGCTAAAAAGCATGCATAAAAAAATCCAAGGACCAAAATATAATGTTCATATTAGAAATATATATTGTTGTATTTAGCAAAATATACCGTTGAAAATATATTTTTTTGTTCCCAATTTTAACCATGTTAACGTGTTGGATTCGTCAGTATATTTTGTTAATTTCATCAGTATATTTTGCCTGCATGAATTTTTTTTGAATTTTTTTTTTTGGATTTTCCTTAACAGACATATATATATATATATATATATATATATATATATATATATATATATATATATATATATATATATATATATATAGAGAGAGAGAGAGAGAGAGAGAGAGAGAGAGAGAGAGAGAGAGAGAGAGAGAGAGAGAGTAGCAGGTAGGCAAAAACAATAATTCTTACTAGGATGATAAAAATAATTGTACCAATTACATCACCTTAGTTACGTATTTAAGGAAAAATTTATCAAACGCCCACGATTCATCAAAGGGCAATGTCATTTCTAAATTTATTTTTAAAAATAATACTAATATATATTGTATGTTTTATAATATTACATATTAAGTTATTATATTTCACATATAAACTTTTCGTCTTCCATTAAATTCATATTTGATCATGTAATATTATATGTAATGCTAAACAATTGAATAAATTTAGTCTAATGTGAACATAGCAAATAATAATATCCCATGTCATTGACGAAGAATGATTTGGGTTTCTAAGGATGCTTAAAACATAGTGCAAAATAATGACACACAAATGACTACACAAAATATGATCTTCAAAAAATCTAACAAAATATGAACGATTGAGATCAAAACACATCACTACATCTAATAGTTCAAATTATATGATGAAAGCACATCACAAAATTTAATGGTCAATAATCATGAATAATCATGATGATGTGGTTTCATGAAAAAATTAAAAAATAGGTGAAAAATAAAGGGCAGATAAATTTCTCATTAAATTCTACCAAATATTGGAAAAAAAAAATACCCATACCTCTCCAAATACATTGAATCTAGACACATCACCTCCCCTGGAACAAAACAAATACACCTAACAAAATAAATTTGGTTGTCCAAACTTCCTAACTTTGGTTATGGATTTCCTTCCTTTCTCTGCAAATTAAGGTTGCTAATTAACTTTCTATAAACTACCCAATACTCAATATTAAATGGTCTACCTACGGGTGTTTAATGCAAAAAAAAAAAAAAAAAAAAAAAAAAAAAAAAAAAAATATATATATATATATATATATATATATATATATATATATATATATATATATATATATATATATATATATATATATATTAAATGGTCATATATCATATGAGTCCACATCTCACACCAAATTCATGTCCAACAAGGCAACAACCAATAAAGAACCGGTGACTCTTTGACCTAATACCAAGGTTAAATCTGAAATATTGAACTTTTATCACTTTCTCTCAATGACAATTGGGTCCACATCTCAGTGAGAGTAGTTGTGAGTGAACAAGGATATATTCAAAGTTTTGAATATATAT
This sequence comes from Luzula sylvatica, assembly GCA_946800325.1. Lineage (NCBI taxonomy): Eukaryota > Viridiplantae > Streptophyta > Magnoliopsida > Poales > Juncaceae > Luzula > Luzula sylvatica. Next base: position 26,887,128 of record OX326958.1, on the reverse strand, counting down.
ATATATTCTCCATTGGACGAGTGTCTTGCGGCGCCATTCCTCTCCGTTTCTCTCTCATCTATCTATATATTTCTCCGCCTTTGAAGCAAAGAGAGAGAAGTGGGTTTAAAGAGAAGAAAGACCCGGAAAGAGAGAGAGGGGTTAGGAGAAGAAGAGATGAATAAGGTGGGTGAAAATGGGAAGACCGAGAAGAGGGCGAATGTGGTGGAGGAGTTGCTGAGAGAGAATGGTGGATGGGCGGTGATTGATGGTGGATTGGCTACCGAGTTGGAATCCAACGGTGCTGATCTGAAGGATGCTCTCTGGAGCTCCAAGTGTCTCTTTGGTTGCCCAGAGCTCATTAAGAAGGTTTTCTTCTTCTTCTCTTTCTTCATTAGATATAGTTTAGCTTAATCGTTTAAACCTTTTATTTCTTACTCTGTTTTCATTTTTTTACTTGATAATTTGTACCATTATCTCTTAATAAATTAAGATTTCTGTACTGTTATCACGGCTAAAAGTCATACTTTTTTAGATGTCCATGTCTCCTAAATCCTAATTAATTGCTTATTTCATTGTCAAAGATTGTTACTTTTCTTCTAATTTTGACGAAATTGCAGGTCCATATAGACTACCTTGAAGCAGGGGCGAGTATTTTAATTACTGCCTCATATCAAGTACTTATTCTTCTTCTCCATTTTTTTCTATAAACATAGTCACTCTTTTTCGTGCGAATATAAACCTTTTGTTGGTATTATTGCAGGCTACAATTCAAGGGTTTTTGTCGAGGGGTTTCTCTCAAGAGGAAAGCGAAACCCTATTGAGAAAAAGCGTACAACTTGCAATCGAAGCGAGAAGCTCGTACCTGGAGAATTGCTCGACAAAGCGTACAATTCTTGTTGCTGCCTCGATTGGAAGTTATGGTGCTTATTTAGCAGATGGCTCCGAATATAGGTTAATTACATTTTCCTAGATTTCTTTAAAGAAATATTTCTCAATGTGCTATCTTTTTGGAAATAAAATGCAGTGGTGATTATGGCAAGGAGGTCACCTTAAACACGCTAAAACAATTTCACAAAAGAAGGCTTCAAGTTCTAGTCGAAGCTGGTCCTGATTTAATCGCATTTGAAACCATCCCAAATAAAATCGAGACACAAGTAAACACTTAACTAATTATATCATTTATAAATTCTTATCAAATTATGATCAAGAAAATAAAAGTATATTTTTGTTTGTCAAGGCATACGTCGAGTTATTGGAGGAGTGCAAAATAGATACGCAGGTATGGTTCGCGTTTAATTCGAAAGATGGAGTCAATGTAGTGAGTGGCGATTCTTTGAACGATTGCGGCTCAATTGCGGACTCGACTCGTAATTGTGTTGCGATTGGGATAAACTGCACTCCTCCTAGATTTATTCATTCTTTGATTCTCGCCATGACAAAGGTAATTTCTATCGTTATTTATTTCCTCCAATATGCTCGAAATTTTTTATGTGACTTCTGAAAAAATAAATATCGGTTATATCACATTGTAGGTCACGAGAAAACCAATATTGATATATCCAAATAGCGGCGAGAGCTATGATCCCGAGAAAAAGGAATGGGTGGTAAGTAAAGTTTTTTATTAAGGCTTTATGAGACGTATAGAAATATTGATATATTATGCGAATTTTTTTGTATATATGTAGGAATCAACGGGGGTGTCGGATGAAGATTTTGTATCGTACGTGAATAAATGGCATGAAGCGGGAGCGTCTCTTATTGGCGGTTGTTGCAGAACGACTCCCGATACCGTTCGAGCTATTTCTCGAATTCTTAAAGGCGTTTGATGTGTTTATGCCAATATGATAAGTCTAGTTTTTGGAAATAAATGTCTGAGATTTAGAAACACAATTATTATTTATTAATTTTTCAAAAAATAAAATATTAGCCTTAGAATTGTCTTTGAATAAAATTTTCTTTAAATTATAATCTTTCAATATACAAGTAAGTCTTGATTCATGACATTCGTTATTTTTATTTTTTTTCCATAATTTGTATATAAAAGATTTGCCAGCAATTTAATAGTAGGAATTCATCAAATTCGAAATCAACCTGAAAATAAACAAATTTGAAATTCATAACTACTTTCGCAATTATACACGCATATTTTGCGCCGCGAGCAACGGATCTCCATGATTTACAAACAACAAGATTTTATTAACAAATCAATGGAAAAAACGACTGGATTATCATTTTAATTCGAAAAAACTTGTGCAAGAAATTATCTTGATTCCTCTCCTTGATTAGTGTTTGGAGTATAATACTCACGGAGAAAGATGCAAAAATGTTCAAATCAGCATGTGGAGTATAATACTTTCAACATTTTTAGTTTTTGAATACCCATGTAGATGAGCGTTTTGTGATAAATAATGTATTTCTTTTTCTTGAAAAATTGTGACATAAAAAAAAATCATGAATATATATCCCATAATACTCACTCTTGAATGTTTCTGCATTTTAGAAGTATTCGCGTAACGTAAAAAATCGCATGATCTTTAGAAATGGAAAAAATATATATTCTTGTTACTACTATCAAAATAAAATTTCAATACTTTTCAAGTATATTAAATTAGGGAAACGCTATTTCTAGAGCTGGTATTTCTGAATCTAGAGCAATTGTATCAAAATCCCCAAAATCCCTTTTTCTAATCATGGAATGTATTGATAAGACTCTCATATATTAATTTGTTAACTATATATATCTTAATTAATCTGTTAAAAATAAAAACTAACATCAACTTAAATAATTAAAGATTTATCTTGGTCCATCATATTCACTATAGTTGACTTAACATCAATGTACGTAACATACCTTCATTTAGATGAATGAAAAAAAAATCAAAACAATAATAATATTGGAACCAATAAACATATTCATTCATACAAAATAACTTCTTTCTCAAATCTAAATTTACTAAAACTAATTAAACTAACTCGATATAAAAAAAAGTTCAATGATCTTCTTTGACCCATAGATAATCTTACTCGCGTCTTTGATGTCCAATAATGAGAATCTGCATTATAAAATTATAATAAAACAAATAAAATAAAACTTGTAATTATTTAGAAAATGCAATTCCAGACTAATTTATATACTTATAATTTAAAATCTTCACATTATTTAGACTTGTAATTTATGATTTAACATAAATAATAATACTTCAAATTTAAGAGGTATTATTCGATTCTAAATAATTTATATACTTATAAAACTTGTAATTATATACTTACAATCTAAATTAAGGTATGTTATGTACATTGATGTTGAGTCAAATATAGAGAATATGATGGACCAAGATAAATCTTTAATTATTTAAGTTGATGTTAGTTTTTATTTTTAACAGATTAATTAAGATATATATAGTTAACAAATTAATATATGAGAGTCTTATCAATACATTCCATGATTAGAAAATGGTATTTTGGGAATTTTGATATAGTTGCTCTAGATTCAGAAATATCAGCTTTAGAAATAGCGCTTTCCATTAAATTATTGATATTGCTTCGGGCACATATTTTACGAGAATATTCTTGAACTGTTTTTCCAAGAATCTAATTGTGTCAAAACAAATACAAAAATCTCTTGTTTATTACAAAATAAATTCTTAATTGCGGTACCGAAGTATTTCTCCACAAAAAAAAAACTTATTTTCTGCTGAGAAAAGAAAAAATACAAATTCAACTATTTAATAGAAAATATAGAAATGAATTATGGATCCTGATTCTTAACATCTCCTATTTTTTTCCAATAATAGAAACATATAAGGCCCAAAATGAAAATATATAATTTCACGTGCAGCTCAAAATATAGAAACAAATAAGACTGCTGAGCCCAAAATAATCTCTTCGAACCCTAAACCCTAAACACTAAACACTGAAATCCCCATTAACGCTCTCTTTGGATTCTCCAACGTTTATCTAATGGACACTCGCCAGGCAAGCTTGGGTGATTTGGAGTTGGGCACGCTGATTAAGCAGGGAGCTGAAGCTGTACGTAATGAATCTAGTTCGTTAATTTCAAACTTTTAGTTTTATTTCAATATTTTCGAGGTATTTTTTGTCGATGATGCTGAGTTTTGATTGTTGGTAGAGGGTTTTCGAATCGGATTTTGTTGGGAGGAAGTGTATTGTCAAGGAACGATTCTCCAAGAAGTACAGGCATCCAATTTTGGACTCGAAAATCACTATTAAACGCCTAAATGCGGTTAGTTTCTTCCTAATTCACTAAAATTTGAGTTCTTTCTTTTTTGGGTGGATTTATATCTATGAATTTCTGAATAAATTTTAACAGGAAGCGAGATGCATGACAAAAGCTAGAAAACTTGGTGTAATAACTCCAATTCTGTATGGAATTGATCCTGTTATTCACACGTTAACATTTGAATTCATTGAAGGCCAATCAGTGAAGGATATTCTTCTCAATTTCGGATCGAATGGTGTGGTCGAAGATAAATTGAATGATATTGCTACCCAAATTGGTATCGCAATTGCTAAATTACACGACGGAGGCTTGATACACGGCGATTTAACCACCTCTAATATGATTGTTAATAATCGCACAAATCAACTTGTAAGTGATTAAATTTTTCATGTTTCAATTTAGGTCTAATTAGGGTTTTGATTCATGAAGGTATTGATTGATTTTGGACTGAGTGTTATATCAACATTACCTGAAGATAAAGCTGTAGATTTATACGTTTTGGAGAGGGCTCTGATTTCCATGCATTCTTCTTGTGGCGATATCGTAATTTGTTCAATTTTATTAAATTCTTATTATATAAATATTATTATTTTTTGTTTACATGTCTTTCTTTTCAAAATAGATTGAGAAAATATTATCTGCGTATAGAAAATCTTCGAAGCAGTGGTCTGCTACTACGAATAAACTCGCGCAAGGTTTGAATTTTAATACTTGTTATATCATTTTATTATCGATTTTTCTTTTATTTATTAGTTTTTATTTGCTTGTTTATTTGTCTTTTAGTGAGACAAAGAGGTCGCAAGAGAACCATGATTGGGTGAAAAGAATATTTAATAAGTGCGTATTATTAATTTATTATGTATTGCAATTAATACGCATGTGTATTGTTAATTTATTATGTATTGTTATTTAATGGATTGTTTGTCTTGGTAACTCTTTGTAATTTTATTTATGCATGGAATTGCTATGTTAGAATCAATTACGATATTAGGCTTTTTTTCGTATCATATTCATATGTATGTTTTGTTTTTTTAAAACTAAAATTAATTTTGTGTTTTCTTTTTCCAAACCAAGTGTTTTCAATTTTAAAATCCTGTATAAATTTTATGTTTGTTATTATCGTAACTGTTAGATGGCAAGAACATTAAGTGACAATAAAAGATTGATGTATATTTTAGTATTATATTTATTGTATCATTTTTAGTGTGAATGTTTTTTAAAATTATTAATATATTATTTTCGGATATCATTTTCGAGTGTTAGCATGCTAAAGAATATATCAGTATTAGTATTAAAGTATGTTTCGATGTTAGTCGAAAATTATTTTTGTACCGATATATTGTTTAAAATAAATCATTGTTTTGCCAATTTACTTTCCCATTGTTAATTCTCAGTACATTTTTCAATACTAATACATCATTCCCGTTGTTAATATATTACTTTCATGTTATTATGTTATTTTTAGTGTTTTTAGTGTTAATATATTATTTAAATGTCAAGACTGTTTTTAATGTTCATATATGACTTTTCATGTTAATATTTTGTGTTTTGTCTGACAAGTGCAAATACAATGTATTTCATGCTAAAAGATTAATATATAATTTCCAAAACTAAATATATGCATTTTAATACATAGATAGAGTAAATATATGCACTTTTATTTTATTTTTTACAATGCTAAATATATGCATTTCCATTACTAGTTAGTATTTAATATATGCATTTACATTACTGGGATCTACTATCAAAGCTTTTTTCTGTGCGTATGAATTTGATTCTAAACAAGTGAAAAATATAATTAAGAAATATTTTTTTCTCATGTTAATCTTTCTTTTTTATTTACTACGTGGAACAGAAAAATGAAAACCGATATAATCTGCTAAATGCCTCTGTGTAAAAATAGATCATCGGAAAAATAAATCCTTTGTTGATCTATATACAATTAGTTTAAAGGGAAATTTTCAAGAAAAATCTTAATTTTTTTGGATATTGTAAAAAAAAAGTCCTACCTTTTTGAAAACTTCAAAAAGACTCATCTACCAAACTTTTATTTTTTTCAAAAACCCTCAAATTGGGATTAAAACTAACAATGGATGTTGTTACAAAAAAATTGACCAAAATACTCTTATATTTACATATGTAGTAATTAAAAAATTATTAATTTTTATTAATTTTATAAAAATCCTTATTTTTTTAGCATGTAATGATTTAAAAAAATAATTATTATATGTTATATATATATATGGGATATGATCAATGGCCAACACTCTTGTTAGGCTAACCTACTTAATTAAGTACCAATAATTTGATACTTAATGTTTTTTAACCATTGGATTTGCATTGAGATTTGTGCATTTAATGATGTGCACAAAATTTCATGATCATCATGAAAAAACACAAATTTCAATGCAAATCTAATGGTTAAAAAACATTAAGTACCAAATTATTGGTACTTAATTAAGTAGGTTAGCTTTTTTGAAGTATTATGATAAGTACGATAGAAATTTTTATTTTTCATGAAATTGAATCTACAACATTCTCAAATAATATAAATCATATATATATACGGTTAAAATTCGATTCTCATGTTTAGATTTAGTGAAATAAATTGTGTTGGCCGACGTTGGCCAAACAAGAGTGTTGGTCATTGATCATATCCCATATATATATATATATATATATATATATATATATATATATATATATATATATATATATATATATATTACCTGAAAAACTGACCTCCAATAATAATAAGATGAACAACAATATTAAAATAACACTTTTCAAATATTTAAAAAACAAAATATCATGAAATTATTAAAAAAAATACATAAAAGAAGAATCAAAATAAAAAATAAAAAACTAGATGTTTAAACAAATATATTTCTATCAATATAATTTCAAGGTGTTTATTTAATTGTTATATGATGTTAGTTTTTCATGAATAATAAATGAAATATTAAAATTATATAAACACACCAAGTAATAATTTTAATTTTTTTAAATCACCACATGTTAAAAATTATTTATGATTTTTCTTAAAATTAATAGAATAAAATAACAAAAATATTTTTATAAATACCACATATGAATATAGAAGGATATTTTGGTCAAATTTTTTTAATATCATCCATGGTTAGTTTTAAGTTTCAACTTTAGAAAGATATTTGAAAATAAAAATTTGGTGGAAAAGTTTTTTTCAAATTTCCAAAAACTAGAGGGGTCGTTTACAATACCCTAAAAAATAATCAATAACATCATATAACTTTTCAAAATTTTAATTTTTTTAAATCAGTATACTGCTAGAAAATTTAAATTAATAGTCAATAACTTTTAAAATAGTTATATATGATGATTTGTCATTTGTATTTTGTGGTACGAGTAATGAATGAACATATGACATGAAAGCAGACCCACAACACAGAGGCGTGATGTTCATTGATGGCCCTTTGATCTGAAATCAACGTCAGGATTTTGGGTCCCATTCATCTCCTTTTTCACTGGCCACCTCCAGTTCCTTTTGCATGCATGCAGTCTCTCCTTTATCTTATGTGACCTGCTAATGTGACTATTCATGTGTCAATAAAATTATGGAAAACTTTACATTGGTCCCAAATTTCACCATCACATCATCACATCATATGTAATATTTATTCTAATTAACACACTTAATTTTACTATCACATGATTTTAATATTAACAAAAAATATTCATACATCATGAAAAATAATCAACTCGCACTTTTATTAGATAAACAATCATTTATTTTAACAATAATTCAAATTAGATCAAATCAAAATCGAACAATCCATAAAGTAAAAAAACAAAAAATAATAAAAACATGCATGACTGATAACAAATATAAATTTTATAAACTGTTTAAACCTAATTGTATGGATATTGGATAAGTATATTTAAATTAGGTTGTCACTCATGTAATCATCATGAACATGATTGTCATATCAGATGTTCCTTGATTCATCTTGGTGATCCACATAATTCATCAATTAATAACATCATATGAATATATGATATTATAACGAGTTGGTTAATTTGAGCAGTAATTGTTCAACTTAGTTTTGATGACCGTTTAAGTGTCAACATTGTTATTATTTAATTTTAAATACCAATTTCCTATTCATTTCTTATTTATTTTGGTTTACGTGATGGAGGGGCACATTTGTAAAATTATAGACCAAGGCACCAAAAATTCCAGGTCTTGGTGGGAGCAAGAAAAGTGTGACTAATTTTTAGGTACCAATTAATTCTTTGCGAGTGGTTTTAACATCATAAAGAAAACAATACCTTTACAATATAACTAGATATAACTAGCTGATTTTTTTTTAATTTCAATATGAAGGAATCTTTGGTTATTTTATTTTCAGTTTTTGACAGTTAGAATCTCCTTAGAAATTTTACTAGTTGGGTTGTCTTTCAGGTTTGTTATAATTTCAGTGTGCATATGTCTAGATGTTCATACATGTTTGACTTATATCGTAATTATTATTTTTCCTAATATTAACATGTGTAACAATGGACAAAACAATCCAATTATGAATCGGTATTTAAAAGTAATTTTATTTCTTCGTTTCATTTATTTTTTATCTTTTATTGTACACTTGATATTTCATCCAACATATTTGTTAAATTATAAAATATGATTTAAAATTGTAAACTTGTATGCATTATGATTTTAGTTCTATTTTTACCAATTTGTTAACATAATTTCATATTTTTGTACTATAATAAATACAAGTGAAATGAACGAGTTCGAACAATGATGGATCTTGAGCGGATTTTTTGTGTGGTGTGTGTGGGTGGGTGGAGGAGATTAATGAGCTATACAAAAAATCAAAATCTTTAGGGTAGACGTTTAAATATAATTTCGATTTCGATCAAAAAATACAACAACAAACCACTTTATGTGAGTCAATGAACCTGTCTCAAGTGGTTAGTATATAACACAATAAATCATAAATCATGGATCCGATTTTTATTGACATTAATTGATAGCGAACTAAAAAACTTCTTCATTTAATAAAAAAAACACTATATGTATACTAATTTTCAAAATGTTGAGAATCGGTGCCCTCGTAGTCTCTTGATGTGCCCTCACTTCGAAGTTCGAACAACAACTATTAGTCCCCAAGCCACATTCCTCTTTTTTCGAATTTTTTTTTTTAAGCCACATTCTTCTTACTGAACGCATTGCAATCTTTGATCTGAAATCAACTTGAAGTTTTTGGGACTCATCCCCTTTTCTCAAGCTACCTCCAGTCCTATGAGAGTGACCTTCTCAATTTCTTTTTTGCATGCATGCATTCTCTCCATATCTTATGTGACATGCCATTCTCACTGTTCATGTGTCAAAAAAGCATTATAAGCCAAATTTCTCATTTATACCGATTTACATGTTGTGTGTTGCATAGAAGATAACAATGCACATATAGGGATGTTATAAATACAATATTTAACAGATAGAATCACAGATACATGATATGATCAACAAAATCGATGAAAAAAGAGAGCAAACAAAGTAACTTTGAGAGGTGTAATTTGTGCATCTTTCTATGAGAAGAAAATGTTAAGAAGAAGATCATCATGATGATATGGCTACAAAGTATATCGAGGCCAGTACGTACAGTACAAGTAAGTGGTCACAGCCATTTTACATGAATGGGGTTTTCACGAGACCGTTAAAGATGTAGTGAGTGAGTGAGTGAGTGAGTGAGTGAGTGAGTGAGTGAGAGCAATATATATATTTTACATTGATGAGAATGTTATAAAGCTGTTTATTCAAAGCAAAAGATACATGGTAACATGAAATAACGGATCAAATTTTCTGGTTTGACTACTCGTCCCTACCAATCCATGATTTTGTTTTTCCATCTATTTATGCATTTGGATTTGACATCATTAATATGTTTTCTTTATGTAGTTTGTATGAAAAACTAAAATTCATGCTAAGATCGGCATGGAATTTATAAATTTGGACCGCATGGGTGTTAAAATAAAGCCTGATTAATTAGGGCATGTATGTACTTGATGGTCTAAAATAAAGCAAAGTTTAATGGCTAGTTAATTGAAGTGTGTGTGTGTGTGTACGTACTTTTTGCATGGAAATGGGTTTGAAGTTTGAACACACAGCTCAATGACAATGACATTCAAGGGTTAAATTTGATAGGTTGATTAGTTGAGACCGTCAACTTTTTCCTTTTTATTTTATTTGTTAAATATTAATAATGCAATGGACATAATTGAGACTTATGGCCCAAATTAAGCAAGCCTCATTTTGGCATTATATAACAAAGTTCATTGATAATTTAAGGTGAAATCTTAAAAAAAAGACTTCTAACTTTCATGAATATTTAAAAAAACCAACTCATTTTTTTTGAAATAATATATTTTAGTACCTATAAATGAGTTTAATTTTTTTTTTGCTCCTTAAGAGTATTAAATATAACATATGTTCTGTTTAACATATTTGACTTATTTATGACTTCAATTAAATTTTATATTTTCTTCGTATTTTATGGAAGGGGTATTTTAATAAAAAATAATCCATCATGATCCAAGTTTACCCTTCATAGTCATAGAGGAAATAAAAAGAAATATTCACTTTACAGGTACCAAAACGAAGTATCTGAAAAGTTTGAGGAAAATATTCAGAAAATTTAGGTTTTCTTTTTTAAGATTTCCTCGTGATTTAACCAAATTGAGAATCTAATAATTGGAACCATATGCACAAATTTGAAGGAATCTAAGTTACTCGTATGATCATATCCAGCTCCAATGCCCCAGGTTGATTGTCAGGTTTTTCTACTAGATAAACAGTAATAAAATTAAAGAGTGATGATGTACATCCCCACTATCATCCCCCACCACTCTTGATGACGTGTCACCACTAAAAATTAACACACAAGTACATGACTTAACACCTTAATTTGATGTTAAATCATAACATAATATAAATACCTCGCAAAATTTGATGTTAACTCATATATTTGTGTTAATTTTTACGGTATTAATCCATAGCCACGTCATCAAGACTTGTGGGGGATGTGTAGTGGGGGAGGTACAACATTCTCCTAAAATTAATAAACAAAGAAAAAGAAAAAGAAAAAATATGAACCGTCCATCTTAATCTAGAGATTTGATGGACGATTGATATTTGATATTACAGTATGGGCACTACTAGTTCATAGTCTTATAGTTACCTGTAAAAAAAACAACAATGATAATAATTATATATAAATGATTTAGGGGCTCTTCTTTTAATGATGATTTAACCATCCCTTAATCTTTATTACCGAGAAAATATTCTCTGCAGCCGTCCTGGACTGGCCAATACCAGCAATACACGTGGTTTCTTTGTTTGTTTAATTCGAGAAAGCTATTCATAGAATCATAATTAATTGAACACAAATGTGGCTAGTTTTTTATGAGATCTGATATTTGCCACCTGAGGAAGTATCCCCAGCACTTCCCGACGAGTAGAACGGTGTCAAATGGCAAGGCCGGTCCTCTATTTCGAGACACCGTGATATATTCGGAATCCTCAAACATCATTTATAGATAAGAATATAATGAGAAAATATGTAAAAGAAAGTCTAAACATACAAAAATCAAATGATTATATATATCATAAAATATATTAGGAGGATTTTTCAAAAACCCCATATCTTTTCGGGTAATTACGAAAAATTCTTTTTTAGATTTTCTCAAAAAATCTCTATGTTTTTGTTCTTTCTCTAAAAATCCCCTAACATATCTAAATAGTACCCGAAAAAAGTCATAGCATTTTGTTATGTTTTTTTTAAAACGATCATTTTGACCCACTATTTTATTTGTGTTATGTTTTTGTATGAATAGAGGAAAATAAAAAATAATTTAAACGACGATTATAATATATATTTTCAATCAAAATTATATAGTACAAATATGTTGGAAAAATTAAAATTAATATATTTTTCTGAAAAATATTATTATATCTTTTAAAACAATTATTATATGTTCGATGTATTTTTTATATAATATTGTTAATATCTATATATTAATTTCAAATCGTGGGAATTTTACATTAAAATTTTGATTTTAATTTGTAGCGTGTTAATTGAATAAATCTGGGAAATAAATATTATTTGAGCAACAATTATTTTTCAATACTTTTTTGTACAAATATGTTGAAAAAATTGAAAAATTATTATAAAAAATAATATATATATATTGAAAATGTATGTTAGATATTTTTTCAATAATTATTGTATTTTTGTATTTTTATATAATATATTAATATTTAAGTATTATTTATAAAATTATGGGGATTTAATAAAATTATGTGGGTATAATGGTCATTTTTAAAAACATAACAAAAAGATATGGGATTTTTGAGAGAATCTAAAAATGTTAGGGATTTTCGAAAGAAGCAAAAATTATAGGAGATTTTTGGGGCCGTTTGGCAAGCGGAATTAGTAAAGTGGAATCGGATTATAAGGTGGAGGAGTAAAAAATTTTGGAATTACTTTGTTTGGATGTCTAAATTATAAGATGTTGGAAAATATAATTCTTTGTTTGGTTGTTTACAAAATTTTGGAATTTTGTTATTGAAAATTTAGTAGAAATATTTCATTAAATTTATAAAAAATAATAATAATTTATTTTATCCATGTAATATTATTATTGTAATAATATAAAATATAAAATATTAATTATATATATTATATTATATTATATTATATTATATGAAATTAATAATTATAATATAATTATTATATATTAATATATAAGATATAGGCCAATTAGAGTTAGCCTAGTTGGTCACACCTCTTGGCTAGGGAGCGAGAGGTGTGGGGTTCGATTCTCGGCGAGGACACTGGATTATAGATTAAATGTTAAATGAGTGAATAGAGTGTGTGACCTACGGGTTTGTAATAAAAAGAAAAAAGAAAAAAAGAGATTGTGTTTGGAAGGGGGACTTTGAGCCCTCTCCGAATTTACTCAAAAAAAAAAAAAAAAAAAAAAAATATATAAGATATATAATATTATATCCATATGATTAGTTTTATATTATATATTATTTGTAATAATATAAAATAATTATATTATAATAATAGTATAATATAATAACATATAATATATTATTATTATATTATTTTAATATCCAAGATTTTCTTTTTAACGAGAAAATACAATTATTTGTTTTGTTGTTTACGAAATTTTGGATTTTTGTTTTTTAAATTGTAGAAATAAAGTTTCATCGAATAATATATCATTATTGCAATGTATAATTATAATAATACTATATTATGTATGATAATATAATAATATATTATATGTTATATATATAATTATGTATGATAATATAATAATAATATAATAATAATAATATAATATTATAGCATATAATATATTATAATAATAATATTATTGTTATGTTATTATTATATTATTTTTATCAAAGTAATACTATAATAATTTTCTTTATAAATATATAATATTATGTATGATAATTATTATATATTATTATAATAATATATAATATTGTATTAATTATATATATCTAATATAATTATTATGTATGATAATTATTATATATTATTATAATAATATATAATATTGTATTAATTATACAAATTTAATCATTATAATATAATTATTTCTTGATTATAAGTTTTCCTCCACTTTGGCACTCCTCAAATTTGGAGAATCAATATTTGCTAGTTTTGTGGAATTAGAAGATTCCTAGAAAAATATAATTCCAATATTTTTTGTAACCAAACAAGGAATTAGGGTGGAATGAAAATATATAATTCCATTCCATACAAAAATTCCATGCTCCCAAACATGTCCAGGGAATCTAAAAAGTTAGGGGATTTCATAATTCCTAGAAAAGTTAGGGGGTTTTTGAAAAATTTCCCAAATTATTATTATTGAATGACAGTCAACAGAGTTTACATGCAAATATTTTGAGTATTATTTGATTTTGGTCCCTTATCTCATAAGTAAAGTCAAATATAAAGAAAAATAATGGCAATTCACTGTATTTACGAAGGATTTTTTATGACGACTCGTGTATGTTTATTTTTATTTTTAATTAATACTACATAGACAATACAAAAATATATTACATTTGTATCCTAATTAAATACAATTTATGGACTATTATCATTTATTGTGGTCCAAAAATAATAACAATGTTGGATTTGACTAAATCTTTGTGTTCATGTGATATTTGGCGGCATAAGTTGATTATGACAATAGCCTCGACGTCACATATGAAAATACAACATAACTGAGTTATTTCAAATCATATCATATAACAATAAAGTTTGGGCTGTCAACAACATTTCAGATAAAGACATAAAAGAGAAAATTATATTCCAAACAATTTTTGTTAGTCATGCTTTTTTTTGTTGCCGATGGATGACAATATAAATTTATTATTAACCCAATAATCTTAATTAAATCTTTAATATAAATTATTTGATAAAATATATATAGTAAATCCTAAATAAAAGGTTAAAATTATAATTTTAACCCATCTCCACATGGTTACCATCCTTTCCTTCCCCTTCGTTAAAAAGTTGTACGAAGAGAGAACACAACGCCGATCTAATTTCAAGGTGTCTTCAACGCGCTATGTGAGAAAGAAATTTAAAGGCTTAAAGATAATTTGATGATAAGGTAGTTATTTTTTTTATGAAGCTTGCGAGAGAATTGCCTGACTCAAAATTCTTGTTTGGATGCATGGAATTAGAAGTGGAATTGGATATTGAGATTTTTCAAATATAAATTCTTTGTTTGGATCCTAGAATTAGAAAGGGAATTAAATGATGAAGCATCTCATTATTCCATTTTTATGGTAAATTTCAATTCCAATAAAAGTTGGAGTGCCACAGTGGAGCATCTCCTCTAATTATTAAATCAATAATTAATATTATAATTTGATCATAATTGTATTAATATTATAATTAACATTACAATAATATTATAATTAATATTATTTAACATAATAATAATAATAATAATAATATCAATATTAATAATTTATATTATTATAATATTAATTAATAATACATTAATATTATCATTAATATTATAATAAATATTATAATAATATATGTTAATATTATTTTAATATATTTATAAAAATTTAAATATATTAATATTATTATTTAATATAATATATTAAAATATTAATATTAGAATATATTATTAATATTAATATATTATTAATTAATAATACTATAATATTATAATAAATATTATTATAATATATTAATATTAATATATTATTAATTAATAATACTATAATATTATAATAAATATTATTATAATATATTAATATTAATATATTATTAATTAATAATACTATAATATTATAATAAATATTATTATAATATATTAATATTAATACTAATATGTTAATATTATTTTAATATATTTATATAAATATTCATATATTCATATTATTATTCACATAATATATTAATAATATTATATTAAAATACTAATATCAGAATATAAATAATATTATTAATATTAATATATTAACAATATTAATAATATTAATATGTTAAATTATAATAGTATATTATATGAATATACTAATATAATAGAATTAATATAAAAATATTAATAATATATTAATTTTTAATATTAATATTAGTATTATTATAATATATTAATATCATAATATATTATAATATTATTAAAATTAGTACCATAATATTACTACAATTAATAATATGATGATAATTTTATATTGCAATAATGTTATATTATAATCATATTATTAATTTTTTCAAACTAATTTTATTATAATAATAATAATATAATATAATAATAACAATAATAATAATAATATAATAATAATAATAATAATGATAATAATGATAATAATAATAATTATTATTATAATAATAATAATAATAATAATAATAATAATAATAATTTAATTTTGTGATAATACTATTATATTGTATTAATTTTAATGAAACATTAGTTTTACATTTCCAATTACGAAATTCCAAAATTTTGTAAACAACCAAACAAAGAATTATATTTTCCAGTATCTTATAATTTGGACATCCAAACAAACTGTGGAATTACTAATTCCAGAACTTTTTACTCCTCCACCTTATAATCCGATTCCACTCTACTAATTCCGCTTGCCAAACAACCCCTAACATGATTTTTAATTTCATTCTAACAAAAACTCCAAATTAAAGGTTTTTATTTTTTATTTTTTTAATAAAACATATAATTGCTTTTGTTGTAATGTCTTCTTGGTCATGACTTCAGAAATTAATTAGTATCATTATCTTTCTTTGATTTATAAATATAAAAATGAGTTTGATAATTGTAAGTATTTTATAGTGGCATAATTTCAGGCTGATCATGATTTGATCACACGAGATTTACACCATTTTTTATGAACTCGACTATTTTGGCAGTTATAGTAATGATGATTTGATGAATTGTAAATTTTTTTTTGTTATGTTTCTATGTTTCTACTACACTATAGTAAATACATGTAATAGTCACGAGTCCGTTGCTTTTAATATTTTTCGTTTCTGATATCGGGCCAACATTTACTAGTTATGACTAGGAAAAACTCCGTAAAAATATAGATGAATATTAAACACAGAAATATTCATAAGATGACATAGAAAAAATATTAATATATACATGTATTATTTTTTCAAGTCCACCACGTGTTACATGTTATCATCTATGACATTAATTTGGATATGCAGATAGTAAAATTTCATTTACATATTTTTATTTGTATTACATATCAACACTATCATAAACCCTTGACTTTTGAAGACAAGGAGGAGATGGAAAACATTTCCCATTTTGTACACCCTTGCCCCGTGAAGTGATTAAATTAATGAAGACCAATTAAGACAAGAAAATAAACCCTTTTTAGAAGATACCGAGAGTATCAAAAGAAAACAAACGACCAAATTAAAAACACGTAATCGCCATCCTCGCACGAATTCCCTTGCAAATCTCTCGCACACTCCTAAACCCTAAACCTTAATTATAAGATTTCCAACCAAATCCAAACTAATTCATTATTAATTACTCACAAACAAAAGGGCCCAAAAAAAAAAAATAAAAAAAATAAAAAAATAAAAAACTCTTCTCTCTCTGTGTTGATTGGCTTTATCTTTATTTTTCTTCTTTTAACTGCTTTTTGTTCCCCCTCCGACCCAAAACAAGGAAGACCCAGGACTTAAGCAATGGCGATGGATTCTTCCCTCTCCATTCATAAAGCACTGGAGTTGTTACCACACTTTCACTGTGAATTCAACCATAATTACACTTTATTCTCTTTCAAATTTTCTTGTTTATTACACTAATAATTCCTCCATAAAGAATTCGACTATTTGAAGTAGAAACCTCTCCCTCCTCTCTCTATCTCTCTCCATATCTCTGTCTCTTTCTCTCTAGCAAGACTTAGCTTATCTCCATACTGGTTATTCCATTTGAGAGCTTTTCAAAGTTGGAGCTTTAGTGCCCATATCTCCAATCCCGATTCCTTGGCTTCCTTCCTTCCTTGCTTCAATCTGAGAACCAAAACTCGTCTCTTTTTTTCTAAAGAGGACCTCCTGCATTGATCCTCTGTTTTTCTTCTTTAAATATTTATTTCTATAAGAAACCGAATTTTCTTTTTGAATTCTTTCGTATAAGCTGGCAAAGGAAAGAAGCTAATTGGCTCTTTCTTTCAATCAAATCAAATCTTTCTGATTAGTCTGTCTCTCTGGGCGAAGAATCTTGTAAGTGGTTTCTTTGTCTTTTACCTCTCTCTCCTCCCTCTTTGAGCCGAAACCCTCAAAGCGAATTCGAGTTTCATCTTTTCCTCTTTATTTCCATTCTGAGTTACGAATCAATGCCTCAAATACTACTGTAATAACCAATAACATTGAGGAATTGAGGCCGAAATAAGTTTATGAGGCAAGCTCCGAAACAATGAGAGATGAGAACTCAAAGAAAAGCAAGGTAATTGAACTCTCAACTTCCATTATTTCCAATTGAAATTCTTTGTATTTGTTATCGCTTTGCTGATTGGTACTTGATTTTGCATGCAATTTTATGCGAGAAGCTATCATGGTCAAAATCACTTGTGAGGAAATGGTTCAATATCAAAAGCAAAGCACAGGACTTTCATGCTGACGACGTTATTGCGAGAGGTGGTCTCTCTCTCTCTCTCTCTCTCTCTCTCTCTCTCTCTCTCTCTCTCTCTCTCTCTCTCTCTCATTTCGTCCTGTTCATTTCTACAGTTCTTCATTTGGAATTTAAAATCTAGTTTTTGTTTTCTTCTCGTGTGATTCCCTTTTACTCTGTCATAGCATTCTCAGTACTATGAAATATTTCGACTTTCAAGTTAGTCCATTGCTAGTTTTGTTCTTTTCTCTTCTAATATTTGAGATTGTTTATAGTATGAATTTTGGTTCTTTCTTTCTAAATTCGTCGATAAGTGTGTCATTTTCTCCTTTAATTTTTCTTTCGGGACAGGAAGGGATGGAGAATGGAGGGGCAGCCTCTCAAAGAGAGAGTCTTGTACAGTCAAAAAAAGCAAAACAGGTCCCTCCTCTCTCTCTCTCTCTCCTCTCTCTCTGTTTCAATTTTTTTCAGAATTGGACCACAAAACACAGAGAGAGAGAGAGAGAGAGAGAGAGAGAGAGAGAGAGAGCACACTCACAAGCTACAAACAATTCATTCTGATTTCTTCTTTTCCAAAGTTACTACCAAATTGTCTGATGCTTTATCAACATTGTCTTTTCCAGAGAGATCATCAAAGCGAAACAAAGACCGAGCGAGAAGAGGCAAGATCGATTTAGACGCGAACGAAGCCACGGTAACGCAAGATTACAGGTAATTTAAGTTCAATCACTCCGCGCCATTGACGAGTCTCTGTTGTTAATTTGTTGTTAATCAATTCAATCTCATTATTTTCATTTTGAGGAGATAGGATATTTGTGGCCACTTGGAATGTAGGTGGTAGATCCCCACAAAACAACATGAACATTGAAGATTGGCTCCATTCTTCTCCTCCTTCAGACATTTATGTTTTGGGGTACTTTATTACATCATTAATCATCATTTATGTTTCATAAATTCCTGTTTTTTTTTCTAATTAATTCAAAAAAACGACTAGCCAATAACCATAATGACAATTGATTCTACTTTTTGTTTGCCTTTGACCCAAAAAGGCCACTAATTTCTGGACCCATTACTCAATTTTTGTAGGTTTCAGGAGATAGTGCCACTAAATGCTGGAAATGTGCTCGGAACCGAGGATAACGGACCGGCGAAAAAATGGGTTTCGATCGTGAGAAGAACTCTTAACAATCTTCCCGTCACGAGCAACAGTTTTAGTTACAGTAGTTACGGCAATCCGTCTCCCATGCCGGATCCGGTGGTCGAGATCGATGCGGATTTCGAATCCAACGGCCAGTCGAGGAGGAATTCTTCCTTCTTCCATCGCCGCTCTTTTCAATCCCTTCATAGTCGTAGTCTCCGTTTAGATGGTAATTTCGAATATACGAATATAGTTTTATTTTCGCAGAATTATTCTCATGTTTTTAATTTAATTTTGTATTAATTTGGAATGAAATAGAAGGAGAAAATATTATGGGGGGTGCACAACCGAGATTGGAGAGGCGTTATAGTGTGTGTGAACGTGCCATGTATAGTAATAGACCAAGTAGTGAGTATGATCCGAATTATGGATGGACAGGAAGTAATTATAATAATAATTATAATAATAATTATAATTCTGATGATGATAGTACTAATTCACCTAGCACTATACACTCTCCAGTTTCATATGGTTACTATGGGAATAATAATAATAATAATAATAATAATAGTATTTATAATGGTAATAATAATGGCTTCTATAATGATGAGAGAGAAAGTACCAGTAGATCTGCAGGCCAAACAAGGTAAATTAATGTTTCAAAAACATTTGTTATGAGTAATTGCATGTTAAATTAGTCTTAACTTTCTCTCTTTTTTTCTTTCATAATTTAGGTATAGTTTGGTGGCAAGTAAGCAAATGGTGGGGATATTTTTGATGATATGGGTGAGAAGTGATATTAGACATGATGTTAGAAATCTCAAGGTGTCTTGTATTGGTAGAGGTCTCATGGGTTATCTTGGTAACAAGGTAAATATTTTTTCTTAATTCTTAATTTTAATTAATTTCACACAAATGATGTAATATAAATGTGAGAAATGTGTAGTATTGGTTATTATTAATCATGAATATGTATACATAAAAACAGGGCTCAATTTCGATTAGCATGACGTTGCACCAAACGAGTTTCTGCTTTGTTTGTAGCCACTTGACTTCGGGCCAGAAAGAAGGAGACGAGCTTCGAAGAAATTCAGATGTTCTCGAGATACTTCGAAAAACTCGATTTCCTTCTGTTTATGGTCATTCTGAGAGATCGCCCGAAACTATACTTGAGCATGAGTACGCAATATATGATATATATTTGAATAATTTTTTACATTATTAAAAATTTTCTAGATGCTAATCTTATATATTTCAATTTTAACTTTTTTTATTTTTTAACAGTCGAGTAATTTGGCTAGGGGATTTGAATTACCGAATTGCTCTTTCGTATCGTTCAGTGAAGGCCCTAGTAGAAATGAGAAATTGGAAAGCATTGTTAGAAAAAGATCAGGTATTCATTTTCTTTCCAATTTTTTGTGATTATCAGTATAATTATATTCCTCGTTTCTAACTAATTTTGCTTTGTACGAACAGCTTAGAATAGAACAAAGACACAAACGCGTATTTGTGGGATGGAACGAAGGGAGAATATACTTTCCACCTACGTATAAATACTCGAATAATTCAGATAAATATACCGGTGACGACATGAACCAGAAGGAAAAACGTCGCACACCTGCTTGGTACGTACTTACTTGTTACTTCACATTCGTTTAATAAATAAGCATTACCAACTTAATTTGCACCTAATTAATAAGATTTACTTTGTTACAAAATTAATTTAGGTGTGATCGAATATTATGGTATGGGAGAGGGTTGAATCAACTATCTTACGTGCGTGGCGAGTCTAGGTTTTCTGATCACAGACCGGTTTATAGCGTGTTTTCTGCAGAAGTGGATTCGATAAATCATACCCGAATTCAGAAAATGAGCGCATCTGGCTCGCAATTGGATATTGAGGAACTATTATCATTTTCGAATGGTTATACCGATCTTAATTTCTTCTGACAAATGCGGTCCTCCGCATTGAGCAATAATCGACGTATTATATTCAAGCGACTCGCTATATTAATTGTGATAATACTTCTAGCAAAAATAGGTATATTTAATTTGCAAGTTATTTTGGTATTTAAATTTAAATAAAATCTTGATTAACACTCTAATATTTTCTTCTTTTCAGGAAATTAATTACAACATTTGTTTCATATCGGAAGAAATCTCACCAAAAGTTTTGAGACGATTTTGGCTTATATACACGGTTACATACTTCCTTTGTTCTCTTGATTTTAGGAAAATTTGTAGAGAAGACAAGGAAATAATCATTTTACATGATTGTGTTCTTGTATGAAGATGTGAAATATCACTCGATGAACTGCATGTGATGTATATAAAAGGGGAGGTAGCTTAGGTCAATCATTTGTTAGTTTAGGGGAGGTATGTACAATGCGTGTGTGTGTCTCATCATTTTTATCTGAAAAAAGGTTCAACTCATTCATTCATTGACTTTGTTCTATATACAATATTAATTCTAGATACCCTGTCTTCAATCTTTCTTTTGTTAATTTTATGTTATAATTGGCTTGGTTCTTGGTTGTTTCAAGTGATACTTTGCTTATCAATAAACCATAGTTAGTTTACCAATATCAAGAGTTTGAGAGATTATTCTGGCACAAAATCCAAATATGAGTCATGACAAATGGCTTCTATCTAGGTGTGTAATCGGTTCGGATCCGGTTCTATAATGGTCATAACTCATACCAGATACTTATATCCATATTTTTTTCCGTATACGGATATTCTATATTCTGATACGGAACAACTCGGATACGGTTCGAATAATAAATGAATACGGATACGATTCGGATATTGTCGAATACGAATGCAGATACAGATTTTTTTTTAATATTAAAACGAATACTACTATATCATAACACAATATATATAATGTTCCGATCCGGATCCCCGAATCTAAATTCGAGTACCGGATTCAAAAAATATCCGATTCTGGATAATATCCAAATTTGGATTCAGATAAAACTGAACACGGGATTCGAATTCGAATATGAACAAAAGAATCTTGATATTTTTTCGAATTCGAATAATTTTTTCCAAATTCAATTATTAGTTTCTCGGATACTAGCTAGTCGCTCCATTTACGTTCCTACTTCTATCTAACTAATAAGAGTCAACTTATTGGTGACGAATTGTAAACACAATGTGTACTAAAATCGATATATTATATTTGAGTAGTGATATACATCTCTAGTACTATTTCCTCAAGGTCTTGATGATGATGGGAATATGATTTAACAATTTAAAAATGAAAACATAAATATATGATTTAACATCTTAATTTATAATTAAACATCAAATTAAGATGTTAAATCATGAATTATTGTATTAATTTTTAACATGTCAAATCATATTACATCGTCAAAAAACATTTTTCATTATATTTTCTTACCAAGACAACCATCTCTTCCAAAACAAAACAACCAATAGTGGCAATGGGAATGAACTGGACCAGAGAAAATCGAGAGTGGGCCAGTAGGGTTTCACGTCAAGCAACAATGTCTTTTGTTGCCCCCCCCAAAATGATGTTGATGTGCTCTCAGTCTCAGGGAATCAATCTCTCTCTCTCTCTCCATTAACATGTAAAACCAACAAGCTTCGAAATGTCCACAGTGTAAAGATTTCAAGTTCTCATTTTTTTCAAAGAAGGTATGTGTGTTGTGAGAATTTGAAATGGAGAAGAAAGAAGAGGAAAAAGAGGAGCATGATGATCAGAACTGTTCGGCTGGTACACTGGTACACTGGTACAACCGGGAGAGAAGAACACGGGATGAATGGATACATCATAAATATATATGGACACATCACATATGAATGACATGACACTCTTCACAGTTAAATCATACATTTTTCCCTTTGTTCTTTTCTTCCCTTTTATTTTTCATTTGCATTTTCCTTTCTTCTTCTTTTAGTCACCTCAACAACTCAAATTAAAGCATTAACATAAAATCTCATAAATGCAATGAAAACGCCAAAAACAAAATACATGACTGCAAATATCAGACCTGACTAAAACGTACGTAAACGTGTACACATTTTATTAATTATACGACCATGCATGCGGTATATATTTCTGTGTTACTTTTGCATGCATTTATTCATGTGATAAAAGAGACTTCGTTTTCCTTTCCCAAAACGTAGAGGATTTGAGATAAAATTTGCGTGATGTACAAGTTGCTTTGGAGATGTGATATAAGTACATCGGTAATTCCAATTTGAGCCCGACAAATCAGGGCACGTTAGTGCATGCATTGCAGAACGAAGAATTCAGGTATGTATAATTAGAGGTGGCAATCGGACGGGACGGGTCGGGTTCGGATCGGGTCATTTCGGGTTCTGGTCGTTTCGGATTGCGGGTCATTCGGGTCATCGGGTCGTGGGTCGTTCGGGTTTCGGATCGTTCGGGTTCGGGCCGTTTCGGGTTTCGGGTCGTTCGGGTTCGGACCGTTTCGGGTTTCGGGTCGTTTCGGGTTTTCAGGTCGTTTCGGTTTTCGGGTCGTTTCGGTTTTCGGGTCATTCGGGTTCGGGTCGTTTCGGTTTTCGGGTTGTTCGGGTCCGGGTCGTTTCGGTTTTCGGGTCGTTCGGGTCCGGATCGTTTCGGTTTTCGGGTCCTTCGGGTCGTGATTATTTTGATTTTCGAGTAATTCAAATTTCACAAAATTTGATTTCGAATCATTCGATTTTTCAAAAATTTAGTTTTCGGATAATTTCTGATTTATTTTATTGATTCCGAAATATTTTAGCAATATTATATTGATTTTAACAATAATATTTTAATTTTCGGGTCATTCGGGTCGTGAATTTCGGGTCATTCGGGTCGTGAGTTTCGGGTCATTCGGGTTTCGGGTTAATTCGGGTTTCGGGTCGTTCGGGTTTCGGGTCATTCGGTTTCGGGTCGTTCGGGTTTCGGATCATTCGGTTTCGGGTCGGTTTCGGGTTCGGGTCATTCGGTTTCGGGTTCGTGTCATTCGGTTTCGGTTTCGGATTCGGGTTCGGGTTCGGATCGTTGATTTTTCAATATTTTCGGGTCGGGTCGGGTTCGGGTTCGGACGGGTCGGATTATTTTTTCGGGTCGGGTCAGATTTTGCCGGCTCTATGCATAATTGATGATAAACCAATTATAAGTAACTAGTAAATAAACTAGTTACATGTGAAGTTGGCTCTGAAAACTATATGCATGCCCATGCAGCTAATGTACGACCTATGAATATCTATCTATATTTTTGGCGTGTTGACTTGTCTTCGTGACGTATATCTTCATTGTACTTTGCCTTTTTAATATTTGCATATTTGTCTAATAGTGTATTTACTATTTACAGTTAGCAAGCTTCTTGGCCCATATTACCCACCGTAGCTAACGGGTCCAATGAACCCAATTGGCCCAAGTACTCGAAAAGAAGAATTTCCGAATATTTTTTAGTCCCACCATAAAGAGCATTTACAGACTGAACAAATAGAAGTACATAAAGTGGAGGCAAGGTGCTACGGTACGAATTACTTACCTCGACGGGGTCGACGGACGATCGAGAAGGTCGATGGCCTAGGTTAGTACCATCCATTGCACTTCGGAGGAGCGTTGGCTTACCATTTCCTCGAGCACGGTTCGTGCAGCCCTTGCCATTTCTTGAAACCCAAAATTGTTCTTTTTTGTTTTTGTTTCTGAAAAGAACCCAAAGCACGAAACAAGTTCCCACGATTCGATATTTTATTGATAAGTTTGTTAAACATACACGGATATTACAAAACGTCGAACCCTAATTAGTTAGAAAACAAAATGTGAAAAAACCCAAAATTATTCTTGAAGGACTATTTTGAAGTTGAGTTTCAAGTTTTGATTTCACCGTTGGGCCACAAAACACTTGCTATTTTGCAACTGCTGCAATATTAAGCCGGCTTTAGTGAAGGAACAATTAATTGTGGGAAATTTTTCATAAGTAACCGAGTATATAATGATTATTCCAATAATAATCATGCATCAAAGTAAATTTGATAAATGTCTTTTTGCTGAGAATGAAACTCCGTTTTTTTCAATTGGGCTTTTTCAATTGGGCTGAGAATGAAACTCCTCCTTTTAATAAATTTCTAATTAACGACAAAGTTACAATTAACATAGGCGGAGAATGGAACTCCGCTTGTCAATATATTTGTTGGAATTTTCAACTGAAAAATTAATATTTTTTCTCAAATTTTATCATAACATGCTCTGTGTTCTAAGTTAATATATTTAATTAACATGATAATTAACACATGTTAGCAATTAATTTAATACGTAATTAATATTATTTCGAATTCATAAATTTGAATAAATATTAATGAATTTTTAATAATATTGAGAATACGGCGGGTGCATTTGGGATGTACCATGAGATCCCAAAAAATCCCGTTGTATGTTTTATTTAGTAGATAAATTTTTTCGTACAAAAATATTAATAATTCTATCAATCCTAAAAAGTAATATTCTCAAACATTTCTTAAAAATTTAGTTTTAGAATCTTTTTTAGTTATAGAATATATATTACACTTGTAGTTCTCACATTGCACATATTATTGGTGTTTATTTTTCTATGAAAAGTTACTTCACTGTTATTTTGGAACTATTTTTTTTTATAAATTCTTTTATTTTGTGTTAAATACATTCAAATGACATAATATATCTGGTTAGATTCATTTTAAGAAAAACTCTTCAGAATTAGTTATTAAAAATTGGTGTTTTAATTTTACGGCAAAAAGTATAATAATATAGTTTTGTATATCTTTCCTCTAAAATTGGATATATGCAACAAATTAGTGAATATGGCCAAAAAAGTAAGTTAATCAACCAATGTTTCTGTCATTACAAATACGATATGTACATAACTAATTTTACTTCTCACAGCTTCAAAATTTTTTTTTTTACTTCTCATAAAAGCACTACAAATCACAAGCTTATTAATCTTCTTTGAAAAACAAACCGAAGCAACCAGTTAGTTATAAGTTTTGATTCTCCTAACCTTAAAAAATCTCAAGTCATCCAAGCAAATAATTCAAAATGGGAAATGTCCGATTGTGTTTTTCTTCAACGGGCAAAGAGGCGATTGTAATAACAGCCGATGGAGTACATCATCGTGCACAACTTCCGATGAACGTTTGGACGGCGTGCAGTACTTTCGCTCCAGGGGAGCTGTTCCTCGGTAATGTCGAGGAAATGATCATGAACGATGACACGCCAGCTCCGCTTGGTGCATTTAAACAACTAAAGAAGAATAATGTGTACTTGTTCATTCCTCAAGAAAGAATGATACATTTTTTTTTTTTATAATAAATGGAAAAGGCTCATATGTCATCCATCCATTGATATCAATGAGGATCGAACCTACAATCTCTCACAATACATGAACTTTTGTGCCTCACACTCAACCAATTAGGCTATGAGTCCATTGACTACATTTTTATTTAACTCATGACAAATTGAGAGATCAACAAGTGGATACTCTTAAATATATTTTCGAACAAGTAAAACGAACAAAAAAGAAGAAGGCTCGTGTAGGGACCGAGTATGCCGCATATGCACAAGCTATCTGGGGGTGAATTAGGATATATGTACAATAAAATATGACAAAGGGAAAAATAACAAGAGACGGAATATGATAACTTTAGATAGTTGTGTTATTAAAAAGTTTGTAATTAAAATTAAAAGTGTCTTTATGTAAACTTTTTTTAATAATGGAATATATTTTATTTATTTTGTTGTTCTTGTATTCAAAAAAATTTCATGCGTGGAATATATTTCATTTATATTGTTTTTCTTATATTAAAAAAAAATCAATTTATTGTTTTTGACAAAATTAATGAGTTTAATATTAATTTTTGGACCAAATGATTATTTTTGTTCTAATAGAACAATTGAAATAGGGAATTTATAATAACCCTCATACTAATTGATCAATTAAAAGAAAAACAAAAAATTTAAAAATTTATAACTTACGAATTGCACATTTATTTAACATAATAAAACGAAAATGGCTTATGATTTTTTTTTTTCAAGCCATCTATCATTGCCAGATATATGTAGCACCAATATTTGTTGTTATCTGACAAACTCAACTGATTTGGAAAAACAAATGAAGACGATCATGTATTGAAGAAATATAGTACGATTAATTCCAGAAACACTAACACAATCATGACATATTCTGTCAATTAATATAGCGAAATGAAACTCTTTCGTGGTAAGTAAATATATATATGAAGACGATAGATTGTGCACTCCGCGTACACATCGCAGTCAACATGAGAGCCATATTGGCAATGAAACATGAGTGTTCACTCCATGCGCATTTCAAAACGTGCGCCGTCGTTGATACATGTTTATTTACTTTTTATAGACGTATCATACATTTTAGATACATGTTACAAATTTTGTACATGTACCTTTAAAATGTATGTTAATATTTAAAAATGTATGTTATACATATTACATGTAATTTATAGATTTTCACCTAACATAAGGTTGTAAAATATAAAAAAAACTATTATACGAAAAATAAACATAATACTATCACATGTGATTCGCGAACATAGATATTTTTACATAAATTGTTTATTTTTGTATCCAAGATGTTTTTTTTTTAGTTTACATACCTTTCCTATTTTTATTTGTAGATAAACAATTTATCATACAAGTCGACTCGACACAACTCGATTCGACTTGAACTTGACCCGAAATCAACTCGACTCGGCTTGGCTCGACTTGACTCGAACTTGACTCGGCTCGACCTCGGACTCGACTCGTCACGACACGACTCGGCCCGTAATGGAGTCTGCTCGACTCGGTTCGAATTCAACTCAACTCGACTCGGCTCGAATTCGACTTACTCGTCTCGACTCAAATATGTATTCATATGTAATACCATACAATTATATTACATCATATTATATATTCAAAATATGAAATACAATAGATAAATTTTTTTCTACAAAAATCTTAATAATTCTATCAATCCTAAAAAGTAATATTATAAAAAAATTCGTAAAAATTTAGTTTTAGATTATTTTTTAGTTATAGAATATTTATTGCACTTGTAGTTCTCATATTGCACATATGATTTGGTGTTTATTTTTCTTTGAAAAGTTTATTCACTGTTATTTTGGAACTATTATTTTTAATAAATTCTTTTATTTTGTGTTAAAGACATTCAAATGACATAATATGCCTAGTTAGGTTTATTTTAATAAAAACTCTTCTGAATTAGTTATTAAAAATTTTATGTTTAAATTTACGGCAAAAAAGTATAATAATATAGTTTTGTATATCTTTCCTCTAAAATTGGATATATGCAACAAATTAGTGAATATGGACAAATTAAAAGTAAGTTAATCAACCAATATTTCTGTCATTACAGTTTATCGATTTTTATCAAATACGATCTGTACATAACTAATTTTACTTTTCATAAAAGCACTACAAATCACGAGCTTATTAATCTCCTTTGAAAAACAAAACGAAGCAACCAGTTAGTTATAAGTTTCGATTCTCCTAACCTTAAAAAACCTCAAGTCATCCAAGCAAATAATTCAAAATGGAAAATGTCCGATCGTGCTTTTCTTCAACAGGCAAAGAGGCGATTGTAATAACAGCCGATGGAGTACATCATTGTGCGCAACTTCCGATGAACGTTGGGACGGCGTGCAGTACTTTCGCTCCAGGGGAGCATTTCCTCGGTAATGTCGAGAAAATGATCATGAACGATGACACGCCAGCTCCGCTTGGTGCATTTAAACAACTAAAGAAGAATAATGTGTACTTGTTCATTCCTCAAGAAAGAATGATACATTTTTATTTAACTCATGACAAATTGAGAGATCAACAAGTCGATACTCTTAAATATATTTTAGAACAAGTAAAACGAACAAAAAAGAAAAAGGCTCGTGTAGGGACCGAGTATGCCGCAGATGCATAAGCTATCTGGGGGTGAATTAGGATATATGTACAATATGACAAATGGGAAAAATAACAAGAGACGGAATATGATAACTTTAGATAGTTGTGTTATTAAAAAGTTTGTAATTAAATTTAAAAGTCTCTTTATGTAAACGTTTTTTAATAATGGAATATATGTTATTTGTATTGTTGTTTTTGTACTAATTTTTTTTTCATGCGTGGAATATATTTCATTTATATTGTTTTTCTTATATTAAGAAGAAATTCAATTTATTGTTCGAATGAGTTTAATATTATTTTTTGGACCAAATGATTATTTTTGTTCTAATAGAACAGTTGAAATATGGGATTTGAAATTACCCTCATACTAATTGATCAATTCAAAAAAAACAAACCAAAAACTTTTAACTTACGAATTGAACATTTATTAAATAATATATTGGATTATTTTATCTAAAGGTCTCAGAATCTAAATTAGTGCGATATGCAGATGTTGGATATATGTCATATCCACATGGAGCTCGATCTCAAAATGGATATTTATTTACATATGGTGAGACTGTCATATCCTGGCCATCAACCAAGCAAACTTTGGTAGCCACATCATCAAATCATTCCGAAATAATATGACTTCATGATGCTAGGTGAGAGTGTGTATGGTTGAGGTCAATGATTCAACATATTCAAGAATCATGTGATCTTCAACAATCAAAGGGTGTCCAACAATCATATTTATACTTATATATAATCTTATACATTTTTTCTCTCATATCATACTTCCACATCATCTAAAAAATCTAGACCATCAATTGATGATTCAAGGATTGTAATTAATTTAAGCACTTTATTTCTTTGTATAGACAAAATTTTGTACACAAAAAACCTACAAAAAATAATCCTTCACCTGTTATCATGAACTTTTCACACAAATAATTGTTTAAATCTCTTTTATGAATTTTTTTGTATTTGCATTTACTTTATTTTTAATTTTTAATTTTTTTTGTTTCAAATTAAATTTTTTCCATTTCAATTTCTTTAGATTTCAAAGAAGTTTATAGAAATATTATTTTAAAGGCTTATTTTCATTGTTTGGTTTAAATGCTTTTTAAATGTATTATTATCATCATCATCATCATCATCATCATTATTATTATTATTATTATTATTATTATTATTATTATTATTATTATTATTATTATTATTATTATTATCTTTAATTTGAATATTTGAATATTTTCTAGGTTTTTCAATGGTAAAATTGGTATTCTGGATTTTTTATGGGTAAATATGATACATTTTTTCGAATGGTAAATATGATATTTCTTGTTTTAGGAAGGTAAATATGTATATTCCGTGTTATTATTATTATTTTGGATTATTTTATATTTTATAAGTTTTTCAAAGGTCTGAATTTTGTAAGGGCAAATATAATATTTTTAATTTTTAAATGGTTACTATGATATTTAGGGTTTCTAGGATGAAAATTATATAAATCCCTCTTCTTATTTATTATTATTAATTATTGTTGTTACTATTATTTTATATTTATTTTATATTTTCTAAGATTTTTAAAGGTAAAAATGATATTCTAGGTTTTTTTGGAAAGCTAAATATGGGTTTTTGGAAGCATAAATATGATAATTGGGAGAAGAGTAAAGATGTAAACCGATCATTTTATTTTATTATATTTTCTAAGTTTTGAAGGATAAGGTGATATTTTGAATTTTTGGAAGGATAAATATGATATTTAATATTTCGAATGACAAATATGCTGTTTTTGTTTTAGGATGGTAAATATGTAAAATCCCCATTTTAGTTTTATTATTTATTATCAGTGATTTAAATTGCGGCGCAATTGCGCCGCCATAGCGCAAATCGCAATAAATATTTACAAAACGCAATACCGCAACGTACTAAATAGCGCCGCAATATGTCGCAATATCGCAGCAATATCGCGCAATATCGGTAATCCTATGTAAATTACAGTCCAAGCGCAATTGACCGCTATATCGCAATTTAAAACATTGTTTATTACTATTATTAAAATAACAACAACACCAACAACAAACAAATTTAAACGAATTGTAAACAAAGGATTTGCATTTATTATAAACGAATCATCGCCTATTTGCCTCTTTTTGATTGATTGTCGAAGTAATTTATGTGTTTGGGAAGAGTGTGTGAAAATAAAATTGTAAAATTATTTGTGGTTATTTGTAGAATGCATTGCATAGACATGTGATGAAAATGATAGCAACAATCTCGTAGAAATGACCCAATAGGTACGTTTCTCGCAATAGCATGCATTTCAAAATTACCATTCTCGGTCATGTTAGCAGATGTTACTATTTTGATCGATCCATACAACCTTGTGCTAATTGTGTCACACAAGAAATCGAGATAATACTTGATGACTGGGGGCTGCGAAAATTAGCAACTACAACAGAACCATACTATGAAATTGTAGTTCAGCTATTTTTCACAAATTCTCAGATGGACGGTGAAGGGAATTACATCACTTAACTCTTCGGAGATACCGTTGTTATTTCACAAGAATTACTTTCTGCTATGTTTGATTTGAAAAATATTGGACAAGAATTTGATTGGGTCTCCCAATCCTCCCAAATGCCCACAAACAAAAGAAATTTTACAATCCACCATGTTAGCAGAAACTATACGACAAGAGTTCCGCAATTCCCTCCAACAATTTGTTGCATGTATAAAATAGTCATGAGACAATTATCAAACACACATTTGCTGACAAATCTTTGGCATCACTGTCCTCATATTAATATTCCACACAACATTATCAAACACATCGGATGGACCACATCATATGCACATGCATCACTGTCTTACGGAAACATCATAACGAAAATCTATAGAGATCTTGAAATTGAATTCCCCATCCATGGAACATT
Organism: Luzula sylvatica; assembly: GCA_946800325.1. Taxonomy (NCBI): domain Eukaryota; kingdom Viridiplantae; phylum Streptophyta; class Magnoliopsida; order Poales; family Juncaceae; genus Luzula; species Luzula sylvatica. Next base: position 26,854,735 of record OX326958.1, on the reverse strand, counting down.
CCATTCCAATACAAACCAAAAATATGTTAACAAGTTCTATGTTTTTCCCTTCCTCGATGAGAAAAATTATATTTTGCGATAAGAAAAATTTATGTCATCGACAAGAAAAAATATATTTTGGAGATGGCTGGTATATTCAAACAGTAGTTCATCAATGTTGCGATAAGAAAATTTCTCGACGAGAGCACAAGGATGGAAGGTTATTGCATTGATTGTCTTCCACTCTTTAGAAATAAATTTGCAAACTTTCATCCGTTTAATAACTTCTTATGTAAATTATATTTTGCTAAATAACTTTATTTATGAGTGCATTGTATTGAATTTGAACATTTCAATTGCATGCAAAATATTGCATTCCGAAGAATTACCAAATATATATCATCGACATGTTGGCAATAAAAATGATAAGAGATTACGGATTCATAATGCTCGAATATTCGTTGCATGTATATTTATTTCTAGCAAAAAATAAAAAGAACATAAAAAGAACAACCTATCAATATCACAATTTTTTCTTGGAATAGTGTTCCGTTTTATCAAAAAGAAATAGGTTTTTCGAAAAATAATATTCAGATGTGCTCATGATTATCGAACCGTAATATTTCAAAAAAACTCAAACAGTTCCACACAATTACGCGGAGAAAGCTAGTTTTTTATATTTATAGGATAAGACATGACATTTCCCATTTTGTAGGAGCATGTGTGATATTTATTTTGGTAATTTGCAACAGTACACATGACCCATTGCCACTTTGGAAATGGCGCTGAACCACATTTCATCAGAACACTTCCAATGTATAATCTAAATTCACCTTAATCTATGTTTCAAAATTAGCTGTCCTCATCACTCACCAAAAATTAGTAAGAAATATTAAAAAAACCACATACATCAACAAAAAAATCCAACAATTGAACTACCAATTATACAATATATCATTCATTATTCCAAATAAACAAACTCAAATATTTTTTTTTTAATTTCCTAACACAATATCACGTCAATCCAATCCATCTCTTAAAAGACAACGCGGCCTCTCTCCTCACCAATTGCGCCTCGTTCTGTCTCTTAGAAACCTTCCCTTTATACAAAGTCTTATGATATTTCAACCACAACGATCTATACTTATACTTATCAATAAACATATCTCCTCTCTCCATAATCTCGATCACCTCCATCGCCCTCAAGAAAAACCCGCCTCTCACGAAACAATACAACAACGAATCCAACAATTCATGGTCGAATTTAATCGATTTGGAATTCGAAAGGATTTTCATTTCCCCCCATAAGTCCGCCACCTCGGTGTATTTCCCACCTATCGACGCGTATGCGGTTATTAACGAATGATATGTCTGCCCGTTTGGTTCATGGCCGTTAATTTTCATTTTGGTAAACGCTTTTTTCGCATCGTTCATCATTTTCTTCTTGCAGAAGACATGGATCACGTTGTTCCAATCGTTTGCATCGCGATCCGTGCTAGGGTTTTGCTTTATTTCTTCCAGTAGTTTAGCCGTTAAATTTACCTCGTCATATTGAGCAGTTGGTTTTATATTTTGTACGCTTTGAGATTTAACTACGGTTTTATAATCTAGCTCTATGCCAACCTGGCGAGCATCTTTTAATAAAGTGTTAATCTCATCTTGACAACTATTTGTTTCATAAGCCATTAACAGATTGGAATAAACAGAGCCACAAACCTTAATTCTTGATAACCTCATTTCATCGAGCAGGTCGTGTGCGTGATTCAAAAAGCCAAGAGAAATACACAAATTCATTACTCGGATTGCGACTGAACTCTCTAATGGAACTGGAGACTCCAGTTTACTCGCTTCGATTAAAAAACTCGCCAGCTCAGCAATCCTTCCTGCTTCTACAAACCCTTTCACGAGCTTCGCATATAATTCCTCTGTTGGGTAGAGTATTCCACACTCCAATTTCACCAGTTTAACTCGTGCTCGCAACCTGTTTGATGAAATGTTTAACTGTTCCTTAGCCTCTTTCTCGAGTGCGGAAAAATTCGTGTCTTCTAAAAAAGACATATAATTTGGCGGTATTTTATCAACCAATTTATAATCTTTGTCATTTTCGTTTTCAAGAACGGATCTTGAAGCCTTCTCGGCCTTTACGAGCATATCCAACACCAAATCGAAACAAGAACTAAAATCACCAAATTTCAAATCGCTCAAAAACAAACACTCATAAAATTGCATTAAATCCAAATCACTCAATCGAATAAAATTCTCCTTGACATACCGTTTCAACTTCCTCAATTCGTCTCTCCTTCCATTTCTCTCATAAACAATAGCCATGATGACAAGCAGTTCGGATCTGGGCCTCAATCCGACCCGTGATACCAAATCCACTATTTCTTCACCCTTTTTTGTTATATTGAACGTTACACAACCCGTTAAGGCCAAAGAAAAGATTAAAGAATTGGGTTTCGTTACCAACAAGGTTTTATTTTTTTGAAAAATGGAAATTAGTTCGATTATCAATTCAGAAGCAAGAAACGAACCCGTTTCGTTCTGACACATATGGCCCACGATACCAGATAAGGACGGAATAGGAGGATATAATTTTATTTTTATTAACATTCGTATCACATTTAATGCTTGTATAGCCATTTGGTTGCGAGCGAGAATGTAAGAGAGATAGACGAGAGTTTCTCTCTCTAGAATGTTGAATTTCTTTTGGTCGAAGGCTAGGTTGACTACATCATAAGCTTTCTGAAGATAATTTGAATCGAAAGTTTCGGTTAAACTTGATATGAGTTTGGTCAATACAAATTTATTAGGTAAATCGTTTGTGTGTAAGCATTTCTCATATGTTCTCCATGTGTGTTCTAATAGTTCGAGACTCCGGCACGGAATCGCCCGACTTGAGTCGGAGTCGGCGGAGGCCGATCCGATTCCGGGCCGATTCCGCCATTTTTTCACCGCTCCGCCATTTTTTCCATCTTGCGAGCTTTGAAGAGCATGGTTCGAGGAATGGAGGGCTCCAGCTTCGTCGTGGCTCCAGTGTCGTAGTCGTGGAGGTCTCCAGTGACGAAAGGCGAGAAGAATCGCCATGGCTGAAGAGAGGAGAGAAGAGAGAGAGAGAGAGAGAGAGAGAGTGCGGGGGGGGGGGGGGGGGGGGGGGGGGGGGTCGCGTGCTGCTCTCTGGTGGAAAGTAAAGGAGAGAGAGAGAGGAGTAATGATAGAACCACACCTATTTCCTCGAATTATACCTCGAAATTCTGACGTGGCAATCAATTTCTCTTCCTTATTCTCCTTACTAGGAATATAGCCCGCGCTTCGCTGTGGGATATATTATTTGATAAGAAATAATATAATTAGCAAAAATAATAATTTTATATATTATTTGATATATTATTTGAGGCTAACAAAAAGTATTTAGAATACAAAACATGTCAAATAAAATAAAATTCTAAAAAAGATAAACAAAAAAACATAAAAGACGCAGCTTGGTACCAATCAAAAATATTATAATAAGCACAAAAAAACGCAGCTTAGTACCAATCAAAATTGTTATAATAAGCAAAAAAAAAAAAATAATACCAGCTGAGGCTAACAAAAAGTATTTGTGTGAATAGTATTTTATTAAATTCAAATATTTTATTTAGAACACAAGACATATGTCAATTATATTTATTAATACGATGAAAAATTCAAATATTTTATTTAGAACACAAGATATATGTCAAATAAAATAAAATTCAAAAAAAAAAAAAAAACATGAACAGTAATCGGGATGAACAGTAATTGGTCGAACAGTATCCGATGAACAGTGTCTGGTCGAACAGTGTCGGATGACGTGGCCTCACCAAAACCCTTGTATTCTAAAAAAAAAAACATGAACAGTAATCGGGATGAACAGTACTTGGTCGAACAGTATCCGATGAACAGTGTCTGGTCGAACAGTGTCGGATGACGTGGCCTCACCAAAACCCTTGTATTCTAAAATTAATGGGAGGGGGAATTCTGAACACATTGCCTTCTATTTTAAAAAAGAAAATGAAAATCGGAAGCCCTCAGGCCTCATCCCTGTCCACTCGTACTCTCCCTTCTTCTGCTCAACTAGATCTCTCACTCTCTCCCTCTCACTACAAAATGTTTGCTCGAATGGCCTATTCTCTCATCTGGCACGAAGTTAGTTCTCCAATGACAATAGCTGCACATCTCGAGAAAAGCATGTCTTTATCTTTCTGGTTCTTTTATGATGTGCTTTCTTTGCCTAGTTTGAGAAAAACCTAAAACATGCCTCCTCTTTGGACTCTCTATTTGCCTACTACAAATCTCAAGAAGGTAAAAACTTTTATTTCTTTAATTGAGTGGTTGGGGTTAATTAGGATTTATTTGAGTGGTTGGGGTTAAATCGTCCGTTTGAGATTTAATTGACTGTCTTAATTGATTAATTGAGAATATAATTGGGCCTATTGAATATGATAATCTTATATTCATGATTAATTTTGTGTCTTAACTATCTACTTTTATTTCAATTTTTTTAACTTTGATTAAATTCTACCTAATTAAGGTTTAATTTAATTTTTTGCAGGGCAACACAAAAATCACGTTTTGTCACGAGAAATTGGCAAAAAAAAAGTTGAAAGCTTGTGCTGTTCCGAGGGATCAAAATCATAAAATAGATAATTAAGTAGAGCTAGTGCTATGTCGAGGGGAAAAGTTGAAAACTAGTGCTATGTGTGAACTGTGAATGTGTACATTAACCAAATAAACATTGTGAACATTTTGAAACAATGTGAAAAATAATACTCATACAATGTTAAATGATTTAATTTGGTACCAAAACCAATTTTGTACCAGACATCAAGCATTCAAAATAAAAAATAGGTATAAAATATTTTTTTATCCCATCACAAACCAAAATGCAACAATGATTCAATTTAATTTGTATTGCAAAATACAAGGAAACAATACACACGTTTAGAACAAAATAAAAAATCTCATTACACGAGGATCTTTGCATAAATAACTATTTATTATTTAATCATCAAACAATGAGTAGCTTCGTCTTTCGGCATAACAAAAAAACATTTCATCGCATAGTTACTGGAAGCATACGAGGCAAGAATATTTCCTTGAATTTGACTAGGCCTTTCTTCACATAGTTTTCTGATAAATGAATTTTGCAAAATTCAAAATAATATTAGTGTCATTGTTATTAAAAATAATAGAAACTTTCAAGAATATAATATAAACATGCATGAATCAGGTATCGAGCTGAGATATCAAAAAAACTATAATTATTCAAAAATGATATTGAATTTGTTTAAATAATTTGGAGGACTTTGGTTTCTCCTTTTCTACAATCAATAAAATAAGACATAAAATTGTTTTTCTTGGTTTCGAGGAGTACAACATACTGATATTTTGACAAAAATGTCAAATTAGCAAAAAAAAAAAACAAACAAACAAACAACTAATTAAATTAGTTAAAAGGACTTAAAAAGTACCATTTGATGGGAATCTGGTGGCTCCACGGATTATGGATACATGTCAGTGGCTTTTCCAGCGACCCGGCACCTTGACTTGGGTGTAATTGGGGATACATTTTGCTGAACTTGGGTATAATTGGGGATGAATTTGGAGAAATCATACATTAATATTCAAATTCAGCAATCTACAGATGATTTGGGGACAATTCAGCAATCACTATTGAATGAATTATCGGACATGGCATGCAAAAAATTAGAGATTATGATGAAGTAAAAAGAAATAAACTATAATGAACAAATTTTAAAAGGAGTAATGCATAACTGTTACCTGTAGAACCTATCATTTAGGTTTGGGCTGTCGCCTCTCGGCTGTGCCCTTTCTGTCGCTTCATGGTTGTTCTCTCTCCGTCGCTTCTTTGTTAGATCCGATGGAAGTTTGCGGCTTCTCTCTCGTTGAAAGTAAGAAGGGTTTTTGCTTCTCACTGGCCATGGCCGATGGCTCTTTCTCTCTTTCTTTTTTTTAGAACTAATGTTTTGGAAATGGATGGTCTAACTGATGTGGCACACCAATTATTGCCACGTCAGATTCGAGGTAAAATTCGGGAAATAAAGTATGGACCCTATCATTACTCGAGAGAGAGTTGTTGTATGTTTTTTTTGCAAAGAAAAACCGGTAGGTTATATTATATTAGAAAAACAAGTCACTTTACATGATAAACATTACGCATACAAAACATGACTAAAACATAACGACCTCAAAAATTAAAGAAGCCTATTCAAAACGGAAAAATATTTTCGCGATAAGGTAACTTGGCAAGATGTGCTTCTCGAGCAAGTGCATCCGCCTTCATGTTGTTTTCTCGCGAGACATGAAAAAACCTCCATCCCCCTTCCTCCATGGCAATAGCTCGGCAATCTTGTAGTTGGTAGTAAATGCGCCAATCTAAGTCAAGCGAAGAATTTCGCATGGCTCGAACGAGAGCGACATTATCACAAAGAATCGCACATGATTTGATGTCGGACCCTTTAAGGTACTCGAGAGCCGCCTTGCATGCATTTAACTCGGCATGAAGTGGAGAACTCGCATTTGTGGGTAAACCCGCACAAAAAATTATCTCTATACCTTTCGACACGACAAATCCCAAACCCGCGCCATGACTAGTCCATGAGCCATCAATATTACACGTAAATTCTTCCTCCCCAACTTGATCGAACTCGGGATTAAGCCATTTCAACTCACTAAACGGATTAGTGGCTTTATTGATGCCCATAGCCATGCCATTAATCGATAAAGGCGTGTGTCGTTTGTTTTGAAACATAAATTCGCAACGACTTTTCCAAATGGCCCACAATGTGTTAGCAAAAATGCCAAATTGAGAATCATTGAGAGTTTTACTTAGTTGAAAAAGAACCTCTTTGGGCGTACCATAGATGTTTTCAACCCTCAAGGTAAGCGAGCATGTGAACCAAGTAATTCTCGATTGTGGGCATAAAAAGGCCATGTGGAGAGCATCCTCATTTTCATGAGAGCAACGTCTACAAGTTGCGGGTATTGAATTAATCCGGCCGTGGAGATTCGCATTGGTTGGCAAGGCATTGGAGCAAAAACGCCATAGGAAAACGGTGACACGCGGAGCTATAACCGTATTTTTCCAAATTTTACTCCAAATTTTATCGGATTCGGGTTGTGTAATTAACGGATTCAAATTCGGGTTTTGTTGTAATTTTTTATATGCGCTTTTAACCGAGAATTTGCCGGTTGTGTCGAAAGTCCAAATTAACCGATCCGGTTGATGGAGCGAGGTAGGCGATATAGGTGAGGTAGAGAGGATATCGAGTGTTTTGGACACCCCAAAAAATTCAATAAGCGAGGGAATATTCCAAGCACCAAGCTCTTTGTTTAAAAAATCGGCGACATATAATTTTCGGTGACTCATATTACTCGGGATATCACTTTCCCAATTGCGGTACCATGGCGATCCGATTGCCAAGCATGATTCTCCATTGCCGATTATCCATTTGACATGATCCTTGAAGTGTATTCGTTGATCAATAAGGTCTCTCCAAAATTTCGTGGCCAAACTACGACGTTTAGTGTGCCAAATGGTTTGTTGAGAGAAATATTTAGCTTGAATGATTTTTGCCCACGGTTTGTTTCCATTGGAAATTAAGTTCCAAAAGTTTTTTTGAATAAGCACTTGATTGAACTCCAATAAATTTCGGATCCCCAAACCACCCTCCTTCTTTGGTCGTGTCATCGTGGTCCATTTACAAAAAGCAAGGAACCGGCCTTCTTGTTTGCCCCACCAAAATCGTCGAATGATACGGGTTAATTGTACTAGGGTTCGTTTGGAAAGAATTTCCGTAGACATAGTAAAAATGGGTATAGCTTGGAGGACGGAATTTATTAACACGAGACGACCCGCATGCGATAAAGTTTGCGTTATCCAACCGGAAAGCTTGTTTTGCACTTGTTGAATGAGGTTGGATGTATCTATCGAACCATTTTTGCGTAAGTAAACTCCAAGATACCTCTCAATTTCATTTGCATGAGCACCGCCAATAATACCCATCACCTCTTGTTGGCACGCAAGAGTGACATTTTTGCTAAACCACAACTTAGATTTCGCCGGGTTAAGTTGTTGGCCCGAGACTCGACCAAAAGCCTCAAGCGCTTCGCATAACCGACGCGCCTCTTGAGCGTTGGCGGCGGCAAAAATGGTGAGATCGTCGGCATAGAGTGAATGATTGAGAGTAATAGAGTGAATGATTGAGAGTAGGAGTGGTGAAGGCAAGTCTAATACCATTTATATAGTTTGAAGTTGTAGCAAAATTGAGAGATCGAGATAATAGATCCATAACTAAAATAAATAGGTATGGAGAGAGAGGACACCCTTGGCGTAAACCCCGTTCCGGCCGAAAGAATTTTGTTGAGGAAGAAATGAGTCGCAGGGCCCCCGGTCAATCTAGTGCGGGATTGGGGCGAACTGCATCAATGCATGTTGAAAGTCAAAATTATGCGGGAATGGGGCGTTCCAAATCAATGCGGGTTCCGGGCGATCCAAATCAATGCGCGTTCAAAATTATGCGCGTTCAAAATCAATGCGGGAATGGGGCGTTCCAAATCAATGCGCGTTCAAAATTATGCGGGAATGGGGCGTTCTAAGTTTCTTGCATTGATTGCATTTTTTATTTCTAGGGTAAGTTCTGAATCATCTCGAGTTTGTGATAATATAGGTTCGGTTAATGAGGATAAGAATTTGGTTTTGAAAATCTGGGACGAATTTATATTGGTAATGATTTTGGAAAAGAGATGGTAATTTTGAACTGGGGTGATATTAAATATGGAATATAAGATTTGAAATGTAAATTTGGGAGAGATTTTTCTCAAAGAAAGCATATTTATTATCATCATATCAATGAGAAAAACCGTTCCACAACGACAGTTCCCTTGGCGATTTGGCGGAGAAACCCTAGAAGGGGATTTTGAACGGAGAAGAGTGAAGAGACCGAGGCGCGGTGAGACAGTAGAGGCGATCTGATTGGCGTAGAGGCGATCTGACCGAGGAGCCGGTAAAGCGATCTGATAGGAGTACAGGCGATCTGACCGAGGAGCGGGAGAGCTGATCTGATCGGCGAGACAGTAGAGGCGAGACAGTAAATGTCAGTGACGAGTTTGTATTGAGATTAATAAGATGCGAATTCAAGAGAAATTGAACTAATTTTGTTGAAAAACTCGGAATAAAATTGGATACAATTGCTTTAGCCGCAATTTTCAGAATAAAGAGCACAAACGCTCAAATTAGGATTCTCAACATACATATTTTATCTCTCTTTAGTCTTTCTAATATAAGCGATCCTAATTGCAATAATAAGACAAAGCACACATCAACTTCACTCAAGCAGCAAAAGATTCTTCTATTTTCCCGCATGACAGTAGAAACAGTTTTGTGCATCGTCCCTCGTTTCTCTATCTGAGTCGAAAATGGAGAACTCCAGTCCGAACACGACCCGTTAAGCTTCAGACCCACAGTGGGCCTTCATGGCCCAGAACCATTCTTTTAATTTTGATTTTAAATAGCCCATTACATGAGCCCATAACTTCTTTTACTGTGAATCGATCTTCAACGACTCCGTGTGTCTCTTGAGTTGCTGACAGTAAATCTGATCAGACGCGATGATCTGACGTGGTGATTTTGATCTGATGCGGTGATATGACGCGAAGAGGAGGGGAGAGCTAATTTGCAGAAGAGGAGCACGGCGTAGAACGAACCCAACTGGGTTCTGAATCTTCCGGAGGCGAATCGGCGGTTGCGGATCTCTCTCTGTGCTTGGTTTTTTCTGTTTTTTCAGGTTTCGACAGTGATTTCGACAGTTTTTTCCGATTGACAGTGACAGTTCACTGACAGTGCAATTTGTGCGAAGCGGTTTCATTTGATTTTGCCTGCTGAATACTGAAATTGATCGTTATCGGTCCCCAATTGGTACTGGACCGGTTACTATCCGGTCACTATCGACTAATTTAGACCGGTTATTATCCGATTACTATCCGGTTACTATCCGGTCACTATCCGGTTATTATCTCAAAATTATGCGGGAATGGGGCGTTCCAAATCAATGCGGGTTCCGGGCGATCCAAATCAATGCGCGTTCAAAATTATGCGCGTTCAAAATCAACGCGGGAATGGGGCGTTCCAAATCAATGCGCGTTCAAAATTATGCGGGAATGGGGCGTTCTAAGTTTCTTGCATTGATTGCATTTTTGATTTCTAGGGTAAGTTCTGAATCATCTCGAGTTTGTGATAATATAGGTTCGGTTAATGAGGATAAGAATTTGGTTTTGAAAATCTGGGACGAATTTATATTGGTAATGATTTTGGAAGAGAGATGGTAATTTTGAACTGGGGTGATATTAAATATGGAATATAAGATTTGAAATGTAAATTTGGGGGAGATTTTTCTCAAAGAAAGCATATTTATTATCATCATATCAATGAGAAAAACCGTTCCACAACGACAGTTCCCTTGGCGATTTGGCGGAGAAACCCTAGAAGGGGATTTTGAACGGAGAAGAGTGAAGAGACCGAGGCGCGGCGAGACAGTAGAGGCGATCTGATCGGCGTACAGGCGATCTGACCGAGGAGCCGGTAAAGCGATCTGATAGGCGTACAGGCGATCTGACCGAGGAGCGGGAGAGCTGATCTGATCGGCGAGACAGTTGAGGCGAGATAGTAAATGTCAGTGACGAGTTTGTATTGAGATTAATAAGATGCGAATTCAAGAGAAATTGAACTAATTTTGTTGAAAAACTCGGAATAAAATTGGATACAATGGCTTTAGCCGCAATTTTCAGAATAAAGAGCACAAACGCTCAAATTAGGATTCTCAACATACATATTTTATCTCTCTTTAGTCTTTCTAATATAAGCGATCCTAATTGCAATAATAAGACAAAGCACACATCAACTTCACTCAAGCGATCCTAAGATGCGAATTCAAGAGAAATTGAACTAATTTTGTTGAAAAACTCGGAATAAAATTGGATACAATGGCTTTAGCCGCAATTTTCAGAATAAAGAGCACAAACGCTCAAATTAGGATTCTCAACATACATATTTTATCTCTCTTTAGTCTTTCTAATATAAGCGATCCTAATTGCAATAATAAGACAAAGCACACATCAACTTCACTCAAGCAGCAAAAGATTCTCCTATTTTCCCGCATGACAGTAGAAACAATTTTGTGCATCATCCCTCGTTTCTCTATCTGAGTCGAAAATGGAGAACTCCAGTCCGAACACGACCCGTTAAGCTTCAGACCCACAGTGGGCCTTCATGGCCCAGAACCATTCTTTTAATTTTGATTTTAAATAGCCCATTACATGAGCCCATAACTTCTTTTACTGTGAATCGATCTTCAACGACTCCGTGTGTCTCTTGAGTTGCTGACAGTAAATCTGATCTGACGCGATGATCTGACGTGGTGATTTTGATCTGATGCGGTGATATGACGCGAAGAGGAGGGGAGAGCTAATTTGCAGAAGAGGGGCACGGCGTAGAACGAACCCAACTGGGTTCTGAATCTTCCGGAGGCGAATCGGCGGTTGCGGATCTCTCTCTGTGCTTGGTTTTTTCTGTTTTTTCAGGTTTCGACAGTGATTTCGACAGTTTTTTCCGATTGACAGTGACAGTTCACTGACAGTGCACTTTGTGCGAAGCGGTTTCATTTGATTTTGCCTGCTGAATACTGAAATTGATCGTTATCGGTCCCCAATTGGTACTGGACCGGTTACTATCCGGTCACTATCGACTAATTTAGACCGGTTATTATCCGATTACTATCCGGTTACTATCCGGTCACTATCCGGTCCCCAATTGGTGCTGAATACCTTTAACGGGCCTTGTTCCGCCGCCCGTTAAGTAATAGAGCTTCTATCATGGAATTGTTGCGGGAGTGGAGGCCGCGCAACAATTTCGATGCTTCAATGGTACCTCCAAAGTACGAAATCAATGGTGGCGTTTATTTCCGACACTAGATGTAATATAGCTAATAGTTTAAATCGTGTTAAACACCTTAGTTTTCCTAATGTTGAGATAGTTCCGTCCATTGGATCATCGGGGGGGTTGTAGTTACTATGGAAACAAAATGTACAAATTCAAGTTATATCAAAATGTTTTTATTATATCTTTGTGTACATTACGGATCCAACGACGCATGTTCAATGGAAGTTACTTTGTGTTTACGGCGATCCACACAAAACGAACAATCCGGCCATTTGGTCGGCCATTGAATCCGAGTTATTAGACTCGAGTTGCCCCGTGTGTGTCATTGGTAATTTAAATGTGATTTCGTCGTTGAATGAGAAAGAGGGTGGTACGTCAACCATGAATGTGAATAATCGGCGGTTTGTAACTTTTATAAATCGCAACGGTCTTATTGATTTGGGTTGTAATTGACCAGCTTACACATGGGCGAATAGGAGGTTTAAGGGGCAATATATTCGACAACGCCTAGACCGATGTCTCGTCAATGTAGCTATGAATGAATTATATACCGATGTGAGTGTCTTACATCTCCCGAGATTCTATAGTGATCATCACCCCATTCTTTTAGGCACTATACCGCCAACTCCAAAAACGACGAGACTTTTTCGGGTGGAACATTGGTGGCTTCAAGAACCGGGTTTTAAGGAGAAGTGTTCGAATTTAATTGCGCACGGTGCTTCGGAGTGGATCGGTACGTATTAGGTGTTAAAACGTGGTCTCCTAGAGTGGCGTGGCTCTATTCCCTCCCCAACCGCCAAATTACAAGCTTTGGAGGATGAAATGCTTCATCTCCAAGGTTTACCGCCATCTCAAGCTACCTTGGATGCGCAAAAAGCCATCCATACCGATCATGAGCGAGCTCTTTCTCAAGTCGAAATATATTGGCACCAACGAGCCCGGTCCGAGTGGATATTGGGCGGCGACCGAAACACTCGATATTTCCACCAACTCACTTCGATTCGACGCCGACAAAACGCGATACACTCAATTAAACGAGATGATGGGGAATGGATTGGGGATGAAAAGGAGATTCGTCGCGGTTTTGTCCACCACTATAAAACGATCGCCCGCTTTGCCCCGGTTCGAAAATTAAATCAAGTTTACTCCGCGGGTTTTCTCTCGTCTCCCCCTAAGGTACATGATTCTTGTCATGCCTCTATGGTTGCGGTACCAAGTTGTGGCGAGATTGCGCAAGTCATTAGTGATCTAGGTTCCGACAAGAGTCCGGGTCCGGACGGGATCACGGGACGTTTCATCAAATCCTTTTTACCCGACCTTCTACAACCAATTACTCGAACCGTGCAATCTTTTTTTCGTTCGGGTACACTCCCCACGGATCTTGGCGCCTCGAACTTGGTTATTATCCCAAAAATATCGGACCCCCAAACTATCAACGACTACCGCCCAATTAGTGTACTTAACAATGTATACAAGATTATTGCCAAAATCCTTGTTAGTCGTATTAGACCTAGCCTTACATCGATTATTTCGGACGAACAAAATGCCTTCTTGCCTCATCGCCTTATATCCGATAATATTATCATACTTAGGAGGTCTTGCATTCTTTTAGTCAACACAACTTTGATGCACCCGCTTTTGCTCTCAAGGCGGATCTTTCAAAAGCCTTTGACCGTATGAGTTGGGATTTTCTTTGCGATATCTTACATGCCTACAACTTCCCAACTCATATGGTTCGGCTTTTGAATGTGTGCATGCGAAGTGCGAAATTTTTGATTTTTTTAATGGTCGAGCCGATGGTTTTTTTTTGCCGGAACGAGGATTGCGCCAAGGGTGTCCACTCTCACCTTATCTATTTATTTTGGGTATGGACTTACTATCTCGTTCGCTTAACTATGCCGTAACCTCTAACTACATCCATGGTATTAAACTCGCTTTCTCCGCTCCTATCATAAACCACTCCTTATATGCCGACGATCTTACGATTTTTGCAACCGCCACCGAACTCGAGGCTACAAGAATCCGAGAAGCTCTTTATTCTTTCGAGTTAGTCTCGGGACAATATCTCAACCCGTCGAAATCCAAGGTATGGTTTAGTAGACACGTCCAAACCGACTTACAAGCTCGAATTCTCGATATCATTGGTGGGTCTCTTGCGGATGTGAAAGAGCGATTTTGGGCATTTCCATCCACTCGAATGGGTCTATGGATCCGGCCAACTTAATATATCAAATCCAATCTAAATTGGCGGGTTGGAAAACGAATACCTTATCACATGCGGGTCGATTAGTGCTTATCAATTCGGTTCTACAATCTATTCCCATTTTCTCAATGATGACGGAGATTTTGCCAAAATCCGTCATAAAAAAAAATCACGCAAATAGTAAGGCGCTTTTGGTGGGGCATACGTGAGGGCCGTTACTTCGCTTTTGTAAATGGACGAAGATGACTCAACCAAAAAAGGACGGTGGGCTTCGTATTTGAGATCTCACCATGGTAAATCACGCTTTAATGCAAAAAAAAAACTTATGGACTCTCTTTACGAACAATTCTAAACCATGGGTGAAAATTATTAAGGCGAAATATTTCCCGTCAAATACCATTTGGTTTACAAACCGAAGATCGAGGGCAACAAAGTTTTGGCAACATTTAAGTGACCAACGAACGCATTTTCGCACAAATACTCGATGGTTAATAGGGAATGGCGAGTATTGCCCGGCTATAGGCGAGCCTTGGTATGATGGTTGGGAAGAAGACAAACCAACCTCGTTAGCATATCGAAATCTCAAAGTAATGGATTTTATGAACTTGTCGGACTTGAGTTGGAATTCCAATGCCTTAATAGAGCACTTCGGCCATTCCAAAACGGTTCAAATCCTCTCGTCCATTCCTCTCACCCATTCCTCAACACAACTCAAGGACCGACTTGTGTGGACTAAGGTCCAAAGTGGAAAATTTTCGGCAAAAAATGCCTATTTAAACCTCACGGAATGCCCAGCCCGGTCTCCTCTTGAACCTCACGGAATGCCCAACTCATGTCACGATGCCTTGCCTACAAATGCAAATCTACATCGACGGATTGTGTCTTTTGACCCTATTTGCCCAAGATGCGCATCTTCACATGAGGACACTCTCCATATGGCTTTTTTTTGTCCGCACTCCAAGACTACATGGTTCATCTCATCCCTTGGCATCCGGGTTGATACTCTAACCGGTGATTTTCGCGAATTCCTCCAAACCTTTGACCAATCTCTTGATGTCGAACAATTTGGTTCTCTTGCTAACATTTTATGGGCCATTTGGAAGTGTAGATGTGAGCGGGTCTTCAAAAATATGCGCCATAGTCCTGTAGGGTTACGCACGCTTATATCAAAGTGTGCAGCGGAATTAGTCTCGCATGCGTAACCTAATTCTACCGGGATCACGCCCTAAAACCAACGAAAAAGGAAGAGTTTGGAGAAAATTACCTCGTACAAGTTAGTACGTGTTGACTTCTTCTCCAAATTTGTGAACCTTCTCCAAGAATCGCTCGTGCAATCTCTCTACTCGTGTCCACCTCGATTTCGACCGATCGGAAATCGCCAACGCCGTTCTAGTCGACGTCACGATTGAATCTCTCAAGATCTTTGCTCCAATCTCCCTCTCAATCTCACTAGATCTAATCTAGAGTTTCTGTGGAAGAAAGAGGAAAAACGACGGCGGCTAAAACTAATTTTTCTGGAAAAAGGCTTAACCTAAAACGAAATCAGAATTTCATATATATAGGAAACAGACTGCTGAGTCCGTTCCGAACTGACTCAGTTCGTTCCGAACGAACTCAGTCCGTTCTGCAGTCCGTTCTGCAGTCCGTTCAACAGTCCGTTCTGCAGTCCGTTCTAATGGACTCAGCAGCTCTGACTATGACGAATTAGTTCGTTCCGAACGCACAAAAGAGTCCGTTCGAACGAACTCAGTTCTGACTGCAGATTTGCCTATACATATAAATTCTTCCAAGTTAATTCTTAAGCCATATTTCTTTCAAACTCTCTCTTGGATTAAGACTTAATCAACTTGGCAATATGTCCAACATATGTCGTGAGATCTAATCTCACGTGATTCCATTTTGTTTGTCCAACAAACGTATTGGTGAGCAATATCTTGATAATCCGATATATTACGAAATCTTGGTGTGACCTTGTAGGTTCGTCTAAGACTGGCAGTGGACATGGCAGCATTTCACAAGGTATTGCGAGCACTAGACTGCCGTTAATACCTACCCAGAATTAGCACGAAAAAGGTGGAGAACACCTTTATGAAGATGCAGTACATCTTCATACCTAACTCAGATAAGTGTTACTAGTCCTCTTGTTCGCGATATCTTCCGATCAAAAGAGTCACGGTGAAGCCTAAGACTTCAAGTCATCCTCTATTCTTTTTGATCAGATATACTCTTTCCCGATAAGAATTAGATTGATAATTACAATTCGAACTCCATGAGTTCCATCGAGCTTGGCCAAGCATTTCATCAATCTCAATTCAATCGAGGGGCCCGAGAGATATCTCCCTCTATCCTTTTTCAAGGTTAGAAAGGAACAATTCCTATCTTGCAATCTCACATCCTTTGCCTATGCTAAAAACAATACCCAATAGTAATCACTGCTACACAGTTACGCGTAGGGTCAATTATATCAAAGCATTGCATTTTCACATACTAGGTATCCATGAGACCACTCAAGTATGAAGAACTAAAACGCTCTATCTGGATATGAGTTCGTCTCCAATGACTCTGACCATGTTACAAACTCATATAGTGGTCAGTCCAATATACGACGCCGCGTATATCCATATTCTAGAATCGACGCTACCGTCCCAGATCAGTAAAACCTGATCATCTCATCTACGAATATGCCAGTGTATGTAAAAGTCTCCATTCAGTGAATGGACTACCTGGTTCAAACCTATGAACAACTTTATACACCAGGGACGTTTTAGAATTATATTCATTCCGTTTAGTGGTTTTACTATCATTCAATTGACGAATCAATATGCCAGACTATGGCCATGCAACATATTATTCTCAACTGACTCGATGCACTAAACTAGAATAAAATTCAAGGTCTATCCGATTATTATAATCGAATAACCTCTCACACACTTTCTTGTTATTTAAAATTTTTGAAATATGAAGGTTTAGGTCATATTATGAATAGTAATATAGATATCTGTTTCTCAAACAAATACAATCCAAATAACAGGCCTAGGGCATAATAAATGTTCTCCCACTTGCACTAGGCTGATCGAATCCCCTTATGCAATGAGAAACATAAATAAAACACCCAATCTAACACTACGATAGATATCCCAATCCTATCGCCCTAGCATGCTGCTGATGCTTGACACGTGATAGTGCTCGTAAATGGATCGGCCACGTTATTATCAGTAGGTATCTTTATTATTTTCACGTCACCTCTCTTCGTAATCTAACGAATCAAGTGGTAACGCCGGAGTACATGCTTGGACCTGTGATGCGCTCGCGGTTCCTTGGATTGTGCTATTGCTCCGTTATTGTCACAATACACATCCGTGGGACCCGAGATGCTTGGCATAATGTCAAGTTCCATCACGAACTGTCGTAGCCAGACAGCCTCCTTTACGGCTTCCGAAGCCGCGATGTATTCCGCTTCAGTTGTAGAATCAGCCACCGTCTTCTGTTTGGATCTTTTCCAAACAACAGCTCCCCAATGGAGCGTGAAGACATAACCACTTGTTTACCATCCAATGGTAACTAAGAATTTTGTTCCATATCAACTTGTTCACTATGTGGTTCTCGAATTTCTTCAAGATCAATTTTTACTCCCACTGGCTTGATGATCTAGGAATTCCTTCTCTAAGAAGTATCCTCGTCGAGCCACGAAAACCTTGTTTTCGCTAGGCAAGTAAAAGTAGTATCCTCAGGATACCCCACAAATAAACACTTGTTGGATCTTGCTTGAGTTTGGCGTCAATTTTCCTTTGACGTATGTCTCGCAGCCCCAAATCTTAAGATAAGACAATAATGGCACCATGCCATGCCATAATTCATATGGTGTCTTTTCAAATGATTTGGACGGAACTCTATTCAGTAATGAGCAATTGTTTGAGGCGCTAAACCTCAAAATGACTTTGGCAAATCCGTTCGACTCATCTTCGAGAGAACCATGTCTAATAAGGTCTGATTTCTCCTCTCGGACACTCCATTCCATTGGGGTGTATCGGGTGGAGTCCATTGTGATACTATACCACAATGTCGAAGATAGTCCTCAAACTCATAGCTCAAGTATTCACCACCTCGATCCGATCGAATGGCTTTTACTTTCTTGCCCAGTTAAAGTTCTACTTCGTGTTGAAACTCTTTGAATTTCTCAAAAGTTTCACTTTTGTGACGCATTAAGTATAGATATCCATATCTACTATAATCGTCAGTAAAAGTCACGAAGTAGCGATACCCATTTCTAGCCTCGACACTCATCAGTCCACATACATCGGAATGTATGAGAGCCAACATATCTTTCGATCTTTCTCCTTTCTTGGAGAAAGGTGTCTTTGTCTTCTTACCCATCAAACAAGATTCACAATTTTCTATTGACTTTAAGTCAAAAGAATCTAGCACTCCATCCTTTTGGAGTCTAGCAATGCGTTTCTCGTTTATGTGTCCGAGACGACAATGCCATGCATATGTTTCATTAGTTTGAGTATTTAAACGTTTAGTATTCATGTTATAAATGGATTGATTATTGTCGTTATTTTCTAAATCCAAGACATATAGACCATTTTCAACTAGAATATTACTAAAGAAAATGTCATTCTTGCAAATAAAACAATCATTAGTACTAATAACTAATTCATATCCATTCGCAACAAGTCTCGAAATAGAAATAATACTCCCACTCAAAGTAGGTACATAACAACAATTATTCAAAACGAATAAGTCCATTTGGAAAAGTTAAATCATACGTCCCTTCGGCTAATGTGGCTACTCGAGCTCCATTCCCGACGCGTAAATTAACTTTGCCACGAATCAAAGATCTTCTACTTCTTAGGTCCTGCATATTATTACAAATATCAGTCCCACATCCAGTGTCCAACACTGATGATGGTGAAGTAAAGAAATGAGATTCGATAACTGAAATACCTGATGCCGATGTGTCCAAGGAAGCGGTCTTTTGCTTGCTCTCCCTCAGGAAGATCTCGCAATCACGCTTCCAATGCCCCTCCTTGAGGCAGTGGAAACACTTCTTGTCATCCTTGCTCATAGGCTTAGGCGCAACCTTGTTGCCCTTTGCCTTCTTGTTTTTGTTCCCATTGCTTGGACTCTTCCCTTCAACCACCAATACTTCCGAAGTCCTAGACTTCATGTACCGCGGTTTCATGTCATTTTCGAATGTTCTGAGCATTCCGAAAAGCTGGGGAATGGTCATTTTCATGTCTGACATGTGGAAATGCGAAATGAACGAATCGAAACTCGGAGGCAGTGACAACATGATCAAATCAGTTTGTAACTCCATCTCGAATTTCATGCCAAGCCTCTCAAGATGATCGAAATATCCTTTCATCTTGAGAAGGTGCGAGCTAACGGGCGTACCATCTTGCATCTTGCATTGCGTCGCATTGCCAAGAGCTTGATACTTCTCCACCCTTGCTTGAACCTGAAACATCTCCCTGAGCTGTTTCATAATCTCGTATGCATCCTGTTTCTCAAACTGGATTTGATATTCAGGAGTCATAGTAGCCAACATGAGGCATGTCACATCATTCGAATCGTCCAAGATAGTCGTATGTTCGAATACATTATCCTCAGTTGCTTTATCCCCTGGCACGGGAGGGATAGGCGTCTCCAAGACATGTGCCTTTCCTTCCTGTTTCAGAACGAATCCCAGATTCCTCTGCCAGTCGAGAAAGTTCTTTCCGTTCATTCGTTCCTTTTCCAAAATGGAACGCAAACTAAAGCGGTTATTACTTGGTAAAGCCATGAATTCTACAATTTTTGAAAAATAATGTAATTAATAACGTGGTCTTTCATATATTAAAATTCATTTTTAAATAACTTGAAATACCCATTATTTTATCATTTCAAATAGCCCCCACTATTGAAACGGAGATTTGATACCTTAAATATCATAATGGACAAGATCCCTATTTAACGTATTTCTAAGGTGACTATGGCCAACCACTCAGAAAATACGTCACGTCGGGTAGGACGGTGTCCAATCATCTCCAAGACGATTCTTGCTTTATTCGTGAGGTCCGGTATTGAGTCCAACTCAAAACCAGAGTGTGTGTACCTCACTCCTTGCCCCAAATCCTAGCCTAGCTAGCGAATTGGTCAAGTCCAAACCACAAGTGGAGTATCATTCAATCAGCGAATTGATATGCCAGACTATGGCCATGCAACACGTCAACTCCTAATCAATGCATGTCTTCCTTGCTACGCACGTGTAAATCTGTGCCAGACTATGGCCATGCAACACAGATAAACAAACACTAGTCTAGAAGGTTCCACTTAGGGAGACATAAGACTTGATAATTACGTGGGAGGATTTTACTTTTTATTAAAATCATTTATTTTATTCATTCACAATAACAAATAAAATTATGGTATAGCATATAGGCCTTTTAGTTTTATGAGCAATCATAAAACCCTAAAATTCCCAACCCTAAAACCCAAAATGATTCCTTGCTTCATGTGAAGATCCAATCTTCGTGTCGTGTCGTCTTGCCTTGAAGGTCCTTCTTCAAAACTAAACCTATTTTATTTTATTACAACTTTGGAAGACTCACCGGTCCCCACATAATTAAATAAAATACAATTTGGAAAGCTCACCGGCCCCCACACAACACATATTACAAGCAACACAAACATTCATCCCCGTTTTAGGCTATATGCTATACCGTATCGAATTTATAAATTGAAATTTTTTTTAAATTATTGGGCATTTTTGACAGAAAGAAACCAAAATTTGGCTGTCCAGAACCTTGTTCGTTCGAACGCAACCCTAGGTTCGTTCGAACGCACAAACGACACAAAAATTTCAAATTTTTAAGCTAAGTCCGTTCCGAACGAACTCCAAGTCCGTTCCGAACGGACTAAAAAAAAAAATTTTTTTTTTTTTTTTTTTTTTTTTTTTTTTTTTTCGAAAACCCGACCAGTTCGTCCAGAACGAACTCCAAGTTCGTTGGAACGGACTCGATACTGCCAGTTTCCTCAAAAACCTGATTTATGCGCCGTTTTGTCCGAAAATCAAATTTTCAACAGATCCAATCTGTTTAACACTTTAATAACATGCAAATATCTAATATTTGATTCACTAAAGGTCTTTCTATCATCAATTTTGCTCAATTTTGTGTAATTTTGCAATTTAGCCCAAAAATTTCTAAAATTTCCTAAATTCGAAATAAAACATCGATTTTCGATGGTTTTAGTGAGCGATTGCTCTGATACCACTGTAGGGTTACGCACGCTTATATCAAAGTGTGCAGCGGAATTAGTCTCGCATGCGTAACCTAATTCTACCGGGATCACGCCCTAAAACCAACGAAAAAGGAAGAGTTTGGAGAAAATTACCTCGTACAAGTTAGTACGTGTTGACTTCTTCTCCAAATTTGTGAACCTTCTCCAAGAATCGCTCGTGCAATCCCTCTACTCGTGTCCACCTCGATTTCGACCGATCGGAAATCGCCAACGCCGTTCTAGTCGACGTCACGATTGAATCTCTCAAGATCTTTGCTCCAATCTCCCTCTCAATCTCACTAGATCTAATCTAGAGTTTCTGTGGAAGAAAGAGGAAAAACGACGGCGGCTAAAACTAATTTTTCTGGAAAAAGGCTTAACCTAAAACGAAATCAGAATTTCATATATATAGGAAACAGACTGCTGAGTCCGTTCCGAACTGACTCAGTTCGTTCCGAACGAACTCAGTCCGTTCTGCAGTCCGTTCTGCAGTCCGTTCTGCAGTCCGTTCTAATGGACTCAGCAGCTCTGACTATCACGAATTAGTTCGTTCCGAACGCACAAAAGAGTCCGTTCGAACGAACTCAGTTCTGACTGCAGATTTGCCTATACATATAAATTCTTCCAAGTTAATTCTTAAGCCATATTTTTTTCAAATGCAAACAACCCCCTAGGCGATTTTCCTCCACCACACATCCCGGCCGGCAACATTCCCCACGAGCACGCCTCTTGTTTCTTTGATAGTTCGTGGTCACCCGATAGGGCGGGAATCGGCTTTATTATCTTGCGAGACGAAACGACTATCTATTTTGAAGGTTCGGTTTGTGCCGCAAGCTCGTCCCTACATGCCGAAACTCTTGCTTGTCTTAAGGCGTTGCGTAAGCTCAAGGATATGAATATGAATGTGTGTAATATTTTTTCGGACAATTTATCCCTTATTCAAACTTTACATGATCTTAACCACACAATTGATTGGAGATCATATTTCCAATTACAAGAATGTCGAGATTTGGCTCACGGAAATATCGGGTGGCGATTCTATCATATTACGAGAGAAAGGAATACACGGGCGGATGCTCTTGCGAGAAAGGCGCGATTAGGTCAAACTATTTTTAGTGGTGAAAATGAACCCGAGCTTTAGATAGTTTCTTGGTTTTTTGGTTAAAACCGTTCTTCTATTTTGACATGTTCTATGATGTGTAATGTAACTAATTGTCATGTGTCATGTATATAGCCTACGGGCGTTTTTGCAAAAAAAAAAATTATCATCATATCAATCAAAGCGTCTTTTGAATGATTGGGTTTAGCCTTTAGGCGTAAAGATGTGTTAGAGACATTTCATCGAACACGTGGTGTGCAGACAAAAACAGGATCCCTACTCCCTAGTAACGTAGAAGAAACTATAATGATTTACTCACAGAATCATTTCATCAAAACACTTTGTTGCATTTGCCTACACACAAAGATCCACAGAAGTAAAGTAAATCAAAAGTAGGAGCACAATACCATGGAAAACTCAGGAGAACACAACTCGATCGTCCATAGCCTCTCGACAATTCGAGAAAGATGAATTGTTTCGCAAAAGTATAAACCAGGCTCGTAGTTGCTGATTTGAGCTGAACCTTGGATTTCGTTTCCCAGGTTTTGAGGTTACACAAGAAGTTCAGTTCCCGGTTTTGTAATAAACCGAAAATGAAATTAGCGAGAATATTTAGACTATAATTAGAGCTGGCAAAATCTGACCCGATCCGAAAAAATGACCCAACTCGTCAGAACCCGAACCCGACCCGAACCAAAAACGTTGAAAAAACAACGACCCGAACCCGAAACCGAATGATCCGAACCCGAAATGGAACCGAAATCAAATGACCCGAACTCGAAATCGACCCGAAACCGAATGATCCGAACCCGAAATCGACCCGAAACCGAATGACCCGAAACCCGAACTAATCTGAAACCCGAATGACCCGAATGATCCGAAACTCACGACCCGAATGACCCGAAAATTAAAATATTATTGTTAAAATCAATATAATATTGCTAAAATATTTTGGAATCAACAAAATAAATGCCGGATTACCTGAAAATTAAATTTTCGGAAAACCGAATGATTCGAAATCAAATTTTGCGAAATCCTAATGAACCGAAAATCAAAATAACCAAGACCCGAACGACCCGGAACCGAATGACCCGAAAATCGAAACGACCCGGAACCGAATGATCCGAAACTCGAACGACCCACGATCCGAACGACCTGATGACCCGAATAACCCGCATACCGAAACGATCCAAACCCGAAATGACCCGACCCGAACCCGACCTGACCCCGATCCGACCCGACCTGACCCCGACCCGAGCTGACCGGCCCGTTTGCCACCTCTCAATGTTTCTCAGAATTAAAACCCTCCATTCAAATCTTATTTGGAGATATCCAGTAAACCCTGCGAACTTCATATTGTTCCAAGGGAATGTTTTTTCTTTTTTGAAAGCTCGTAGGGGTTGTTTGGCAAACATAATTAGTAGGAGGGTCGGATTATAAGGCGGAGGAGTAAAAATTTCTGAAATTAGTAATCGCGGTTTATTTGGAAGTCCAAACTATAAGATGATGGAAAATATAATTTTTTGTTTGATTGTTTTGATATTGGAAATGCAAAATTAATGTTTCATTAGAATTGCTAAATAATAATATTATTATTATAACATTTATGTTATCAAAATATGATTATTATTATATTATTCTTTTAATAATATTATTGTATAAAATAATAATAATAATAATAATATAAAATGTACTTTTAGATTATTATAATATTATATTTTATATATTATAATTAAATATTAATTTTATTATTATGATTTAATTAAATAATATTAACAATTATAATACACACACATGTCTGCTATCTGGAATCCAAAAAATTAATCCAAAAATAATCAAAACTTAGAATACAGCTGATAAGTTATTATCCCTCAACTATATAAGATAGTATGTTGAATCGAATGTTTTACGTCAAAATCTTGGGTAGTCAAAATAACGTGTTTTTTGAGAAATTTTGAATCGAATGTTTTACTTCACAACTTTTCACTAGGTTGTAGATACGTTACCAAAATTTGTTCGTTCGCAGTACGCGGTCGTAGCAATCTATTTAGACCATGGAAAGCCAAAATAACGTGTTTTGGAGAAAATTTGAATCGAAAGATTTACGACACAACTTTTTATCATGATTGGTAGAAACGCTACCAATGGTTGTTTATTGGCAATATGTTGTCTTAACAATCTACTTAGGCCTCGAAGCCAAAATAACGTGTTTTTGAGAAAATTCGAATCGAAAGTTTTACGTCAAAAAATTTCACACGATTCTAGAAATGTTTTTATAGTTAGTTTATTCGCAATAGGTGATCCTAACAATATATTTAGGTCCTGGGCAATCAAAATAACGTATTTTGGAGAAAATTTGAATCGAGAGTTTTACGTCACGACTTTTCACAAGATTGTAGAAACATTACCAAACTTTGTTTCTTCGCAATAGACGGTCTAAGCAATCTATTTACGCCCTGGAAAATCAAAATAACGTGTTTTTGAGAAAATTTTATTCGAATGTTTTACGTCACAACTTTTCACTTGATTCTAGAAACATTACCAAAATTTGTTTATTCGCAATACGCGGTCTAAGCAACTTATTTATGCTTCGGGGAATCACAATACCGTGTTTTTGAGAAAATTTTGAATCGAAAGTTTTACGTCACCACTTTTCGAAAGTTTTACGTCACCACTATTGACTACATTATACAAACATTACCAACACTTGTTTATTCGCAATAGACTGTATTATCAATCTATTTAGGCCTTGGGTAGTAAAAATAATGTGCTTTTGAGAAATTTTGTACCGAATGTTTTACGTCACAACTTTTCACTAGATTGTAGAAACATTAGCAAAATTTGATAATTCAATATGCGGTTGTAGCAATTTATTTAGACCCTGCGAAGCCAAAATAACGTGTTTTTGGGAAAATTTGAATCGACAGTTTTGCGTCACAACTTTTCACAAGATTGTAGAAACATTGCCGAAGTTTGTTTCTTAGCAATAGGTGGTGTAAGCAATCTATTTAGGCCTTGGGGACTAAAAATAACGTGTTTTTGAGAAAATCTGAATTGAAAGTTTTACGTCAAAACTCTTCTGAAGATTCTAAAAACGTTTTTAAAGTTAGGTTATTTGCAATAGACGATACCCTCCGTTCACCATCAATTTGGTGTGTTATGGTTGCATTTTCTTCCATATTCGTACCTCCGAATCGACGAAGGGATCTCGGGTCAGGGAAACTAGACCGCGTCCCTCATCCGCTGCACGGGACCGACGGATTCCCTACATGTTTGAATATGTTTGGTACACTTTTGATTATATTTGCCTATTTGGTTTTTTTTGTTTTTCTATTTAGTTTATAAATTTTTCAAATTTACTAGCTATATTGTAGACAATTTTGAGTGAGAAAATGATCCCTAGAAATTATAGAAAATACATCTGAATTATAGTTCTTAAAAAGATCTAAAATTTTCGAATTTTTATTATTTACCAATTCTCACTCTCAAAATGTCAAAAAAAAATGTTCAAAACGCAAAAAGAAAAAGAACATTGAAAACAACTCTTTCGCCAGAGGGTCCGGTGAAAGAGGACAAAATGACATTTCCCGCCCATTCCACCACCTTGGAGATGATGCCATCAAATTCATGCATTTTCGTCATAAGGTCTGGCAAAAGAGATTAACTGTGCTAAACCATGTGATTAACACTCGAATTTGTATCTAAGCTCTTTCGTCATACCCCCTAGCGAAAGTCTCTCTTTTGCGAGACCATATAGCGAAAGAGCTAAATTTGCAAATTTGAAATTTTACTAGTTATTCTTACAAAATGGGCTATATGTTAAAAAAAATTAATATTAACGGTAACCCATGCCAAAAGTTTATAATATATCAAAATATAAAATATATAATTATTTTTTTATATGTTTTTCTTATATTGATGAATTTCTTGAATAATATACTTCAACGAAAGTTTTTCGAAGTTCACAAAAAAGGATTAATTTTCTACACTTTATATCCTATCAAGCATTTCAAATATCAATTTTATTTTTATAAAAAACCAGCCAAAACCAATCCCAAAATTTCACGAGGAATCACCCCACTAATAATACTAATAATTAAATACATAATTAAAAATGTAGAAAATAATAATAATAATAACAACAACAATAATAATAATAATAATTAGACATTAAATTATTGGTATGATTTATTTATGTAGTATAATCATAATATTTTAATATGATTAATGATAGTTATAAAATTTCATAAAAAATAATAAAATTCTAAAATATTTTATTTATTTATTACATCTATCATATGATTCTCATCAAACACCTTTTAAATATTCTATATTCATAATTTTTACATATTCATGTTATCATAGTTTCCTCATATTCATATATTGGTTTCCTGCAATCATGAGTTTCCTTCTGCTATCTAAAAATGACTTAGCAAACACGCCCTGAAGGACGTATGCAGTTGATTTTAAACTGGAGAGGAAGTGGTTTATGTGACTAAGTAATAGAAAGTGTGAAGAAATAAACAAGACGTTAAATGCACTAATAATAATGAACGACAGGTTTACGCAAAATATGAGTATATGCGCATAAGATACTTGGCCTCTCTTTCTGAGCAAGCCCGAAAGAACCAATCGAACGAACACAAAGTTTCTTCTTCCTCGTCTTCTTCTTGGGTTTCGCTTGCAAATCGATATCAGTTCGAAAGATTCGGTCTTTTGCAAGGTTAGGATCTCTCGATTTTTACTATGGCATTTGATTCCGTCTTATCTAGATTGAATAACTACCTTGATTTTTGTTCTTAAATAAATAATTCATTTGATTTACTTCACAAGTAACTTCCTCGATTTGTTAAATTTGGGTCTCTTCTCTCTTCGAAATTTGGTTGGTTTTTCAATTAAGTGGGAATTAGGTTTAGATGTGGGTAAATTAATTTTGAGGGTCAAAATTTTAGATGTGTTTGTTGCTCCCCCAAAATTACTCAAGTCAAAACATGCTTCCTTTTGAATTAACCCAATTTTACCTTTTGAAACAACCCAATTTTCGATCTATGCGATAAATCAATGAATTGATAGTCCTTGGTG
Organism: Luzula sylvatica; assembly: GCA_946800325.1. NCBI lineage: Eukaryota > Viridiplantae > Streptophyta > Magnoliopsida > Poales > Juncaceae > Luzula > Luzula sylvatica. The sequence goes on along the minus strand of OX326958.1, from coordinate 26,827,132 downwards.
AGTAGAGTACCTATATTTCAAAACTTCGAATTTATCATCTAATACCAATTTATTTATTCTCTACTAGATCAAGATAAGACCACAATGTCACGTCTCATAGATGGTTTACCAGACGAAATAGCCATCCAAATCCTCGCACGGGTCCCACTCTTCTACCACCCAACACTCCACCAAGTTTCACGCACCTGGTCCACCACGCTCCGCACCATAAACCTCTTCCAAACCCGTACCCGCATCTCCTGCACCGAAACCCTCCTCTGCGTCCTCGCCTTCGACCCAGAAAACACCTGGCAAATCTACGACCCGCTCCGCGACCATTGGCTAACCTTACCCGTCATGCCCTCCCAAATCCGCCACTTGGCGCGATTCGGTTGCGCCACGGTGTCAGGCAAACTCTTCGTGATCGGCGGAGGTAGCGACCGGGTCGACCCATCAACGGGAGACCACGACGGTATTTTTGCGAGCAACGAAGTTTGGTCTTACGACCCGTTACGCAGGCAGTGGCAAAGTTGTAAATCCATGTTAGTCCCACGAGCAATGTTCGCGTGTTGCGCGGTAAACGGTAAAATCATCGTGGCGGGCGGGTTTACAAACTGCAGAAAATCGATATCCAAAGCGGAGATCTACGACCCGGTAACGAATACCTGGGACCCGTTACCAGATTTGCGTCAGACTCACAGCTCGGCATGCACAGGATTGGTAATCGAGAACAGAATGCACATACTGCACAAAGGGTTTTCGACAGTGCAGATTCTAGAGGATGATTGTAGGGGATGGATTGTAGAGGATTACGGGTGGTTGGCGGGGCCGATGGCGATGGTGAGGAAGGAGCTCTACGTGTTGAGTAATGGGTGTATATTGAAACAGAGGAGAGAGAGCGAGAGCGAGATGGTTTCGTGTGCGTCAGAGTTTCAGAGTAGAATCGGCTTCGGAATGATCGGGTTGGGGGACGAGATTTATTTGGTGGGCGGGGTTATCGGGCCGGGTCCGAGGAATCAGTGTATAAAGCAGTTGAGCGACGTGGATATTTTGAATGTGAGGAGTGAGAGACCCACTTGGAGGAACGGATCGCAGATGAGCAAGTGTCGCGGGAGTATTCTCGGTTGCGCTCTTCTTGAGATTTGAATTTTCTTTTTTTTTAAGTAAATGGTTTGTGTGTTCGTTTTGTTTTGTTTTGGTGTTCGATTGAAGGGGGGGAGGGGGGATTAAGGGGACGAAATAGATTGTATTTTATTTGGAGTTTATACACTGTTGTATTTCTTTCTGTTATGTGTGTTTTATTGTCTGGATTTGTATTTAGGGTGTTCTTCTTTTGTGTGGCATTTGGAAAAAAAATCAGCGTAGGAATTATGGGCTTTTCTGGATTGTGGGCTAGAGTTTTATAATTGTGATCTTTTATCAATTATTTTTGTATTTTTGTAAGAATTATTATTAATTAGAAAACAAGAATTGTAAAATAAATCTTAGGAATTAGGAATAAGAAGTCTTATCTTAAGCATGAGAATGCAAATGCTTATTTGAATAGTTTAGCATTTAGCCTTATTAATTCATAGTTTGGTGAAATAGTTTATTGGGCTCACTGATTTGATGCGATTTATTTATCGGCATTGTAGTGAAATAGTATTATAACAACTTCAATAATTGGTGTTTGTTGAAATAAGTGGTTCTTGGATGAGTTACGTGACAATTCTGTTGTTTATGTATTGAGTGTTGATTTGACAAAAATAAATATATGTAATGTAGTGCCCTTTGATTTATAATTTTCTATGTGATATCTTCGTATCAAGGGGATCTTAAAAAAAATTATCTTTTCTGAAAGTTTTAAGAAACTTCCTAGCTTTTTAAATATTCAAAAAAAGTCTTCAAATAAGATTTCTTGGAAGAATTATATGTAACATATCTATCTATACTCTATCTTTAATTTATTAAATTCATTTTGGAATTTTTAATTAATTTAAAGAATCTTCACAAATATTTGTTAATTTAATAAAAGCTATTTTTATTATTATTCATTGTTAACAAAAAATGAACGAACATTAAAACTAATTGATAAAATAATATTTTCTATCGGTACTGATTTATCAGCTTAGTTTTTCTAAATAGTATTTATCTTGAAAATGTATATCTTGCTAGAAACTTATAATTTTAATATCTAGTTATAATTATAATATTCATTCATAGTTAACAAAAAAAAATAGTTGCTAAACTAGTGTATATTTTGTTTTGGTTTTAATTTCAACAACTTGTTTTAATTTTGACAACTAGTTTTATTCCAAAAAAAAAAACAATAAAATAACTGTTAAAATAATATTTTTCTTGTTTATATTGTTGTTATTTTTTTATCATTACTAAAGAAACTGTCATTTTTTTATAATCACTAACAAAAAAAAACTATCAAAAATAATTTAGTAAAATCAAATAGAAATTATAGAAGAGTATTTTGATAAAAAAAAATTAATATCATACAAGATTAAGTTTAAACTTTTATAAGAAATAAATGAAAATGAAATATTACTTAAAAAAGTTTTTGTAATATCAAAAAGTTAAGGGAGGATTTTTTTTTTTTTTAATTTTCAGAATATAGTGTTTTTTAGAGGTCCCCTACCCCTTGTATCCAATTAAATCCATGTAGTACAAGGATTGTCAATGGGATTAATAATTACGAGAATCTTGCATTATGGAACACCAAATGAAAACCCCACAAGTCAACTTCCCCAAAATTTACAAAATTCCAAAAAAAAAAAAAAGAAAAAAAAAAAGATGAACAAACAAATAAAATCTCTCTAATTATGCAAGATAAACAATTAATGAACATCCTAAATTACTAATAATCACTCCATCACCTCATCAAACAGCATTTCTTGGTATCTACACTCACTACTACAAAATGCCTTCTCACCCCTGTAAAAGGTTGAAATTTACATTTTAATCCTCCTCATATTAACACTGATAAATTAAACTTTGATAATCAAATTAGTCATCAAAGAAATCATACCTATACATGAAGATATCACTGCCCGGACCAAGATATTTGTTACAAGCATGACAAAAGCTCAAGAAATCGCCAGAATCACGCCTAGAAAAATCGCCACCATTATAGAACCTATCATCACTATCACATCTCACCGGTACAACGAACCCTTCGGTACCGGGATTCTGTACCACTCTGTTGTCAAATATATGTGTAGTTCTTGGATTAGGTCCATGAGAAATAATACAAGTGTAATCTTCAGATAATAATTCTATATCTCTCGGCGAAAGACACCTGTTCGACCCGATTGGGGATCGATCTATAGGAGAAGAGACGGCAAGTTGAGAGCTTTTGTTTTTAACACCAAATTCGACATGGTTATTCGTTGGCGAGATCGAATAACCTTGGTTAAATGTAGGTACTTGAATCTTTAATTTCGATATTGAAGTCTTGGTGTTAACATAATCTTCTTCTTCTTCTTCTTTGAGAGCATCGATCAGGCCTAATCCAGTGGGTTTTGGGTTGTTATTCATTGTCTGCCTAATTATATAAGGAGATGCAAGAGAAAATGTGGGGTTTATCATTTTGGAAAAAGGTAGAGGTTCAAGTGGAGAAGTTGGGCTTATGGAGAAATGGTCTGTTTCGGGACCGGTAATGGTAGAGCTTGTCCTCGGAGAGAGACCCAAAAATCGTCTAGGATAAGTGAATATAGAAGGAGAGGAAGGCTTGTTGTTATGATTAGTTGATGAAGAAGAAATGGGGGTATTATTTATGGTGGTGTTGTTATTGGTATCCGTTGAGATGCTCTGTTTATTGTTTCCTACCGATCTTGACCTCTTTCGCAGCATGATAGTTTGTACCGTTGATCTCAGAAACATTCACACTAAAATTTCTAATCGTCTCTCTCTCTCTCTCTCTCTCTCTCTCTCTCTCAAAACAGAGTAGATCCGAGACTGAAAGAAAAGAGACGTTGTAAGGAAAGAAGAGTAGAAAAGAGAGAACTAGAGTGAAGTTTCAAGTAACAACTCCCAAGAACGGAGCTTTAAAGAGCAAGTGAGGCCAAGCTAAGCTAGTCCTTTAGCTTTCCATTGCTATCATTAAACGACGTATATATACATATACCACCACTCTCTCTCTCTCTCTCTCTCTCTCTCTCTCTCTCAGAGACTCTCTCACACAGTGTATGGAAGAGACAAAACACAAAACTCTCTGAAGTCTGAAGTGTAAGGTTACCGCCTAATTAATCATAATCAGAACATATAATCAGATCATATTAACAGGATTAATAATGTTTAGATGTCAAAGTGGTGAGATTAAATTAAATACTGGTGAGTTTATCGGAAGAAACGGCTAATCGACACGTTAGCGTTTGAATGTTACCTGTCACGTCTAGTTTGTGTGCAATCGGGCACCGTTATGCTCCGTTAAAGTTTGACGGAATTCTTTGGGTCCGTTGAAGCTGAGCCATGAAAAGTAAGTGCATGGCTTCTTTGGCTCGGCTAGATTATTTGAGATTGTTTTTTTCAAAGTTTTTTTATTAAATAATTTGTAAGGATAGCCTTGGTTGTAATTTGTTTTGTACAAATAGTATTTTCTTCGGTTTAGTTCGCCATTTTATTTAAGGTTGAAGAATTTGTATTTGAGTTTGTTTCGGCCGAATTTCCATTTTACAAGAAGTTATAACAAGAGAGTTATTTCGCCAATGGTCTCATAAGCCTAGATGGTTGAGTGTTCAGTACAATAAATCCTCATGTTGTAGAGGTTGTGGATTCGAATCCCGACGGCATCAATATAAAAAAAAGAAACATATAATGGCCACGATTATTGGCTTATGATTCTCTTCAAAAAATAAAATAAGAATATTGTCTTATATATTCTCCCCAAATTATCTCTTTCGTTTCACTTATTTGATCTAATATATTCGAGGTCTCGACACATTATCAAACCTCCTTCAAAAAAAAAAAAACGAGAGAGTTATTTCCATTTAAGGATATGATTATATTCTGGTTGTGTTGATTTGAAAAATCATTTTACTTTTTTTTATAATATTTTTTTTTGCAATATAACTTATTTTTTCTCAAATATAATTATTATTCTAAAATAATTTATACTTTATGATAATCCTACACATATTTTCTTACCTCACATGAAACCACATCATCAAGATAATTTAAGCCCTTGAATTAAAAATATAATGCTACAAATAAAATATAGTATTTTATGTATTTAAATTCAAATAGACATCATTTTTGTGCATCCAAAAAATTAAAACAATAACAATTATTAATACATACAGACCATGCATACATGCATTATCATGTTCTCTCTTTTTTCTATACATTTTTATTTGGGAAATTTAAAGAAAAAAAACTTAATTTTTTTTATATTGTAAAAAAATCCTATCTTTTTAGAAACGCAAAAAAACCCTCTACCAAATTTTTATTTTCAAATACAGAGAGATTAAAAGTAACCATGGATGATGTAGAGGTTGTGGGTTCGAATCCCGACGGCATCAATATAAAAAAAAAAACCTATAATGGCCACGATTCTTGGCTTAGGATTCTCTTCAAAAAATAAAATAAGAATATTGTCTTATATATTGTCCCCAAATTATCTCTTTCGTTTTACTTCTTTGATCTAATATATTCGAGGTCTCGACACATTGTCAAACCTCCTTCACAAAAAAAAAACAAGAGAGTTATTTCCATTTAAGTATATGATTATATTCTGGTTGTGTTGATTTGAAAAATCATTTTACTTTTTTTTATAATATTTTTTTTTGCAATATAACTTATTTTTTCTCAAATATAATTATTATTCTAAAATAATTTATACTTTATGATAATTCTACACATATTTTCTTGCCTCACATGAAGCCACATCATCAAGATAATTTAAGCCCTTGAATTAAAAATATAATGCTACAAATAAAATATAGTATTTTATGTATTTAAATTCAAATAGACATCATTTTTGTGCATCCAAAAAATTAAAACAATAACAATTATTAATACATACAGACCATGCATACATGCATTATCATGTTCTCTCTTTTTTCTATACATTTTTATTTGGGAAATTTAAAGAAAAAAAACTTAATTTTTTTTTATATTGTAAAAAAATCCTATCTTTTTAGAAACGCAAAAAAACCCTCTACCAAATTTTTATTTTCAAATACAGAGAGATTAAAAGTAACCATGGATGATGTAAAATTTGTTTTTACCAAAATATCCTTCTAATTATATATAAATTAACAAAAAATATTATTTTTTTATTAATTTTTAAAAAGTCGTAAATTTTCTTTAGCATATAATAATTTAAAAAAAAAATGTATATGTTATTTATACTTATATATAATTAGCATATAATATTCTTCTAATTATCGGATACGCCACGTGGCGTATCGATTATTTTTACATTTATTTTTTCCGGATACGGCTGGGATACGGAATGAAACGGTTGGGATACTTTCGGGATACGGTTGGGATACTCCATTTTGGATACTGCGACCCATTATATATTTCGGCACATAATATTTTTAAATAAATTATAAAAAATATTTTTGGGATCCTTCTGTGATACTTCTAGGATAATTCTAGATTACTTTTAGGATACTTTTAGAACAAGTTTATGATACTTTTATGGTACTTGTATTGTTTGGTTGATTTTATTTATTGTCACGATATTTAGTTTAAAAAAATTATTTATTATTATTTTTTTTTAATTATAAATCACAAATATGTTTATATATTGCTCTCGATTTTTATAAACTTGCTTATTATCTCAAATAGTTTTTTTTTTTTTTTTTTTTTTGAAAAAAGGCGAAGCCTTTTGATATATTAAAAAAAAAAGAAAAACGTATTTACAAGTGATATTACAATCATTTTCTATTCTATAGGATACTTTATCCTAGTTTTTCCTAGCACCATCTATACCAACTATTATCTGAAATAGTTATATTACTCCATTTAGGACATTGTCTCTCTATTTTCATTGCTCCGTGTATATGTTGATTAATCTCAAATATGTTTATATATTGCATGTAATATAACTAAGGGTGTCAATGGTGTGGATATTTCCCGAACCGACCCGAACCGTATCGAAGAAGTATTCGGATTTGAAAAAAAAAGGATTCATTTTAATCTGGATCAGAACCAAATCCGCTTTTTCGGATCCGGGTCCGAATCTTGGAGTTCATTTTTCAGTCGGCCGGATCCGCATTCGTATAGTATGTGTATCCGTATAGTATGTGTATCCGAATAAATTTTGTAAATGAAAACTCATTTTATTAAAATCATGATCCATTTACAAATGTTCAATGGACAATAATCTTATTTCAATTCACAAAAAATACCAAAACACAACTTTATTTGACAACACAGTAATACTCAGTGAATATGATTATATTTTCTTTTCCAACACCACACTAAATGCTTCCTAAGCACTTCTCCAAGCTTGTTTTTTTTTCCTCGCACAAACCTTCAAAACACCAATTGCTTCCTAGGCACTTCTCCAAGCTTGTTGTTTTTCTCTCACAAACCTTCAAAATTGAAAATTGAAAATTCATTTCAATGTGAAAATTTCTTCTGAGACCTCTTCAACTATCTCGATTTGCCGGTCTTCGCTCGCCGGTCACTGGTCAACGGTAAGTATTTTTTTTTCTCAATTTTTTTCTCTTTATTTTTTTCTTTTTCTTTTTTATGAGTATTTTTTATTGTTTTGGATATGACCTTGTAAAATCATTTGCTTATTTTTCATTGTTGAGTTGTTTCATTGTTTAATAATTTTTACTGTATATATTTGCTCTCTTTTATAAAGTTTGAATTGGTAAATAAAATGTATGCATAAAATTTGTGTTCACAATCACAATAAATATGCTAAATTTGTATAAAGTTTGGGTATGATTGGTCCACTTTATGAAGTTTGAATTTGCCCCACTTGTGTTTGCTTGATAAAAAAATGTGCACATATTGATTAAATTCTAAACTTTACAAATTGACAGTGACTATTAAACTCGGTTATTCATTTTATTACATTATATTTTAAATTATTAAATTATTTGTTAATATTTTTCCTGTTCTTTGTTTATTTTGTGGCATCAAATTGTCAAAACCCATCTAATAGTAATGTTACATCTACTCCACCAAATAGAAGGTGGTACATCTCTTTTCATCTGAACCCGTTGCGAAAAAACAAAAGGAATTGACTTTTAAAGTTTGGAATTGGGTTAATAAAGAAGATGTTAAAGAATTTGTAAATGAAAAAACTATTTGTAAAAAATACGAGCAAAAATTTAATGGCGATACTACGGCTAAGACTAGTCATTTCAGCAAACATTACGACAAAAACATTTAACCAATAGTGGCAAAAATAAACTTAGTTTGATGAAGAAATTGGAACCATCTACTTATGATGAAAATATAAAAAAATTGGTATGAGCAATAATTATGCATGGCAGCATGAGTATCCATTTTCGATTGTGGAACATGAATATTTTACAGAGTTTATTAAATCTCTCCGCCATTCTTTTCGTATTCAAACACGTAACACGTATAACAAAGAAATACTCAAGATGTATTTAGAAGAAAAAAATAAATTTTGTACAATTATTTGAGGTCACTTTCTTGCCTACTTGGCGACACCATGGATCTTTGAAACTCAAGGCAAAACAAGAGTTACTTGTGTGTTGTTACAATCCACTTTATTGAAGATAATTGGGGCACCCAAAAAATATATTCAATTTCATGTTTTGGCAAGGAAGACATACGGGAAGTGTTGCAGATTGCGGTCTGTTGCGGTCGATATAGCGCGAAATCGCGAGTACTGGAGGCCAAACGTTACGCGCTGCGATGCGTTATTGCTTTTTTTTAACGATATATTAATGTTGTGTACGCAATATCGCGGAGCGTACGTTGCGTGTAGCAGTACGCAATACCTTGCTTTTGCAACGTTCGTTTATTTGGGTGTCTGAAATGATTTTGAGTATTTTTTTTTTGTAAAGGCTTTATAATTATAGATCCCAAGATATGCTAAATAATAAACAAATTTTGGTTTAAAAAATTACGGTGGATGGTGAATATTGTCCAGGTGATGAGTAGTAATCGGTTGTAATTTTGGTTTAAATATTTTGGTTTAGAGCTAGATTGTGTTACTATGCGTTATGGGTATGTCATGTGTTTGCACTTTGAATTATATAACATATAGTTATTTTGGTAAAGTTGGTAGTAATATATTCATATATTATGATTTTTATGAGGTAGTCATGTGTTTGTATTTTTTGTATCTTGGATTATGCGGTTTTTTGATAGTAGTGTCGCAATGGATTTTGATTTTGAGTTATCATATACAAAAAGTGTAGTATCGCTAAATCGCACGCTATACGATATACGCTACAAAAAAATCACGACACTGCACAACGCTACACGCTATTGCTACCTTGCACGGGTGATAATTTAAGTGACGCGGTATTGAAAAAATTATGTGATTGGAATATTGATAGAAAATTGTTTTCGTTTACACTAGATAGCTATAGTACGAATGGTGTTTGGGTTAACAAAATGATTGAGAGGCTCAATGAAAGCGGAGCGCTTGCTTGTGGCGGAGAGTTGTTTCATGTAAGATGTGCGACACATATAATTAATTTAATTGTTCAAGATGGAGTAAAAAAATAAAAAAGGTGATTGATAGAATAAGAAAAAGTGTACTGAAAAGAAAAAAAAAATCACCCTCATTGTTTTCAGAATTCCAAAAGAGAGTGATTGAATGCAATCTACAAAATACAAAAGGGTTTCATCGGATGTCTGTACTCGATTAAACTGTACTTGCATGATGTTTGAAGATGCATTGTATTTTCGAGAAGCATTAGCGAGAATGCATTTTATTGATCCTTCAAGATACTCAAATTTTTCTTCTAATCAAGAATGGAATGAGGTGGATAAAATATATAATTGTTTAAAATATTTTTACGTCATTACCGAGCATTTTTTGGGTATATTGTATCCAACTTCTAATTTATTTTTCATATCATCTTGTGATATTAAAATAAAAATTGAATCAATGTGTAAGAATGAGGATCAAGCCATAATGAAAATGGTTATGTCAATGAAAAATAAATTCGATAAATATTGGTATCAATCGAATACTATGTTAGTTATTGCTTGTTTTCCCGATCCCCGATATAAGATGGGACTCATTGAATATTATTATCCAAAAAAATTTGTTATTGTTGGTACAAAAAAAATGAAGAGATAAATATAATGATAAAAAAATGCATTTCGAGTACTCATCAAAATTTAAAAATAATGTGGATCAAGTGGATCAAATCGGTGAATTTGATATTTCGGATAGTAATTCAGGATTAGACATTGGAAACGATGATTTGAAAAAAGATTCGATCAAGTTTTTGACGCGAGAAGTCAACCACTTCTTTCAAATCCGATCTGGATAATTATATGGAAAGAATTTCGTGTTCTAACAAAAAATATTTGATATTCGTTCTTGGTGGAAAACAAAGGAGAGGGATGATCCTATTCTTTCAAGAATTGCGCGCGATGTTTTGGCTATACCAGTTTCTTCGGTTGTATCGCAGTCGGCTTTTAGTACGGATGGTCGTGTAATTGATCCTTATAGGAGTAGATTATATCGGAGACCGTCGAAGTGTTAATTTGCATTCAAGATTGGATGAAAACAGGTAAAAAGATAATATACTAATTCATATTTTAATATACATTTTAATATATTTACTTATATTAAATCTTTTCATTTTTTCCATTTGACTTAACTGATAATTTATTTATTAGATGATTTACCATTTGTTTTTGATGTCTTTAAAAAAAATGACGGTCATCTTGTTTAGTAGATATTGTAATTAGTGACATTATCATTTTGGTATTAATGTGTTTTTTTTTTATGTTTTTAACATGCCTACAAATATCGACATTTTGTATGTATTAGTGATATTTAGAAGTTATTTGATGATTTTATGTTACGTGATAAAATATATATTGTATATATTATAAATGTGAATGTATTTATTATGTTTATTTGTATATGTATCTAATTATTCATGTCAAGACACATGTGTATACATGTGTCTACATGCATGTAATTTGGGCCTCATGCAATGATATGTGTATGCATGCATGTGTGAGTATTGTATGGTCATGACATATTAATGTACATGTGCAAATATGCATGTAAGAGATGTGTGTGTTATATAAACACTTTTTTTTTTTTGAGAGAGAGAAGGCCCTTAGGCCTGAAGTAGCTCATTCATTCTCTAAAATCAACTTAAAGAAATAACTAAAATCAACGCAAAGAGAAACAAAAGGAAACAATCAGAACTAATTAAAAAAAGAAAAAAAAAAAAATGTGATTGGAAAAAGGGGGAATAGCCTCCAAATTGTAAGGTACTTCTCGTATGTTCAGTTTTTTAACATCCACTTTCACAACTGTTAACCGGCTAAGTCAGCTGGGCTGGGAAGAAGGCGAGACAAACAGATAAGTCACGGACATAACTGCAGGAGGATCCCACTTCTCCTCTTATCCATTCCATTCCTACCATTAACCACCATGCCGCTCTATTTTCCTTGGCTATTAATATCTGAGTAGTGATGCACATCCTCAGTTACTCTCTCCCCAAGATCTTGATGATATGAATATGATTTAATATCTTATAAATTAATACATAAATAAATAATTTAACATATTAATTTATAATTTAATTATCTTAATTTATGATTGAAAATCAAATTAAGATGTTAAATCATGAATTAATTAATAAATTTTTAATATGTTAAATCATATCCACGCCATCAAATTTCTAAAATGAAAGGCGGAGCTATGTCTAACATTTTCCTTAATATCTCATATCCTCCAATATCATAAATATACACATATCATCGTACGATACTTTTTAACTTATCCGTATAGATAATATTTTTTAATATTTACCAGCTGACTCCATTTTGTCGTTTAGTTAAATTTACCGATTTACCCCTCGGTGTAAGAATTAAGATTTCAGCCAATAAAAAAGTAGCCATGTGTGAGGGGAAAAGACAGCGGTGGGCCAAGAAAGGTACACGTGCGAGAGGGCCCATAAAGGTCCAGACTGCACGGGCTGAGATTTGGTCAGGGCTCAAAGGCAGCGTGTGAACCACTGACACCACAAATTATTACCTATACTTAATTTATTATTCTTTTCATTTGATTTGATTCTGGTTCCCATATTATACACATACATAATATATAACTGAGAGTGGTGTTTTAATATTTTATTTTGATTTGATTTCTCAAAATAAAATTATAAAATTTGTCAAAATTGAAATTATTTTTCGTGATACATAAATATTGAAATTATATTTTTGCTTCAAAAAAACAAAAAAAAAATTGTTATGATTATTCACAGAAAAATATACATTAAAAACAAAAATAAATTGTGGGCGAAAACAACTAATTTATCTTGTTTATAAGCAAATAAATTCATGCATATAATTTTTTTAATTAGGGCAATCTTAATTGAAACTTAAAGAATATCAATATCAATATCACTTATCATACTTATTTATTTTTCTGCGAATAATTTTTCAATATTTTAACAAATTATATAAATAATTAATGATTTATATTATTAAATAATGTTAAAATTTATATATTTATCGTCATTCCTTAAATTAGGGTTGGGCAATAAGCTGAGTTCAAACAAACAGAACTCAGCTCGAGCTAGGCTCGACCCTGGCTCGACCCAGTTCGGCTCGGCTCGAAATATGGATTCAAACTTTATTTTCCAGTTTGAGTTCGGTTCCGTTCTGGCTCGAGCCAGCTCAGCTTGGTTCAAACTCGATCTGGATAGGCTCGGCTCAAATATATGTTTTTTTGGTTTATATGTAAAATTGTTCAAATTTGATCTAACTCGAGCCGAGCTCGATCCAGCTCGATATTGACTCGGCTCGGCTCGAGTTCGGTCGGGCTAGTTTTCAGGGGAGTTTTTTTCAAGTTATCTTCGAGCCGGGTTCGAGCGAACGTCAATCTTCGAACTTTTTTGTCATTCCTACTTAAGATGACCAATATAATATAATATCAATATATAATACTATATTTGCAACGACTTCTTATTAAACTAGAAAAAATAAGTGAAAAACAATTAACAAGTTAGAATGTGGATGAAAATTCAATTGAGTTATAATTTTGAAGTTATTTGTAATGATCAAGATGAAAAATACATACATTTTTTCTCTTCTCTCTCATCAAACACAATTAACAAACATTTTTCTTTTTTGAAATTGTAACAACTTTTTGTGACAATTATTATTTAAGTCAAACTTTCCGTAATAAGTATTGGCAAAAAAAATGATGTTACGTTTTATGTTAATTATAATTATGACTAGCTACTTGTTGCACATTTGTGAAATTTTTTGTCTTGATGAATATGAATAATCGAAATCAATTATTAACTATCATTGTCTCGAATTATGAAAGAGAAGAATGTCAATACATGCCACTCGTTGTTTTTTGCCGATCTTTATCCATCTTATCATATCTCTCTTTTCCGAAACTAACATAAAAACCATGATCTTGGTCGGGGCTCAAGCTTACAAAACTATTGATTTGTTCATAAAATTTTAATTAAAAGAAATTATTTATTTTTAATTAAATTCATCATTTTGTATAATATGAATCAAAATAAAACTATTTAATATAATAAGAAAAAACTAAATCGTATTAATCCTTTAAAACATAATGAAACTTCGAAATATCATTTAGTTCATTCAATCTAATTCAGTTGATACTTGATACTGAATATATAACATCATCACGAGCAATTTGGGTTCAATTTTAGGTATGGTTAATACCGAATAATTAATGAAAGAAATGGAAGTGCTACCTATCCGTGAGACAAGGCATTCAAAAGGACCTCAACTCAAATAGTTTTATTGTACTACTTATAGACTTCCATATAGGATGTATAATATTCTTTCATTCAAAATGGAATTATCCGGTTAGCCTTATATATTCGCACTAATATAAAAGTATTATAAGATTTTGACAAGATTATATCTCTCAAAACAATGATACGGTGTGTACTTCCAAATAATACAATTAAAGAATCCTACAAATTAAAATTAATTATTTCATTTTCTTTTCTTTTTTGAATTATTTGGAAGCAAGCACTCTAAACTATTGTTTATTCTCTGTCCTTCAATCATTACTTTTTGTATAGAAATCAATGTTTTAAATAGCGTGTAGCGGCACGCAGCATTTTTGACGTTTAATTTAGCGGTTAGCATTAGCGGGCGATATAACGCCGCTTCACCATCGCAGCGGAGTTTGATTAAAATTATTATTTTTATAATATTACAATATGCATATAAATATAATTTAGCTGCCCAATATTATAAATAAAATTATATCGAATGCTTATTTATATCAACCTCACAAACTAACATAAATTAAAAATTCGTCTGTAAGAAAATAATATTATTGTTATTATTATTATTAGTTTTATTTTTATTTTATTATTATGTTATTGTAATTATAATAATGCTAATAATAGTTGTTGTTGATCTTATTTTTCCTATAATAATAATAATTATTATTATTATTATTATTATTATTATTATTATTATTTAATAACAATAATGATTATTGTATAATAATAATATTAATTATTACTATTATTATTATTATTATTGTTATTATTATTTGATACCAATAATAATAATAACAATAATTATAATAATAATAACAATAATAATAATTATTATTAGTTATTATTATTACTATTATTTAATAATAATAATTATTATTGTGTAATGATAATAATAATAATTATTATTATTATTATTATTACTATTGTTATGATTAGTTTTAACATTATTATGATTTTTATTATAATAATAATAATAATAATAATCACTCTATAGCACCGGTACGGCCGCTATATTTGAACGCTTCATGCTACAGCAGTCCGCTATAGCGTTGCAGTGGAACAAAACGCTACAGAGCTACATTTCGAACCGATGCCGCGGTTACCTCCTAAAATCCGCTATAGCACGCTATAGCGCCACTGAAGCACCGCTATTTAAAACACTCATAGAAATATAACCATTGTTGAAAACTTATAACCTTGGCAGGGCGGAGTCCTTAATTATCATTCTCAACAAAATAGTAAACAACAATAAAAAAAAAGATGAACCATACAAAACAAAACACATTCTTTTAATATCTTTGAATAATAAATTATCATTTAAATTCAATTATTTATCGAATTATCATTTAACTTGCATAAAAATTAACCACATGAAATCATTATTTATCAAATTATCATACTAAATCTAATTATAAATTCAGTTTAAAAACGAAATACACCAAATTGTTGAAGAAACAATTAAATATAAATAACAAACACAAAATAATCAAAGAAACCGAGCTAAATCGTGAATAAAAAGTAAAAAAAAAATGCCAAATTCTAGGGTTTTGGTATGGCTTCAGTTTGGGTGGCGGTGGCAGGAATCTGGCGGCAGCAGGAGGCGCGGATGGGCATCAGGATGCAGGTGAAGGCGCGGCAGCGAGATCTTGGCTACGATTTCTTCTTCGTCGAGTTTCAGCGAAAGAGAGATTTTCTCTTCGGTTTTCTTTTGTTCTTCAGAACTAACACGAAAAGAAAAAGGTTGGGTTTGGTTATTTGTGTTATCGGGTTTGGGTTGGGTTATAACGGGTCGGTGTTGATTATTGGATTCGAAAAATATGAATCTGACCCGATCTGGTTTGTATTGAGTTATTTAGACTAATAATTATATATTTTAGTACTATTAATACATACATATATATACATGCTACTAAAAAAATATGGACTCCTCAAAAAAATCAATCCTAGACCCTGGTCTCGTCCACCAACCCGTATGGCCGGTCCTGATCCTTGCATTCGATGATCATATATTATCCCAAGCCAAATGCGAAGACCGTTTAGCAGAAAAAAATGAGAACAAAAAAATTGCAATCATTGAAAAATACAACCTAGCAATCTATATATTGTATTTTATATACATACATGTTCGCAAGGATCTTTATAGTAGCGGGGGGGTTTGGTCTCCTCAGAATTTTCGCTCAACGATGTATATAACTAGTGGTTT
Source organism: Luzula sylvatica (assembly GCA_946800325.1). Classification (NCBI taxonomy): domain Eukaryota; kingdom Viridiplantae; phylum Streptophyta; class Magnoliopsida; order Poales; family Juncaceae; genus Luzula; species Luzula sylvatica. The sequence continues at coordinate 26,811,031 of OX326958.1, read as the reverse complement.
CATATATTTTAGCAGTATAATACTGTAAATTTTTACTGTTTAGTCCCCTAATAAATTTTATAATGTAATTTCAGTAATTAGTTTTTATTTGGTCCTTCAAAAAATCACCGTAAGGTCTGTCACTATATTTGTTTCTACTGAGACCACTATTTGAATGACAAACTAGGATTATATTTATTAACTTTAGTTTAAAGTAAATGTAAGCTTCAAAATTACTCCATATAAAACAAACGAGGCCATATAATATGTCTTCACCATTCATAATTTGTATCATTGATGTTGTTACATGACATCATGTTGTTAATGATTAAAATTAATTAGTAATTCAATTTATAACATCAAATTAACATCAAATTTGTATATAAAAATAAATTAATGATTAATTAGCTTGTATTTTTATAGGTACGTTGAAATTAACAATTAGTTCACTTTTGTGTGTTATTTGGATTGCTAATTAACTCCACTGACATTTCTCGAAATATGCATAGAAAATGAAAAAATGAGTCGTGGGAGCAAAGTAAAATTTAAAAATATATAAGCCTACGAGGCATCAGCTCTAAAAAAAATTATATATATTTTGCAAAAGAAAAGAAACATTATTGGTGGAAAAGAAGAAAGAGATTGATTGAATTAGAAAAGTAGATGGGTAAAAGATGAAAGAAATTAAAATTGGTCCATCCACTTGATATATTTTTGAATTTTTTCCTGAAGATACTCTAAGCTAGCAAGATGGTCCTAGCGGCTAGAAGGCTAGAAGGCTAAAATACATCAAATGGAAATAGTATCATGGTCGTGTTCATCATGTGTGTGATGGACGGACTAACTACTGCTAATGGTCTATGCAAAATATATTAATTACTAATTCTTCTTTTGCCTAATTACAACATAATTCGTCTAAATCCAACAAAATTAATTAAGGTTCCTTTATAGCATAATTTATCTGCATTATATAGTCATACTTTAGTTAACCATTTGTACTATTAAGTTTGTTATTAAGGTCTGTTTGGGTCACTGAAAAATAAACGAAAAAATATTTTTTAGGGAACCAATGACCTCATAGTACACTTTGGCTGAGTGTTTGATAATATATATATATATTGTGAGAATATTGTGAGTTCAAACTTCATGGTATCATTGGATGATGGACTAATGCGCCTTCTCCGTTTACTTATCATTTTAATTATTTTTATGGATGGTTATTTATATATTTGAAGAAATCTAAGAATTTAATTTTGAAATTGATGAATATGATTTTGAGTTCGCATGGAAATAACATGACAGGAAAATTATATTTTCTTGATGCGATGCAATTTCAAGAATCATTTCAAAACAATTCTCATTCATCTTCATGATAATATTTTTTGCATAATCTATTACAAAAATATTCATTATTGGTAAAATAATATAGAAATTTTGTCATCTTATTTATGCACTAATTGAGAAAAATAATTCGTAAAGAAATGTAATTACATTTCATATTTAAAATAATAACTATACTATAGTAAGTTGATTTTTGTCTTAATTACACTATATGTATAGCATAGTACATATTTAGTTAAATGAAATAAATAAATAAATAAAAATATAATTCGAATAATAATTATATATGTGCATAAAAATTATAATTATATTAATTAAGGAAAATATAATTTATAACTAAAACTATACTAATAATTTGAACTCTAAATGATATAAATTTAGTAAGAATGATGGTTAAAATAATAACTATATATATTAAAGAGTATATTGTTTGTTTAATAAATAAACAAATGCAACAAAAATTATATTCCTACAGATTCAAATATAGAAATCAAACAACACATTCTCGTGGTATAATAATCACATTCTCATCAATTATATTTATATTGTAAATAATGGATATATTTTCAAAAAATATATATTTCTATTCAAATAAGATATACTAGTCATGTACAAAACACATAGTTATTCATAAAGATAAAGCACACATGTAAAAATATATAATTCTAATAAAAATATTGCAATAAAAAAGTATAAATCAAGATGTAATTTGAAGAAAATACATTTTATGATCAACGGATGAAATGTATATATAAGGGTAAATGAACGTACACGTTCGGGAGAATAATTAAGTGTACAATGAGATTGTGCACAAGTAGAATCATGGGGATATTCCGTTCGAACGGAATGATATATTCGTTCGAACGGAAGGATACGAGTTATATGCAATATGATTGCACATACTTAACTCAGAGACAGAAACAATTCCGTTCGAACGGAGCATGGTGCGTTCGAACGGAAGGAATTATGACTATGTATAAGAATTATACACTCATTGGTTCATCCTTATCATATATACTATATATAATATGTTTCTCTTTCTCTAAGAATGCTAATTTGATCATGATTCATTCTAGCAAGTGCTATCAAGAGAAGGCAAATTTCTGGAAAGAGTTCTAGAAGGTGTAAACACAAGAGAGAGAAAGAAGAAGGAGAAAAAACTGTTTTTCTCCATTAGAGATCAAGAACGAGATTAACCAAGTTTACACACGGATCACTAGGCAGATATGTGTGTAACCGATAGACGACAACTCACGTGGATACGGGTAGAGGAGTTACACTTGTTACTCTCGGTTGTGATCAAATTGAGATTGAGTTCTGACGGTGTTGAGTCATGTGGGCATGGGACATACGATGGACACTCGAAGTCATTTTAGACGGTACGAAGACGTGTGGGCGTGGGACGCACGTGAAGTAACGGGAGCGTAAGCACGCAGGAATAAGTGCATCAACCCTTCGTTCGTGATCAATTTCACGAGGTACGGGTTGTATACTTTATCATATTCGTACACCGGATCGATGTCGTGATCTATAATTTGGGAAAAGACGTCGTGCCCCTCATTCTGTTGTGCAGGACGCGGTGTCCCGATTCCCTTCAGTAGTATCAGAGCGATCGTCACCGATTCGACTGTCGAATCAAATGCGTATAAGTTATATATGCATTCATGTTTGAATTTTGATATTTAGGAATTGGGATTTCGATTAAAATCACAAGTAAAACTCACTAGAGATCAATCATGTGATGATTGAGAGTATCTAGGAGTGGTCGTGAAAGAGTTTCATGATTGATAATTTTGAAAACAACCGAAAACGACAAAAAAGACAGAAAACTGAAAGTGTTTAAGAAATTTCCGTGGCTTCCATTTGAACGGAAGATGGTCTCCGTTCGAACGGAACTATGACTGTCACGAAGGCTCGGCGATGCCAATGAATAGATGCAACATTTGGGTCCGTTCGAACGAACGCATAGTGCGTTTGAACGGAAGTAGTTATGACTGAAGAGTTCAGTTTTGAATAGGAAGCACATTTTTGGTCCGTTTGAACGGAGCAAGCTCGCATACGAACGGAAGGAGTTATGTCTACCAATTTCAGAATTTGACTACAATCTTCGAAAACCTAAGTTATTTATATCAATAAAATTCAAATAAATCATACATTCATATGAGGTAATCATTAAAGGTTAATGGTTAATGAATCTTGTGATACGTCGATATAATATGATTATGTCGAAAGTTGAACATGTATAGCATGATTCCTCCGTAATATTTAAGTCGTGAAAATACCTTCCATGTCTACAGCCATCAGGATTTGTCATCACGTATTGCGCGGTTTCAGGCTAAAGTCGGACACGTAATATTGTATGTATCGATAGGAAGGTATGAGTTGATTGAGGACTAACGTAGTTTCAGGCCAAAGTCGGACACGTTGGTAGTTCGATTGAACGATATGTGGATAGTGGCTGTGACTTAACCGTCCAAACCAATCCGATTGGACTTCGGGGCATATATAGGATGCACACACGGAATTCGGATTGTGTATGATATGGTTTGATACCGAAATCCTATAAACGTTCGAGAGTCGTATTGGATGCGATTGGATTTAATCCTACCTAAATAGCGAGATCTCACTTGTCGGCCATATTTACTTGTGGGAGGATCGTGAAATATGAGTCTTGAGGTGTTATCGAACTTAGAGTTGGTGATAAAGGAATAATGTCTTGTATATGGTGGTGTGGAAGACGGGTTGGTGATAAAGGGTTACACCAATGCAAGTTTCTAAACATGTATTGATGACTTTGGATCACAAAGTGGATACGTATTTTGCTTAAATGGAGACACGATTATATGAAAAACAACCGACGGTAGCCGATTCTACAACGGAGGCGGAGTATATTGCGGTTTCCAAAACCGCAAAGGAAGCGATATGGATCAAGAAGTTCGTGACTGAACTCGGTGTAGTCCCGAGTATATCGGATCCGGTGGTTGGGTATTGCGACAATACATGCGCAATTGCACAAGAAAAGGAGCCGAGGTCACACCATTGCACCAAACACATACTCGGAAAATTTCACTTGATCCGTGTAATTTAAAAAATGAAGGATGTGATCGTAGAAAAGATTGACACTGACGATAACGTGGCGGACCCGTTTTCAAAACTGCTCTCTCTAGTCGAGCATGACCATCATGCAAAGACTATTTGTTTGAGATACCTAGATGAGGGAGAGAGTCGAGTGTAGTTATCTAAAACGATAGTCCTCATAGGTTATAGTTGTAAACGTTGCATCAACCAATACTTAATACTTAATCTATATTAGTATATTTTCCAAAAAAAAAAATATTAAATTTAATTTGCACTTCACATATATGAAAAACATGCGCGGGTTGTATAATTTGATTACATGAACCTTGATTTGGACTTATGTGAGCTTCAACATAATATGTGATCATGTTAAGTAAAATTGTCACACTATAAGTTGTATTTCTTGAAAGAAAATTTGGCTTAAGAATTAACTTGGAAGAATTTATATAAATAGGCAAATCTGCAGACAGAATTGGGTCCGATCTGCAGTCAGAATTGGGCCCGTTCAAACTTATTTCCTATATATAAATTCTAATTTCATTTTAAACCTAATCCTGATTTTCGAGTTTTAGGATTTCTGAGCCGCCGTTTCTCTCTCCTCCTTCTACAGAATTCTTATTTTCGTTTAGAGAGATTGAGAGGGAGATTTGAGCAAAGATCTTGAGAGAATCGATCGTGGCGGCGACTAGAACGACGTTGGCGATTCCGATCGGACGAAATTGAGGTGGACACGAGTAGAGGGATTGCACGAGCACTCCTTGGAGAAGGTTCACGGATTTGGAGAAGAAAACGACACGTACTAACTTGTACGAGGTAATTTTTCCAACTCTTCCTTTTTCGTTGGTTTTCGGGCGTGATCCCGGTAGAATTAGGTTACGCATGCGAAAATAATTCCGCTGCACACTTTGATAAACGTGTGCGTAACCCTACATTTCTAAATTGTCCCTAGTCACGATTAGGATGCTTAAGTGAGAAGCATATCTATTATATAATAATAGACTAAATGTGTACACTAGTATATTTGCCAAGGAGATGATTATGTTTTGTTAATCATATGACAAAGGTGTTTCGAATCGGGAATATGGATATGTATTAGGTTATACATATTGGACCTGACCAAAAATGCGAGACCATGACATGATTTAGTCATTAAATATGGACTTGCAACAAGTGGGATTTTGGTTCTTCATACTTGAGGTGATCATTGATATCGTTTCGCGTGTGTAGGATGCTTAGATGTGGTTTTTCGATGTTTGTAAGAAAACGGCCAAACGGACCATTATTGGGTATTGTTCGTAACAAGACAATCAATATGCTGACATATCAATTGGAACTTCAATTTGCAATTATTAAGTGTTTAATAATGCTGATAATATTAAACGTAAGTTTGGTGCAGAAAATAGGACCCCTTTTTTTCAGACTAGGGCCTCAATTAAATTTAATGTTGGCAGTACCTAGCATATATCTTGAACAGTATTCCCTAAAAAAAAATATATGAAGACTACTCGGTCAAATATTAGGTAAACATATCTTTTCCTTTGAATCTACCCAGACATTAAATTGGCTAGCTTAGCAACCAAATAAAAATATTGCTTTTCTTTCTCTTTGCTATTTTTGTTAATTGCTTTTAGGCAATTAAATATTTTCAATCAAGTTAATCAAAAAAAAAAAATTCAACCAAGATTAAGTTTAGGGGCCGACAACTGCACTTCGAAGAAAATGTTCTTAGACAGATAAAAAGAACCAGACGCCGCCGCGTGTCATTACCAATATTAACAACGCACGAGTTCAATATCTCGCGCCGCAAAAATATCACGGCCCAATATCTCGAGCAGCCTGCTATTTAGAAACGAATATTTTAGATCGAACAACCAATTTTGTCGGACAGCGCCCAGAAACGGATCTTAATAGGAGCCGAGGAGGGTCGTCGTCCCCTTTCAAGATTTTCGCCAAACAATATATCTAGTAGCCCCCAACATTCAGATAGCCTTTTAATAATTTTTCTGTATATATTTGTACTATCTATTTATACTTGTTTACTATATAAATCTTAATTACACAAATATTTATATCTTTTTACACAAGTATTTATAGAAATTTTCTAAAAGACCTCGAAAGGAATATTTGTTTCATAATATATAAATATAGATAAAAAGGTATAAATAACAACATATATTTAATTCATAGTATAGAAAAAATATATAAATAATAGTCAAATATATATATAAACGACGACATATCTTTCATCCATAGTGTAAAAAATATATAAAAAACAAGTATTTACAGATATTTAATCCATAGTGTAAAAAAGATATAAATAGCAGCATATATTTATTCCATAGTATAGAAAATAAAATATAAACAAGTATTTTACATATCTTTTATCCGCAATATAAAAATAGGTATAAATAAATAAATAAAATGTATAACTAACATATATTTACATATCTTTAATTCATATTATAAAAAAATAATAAAAGTGTATAAATAAAAACATCTTTAAGTCATAGCATAGAAAAGAAAATATACAATAATAAATATATATAAATAAATAGTACAAAGGTGTAAACAACAACATATTTGTAATCCATAGTATAGTGAAATATATTAATAATAGAACAAATGTATAAATAACGAGTATTTACATATGGAGAACAAAAATTGACGGGATGAGAAAACACAATGTTGAAGAAGGTGGAGAAAACCGTTCTTCGTCTTAGGGATGTCGTGGAGAAGAGGGCCGACTATTGCACTCCGCGTGAGATACTTGTCGGATGCTCGTGATATTTCGCATGAAGTGCGGAGAAGATCCAAAATAATTGGAGTGCATCTGCGCGCATTTATAAGGAATGCAAAATCTTCATAACAAAACTTGTTGCACTAAAAAATCCCCTAACCCTTAACGAGACTCACAAATATGCAAAAAAAAATAATGATACTTCTACTCTTTATAATCTTTAAAGTGAAAAATGGGTCAGTATCATTTTTCCAGAATTCAACTTTGGCGGCCGATTAGTCGCCGACTAGTCGCTAGTCGATGTTCCGCCATTTCGATAGCATCTTGACTTTTTGTGCTTGGCGGAATTCCGCCGAGCGGTCACCAAGCCGATTTTTACAAGATTTTACTTTTGGGCCAAAATTTTATTTGGACTAAAATTAAGCTAAAATTTTCAGATTTTATAGTTTTTTTTTTAGTCTTCATTAGTTTGATCCTTTATCTCTCTTATTGAAAGCAAAATTAGGAGATTTATTGTTCATTTAAATTAGGATTTCTTATTTTGTGGATTTTGTGTTTTGTAATAATGTTATGTTATTTGGATTTAAATTATCATTTGAGATTATTTGGGTTTTTTTGATGTAATGTATTTTGTTAGTTAAATTGAGACTGATTAAAAAACTTGGGATTTGTAATTTTGTTTAATTAATTTTGGTATTAAATATGTAATAAAGTAAAATCCGCGGAGATTCTCGATTAATTCTGATTAATCATCCTTGACACTTGATGATGCCTTGCCGACTGGCGAGCGCCGAGCGATTTTTATAACATTGTAACATTGGTCAGTATACACGTGAGGTGGTAATTACATACATACATATCAATGAAATGCACACAAAAAAAATCATATTTTAAGTTCTTATACAAAGATCTGGGTGATAAACTGAATTTTCGTTTATTATTATTATTATTCGTGAATTACAAAGTTTGTACAGGTTTGATATGAATTTTTTGTAATTTTTCAATCTTTAGATTAAGCATAAAATTTAATGCATCAAAACTTGAAAAAATTATACTTAACATGAAAAACACAAATATTAGTGAGAGTGAACTGAAAATGATTAATTTTTTTTAAAAAAAAATCACTCTTGGATCTCCCTAAGTGCTGGTCACAATCACATGGTACAACAGTAAACAAAAATTTGCCTACAGAATACTTATTTCTCTTTCATAATTAATCATTATGCCTCTAGAAATAACTTTATTAAACAAAGCAAGTTTTGTTGTATAGTTATAGCAACAATATATTGTTTTCACTTTTTCCTCTCGGTACCTTGAATTGTAGGAACGAACTAATAATGAATTACCCTCTTCATGCTATTCCCTTTGAATACTTGATAAATGCTCCTCACCCTCTTTTCCTCATGTAATCACATCAATTTCCTTTTAACATGACTTTTTTGTTATCAATTATCACCACACACTATATGCTCTCTCTCTCTCTCTCTCTCTCTCTCTCTCTCTCTCTCTCTCAAGCAATCAAGCAATTCTAGTTTCCTTTACCTTTTATCTCGTAGCAATCAAATAAGCCTTCTTTTTGAAGCTCCTTTTAATTTTTATTGAACTCTTTTTGGAATAATACCTTTATTGAACTATTTTTAAAGAGAAAATATACTTTGCCTGCCAAACTCAGTCCAATACTAATTAACTCAATTAAATATTAATTAGAAAAATAAATTGATTAGTATATCTAATCAACTCAATTAAATATTAATTGATACATTTAATTAACACGTCAATAATTTACAATACGTTAATATTTTTTTTTAATGGTATCCGACAAACGATCGCGTTCGTTACTGATACCTAATTTTTTTGATGCCAATTGTGATTGAACTCACAACCACTCACGACATATGATTTTTTGTGTGCTTCACACTCAACCAACTAAGTTAGAGACTCATTAACATGTTAATATTAATATATGTTATTTGACATGTCAATTCAATTAATAGTCAATTCAATCGTTAATTGAGTCAATTAATAATATGAATCAATCCACTTAATATTTTCTTGGTACCTCATCAAAAATGTTTTCATTTTAGTTTGAGGGGCACCATATTGAAAATATCCCATTTTCGATATGAAGTTTTTGATTTTTGATTTCCAAATATGATGTGGTGATAGCTCATTGGATATTTAAACCATATATGTAATATTTTGCCAATTGTATTCCACAAGGGACCTAATGTTGTCAAACTAATGGATGCTGCTTTCAAGAGTTAATGATGCAATTTGCATAAGCATCGTTATCTAATCCTCACTAATGGCCCGCATATATTGTATTATATTATAATAAAACGAAGGGTGGCTCCCATGCTGAATTTCTGTACATAAATAATATGCCCCTCTTGTCTGCCGAGGATAAAAAATTATGGTTCAAAAAAGTGACGATAGGAAGTTTTCGGACACGAATATTTTCGATGGTCGCAAAAATATCAATTCTTGTAATCATGAAAAAATATTTCTTTTCCAATCGTCATTCCTGATTCGAACATAAACATTTCTCATAAATTTCTCAACCCCATCAACCCCCCCCCCCCCCCCCCCCCCCCCCCCCCCACACACACACCCCAAACCTATTGATGATATGACGTTTTGTTTGATTTATATTAATTGCCAACACATTAATTATTTTATTTGTTTGATTTATCATTAATTGTCAACATATTCGATTGTCAACACGTTATAAGGAATAATAAGAAAGAGAAAATAAAACCGGAAATATATTTCCGCTTTCTTTATCTTTCCAGTAAGAAACAAACAAAATATTTGGATCAGTGAATAAATTTTGTGAAGAGTCAAAAAGAAAAAATAATCAATGGGCTCATAACTCAATTGGTTGAGAATAAGACACAAAAAAAATATTGTAAGTTTAAATTTCATTGACATCAATGAATGAAGGCCGTAGAGATGTAAACGGTTCGGATAGTGGTCATACCAAATCCGTATCCATATTTTTTCGGATACGGATATTCGGATACGGAACAACCCGGGACCGGATACGGTTCGGATAATAAACGGATACGGATACGGTTCGGATATTGTCGGATATGAATACGGATACGGATTTTTTTTCGGATATTAAAACGGATACTATTATATCATAATATAATATATTTTTGAATTATATATATACATAATTTACGACATCAACAATCTAAGTTACTCTATTTAAACTTAAGTTTATGATTGCGATTTTAAATCATTCAGCAATCATTAAGTATCTATATTTTTTCCAACTAATATGGAATAAGAAACATAAAAAAAAATATATAATATCCATATTCGGATCCGGATCCGGATACCCGTATTCGGATCCGAGTACCGGATCCGGAAAATTATTCGTATTCGGATCCGACTATAAAACCGCAAACCGGATTCGGATCCGAATCCGACTAAAAGTAGTAAAAATATCCGGATCCGGATATTTTTTCTGATCCGGTTCGGATTGGTTCGGACAATATCCGCATCATTTACATTCTGATGGAGGGTCGCCTATCTTTGCCCATTTATTAAAAAAAAAAAAAAAGTTAAAATGGGAAAAATAACTGAGTGAACATAATTTATAATTAACGCACAGAAAGTTCATAATCCTACATTATTGTAGGTAGATTAATTATTCAGGTAATATTTGCCCGTACTAGGGGCTTTCTGCAAAGTAGCTAGGTCCAGGAAGGACAGAGCAAGGCCCATTTTCTACTCGTTTCTTGGCCGATAATAAGCAAAATATAATGAACTGGTAAGTAAAATATAACGAAATGTTGTTTTATCATATCAAACAACATTAACTTACCGAGTTACCATCATATCATGTTGCACTTACCAGTCGGGAAAAAGTGGAGATTTATGGAAAACAAAGACATGCAATCCCGTCTTGCCTCACCTCAAATAATTCGTGTTTGCCACTATTATTGGTGCTTTAGGCTACATATTGCAATTTGTCAATATCAATAGTCGATTCATACTACAATTAGGAATATTGTCTAGATATATTTGTTATACGACCCTATTCTCCTCGTATGCACTAAATATTATCTTGTATACATAAAATAATCTTGTAAAAAACCAGGCAGGATACGGAAAATATTGTCTAGGAATATTTTCTTGTATACACCTCATTTCTTGGACAGTGATTCATATCACAAAATAAACTAACAAACACGTTAAATTAACTAAAAAGATACGGATATATATTAAAATAATTAAGCCGTGATATTGCCATGTAAACACCAATTTTACGTAATCAACATATAACTATGTATTGGCTTTTAGTTAAATTTGTCTTAATTGAAAATTTTCAACCATTTCTAGAAGTTTGATAGTCCACTTATCCAGAAATTAAGTTCATAAAAAAAAATGTGGGACAAAACAAAAAAAATGGGCTTCTCAAATTATTTGGACCAACATATGCAAAGACTAACATTATGGCTTAATTTTGGGCCTAATAACAAATTTAAATGAAAAATATATACATGAAGTTTAAAGATATATTCTTGAGGAAATTAATCAAGAGTGTCAAATTCAAGGTGGGCAAAAGCATGTGCATTTAAATTATCAATTCCACTTTTCTAATAGTCTTTACTCTTTTAATTCTTGACAACTCAACTAACAATCCACACTCTTGAAAACGAATCCTCTTTCAAAAAGAAAAAGAAAAAATGATTATATTAGACAAGAATCATAAATTGATAATGTAGTTCATCATGGTGTTAAGCACTTAAGATGCACAAATAAATCATTGGAGGGAAAAAAAAAAAAAATTTTTTTTTTTTTTTTTTGCAAAAAAGCCCTTAGGCATATATACATTGACACATTACATAGAATTTTCGTACAAAACCACATGTCGAGAAAATAGACGACTTAAAACACTTTAAACATATAAAACTCAATGTTTTAAATTGCGGCGATATTGCGGCGATATTGCGGATATTGCGGGCCGAGATTTAGAATCGCTATATTTCAAGGAAGTATTGCAAAAATAGCGTTTTCTGAAAAATTGCGGATATTGCGGCGAGATTGCGGCGATATATCGGTGATATTGCGGCCATATCGGATCAAATATTGCGGATAATATTCAAATCGTTGTAATTTTCTCATCCTTCCACCAAATTACATGAAATTTATATCGAAATCGCTCGTCTCGACGAGAGGAATGCAATGATGGGCTTGAATTTGTGAAATTTTGTCTTTTACCCTGAATTAAACACAAAATACACGTTAAAGTAATTTTATCGAGAATTATTTAATATAAATATTATAACATAAATTTTGTGATTATTTAATACTTAGTTTCCATGTTTTATTATCAAAATATTTGATAAAATATGCTCATAACATATATAACTTCTAAAATATATCATCTTCATCTATGAATGTATGAAGTTAGTAATTGTCATCGTATTTTATTGATATTTCGATTTAAAATTTGAGTTATAGTGCTTTGATATTTTTAGGATGTCGACAAAAAATTCTTCAACAAAATACAATTCCAAAGATCCCGTATAATTGCCATTTTAATGAAAATTTTATGATCAACTTTTATTTACACTGAAAAGGTTCCTGGATAATCAACTTTTTTATTCTTTTTAAAAGAAAATTATGAAGAAAATTTTACGATATTAATGGTGATAAAAAATATTGTGAAAAATATATTTAAACAAACTATTATTTTTACATAATTTAATATCGCAACGACTGTCCGCAATAAGGTCATTGCGCCGCAAATGCGCCCGCAAACGCAATCCGCTGCAAAAAAGACCCGACCGCAATGGACCGCAATATCGCAATTTAAAACATTGATAAAACTTAATTCTATAACCTAATACATAAACTCGAATACAAGAAAGATTCCTCGATATAAATTTTTTCACAATTTTCTTCATAAATATGGCATCGATAAACAATGATTAAACCTCGATTTCTTGAAGACTCCAACGGGACACTAATTGTGAATCGAGAAAAAAATTCTTGATCAAGTTTTGCGTAGGAAATGAGAGTGGATCGGTTAAAACGAAGGAAACCGTGAGAGCGAATCGTTCGAGATGAATGCGGTTCGAATGCGAGATGGAATGGTCGAGATGGCCGATATCCGTATTGGGCACCGAACAATTGATTTATCCTCGTCATTGAGATTGGATGGATCCGTACCATACCGTACCGTACCGTACCGAGTTATCCGTACCGTACCAATGTGAAGAACCGATTCGAAATTTGTCGCAATTCAAGTCAAATAGGGCATAACAAAGAAACACCGGCGAATCAAAGGTTGGCAGGGGACTAGGAGCTAGATATAACCGTCGAGTCGAAACCTAAAAATAACAAAAACAACCACACAAGTAGAGGAAGCCACGGTATTTTCGCCACGTAAAAATAACAAAAATAACCGTCGAGTCGAAACCGAGATTTTCGCCACCAGTAATTGCCGACAAGGAACGATCGTCACCACGTCACCTCTTCTTCCACTGCCACGTCAGTTCCTCGTCGATCGTCGTGTCGTCGTTCACCTAACCACGTCCGTAGTCTATTGAAATTGCGGTGCATCGGTTTGGTCGGTTGATGGAAGTGAGGAGAGTGGAAGGGAGGGCGACGCACCGACCGTGCATGGTCACTGTCACAGATTGAGTAGGGGGGGGGGGGGAGATTGCCACTGGTATCGATTGATGCCACACTCACCGATTGAGTCGACGGAGTCCTCTAAATGTCAGAGGTAGGGTTTTGAGGAAGGTAACCGTCGAGCTAGTGTGTTCTAGAGTTAGGCGATCTCGATTGCATGCAGGGGAGAGGAGGCGGAATGGGTGGATTAAGCGACTATATGTGGCCTAGATCGTCGAGGATCGGAGGTAGGACGGCGGTTTTCTCCTGGCAAGCGGTTTCTTTATTATTCCCTTTAATTGGATAGGTAGAATAAACGCACTATATGCGCACTGTCACTGTCACTGTCAATTTTGAAGAAAATCGGTGAAGGGTCGGTGGAAAGAGAGGTCGCTTCAATGGTGGAATTAGGTTGAGAGTGTTGGGGGAGAAGAAGCGACTGCGAGGCCCGAGTGAAGGTGGTCAGGTGGAATGGATGAACGTCGATTGTTGATTGCGAGGCCCTAGTCTCCGTCAGATAGAAGATCCGACTATTTCAGTAGTTTATCCGACAATTTCAGAAGGGAGGGAAAGAGGAGCTCGAAAGAAATAGGTACTACAATCGAGGAAAAATAGACCTGGTGGGGAGGCGACTTGCAGGCGGGAGGTTCTTGAACGGCGCCGGAGCTACCACAGGTTGAGATCCGGCAGTTTCTTGGCCGGTTTCGGAGCGGTTTCTTTCATTGGAGAAAATTTACAAAGACCAAAACCATATATCTATCCTTAGTACTAAAGTAGAACAATTTGCTGCCCCCACAATGAGCCACGTCGCCAGGGGCTTTTTTGTAAAAAAAAAATTTGTTTTATATTTTGGTCCTTTTTTATTTACAAATTAGTCCTTTTTTCAAAAAAATTTTACGTTTTGGTCCTTTTTTTTTACATTTTAGTCCTTTAAATTATTTTTGGTCCTTTTTATTTACAAATTAGTCCTTTTTTTCAAAAAAATTTACGTTTTGGTCCTTTTTTTTTACATTTTAGTCCTTTAAATTTGCATTTTGGTCCTTCGAAGTTTTACAATTTATATTTTGGTCCAGGGGCCTCAAATTGGTCCTCTTTTTAAAAAAAAATTACATTTTGGTCCTTTTTTTTCACATTTTGGTCCTTTTTTTTCACATTTTGGTCCTTTATATCTATCCTTAGTACTAAAGTAGAACAATTTACTGCCCCACAATGAGCCGCGTCGCCAGGGGCTTTTTTGTAAAAAAAAAAAAAATTTATATTTTGGTCCTTTTTTATTTACAAATTAGTCCTTTTTTCAACAAAAAAATTACGTTTTGGTCCTTTTTTTACATTTTAGTCCTTTAAAATTGCATTTGGGTACTTTTATTAATATTTTGGTCCTTTTTTATTTAAATTTCGGTCTTTTTTTACATTATTAATAATTCCTCTCATCTCATGCCTCCACATCACCACCTTATTATGCCTTCCTATCACCACTTTACTTGGAAAATTTTCAAAAGACTCCTTAAATTTTTAGATATTGTAAAAAATAATTAACATATTTATTCATTAAAAAAAATGCTTCCTTTAATTTTAAAAAATTCTTAAACTTTCTGTAATATATAATAATTAAAAAAAAATTACTATATGTTATATGTTATATAATTTTAATATTTCATTCATTACAAATATTCGACTTATGTATTATTTTTCTTGAAAAACTATAATAAGTTCAACAATATTATTAAAAGAACATCTTGCAAATATTTAAAAATAAAATATCATAAAACTATTAAAAAATATATAAAAGGAAAACTAAAATAAAAAGTAGATGTTTAAATAGATATTTTCTATGAATATATTTGCAAGGTGTTTATTTATTATTATTTATTTTATTATTATTTAATGTTAGTTTTTTATGAATAAAGAATGGAATATTAAAATTATATAAACAAAATATGTAATAATTTAAATTTTTTTAAATCACTGCATGTTAAGAAGTGTTTATGAATTTTCTTCAAATTAATAAAAAATAACAAAAATAACTTTTAATTATTACATATGAGATTTGAAGGGTATTTTGGAAAAAAAAAATTAATATCATCCATAAGGGGTATTTTAAAATAAAAGTTTGGTCAAAAATATTTTTGAAGTTTACGAAAAGATAAACGATTTTTTACAATATCCAAAAAAATTAGGGGGTTAAAAATATAGCAAATCTCGGATGTGCGAATAATCATGACAAACTCGAGGGCTCCCGCGCAATTGCGCGGGAATAAAGCTAGTATAAACAAAAGTAGCATTGAAAAGTTCTAATAATAATAAAGTTTACTTAGTTAAGTGTTATTCCAGCATGATTAAGGGGATATGTTGAAATAAAGCATGTCATCATGATGGTGGTTAGTTCATAATTAAAAACATTCGTTTGTTTAGCTGATATGTGCACTAAGTATTGTTGAATAAACAAAAAATCTAACGGACAAATATTGTCCCCGATTAAATATTGCACGGTGGGCAAATGGTTCGGTTTATTTGGAAACCGAACCAAATCGAATCGGTCGACTTCGGTTTAATCGATTCAGTTTTTCGGTTTATTATGTTCGGTTCGGTTCGGTTCGGTTCAAAATTGATATTATTCGATTTATTCGGTTCGGTTCGGTTTTGATTTTTTTTAAACTGATTAAACCGAACCGACCGAATTAATATTATTTTTCATCATTATAGAGCTTCTTATTCGGTTCAACCGAACAAACCGAATAAAAAATCCGATTCAATCGGTTCGGTTTTAAATCGGTTCAAATTTTATTCGGTTCGGTTCGATTTGAATCTAATTCAATTCGATTTGAATCGGTTTGACCTTAATTGGTGCTCATCCAATTCCCTAATTCAATTCCCTAATTTGATGCCACAGTAAAACATAATAAATTCCCTAAAAAAAACACTTGTTAAATTAAGAACAACATAATAAATTGATGCCAAAGTTAAGCAAATGACATTAAAAGAGGAGCATCCAATTCCCTAATTCAACAAAAATAAATCGCCCCCACAAAATAAAACTCTTTTTTAACCACCTTTCTTCGAAAATAAACAATCCAAATTCATGAAAAAGGCCAACCATATAAACATCTCGAACCAAACCAACCAACTTTGTCTGTCATATCATATCATATTATCATGCCCCTAAATCACGCATTCTTTTCTCATTTCTCTACTTAAACTACTCTGATGATCGAACAAACCATTAATTCAAATGGAGATGATAGAATCAGCAAAATGCGAGTGTTGTGGACTGGATGAAGAATGCACCCATGAATACATCATGGATATCAAAGCTAACTTCGGAGGAAAATGGTTATGCGGTCTTTGTTCGGAAGCTGTGAGAGACGAGATTTCGAAGCTGGGAAAAGACAAACTCGGCGAAAAAGCCAGCTTAGAGGAGGCGGTTTCGTTTTATCACGTTTTGTTCAATTCTAATCCTGCAATCAGCGTGGCTCATGGCATGACACAAATCCTCAGGAAAAGATCTACGATTTCGAAGACTTAATTAGCCGGAGAATTGATTGATCGAGGGGTTCTATTAATTTTTTTGTTAATTAGGATTGATTTGATACTAAGTGTTAGTTTGGAAGATATTATTATATCTGGGAGATATAATTAATTAGTGACTCAAATGCTTAATTAGCATGTGATTTTTGTTACTAATTCCTTTTTTACTTAATAATTTTCAATATGCACACTTGTTCTTAATTTATTTATTATTTGTTTCTTATATTCTAGCAGTGGCTGGTCTTGTTTGCATTTTATTTTTCCCTTTTGAGTAATTTGAACTTTTTTAGTTTTTTGAGTAATTTGATTCGAATTATTTATTATATATATACTATATATAGATACACATCAAGATTATGAATTATTCACTTATTTAATTTTCTTAATAATAACATGAACAAAATACACAGAAACTTGTATGTTAGAAACTAAAACTAAATTAATAATTGAAAGCAATTATGTACAATATATGTTTATTTTAATTATTTTTTCTCAAATACAAAAATGGGTATTTATTTTCGAAACGATGTATCTACCACTAATACAAAAAAATAGCGACCTGGAAGGGTCGCTTACTGTCTTTGGGAGGAAGATCTGTCCTCATAAAAATCATCGTATCGGTCATCACAAGATATTGATTAGTGTTAATTAAGAAAATTGGAACTACAATTATTATGCGCAGCTACTAATTCACTGGCAATCTTAGTCAGCAAATATGTTGTGTAAACATGAACAAACCCGAATAATCGACAACGACCAAACCATGCAAACCTTCTTGACATACTATAAATCAATACTAGGATCCGCAAATGATGCAAACGCTTATTGGGAACCTCTCATAAACATGATTTCGCCAAAGCAAATTCCCCTCGCATCTCTAGAAGAACCCTTCTCGGAACAAGAAGTACATACAACAATAAAAATATATATAAAGAGAAAAGTCCGTAGGACCGCATCGCTTGGACGCCGAGCAACTATCTCTCCACTCTAATAGACTAGACCTAAAGGACCTAAACCGAGCAACTATCTCTCCAATCCCGAAAATACAAGACGCCACAATAATACAAAGATTTTCGACCTACAAGTGTCATTTCATCTATCGTTAAAATCATTGCAAAACTCCTAGCCAATGTATTACAATCATTCTTTTTTTTTTGTTTTTTTGAAGGAGGTTTGACAATGTGTCGAGACCTCGAATATATTAAATCAAAGAAGTGGAACGAAAGAAATAATTTGGGGGAGAATATATAAGATAATATTTTTTTTTTTTTTTTGAAAAGAATCCTAAGTCAAGAATCGTGGTCATTATAGGTATTACAATCATTCTTACCCGGCCTGATAAACAAACACCAAACGACTTTTGTCAAGAGAAAATCAATAATTTATTCCTATGCAATGAGAACTGATCAACGTCTACAATAAAAAAACTCGTCCAATCCTAATTAAAATTGACTTCAAAAAAACATTTGGCAATATTTCTTGGAAATTTGTTTTTACTTTGATGAACGCCAAAGACTTCCCTCGAGTTTTGGTGCGATGGATTAGGAACTTATTTTTCTCCTCAAGTTCGGCCATCAAGATTAATGGGAATGCCTCATCTTATTTCTTTCATCGAAGAGGGTTGAGGCAAGGGACCCTCCCCCCTCCTTTCCAATATGAATGTAGACATATTACAAGACATGGTCCAAAACGTAGATCGCCTAATACACCAAACTGCTTCTTTTCGAACGGCCAGATTACAATTCGCTGATGAAACAATCTTGCTTCTTGAACCACACTATGAAAACCTTAGAATAATTGCCACAATTTTTGATCTCTTCCACGAAATTACCGGCCTATCTATAAATTAGGATAAAAGCTCCTTCTCGCCTATCCACGTATCGGAGATTTTCTTACCGGCTATTGATTCCAACCTTAATTGTCGCAAAAAAGACTTCCCAATAACCTACCTTGGCATCCCTCTATCGCCCAACAAACCGAGGAAAATAGCATACTTTCCCATCATCAAAAAAGTCCAAACAAAGTTGGTCGGTTGGAAAGGAAATATCCTTACACTAGGAGGAACGTTAACTTTGTTTAAGACACGATCCATTTTAACGTAACAATCGAATTTTCAATCGAAGAGCAAAAATGCCTATCCTATTAGAAGACAACATAAGAAATTTAGTTAATAGTTGGTTAGTTGCAAAGCTTTAATTTTCTTTTACTTCTTTTTGGGGGATCATGCGTTTAGCCTCCCCCTACCTCTCTGTAAATTAAGTATTGTGTTCTCACAATATTTCTTTTTATAAAAATTGAGCCGATAACGAGCACGTTTTGTGCTCTAGGCCCACTTCAAAAAAATATATATATATATTTCACGAATCGTGGACATTTTTAATTTCATATTTTATTGATGATATTAGAACTTGAATCATCAACCTTTGGTATTTTGTGCAAAACATTTAACCACTAGGTTATGAAAATATTAGGTTACGGGAACATTGATGGCAATTAGTTCAATATTACTCCAATATCTTTTCTAGCAACAATGTAACTTTCTTTTTAAATTAAATTATAAATCGCGGATGAAAAATATTCAAAAGGAAATTGTTGTGTAAATCGACTTCTTTTTTATTTGTAAGTACAAATAGGCCAAAGAATCTGATTCCAAAACTTTATGTTCATACAAATTTGCTGATTTATAATCGTTGAAAAGATGAAAATATTCAATTTCTACTTAAAGAGTAGTGTTTGGAATAATCGAAACTTTATCAAAAGGAATTTTGCAAGTTCTAATACTTTTTCTTTTTTAGGAAAAGAAAGCTAAATCTAAAGTATGCTTGGATTTGAATGTAAGTACTCTAATTGACAACTAGCCCTTTTCTATATAAATCTCAATGCATATCTTATGATAAATATTGCTAGTGCCTTTTGTGTACAAAAAGTGATTTTCAATTTCAATTGTAGCCCCTACAAATATCATTTATATCACTGTGAATATTTTTATGCCCCTGTAAAATATCATTTATACCCCTGTATTTTCATAATAACATTTATACCCCTATAAATATCTTTTATGTCCCTATAAATATTGTAAATATCATTTATAATTTATATCCCTGTAAATTAACTGGATTAAATTATCTAAAGTTTTTATGGATGATATTTGAAATTTACGTTATTAGATATGATGATTTTTTTTTTGCATTTCCAGACCAACAACTGAACCGGTTGACCCATCGGTCCGACCAATGAACCGATGACCCGAGACTCGTCCGGTCCGGTTTTAAAAATATTGAGTCATGATGACTTATTTCTATTCAATGCAAGTTCTGTGGTAATATTTTAAAGGCGCAATTTCATGTGAGGAAATTTACTTCGCAAGTTTCAACACAACACCCTTTATGTGGTAATCAACACACAACACACTCAATTAATATAATTAACTAGGAGAATAATCGCGTTATTCGACGAGTATATTAATTATGTTTTTAATTTTAATATGTTTATCAGTTCCAACTAAAATTATGATAACATTATATTGTTCTAATTATATTGTTAGAACTCATTTATGTGTATAATCGTGTATATATTTTACGATTATATTATGTTAAGGTAGAAAATAGATTATTTTTATCAAACATTAATACATATATTTGTATAACATTATAATAACATTTGTGGTTAATATAATTTTACAAAAAAAAAAAAGTATAGCATTGTTGTTCACAATAGTTCATGCAATATAAAATATAAGGCATTGAATCATATGATCTATATACTTAATGCACACAAATAAATATATAGTACTACAATTTTTTATTGATAAAAGAAAAATAATGAAATTACACATCATATTTCATTTACAAGTGAAAATAATTTAAGAGTAATATCGAATTTAATTAAGGAAAACTATATTTCAAAATTATACACAATATCATACATTAATTTTAAATTCATAACTTCAGAAAGAACAATAATATTCGATATATGTTTATAAGTTTAAGAAATTATTTATATTTTAATAAGTAAACTATTCTTTTTTAGCAATAATATTTTTGTAAAAGTTTAGTATTAAAGTTGTTTAAAGAAAACACTAACATGCTCATTATTATTTAGGTTTATTTTTATTATATTATTTTTTTTAAATAATATACTAAATTGAATTATTTAAATATTAAATATTGTATTCTTTTTCGTTGCAATTTTGTACATGATATCTTCACTAGTTCAAATTAGAAAAATATATCATGCATTAATTATATTAATATGGATGTCAAAATAAAATAAAAATTAAAGTGGATATATATATATATATATATATGAGAGAGATTATATGCGTGAAATATTAAATACTAACAAATGATTTCTTAAATAATAAAATTGTATAACGTATGTATGTCATCAAACATTTTACAAAAAAAATTCATATTATTTGCCATGTTGACATTACATTGAATATCAAGCGTTCGATTTTAATCGTATGATTTGGGTTAAAAATATCAAATGTGACAAGGATTTGAATATAATCGACCCCTCATCTACGATCACCTCCGACCCCCTGCCCACCTCCGCCTCCTCCACTCCCTCTCACATTTCCCCCGTATCCTCGTCCTCCTCACCTCTCCTTAAATCATTATTTTCTGCATGAAGTGACTTCGTGTTTTTTCTGGATGACGTCGATAACTCGTAGGTCTTCTCATGGGTGTCATCTTCTTCCCATGGTTGTCTTTTCTTTGCAGAGGTCGATGTATTTTTCTCTTGACCAAAGTCAATGTTTTCTCTTCTTACTCGAGCGGCCATCTTCTCTTGGCCGAAGCTTTCGTCTACTCTTAGCCGAGCATCCTTCGTCTTTTTTTTTGCTCGGCGATTTCCTTCTGTCATGTCGATTGATGGAGTAATGTTCCTTCATGATGGGTGGTATCACAATTTTCCTTTTTCTCTAACTCACAACGACTTTTCGGCGGCCGGTTCTTAGTTTGGTCAATTTCGTTTCATTGAATGTAATATAATCCTATTATGGTGAGATTTGCCGATCTCCTTCAAAAAGTAAGTTTGAAGGGAAACTTTGAAATTTTTGGTCTTTTTCACCTTCTTCAAGTCGAGAATCTAAAATGCTTTGAATAAGAAATTTTGGAGATAGGTCCGGAAGAGTTGACGGAAGGCTTGAGATAACATGTACTAATATTAACATATTAAAATTAGGATAGTTCTATGATATATTCATTTTCTTATGATAGACTCATTTTCAAAAAAAATATTTCGAATATTTGTTAACTACTGATTTTTTTTTGTAAGATTCAATTGTATATTTATCATTTAATACTATGCAAAACATAAATTTTGTATAATTAATTGATAAATATCTAAAATATCTTAAAATAATTTTTGAAAATGGATCCATGGTAAGAAAATTGGTCTATCATAGAACTTTCCTTAAAATTATTAACGTGTTAATTAAACATGTCAATTAACAATTAATTAGGTCAATTAATAATACTAATCAATCCATTTAATTTCTTTTTGCCATCTCGTCAATGGTGTTGGGATGAGTTTGAGGGACCAAGTATATTTTCCCGGGTTTTGTATGTTCCGTCGGACCCTATTGAGTTTTTTGAAGGAGTTTTTTCCACTTTTGTTGTTTGAGTTTCACGTAGTTGTTCATACATTTTTTATATATTCGTTAACATTTCAAACATCGAAACCTTGTTGACTAATTTTAAATCAATAAGAAGGGTAACTAGAGCAATTAAATGCTCCACCTTTGAAATATCGAGAGTGTTAGATTCGACAATATCAAACTGGATAGGCTACTTTTATAAATTAGAAAGTTTTTTTGGTTTGTGTTGGAAAATTTTCCCGAAAAAAAAAATCTGCCTCTTTATTAAGAACACAAATTAGAAAATATAATAATTGAAGATTCTATTATTGCAGGTGCAAGTATTAATCAAGGCAATGTCTACATAAAGCCAAGAAAGTTGCTTTCGTAAATGGGCCCAAAATGCATTAAACAAGATTTGGACCCAGATGTATTAATTATTACAGCTATTTATTCTTTCCTTTGTTATCAATATTGTTTTCTTTGGTGTTTCCAGAACCTTCGTTTGTGTTCAAAATGCAATCATACAATAATACAAAATTGTGATTAATTGTGGAATATTTTATGTGAGAAAAGTTTGGCAATTAAATAATGGCAAACATGACTGATTATATAAATAATTAGGCCTTTGGCTTTTTCAACCACCAGTCAAATTAATTACTTGCATAATAATAAAAATGAAATAAAAAGTGGGTTCGATGACAAATCAACATGCCAAGAAAATGACATTTAAATTTATTGAAGACACCTAAATCAAACCTATGCATCTACAGAAAATTCAAAATTAAAATCTACTGAAACTTGTAACGTTTGGAAGCAAATATATCGAACGGAACCATGATAAAACTGGACGAACTAAATAGATAAACAAAATAGTTCATGACAAACAAAGCTGAGTTTAAACACACAAAAACACAACAAAAAAACACTTAACGCAAATAATAACACCCAATACATAATTCAAAATAGATGCACTGTCAATCCAGGGGCTAATATAGAAAATTCATCGAACAGAGAAAAGATAAACAACCTGATTCCTACAAAAAATAAAGAATTTCATATTAAACATTTTGAATAAGCCAACAAAATTTCATAGATATATATTAAAGAAAAATAAATAAATAAATAATACCTCAACTAATCCACAGGTCCTAGCTGCGACTCCTTAACTACTACTCTTTATTATATTTTTGTCTTTTTCTTCTTTTAAAAATCTCAAAGAAATTCGAAATGCAATGGAAACCTAAAACTTTGACCAACAGATATGATAATGCCGATGATTAATGGTTAACAGTATGATTATTGAGTCGAGGGAGAAGAAACAAGAGTATCCATGACCATGATAAGTTAAGAGAGAGAGAGAAAGAGAGAGAGAGAGAGAGAGAGAGTTCAGTAACCACCCACAGCTTCATTCAAAAAACTTCGAAGAAGTGGCATGGACTGGTGTTAGTATCTACTCTAGAGAGAGAAAGAGAGAGAGATTGAACATATGTGAAAATGCAATGCAATTGTATAATGACTAACATGAGAAGACAAAGGAGAACGACGCTAATTTAGATTGACCTCGAACGAGTAAACGGGTTATTGGATTCTAAGTACCATTTTCATACGATACGACCCGAAACAGGAAGCTAGACTCTCTATACAACATATTATACCTGAACTACATGTTAATTGGAGTACTATATACATACCCCCTCCCCCACCCTTAATTATATCTCTAATTAATCATCATCTAAACGGAGAATCTTTCTCAGATTCTCAGTCGCAATGGCTGCGTCAATGTTAAACCCACTAAACCTCTCTCCGGTTGGAGAAGAAGGTGCTGACTTGGCGAGGGGACGCATCGCCACCTCAGTCCTAGAAGAAGGCAAGTCGAGAGAAACGCTTCTCTTCTGACGAAGCGAGAATTTTGGAATAGGTAAAGAACTTGGAGGAGGAGAGTTCGAATAAACCGGACCAGCAAAGGGCTGGCAAAAGGAGAGGTCTTCACTGTTGAATTTGGCTAGTTTTGTAGGTTTAATGTTAATGGGTTTGGATTTCTTTTGCTGTTTGGGTGGTTCGGAGTAGTAGAAGGAAGGAGGAGTTCTTGGATCGGCCATGGACCCAGTTTGGAAGGAGCGGCAATTGATTGCTTGGAAGGTTCTGGAAGGCGATGTGAACTGATCTGGCGAGCGAGATTTGCTCCTCGAGTACTGGCTGCGGTGCTGCGCGACAACCATTAGAGTCTCCATATCGAAGCAGAGATTGATTTTCACAGAAGAGAAATGAGTTGGGTTGTGTAGATTCAGAGCTTCCCACCTACAAAGCTGAAAAGAAAGTACAAAGTGTAATTACTAATTACAACAAGTAATTGATAAAATAATTGTTGATAAATCAGATAGTCGTGTAAATGCTAGATTATAATTTATATTGGTAGTAAATAAATGGGTCATTTTAGTGGAGAAAACTATACCTTGTGAAGAGCGAGTAGTGAGCTTAGATCTACAGAAGGGAGAAGATTGGAGCACGTAAAGAGAAAGACCTAAGCTTCTTCCTTTCTTTCTTTTTCTTTGGACTAAAGTTTTCCTCTTGAATCTTGGCCAGATCTGAGAGAAAGCACTAAAATCCATACAACAAAAATCAGAAAATCACCAAAAAATTAACAACAAAACAAACAAATTAACTCACGTGAACATCAAAGAGGTACTACAAGAAGATGGATCTGAGATGAACCTCCATCACAAAACTCTATAAAGTTCTAAACACTCCCGTTACCACTTCAAAATTCAATCAAAATAACACTACTTTGACAAGAAATACTTTTGAGAAATCAGTTTGAAATAGGAACCAACAAGATTTTACTTAAACTTGAGCTAATTTTGCTAGTGAATTTGAAAATAGCTAAAGAAAGAAGCAATTTTCTAAGCTCTCCAGAGAGAGGAGGAGATGGTAGATAGACCGATACACGGATCTCAAATAACTCAGAGCTAGATTTAAATAAGGGGCCGTTTGGTTCGTGCTTTGGAGAATGCCTTGGCACGAAGTATTCCAAGGAATCTCATGCCAAGGCATATCATTCCATAGCATACTCTAATATCTTGTTTGGTTGGTACACTTATTTATTCCATGGCATAATCAAAAAATATAAAAATGAGTTTATTTATAGAAACCTTGAACAATTTATTTTTGGAAATTAAATTAAAATGTATTCCCTCCTCATGGGAATAGAGAAAATCCACCAATTTTGGTGGTAATCCTATTCCCATCAATTATGCCCTAGGGAATGGCGTATGCCATTACTTTATTACCGAGCGCGCAAACCAAACATGGGAATGTAATCCATGATTGAGTATGCCAAGGCATTCTGATTGCAAAGCTCCAACCAAACGCCCCCTAAGGGTATTCTTCCCACTTATTTTATTGCTACTTTTTCTTACATAACCTTATAATATCATATATTTATAAATACATCCTCCTTAGAGAACGCGAACCATGTTTGAACGACGCATAGGAAAATATCTATAGGTATACTCTCTCAGATGGTTACACGTGTCGCCAAAGATAAATATTGCCCGTTGATTTTATTCATGCATTTAAGTTCTCTGCGGTACTGATGATAAGACCGAGGAGTCGTATACTAAATAGGTCCCTTATTGTGTTTATTTACGGAAGTGCCACCTGATTAATTTTTGTTTCACCTACCCCAATTATGACTTCTGAATTATACTATTTCGAAAATTAGTATTAGTATTAGTATCTAACTTTAAGAAGAAAAATTAAATAAAAATAAAAATAGCAATTTGACGAATATAATTGGGGGGGTGACTTGTAAGTCTACTCGTAGTCGTGGATATTTATTTATGGCTATTTGATTTGATTTGATTCAGTAGAGCCATTTGGCATTTATTTTACGGATTCGGGTTAGGTTCGGGAGATTGTTGACATCCATTTAGAAGATTGTTTGAACCAGTGTTCTGGAAATCGGCCTTGGCGGCCGATTAATCACCGATTAATCGCTCCTCGATGGTCCGCCGTCGAGATAAGCCCTTGGCGTTTTGTGTTTGGCGGAATCCGCCAAGCGGCCGCCAAGGGTCCGCCAAGACCGCCGAGCCGATTTTTAGAAGTGTTTTTTTTTTTTTTTTTTTTTTTTTTTTTTTTGGAAATTTTTTTTTTTTTTTTTTTTAATTGCCATCCATAGCCTAGTTGTTAGAATGTGAAGCACAAAAAATAATATATTATGAGAGACTGTGGGATACTATTCAAAATAACGATCGTTTTTGTTATGGATTGTCAATGTATCTCCATTGACATCAAAAAAAAATTAGGCATCAATAATGAAAAACGATCGTTTGTCGGATACTATTCAAAAAAATAAATTTGGACTAAATTTTTTCATATTTTTAATATTATTTATATATATATAAATTATTATTATTATTTGAGTTTATGTTAGTTTAGTGACGTAGTGTATTTTGTTACTTAAATTATTCAAAATTTATTAAAAAATCTGTGATTTGTAATTTTGTTTAATTAATTTAAATATTAAATATAAAAAAAAATAAAAATCCGCCGAGGTCCGCCGAGATTCCCGATTAATCCCGATTAATTATCCTTGGCGCTTGATGGTCGTCTGCCGACCAGCGAGCGTCGAGCGATTTCTGGAACATTGGTTTGAACCCATTAACATGATTTAGCTTTCACCTAATTAATTAATTTTGTGTCATTTTTTCCACGTCATCATAATCTAAATCGTAATATTTTAATCTGTGATAAATATTTAATCGCTTATAGTTTATTTTATTCGTAATTATGTGTCCATCGATTCCATAAGAACATTTTAATAAGTAAAACCAAAACAACATTACATTAAATACTTATGGGCGTTTGGCGAGCAGAATTAGTAGAGTGAAATTGGATTATAAAGGACAGGAGAAAAAAAATTGGAATCAGTAATTTTATAGTTTATTTGGATGTATGAAAATATAATTTCTTGTTTGGTAGATTACTAAATTTTGGAATATTGTTATAAAAAAAAATGTACAAAAAAATATTTTAAAATTCTGGTAAAAAAGATAGTAATATTTTATTCTATCAAACAACTTTTATAATTTCTTATATGATAGAAATTTTAAATATTTTTTTTTTTATATTATAGCCCGTAGGCAAAATATTTTTTTTTATTTTTATTAAAACTACATTTGTAAGAATCATATATAATACTAAAAATGTATTACTTTTGTATTTCGTTCAAACAACTTTAATATTCTAATAATACTTATCAAAATATAACTAACTTTTCAAAATCATAACTATATATCAAATACTATTGTTACTTTTAAAGTTAAAAACTAAATTTTTTAAAATAATTTGTAATTATGTTTTTACTTAATTAGATTATGATATTATGTTCAATTATTTTACTATTGAATACGATATTATGTATAATTTTCATTAAATTTTGAATCAATAACAAATTTATTATTACTAGGATAATACTCACGCTACGAGGCGAGTATGTTAATTATGTTTTTCATTTTAATACAAATTACACAATTGTACGGTAACATTGATAATATCATCTAAAAAATAAATTACTTGAACTCATTTATCTATGAATATGTATGTTTTATAATTATTTTACATGATACCAAAAAACTTATTTATTTTTATCAACTAGTATCGATATATAATAATATATGATGTATAACACAATTTTACGAAAAAAAACATTACAACAAGCTTTATATCATTGTTGTTCACAATATTTCATGCAATACCAAAAATAAAAATAGTGAACTACACACAATACATAGTAACACATCATTACTTATATAATACTAATATTTTTTTATTCATTCAACATATAAAAGAAATTATAAATAATAACAAATTTAATAGTGAAAGTAATTTAATAAGTAATATTAAAATTTAATTTAACATAAATATAAATATTAAATATTTACTATCATGTGATTTTCTTTTAAAATAACATTTTTTTAATTATCAATTTATTTTAGAAGTTAGTTAGATAGATAAACTATTTTTTTATTTCTATTATTTATTTGAAATTTTAATATCAAAAGTGTTTGAACAAAAACACAAACATGACACGCTTAGTATTTTAATATCAACTAGATTTATCCCCGCGCTAAATGAATTGTGCGGTATCGTGTCATTGACAAGTATGTACAAAACATAAAAAGTTTGGGTTCATTTTGATGTTTTTCACTCAAACACCGTTGATGAGGTGGCAAATGTGTATTTAATTGAATTGATTAATATTCTTAATTGAATGAATTAACGGATTAATTGAACGTTTAATTGAATTAACATGTCAATTAACATATACTAATATTAAAGTATTAAAATGAATTGACGTGTCAATGAACCCTTAATTAGAGATTAATCAATCCAATTGAACTTTCATGTCCACGGTCCACCTCATCAAAGATGCTGAGATAAGATGTGGGGGCACAATATATTTTCCCTTTCTCAATTGATTAAATCTCTTATTTTGTGAATAACAAATAATTTTATATTGAAACGTAGCACTAATTAATAACTAGTGGAAAAATACTCAAAATATTTATTTTATTACTTTGATTGTGAGCTGAAAAAAACCATATTGTAAATTTTGTATGATAATAATATTTAAACTACAATCATCTATATTAAAAATAGTGTTCTTATTTGTTTTGGTTTTTCATAAACCTCATGATCTGCACTATGTAATATAAAATGAAGGTCCAAAACTGGATAATGTACACCTATTTCTTTTCAGGTAAAATAAAAAATAAATACTATATAGATAAGTTATGTATATAAGTTTTTATATATCTAACAGACAGGATTGCACGTCTATTTCTATTTAAATTATGAATTATGAATTGTTGCAATGCTGTCAAATTTTCCTAAATTTATGTAGTTTTAGCTGAGAACTAAAGTCTATATTTGGGGACGGCTTTTAAATTATATAAATCTGTTAATGTATCTCATTCAGATAAATACGTTTTAAAAATTAAAATTGAAGAACTGTATCACTGTATGGTGATAAAAGAATAAGAAAGAGACATTGTTTAAAAAAAAAATCTTTCGAAAACGACATTGTTAATGGTTGAATATTATAATATTTGAAAAAAGAAAAATAAAAAAAATTATCACATAAATGAAGACCTTCCGAGATATTGATGTATTCGACGACGACTTGTCACGCGTCTTAAGTGAAAAAACTACTGCAATATACATTAAGCGCCAAATTTCATTTTTATTTTATTTTCATTTCTTTAGTAATTTCTTCAAAATTATAACGATTGTTTTTTATTCGATTAATGAATTTCGATTGGCAGTTCGCGGAACATAAATAAAAAATAACAATTTAATTGATTAAGAAATTCTCATTTTACCAATTTATTTTTATTTATTATTTATGTGATCACATCTTATTGTTTCAATGTCATTTTAACTTGAATATCAGATTGATGCTATTATTAAAAGTTTCTCAAAAAAAATTTCAAAACCACACATTCAAAGAAATAAATGTTCCAAATGGGTGAACCACAACTTTCTTATTTTATGTTCCTAAATTGACTGAAAGAAACTCACAGTTCACCAATTTAAAAAGCAAACGAAAAATTCAAATTTTTTAAATATACCTGTCATTTCAGCCCAATTTTAAATACGGGCGTAAAGTTGGGCTGAATTATTTGAAATTAAGCCTGATATTCAACTCACCATGAATCTCACATTCTCACTCAAGAATCTCCATTGCTGTCTCAGAGAGAGAGAGAGAGAGAGAGAAGAAGAAGAAGAAGAAGGGGGAAATGAGTTTGGAAGCACTGAAGGAGCTGCAGAAGGTTCTCCGATCCAAGGTGTGTAAAATATCCTCTCCATTTTGTCCAATTACTCGCTCTTACACACTGCGATCTTCTGAGCTAATCAGATCCCCAATTATTTGTACGAAATTGCTAATTGAAGGGTAATATGAGCCAATGGGAGCAGGAAATGTTGCAATCCTCCGTTTCGATCGCAGCTGGAGATTTCCTTTTCGGAGCTGCCGTCTCCTTCGCTGCCGTTTGGTCGAGTAATTAATACTTTTCATCGATTTATTTCATTATTTCATTCTCTTTATGATTTAATTAGATTATATTGTATTTAGTGATTTGATCGATTTCTTTTTTCAATAATTCAGCATTTTGGGCGATGCCACGTACAGCTAGGGTATCTATATCAGGATGTAAGTTTCGAAAACTCATTTTTTTGTGAATAATATAAGCTTAAGATATATATTTTGTGCAAATTCTCAAAATATCATGTATTCCCCTACAAAATAGGAAATGTCATAGATACCCCTACAAAATATGAAAAAAACGTCTTTGTTCTCTATCTTTCAATGGCAGGGGCGGGGCTAGTAGGAGGGAGATGGACAGGTGGCAGAAAACTAGACAAACAAATCGAGAAGTTACTTGACCTCCAAGGAACCCGCATCCAAGCCGAATTAGCCACCTTGTTCGTCTCGTCCCGTACTTTCATCATCATTTATTCCTTATAATCGTATAAATGAATGCTCGAGGTTATTTTTGAAATTCAGGATTTTGACCGAGTTCCAGAACGAGAAATCGTTGGTGAAGCTCGTGAGGAAGCATTACTATTCAGAACAAGTCTTCGGCGATTTGAATCCTGATATTTCGCTCTTCAGATGGCGTCCTCGTAATTTGTACGCCGATTCCGCGTCTAATTTTTCGCAATTTAATGAAATCAATGACAAAAACGAGCCACTAATGAACAAGGTAATGAAATGAATATGTCATATTAAAAAAAAATGAAAATTCGATGACAATGTAATCGAGATATTTGATTTGACAGAGAGATTATTTCGAAAATAATAACCAACCTGAGAAGCTCGGGCTTAAACAAAACAATGTAATGTATAGATTTAAAATCATAATTATTACATGTATTTCTAATTTTATTAGTTTTCTTGATTTTCTTGGATTTTTTTTTTTGAAGGTTGAGAATTTACGTGGAGATTTATTCGTGGATCCATTAGAGATGATATTTGGTTATGCAGAAGAAGGGAGTAAAGAGGTGATGAATCAATCTGAAGCGGCACAAATTATTTCTAGAAAGCAAATTAGGGCACACAAAAGGGCTCATAGGCGTCGTAGATCGCACGAGTCTGACGAGACTGATTAGGTAATCGGAATTTTTGTGAATGGTTTTATTTGATTGGTGGAGGATTGCAAATTTAATTTGCCGTTTTTCTTTTTGGCATGTTTCGTTGAGAAGCGAGTATAGACTAGAAATATTTTTATTTCAGGATTTAGCGTTCATAAATGATTTTTCCATTTGAATTTAGTGCCGAGTTGGCCTGATATGTAAATTAAAAATAAGGCTAATTTCTTGTGTTCCCTTGCAAAATCTCAAAATATCACTTATACATCGACAAAATAAGAAATATTATGAATACCCTTCCAAACATAGAAAATAACTCTTTGAGTGAAATAATAAGAAATATTATGTACCATGTTGATTTCCTTTCAACCAATCCCTTACTTGACCCTCAATATTCTCTATCGAGTTGTAACCTAAATGGATCAAGAGAAGAGACGGTGCATGTTGACGGTGCATGTTAACTTTAATTATGTGATTTAGTGTAAGCGTTAGGAGGACGTTTTAAAATCCCCATCGTTATCATATTATTTCTAGTGTCATCTCGACACATTTTTATATATCAATACCAACAAGAAGTTTTATTTGATTCATGGTTAATTTCTTTATCAAACTCGTGGAATAAAAAAAAATGCGAAATGAAGTATCCGATCCAAATACTTTTCACGCAATTGAAGAAATCTTTGACCTAAATTAAAATTCTCTCTGTACCAAGTCGTCACGAAGTTATTTATCATAGTTCCAAATCCTATGTTGTACAAGGTTGTCGCAGAGTTATTTATTATAGTTCCGAATCTTAGATGCATTAACCATACTTTGTTAACTACCAAACATAAGAAATATCGTGTCCCTCATTTCTACCGAAGCTACCTTTATTTTATGCTATGTAGGGATATTCATTATATTTCATGTTTCGAAGGGAAACCAGCGACTTACCCCCAATAAAAATAACACGGAATTTTCTTCATGACTACATAAAACATGTTCGTAACTTTGTTAGTTTCGGTTTTTTGAAGGATAAATATATAAATCCCCTCGGTCCAATGAGAATATTACAATACATTCTTTTACATAACAATAGTTTCTCTCAATACACACCTTTACCATACTAGAAGCTCGCCGGTTTCCAGCTCGCTCTCAGCTTCACTCGCACCCAAAAAAAAAAAAAGAACTTAAAAAGACTGACAGCTGTCAGTTCCCTGTACATTTTCTCCGTCACTTGGCTTTGATATTTTAAGCCATACGATGCAAGAGATGAGAAACACAAAACACAAAAAATACCAACCCAGGTTTTCATTTCTGGTTTTTTCTTTTCGCCCCCCAACAATTACAAAAATCACAAAAATAGGCCTCGACTCTATTTTTTTTTTCTTGTTATATATCCACACAAAATGAGTCGAGTGAAATTATAATTTTTTCAAGGGGTTGGAGAGTTTACGTAAATCTCCTGATGTACATGTGAACTGGACGCATCCATTTGATACGAAGGAATCACCAACCTTTGCAACGCTTTCAAATGCGTCGTTAACTCCGCAAACGACGGTCTCGCATTCGGATCCCTAAAAAACGAATAATTACATTATATTAAGGTGGATTTATATATTCACTCTTCTAAAAATCCAAAATATCATATTATCATATGAAAAATTATCCAAATTGTTGGATACGATATTTTAGATTTCAGAACGATAAATTTGTGATAATTCTAAAAATAGCTATCATATTTATCCTTTCAAAATTCTAAAAATATCACATTTACCCTTGTAGAACTAGTCAAATATGAATAATATCCAAATTGTTGAATCCAATATTTTCATTTTTTTAAAGGGTAATTAAGATATTTTGGATTTTTAGAAGGGTCAATGTGTAAAAAGGGAAATTTTTATTGTACGTTTGCCAGCACTGTTTCATGATGGATGCAGCGAGTGGATCGACTTCTTTGGGAATATCGAGGCGCCTGTCTTGGAACCCGACTGCACCGACTACCTGCATCGGGTTCATTCCGGTCCACGGCATTCTCAACGTTGCCAACTCCCATAATATCACCCCAAAACTGTACACATCACACCTGTTAAAAAAACAAAGAATAATTTTAGTTAACGAGGTTGGTGGAATGAAGTAGAAAAGTTTGGTGTAGAGAATTCGACTGACTTTTCGTGGGATGGTTCGTTGCGTAATACCTCTGGTGCCATCCATTCCGGCTAAATATATAGACCGCAAAGAAAATTAATATAAAAAATAAGAGAATAATGACGCAAAAAATGGAAATTAAATATGGGGGAGGGGATTGACATATTTATCCTTGTAAAAATTCAAATTATCATGTTTACTTTACCCTCTAAAAATAAAATAATCATATTTACCCTCTCAAAAATCTGAAATGTCCTCATAATTTAACTAGATTTGTAAAATTAAACCATTTTAAAGTTAACAATTTGGAAATTTTTGATAATTTGTAAGTTTTGTTTTGACAAGGTAAATATAGCATTTTGGATCTTTGAAAGGGTAAATACAATATTTTAGGTTTCAAACGACAAATATGATATTTTGGATTATTAGAAGAGTAAAAATGTAAATCTCCCATTAAATCTACATATTTTCAGTAATGTGATTAAGAATATAAGATTTAAATTTTGATTACAGTGCCAGCAGTGGATCGGGAGGATAAGAAGGTGCTATGCTTCAATCTCGAAAGCCCAAAGTCACAAACCTATACAAAATTACAATTAGGCCCCTCAAATAAAGTTTATTATATTGTGTATTTAATGTAGAGTTATACCTTGACAGTCCAATTGTTATCGACCAATAAATTGGGAGATTTGAGATCTCTGTGAACGATTATAGGTACACTTGTATGCAAACAACTCATTCCTTTTGCCTATCACAAAAAATTAAAATAAATATACTAATAAAATATCCCTTAAAATTTAGAAAAAGAATATTCTGAATTGATACCACATCAAGGGCCATGCGAATGCGACGTTTCTCATCGATTTGGCAATTTGCACGATGAAGCAACCTATACAAACTTCCCCTGAAACACCAAATTTGCAAAATAGTGAATATTTATTCAAAATTTCTCAAGTATACATTTGACATTTATTGAAGGCATTTTTTTCAATATAACCCAACGAAAATTTAATATATCGTAAATATCCCATTATTTTGTTTTTGCCAAAAGAACCTTGTGCGACATAATAAAACTCGTAAAATCCACTCTCCATATTATTTAAATATTTTCTCTCCTTTCTCTTCTTTCCTTCTCCTAATGACTATTTTGACATTTTCCCTTTTTTCAACTTTCTACAAAAACCTCAGCTTTGTTTATATTTTAAAAGCATCCTCACATTTTAACTATATAAAATAGGTATAAATCAAGTCTATATTTCATTAATATTTTATGGCTTTAAAAATAATAATAGTTATTTGCGTTATGATAGGTACACTTTTATCTTGCATTTTCATTAATATTTTGAAAATTTTAATATCAAAGTTTTTTGAACAAAAACAAAATTATTAACTCCTTAGTATTTTAATATGATGAGATTAGTATATTGTGATATGATTACATTTTGAGATGATATTGCCATTATTTTCATAAAAACTAATAATTCGTATTAAATAGCGAGACGAAATAGTAATCAGAGAAGGAAAGAGAGAGAGAGAGAAAATGTTTAAAAATTGTTGAGAGATGCTTTTGTGGTTTTGTGATGTCGCAGAAGGCTACTTTGGAAAAACAATATTAGGATCATTACGATATTTTGAATTTAGATTGGGTTATAATGAAATTTGTGCCTTTAATGAATTAAATAGAACCTTGGGAGAAATTCAGAGACGATAGATAAGTGTGGGGGACGAGTTACTGCACCCATAAAGAGCACCACATTTGGATGCCTCAACCTTCTCATTATTCTCACCTAAAAATAATCATAATCATAATTATATTAAGTTAAACGAACTCAAACTTAGATTGAAAATATTGTTCATAATTAAGAACCTCGCTTCGGAACTCATCAAGGGCACCACCATAGAAATCTTGGTCAAGAAATTTCTTCACAGCTACTTCCTGTTAATTACAATAAAACCAAAATAGATCTCAGAAATAAATAATATCGTTTTGTTTTCTAGAAAACAAATTAAATTACTTACTGTTCCGTTCCAATCTGATCGGTAAACTTCTCCATAAGAACCTATAAAAGTAAATAAAGGTCAAATTTCAAAATTCCAAGCAAGCATTATAAATGGATAAAATAATAATAATAATTACCTAAACCAATTCTCTCTCCAATGACAAGATCTTCCCACAAAATCTCACGCTCTGACACATCATCAAACACAGCATCTAATCTACTCGACCTAGTTTGCGACGTCGATACAATATTCAATTCATTCATGCTCTT
Organism: Luzula sylvatica; assembly: GCA_946800325.1. NCBI lineage: Eukaryota > Viridiplantae > Streptophyta > Magnoliopsida > Poales > Juncaceae > Luzula > Luzula sylvatica. Next base: position 26,774,607 of record OX326958.1, on the reverse strand, counting down.
CTTTTCATTTCTTCCATTATTTTGACCTTTTTCCGATGCATAATTCCCTCCACCAAAACCAGCTTGCAAATTATTATTATTATTGATATTATTAATATTATTATTGTACTGAACTTTAACATTGTTATTATTATTATTAACATTGGGACTTTTCAAAGGAGGTCTCTGAGAAGCAGAAGAAGACGAAGCAGCATTATTATTATTATCATTGTTATTGTTATTTCTGCGTGGAAATGGTGTGTCATTAAATGCAGACCAGTTCTTCATTACTAATGGTTGTTGGTGCGGCCTACTCGGTCCAGGAGACACATTCTCTCTCCTCCTCTGATACGCTCCATTATCATTATTGTTATTATTATTATAAGGTCTGTTATCAGGAATAGGAGAAGGAGATCTACCAAACGGGTTTAATTCTGCAAATAAATTTCTAGAATCGTCTAATTGTTCTGTTTGTAGTACTAACGGGTATGACGATGTGGACCCGGTATTGGATAACGGGTTTGGGATGAATCCGTTTGTACTTGTACTTTCCGTTGTGGAAATACTCGGTTGAGATGGAATGATAAGTGGTGAATTTGAATTCAAAATTGGAATTGGCATTTCGTCCGAAATTTGATTTGATGAATCTGGTTTAATTCGGGTTTCTTTCCAGCTAAGTATATCTGCTGGAATTAGGGTTCCTGGTGCAGCCATTAAATCTACCAAATACTCCTCCCTGCTATTAACATTTATATAAATTAATTATTATGCGTTTAACTAAATCAGGGCGAATTGAAAGATTAATAAAAACCTTTGATTATTCAGTTTAATAATGTTCACAGCATCGTCATCAACACCAGTGTAATGGCTCCCTTTAACTAACTTGCACTGAATTCCAACTTTATCAGCCAAAATCTACATTTTTGCAATACAAAATATAAATGCATAGTACATATAATAAGAAATAAAAAATAAAAAAATACCTTGAAAAGAAGAGCTCTGTGGCGAGATAATCCAACTTTTATACAACCAATCGGTAAAAGACTAGTCTGAAGAGAAGTTCTTAATTCGGTACTTCTCTCCATCCATTTAGCCAACATGTCAGTGGCATCTTTGACAGGTCCGCCCATATTATCCATCACAAGTTCGGCGATTCTTTGCACCAAGACTGCAGTTTCGTTGGTTTGAAAATCGAGATTGAAGCACTGAGCGATTTGTTCAATCTCTTGTAGAGTCGTGTCTATGGTGTGATTCACTACGATTACTTCGAATCCAAGATCGCCTATGCTTGATTGGAGATCTGAGAGTGATGGCATTGGACCATGCTTTGACGATCCCGGTGAGAGCATGAATATGTCGCAGAATCCATCTGGAACTTTCTCGTGGTAATCTATTACATTGTAATCCTGAAATTGGATGGGAAATGGACAATTTTGAAGTGTGATCAAGTCAATTGAGTTCAATTGTTCGAATTGAACTTGATTATGATGTGTTCAGCCAGATTATAAATCAAAATCATTGACATGAATGGAGAACTTACCCAGTATCGCCTGGACAGAGACTCGGCTATACTTTCTACGCGAGTCTGATCAATCTGACCCTTACCGAGACTAAGAAGAGTAGCCTTACGGATCTGATCACCATCCGGGTCTGATCCTCCATAATCCGAATTTGACGCACTCAGTGCCATGGCCAGTTGTATCTGAAACTCCTCTTCAGACGAAAAGTAATCCTCTCTGATATGCTCCGCGCCTCCTCCTACTTGAATCGGCTGACTTCTTACTTCCTCCGCCGGAGAAGGAGGCGCGGCCGCAGCAGACGAAGTAGCCGGTTGCTCCGTGCTGCATGACAACGCGGCGGCGGCTTCAGCACCGCTCGACGGAGAAGGGATCTCGCTCGATCTATGAGGTTTTCGCTTGAACAAATTCTTCATAGAAGATTTTCTTTGGTTTTCCCACTGAGAAAGAAGAATGACGGAAGTATTCTATTGCTTGCTTTGCTAGGGAGAGAGGAGACTAGTAGGAAGTGGAAGAGGGCAGGAAGTTGGAGTAAATTACCGAAGTAACCAGCAGGAAATGAAATGGGATTTATATTATCACGCGGGGACCCGTTGAACAAGGCGTCGTGGTGGGACCTACTTGTCGGTGGGAGAGTAGGGCGGCTGCATGGGCTTTTGTTGGATGGGCTTTCATGTGATTTTCGCGCGTTGTGTTTGGAATTGGTTTCCCGCGATCTATGAATTATTGGATTTTGAGTTCCGGATCTGTTGTGGTCTGTTAAATGTTGCCGTTGGTTGGACTTGAGATTTTGAGAAGGTTATTGACATTTGTTTGTTCCCCTCGTTATCTTCGTATTTTACTCTGTTTATTTGGTACGTAGGAATAAATAAGTGCTTGGTTTTTAGTTAATTTACACCCGAGGAATTCTACTATGCCCCTCCTCCCATTTCTCTCAATGATGAAATCATGAAATCATTTTGGATGAAATGAATATTCAATTTGCATCCGACCACTTTTTCCAATTAATAATGATTTTAGTTAATTTTTAATTAATTAGTTTCTAATTAAACTAATCAACGGTGTAATGAATTAAATTTCAATTTCAATTATCAAATTTTAGATACAAAATTAATTGGAAAGAAGTTGGAGTGCAAATTGGAAACACATTTAAATAGTGAGGGAATCGTGATGGCATCACGACGGGGAGGGAGGGTATACTTTTTTTTTTATAATGTTAATTATATATGTTATATTGTGAACCACTGAACTTTTCTGATACATAATAAATAGTTTTCAACTTTTTATACAAATCAACCAACAAAAAATATGTAGAAACAATAAAAAGTTTCAATAAATAAAAAATACTTGGGAAAGAACAGAATTATTTCTTTCGTTGTCAGTTAACTTCAAAATTAGTCTTTCCGTAATCCGAGATATAAAGAGAGAAGTTGTAATCTTTAGCATGTTCGATTATGTAGATCGAGAAGATGGCAAAATGAATAATCTATCGGTTTATTTCATGTGAGTTTCGAAAATATTAATCAAAAAGTCCATGAATATTACCAAACGTCATAGTCACATGACAACATATAACGGTTCAAATTATGACGAAAAATCGATTAACAAAAATATACATATCATAAGATCAAATAAACAATTATGAAATTAACGATAAAAATCATGATAATTTGGTTTCATGAGAAAACACTGGTATGTTAAATAGTAATATACTAATTAACTTTTGGTACGTTATGTAGCCCGGCAAACAAGTCGAGTTCAAACTTGTTAGAGCCAACTCCAATTCGAGTGGAAAGTGAACTAGCTCGTCTCGAATTGCCATAAAGCACGGGCAAAAAGTTTCATCTCAGACACTTGTGTTCGATCTTACTCAAAGTTGAGTAGTTATCGCCTAAAACGTCAAAAAATAACAATGTCGCTGCTAGGGATTCTAATAGCTTAGTTACTGTCGGGGCTCTTGGAACGAAGGGTTAGGTTTTGATAATTACAGTACTTGTTTACAGGGACGAAACCAGGGAGGCTAGCGGGGTCCCGCCCCCATGAAATCGCAAACGGTATATATATACATGGAGGTTAAATATAAAATTTAAAAAAATCTTGTTTAAACATAAAGAAATGGTTGTTTTAGTGGTTATGTGTGATCTAGTGGGATCAAGAGATACAGGTTCGAGTCCCATGCTCTGCAATCTATTTTTTTTATATAAATTTTTTTTTTAACAAAAAACTATTAATACTCGGCCCCCTATGATTTTCGGCTGGTTCCGTCTCTGCCAGTTTATCTGAGAGAGGAAGAATATTAGGGCTTGTTTGGATGCAAACTATTTTTTTAGTAATTTTAAGGAATGGAAATTTCAAAATAACGAAACCTAGAAGAAACTAAATATATATGGAATCGTATAAAATATTGTTTTGTTGCTTGTTTAGTAAAATCAAGTAATGTAATAAATTATATTCATTTTCTTGCTATGTTTCAAAACAAAAACAAAAAACATGCACAACAACCAAGAAAAAAGAGAGTATGTATCACATAAACTATAAATTCCTAAGAAATACTCATCTATTTATTAAGTTTTTGTTTTGACAAGATTTGTATACAAATTTATTACAATTTCCTAATAAAAAAATTAACTTTCAAATCCTAAAATGTCATCCAAACACATCATAGAAACATTTGAGTAAATGTTCTCTATCTTAGACTAAACTAGCAATTGCTTGCATGCAATGTTACGCGGATATTTCAAAAATGGAAAAATATTCGGGTGAAAATGCTGATTTATTGTCAAATCCTAAAATGTCATCCAAACACATCATAGAAACATTTGAGTAAATGTTCTCTATCTTAGACTAATCTTGTATTGTTTGGTTAATTTTATTTATTGCCATGATATTTAATTTTAAATTATTATTAATTAATTTATTGTTAATATATAATATAAATATGTTAAAAAATAATTAAACAGCCGTATTCATAGCCAATTTTTTTTTAAATTGTCGCATCGCCGTATTCGTATCGTATCGGATACGATATCCGTATTCTTATCCGTGCAACATATAGCTTACATATTGATAGGTGAGAATCACATTTACATGTTTGGGTTTACATGAGAATCCTACGTGGCGGAAATGTTACATTCTCATGATGTGACATATTCCCATTAATCAAGGGAAATTGATTCCCACAAAAAAATGATGATAATGTGACATTCTCATGCCATTTACGAAACCCTCCATTTATTATATTATTTATTATTTCTAACTTTTCTTTGTTTATTTGTAAATTTAATAAAATTATATAATTGTAGTTATAATTAAAATAATTTTTATTTATTTTAAGAAATATATATATATATATATATATATATATATATATATATATATATATATATATATATATGAATTAAATATAATATAATTATTAAATAATTATCATATTATTAATTATTATTATTATTAAATATAATACAATTACAATTATTTTAAGATAAAAAATATATTTGGTCTTGATATCCTCCTTTTAAATGTATTTTTATATATTATTAAATTTTAATTATATTTAATTGAAATATTAGTTCATAAAATTAAGTATAAATGATTGTAGATAATAATTTATAAAAAATATTGAATTAAATATTAAAAGGATAAAAAATATTAGCTGATATTGATATATAAAATATATAGTTGATTTCTTATATCATAAGGATATAACGATCATTTCATAAATTAATAAATCAAAGAATATTGACATTCCTAAAAATGTAAATTTTCAATCCGAACAAAAGCATTCCCATAACATGGTAATGTGATTCACGGGAGTCACATTAAAAAAAACGTGAATGAAAATATTGATAAAGACTAGGTCCCATAATTGTAAAGACCAAAGGCCATTTCTGAAAGGAGAATGTTGTACCTCTCCCACTACACATCCCCCACAAGTCTTGATGACGTGGCTATGGATTAACACCGTAAAAATTAACACAAATATATGAGTTAACATCAAATTTTGCGAGGTATTTATATTATGTTATGATTTAACATCAAATTAAGGTGTTAAGTCATGTACTTGTGTGTTAATTTTTAGTGGTGACACGTCATCAAGAGTGGTGGGGGATGATAGTGGGGATGTACATCATCACTCTTTCTGAAAAGATCCATTAATGTTGTATCCTTTTAAAAATAGTCAGCTACAAAAATATTGAAGCCTAACGACATTTGAACTAAAAAAATAACTATAAAATATTGATATTGTATAGTAGGTGCTAGGAATATACATTTTTTTTCTTTCTATTTTGATAAAAATGAAAGGACCGTAATATTGTAATATCATATTGCTAATTGTTAAATACCAAGTAGAAGATGTATATGAAATATAATAAAAGCATAATTGATAAACTAATTGGAAATGTAAATTGAAGTGTATGAGTTATCATTTTTTCTAATATATCCGAAATGATATATTTTCTTTCAAATATGTCTAAACTTACCTATTTGAATTTGTGGATGAAAAAGAGATTTAATAAAGCAGTAGTTAAAAATGTATTAATGGTAGAGAAGCTAGTTCATGGAGAATGAAAATAAACGTGGGATTAGAATAATGGATGAAGGGGAGAATGATGTTACTCACCGTCAGTTAACTCACCATCCCGTTAAATCATCAGCACACATCTTAAAGTGATCAGACGGTAGAAAAGTGTTAAGTATAAAAAGGCTGGTACTTAATTAAGTAGGTTAGCTCTTCTCATATATATATATATATATATATATATATATATATATATATATATATATATTGTCATCTAAGGGCATGTTTGATATGAGGGATATTGGAATACATGATTATTAAAAATGTATACATGTATTTGATAGTTCGTATATGGAAATCTATCTGAGTTGTTTGATTAGTTATATTTATGTATATGAAATTTTTTGTTTGATTCTCGATGCAAAATTTATGATTTTAATACTTAATATTATATTATATTATATTATATTATTTTATATTGTGTTATATTATATTGTTTTATATTGTATTAAATTGTTTTGTATTGTATTATATTATATTATAATTATAATATATTATATTGTTGTATATTATATTGTATTATATCATATCATATTATCAAGGTATCATATTATATTGTATTATATCATATTGTATTATACTATATTATGTAACTATATTATATTATATTTTACCATATTATTATTGTATAATAGTATATCGTGTCATATTATATCACATTATATTGTATTATATTATATTATATTGTATTATATTATTATATTATTATTATATTATGTTATATTGTATCATATTATATAAGATATTTTTCGAATACTGCAGAAAATTTGTCGAATACTTATAACACATCAACAAATGTACTTTAAAGACAAAAATATAAAATAAAAATAAATGATTAATATATATAAATAAATAATTAAATATAATAAACATTTATATAACATGAAGTTATTTTTATAGTAGCAAAATTTTAATATATGTTACGTCAAAAATATAATAATATAAAAATAACAATTAATAAAATAATAAATTATATGTATAATACATTAAAAAAATATATTAACAAAAAAGTATGTATGTTTCTCTGACAACACAAAAGAAACCACCAGTATACAACAGAATATCGCAGGAGTCCATCAGTAACGGTAATCATGATTAAAGCAGTCTAATCCAGTGGGCCAGTTGCTAAAAGACAGAACTTTGCTTCCCCGGATTAAATAATCACCAGGGGTAAAGTTATGTAACCTCCAACTTTCCACATGGCAGCATAACAAGCGTTACAATCGCTGCGCTGGCAGCATTGCCGTGTTACCAATGTTTTACACCATACCGGATCCTTTTACATACCCGATCTGCTAAGCTAATAGAATCTAACTAGGTAAGACTGTATAAACGGATTCGGATTGGAATTTGTGCGGCTTGGGAGGAAGGTATCTGAAACCCGGACTCCTCGATGTGATAAACATCGCCTAATCGTACCACAGTCACATGAGTCGTCAGCCCGCGCTGATGTGTTGTGCATCCTCTCCAGTTTAGCCGACTCTGGATATTTTGCCCTTGATAGTTATTTATGTAAATAAAATTCACAATGTAATATAATATTATTTCAAATAGTATTTATTTAATTGTATATTTCTAAATGTGGGTGGAAATTGGATATGAAATTAATTTTAATTTACATTAGTGTTGCCTACGGGCTATATTATCTAAAAAAAGGGAGTTCTATCATACACATTTTTAAAATGGTATTTCGGATATTAAGAATGACGTATCATAAATTTTACTTTTTATGAATATTTGTTCTTTCATGAACAATTCAAATTTCCTATTGAGCCTATCTTTATTGATAAATATATTTGAAAATTTACCTTAAATACTCATTAATTGATAATTACTCAAAATATCCTTGAAAATGGGTATATCATAAGCAAAATTAGTGTTGTTGTTAAAATAAAAATTAGTTTTGTTCGGGTAAAATTTGGCAGTATCATCGGTATAAATTATGGAGATGCCGACATAATTTTCTTTTAGAGTTTACGTCATGCACTGTAAAAAGAAGTAACAGAACAAAACCGACGAAGATTCTTACAAGAATTCTTAATATAATTAATTAAATTTTTCGCTGACGAATGGTCGCTTATTTTTAAACATTTATTTTGTGGGACTATAATAAATGGTCCGTACAATATATGTCGTATTTTACGTCAGATTACTTGGAATGTAATTATAGCCGTTAAACACGATTTTATAAATTCAAATCTCCTATATTTAAAATTTACACAATAAAATCAATACTGCTACGTCACGTGATTATTTAAAAATATAAAACTATTGTTTTCTATAATATCTACATATGAGTAATAAATAAATTATTCATTAAATACGTTCAAATATTTTGAATATTTTTTCGCACGAACGCGCAACCAGTAAAAATATTTAAACAAATATTTAAATTTTAAGAATAAATATCAATGCCGTTATGTCGCGTGATTATTTAAAAATATATATAATTATTTTTTCGATAATATCTACATTATAATAATAAATAAATTATTTATTATCATTATTCAATAAATACGTACAAATAATTTGAATAATTTTTCGCGCGCTCGCGCGACGAACAAAAAAATTTAAACACTAAAAAGGAGACCCGAGTTCTAACGAAACTGGAGAAGATAGAAAAGAACAATACCTTTCTGGTGCATAATTAATCTCCTCTTTTTCTTACAACACCTAATCTTTCTACAACCACACACGTCTGCGACCTCTACGTTAGTAAACCAAGTAAAACCTCGCCACGTAACGTTTTGGTAAATAATCGTAAACTATTCGACGTCAGCGAAAGCATGGTTCGTCCTCTTTATAATGGAGGTCCTCTCGCCATTCCTTCTCCCTCCCAGCACTGCCAAGCAAGCTCTATCTTCACTCCTCTTCCTCTCTCTCTGTTGGTGTACTCGAGTACTGTGATAATGGGAATCCAGCTTTTCAACGCAGGAGGCGCCGCCATGGAAGAAGCAGAGATGGTTCCTCCAAAGCGTCTGCGCCGTCTTCCCCATGTTTTCAGCCGAGTTCTGGAGCTTCCTCTCCCTGCCCACACTGACGTCAAGGTGCACAATTTCTCAGATGCGTACCGCTTTATTGCTCCTGCTACTGGGCTGACTAACGATCTGCTTCATCCCAATCTGATCCGTATCCATCCTGGTGTGATCAAATTGCTAGTGGTATGCAGTGTGAATGTCTCAAAATATCGATTCTTGGTTATTTTATCGACTCTGTAACTTTGTTTGTTTGCAATTAGGGACAAGCTGGTACTCTCAAGGATAGGATGGAACCGAACAAATGGCGTTTCAGATTGCCCGAATCGGTCAGACTCGATTTGGCATCGGTGTTTCGCGACAACGATCAGCTCATCGTGATCGTACCGAAGGGCGTGGATCATGAAATAGGAGGGTTCTGGAATAAAGGCATGGATTTCAGAATGGTGGCCGTGCAGTAATGCTTCTCGATTTCGCGAGTTCATTGTCTCCTCTGTTCGTGTTGGTCTCATATATGACTCCAGATCGACTGTTTGTTTTAGCTTCAGTTCGATTTAGAGGAATGACATTGTATGTATATATATGCTATGCTAAGTAATAACTAGTGATTTTACATTTATGTGAAATAGAGGTATTTTGAAAGTTTTTCAGTGTTTGAATTGCCCAATTTGGTGTCTTTCAAAAATTATGTTAGTTTTGAGTTCGGTATGGGTCAAATTTCAGTGTAGTTTTCAATTTGGTACTGGTTTTTTTTTCCTAGACTTTTTACTGTGTTGGAGAGTAAGAAAGTAGAAACTATGTATAAAAGGATAAGAACTTTTGAAATAGTCATAAATCATTATAGAGAGTTTTTCCTCCTTGGTTTAAAGGGGAATTCTTCAAAAACCACCCAATGTTTCTGAAAATTCTGAAAAACTCTCTACTTTTAAAAAATCCCCTATCTTTTTTAGATTTCTTCAAAAATCCTCTATATTTTTTGCTTCTTCAAAAATCCCCTAATTTTTTTAGATTCTCTCAAAAACCTCCTATCTTTTTATTATGTTTTTTAAAAAATAATCATTATACCCTTTAGTTTTATGTTTTAAATTTCTATAATTTAATAAATAATGAATATATATTAAACTATTATAAAAAAATTAAAAATAAATAATACATGATATTATAATATTATAATAAATAATATATAGTATTAAAATATTATAATAAATAATATATTGATATTAAAATATCATTTTCAACAATTATTATAATATTTTAATATCAATATATTATTTATTATAATAATTTAATATCTATATATTATTTATTATAATATTTTAATATCAATAAATAATATATATGATATTAAATTATTATAACATTTTTATTGATATTTTAATATCAATAAAATTATAAAAAATAAATAATGCATGATATTATATTATTATAACATTTTTATTGATATTTTAATATCAATAAAATTATAAAAAATAAATAATGCATGATATTAAAATATTATAATAAATAATACATATATATTAAATTATTATAATAAATAATATATTGATATTAAAATATTATAATAATTGTTGAAAATGATATTTTAATATCAATATATTATTTATTATAATATTTTAATACTATATATTATTTATTATAATATTATAATATCATGTATTATTTATTTTTAATTTTTTTATAATAGTTTAATATATATTCATTATTTATTAAATTATAGAAATTTAAAAAATAAAACTAAAGGGTATAATGGTTATTTTTTTAAAAACATAATAAAAAGATAGGGGGTTTTTGAGAGAATCTAAAAAAATTAGGGGGTTTTTGAAGAAGCAAAAAATATAGGGGGTTATTGAGTGAATCTAAAAAAAAATAGGGGATTTTTTCAGAATTTTCAGAAAAGTTGAGGGATTTTTGAAGAATTCCCCTAGTTTAAATTACTAGAAAATTATTGTTATACAATTCAATTATGGGGAATTCTTGAAAAACCCCCTAACTTTTTTGGGATTTGTCAAAAACCCCCCAACTTTTGGATTTCTTCAAAAACCCCCTAGAAATTAAGTTTTGTTCTTCAAACCCCCCTACTAGAGTTAAGTTTAACATTCCATCCACTTTTTCTTTTTTTGGACAAAAATAACCTTATTAATTTCTCTTTTAAAAATTCTTTTATCCAATATAAATTAATAAATACATAAATAAATTAAATATTTCACGTTATTATACTAAAATTGATTCATGATAATATTTCACAACTCAATTTTTTATTTTAATATTTATAATATATATATATATTATTTTATTAAATAAATATTATTTTACATTACAATTTTATTTTTTTACATGAAATAATTTTATATAAAAATCATATAAAAATTATAGAATAATATAATAAATATCATAAGATAATATTATAAAATATTAAAATATCATTTATTTATTAATTTATGGAATAAATTCGATTACAAAATAAATTGTGAAGGGTATTTTAGGAACAAAAATAATAATTTGGATGAAATATCAAAATTAACACTAGTAGGGGGTTTTTGAAGAATGAAACTTAGATTTTAGGGAGTTTTTGAAGAAATCTAAAAGTTAGGGGGTTTTTGACAAATCCCAAAAAAGTTAGGGGGTTTTTCAAGAATTCCCCTTCAATTATTAACTCAAGAAGATTCCAGTGATGTCACTTACAACTAAAATACTTTCCATTCTTGCATTCTTCAATTCTTTCCATTTTCCCACTACCTTTTAATTCCTTGTTTGCTTCAATTTTTACATGACAAATTTGATCTTTTATTTAATTTAATCAAATATGAAAGGCCCAATTTTTCGTGTATTCCTAATTCCTGTTCACGAATACCCCAGCAATTCTTTCAAATATCATGAAAGGAAAATTTACTTTGCCCCTGCAACCCCTACTCACATTCTTTATGCGTATTTCGAAGAAGGTTAGTGTGAATAATTAACAACCTAATTAACACACAAAAACACCAATAAAGATACATGTTAATTAATCATTAATCAATTTTTACAGAATAATGTTAGGAACCATACCTTTCCCACCATGAATTGTTCCCACGCAGCTAATGGGTGAAATTGTGTCCATCTTTTACCACATCCAATTCCTGTAACGTGGCAAATGGGTACAATTCGTGATATGAAAGCTGGGGTTCCTATCACTACTCATTTTTACATATAAATTTGGTATTAATTCGGTATTAATTGAGATATTAATTAATCATTAATCATTAACATCATGTCATGTGACAACATCAAGAATAAAAGTCATTATTTGTGAGGGACATAATATATGACCTCTATCATGAATACACCTTCAAAACCTTTCAAATATCATAATTACCACTATAATATTCTTAAAATATCGCATATACCTCTATTATATATTTAAAAACCATCAACGTCTTTCTCGATAGTAATATGCCAATTATCTAATTTTTCAAATTATTTTTCTCTGTCAATGAATATCTTTTGCTCTGAAATAATATTTAAAACCCTACAAAATCAAACATTGTCAATTCTATCTCATAATTTCTTTCCAAAAGTCATTGCTGAAATCAATAATATTCTCAAAATTTTAAATAACTACAATATTGATACAAGGGTAAAACGGAAAAAATTAACAAATTATTAGCTAAAATTTTAATTTAGAGATATCCATGATATTTTTGAAGGGTCGTATAGGGGTATTTATGAAATTTCATTTTTTTGAGGGGTATACATGAAATTATGATGTTTTGCATATGGGCACACATGAAATTCTGCCAATACCAAATAATCAAAATATTGAAGTTCTCACACGGACGATTTTGATTCGTACACACAATAACTATCATATTTAACAAAATAGACATACAAGTTTGAAATTTTCGAAAATGGCCTTATGTTCCTCTCAACTTTTGAAACGTTGAACGTTTTAATTCTTCTAATTACCACTTAACGCTTTTATAAAGTTACATGTTGAGAGTCAGGTAATTAATTTGATACCTGCCAATGGTCCCATAGCCTAGATGGTTGAGTGATCAGCACAATAAACCCTCATGTTGTAGATGTTGTGGGTTCGAATCCCGGCGGCATCAATATAAAAAAAAAACATATAATGGCCACGATTCGTGGCCTAGGATTCTCTTCAAAAAAAAAAAAAATTGATACCTTCCTTTCTTTGATCTTTATGTTGGTCTATATACTAAAAAAAGAAAGAACGGTACATATAGAGAGGCAATACAAATATAGGAGCATATATTAGTAAATAATGAATTCGAAAACAAATTAAGGTCTTTTTTTTAAATCACATATCACTATGAGCCAATGTAATCAGGGATGGCAAAATGTGACTCGCCTCGAAATTGAACCGACTCGTCCGAACTCGATCCGATTCGAATCGAAAAATATTAAAAAGTAATGATCCGAAATCGAATTATGCGAATTTGAGAAGGAACCAAAACTGAATGATCCGAAACCAAATTTAACCCGAAATCCGAAATCCACTCGAAGCCAAATGACACGAAACTTGAATATCCGAAACTCATTATCTATATGACCGAAAACTCACAACTGATCCAAAAATCATGACCAAGTATTTATTTATTTATTCTGACAGGAAAAAAAATTATTATATTATTATTAAAATGTATTTATTAACATAATTGTCTAAAATGATATATAATTTTTGTGTGATTGTACGAAGAGGCCTATAGATATATTTTAACAATAATATATTATTTTTTTATTTTTATGAATCTATTATCACAAATAATAATAAAAAATCATCATGATTTTTGAATAATCCTGGTTGTCAGTTTTGGGTCAATCGGTTTTGGTTCCATTTCGAATTCGGATAATTCAGTTTCATATTATGATTTTCGAATATTTTTCGGTTTGACTCGGGTCGAGTTTGACGAGTCGATTCTATTTTCGAGGTAAGTGACATTTTGCTATCCCTAATTATATTTTTCGGTTTTGGTTCCATTTCAGATGCAGACCATTCGGTTTCGGTTTCGTTTCAAATTCGGGTCATTCGGTTTCGGATTATGACTTTTTAATATTTTTTCGATTCGAATCGGATCGAGTTCGGACAAGTCGGTTCGGTTTTCGGTTTTGGTTCCATTTCGAATTTGGATCATTCAGTTTTGATTTTATTTCAAATTTAGATCATTCGATTTCGGATCTTAACTTTTTAAATTCGAATCGGATCGAATTCGGAAGAGTCGATTAGATTTTCGAGGCGAGTTACATTTTGTTATTCCTGATTACATTGACTCATAGAGATATGTGAGTTAAAAAAAAATTAAATTTATTTTTGAAATCATTATTTATTAATATATGCTATTATGTTTGTCTTGCCTCTCTCTCTAGGTATGGTTCTTTCTTTCTTTTTATATAGACCAACATAAAGACCAAAGCAAGGAAGATAACAAATTAATAACCTTTCTCTCAACATGTAACTTTATAAAAACGTTCAGAGGTAATTAATAGAATTAAAACTTCCAACATTTTAAAAGTCGACATGAACTCAACCTCTCAACATTTCAAATGTCCACAAGGTCATTTTCAAAAATTTCAAACTTTTTAATTCAAAAAATTTCTAAATTTCAAACTTTTATGTCTATTTTGTTAAATATGATAGTTATTTATGTATTTATGTCTACGAATCAAATTTTTCGTTCTCACACGCTTTGCTTTGTACTTTTGTGAAAGAGATGAGACCAATCGTCATCTTTTCTTTTCTCATCACTTGTAAGTTGTAACCTTTCTTATCTTTGGGACAGAGAATTTTGAAAGTGAACTCTTTGTCTCCAATATATATATATCTTCAATAGATATAATTTAGAACGTAGAAGCACATGACGACACGTGTCTTAATTTATTCATTTATTTATATATATTTTTTGGTTTGTTTCTATTACAACTCAAATTATATCTAATATGAAAGAAAAATATAATTGGTCTCTAAGCGCATCACAATATCCTTGATGAGGTGACAAAATGAATTTATTAATATTTCTAATTGACTCGATTAAATGTTAACCGGCACGTTTAATTAATACATGAATAATTTATAATATGTTAATATTAGTAAATGTTAATTGACGTGTTAATTCAATTAAATCACCACATGGTGACACATGCCCATTTTATTTATTATTATTATTTTTGAGTTTTGTTTCTATTGGAACCCAAAATATATCCATGTATGGAAGAAAAATAATTGACCCCAAACTCATCATAATATCCTTGATGAGATGACAAAGTGAATTTATTAACATTTCTAATTGACTCGATTAAATGTTAATTGAAATGTTTAATTAACACATCAATAATTTATAATATGTTAATATTAGTAATTATTAATTGACGTGTCAATTCAATTAAACGGTCAATTAAATCGTTAATTGAATTAATCAATAATACTAATCAACGTACTTAATCCTCTATTGCCGCCTCACCAAACATGTTATTTTTTTGTTATTGAGACTCCATATATAATCCCCATATCGCTCAATTGTTAATTTTGTATGGCATAATTTACAATTGTGTTCTTTATTTAAAAAAATTGATATTTTTATGTTAATGGATGACATTTTAAATATATATTTTGTTTGAATTATAACGTGTTATATTTTATTTATTTTATGTGAATTTATAATGATTGACCAATTTTATGAACATTTATTAATTATAATGCATATATCCATGATAGACAAATTTCACGAACATTTATTAATTATAATGCATTTATTGACATCAATATATTTGCAAACATATCACGATTATGTAATTGAGTTTAAACGTATCTGCGCAAATTCTATTTAAACAAATTATACAAAAAATATAAAAAAATGGTATGAAGTCCCACGCAATTGTTGTGCGGGCTATTGCTAGTATATTATCAAAAAGATGGATCAACAACACAAAAATTATATAACTATCATGTCAATTTCATTCCTACAAATAACAACAAAGTAAGATAAGTAGGGACAACAACATGTATATTCATGATAACTATGCACTGCGTTATGGATAGTAACACTTTCTCATTTTATCAATATAAAAATATTTTTTTGAGTTTATTTCAAAGATTTGGTATATTACAAATTCGGATTTGGGTGGGAATAAAATTTATTTAATTTGCGTTCAAACTTGTTACGAATAGAGAAAGACAAGTATCATTAACATGACCACGTCTCTGTGTGCGCTCACAGTTTTGTGCCCTTTGGACCTATCTACACATTCAATGTGTTTGAATAAATTGGGTCCACTATATTTACTAGATAAAAACAAATCCAAGAAAACAAAGATTTTACAGAACATTAAAATCTTGATTGAGAATTTCGATGGAAATAATTTATTCATGCAAAACCTGTCATTTTCATATCGTTTCTTATCGAATCGAGTCTTTCATGCAATTCGAAGCTTTTATAACCAGACACTAACATATCGAAAGTAGACTTTTCATGTCTATAGTGACCACGAATTTGGTCGAGAAATAAATCCAATCTCGTGAAGGCCTTTTTCCTAAAATAACAACTAATTATTGCCTCTATATCGTTCGCGCACAAAAATATCATTTCTCCTTCTAATAATCTACTAATTGCATTTTCCATTTCATTCATATTATCAGAATTTGCATGTAATTGTATAATTCCACAATATAATTTTGCTAAAACACCACGGTTCAAACCTGTTTTAGTGAATTCGAGTAGGGTTTCCATTTGGTCCACTAACTCCATGTCCATGTACAATTTTATTAATCTCTCTACCATGGCTTCGGTCAATCTCAATCCTTTATGGGTGATAAAATTCAAGAATTCACTTATACTATCCAAATCCTTAAATTGGCACAAAGCTTCGAGCTTTGCTTCTAAAATGGCCAAATTTGGCAAAACCCAGTTCAATTTCATCTCTTCGAAGAAATGATTAACTTGATCGAATTTCCCAAGTCTCGCAAATCCAATTATTAACGATTCGTATAGCTCGACACTGGGAGAAAATCCAGCTTTTTTCGAAGCCGAGTACCAATTAAGCATACCATTACCATAACCTTGTCTCGAGAAGTAGCGAACGAAGGCCTCGTATGTTATCGGGTCGGGTTTGCAATTATCTGACCTATCCATTATCTCGAACAAGCTCGAGGAAGTGACGATATCATTAGCAGATAAGCATGCATTAATTAAGGCATTGAAAATGCAGGTATTTGGTTCAATCCCTTTGGCTTCCATGGAATTGAAGACCTTCATCGCAAATGGAGTATCATGGAGCGATCCACCGAAATAGATAAGCTTGGAGTATGGATTGATGATTCGAATATCTTCTTTTATAAGTTTCTCTAGCTTCCATTCGAGTACCTAACAATTTTGACGATCTCTGAATCTCTGATTTCAAAGCAAGAACACAAAAAAGAGATGTACCAGTAAGGCCTTTGTGGGAGAGGAAGAACGAAGAGAGACGACGAGTGGTTCCCAGAACGAGTCGTCACACGAGCCGATCGAAGTAGCGTCTTCTAAAGCTGTCTTGACGCACCATTCAGATGGGGGCTCGCTTTGAAGTCTTGCCAGTAGAGGGTTTGCCGTTAGAGGTGGAGGTGAAGGAGGAGAATGAACGGCCCGGTTTAAGCAACGCCGGAGATTCTTGCCGTGCCGCGCTGTGGCGGCGGCTATGCCTCTGAGAATCGCCGCCATCCTTTCACAATTTAAGCTCCTGATTACAACCCAAATCCTTTCATTTTTCTGTTT
The DNA here is from genome assembly GCA_946800325.1 of Luzula sylvatica. Taxonomy (NCBI): domain Eukaryota; kingdom Viridiplantae; phylum Streptophyta; class Magnoliopsida; order Poales; family Juncaceae; genus Luzula; species Luzula sylvatica. The sequence continues at coordinate 26,756,816 of OX326958.1, read as the reverse complement.
TTCAAATGCAATTTTGCTAGTGTTACGTCTGGCTATTGAAAAGGGAAATCATATTCTTTCCCAGATTTAACCAAACATTCTCAATTTTCTAATTAACTCGTTTGGTTTCAAGGACAAATACATAATTATTATTTTCTAAATGATAATTCGAACAGATTGGATGTTAATTATTAATTGTTAATTACCGTGTTAATTAGAATACGAGGATGTTTAGTTGAAATCTGGAACACCATATATGCCCTCGAATTTTGGTGTGAAATTATATCAATGTTCCGTAACTCAAAAAACATTCATTATGCCATCACCATTCAATTCGATAAGTTAATTAGCATCCTTAATTATTTTAATTAAAGACTTAATTAATACGTTAATATCAATAAATGTTAATTAATGAATCAATTAAATTGTTAATTAATTCAATTAAGAATACTAATAAATTTATTTAATTGAGTGGCGATGCCATGAATGTTTTTTTTTTATTTGACAAATATCTTTTCACATTTATCCACCCATTAAATTTACAACATGTTTGCCCCCAACCAGCTTGGTCATGTATTTAACCATCTCACCGTCTTCTAAAATACCCAAATTAATCCACACCCTCCGTCCAACACAAAACCTAGACTCCTTTCTCCGTTAAAATTAACGATCAACTATTTTATCCTTTACATATTTATCTTTCTAAAAATCCAAAACATCATATTTACCTTTTTAAAAATTAAAATATAATATTTACCAAAATAATATAACAACGTAATCTCATAGATAACAATATAAACACAAAAAAAACATCAATAAAATTCCAAAAAATAATCATTCCACCAATCTCAAACGACAAGAACAAAAATATAAAAAATACAACTTCATTGCAAAAATATAACCATAACTAAAAATATTATTAAATTGTAGGGCGTGCTTTCTTCTTGTCGAGGGAGTAAGGGTACGTATAATATTTTTATTATTGAGATGGTAAATATGATATTTTTATTTTTAAAGGGGTAAATATGATATTTTGGATTTTTAGAAGGATAAATATGCGAAGGGTAAAATAGTAGTTTTTAATGTTGACCGTTAAAACTTAATAGAAAAATTGGATGGTTTTAATTTTTGGGCCAATATGATATTTTAGATTTATGAAAGAGTAAATATGATATTTTAATTTTAAAAAAAATAAATATATAATTTTAAGTTTAACAAAAGATAAATATGTAAATTCTCCTTCAAAATATATGAAGGACAACACCATCATTGCTGTGATTGGTCTAAGCATCCACGCAGGCCCGGTCGAAATGCACGAGAAACTCGCCGTAGCACTAGTGTGATTTGTCTAAGAATACATGCACGAGAAGCTCGCGCACCGGAGGTACAATGACCACGCACAATCTCAGAGCTTTTCGGCTTGAACCATATCGAAGAAGCAACTATTCTCAGTACGTGCAATCCTATGGAGATATATGTGGTCACTTTATTATGGAACAGAGGAATTAGTGAAGTCGTTGAATGGATGGAAAAGGTAATAAAATTCCCTTTTTAAATTAAAACAAATAATTTATCATATTTTTAATAATAAATGAAAAAAAATCATACGTCGTACATTCATTAATGCCAATAAAAATTGAACATACAATTTCTCATAACATACAATTTTTTGTGTCTTATACTCAACCAACTAAGCTATGAACTCGTTGACAAATAATTTATCATTTATAACTACAATTATATGCAATTACGATCGAGTGGAATCCCTGGATAGGAGCTGCGTCAGCACCTATGCTTCAAGACTCTGACTCGACTCACCACTTGTTCGAAGTCTCCTCCGGACTGAACTCTCTGGTTCTCGACCAAGTCGTCAGGGTCGGTCAAACCAACGGAGGCCTCGAAACAAAAATCAACAGAAAGTTCAAAGACGCAATCACAGGCTGGCAAACGTATCGGATGTGAGACCAACATATCCTCAGGTGCGAACGAGAAAGTGAGAGCCGTTTAGGGACTCGCGAAGTGGTAAATTTTCTGTTCAACTGCACTTGAATGGATTTCATGCATTTACTACACTTATTTGGTACATTTTCTTGTACAAATTGACTTATTTCTTCGTTTATTCTGATTTTTTTGAAGTTGAGCTTAATAACTAATCACTTATTATTTTCTATACTTGAGAAAATTTGATATTTATCAATAAAGAAACAACTTCAATTGAAATTATTCTCTATTTAGAATATCTTTTATGTTTATATATGCAGAATATTGCCTCGCAAAAATATTACGCAATTTATTAGTGCGTGTGACAATTTCGCTAGCTCGTACATCGTCACCGGTACAATAATACTCATAATTATTATCATCATTTTGTAGAGAACTTTTTAGAAATTCTCAGGTCACCACAAATTCTTGGAATGCTCAAAAGAACAAATTTTATAATTATTCAAAAAAGACTTAGTTTTAATTTTCCATTTAGATTTTTCCCCTTTTATGTTTTATAAACATGAATTTTTTTTTGCGGCTGGGAATATATATTTTGGGTTCATGTTCTAGCTAGTACATTAATTTTCCTCTCAATTTATTTCAGTTATATGTTTATTATGACTATCAAGAAACATATAATATATACAATATATACATGAAAAAAATCGCTGCGAAGCGCGGACAAGTTTTCTAGTCCCTATAAATCATTAGCAATTTTTTTGTTTCATAAAATCTTATTTTCTCCAAAAAAATTTCGAGTTCTTTTACGTATATATAACACGGTAAATTTTCTTAATATATTATTCTCTGTTCTTCTATTTTCATGGCAACTACTAATGATCGTGATCTTTGTCAAGAACAAAACTCTTTCCAATTAATCATATTTGCACGCCCGATTAGACTCCAATTTTACTCAACAAATTATTTTTTATGGAAGAGTCAAATATTGCGGAAGAATATTCACCAAAGGATAGACATATTCAAGTGCGGTTTCTTTGCTCTACAAACCAATTGACGGACATATTCACCAAAAGACGCTCTTTCAATCGTTTTATCGTGGAAAAATCCTCAAATAAGTTCGAGGGGGCTGTAATCGTACTTGAAGAAGATGACCGGAGACGCCCAGTCGGTTCAACACCGAAGACCCCTCACTAATTTGAATCAAAATAACCTTTTTAAGTGGATTTTAGTGAATATTGTGGATTAGGTTTAGACATGGGATTATATTTATGTGTCTATTATGGGATGCGACATTTTAGCTTATTGTATAATATGGATTTAGTGTTAAATGAGATCACACGACTGAGATTTGATCTCATCGAGTTAGATAGATCAGACGGTTACGAATCAATTAACCGTTGGTTTGTTTAGAGGATTGATTAGTATAAATAACCTTTTTTAATCTCATCTAGGGTTTCGAATTGGAATAATCTAGACTTTCTGAATTACTTATATTGTATCAATTAATTATTTACTTATTATGAGTGTATTTTTGTATGCTGAATTATGATTTGCGAATTATGTTTATGTTTATTGCTTGCGAGTTATTGTTTAAATTTGTATTAAATTTTTTGTTTTGTTTTTAATTTAATTTTCTGATTTTTTATTTTTCAGTTTGGAAATGTACGAGGCCCGAGGGGCCCATGGTGAAATTACAAGAAAATTGTGGATTGATTTGCAAAAGGTTCACTGCAGTAACTACCTCCGAGCTTATTTAAAAGATTTTGTGGAATTGAGAAAAAATATTTGTTTACAGTGCAGATTATTTTTTCATTTTTACGTTCATCTTCAGTTTTGTTTTTTTTATTCATGTTATATTTTGAGCTCCTCTAGTTAGGTTATTGTTATGTAATTTCATGTTTATTAGATTAGATTTCTTATTCTTGAATGTTAATTCATACATTAACACAAAAGCTGTGTTATTGTAACATTCACATTAATATGCGTTAAAACATTTATCTAAATATTAATGTATGAATATTTTTTTTTCCGCGTTATTTGATCTGGCCTAAAACAATATCATACGATATTAAATACTTTTTAATGTTGTTTGTTTAACCAACTAGAGTTAGCCTAGTTGGTCACACCTCTTGGCTAGGGAGCGAGAGGTGTGGGGTTCGATTCCCGGCGAGGACACTAAATTATAGATTAAATGTTAAATGAGTGAATAGAGTGTGTGGCCTACGAGTTTGTAATAAAAAAAAAAATAAAAAAAAAGGAGATTGTGTTTGGAAGGGGGACTTTGAGCCCTCTCCGAATTTACTCAAAAAAAAAAAAATGTTGTTTGTTTAAAAAATATTATTTTTTAATTGTTTTATGTTTAACGTCATGGGCCGCTCCTATAAAATGATTGTAATGACATTTCTAAATATTTAATGTAATATATTTTGTATAATATAAAAAATGTTAGAATTATATAATCAAAGGAGCACGAAGACTACGTAATGTTGTATGGTTCTCTATTTGTACATTTAATATTGGTTGAATTACTGTTAATAACAATGAAATAATAATGATATCATGTTTTTTCATAGGTATTACATCTCAAATATAATTATATCATGATACTAATATTTATATTAATATATGGTAAAAATATAATGAGTAATTTGCTAACATAACGTATATTAATCATGAAATTTATAATGATCGTACTTAGATTAGTTATACAATACAATAATTGTCGACCGAGTTGTATTCAAATGGAAATATATATATTTTTTTCATATTCGTCACATACTGTGAATATTATCTTAGTTCTTATATAAAAATTGAGTTATTTATACTATTATTAATTATTTTAGTTTCGACTCTTAAGGGGCCTTGTGAAAATCGGTCCGTTATGGTCCCGATCAATAGTTATATTCACGTGTTATAGATTTTGATTTACATAGACAAAGTGAACTTGCATCAAATGCAAAAATTGAGATCTAGGTGCGATCGTACTTGAAGAAGATGACAGGAGACTGTTGGGGCGGCAACGATCCGGCACCGCCCCGTAAAAATAAATAAATAATTAAATTTGTCCGTACAAACGGACCGTAACAACTATGTGAATTCAACTAAATAATCTTAATCAAACTCGTACCTCAACCGTATGCGGAAGTGTATGAAATCCGTCCGAATTGATGTCGCGCCATCACCGTTGTTGCGTTCATGAAACCTTAGTTCCAAGAAATGAATTCCAAATATACTTTATGATGTCCAATTTATAATTCTTTTGATTTTCTCTAATGGATCTCTCTATCTCTAATCTTAATAGGGCAGAATAAAGAATGAAATATTTTCTCATCATGATATGTACTTGGGACCAAATCGCTTATATAACTACAAAACATATTTTCACAAAAGACATGTCTTTTGGGCTTCCTAATGTGAATCTTCTAATTCAGCCCATCATAAAAAATAGAATCACCACCACATTCTACACATCAAAGGTCCACAACATAATCGACACATTTAATGTTTAATTTTATAACTAAAATTGATGACTATATTATAAACATTTAAATGACAATATTATAATACATAATATTTTACATATAAGTCCAATGTTGAAATAATATTCCAACAGAGACGTCCGTTGGTTCAGCACTGAAGATCCCATACTAATTTGAATCAAAATAACTGGTTCCCACGCCGAATAGTTAAGTGGATTTTAGTGAGTATTATGGATTAGGTTTAGACAGAGACTTTTATCTCTAGTATGGGCTGTGGTAATTTTTTTAGCTTATTGTATACTATGGCTTTAATGTTGAATGAGATCACACGACCGAGATTTGATCTCATCGAGTTAGATAGATCAGATGATTAGAAATCAATGAACCGTTGGTTTATTTAGATGATTGATTAGTATAAATAACCCTTGTAATTAACACATATCATTTAATAGAAAACCACTTATTTTTCGTATAAATCTTGTCAAGATTTATAACAACAAACTCTATTATATCATTTCGTCTTTGTTCTCTATTTTTAAAAAATATGTTTTTGTTTTTGATCAAAATATATATTTTTGTTTTTTAAACCGGGCACCACTTATTAATTAAATATATACTATCTTCAATAAAATAAATCCAAGTCAATTTATCTTTGATATTATGAATATTTATCTTTTAAATTTTAGGTATCGTTTTTTAATGCTAATACGATTTTCCGTGTTAATATATTAATTTTAGTATTAAAACCTCCGTTTAATATTAACATATGTTCCTGATTTCGAGTTAATATATTGTTTTTGTTGCTAATATATTATTTTTAATGTAGATAGCTCATTTTTAGTATGAACACATATCAATCACTTTTAATGGTCAATATAATATTTTTCATGCTAAATATATTATTTTGGATGATAATAAAATTTTGTAGTGCTGACATATCTTTGAAATTATGTTGAAAAGAGGCCTATTAAAAGAAGTTGATATAAGAATCTTTATACAACCCAGCCCATAAATAATGTTGATAATAAATAATTTACCCCAAATTTATATCACTGGAGAAGATGATTCAAGCACACGTTACTCGTTCCAGCTCTCCAGTTCCCCCCATTCCCCCGCTGATGGCGCAGCACCATCCAATCTCCGTCCAATCTCGGAGCGACAGGTGTCTCTCAGCTATAAGCCGCGCTCTCTCTCTCCCTCTATCTATATAAGGGAACCTCTCCTTTTACCGTGGACACATATTCTCTGCCTCTCTTTTTCTTCTTCTCTTCCTCGCGATTTTGCCACATAGATGTAAATCCTGATAACGGATCGGAGTTTGTGGGTGGTAACAATGACGAGGGAGGAGAGAAAGATAAAGAGAACTGGTAGGAGATCGTATAAAGAAGGCATAAGAGCTCGCAATGCTGAGGTTGCTCTCATGGTTTCTTCTTGATCCGGCAAATTCACTCATTTCTGTAGTACGAGGTATGATACTTTCTTTCTTTTTGTTTAGTTTACATTCTTGATCGATTTGTGATTCTTGTTCTTAGATTCAAATCGGGATCCAATTGATGGTTTAAATAAATTAGGGATATTAAACTATTTGAGTAAGTTTGCATACAGATCTAAAAGAAAACAGTTTGCATTCTTAAACTATTTAAATTAGGGATCTTTAACTAATAATAATAGATTTGCTAGTATTTTGTTAATTTGAACATTGAAATAAAAAAAATGGTTTATATTCTCGATCGTTTTGTGATTCTTGTTCTTCGATTCAAATTCGGACGTGTTCTTTTTTAGTTTGAATATGATTTTATTTATTAAATCTTGTTTGATGTGTTTAATTTTGCATATGAATCTGCAAGTAAACAATTTGCATTTTAAATTGTTCAAAGATTCGCTTCTGTGACTGCCGTTTGTATTTGAAACAAAGATGATCGGGATAAAATTGATGCTTAAAACAAATTAGGGATCTTAAGCTATTTGGGTAAGTTTGCATACAGATCTGAAAGAAAACAATTTAAATTAGGGATCTTAAACTAATAATAATAGTTTTTCTAGTATTTTGTTAATTCGGAGTCTCTGACATTGAAATAAAAAATGGTTGTGCAGGTGATGGCTCGGAAATGCAAGCAGCTCTGAAGGATCATTGGCGACTGCGCGGGACAGCGGGATGGAGCACAGGAGCAGCAAAATGGAGCACTAATTAGATTTAATATTTTATAGTTAATTGTTAGTTAGCATTTTATAATTAAAATTAAAATATATTAAATATCATCAACATTGGAGCTTAAATGGAGCAAGGGAGCAGCAATAAAGGAACGAGGGAGCAATGGAATCTATAATGGATGGAGCGAAGGAGCACTAATTAGATTTACTTATTAGGGTTTAGTTTACATTTTTTGTTTTTTTAATTATTAGGGTTTAGTTTTACTTTTTTGTTTTTTTAAATTAAATTATTAGGACTTGGTTTAGTATTAGAATTAGTTAGGATTTCATAAAAATCCCACAAATGGAGCTTCGGAGCAGCTCTAATGGAGCTTAGGAGCAGCATTAATGGAGCTTAGAAGAAGCATTAATGGAGCAATGCAAGGTGGATCGACGGAGCATAGGAAGCATTGGAGCACGCGAATCAGAAATTAGTTAGGATTTTAATTTGGACTAATGTTTGTGTGTGTGCTTTTTTAGTTTTTTTTAATGCAGGTAACTCTGCCTTTGTATTGTTTTTAAAAAATGAAATTGTTTTCATTTTTTAAAAGCAATTCACTGCCGGTCCCAAGCCCGGATAAAAGAGGAGGGTCTGCATTTTATTTTTAAAATATTTGTAATTTCATAATTTTCGGGGTAACTTTGCAAAATGTGTCTTCTTATCTATTTATTTTGGATTATCTGTTTTTTCTTGGAGTCACAAAAACCTGGGGGTTAATTTGTAAAAGTGTAGTGGGTTCTGCCAAAAAAGCTGGCGATTAATTTGCGATATTAAGAAAGTTGGGGGTTAATTTGAATAAATGTTGTAGATTATGCCTACAAAGGTGAGGGTCAATTTGTGATGTTAAGAAAGGTTGGGGTTACTTTGAAAAGGTGTTGTGGGTTCTGCCTAGAATATCGGGAGTTAGTTTGTGATATTAAGTAAGTTGGGGGTTAATTTGTAAAATGGTCTTGCAATGCATCAATTCTTGAGTAAATATTTTTTCATTGTTCAAAGGCATTGTTTTGGAGGGCTATGTGATTTTTCATAATGGACTGGAGAGGATCAAATGCACTTAAAAGTACTGAACAGATGAGTTGTCAGGTTCCTCCTCTCCTCTTGGAGTTCCTCAAGGATGAGTCTTCTCAGTTTAGGTTTGTAATTTCATACATTTTATGGGTAATTTTGCAAAATGTAAGTACATGCATTTCATGGTAATCTTGAGCTCTTTTCTGTTTTGGTTGCGAGAAATGAAAAAAAGGTTGGGTTAATTTGCAAAAGGCTCAATTTAAATTATGCATATTTGTTTGTTTTTATCTTTAATTTTACTTCTTCTCTCTATTTAATTATTTGGGTTTCTCTAACAACGATGACTTAATTGGCTAATTTAGACGAGACCCCCTTGCAAATGATGAGATTTTAATTTCGGTACCGATTTGAACTCTGTCCATTTGGGTTTAAAAACCCTTGATATTTATCTCGTAAAATCTTGTCCTGAAGATAGGAGTACTGGGCAAACATGTGGCATTACGGGTCGGTGGATATTTTCGAGGGTTCGGAATCTCGCCTCGTTACAGGAGTAAAAAGAAAATAAAAGACATAATGCCAGTAATGGATTTGGTTTTTCCTCTTCGACAAGTTTGGAGGATATAAATGGAAGAACTCGAAAATTCCACAAGAACTTATCTTAAGTGCCCAATTTTTGTTAATATTTTAATCTCTCTTGCTAAGAGGCATTGTAAGATTGTTCTCCTCTAGTAAACCGAATACTCGTACTGATAATCTTTTCAAATGGCGAAGTTATTCCTAATGAGATGGGAAATGACGGTTTTGTCCCTCAAATATTTGTATATTCCGAATGCCATGAGTTAGATACTTATATTTTAAATGCTGAACTTGAAGAGTTGCTTGCTCCGCTTCACTTTCACATATTCAAATTTGTCAGGGTGAATTGGTGAAAAAAATAATTAATATTTCCAAGACTATCAACACATTTCTTTTTATCATTTATTTTTTCAACATGCATACTTCACATTGTATTTTTTTAATATTTCCAAATACTCTTACTCATTTATTTTTGTCATCCTCTAAAATCGGCAATACTATTGGATCTCCCAAAAATATAACGAACATAAAATAAAACGTTAATGGGTACACAAACTCGATCTTTTTACATTTGTACTTTTAAAAGAACAAAATTGATATTTTGACTTTTTTTATATGGATATACTAGAAATTATCTCAATTTTTATGATCGTAATCATGAGTTTCTTATAGATATTTATGTTTGTATTAATTATAACAGATTTTAAACATTTTCAAAAGTCCTCATCATTTTACATTAATAATGTGAACCACTACAATTTACTAGGTTCACATTAGATTTATTTTATTCAATTGTCAATCACAATACATGAAAAAATGGGCACCACTTATTAATTAAAAATATACTATCTTCTATAAAATAAATCCAAGTCAGTTTATATTTATATTATAAATATTTATCTTTTAAATTTTTGTATCGTTTTTTTTAATGCTAATTCAATTTTCCGTATTAATATATTAATTTTAGTATTAAAACCTCCGTTTAATATTAAACGTACGTTCCTGATTTCGAGTTAATATATTGTTTTTGTTGCTAATATATTATTTTTAATGTTGATAGCTCATTTTTAGTATGAACACATATCAATCACTCTTAATGGTCAATATAATATTTTTCATGCTAAATATATTATTTTGGATGATAATAAAATTTTGTAGTGTTGACATATCTTTGAAATTATGTTGAAAAGAGGCCTATTAAAAGAAGTTGATGTAAGAATCTTTATACAACCCAGCCCATAAATAATGTTGATAATAAATAATTTACCCCAAATTTATATCACTGGAGAAGATGATTCAAGCACTCGTTACTCGTTCCAGCTCTCCAGTTCCCCCCATTCCCCCGCTGATGGCGCAGCACCATCCAATCTCCGTCCAATCTCGGAGCGACAGGTGTCTCTCAGCTATAAGCCGCGCTCTCTCTCTCTCTCTCTCTCTCTCTCTCTCTCTCTCTCTCTCTATCTATATAAGGGAACCTCTCCTTTTACCGTGGACACATATTCTCTGCCTCTCTTTTTCTTCTTCTCTTCCTCGCGATTTTGCCACATAGATGTAAATCCTGATAACGGATCGGAGTTTGTGGGTGGTAACAATGACGAGGGAGGAGAGAAAGATAAAGAGAACTGGTAGGAGATCGTATAAAGAAGGCATAAGAGCTCGCAATGCTGAGGTTGCTCTCATGGTTTCTTCTTGATCCGGCAAATTCACTCATTTCTGTAGTACGAGGTATGATACTTTCTTTCTTTCTTTCTTTTTGTTTAGTTTACATTCTTGATCGATTTGTGATTCTTGTTCTTAGATTCAAATTGGGATCCAATTGATGCTTTAAATAAATTAGGGATATTAAACTATTTGAGTAAGTTTGCATACAGATCTAAAAGAAAACAGTTTGCATTCTTAAACTATTTAAATTAGGGATCTTTAACTAATAATAATAGATTTGCTAGTATTTTGTTAATTTGAACATTGAAATAAAAAAATGGTTTATATTCTCCATCGTTTTGTGATTCTTGTTCTTCGATTCAAATTCGGACGTGTTCTTTTTTAGTTTGAATATGATTTTATTTATTAAATCTTGTTTGATGTGTTTAATTTTGCATATGAATCTGCATGTAAACAATTTGCATTTTAAATTGTTCAAAGATTCGCTTCTGTGACTGCCGTTTGTATTTGAAACAAAGATGATCGGGATCAAATTGATGCTTAAAACAAATTAGGGATCTTAAGCTATTTGAGTAAGTTTGCATACAGATCTGAAAGAAAACAATTTAAATTAGGGATCTTAAACTAATAATAATAGTTTTTCTAGTATTTTGTTAATTCGGAGTCTCGGACATTGAAATAAAAAATGGTTGTGCAGGTGATGGCTCGGAAATGCAAGCAGCTCTGAAGGATCATTGGCGACTGCGCGGGACAGCGGGATGGAGCACAGGAGCAGCAAAATGGAGCACTAATTAGATTTAATATTTTATAGTTAATTGTTAGTTAGCATTTTATAATTATAATTAAAATTAAAATATATTAAATATCATCAACATTACATTGGAGCTTAAATGGAGCAAGGGAGCAGCAATAAAGGAACGAGGGAGCAATGGAATCTATAATGGATGGAGCGATGGAGCACTAATTAGATTTACTTTCCGTATTTTTAATTATTAGGGTTTAGTTTACATTTTTTGTTTTTTTAATTATTAGGGTTTAGTTTTACTTTTTTGTTTTTTTAAATTAAATTATTAGGACTTGGTTTAGTATTAGAATTAGTTAGGATTTCATAAAAATCCCACAAATGGAGCTTCGGAGCAGCTCTAATGGAGCTTAGGAGCAGCATTGACGGAGCTTAGAAGAAGCATTAATGGAGCAATGCAAGGTGGATCGACGGAGCATAGGAAGCATTGGAGCACGCGAATCAGAAATTAGTTAGGATTTTAATTTGGACTAATGTTTGTGTGTGTGTTTTTTTAGTTTTTTTTAATGCAGGTAACTCTGCCTTTGTATTGTTTTTAAAAAATGAAATTGTTTTCATTTTTTAAAAGCAATTCACTGCCGGTCCCAAGCCCGGATAAAAGAGGAGGGTCTGCATTTTATTTTTAAAATATTTGTAATTTCATAATTTTCGGGGTAACTTTGCAAAATGTGTCTTCTTATCTATTTATTTTGGATTATCTGTTTTTTCTTGGAGTCACAAAAACCTGGGGGTTAATTTGTAAAAGTGTAGTGGGTTCTGCCAAAAAAGCTGGCGATTAATTTGCGATATTAAGAAAGTTGGGGGTTAATTTGAATAAATGTTGTAGATTATGCCTACAAAGGTGAGGGTCAATTTGTGATGTTAAGAAAGGTTGGGGTTACTTTGAAAAGGTGTTGTGGGTTCTGCCTAGAATATCGGGAGTTAGTTTGTGATATTAAGTAAGTTGGGGGTTAATTTGTAAAATGGTCTTGCAATGCATCAATTCTTGAGTAAATATTTTTTCATTGTTCAAAGGCATTGTTTTGGAGGGCTATGTGATTTTTCATAATGGACTGGAGAGGATCAAATGCACTTAAAAGTACTGAACAGATGAGTTGTCAGGTTCCTCCTCTCCTCTTGGAGTTCCTCAAGGATGAGTCTTCTCAGTTTAGGTTTGTAATTTCATACATTTTATGGGTAATTTTGCAAAATGTAAGTACATGCATTTCATGGTAATCTTGAGCTCTTTTCTGTTTTGGTTGCGAGAAATGAAAAAAAGGTTGGGTTAATTTGCAAAAGGCTCAATTTAAATTATGCATATTTGTTTGTTTTTATCTTTAATTTTACTTCTTCTCTCTATTTAATTATTTGGGTTTCTCTAACAACGATGACTTAATTGGCTAATTTAGACGAGACCCCCTTGCAAATGATGAGATTTTAATTTCGGTACCGATTTGAACTCTGTCCATTTGGGTTTAAAAACCCTTGATATTTATCTCGTAAAATCTTGTCCTGAAGATAGGAGTACTGGGCAAACATGTGGCATTACGGGTCGGTGGATATTTTCGAGGGTTCGGAATCTCGCCTCGTTACAGGAGTAAAAAGAAAATAAAAGACATAATGCCAGTAATCGATTTGGTTTTTCCTCTTCGACAAGTTTGGAGGATATAAATGGAAGAACTCGAAAATTCCACAAGAACTTATCTTAAGTGCCCAATTTTTGTTAATATTTTAATCTCTCTTGCTAAGAGGCATTGTAAGATTGTTCTCCTCTAGTAAACCGAATACTCGTACTGATAATCTTTTCAAATGGCGAAGTTATTCCTAATGAGATGGGAAATGACGGTTTTGTCCCTCAAATATTTGTATATTCCGAATGCCATGAGTTAGATACTTATATTTTAAATGCTGAACTTGAAGAGTTGCTTGCTCCGCTTCACTTTCACATATTCAAATTTGTCATGGTGAATTGGTGAAAAAAATAATTAATATTTCCAAGACTATCAACACATTTCTTTTTATCATTTCTTTTTTCAACATGCATACTTCACATTGTATTGTTTTAATATTTCCAAATACTCGTACTCATTTATTTTTGTCATCCTCTATAATCGGCAATACTATTGGATCTCCCAAAAATATAACGAACATAAAATAAAACGTTAATGGGTACACAAACTTGATCTTTTTACATTTGTACTTTTAAAAGAACAAAATTGATATTTTGACTTTTTTTATATGGATATACTAGAAATTATCTCAATTTTTATGATCATAATCATGAGTTTCTTATAGATATTTATGTTTGTATTAATTATAACAGATTTTAAACATTTTCAAAAGTCCTTATCATTTTACATTAATAATGTGAACCACTACAATTTACTAGGTTCACATTAGATTTATTATATTGTTATCAATAATTATAAGATAGTAGATGTTATTTTGTAACTGAAATATTATGGGATTAATTATAGGGATTTATTATGTTTCTATTATTTATTAATTTGTTACTTTGTAACAGACCAATTAAATCTAGCACTCACCCTCTACTATATAAAGACGGTAGTGTATATTGTAATTTCAACTCCATTGAAATGAAACTTGTCTCTTCCAAATTCTCTGTTTATTTTGTTTATTTTTCAACATATAATTGTCTATCAGAAATCAGAATACATATAAATATAATAAATGACAAATTGTTACATGAAATACTAACTAATTAATATATAATACTATGAAATATACATTTTTCGAACTTCAATCTTAAAAATCCATCAATATATATTCGCTTGAATAATAACGTATTATTATTGTTATGTAATTTTTATAACTATAATTATATGGATATTAGGTAATATTAACTACGTTTATATTTGTGTTTTTGTTCAAACAATTTTAATATTACAAATTCCAAAAAATAATCGAAACAAAAACAATATTTTTCTACCAAAACACGAATACCTTCTTACGCTTATAAACATTCATAAAATACTTTTATTCTTTTCAAATGTCGTAAATTTAAAAACATTGTGTTAAATAATTTTGTTTATGTTTTAGCGTTATGAAATTTCGATACTATTATTTTTAATATTTTTCACTGTTACTTATTTGTTATTATGTTTTTTCGTAAAACGGTGATATATCTCGAATATATTTTTGATAAAACATTAGTCATTTGATGTAACATTTAATAAATACATGATTTATAAATAAGTTCTAGCAATCCGATGAGATTAATACAATATGAAAGATGATATTGATATTATCATCATAAAAAATAGTCGGTGTTAAAATGAAAAATGTAGTTACTATACTCGCGAACTATATTTTAATAAGAACTATGTAATTAATGATGTGCGGTAAGTAAATAGGTCATATGGTTCGCTGCTAAAATATTTGATAGTGCATGAATTGTGGTGAACAACAATGCATATATTATTTGTTATTATGTTTTTTTTTCGTAAAAACATGATATATCTCAAATATATTTGTTAAAACTTTACTCATTTGTTGTAACATTTAATAAATACATGATTGTATATTAGTGAGTTCTAGCAATATGACGAGATTAATACAATATGAAATTTAAGATGAGAGATTGATATTATTATCATAAAATTAGTTATTATACTCGCGATTATTATCCTAGTTATATTTATGAGAAAAGCTCGATATTGTTCTCTTGATCATTTACCCCCCTAAAAAAAATTCTGTCTACTTAACTCCTTCCAATTTTTTTTTTTTTTAATCTTTTGGAAAAAGTATATTTTTAATCAGAACTACGTAATTAATGATGTCTAGTAAATATATAGGTCATATGAGTCATTGTTAGAATATTTTGGTAGTGCATGAATTATTGAGAACAACAATACATATATTATTTGTTATTATGTTATTTTCATTAAATTGTGATAAATCTCAAATATATTTGATAAAACAATAGTCATTTGCTGTAACATTTAGTAAATACATGATTGTATATAAATGAGTTATAGCAATACAATGTGATTAAATACAATACGGAATATGAAATTTAAGATGAATATTGATATTATCATCAGAAAAATAATATTCGATATTAAAATGAAAAATATAATTAATATACTCGTCACAATTATTATCCTAGTTGTTTTATGAGAAAAGTTCGATAATATTCTCTTTATCATTTAGCCCCCCTCAAATATTATTCTGTCCACTTAACTCCTTCCATTTTTTTTCACAATAAAACAAAATTGTGGCCGTTGATTCGAGCCCGTCGCCACGGCCACAACGTGAAATTCTAACCACTAAACTACAACCACTTCAGTCTTCAATTTTTAATTTATTAGTTCGAGTA
Source organism: Luzula sylvatica (assembly GCA_946800325.1). NCBI lineage: Eukaryota > Viridiplantae > Streptophyta > Magnoliopsida > Poales > Juncaceae > Luzula > Luzula sylvatica. Next base: position 26,740,857 of record OX326958.1, on the reverse strand, counting down.
GACTCGAGACTCAAATCTTTTATCTAGTTTAGTGTACGCATTTCTTTATTTTGTTTCTGGTTCTTATAATTAAACTATACTTTTACAAATAAAATCTAATAAGATTATAAATCCTGATAAAAAAAAAAAGAAAAAAAAGAAATCTAACTCTATATATTAGCTCAGGCCCAATTTGTGTATGATTCATGGCCCAGTCATGATCATTAAAGGTGCCCAAGGGCCTTTTCGAACAAAAAAAAAATGATCATTAAAGGCAATTATCCATCCATCTACCATCTTTCTTCCCCTGAATCGCGTTTCAGATTTAAGAAGCTATAGCCGTATCCACGGCAATGAAAGTAGGAAGATGAACGAGTGACCGAATACCGAGCTTCTTTGACCTGTGCTTGCCTCTCCAAGCTTTACTGATAACAATGACAATTCCATTACTTCACACCACCTCTTTACCACCTTCTAAGACCTCCATTCATGGTTCTTCTAAGCTTTCTCCCCTCCCTACTTCTTGTTGCTGCATTTCAACACCTCTGGTAACCCACGCCACCAAATCCTGTTCACCAAAGACGCCCGTAAAAAGGGAGAACCTCTCAATTGAAGATGCATTGCACATGTTCGAGAAAATGCTGCGAGTAGAGAAAGGCGAGCTCCATCCATCCGTGGATTCATTCAATAGCCTCCTGAAGAATATTTACCAGATGGATTACCATGATAACCAGCATTTCACCTTGATTTCTCTCTTTAATCGCGTGAGTCTCGAATACGTGGTCTATCCAAACGAGCATACTTACCGGATACTAATCGACTCTTGTTGCCGTGTTAACCGACTCGACCTCGCTTTTGCTTTTTTCGGCCGGTTACTCAAGGATGGGCACAGAGCTGAAATAATATTTTCATTGAATTTTCTATTGAGGGGTTTTTTCGTGGAGAAGCGGGTATTAGAGGATGCAGGCGAGGTGTTCGACAAAATGCCTATGATGGGGTTCCAGTCTGACGTGATTTCGTGCACCAATTTCATGCATCGATTGTGCAGAATGGGAGCGATAAGCAAAGCAGAGAAGTTATTCCATACAATGATCTCGAACGGTCCTCAGCCCGATACAGTGACGTGCAATACTCTTTTGAATGGATATTGCAAGAGTGGAAAGTTGAGAAAAGCCGAGGCATTGTTCTGTACAATGGACGATTTGGGGATTCCATGTAATGTCAGGACTTACAACACGCTTGTCGATGCATTTTGCAAACAAAAGGAATATCAAAAAGCCGAAAATTTGATACTCGAAATGGTTTCGAAAGGATTGAAACCGAATGTGGTGACGTATAACATGCGTGTTGATGGATTTTGCAAACAAATGGATTTTGAAAAGGCTGAAAAATTGATACTCGAGATGGTTTTTAATGGATTGAAGCCGGATGTGGTGACGTATAGCATGCTCGTTGATGGATTTTGCAAACAAAAAGAATTTGAAAAAGCAGAAAAATTGGTACTCGAAATGGTCTCTAATGGATTGAAGCCGAACGTGGTGACCTATAGCACGCTTGTCGATGCATTTTGCAAACAAAAGGAATTTGAGAAAGCAGAAAAATTAGTAGTTGAAATGGTTTCTAATGGATTGAAGCCAAACGTGGTGACCTATAGCATGCTTATTGATGGGTTTTGCAAACAAGAGGATTTTGAAAAAGCGGAAAAATTGATACTCGAAATGGTTTCTAATGGATTGAAGCCGAACGTTGTGACCTATAGCACGCTTGTTGATGCATTTTGCAAACAAAATGAATTTGAAAAGGCAGAAAAATTGATGCTCGAAATGATTTCTAAAGGTTTGAAACCGAATGTAGTCACGTATAACACACTTGTCGATGGATTTTGCAAACAAAAGGAATTCGAAAAAGCTAAAAAATTGATACTCGAAATGGTTTCTAAAGGATTGAAACCGAACGTGGTGACTTATAACACACTTGTCGATGGATTTTGCAAACAAAAGGAACTTTTAGAAGCAGAAAAATTGATAATTGGGATGTTTTCTAAAGGATTGAAACCGAACGTGGTGACCTTCAACACGCTTGTTGGTGGATTTTGCAAACAAGGGGATTTCAAAAAAGCTGAAAAATTGATGCTTATAATGTCTTCCAAAGGATTAAAACCGGACGTGGTGACCTATAGCGCGTTCGTTGATGGATTTTGCAAACAGGGTAAACTTCAAATGGCAGAAAAATTGATACTTCTAATGGCTTCCAAAGGATTGAAACCGAACGTGGTGACCTATACTTCCGTTGTCGATGGATTTTGCAAACAAGGCGAACTTGAAATGGCAGAAAAATTGATACTCGAGATGGTTTCGAAAGGATTGAAACCGGATGCGGTGACCTATAGCACGCTCGTTAACGGATTTTGCAATAAAAAAGAATTTGAAAAAGCTGAAAATTTGATACTCGAATTGGTTTTTAATGGATTGAAACCGGATATGGTGACATGTAACATGCTCGTGGATGGATTTTGCAAACAAAAGAAATTTAAAAAAGCAGAAAAATTTATACTCAAAATGGTTTCTAACGGATTGAAGCCGAACGCAGCCACCCATAACATGCTTCTCGATGGATTTTGCGAACAAATGGAATTTGAAAAAGCTGAAAAAATGATACTCGAAATGGTTTATAAAGGATGGGAACCGAATCTGGCGACGTATAACAAACTTGTCGATGGATTATGCAAACAAGGTGAGCTAGAAAAGGCAAAAAATGTGATACACGAAATGGTTTCTAATGGACCGGAACCGAATGTGGTGATCTTCAACACACTCATCAATGGATTTTGCAAACAAGGGGAAATGGAGAAGGCAAAATTGCTAGTACACGAGATGGTTTGCAAGGGACTCGAGCCAAATATCGTTACGTATACTACAATTGTCGATGGACTATGCAGCAAAGGGAGAACCGGTGAGGCGGAGGAATTGTTAAAGACGATTGCGTCTAGAGGATATAAATTTAATTCGATAATATATAATACGCTCATGCTAGGTTTAGTCGTGAAAGAGGAGTGGGATAAGGTCGAGGAGATATTTTATACAGCGGTTTCTCGTGGACATCGACCTAACGGTGCGATGTATAGCACGCTCGTATCGGTATTGTACAAGAAGGGAGATATGCAAAAGGCCGAAGAGTTATTGATTGAAATTATTTTTAGAGGGCTTTTAGACGACCCTAAAATGTACAATACAGTTATTGCTGTGCTGTGTAAAAATGGGGTATTAGAGCATGTAAATAATTTGTTGCTCGAAACCTTTGATAAAGGCCTGTAATCAATTCTTAATTCTTTTTAAGTATATCTCATTTTATATTTTTATTTATATTTTTGTTGATTTTACTATTGAATATTCTGCTCAAGTGATGCTTACTGTTGTTAATTGTTTGGAGGCTTCTCCAAAGATTTTGAGAAAAACAATATGTAATTTAATTTTGTGAAAAATTAATCTAAAAAACAATATGTAATTTAATTTTGAGAAAAATTAATGTTTTTTTGACAAAAAAATCAAACAACAATATTGAATTACATAATTTTAAAAAACATCAAATTCACCCTTCATGCTTGTATTGTTATCCGACACTCTGTTTACCACTATTCGACTGAGCATTTCATACTAGTTAGATCTCCGGAAGATCCACGTACCATCCCACCAACAAACCCACAAAATTTTACTAATAGACACGTGTCAATCTCCACTTCACCCTCTTCACAGATCCCTTTTTTCCGTAAACTTTCGTTAACTTATCAACGTGCAAAAGCAATTATTAAAAGGGCAAAAATGATGTGGGACAGAGCGGGCGGTTTCTTTCCTTCGTCATGCCAAACGTTCAAATTCAGCCCCTTCCTCAAGAAAACTTTCTTCATCTAATAATGAAGCAAGTCACTTTATAAGGTTATATTATATACAAAATGACTCGTTACAGGGTTTTTAAAATCTATTTGATTCGTAAGAAATTCGGGGTTACTATGAATGGGCTTATTTTTATATGTTCGTAACCTCTCTCCTTATCATAAAACTTTTGATAGTAGATATTTGCTTAATACAACGAAGAAACCCTAGTTCTTACCCCCAATTATTCTTCGAACAAATTCGTGCAAATTCGATCGGATTCGAGCGTGTTTTACTGAGATCAGTTCGGTTTCCCCTCAATTTTGCGAACTATTTCATCTCGCATCGCGATTTTTTGCATCGATTTGGGGTTTTTCGATTTCGGTGTTTTCCGACCTTGATTGGGAGACTTTTGTCGATTTAACAGGCGGATCCGAGGCGTTTTCGGTGTGATTCGTGTAGATCGATTTCGAGTCGAGAACGGAGGTTTTGATTTGCAATTTTCATAATCGGATTGATAATTTTCTACTCGAGATATTATTCATCGGTTTGATTCCGAAGGAGATTCGAGTTGGAAAAGAGGAGTCCGGAGTGCTGGTATAGAGATTTATCCATTGGAGAGTTGTGGAATCGTTGTTTTGTACGATCTGTTCCGAAGGAGGAGATAAAGAGGTCCTTTTGGAGAAATTTGTGGTGTTAGTTGATTGTAAACACGTCAGGCTTGTCTTTTTGTTCTAGTTATTGCTTATTGTTAGGCCTTATTTGAAGTTTTTGGCCTTTTAAGCTATTAATTAGGCGTATTTATTGTTTTTTTTGTACTTCTAAAATCCTGTGATCAGATTTGAAGAAAAAAGAAAGATGTCAGTATACTTTAAGTTTAAAAGTGCGAAAGATTTCAATTCAATTGCAATTGAAGGTCAATTTATCTCGATTGGCACATTGAAAGAAAGAATTTTTGAGTTGAAGCATTTGGGGCGAGGCACTGATTTTGACTTGGTTGTCTCCAACGCTCAGACAGAAGAAGGTTGGTTCTTTCTCCATCAAAGGAAAAGCCAAGATTTATATAGTTATCTTTTAATGTATCGGTTGCATTTTGAGTTGTTAGATTCAAATGTTGATGATTGTTTGAACACTTCTATTTGGATTTTATTTTTGCATTTGTATTTTTTTCATTTAATTTCTTTCAAGATCATGAGATATAATTTAACCTCTGTTACATTAACATTGTAATAAGCTACTTATACACAAAATGGTCGATATATTAGTGATCACACATTTTCAAATTTCAAAACACAACATGCTCATTTTAAATTTACTTGAGATATTTTCAACACATGAAATTAGAAATGAGTTTTGGGTTTTTCAGAGTACACGGATGAAGCTGCAGTGATTCCCAGAAACACATCTGTGTTAATTCGTCGAGTTCCAGGTCGTCCTCGCAAGGCTATCGTTGCAGAACCAGAAGAGTACTGTCTTTTTTCAATTTTATGTTTTCATTTGAATTTTCTTATATATTTTTTGCACTTGTTTGTTTATTATATTCGAATCCCTTCTATATGCAGGGTGAAAGCTGTACAGAATAATTATATACCAGATATCACTCCACCTAGTAGCAACTTTGTCACGGAATCGTATACCATGAATGTAAGTACAAAAAACCTTCGCTTTATTCTCCATTACATTTTTAAACCCTAAACCCTGATTTGTACAGGTTCAGGAATCTGAATGGGACGACTTTGGGAATGATCCATACGCATCGATCCCCGAAGCCAACCAATCACAATCGTTCAATCCTGTTATGGATGTTACCACCGCTAATAAAATTGATGAAGAAAGCAAGATTCGTGCTTTAGTCGAGACTCCTGCACTTGACTGGACCAGGTTTGTCACACTCTATTCTCGTCTTATTAGCTTCTAGTTTTCGGAAACTTTTTGAATGTGTTTGTTAATTTACCTTTTTGCCCTTGGTGCAGTCAAAATGATGGATATAGAGGTGGAAGAGGGTTTGGTCGTGGTGGCGGACGAATGATGGCTGGCCGTGGCTTCGGTATTTCCTCTCTCTCTTTCTCTCTTTCTCGTACATTATTATTCATTTATATTTAATAATTTATATTGATTTATTTATTAAGGTCGTAATGGTGGTGGTGGTGGTGGATTTGAGAACAGAGCGCCTCCTCCAGGTTACGTGTGTCACAGATGCAAAGTTTCTGGTAAAACATGATCCCCAATAAATCCTCTATTTTTAATTACATCATAAACTCAAATTATATCCAAATTAATGGAATTATTATTAATATATTTCTTTGGCAGGTCATTTTATACAGCATTGCCCTACAAATGGAGACCCCACATACGACGTGAGACGAGTCAAGCCTCCAACTGGCATTCCCAAGTCCATGCTCATGGCCACTCCTGATGGCTCTTACTCGCTCCCAAGTGGCGCTGTTGCCGTCCTCCAACCCAACGAGTAAGTACCAACATATTTAATTTCTACAATAAAATGAATGTATGAAATATTCGAGTCTAATTTGATGATTTTATAATTAGGGCCGCGTTTGACAAGGAGATGGAAGGAATGCCGAGAACGATAAAGGCATCAAAAGTCGCGTCAGAGAATATTCCAGCGAATCTGCGTTGCCCATTATGTAAAGAGGGTATGAAAGACGCGGTGTTGACGAGCAAGTGCTGCTTCACTAGTTTCTGCGACCAATGCATTCGTGATTACATTATAAACAACTCGAAATGCGTGTGTGGCGCAACGAATGTTCTCGCGGACCATCTTATACCGAACATGACGTTAAGAGCGAATATAAAAGACATACTCGAGTCTGCTACTAGCAGCACGGAAAATAAATCCGGGAGTTTGGTGCAGGTGCAGGATTATCAATCCATGGTGCCGCAGGTACAAAATAAGGTGGTTGGTTCTGGTTCGTCTCCAGTTGTTTCTGCTGGATCGAAAGAAGAGAGTAAGGGACCCTCTGTACTTGTGGAGGATAATACTCCTGAATTAATAAATGGTGCTGAGAATGGTAATAATTCAGAGATTCAGTTGAAGAAGAAGGGTGATGTTGGTGGGAACTCAACTCCTGAATCTAAGACTGGGATAGAAACTGAAAAATCCCCTGATAGATCTTCTCCTTTGGTTAAAGACTCCTTGGAAATTACTAATAATCATAATAGGCCCCCCATTGCAGACCCAGGTATTTTTTCCTTCTTTCTTTTATTCTATATTCTTTTTCAAAATTGTAATTTTTTACTGATAAATGAAATTGATTTGGGTGGACCATTTCAGCGAAGAAAAAGAAGAAGAAGAAGGTGCGACCAACTCAAGAAGAGATGCAATGGAGAGGAGGGTATGTTGGGGATATGGGAGGAGGCATGGTTGATAATGGGTTTGGAGGAATGCAGATGGGAGGTCCGGGATTCAACCCGTATTTTGGGGGAGGAATGCCCGTTATGGGAATGGATCCTTATATGGCACCTGGTCCCCATTTCGGGGGACCCATGCCCCACTTCATGGGCCTCCCTCCTCACAATCCGTTCATGCCACCTGTCCACGATCCTTTTATGGGCCAACCACCTTTCATGATGCCTCCTGGCCCTCCTAGGTAGATTCTACTCTCCTAATTTATTCTTCTAGGGTTTAATTATCCTTTTATTGTCGTGCTAATGAGTGTGTATGTATGTGAAGGGATCTTGCGGAGCTGGCAATGGGAGGTGTTGGAATGAACATGGGGCCGCCACCTGGCATGCGATGGGAGGAGAATAATATGAATTTTGAGCCCAATAGAAGGCCTGAAATGAGGAGAAAGAAAGAGATGGATATGTACTCTGAAAGGTAAGGTTAATATTTTATACCAAGTATATTTTTGAATAAATAAAAGTAAATTATTAAATGTGGTTCGATAACGGAATGGAATACAGGGAGAGAAGGGATGAGTCTACGAGAGATACAGAGCCGAGACGTGGGGAGAGAAGGGATGAGTTATCAAGAGATAGGGGGGAGTCGAGACGGGAGAGAAGGGATATATCGAGGGAGAGGGAGCCGAGAAAGGAAAGGAGGGAGTCACAGGCACAGTACCAAAGTGCTAGAGATGGTACCTCTGTGAATCACAAGCCCGTATGTACTTTTGCATCGATTTGTTTGTGTACTTTTTCATTTTATTATTATTATTATAGTTGCTATTTTGCCCGTGTTTTTAAACGGGTGTGTCGAATTGCTATATAGCTAGCTGGCAGAGCCATATTCCATGGATATTGTTCATGGAGATTGTTTTGAACTACCATGAACAAATCCTGGATGAAGTTCTTTTATTTTCATTATTCATTTAATCATGGGTTTAGAAATTAATTGCCATTATTGTTAGCTGTTTCGGACACGAGTGTGTTGGAGGCTATGCTTGCACTTCCCTGTAAAGTAAATAGAAAAGAACTATTTTGTTAGATTATATCATCCATTTTGTTCAAATTAAATGGGCCGAGAAGTATAGCTTATAAATTGGGCCGGGTTTTAAACGGGCTGGCAATTAGAGTCCAAATAAATCTTTTTGACACGTGCTCTTTTAAGAGGTCACGTGCTAACATTATTTATCTTTTTTATTATCGCAGAAAATATCTTCGTCATCGTCTGCTCGCCCAGCTTATCCATCCGAGCGAACAGAGAGGTCGGAAAGGGCACCTTCAGTACACGACCGCCATGGCAAGTTCCTCCCCCGCGAGTCTTCCCGCCAGCACTCTCCTCGCCGCTCTAAGAGGTCGTCCTCCGATCTCGAGGAGGCGGCGGCGTCGCCTCCGGCCACCACTGCCGATCCTGCATCGAAGAAACAAAAAGGAAGCGTTTTCTCTCGAATTAGCTTCCCGGAGGTAGCCGATCCGAGCAAGAAATCAAAGAAAACGGAGAGGAGTTCGGTGGAAGCTCCGGTGAAGAAGAGCAGAGGGAAGGAGGAGCGATACGAAGCGGCGCCGGCGGTGGAGAAACCAAGCAGGGAGGAAACGAGGTATGGGAGGAGGGGCAGTAGTTACGACGACGAGGAGTCGAGCGACGAAGACATACATTTCAAGAGGAGATCTAGTCGCAGAAAGGAGGCGATCGCCGTAGAAGAGGAAGAAGAGGAGCAGAGGAGGAACTCCAGGCGGTCCTCCAAGGACCGTCGTTATACTTCGTCTAGCACTAGCAGCAGACACCGAGCTTGATTTTTAGTCTTTGTATTAATAAGTTAGAGAGAGATGAAGTGAGAGAGAGAGGAAAGGTAGAGGCCCGTGACTTGTTGGGCTAAATTGTTGTGCGTGAAATACCAGGCCCTTTTATGTAGTGTGTATTATTATTATGAATGTTCTGTTTAATACATCAAATTAATTAAGTTCAATGGATAGTTTATTTCGATATTTCTTTGCTTAGAGTGTGATTTTCACCTACCTGATTCCCCTAGAAATTTTATTATTTGTTTTTGGGGTTGTCATTTAATATAATTTGGAATTATAGATTTAAGAAAGTCCATAAATAATTGATAAAATAAAAACAGATTTTTATTTATTTAATAATTATTTGGTTAATAAATAATTTAAATTTGAGTAACGATATTGACTCAAAATGCAAAAAAGTAATAATATAAATAGTATGAAATTTAATAATGAAAGTAATTTAATAAATAATATAAAAAATAGTTTAGCATAAACATAAATATAATTTTTTTTACCATGTTTAAAAATACCAATTATATTTGATAGGTGTTTATAAATTTAAGAAGTTATTTAAATGGATAAAACTAATTTTTAATTTTTACTATTTTTCTAAAAATTTAATATTGAATTTGTTTGATTAAAAACACAAGTTTGAATTTGTTTGATTAAAATCACAAATAGAATCACCTTAGTATTATATGAGTTTCTTATATTTATAATTTCTTAAAAATAAATAATAATATTTAAAATTTTATTTTGTAAATAAAATACTCAAAATTGTATAATAAAAACATGCATTTTTTTCATTGTATTTTTTATATAATATTTTTTCAAATTCAAATTATGGTGTAGATTTCTAAAATTAAAACAAATATATTTGGTGTAGATTTCTAAAATTAAATTTCTAAAAAAAATACTAATATATGTTGTATGTTTTTAATATTACATATTAAATTATTAGTACTTCATATGTTAAATTTTCATCTTCTATCATATTCACATATGATCATGTTATCTTATGTGAAATGATGAAATAATTTTTGTGTAGCATGAATCTAGCCAATAATAATAGTCGATATCATTAATGTAGTATGATATGGTTTTTTAAAAATGTTTTAAAACAATTTGTAAAATAACAAACACTTAGATGGTTACAAAAAAAATATGATTATAGAAAATTAATGATTAATCAATGGTCTAAATGTTGCAACATATCATAATTCAATGGTCGAAATGAGTACGATTATATAACACAAATAAATTATCAAAAAATAAATTCAAAATAAAGGGGTCGGTAAATTAAATGTCAGTTACTAATGGTCTCATAGTTCGGATGGTTATGTGTTTTGACACAAGATTCATAAGTTGTGAGTTTGAGTCCTGTTGACATCATATAAAAATTGAACTAAAAAATGAGCACGATTCGTGATATATGATTCTCTTAAAAAAAAAATTAAATGTCAGTTCTCTTCCAATCTATTAAGTCCTTTTCATAAATATTTTTCCTTAATTTATTTACGTCCTTATAAACCATTTTGAAAACTTAAATATATCTAAATAGAAGATTGTCATCGAAGTTTAAATTAAATTAATAAATATCAATCTACATGCTCTACTTTAACATTCCTCCCTCCTGACATTTCAATTTGCTAGTTATTTTCTCAATGATTCTTACGTAATTTTCTTTAGAAGGGCTTTTATAGTGAAGTGACAATTCTAAGTTGTACGAAAAAAATTCAATTTTTTAAATATAGTTTTCGTATCTCCATCAGATATGTTTTCTAATATAATCACAGTGATGACGTTCCAATTCTTGTTTGGAAAGTCAAAGTTAACAATTAATTAATATATAATTAGTATTTGTTTGAATTAATATTTTTTAATTAATGATAATTAATTATCAATTATATGAATCTTGTTAAGTATTATGTTTATTAAGTATGTTCATTAAAATATAAAGTATATGTGGTCAAGGGTGTTCGAACGGTTCGATTTATTCGGGTAACGAACCAAATCGGTTGAATTTGGTTGAATTAGTTCGTTTTTTCAGTTTATTTAATTCGGTTCGGTTGAAAAAATGGTATTGCTCGATTTATTCGGTTTAATTTTGGTGTTTTGAAATCGGTTAAACCGAACCGACCGAATAAATCTCATTTTTCATATTTTTTAATATGTTAATGTTAAAATATAAAAAAACAAAAAAATAATTTTATAAAATAAATAAAATAATTTTTTATAATATGTATTTATGAATGTATTTATAAATAAAATAAATAAAATATAAATTTTCTTATGAATGTATTTTTGTTTTAAAATTATAATGTTTTTATTCGGTTCAACCGAAACCGAATAACATGTCGGTTTATTCGTTTAGGAAGTTAAACGGTTCTTTATAAATTGTTTTGATTTTATTCGATTCGGTTTGAATCGAATTGACCAAATAAACACATATGTGGTGGTAAAATCTAGAGGCAAATAACATTAGTATGATCAAATTGATCAAATTTGGAGACAAGTTGCATCTTCCTCCAAATTTGGGCGTAATCCTCTTCAACAACACACAGGGTTCGAAACTACGAGGCTTAAAGTTGAAAATCCTCTTCATACATTTATCATTTTTTATTTATTTATTTTTTCTTCAAAAAAATAATAATTTATGAAGAATGAAAGGCTCAGATCATATCACAAGAATCAATGAACGGCTGATATTCAAGTAGCTAGTTATTTAGTCTGTTTTCAATATGCGGCTGAGATTCAGGAGTTTGTTAAGTGTGTATGATTTAGATCCAGTCTATAAACCCATGTAATCAGTTAGTTAATCAATGAATTAAGAAAACAGTTTTCTCTTATTCAATCTCTTAATCATCTTAATATTTATGTTTAAATTCAATTTGTTTGCGTTCGATCTAATTCGATTAATTTTCAGACTACAATCAAATAAACATTAACGAACTATCTTGAATTGAACCTAAACAAACATGAAATTTCGACCTCAATTAATGGTCATAGGTTGATGAGTTATTGAATTGTAAACAAATAAAACTCTTATTTTACACAATAGTGGGCCGGATTACAAATGGATTCGAGTCGAGTAGAGATGAGCTGGTAGTTCTAATTGACACCGCTCTCCCACAATCGACACACGTGGACTAAAGAACAAACACGTGTACATCCCCTTCTTATTCCACGTATTTTTCACAACCGCATCACCTTGGATCTATATATAGATAACGCCATTTGCAAGTTCGCAACTTAGTTCATTCTCCGTAATACCTTAACTAATCTTAAAATTCACAAATGAGTCAAGGTCAGCCGAGGAGGCCCCAAGGAGGAGGGCAGGAAGATGCTATAAAATACGGTGACGTGTTTGCCGTGTCGGGTGACTTGGCAAGGCAACCCATTGCACCTCAAGATGCAGCCATGATGCAGTCGGCAGAGAGCACGGTGCTCGGACAGACCCAGAGAGGCGGTCCGGCCTCGGTCATGCAATCCGCTGCTACTCTAAACGAGCGCACCGGAGTTGTCAGTCATGACCAGGCTAGTGATATTCCTTGTGATCAAGGTGTCTCCGTTACCGAGATTGTTGTACCCGGTGGCCGTGTCGTCACCGAGTTTGTTGCTGGCCAGGTAGAAGTTCATTTCAGACTTTCATGTAAACTTTTTTGATAAAATAACATGATGGTATGGTTTAGGCAGTAGGACAAGTGATGGAAACAGATGCTTCACAGTCTCGTGTGCCCGAAGGGGCAAAGATAACAATAGGCGAGGCCCTCGAAGCGGCTGCGTTGGCGGCAGGAGATAAACCGGTGGAACAAAGTGATGCTGCGGCTATTCGTGCGGCTGAGGCAAGAGCCACGGGATCAAATGTAACTATGTCAGGTGGTCTTGCGGCTCAAGCGCAATCTGTAGCTGATGCTAATGCTACCGTTACTCGCGACGAGGACAAAGCCAAGCTAGGAGATATCCTCTCGGTAAATATTTATTGATAGTATCTTTTTGTGTTATTAATTCGAATTGAGTTTTAAAAAAAAAAAAAAAAAAAAAAAAAAAAAAAATTCGAATTGAGTGAATTAATTATGGTATGTAGGATGCGACGGTCAAGTTGCCAGCTGATAAGGTGGTGGATAGGGAGGATGCGGCGAGAGTAGTGGGGGCAGAGATTCGTAACAAGCCAGACATGACGACTACTCCTGGTGGCGTGGCTGCTTCTGTGGCGGCCGCAGCTCGGCTCAATCAGGATAGACAGTAGATTATTTACATTGTAAATGTTTTTGTAGTGTTATGTTTCTACGGGTTGTGTTTTGGTATCATGTATTTTGCTTGTGTTTTGGTTCCATGTATTTTGCTTCTTAATGTATGATACGATAAGAGTAGGATAATTATAATATGAGCCTACGGGCATTTCCTTGCAAAAAAAAAAAAAAAAAAATTATAACATGACCCTCAAAACCCCTCAACATTCTTTATATTACCCATTAATTATTAATTAATGTCAATTAATAATTAATTAATATGATAATTAATTAAAAAAATATTTGATTAACGATTAATTGATATTGATATTGAAAATTAACATCAACTATTAATTATTAATTAATATTAATTAATAATTATTAATTAATATGATAATTAAGAAAAAAAAAAAAAAATTTCATTAACAATTAATTGATGTTGAAAATTAATGATTAATTGATATTGAAAGTTGTTTCTCTCTCGCTTGCTTCTCTCCTGTCGTCGCACGACGCACTGTTCTAATCTGATCCGATATGAAAGCTTGCCGATGAGTTTAGCTCGAGGTATAATATTCTTTTTCATCTTATTTCTTTGATTCTTTTTAGATTTTTCGACTTACCTAATTGTATTGATTATATATTCGATCACAAATTGTTCGATGAAAAGCACCCAACATTCTTGCTGTTATTTTGGATGATTGACTTCTACATAAACTAATTGTATTGTTTATATGTTCGATCACAAAGTGTTCGATAAAATGCATCCAATATTTTTGTTGTTATTTTGGATAATTCAATTTCACGTCAAATTAGTTACCTAATTGTATTGATTATATACTCGATCGCAAGCTGTTCCACACAAGCTGTTCGATGAAACGCATCCAATTTTTTTGCTGTTATTTTGGAGTTCTAAATCGTACCTCTTTTCCCACGCCCGCACGATTCGACACCTTGCTCGAAGCACCGATTTGTCGAATACAACCGGATTTCTTCCGGTTTGTCCTTCGATCTCCCACGAACTTGCTCCCGTTTGATCACAGCGAAAGGTTTGAGTCGGAACCTCTCTAATCGCATCCACCGCAAGCTTTCGTCTTTCGGTTACGCGCGATTCTCCTAAAATCGCCGTAAACTTGCTCAAGATCAACAATCTCTAATGATGATTTCTCTCTTCTTGACTTGTCTCACATCACTGGGATTACAAAATTAGACTTTTAGTGAAAAAACAACTAATGTTTTGACGGTCATACTTGAGTTGATGGACATTGCAAACTTGCAGTTTCACTAAATTAGATTTGTAATTTTGACCTCTTAATTTAGACTATTTTGGTATAATTAGCTGTCTTTGCAAATTGGCCTGTGAAAACCCAAATTGTGTTGGAACTTTTGATTGTCAGTTACTTCACTTGTAAACTGACCACACAAATTAGACCTTGTTGGTATAGTTGGATTGGTGAGGGAAGGTTCTATGGGAATGGAAAAACCGTATGAATGGATGTGATTATCTTTTTCATGACCATTTCCGTTTTCAAGGGAATTTTTTTTAATGATTAATTAGCATGTACCATTGTTGATACGTTGAAATTAACAGTTAATTTTGTTTTTCTGTGTTAATTGGTTTTCTTGTTACCCGCACTAACTTTCGTCGAAATATGTATCAAGGATGGAAAAGAGTAGTAGCGGGGACAAAGTAAAATTTCCCAATAAAAAGTACGACCGTGCATTGAACACAATTTCTATTGCTTAAAGAGACCTTACATCCCAAAAAATAATAATTTATAATTTGATAATATTAGTTTTCTGAATAAAAATGAATTTATTATTTATAATTTAATTATCCTAATTATGATTATAAAAATCTTAAAAATTACAATAATTTAGATGGTTCAATTATAGTTATAATTTTGTTATTTATGATGTATTTTCGTTTTTCATTTTTTATTTAATAATTGCTACTTCTTCATTTATGATGTTTATTTTTAATTTTTTGTGACGATGTATTTTTTCAATGGTTGCGATCACGAATGTATGTTCCAAATTATCCACAATAATTAAAATAATTATTAGTAATTTTTATACATAATATTTAATTTTATGTATGTCTTTTCACTATTTTGTTTGCAAGAGGAGCAGAAAGATCCTCCCTGGATATATTATAGGAAATAATAAAATCCGGACGACCCGACTGAATATTGTTTTTTAAATTCAATGAATCATTTTTTCATTATTTGTAAGCTTTCTTTTTTATTTAATATGTTTCTTAATAAAATCCGATCTTACGATCCGACTCGGACGATTCAGACCCGACTCGACCGATTCTTACTCTACGGGCATCAGACGACTCCGATTCCGACTTTCAAAACTATGATCTTAACAGGTGGACCAACCGAGCCAGTGTCATTCTTCATCTTGAATGGAAAGGCTTCGCCGCGACCATTGACGAGCTCACCTGATTCTAACTCCTCAAACGGAGCAGGCAAGTTCAAGTCGAATTCTAGCACGATCTTCTCCTCCTCGACGATTTCTGGAACCAAACTCTCTGGAGGAGCAACCACTAATGGCCTGTGTCTCCTCATGTGGCCTCCCAACGCTCGTCCAGAGATAAATTCCGCTCCGCAAATTGAACACTCATGGATCTTATTTACTTTTTTCGAAGCCGTACTAGTAGATGTACCAGCTATACTAGTACCGCTAACTGCAGGTGTTGGGAGAGAGGTCACGGGGCCAGTCATGTTAAGAAAAGTATTTGTAGTAGTACTGTTGTTTTTCTCTTCGGTGCCAGGTGGAGAGATCTTGAGCTTCTTCTGACTCGCACGGTGACCTCCAAGTGCTTGAAACGAGCTAAATGTTTTGTTGCAACGTCGGCACTCATAAGTCGACTGAATGGGAGGATTCTCAGTCGGACCATGAGATTGTAAAATGAGACAATTGACCATTTCTTCGTCATCCGGGGTGAGACAATCGCGATCGCCCGAGCTAGACATAGAAGCCGTTGTTTCCTCGACGGGATAGCTTTGTGTTGAGTGATGGATCGTCGTAGTTCGTGGCCTTTTCGTGCGCTTGCCCTTCTTCACTATGTTTCTGATGAGTATATCTTCTTTAGTTTCCATTTGTGGGGGACTGGAGGACGAAAAGTGGAGAGAGAGAGAGAAGAAGACTAAGAGGGGTGTGGGGTTAGTAGAAGAAATGGGTGGAGAGAGAGAGCGAGAGAAGAAGACTAAGAGGGGTGTCGGGTTAGTAGAAGAAATGGGTCGAAAAATAATTATATTGGTTAGAAATAAGGAGAGACAGAAGGATTGGAATAATAGAATTGGAAGAGGAGTCTTCTCTTGTGTTTGAGTTGTGTTTGAGTTTGAGATGAGGAAGAGAAGAACTGCGGTGGGTGTGAAATAGTCCAAGGCGAAGCGATAGTTGGTTTTGTTTAATATAGAGCAAAGACATGCTTAAATCTTTTGGAAAACTTGTTCTCAAACTAAATAGCTAACAATAACTAACACTCAAAGACTCGAGAGAGGTGTGAATTGTAAACTGTGAGAGAGAGGAGATATAGAAGAGAGAAGAAAGAGAGAGATTGGGTGTGGGGTTGGTAAGGAAGCCATAGTAGCAAAAACTCTCAACTGAGAACTGAATATCTCACAACAATACTATCATTTAGTGGACTAAACTTGCAAGCACACAGATGTATACACATCACGGGGATTACAAAATTAGACTTTTAGTGGAAAAACAACTAATGTTTTGACGATTATACTTGAGTTGATGGACATTGCAAACTTGCAGTTTCACTAAATTAGATTTGTAATTTTGACCTCTTAATTTAGACTATTCTGGTATAATTAGCTGTCTTTGCAAATTAGCATGTGAAAACCCAAATTGTGTTGGAACTTTTGATTGTCAGTTACTTCACTTGTAAACTGACCACATAAATTAGACCTTGTTGGTATAGTTGGATTGGTACGGGAAGGTTCTGTGGGAATGGAAAAATCGTATGAATGGATGTGATTATCTTTTTCATGACCATTTCCGTTTTCAAGGGAATTTTTTTTAATGATTAATTAGCATGTACCATTGTTGATACGTTGAAATTAACAGTTAATTTTGTTTTTGTGTGTTAATTGGTTTTCTCGTTACCCGCACTAACTTTCCTCGAAATATGTATCAAGGATGGAAAAGAGTAGTAGTGGGGACAAAGTAAAACTTCCCAATAAAAAGTACGACCGTGCATTGAACACAATTTCTATTGCTTAAAGAGACCTTACATCCCAAAAAATAATAATTTATAATTTGATAATATTAGTTTTCTTAATAAAAATGAATTTATTATTTATAATTTAATTATCCTAATTATGATTATAAAAATCTTAAAAATTACAATAATTTAGATGGTCCAATTATAGTTATAATTTTGTTATTTATGATGTATTTTCGTTTTTCATTTTTTATTTAATAATTGCCACTTCTTCATTTATGATGTTTATTTTTAGTTTTTTGTGACGATGTATTTTTTCCAAGGTTGCGATCACGAATGTATGTTCAGAATTATCCACAATAATTAAAATAATTATTAGTATTTTTTATACATAATATTTAATTTTATGTATGTCTTTTCACTATTTTGTTTGCAAGAGGAGGAGAAAGATCCTCCCTGGATATATTATAGGAAATAATAAAATCCGGACGACCCGACTCAATATTGCTTTTTAAATTAAATGAATCATTTTTTCATTATTTGTAAGCTTTTTTTTTTATTTAATATGTTTCTTAATAAAATCCGATCTTACGATCCGACTCGGGCGATTCAGACCCGACTCGACCGATTCTTACTCTACGGGCATCGGACGACTCCGATTCCGACTTTCAAAACTATGATCTTAATAGGTGGACCAACCGAGCTAGTGTCATTCTTCATCTTGAATGGAAAGGCTTCGCCGCCACCATTAACGAGCTCACGTGATTCTTACTCTTCAAACGGAGCAGGCAAGTTCAAGTCGAATTCTAGCACGCTCTTCTCCTCCTCGACGATTTCTGGAACCAAACTCTCTGGAGGAGCGACCACTAATGGCCTGTGTCTCCTCATGTGGCCTCCCAACGCTCGTCCAGAGTTAAATTCCGCGCCACAAATAGAACACTCATGGATCTTATTTACTTTTTTCGAAGTCGTATTAGTAGATGTACCAGCTATACTAGTACCGCAAACTGCAGGTGTTGGGAGAGAGGACATGGGGCCAGTCATGTTAAGAAAAGTATTTGTAGTAGTACTGTTGTTTTTCTCTTCGGTGCCAGGTGGAGAGATCTTGAGCTTCTTCTGACTCGCACGGTGACCTCCAAGTGCTTGAAACAAGCTAAATGTTTTGTAGCAACGTGGGCACTCATAAGTCGACTGAATGGGAGGATTCTCAGTCGGACCATGAGATTGTAAAATGAGACAATTAACCATTTCTTCGTCATCCGGGGTGAGACAATTGCGATCGTCCGAGCCAGACATAGAAGCCGTTGTTTCCTCGACGGGATAGCTTTGAGTTGAGTGATGGATCGTCGTAGTTCGTGGCCTTTTCGTGCGCTTGCCCTTCTTCACTACGTTTATGATGAGTAGATCTTCTTTAGTTTCCATTTGTGGGGGACTGGAGGACGAAAAGTGGAGAGAGAGAGAAGAAGACTACGAGGGGTGTGGGGTTAGTAGAAGAAATGGGTTGAAGAATAATTATATAGGTTAGAAATAAGGGGAGACAGAAGGATTGGAATAAAAGAATTGGAAGAGGAGTCTTCGCTTGTGTTTGAGTTGTGTTTGAGTTTGAGATGAGGAAGAGAAGAACAGAGGTGGGTGTGAAATAGTCCAAGCCGAAGCGATAGTTGGTTATGTTTAATATAGAGAAAAGACATGCTTAAATCTTTCGGAAAACTTGTTCTCAAACTAAATTCAAGCTAAAGAGCTAACAATAACTAACACTCAAAGACTCGAGAGAGGTGTGAATTGTAAACTGTAAGAGAGAGGAGATATAGAAGAGAGAAGAAAGAGAGAGATTGGGTGTGGGGTTGGTAAGGAAGCCATAGTAGCAAAAACTCCCGACTGAGAACTGGATATCTCACTACAATACTACCATTTAGTGGACTAAACTTGCAACCACACGGATGTATACACATCACGGGGATTACCAAATTTGACTTTTAGTGGAAAAACAACTAATGTTTTGACGGTTATACTTGAGTTGATGGACATTGCAAACTTGCAGTTTCACTAAATTAGATTTGTAATTTTGACCTCTTAATTTAGAATATTTTGGTATAATTAGCTGTCTTTGCAAATTGGCTTGTGAAAACCCAAATTGTGTTGGAACTTTTGATTGTCAGTAACTTCACTTGTAAACTGACCACATAAATTAGACCTTGTTGGTATAGTTGGATTGGTGAGGGAAGGTTCTGTGGGAATGGAAAAACCGTATGAATGGATGTGATTATCTTTTTCATGACCATTTCCGTATTCAAGGGAATTTTTTTTAATGATTAATTAGCATGTACCATTGTTGATACGTTGAAATTAACAGTTAATTTTGTTTTTGTGTGTTAATTGGTTTTCTTGTTACCCGCACTAAATTTCCTCGAAATATGTATCAAGGATGGAAAAGAGTAGTAGTGGGGACAAAGTAAAATTTCCCAATAAAAAGTACGACCGTGCATTGAACACAATTTCTATTGCTTAAACAGACCTTACATCCCAAAAAATAATAATTTATAATTTGATAATATTAGTTTTCTTCATAAAAATGAATTTATTATTTATAATTTAATTATCCTAATTATGATTATAAAAATCTTAAAAATTACAATAATTTAGATGGTCCAATTATAGTTATAATTTTGTTATTTATGATGTATTTTCGTTTTTCATTTTTTATTTAATAATTGCCACTTCTTCATTTATGATGTTTATTTTTAGTTTTTTTTGACGATGTATTTTTCCAAGGTTGCGATCACGAATGTATGTTCCGAATTATCCACAATAATTAAAATAATTATTAGTATTTTTTATACATAATATTTAATTTTATGTATGTCTTTTCACTATTTTGTTTGCAAGAGGAGGTGAAAGATCCTCCCTGGATATATTATAGGAAATAATAAAATCCGTACGACCCGACTCAATATTGATTTTTAAATTCAATGAATCATTTTTTCATTATTTGTAGGCTTTTATTTTTTTTATTTAATATGTTTATTAATAAAATCCGATCTTACGATCCGACTCGGGCGATTCAGACCCGACTCGACCGATTCTTACTCTACGGGCATCAGACGACTCCGATTCCGACTTTCAAAACTATGATCTTAACAGGTGGACCAACCGAGCCAGTGTCATTCTTCATCTTGAATGGAAAGGCTTCGCCGCGACCATTAACGAGCTCACCTGATTCTTACTCCTCAAACGGAGCAGGCAAGTTCAAGTCGAATTCTAGCACGATCTTCTCCTCCTCGACGATTTCTGGAACCAAACTCTCTGGAGGAGCAACCACTAATGGCCTGTGTCTCCTCATGTGGCCTCCCAACGCTCGTCCAGAGATAAATTCCGCTCCGCAAATTGAACACTCATGGATCTTATTTACTTTTTTCGAAGCCGTACTAGTAGATGTACCAGCTATACTAGTACCGCTAACTGCAGGTGTTGGGAGAGAGGTCACGGGGCCAGTCATGTTAAGAAAAGTATTTGTAGTAGTACTGTTGTTTTTCTCTTCGGTGCCAGGTGGAGAGATCTTGAGCTTCTTCTGACTCGCACGGTGACCTCCAAGTGCTTGAAACGAGCTAAATGTTTTGTTGCAACGTCGGCATTCATAAGTCGACTGAATGGGAGGATTCTCAGTCGGACCATGAGATTGTAAAATGAGACAATTGACCATTTCTTCGTCATCCGGGGTGAGACAATCGCGATCGCCCGAGCTAGACATAGAAGCCGTTGTTTCCTCGACGGGATAGCTTTGTGTTGAGTGATGGATCGTCGTAGTTCGTGGCCTTTTCGTGCGCTTGCCCTTCTTCACTACGTTTCTGATGAGTAGATCTTCTTTAGTTTCCATTTGTGGGGGACTGGAGGACGAAAAGTGGAGAGAGAGAGAAGAAGACTAAGAGGTGTGTGGGGTTAGTAGAAGAAATGGGTGGAGAGAGAGAGAGAGAGAAGAAGACTAAGAGGGGTGTCGGGTTAGTAGAAGAAATGGGTTGAAAAATAATTATATTGGTTAGAAATAAGGAGAGACAGAAGGATTGGAATAATAGAATTGGAAGAGGAGTCTTCTCTTGTGTTTGAGTTGTGTTTGAGTTTGAGATGAGGAAGAGAATAACTGAGGTGGGTGTGCAATAGTCCAAGGCGAAGCGATAGTTGGTTTTGTTTAATATAGAGCAAAGACATGCTTAAATCTTTTGGAAAACTTGCTCTCAAACTAAATTCAAACTAAAGAGCTAACAATAACTAACATTCAAAGACTCGAGAGAGGTGTGAATTGTAAACTGTGAGAGAGAGGAGATATAGAAGAGAGAAGAAAGAGAGAGATTGGGTGTGGGGTTGGTAAGGAAGCCATAGTAGCAAAAAATCCCAACTGAGAACTGGATATCTCACAACAATACTATCATTTAGTGGACTAAACTTGCAAGCACACGGATGTATACACATCACGGGGATTACAAAATTAGACTTTTAGTGGAAAAACAACTAATGTTTTGACGATTATACTTGAGTTGATGGACATTGCAAACTTGCAGTTTCACTAAATTAGATTTATAATTTTGACCTCTTAATTTAGACTATTCTGGTATAATTAGTTGTCTTTGCAAATTAGCGTGTGAAAACCCAAATTGTGTTGGAACTTTTGATTGTCAGTTACTTCACTTGTAAACTGACCACATAAATTAGAACTTGTTGGTATAGTTGGATTGGTGCGGGAAGGTTCTGTGGGAATGGAAAAATCGTATGAATGGATGTGATTATCTTTTTCATGACCATTTCCGTTTTCAAGGGAATTTTTTTTAATGATTAATTAGCATGTACCATTGTTGATACGTTGAAATTAACAGTTAATTTTGTTTTTGTGTGTTAATTGGTTTTCTTGTTACCCGCACTAACTTTCCTCGAAATATGTATCAAGGATGGAAAAGAGTAGTAGTGGGGACAAAGTAAAACTTCCCAATAAAAAGTACGACCGTGCATTGAACACAATTTCTATTGCTTAAAGAGACCTTACATCCCAAAAAATAATAATTTATAATTTGATAATATTAGTTTTCTTAATAAAAATGAATTTATTATTTATAATTTAATTATCCTAATTATGATTATAAAAATCTTAAAAATTACAATAATTTAGATGGTCCTATTATAGTTATAATTTTGTTATTTATGATGTATTTTCGTTTTTCATTTTTTATTTAATAATTGCCACTTCTTCATTTATGATGTTTATTTTTAGTTTTTTCTGACGATGGATTTTTTCCAAGGTTGCGATCACGAATGTATGTTCCGAATTATCCACAATAATTAAAATAATTATTAGTATTTTTTATACATAATATTTAATTTTATGTATGTCTTTTCACTATTTTGTTTGCAAGAGGAGGAGAAAGATCCTCCCTGGATATATTATAGGAAATAATAAAATCCGTACGACCCGACTCAATATTGCTTTTTAAATTCAATGAATCATTTTTTCATTATTTGTAAGCTTTTTTTATTTATTTAATATGTTTCTTAATAAAATCCGATCTTACGATCCGACTCGGGCGATTCAGACCCGACTCGACCGATTCTTACTCTACGGGCATCGGACGACTCCGATTCCGACTTTCAAAACTATGATCTTAATAGGTGGACCAACCGAGCCTGTGTCATTCTTCATCTTGAATGGAAAGGCTTCGCCGCCACCATTAACGAGCTCACGTGATTCTTACTCTTCAAACGGAGCAGGCAAGTTCAAGTCGAATTCTAGCAGGCTCTTCTCCTCCTTGACGATTTCTGGAACCAAACTCTCTGGAGGAGCAACCACTAATGGCCTGTGTTTCCTCATGTGGCCTCCCAACGCTCGTCCAGAGTTAAATTCCGCGCCGCAAATAGAACACTCATGGATCTTATTTACTTTTTTCGAAGCCGTACTAGTAGATGTACCCGCTATACTAGTACCGCTAACTGCAGGTGTCGAAAGAGAGGTCACGGGGCCAGTCATGTTAAGAAAAGTATTTGTAGTAGTACTGTTGTTTTTCTCTTCGGTGCCAGGTGGAGAGACCTTGAGCTTCTTCTGACTCGCACGGTGACCGCCAAGTGCTTGAAACAAGCTCAATGTTTTGTTGCAAGTTTGGCACTCATAAGTCGACTGAATGGGAGGATTCTCAGTCGAACCATGAGATTGGAAAATGAGACAATTGACCATTTCTTCGTCATCCGGGGTGAGACAATCGCGATCGCCCGAGCCAGACATAGAAGCCGTTGTTTCCTCGACGGGATAGCTTTGAGTTGAGTGGTGGATCATCGTAGTTCGTGGCCTTTTTGTGCGCTTGCCTTTCTTCACTACGTTTCTGATGAGTAGATCTTCTTTAGTTTCCATTTGTGGGGGACTGGAGGACGAAAAGTGGTGAGAGAGAGTAGAAGACTAAGAGGGGTGTGGGGTTAGTAGAAGAAATGGGTTGAAGAATAATTATATAGGTTAGAAATAAGGAGAGACAGAAGGATTGGGATAAAAGAATTGGAAGAGGGGTCTTCTCTTGTGTTTGAGTTGTGTTTGAGTTTGAGATGAGGAAGAGAAGAACTGAGGTGGGTGAGAAACAGTCCAAGCCGAAGCGATAGTTGGTTTTATTTAATATAGAGAAAAGACATGCTTAAATCTTTTAGAGAACTTGTTCTCAAACTAAATTCAAGCTAAAGAGCTAACAGTTACTAAAACTCAAACACTCGAGAGAGCTGTGAATTGTAAACTGTGAGAGAGAGGAGATATAGAAGAGAGAAGAAAGAGAGAGATTGGGTGTGGGGTTGGTAAGGAAGCCATAGTAGCAAAAACTCCCTACTGAGAACTGAATATCTCACAACAATACTACCATTTAGTGGACTAAACTTGCAAGCACACAGATGTACGCTCATCACGGGGCTTACAAAATTAGACTTTTAGCGGAAAAACAAATAATGATTTGACGGTTATACTTGAGTTGACGGACATTCCAAACTTGCAGTTTCACTAAATTTGATTTGTAATTTTGACCTCTTAAAACTATACCAACAAGGTATATTGGTATAATTAACTGTACTAGTAAATTGGCGTGTGAAAACCAAAATTGTGTTGGAACTTTTTGATTGTCAGTAACTTCACTTGTAAACTATACCTTGTTGGTATAGTTAAATTGGTGAGGGAAAGTTCCGTGGGAATGGAAAAACCGTATGAATGGATGTGATTATCTTTTTCATGACCATTTCCATTTTCAAGGGGATTTTTCCGGATCGACCTAATATTTGGATGGACATGAGGAGTAGTGGGGACAAAGTAAAATTTCCCAATAAAAAATACGGTGGTACATTTAATACAATTTTTATTGTTTAAAGAGACTTTACATCCCAAAAAATAATAATTTATAATTTGATAATATAAGTTTACTTAATATAAATGAATTTATTATTTATAATTTAATTATCCTAATTATAATTGTAAAAAAGTTCAAAATTACTATAATTTAGATGGTCCAATTATAGTTATAATATTGTTATTTATGATGTATTTTCATTTTTCATTATTATTTAATAATTGCTACTTCTTCATTTATGAGGTTTATTTTTAATTTTTTGTGACGATATATTTTTTCCATTGTTGCGATCACGAATGTATGTTCGGAATTGTCCACAATAAATAAAATAATTATTAGTAATTTCAATACATAATATTTAATTTTATTTGTGTCTTTTCACTATTTTTTTTTGCAAGAGGAGGAGAAAGATCCTTGCTCGATATATTATAGGAAATAATAAAAATCGTACGACCCGACTCAATATTGTTTTTTAAATTCAATAAATCATTTTTTCATTATTTATAATATTTTTTTGTATTGAATATGTTTCTTAATAAAATCCGATCTTACGATCCAATTCGAGCGATTCAGACCCGACTCGACCAATTCTTACTCTACGGGCATCGGACGACTCCGATCCCGACTTTCAGAACTATGATCTTAATAGGTCGACCAACCGAGCCAGTGTCATTCTTCATCTTGAATAGAAAAACTTCGCCGCCACCATTAACAAGCTCACCTGATTCTTACTCTTCAAACAGAGAAGGCAAGTTCAAGTCGAATTCTAGCATGCTCTTCTCCTCCATGACGATTTCTGGAACCAAACTCTCCGGTAGGGATGTCAATGGGCCGGGTAGAAACCCGAACCCGCGGGTACCCGACCCGAACGGGGCGGGTAATACCCGAAAAAAATACCCGCGGGTCGGGTAATACCCGAAAAAAAAATACCCGGTCCGGGTTCGGGTTCGGGTTCGGGGGAAATTTTTTACCCGCGGGTATACCCATTACCCGAACCCGAACCCATACCCGAAAAATACCCGAAAATTACCCGAAAATTACCCATAATAAGAAAATTTTGGATGTTTTATGGATTAATTATTTGTAATATTTGGATTTTTGATGTATTTGTACAAGTTGTTTGTTTTATGTATTTAAAATTATTGATAATTTTACGTATTTGTATAATAATTTTTAATTTTTTAATTTTTTTAGATTATTTATTAATAATTTTCGGGTAACGGGTTCGGGTTCGGGTATGGATTTTTACCCGCGGGTATTTTGGGTTCGGGTTCGGGTAATACCCGAAATTTCGGGTTCGGGTATGGGGGAGGCTTACCCGAACCCGACCCTCCCCGTTGACATCCCTACTCTCCGGAGGAGCAACCACTAATGGACTGTGTCTCCTCATGTGGCCTCCCAACGCTTGTCCAAAGTTAAATTCCGCGCCACAAATAGAACACTCATGGATCTTATTTACTTTTTTCGAAGCCGTACTAGTAGATGTACCAGCTATACTAGTACCGCTAACTGCAGGTGTCGGGAGAGAGGTCAGGGGGCCAGTCATGTCAAGAGATGTATTTGTAGCATAGTTCTGAAAGTCGGAATCGGAATCGGAGTCATCCGATGTCCCCAGAGTAATTGTCGGTCGAGTCGGATCGGAATCGCCCGAGTCGGATCGGAATCGCCCGAGTCAGATCGGGAAGTCGGATTTTGTTAAAAACATATCTTTTTAATATAAAAAATAGAAAAACACAAATAACACTTAAATTATATATATTTATACTTATTAACTAAAAATGAAAGAAAAAATACATCATAAAATAAACTAGTGTCAAAAATGAACTATATGTTTCAGAATTGTATTGTGCTGTTTTTGAACTTTCATTTTCTTCTATTCTTTATACTATGAACCATATTAAAAACTAAAATAACAAATTTACTCTTTCAAAATTAAAAATATAATATTTACCATCTTAAAAATTAGCATCATAATAATTATTTATAAAATTAAGTCTAAACTCTAATATAAATTCAACTTTAATATTTATCATAACAAATTGATATAAAATAGTAAAAAGTTTCTTCCATTGAATACATAAATAAATTTTATTTTTTGTTTTCAATTATGCTGCGAGAAACAATTGCTATAAACTTTGTCATTCAGAGGCATTATTGTTATTAATAGCTTAATATTTGTATATAGCATAAAGTATATATTAGTCTATATCATATAAAGCCCTAAACTCCCAAATATGAGTGAAAAAGCAGAGCATTAAAAACTGTACTTGTACCCTGTTAAACCTCTTAAAGTACCCCTATGAGACCTAAAAGACCTACGTAATAAGTGTCCTATAGAACCTAGAGTCTATTGTCTTCTCGGTTAATCTCATTTGCTTCTTACAAACTTGCGAAATATACAAAAAATGGAAGAATCGGTAAAATTCGACCGGAATCGGATGGAATCGGGTCGACCACCGCCGACTCCGGCTCGAGTCGGCCGACTCCAAGACTGATTCGCCGTTTCTGCGAACCATGATTTGTAGTAGTACTGTTTATTTTCTCATCGGTGCCAGGTGGAGAGAGCTTGAACTTCTTGTGACTCGCACGGTGACCGCCAAGTGCTTGAAACGAGCTAAATTTTTTGTTGCAAGTTTGGCACTCATAAGTCGGACCCTGAGATAGTAAAATGAGACAATCGACCATTTCTTCTTCATCCGCGGTGAGACAATTGCGATTGCCGGAGCCAGACACAGAAGCCTTTGTTTCCCCGATGGGATAGCTTTGAGTTGAGTGATGGGTCGTCATAGTTCGTGGCCTTTTCGTGTGCTTGCCCTTCTTCACTACGTTTATGATGACTAGATCTTCTTTAGTTTCCATTTGGGGGGGGGGGGACTGGAGGACGAAAAGTACAGAGTGAGAGAATGAAAAGTGGAGAGTGAGAGAGAAGAAGACAAAGAGGGGTGTGGGGTGAGTAGAAGAAATGGGTTGAAGAATAATTATATAGGTTAGAAATAAGGAGAGGCAGAACGATTGGAATAAAAGAATTGGAAGAGGAGTCTTCTCTTGTGTTTGAGTTTGAGATGAGGAAGAGAAGAACTGAAGTGCGTGTGAAATTGTCCAAGCCGATGGGATGGTTGGTTTTGTTTAAAATAGAGCAAAGACATGCTTACATTGTTTGGAGAACTGATTCTCAAACTAAATTCAAGCTAAAGAGCTAACAATAACTAACACTCAAAGACTCGAGAGAGGTGTGAATTGTAAACTGTGAGAGAGAGAGAGAGAGAAGAGAGAAGAAATAGAGAGATTGGGTGTGGGGTTGGCTAGGAGGCCAGTGTGGCAAAAACTCCCAACTGAGAACTGAATATCTCACAACAGTACTTCCATTTAGTGGACTAAACTTGCAAGCACACGGATGTATACACATCATGGGGGTTACAAAAATAGACTTTTAGAGGAAAAACAACTGATGTTTTGACGGTTGTATTTGAGTTGATGGGCATTGCAAACTTGCAGTTTAACTGAATTTGATTTGTAATCTTGACTACTTAAATTAGACTATATTGGTATAATTAACTGTACATGTTAATTGGCGTGTGAAAACCAAAATTATGTTGGAACCTTTTGATTGTCAGTAATTTCACATGTAAATTGACCACATAAATTAGACCTTATTGGTATAGTTGGATTGGTGAGGGCTTCATGCCGAGGCAATTATTGAAGGCGATTCTTGAAGGCGATTCAAGAACTCAAGGCGATTCAAGGCTAACTCTAACACGACTCAAGAACAATTCTAAGGAGTATTCAAGGATCAAGCTGTGGAGTTTAAAGAGTTCATATACGAAACCAAGATTCTTTAAGGGATTCAAGAGCAAAACCATACAAGAAGAAAAAGAAAGCTGCAAGACCCAAGAAGGAACACCAAATTGCTCTAGGCAGTTAGCAACTACTTAGGGCAGTTATTACAACCAAATCGAAGAACAATTATACAAATCCCAAAGGATCAAAAAGCATTTCAAGAAGGAACTGCAAAGGCTAATAAAAGGATTCTGGATCTACAGGCAGGGCCGGTCCAAGGTTTTTAGATACCCGAAGCGAATATCTTGAAGGACCCCTTTAATTTTGTTATTCTCAAAACTCGATTTTTTTTAAATACTTAGCTCTCATTGTATTGAAAATTACAGTGGAATTTACAATACAAAATTTACAGTACAGAAAAATATCTCATTGTATTTGATTTACATTACAGAATTTACTCGCATAAATTACATCAATTCGAATTGAAGAAATTACAACATAAATTACGCAGAAATTACAGCAGAAATTACATCACATATTGTGCGTAAATTACAGCACATATTGTGCAGAAATTACAGCACACAATACACATATATTACAGCAATTTACTCGAAGAAACTCAGAAATCACAAAACTCACAAAAATTACAAAACCCTGGATCGAAAAAACTCACTTAAATTCGAAGAGAGAGAGAGAGAGAGAGAGAGAGAGAGAACCGTCGCCTGAAAACCTCAACCCTAACCCTAGATCGAAATCGCGTTCACTTCGTCTTCAGCCATGAATCACCGCGCGCGCGCGCGCGCGAGAGAGAGAGAGAAGAGGGGCTCGGGTCGTGGATGCGGGTATAGATGAGAAGCGGGTTTGGGTTTGGGTTTGGATGGACCCGAAATGTTGTGTATGGCTTATGAATTAAAAAATATTTGGACCCCCAATTTTGTTGGACCCGAGCCCATGCTTCTTGGGCTTTAAGCATGGGCCGGCCCTGTCTACAGGCAAGCAAAGCTCCAAAAGGCAAGCAGGAAATTAATTGAAGAAACTGAAGATTTTGAAGAAAGATCCTGCTCCAAAATACTGCTAAGTTTCCTTAAATCCTCTTCTTTACTTTAAATATGTATCACAAACCTTCATATGAGAAAGTATAAGAGAAGATACGTGTAAAAAGACAATGTAAACTATTTTATTGATCAACACGTAACAGAATAGGAAGTGGTCCATAAAGCCCACTCCATTATTTTCTTTACAAAAAAAAAATCTTCATATGCTCAAGCCCTAAAACAAAATACAAATAATTGGACTTTAGTGACAAATAAAAAGAACTCAAAACAAAATACTAAGCAAAATGTAGATTATTATAAAAAAAAATGCTTTAGATGTTTATCAAGCACACATTTCAGATATGAATGTAGGGAACCAATAAGATGTTTCAAATGTTATAAACTAGGGCATGTGGAAATTTTTTGTTATACTAAATTGAGCAAAAAATATGTAAATCATATACCTGTTCTAAAGCCAAATGACTCATACATACAGAAGGAGAAACAAGTTATGATGCAAGCTGAAAAAGAAAGCAATCAAATTATAGTCAACTTATCAACAAAAAATATAGAAACTAACATGAAAATTGTAACAAATGAAATAATCTTAGAAAAAGTACCTGATACATATTGCAATCCAATCTCTCTAGTTAAAATCATTGAGCCAATTGGTACATTAATATGAGTTGGTTCCTACATTCCAACAAAAATAATTCATGGGATTAAACTCTCTATTAATTGCAAAATAAATACTAAAATTCCAAATTCAATTAAATTAATTGATAATGATTTTATAGCTATATTACCTGTTAAGGAAATAATAGATGTACCAAGTTCTTCTGTTCTATCATATAAGCCCTCAGTACACATCATTGAGCCAAATAAAAAAGAGGAGAGGGAAAACATAGAAAACATACACAAACATCCAAAGGCTGTAAAGCACAATTAGTTAAATTTAAAGAAATTCAAAAGGATAGATCTAAAAGACACAAATATAATAAACAAAACAATGTAGAAATTAAATCATTGAATCTGGAAGAAAAAATGGAAATAATGGACAAAAATGAAAGTGTTGATATTTTAACATCCACTGGAATTGACATTACTGATGATATTAAAGACACAATAAATAATATAGTTGATGAACAAAGTACTTAAGTACTTGTAAGTACTTTGTTCAAATCAGTGGAAAAATAATATATAAATGTTACATAAAACATTAAGAATTATATCATGGAATGTAAGAGAATTAAATACAATTGAAATTTTTTTATTAGTTAATAAAAATATAAGTGATGAAAATGTAGATATATGTTGTTTACAAGAGACAAAAATGGAATTAATAGATAAGAATATAAATAAAGAATGTTGTGGAAAAAAACTGATTGGTTTTGATTTTCTTAGTTCCAATGGAGCTTCTGGGGATATACTAATATCATGGAATGAAAAATTATTTACATATATATCCTCAAAAAAACTAAAATATACTATATATATAATTCTTCAAACTAAATGGGATAACTCAAAATTATTAATCACTGGTATTTATGGGCCAATCAAAGGGATAAAAAAATCAGAATTTTTAATGAACTATATACAATTGGTATTAATAATGATCTTCCCTGGATACTTATGGGAGATTTTAATTTAGTATTATATTCACATGAAAGGAGTGGTAAAAATAAACATAATGGTTATACATATGAATTTAGAGATTTTTATGAACAATATGGAACTTATTGATTTACCACTAAAAAGAAAAACTTATACTTGGCAAAATTCAGTGGAAAATGCATGGTTAGACAGGATTATCATAAATAAAGATTGGATATCAAACTACCCTAATTCACAATTATCAGCCAGAATAAATCTTTGTTCAGATCACATACCTATACTTTATGAAGCAAACACTAATTACCCTATTTTTAATGGGTTTAGATTTGAATCCAAATGGTTACACATAGAAGAGTTTAAAGCATTAATTAAATCTCATTTAACTAGTAATGTATGTAAAACAATGAATGATTATTATTTAAAGATAAATAAGTTGAGTCAAAGTTTAAAGGAACTAAACAAACAAATGAATGATAAGCATAATATATATAGAAAATTGTAAAAAGATTATCCAAAGGGCAGACAAAATAGAGGATACTAGACCTTTGAGCAAAATAGAAAAATGGCTTAAAATAAAATCAAAATTAAGACTTGAAATAATAATATCACTTAATAAATTATATTGGAAACAAAAATCTAAATTCAACTGGATTAAAAATGGAGATGCAAACACTAAATATTTTCACTTACATGCAACCATTAAAAAATCAAACTCAATGATACATGTTCTTAAATTTAAAAAAGGGGTCGAACATAAAGATCATATGAATAAGTCTAAATTACTATTCTCTTTTTACATAGATCTAATGGGAAGAGAAAATGTGAATACAAAAGAATATGGTACCATAAACCTATCAAAATTATATGGAAAAAATAAAATGGACTTATCTAAACTTGAAAATTCTTTTAATATGGATGAACTAAATCAAGCAATTAAAGAATGGAAAAATAATAAAAGTCCAGGTCCAGATGGACTAATTGGTGAATTTTGTAAACAAAATTGGGAAATGTTGAACAAAGAAATTTTAGATTTAATTAACCATGATGCACATAATGGATTATCTAAATTCAATATATCATACATCACTTTAATACCAAAAAAAGAAGATGCTATTGAACCTTAAGATTTTAAACCAATTAGTCTTATCTCAAGCATGCAAAGAATTTTTTCAAATTTTTTGTCTAACAGAATCACTAATGACATAAATAAAATGATTTCTAAAAACCAGTTAGGATTTTTAAAGCGAAGAAATATTGCTGAAAATTATGTTTATGCAAGAGAAATCTTGTGTTTGGCACATAGGATAAAAATACCTTTAATTATTCTAAAATTAGATATACATAAGGCATGAAAGTGAGAGGTTTTGGTGAAAATTTCATAAATTGGATTAAAAATTCAGTCCTACCAGGAACAACAAGAGTCATTTTAAATGGAATCCCTGGAAAACATATACATCTGAAAAGAGGTTTAAGACAGGGAGATCCCACATCTACACATTTATTTTTACTAATTATGGATGTATATTCTATATTATTAGAAAAATTAAGTGATACATTTTTTATTTCAAAACCAATTAATAATATATATACCAGTTTATTTTATACGGATGACTCAATTCTATTTATTAAACCTACTTTAAATAATATTAAAAGAATAAAATTTATATTAAACTTATTTGGACAAGAATCAGTATTAAAGATGAATTATAGCAAATCTGAAGTTATATGAATGAACGTAAATGATGAATTACGAGACCTAATATCAAAGGAACTAAATTGTAATATTGGCAGTTTGCCAATAACATATTTAGGGTTACCACTACATTATAAAAGACCTTCCAAAAATGATTATTTAAAAATAATTGAAAAAATCACAAGTAAATGAAATGGATGGAAAGGAAGTTTATTAAGTAAAGCAGGTAGATTAGTTCTTATGAATTCTGTATTAACATCAATGCCTATTTATTATTTTAATGTATTTAAATTCCAAAATGAATTTTAAATGAGATAGATAAAATCAGAAAATCATTTTTATGGAAGCAAAATAATAAAACTGGCTATACTTTAGTTGACTGGAATATCGTGTGCCAACAAAAGGAAAAAGGAGGCCTTGGAGTATTAAATCTTGAAACTTTTAATAAAGTATTATTAACTAAATGGCTTTGGTTGTATTGTAATTCTGAAGGGAAATTGGATTGGTTTAATTTAATTGAAAATCCACTAAATGAAGAGCAAGTTCAAATTAATTATACAAGAAATTCTTATTTATGAAATGATGTACTTAAAAATTATGGCTTTTTAAATCAAAGTTTAATTGTTATAATAGGAAATGGCACTAGTGTAAATTTCTGGAAAGCAAAATGGTGTGAAAAACCTCTCATACTTAAGTATAAAGAGCTTTATTCATTTTCAGAAAACAAAAATGGAAGAGTAAACTACTTTATCAAAATTAAGCAAGAAAATAATCTTTATACAAGTTTAGGGTTAAATGTACCTTTATCAAATGTGGCACAGCAGCAATTTGTTCAATTGGAACAATTCTGCAACAATTTGGATCTAAATTCTTCACAAAAAGATGTTTTTTAGTGGTGCTGGTCTGGAGATAAGAATTTTTCCTGTAAAAGTGCATATAAAGTATTAGCAAATGGAGTTTATATTAAATCAAGATATCTAAAAATACGGAAAATTAAAATTGAATTAAAAATTAAAATATTTTTATGATTAATATATTTAAATAAAATACTTACCATAGATAATCTTAGGAAGATGAGTTGGTCATTGATTAATATATGTGTCTTTTGTATGACATCTGAAGAAAGTGTAAAACACTTAACATGTCAGTGTTCTTTTACACAATAAATATGGAAAAAAAAAATTCATGGAATTCTTGAAGGAAATAATGCCCTAGGCTGAACGAAATAATGCCCTGGGCAGAACATAATAATACCCTAGGCTGAACTGTTTAGTTTGTATGTAAACGAATGATCATTATTATTTATGTTTGTTGATCTAATATTTTAATATTGAATTAAAGTTTCATTTAATATGTGTACTGGTTATTTAACATATTTAGGAATATGTGAATAAGCCTTGAATTGTATCACTTGTTTATACATCATCATAATATGTGATTATGATAGTAAAACTGTATCAATGAACGTAATACGATTCTAAATGTCCCTGGCCATATATATGATGTATATAGAGATATACATGTCTAAGGAAATAGAATATATATGTACACCAGTATATTCGCATATGAGATGATTATGTTTTACTGATCATGGACATGGAATACATAGAGATGTAGTGATGTCAAATATGGAATATAGATATGTATTAGAGACTACATATTGGACTGACCAACTTATGAGAATATACATGGTTATTGTCATTATATATATTCTCATAAACAAATAGAATTTTAGTTCTTTGACCTGAGGTTATCATTAGATTTCTCACCTGTGAATTGTGATACTTAGATATGTTTCTTTGTTATCTTTAACCGGGTAATCAAGATCATCATTGGGTATTACATGAAGCATGTTGGAGGATGTGAATAACCAAGATGGAAGTTGTTCTTTTCATGATTGAAAGAGATATCTCTCAGGGCCCCCTGTTGAATTAGGATTGAAGGAAATGCGTGGCCACGCTCAATAAGAATAACATGTGTTGTTAATACTAATTGAACATTCAATCTAATTCTATATCGGGAAAGAGTTAAGTTGATTTAGAAAGGATGACATTTGACCATGTCTTTGATCAACATATATCGTATGAACAAGAGAGCTAGTAATTTGTCTATTTGATAAATAGGTTATGATCACAAATCATTTATTTAATTTGGGTAGTCATAATGCCTTGCTAGAGGCCAATTATGATTTGCATATTTAAATAGAGATTTAATATGCTGCCAACATTAAATAAACCTATAGGGTCACACACAAAGACAAGTTCGGACTGGACACAGAAAATCAAATACATAGATATTATTCAGTTTGAACGAGGATATTATTCTGTTCGAACGAGGATATTATTCTGTTCGAACGAGGATATTATTCTGTTCGAACAGAAGGTGTAAAGCATTAATTGAATGCTACATGCATGTATGGATGTATGGATGCATTTTTAAGTATTTTTCGAAAATTAAGTATTTTACGACGTGAAAATACTTCTATTAAGTGTTACAACGTGAAAATTAAGTATTTTACGAAACTACGATAATTCATAGACTTCAGTTTTTGCATTTTTAAGATTTTTTTGAAGAAATCGAAATTTGTGTGTGTTAGTCTTCTATTACATAGTATTTTGAGGACACCATAAAAATTGTGTATTTTTCTCGGGTTACACTACCATTTTAACATTTTTCAGAAATTAAGATAATTGATATATTTTGAAGGTGTAAGTCTTCATTTTCTGCATTTTTAAGAAATATTTGAAACAATAGAAATTTGTGTGTGTTAGTTTTCTGTTACAGAGTATTTAGAGGACAACGTGAAAATTAAGTATATTTTGCTCGTGTTGCACTTCAATTTTAACATTTTTAAGAAACAACGATAATTCATTTTTTTAAGGTGTTAGACTTATTTTTTCGCATTTTTAATCATTTTTGAAAAAATAAAAATATGTGTTTGGTAGTCCTCTATTACAAAGTATTTTAAGACCAACGTGAAAATTGAGTATTTTGCTCGTGTTACACAACAATTTTGATTTTTTTTAGAAAATAGGCTAATTCATTTTTTGAAGTTCTTAGACTACTCTTTTTGCATTTTTAAGAAATATTTTAATAAATAGAAATTTTTGTGTGTTAGTCTTCTATTACGAAGTATTTTGAGGCCAATGTGAAAATTGAGTATTTTGCTCATGTTACACTACCATTTTAACATTTCTAGAAATTATGATAATTCATGTTTTTTAAGTTCTTAGACTACACTTTTTTGCATTTTTAAGAAATATTTGAAAAAATATAAATTTGTGTGTGTTAGTCTTCTTTTACGGAGTATTTTAAGGCCAGCGTGAAAATTGTGTATTTTGCTCATGTTACACTACAATTTTAAAATTTTTAAGAAATTAAAATAATGGATATTTTTTTGAGGTGTTACTCTTCACTTTCTGTATTTTTAAGAAATATCTGAAACAATAGAAATTTGTGTGCGTCAGTCTTCTGTTACGGAATATTTAGAGGACAACGTGAAAATTAAGTATTTTGCTCGTGTTTCACTTCAGTTTTAACATTTTTAAGAAACTACGATAATTCATTTTTTGGAAGATGTTAAGACTTCATTTTTTGCATTTTTAAGAATTTTTTTAAAAAATAAAAAATTTGTGTGTGTTAGTCTTCTATTACGAAGTATTTTAAGGACAACGTGAAAATTGGGTACTTTGCTAGTGTTACACTACAATTTTGATTTTTTTAGAACATTGGATAATTGATTTTTTTAAGTTCTTGGACTACACTTTTTGAATTTTTAAGAAATATTTGAAAAAATAGAAATTTCTGTGTGTTAGTCTTCTATTACGAAGTATTATAAGACCCATGTAAAAATTGAGTATTTTGCTCGTGTCACAATACAATTTTAGAATTTTTGTAAGAAATTAAGATAATTCATTTTTTTGAAGTTCTTAGACTACACTTTTTGCATTTTTAAGAAATATTTGAAAAAACATAAATTTGTGTGTGTTAGTTTGCATTTACGGAGTATTTTAAGGCCAACATGAAATTGAGTATTTTCCTCGTGTTACACTACAATTTTAACATTCTAAAGAAATTAAGATAATGGATATTTTTTGAAGGTTTTAGTCTTCACTTTCTACATTTTTAAGAAATATTTGAAACAATAGAAATTTGTGTGTGTTAGTCTTCTGTTACGGAGTATTTAGAGGGCAACGTTAAAATTAAGTACTTTGCTCGTGTTGCACTTCAATTTTAACATTTCTAAGAAACTATGATAATTCATTTTTTTTAAGGTGTTAGACTTAATTTTTTGCATTTTTAATAATTTTTTGAAAAAATAAAAATATGTGTGTGTTAGTCCTCTATTACAAAGTATTTTAAGACCAACGTGAAAATTGAGTATTTTGCTCGTGTAACACAACAATTTTGATTTTTTTTTTGAAAACAGGATAATTCATTTTTTGAAGTTCTTAGACTACACTTTTTTGCATTTTTAAGAAATATTTGATTAAATAAAAATTTGTGTGTGTTAGTCTTCTATTACGAAGTATTTTATGGCCAACGTGAA
Organism: Luzula sylvatica; assembly: GCA_946800325.1. Classification (NCBI taxonomy): domain Eukaryota; kingdom Viridiplantae; phylum Streptophyta; class Magnoliopsida; order Poales; family Juncaceae; genus Luzula; species Luzula sylvatica. The sequence continues at coordinate 26,703,394 of OX326958.1, read as the reverse complement.
AATTGAGTATTTTGCTCATGTTACACTACAATTTGAACATTTTTAGGAAATTAAGATAATTGATATTTTTTTCAAGGTGTTAGTCTTCACTTTCTGCATTTTTATGAAATATTTGAAACAATAGAAATTTGTATGTGTTAGTTTTCTGTTACGGAGTATTTAGAGGACAACGTGAAAATTGAGTATTTTGCTCGTGTTGCAATTCAATTTTAACATTTTTAAGAAACTACGATAATTCATATTTTTTGAAGGTGTTAAGACTTCATTTTTTGCATTTTTGAGAATTTTTTGAAAAAATTGAAATTTGTGTGTGTTAATCTTCTATTACATAGTATTTTGAGGACACCTTGAAAATTGTGTATTTATCTCATTTTTTTAGAAAATAGGATAATTGATTTTTTTTTTATGTTCTTAGATTACACTTTATGCATTTATTGAAACATTTGAAAAAAATAGAAATTTGTGTGTGTTAGTCTTCTATTACGGAGTGATTTAAGGCCAACGTGAAAATTGAGTATTTTGCTCGTGTTACACTATAGTTTTAATATTTTTATCAAATTAAGATAATTGATATTTTTTGAAGGTGTGTCTTCACTTTTTGCATATTTAAGAAATATTTGAAACAACAGAAATTTGTGTGTGTTAGTCTTCTGTTACGGAGTATTTTGATGACAACTTGAAAATTGAGTATTTTGCTCGTGTTACACTTCAATTTTAACATTTCTAAGAAACTAAGATAATTGATATTTTGTGATGGTGTTAGACTTCAATTTTTGAATTTTTAAGAATTTTTTGAAAAATAGAAATTTGTGTGTTAGTCTTCTATTAGTATTCTATGGACAACATGAAAATTGTGTATTTTTCTCGTGTTACACTACAATTTTGCTTTTTTTAGAAAATAGGATAATTGATTTTCTTCAAGTTCATAGACTATACTTTTTGCATATTTAGGAAATATTTGAAAAAATAGAAATTTGTGTGTGTTAGTCTTCTATTACAATGTATTTTAAGGCCAATGTGAAAATTTAGTATTTTGCTCCTGTTACACTACAATTTTAACATTATAAAGAAATTTAGATAAATGATAGTTTTTGAAGGTATTAGTCTTTACTTTTTGCATTTTTAAGAAATATTTGGAAAAATAGAAATTTGTGTGTGTTAGTCTTTTGTTCCGGTGTATTTTGAGGACTACTTGAAAATTGAGTATTTTGCTCGTGTTACACTACATTTTTTTTTATTTTTTTTAGAAAATAGGATAATTGATTTTTTTTTTAAGTTCTTATACTATACTTTTTGCATTTTTATGAAATATTTGAAAAAATAGAAATTTGTGTGTGCTAGAATTCTATTACGAAGAATTTTAAAGCCATCGTGAAAATTGAGTATTTTGCTCGTGTTACACTACAATATTTTTTTTTTTTAGAAATTAGGATAATTGATTTTTTTTAAGTTCTTAGACTTAACTTTTTGCATTTTTAAGAAATATTTGAATAAATAGAAATTTGTATGTGTTAGTATTTTATTACGAAGTATTTTAAGGACATCGAGAAAATTGGGTATTTTGCTCGTGTTACACTACAATTTTTTTTTTTTAGAAAATAGGATAATTAATTTTTTTAAGTTCTTAGACTACTCTTTTTGCATTTTTAAGAAATATTTTAATAAATAGAAATTTTTGTGTGTTAGTCTTCTATTACGAAGTATTTTGAGGCCAATGTGAAAATTGAGTATTTTGCTCGTGTTACACTACCATTTTAACATTTCTAGAAATTATGATAATTCATGTTTTTTAAGTTCTTAGACTACACTTTTTTGCATTTTTAAGAAATATTTGAAAAATATAAATTTGTGTGTGTGTTAGTCTTCTTTTACGGAGTATTTTAAGGCCAGCGTGAAAATTGTGTATTTTGCTCGTGTTACACTACAATTTTAAAATTTTTAAGAAATTAAAATAATGGATATTTTTTTAAGGTGTTACTCTTCACTTTCTGCATTTTTAAGAAATATCTGAAACAATAGAAATTTGTGTGCGTCAGTCTTCTGTTACGGAATATTTAGAGGACAACGTGAAAATTAAGTATTTTGCTCGTGTTACACTACAATTTTTTTTTTTTAGAAAATAGGATAATTAATTTTTTTAAGTTCTTAGACTACTCTTTTTGCATTTTTAATAAATATTTGAATAAATAGAAATTTATGTGTGTTAGTCTTCTATTACGAAGTATTTCAAGGCTAACGTGAAAATTGAGTATTATGCTCATGTCACACTACAATTTTAACATTTTTAAGAAATTAAGATAATTGATATTTTTTGAAGGTGTTAAGTCTTCACTTTCTGCATTTTTAAGAAATATTTGACACAATTGAAATTTGTGTGTGTTAGTCTTCTGTTACAGAGTATTTAGAGGACAACGTGAAAATTGGGTATTTTGCTCGTTTTGCACATAAATTTTAACATTTTTAAGAAACTACGATAATTCATTTTTTTTATGGTGTTACACTTAATTTTTTGCATCTTAAGAATTTTTAGAAAAAATAGAAATTTTTATGTGTTAGTCTTCTATTATAGAGTATTTTGAGGACCACCATGATAATTGTGTATTTTGCTCGTGTTACACTACAATTTTGATTTTTTTAAGAAAATAGGATAATTGATTCTTTTTAAGTTCTTAGACTATAGTTTTTGCATTTTTATGAAATACTTGAAAAACTAGAAATTTGTGTGCGTTAGTCTTCTATTACGGAGTATTTTAAGGCCAACGTGAAAATTGAGTATTTTGTTCGTGTTACAGTACAATTTTAACATTTTTAAGAAATTAAGATAAATAATATTTTTTTATGGTGTTAGTCTTCACTTTTAGAATTTTTAAGAAATATTTGAAAAAAATATTTTTTTTTTGTGTGTGATAGTCTTCTGTTACGGAGTATTTTGAAGACAACATGAAAATTGAGTATTTCGCTCGTGTTACACTACAATTTTGATTTTTTTAAAAAAATAGAATTTTGTGTGTGGTACTCTTCAATTACAGAGTATTTTGAAGACACCATGAAAATTTTGTATTTTGCCCATGGTACACTTCAATTTAGATTTTTTTTTAGAAAATAGGATAATTGATTTTTTTGTATGTTGTTAGAGTACACTTTTTGCATTTTTTAAGAAATATTTGAAAAAATTGAAATTTGTGTGTGTTAGTTGTCTATTATGGAGTATTTTGAGACCAATATGCAAATTGAGTATTTTGGTCGTGTTACATTTCAATTTTAACATTTTTATGAAACTACGATAAATTTTTGTTTGAAGGTGTTACACTTAATTTTTTGCAGTTTTAAGATTTTTTTTGAAATAATAGAAATTTATGTGCGTTAGTCTTCTATTACAGAGTATTTTGAGGACACCATGATAATTGTTTATTTTGCTCGTGTTGCACTACAATTTTTGTTTTTAGAAAATAGAATAATTGATTTTTTTTTTTAAGTTCACAAACTACACTTTCAGCATTTTTAAGAAATATTTGAAAAAATAGAAATTTTTATGTGTTAGTTGTCTACTACGGAGTAGTTTAAGGCCAACGTGAAAATTGAGTATTTTGCTCATGTTACACTACAATTTTAATATTTTTCAGAAATTAAGATAATTGATATTTTTTAAGGTGTTAGTCTTCACTTTTTGCATTTTTAAGAAATATTTGTAACAATAGAAATTTGTGTATGTTAGTCTTATGTTACGGAGTATTTAGAGAGCAACGTGAAAATTAAGTATTTTGCTCGTGTTGCACTTCAGTTTTAACATTTTTAAGAAACTACAATAATTCATTTTTTTGAAGTTGTTAGATTTCACTTTTTGAATTTTTAAGAATTTTCTGACAAAATAGAAATGTGTGTGTGTTAGTCTTCTATTACAGAGTATTATGAGGACAACATGAAAATTGTGTATTATGCTCGTGTTACACTACAATTTTGAATTTTTTTAGAAAATATGATATTTGATATTTTTTAAGTTATTAGACTACACTTTTTGCATTTTTAAGAAATATTTTAATAAATAGCAATTTATGTTTGTTAGTCCTCTATTACGAAGTATTTTAAGGCCCACGTGATAGTTAAGTATTTTGCTCGTGTTGCACTTCAATTTTAACATTTTTAAGAAACTACGATAAATCATATTTTTTGAAAGTGTTAGACTTCATTTTTTGTATTGTTAAGAATTTTTTGAAAAAATAGAAATTTGTATGTGTTAGTCTTCTATTCCAGAGTATTACGACGACACCATGAAAATAGGATAATTGTTTTTTTTGTTCTTAGACTACACTTTTTTGCATTTTTTAGAAATATTTGACAAAATTGAAATTTGTGTGTGTTAGTTGTCTATTATGGAGTATTTTAAGGCCAACGTGAAAATTGAGTATTTTGCTCGTGTTATGCTATAATTTTTACATTTTTAAGAAATTATGATAATTGATATTTTTTAAAGGTGTTAGTCTTCACTTTCTGCATTTTTGTGAAATATGTGTGAAGGAAATACAGTTTCGGATCAACCGTAAAAGTGTACACAAGGATAAACGAATGTAAGCGTACATTCGTGGTCATAACTTTCAGTAGGAAAATCCAATTGTAATGGTTCAAATTGGGTTAGATAGATAATGAGATTATCTAGAACTTTCATGTAGACATATTTTTCATTTGAACGAAGTATCAGTGTCGTTTTAATGGAATACCGAAAGGGTGCGACAGTTTGACATACAGTTAGTAAAACGTCCGTAACTTTAGCATCCGAACTCCAATTGGGTTAGGACAAATTGGGTTGGAAAGATAATAAGATTATCTAGAACTTTCGTGAAGATTTAAAGTCGGTTGGAACGATTTAATATTTTCGTTTCAACAGAATACTGAAAGGGTGTCTGCAGTTTTCTGTCTAAAAAGGTGTATATGAGATATACATATCTTTTGGCCCATCCTTATCCTATGTGATATAAATAGGATGTTTTTCTCTCTCTCTCTCTCTCTCTCTCTCTCTCTCTCTAACCAATTGATTCAGTCCAACTTGTGGAATTAATAAGATTAATCCAGAATATTGAGAGTCTTCTTTCTAAGAGCGAAAGAGTGCGAAGAGAGAAAACCGGGAAAAAGAGTTTTTCTCGGTGTAGAGAATCGATCTAATCAAGCAAGTTCGCCGGTGCGGCGTCTAGGCAGTTGCACCCGCGACCGAAGAACTCCGACTCACGGTGGATTCAAGTAGAGGAGCGACACTTGTGGCTCTTCGATTCTGATCAAACCGAAGGAGCAAAACTGTTGGTTGTGGAAGAATGTGGACGTGGGACGCACGAAAGACAACCGGAGGCGTGTCAAGACGGTGGGAGACGTGTGGTATGGGATGCACGGACTAGTCACCAACGTGACACCGGAAAAGGAAAGGATGCGAGCGATCAACCCGTCGTGCCTGATCAATTTCATGCTGGTAATCGTCTATCCTTCTATTGCATCGTACCCTCGAAGTCATGGCTTGATCTTAAAAATTTTGGGAACCGGACCGGGCCTTCATATCCGCTGCGAGGGCACGGGGACGAGATGAATTCCCAACAATGTGAACTATAGAAATTTGTGTATGTTAGTCTTGTAGTACGGAGTATTTAGAGGACAACATGAAAATTAAGTATTTTGTTTGTGTTGCACTTCAATTTTTACATTTTTAAGAAACTACGATAATTCATATTTTTTTTGAAGGTGTTAGACTTCACTTTTTGAATTTTTAATAATTTTTTGAAAAAATAGAATTTTGTGTGTGGTAGTATTCTATTACAGAGTATTTTGAAGACACCATGAAAATTGTGTATTTTGTCCATGTTACACTACAATTTAGAAAATAGGATAATTGATTTTTTTTGTATGTTCTTAGACTACACTTTTTGCATTTTTAAGAAATATTTGAAAACATAGAAATATGTGTGTGTTAGTTGTCTATTACGGAGTATTTTAAGGCCTGCGTGAAAATTGAGTATTTTTGCTCGTGTTACACTACAATTTTAACATATTAAAGAAATTAAGATAAGTGATATTTTTGGAAGGTGTTAGTCTTCACTTTTTGAAGTTTTAAGAAATATTTGAGAAAAATAGAAATTTTTGTGTGTTAGTGTTCTGTTACGTAGTATTTTGAGGACAACTTGAAAATTGAGTATTTCGCTCGTGTTACACTACAAATATTTTTTTTTTAGAAAATAGGATAATTGATTCTTTTAAAGTTTTTGGACTATACTTTTTGTATTTTTATGAAATATTTCAAAAAATAGAAATTTGTGTGTGTTAGTCTTCTTTTACGAAGTAGTTTAAGGCCAACGTGAAAATTGAGTATTCCGCTCGTGTTACACTACAATTTTGACTTTTTCTAGAAAATATGATATTTCATATTTTTTAAGTTATTAGACTACACTTTTTTGTATTTTTAAGAAATATTTGAAACAATAGAAATTTGTGTGTGTTAGTCTTCTGTTACGGAGTATTTAGAGGACAACGTGAAAATTGAGTATTTTGCTCGTGTTGCACTTCAATTTTAACATTTTTTAGAAACTATCATATTGATATTTTTTGAAGGTGGACTTCATTTTATGCATTGTTAAGAATTTTTTGAAAAAATAGAAATTTGTGTGTGTTAGTCTTCTATTACATAGCATTTTGAGGACACCATCAAAATTGTGTACTTTGCTCATGTTACACTACAATTTTGATTCTTTTTTGAAAATATGATTTTTGATATTTTTTTAAGTTCTTATACTACACTTTTTGTATTTGAAGAAATATTTACAAAAATAGAAATTTGTGTATGTGAGTTGTCTATTATGGAGTATTTTAAGGCCAATGTGAAAATTAAATATTTTGCTCGTGTTACACTACAATTTTAACATTTTTAAGAAATTTAGATAATTCATCTTTTTTGAAGGTGTTAGTCTTCCCTTTCTGCATTTTTAAGAAATATTTGAAACAACAGATATTGGTGTGTGTTAGTCTTATGTTAGGGAGTATTTAGAGGACAACGTGAAAATTCAGTATTTTTCTCGTGTTGCACTAAAATTTTAACATTTTATGAAACTACGATAATTCATTTTTTTAAGGTATTAGACTTAATGCTTTGCATTTTTAAGAATTTTTTGAAAAAATAGAAATTTGTGTGTGTTAGTCTTCTATTACAGAGTATTTTGAGGACACCATGATCATTGTGTATTTTTCTCGTGTTACGCTACAATTTTGATTTTTTTTTTAGAAAACATGATAGTTTATTTTTTTAGTTCAAAGACTACACTTTCTGCATTTTTAAGAAATATGTGAAAAATAGAAATGTGTGTGTGTGTTAGTCTTCAAATACGGAATATTTTAAGGCCAACATGAAAATTGAGTATTTTGCTCGTGTTACACTATAATTTTAACATTTTTAAGAAATAAAGATAATTGATGATTTGTGAAGGTGTTAGACTTCACTTTTTGAATTGTTAAGAATTTTCTAAAAAAATAGAAATTTGTGCGTGTTAGTTTTCTATTACAGAGTATTTTGAGGATAACATGAAAAATTTGTATTATGCTCGTGTTACAATACAATTTTTATTTTTTTAGAAAAAATAGATAATTGATTTTTTAAAGTTGGTAGACTACACTATTTACACTTTTAAGAAATATTTGAAACAATAGAAATTTGTGTGTGTTATTCTTCTATTACGGAGTATTTAGAGGACAACGTGAAAATTGAGTATTTTGCTTGTGTTGCACTTCAATTTTAATATTTTTAAGAAACTACGATAATTGATATTTTTTAAGATGTTAGACTTCACTTTTTGAATTTTTAAGATTTTTTTGAAAAAATAGAAATTTATGTGTGTTAGTCTTCTATTACAGAGTATTTTGAGGACAACATGAAAATTGTGTATTATGCTCATGTTACACTACAATTTTTTTTTTTAGAAAATAGGATAATTGGTTTTTTAAAGTTCTTATATTATACTTTTTGCATTTCTATGAAATATTTGTAAAAATAGAAATTTGTGTGTGTTAGTCTTCTATTATGAAGTATTTTAAGGCCAACATCAAAATTGAGTATTTTGCTCGTGTTACACTTCAATTTTAACATTTTTAAGAAATTAAGATAATTGATATTTTTTTGAAGGTGTTAGACTTCACTTTTTGAATTTTTAAGAATTTTTTGAAAAAATAGAAATTTTGTGTGTGTTACTCTTCTATTACAGAGTATTGTGAGGACAACATGAAAATTGTGTATTTTGCTTTTGTACACTACAATTTTGATTTTTTTTTAGAAAATAGGATAATTGATTGTTTTTTAAGTTCTTAGAATACACTTTTTTGCATTTTTATGAGATATTTGAAAAAATAGAAATTTGTGTGTGTTATTGTTCTATTACGGAGTATTTAGAGGACAACGTGAAAATTGAATATTTTTCTTGTGTTGCACTTCAATTTTAACATTTTTAAGAAACTACGATAATTGATATTTTTTGAATGTGTTAGACTTCATTTTTTGCATTTTTAAGAATTTTTTGAAAAACTAGAAATTTGTGTGTTAGTCTTTTGTTATAAAGTATTTTGAGGACACCATGAAAATTGTGAATTTTGCCCGTGTTACATTACAATATTGATTTTTTTTTTTAGAAAATAGAATAATTGTTTTTTTTAGAAAATAGGATAATTGATTTTTTTAGAAAATAGGATAATTGATTTTTTAGAAAATAGAAATTTGTGTGTGTTAGTCTATTATTATGGAGTATTTTAAGGCCGGCGTGAAAATTGAGTATTTTGCTCATGTTACACTACGATTTTAAAATTTCTAAGAAATTAAGATAATTGATATTTTGTGAAGGTGTTAAACTTCACTTTCGGCATTTTTAAGAAATATTTGAAACAATAGAAATTTGAGTGCGTTATTCTTCTGTTACAGAGTATTTTGAGGACAACTTGAAAATTGGGTCGTTTGATCGTGTTACACTACAATTTTTTATTTCTAAGAAAATAACATAATTGATATTTTGTGAAGGTGTTAGACTTCACTTCTTGAATTCTTAAGAATTTTTTGAAAGAATTGAAATTTGTGTGTGTTACTCTTCTATTACAGAGTATTTTCAGGACAACATGAAAATCATGTATTTTGCTCGTGTTACACTACAATTTTGATTTTGTTAGAAAATAGGATAATTGATTTTCTCTTTAAGTTCTTAGACAACGCTTTTTTGCATTTTTTATGAAATATTTGAAAAAATAGAAATTTGTGTGTTGTTAGTCTATTATTACGGAGTATTTTAAGGCCGACGTGATAATTGAGTATTTTGCTCATGTTACACTACGATTTTATCTTTTCTAAGATATTAAGATAATTGATATTTTTTGAAGGTTAGTCTTCACTTTCTACATGTTTAAGAAATATTTGAAATAATAGAAATTTGTGTGTGTTATTCTTCTATTAAGGCGTATTTAGAGGCCAACGTGAAAATTGAGTATTTTGCTTGTGTTGCACTTCAATTTTAACATTTTTAAGAAACTACGATAATTGATATTTATTTAAGGTGTTAGACTTCATTTTTTGCATTTTTAAGAATTTTTTGAAAAAATAGAAATTTGTTTGCGTTACTCTTCTATTACAAACTATTTTAATGACACCACTAAAATTGTGTATTTTGCACGTGTTACACTACAATTTTGATTTTTTTTTTTAGAAAATAGGATAATTGATTTTTTTTAAGTTCTTAGACTACACTTTTTGCATTTTTATGAAATATTTTTTAAAATTAGAAATTTATGGGTGTTAGTTTTCTATTACGGAGTATTTTAAGGCCAACGTGAATATTGAGTATTTTGCTCATTTTACACTACAATTTAACATTTTTAAGAAATTAAGATAATTGATATTTTTTGAAGGTGTTAGACTTCACTTTTTGAATTTTGAAGAATTTTTTGGAATAATAGAAATTTGTGTGTGTTAAGATCTTCTATAACAGAGTATTGTGAGGACAACATGAAAATTGTGTATTTTGCTTGTGTTACACTACAATTTTGATTTTTTTTAGAAAACAGGATAATCACTACAACAGATGGGCTTATCAGCGACGGGGGTCTTTCTTCAGCGACTGCCCGTCGCTAATAAGTAGGACCTTTTGTGTTGGCCCGTCGCAGAACATTATAACCGACGGTATAATTTCCATCGGCCCGTCGAAGATACCCCATATTTCCCTGTCGGCCCGTCGAAGACCTATAAAACCGTCGGAAGAATCCCCCGTCGGCCCGTCGGTAACATAAAGACCGTCGGTGAAGCCCACCGTCGGCCCGTCGGTAATTATACACCCGTCGCAAAAGAATTCCGTCGGCCCGTCGTTTTTACTCGGCCCGTCGGTGAAGCCCGCCGTCGGCCCGTCGGTGAAAAGCTAACCGTCACAGATGCATTAAAAAACCGCCCTCTCCGCTGGACCATCCAAAACCCGTCACAAATAGTTCTCGCGGCCCGTCGGTGAAGCCAGCCGTCGGCCCGTCGGTGAAAAGCTAACCGTCGCAGATGCATTCAAAAACCGCGCTCTCTGCTGGCCCATCCAAATCCCGTCGCAAATAGTTCTCGCGGCCCGTCGCAGATAACAAATACCCGTCGGTAATATATACCGACGGGCCGTCGGTGATATGATTAGCACCCATATATATAACCCCGCCCAGCTTTCGTCCCTCTTTTCGCTCATCCATTCTCACCCCCCCCCCCCTCTCCTTCTCTCCCCTTCCCCCTTCCCCCTTCGCCCGCACAGCCCCCCTCCCCTCTCAGTCGCCCTCACAGATCCCCTCCCCTCTCAGTCGCCCTCACAGCCCCCTCCCTCTTAACGCTCTCACAGCCCCCCCCCCCCCCCCCCCCCCCCCTCAGTCGCCCTCACAGCCCCCCTCCCACTCCGTCTCCGAAGGTTTGCTCGTTTTTCTGGTATTTGTTCGTTTCAATGGTTGAAGGTATTATTTCTCTTTAGACGCTTAATTAAGTTAATTTTGAATTTTTAGGCTTGATTAGGTTTAGAATATGTTGAATTTTTTTTTGGAATGTTTCGTTTTTATTTTTAGGCTTATTTATCTCGGTTTTTTTAAACTATTTTTTTTTTTGAGCAAATTTGTTCTTCATTTATTTTCGAATTGATTTTTTTAAATCTGTTTTTGTTAGGTCAATTTTTTGGGTGTTTTATTTGAATATGTTATTGTAAATCTGTTTTGAAGCAGTTTTAAATCTGATTAATTAGGTCTGTGATTATTTTTTAAATCTGTTTTAAAATTATTTTTGTATCTGCTTTAATTTAGATCTGAATTTTTTTATTTAAATCAGTTTTAAATATATTTTTCGAATATTTGTAGGTTTAAATCTGTTCTTAATTTTTTTTAAAGGCATTAAATTTGTTTTTTTAGGTTGAAGACTAAAATCTCGGCTGCTGTCTCGTCTCTCGGGTTTGGTGTGGTGAAATCCGGCGAACTCTCCTGCTCTCTCTTGGTTGAAGGTATGCTCCTCTCTCTCGGTTTAGTTAGCATTTAGATTTAAATTTAGGTTTAATTAGGTTTAAAAAATTTTGTATCTGGATTTTACATTCGTATTTTAAATCTGGATTTTTAGGCTTAAATAACTATTGTTTTTAGGAATTTTGAATCTGTTATAAATTTGTTTTAGGTTTTTAAATATGAATTTTTAGGGTTTGTTGGCTTAAATGTGGAATTTGAATATGTTTTTTAGTATTTTAAATCTGAATTTTTTTTTTGAATCTGATTTTTTTAAAAATCTGTTTTAAATATATTATTTTAAATTTGTTAATTATGTTTGTTGAAATCTGTTTAATTAGTAATTATTATTTTAGGAAACTTGGATTCTGGTCTTTTTGGCGAACTAAGTAATCAACTCCGGACCAAGGTTAATAATTGTTCAATTTTTAAAATTTATTTGTTGATATTGTATATGTGCGAAAAATGCGTAGTATAAATATCTTAGTTTGTATTTAGGATTTTAGAGTTTAGATTTAGGTTTAGATTTAGTAGAAAAATATTAGTTTGGATTTAGTAGAAAAATATTAGGTTTAGATTTAGGTTTTAATTGTTGTTTGGATGTAGTACTTTATTTGTTGCGATTATAATTTATGGTTATATATTGTTGAGTTATGAAATTTTTAATATATTTTTTATTACAAAAAAATATAAAAATAATAAAAATAATAGGTATTAAATTATATTAAATATATTTCTAATACGTTTATGAAATTTCCAACATATATTTAAAAATATTTCTAATATGGTTATTTCAAAATTTAATTAATTTTATTTAGTATGAATACAAAAAAATATACTTAATTTAAAATTACGATTTAAAAGATAATATAATATGATCTTATATCTTAGTAAATTAACTAATTTTGTCACTTTGTATGATATTAAAACAAAAATATATATTATTTTTTTGTATGAATAAATTAATATTGGATGCTATATAAACATAATTAAGAAAGTTTTTTGAAATATATTATGTTATTATTTTGTATTACAAATTTGTACTCCATCCAAACAAATCTTTAGTTAATAGTATTTCATACAATTAATCTTCGGAGACATCATTATTTCAACTTCTCAATAGTATTTCATATATATTCTAAAGAAATTTTCGGTAGTGTTGTTGTTCCAATTTTTTCCCCAATTCTTTCACTTAATACCAATCTTTCCGTTACGGTTGAGTTTTGGAATGGAATGGTTTTATGTCGGATTAACTACTTTCTAACGAATTCTTCGAAACATTGTTATTTCGACATCTCTATTGTATTTCAAACTTTCTAAAGAAATCTTTGGAAGTGTTGTTATTCTAAATTCTTTTCCCCAATTCATTTTCTTAATACCAATTATTTTCATTGTTAGAATATCTCTCAATGGAGATTGATCGTTCCTGGATGTATAATCATTCTCTCACGATTGAGTTTTGGAATTGAATGGTTGATTTTCTTAATTTCGCTTTCGCACATCTCGAGAAATTGCCAATAAATAGCCAAGGAAAAAAATGTACTTGGTGCCCATGTAAGAATTGCCAAAATTGTTTTCTTCGTATCCATGATGAGATAGCAACCCATTTAAGTAGTGTCGGTTTTATGCCGGACTATCTAATTTGGTCAAAACACGGAGAGGGAGATTCGAATTTCGAAATTGGTGGGTCGTCGTCGTTCAGTCCCAATCGGATGGAACAAATGGTTCGTGATGTTGATGGACCTTCGTTTGATTGGCAAGAAGAAGTGGAGGAGGATGAGGAACCAAATTCTGAAGCTGCTCGTTTCTTTGAGATGCTTCGAGCATCTGATGAGACTTTATGGGATGGACCAGGATTTTCAGAACATTCTCCAATGTCTGTTGTTACCATGTTGTTGAATGTCAAATCCGATTGTGAAGTTACGAAAATAGCTTTCGATAGGTTCTTGTATGTAATCAAAAACTTCATTATCCCTCGGAAAAATAAAAATAATTTTCCTGAAAATTTCAATGAATCTAAGAAATTCATCAAAGGATTGGGTATGCAGTATGAGAAAATTGATGTATGTCCGGATAACTGCATGCTTTTTTATGGGAATGATAGTCTCAAAAATAGATGTGATAAATGTAATATATCTCGTTTCTTACCTATGGAAGAAGGTAAGAAAGGAAAACATATTCCTTGTAAAGTGTTGCGATATCTTCCAATAACTCCTCGGTTACAGAGATTATACATGGCCATACAAACTTCTCAACACATGACCTGGCATCAAGGCCCTCGAGAAAATCCCAATGTTATGATTCATCCATCGGATGGACAAATGTGGAAAGATTTTGATTCCACTTATCCCCAGTTTGCAATCGAACCTCGAAACGTTCGTCTAGGGTTGTCCACTGACGGTTTTTCTCCTTATACTCTCTCGAGCGGCAAACCTTATTCATGTTGGCCTGTTTTCATTGTGCCGTATAATCTACCGCCGGGAATGAGTCTTAGAGATCAAAATATATTCTTGTCTCTCGTCATTCCAGGACCCGATCATCCGGGCGATAAAATTGATGTTTTATTGAAGCACTTAGTTGATGAGTTAAAAATGCTGTGGGAAAATGGTGTTGTTACGTATGATGCATATCGTCGTAATAATTTTACAATGAAAGCGTCTCTTTTATGGACGATTAATGATTTTCCAGCATATGGTATGGTGTCAGGCTGGTCAACGCACGGTAGATTATCGTGCCCAATATTAATATAAATTTAATATTATTAATATTCGGATATTAATAAATAATTAATTAATAATATTAGCGATGGCCCGCCGGAGATACTCTCTGCGACAGCCCGCCCGAGATACTCTCTGCGACGGCCCACCGGAGATAATCTCTGCGACGGCCCGCCGGAGAAAGATCAACCGTCCGAAAAAGTAACATCAGCGACGGCCTGTCGGAAAAAGTGACATCAACGACGCCCCTTTCAACGACGGGAGATCAGCGACGGGTTGCCGTCGGTAAAACTTTCAGCGACGGTTTTTGGGAGTATCAGCGACGGTAAACGGTTTTTACCGTCGCTGATGTGCAGATCTGTTGTAGTGAATTGATTGTTTAATAACTTCTTATACTACATAAACCGTCGCTGATGTGCAGATCTGTTGTAGTGAATTGATTGTTTAATAACTTCTTATACTACATTTTTTTGCATTTTTATGAAATATTTGACAAAATAGAAATTTATGTGTGTTAGTCCTCTATTACGGAGTATTTTAAGGCCAACGTGAATATTGAGTATTTTTCTCATGTTACACTACAATTTAACACTTTTAAGAAATTAAGATAATTGATATTTTTTGAAGGTGTTAGACTTCACTTTCGGTATTTTGAAGAAATATTTGAAACAATGGAAATTTGTGAGCATTATTCTTAGGTTACGGAGTATTTGCTCTAGTTACACTACAATTTATTATTCTTAAGAAACTAAGATAATTGATATTTTGTGAAGGTGTTAGACTTCACTTTTTGAATTTTTAAGAATTTTTTTAATGCATAGTAATGTGTGTATGTTACTCTTCTATTACAGAGTATTTTGGGGACAACATGAAAATTGTGTATTTTGCTCGTGTTACACTACAATTTTGATCTTTTTTAGAAATTAAGATAATTGATATTTTTTTAAGGTGTTAGACTTCACTTTTTGAATTTTTAAGAATTTTTTGAAAGAATAGAAATTTGTGTGTGTTACTCTTCTATTACAGAGTATTGTGAGGACAACATGAAAATTGTGTATTTTTCTTGTGTTACACTACAATTTTGATTTTTTTAGAAAATAAGATAACTGATAGTTTTTGAAGTTCTTAGACTACACTTTTTTGCATTTTTATGAAATATTTGAAAAAAATAGAAATTTATGTGCGCTAGTCTATTATTATGGAGTATTTTAAGGCCGGCTTGAATATTGAGTATTTTGCTCGTGTTACACTATAATTTTAACATTTTTAAGAAATTAAGATAATTGATATTTTTTTAAGGTGTTAGACTTCACTTTTTGAATTTTTAAGATTTTTTTGAAAGAATAGAAATTTGTATGTGTTACTCATCTATTATAGAGTATTGTGAGGACAACATGAAAATTGTGTATTTTGCTTGTGTTACACTACAATTTTGGTTTATTTAGAAAATAGGATAATTGATAGTTTTTGAAGTTCTTAGACTACAGTTTTTTTGCATTTTCATGAAATATTTGAAAAAAAAGAAATTTGTGTGTGTTAGTCTAATATTATGGAGTATTTTAAGGCCGTCGTCAAATTAGAGTATTTTCCTCATGTTACACTACGATTTTAAAATTTCTAAGAAACTAAGATAATTGATATTTTGTGAAGGTGTTAGACTTCACATTTGGCATTTTTAAAAAATATTTGAAATAATAGAAATTTGTGTGTGTTATTCTTCTGTTACGGAGTATTTTGAGGACAACTTGAAAATTGGGTCTTTTGCTCGTGTTACACTACAATTTTGTATTTCTAAGAAACTAAGATAATTGATATTTTGTGAAGGTGTTAGACTTCACTTCTTGAATTCTTAAGAATTTTTTGAAAGAATTGAAATTTGTGTGTGTTACTCTTCTATTACAGAGTATTTTGAGGACAACCTGAAAATCGTGTATTTTGCTCGTGTTACAATACTATTTTGATTTTTTTAGAAAATAGGAAAATTGATTTTCTTTTTAAGTTCTTAGACAACGCTTTTTTGCATTTTTATAAAATATTTGAAAAAATAAAAATTTGTGTGTGTTAGTCTACTATTACGGAGTATTTTAAGGCCGACGTGAAAATTGAGTATTTTGCTCATGTTACACTACGATTTTATCTTTTCTAAGAAATTAAGATAATTGATATTTTTTTGAAGGTGGTCTTCACTTTCTATATTTTTAAGAAATATTTGAAACAATAGAAATTTGTGTGTGTTATTCTTCTATTGAGGAGTATTTAGAGGACAACGTGAAAATTGAGTATTTTGCTTGTATTGCACTTCAATTTTAACATTTTTAAGAAACTACAATAATTGATATTTATTTAAGGTGTTAGACTTCATTTTTTGCATTTTTAAGAATTTTATGAAAAAATAGAAATTTGCGTGCGTTAGTCTTCTATTACAAAGTATTTTGATGACACCATGAAAATTGTGTATTTTGCTCGTGTTACACTACAATTTTGATATTTTTTTTCTTAGAAAATAGGATAATTGATTTTTTTAAAGTTAACAGACTACACTTTTTGTATTTTTATGAAATATTTGAAAAAATAGAACTTTATGAGTGTTAGTCTTCTATTATGGAGTATTGTAAGGCCAACGTGAATATTGAGTATTTTGCTCATGTTACACTACAATTTAACATTTTTAAGAAATTAAGATAATTGATATTTTTTGAAGGTGTTAAACTTCACTTTTTGAATTTTTAAGAATTATTTGAAATAATAGAAATGTGTGTGTGTTAATCTTCCATAACTGAGTATTGTGAGGACAACATGAAAATTGTGTATTTTGCTTGTGTTACACTACAATTTTGATTTTTGTTAGAAAATAGGATAATTGATTGTTTAATAAGTTCTTAGACTACACTTTTTGCATTTTTATGAAATATTTGAAAAATAGAAATTTATGTGTTTTAGTCTTCTATTACGGAATATTTTAAGGCCAACGTGAATATTGAGTATTTTGCTCATGTTACACTACAATTGAACATTTTTAAGAAATTAAGATAATTGATATTTTTTGAAGGTGGTTAGACTTCACTTTCGGCATTTTGAAGAAATATTTGAAACAATAGAAATTTGTGAGTGTTATTCTTCTGTTACGGAGTATTTTGAGGACAACTTGAAAATTAGATATTTTGCTCGTGTTACACTACAATTTTGATATTTTTAATAAAATATCATAATTGATTTTCTTTTTAAGTTCATGTACTATGCTTTTTTGCATTTTTATGAAATATTTGAAAAAATAGAAATGTGTGTGTTAAGTGTACTATTACGGATTATTTTAAGGCCGACGTGAAAATTGAGTATTTTGCTCATGTTACACTATGATTTTATCTTTTCTAAGAAATTAATATAATTGATATTTTTGAAGGTGTTAGTCTTCACTTTCTATATTTTTAAGAAATATTTGAAACAATAGAAATTTGTGTGTGTTATTCTTCTATTAAGGTATATTTAGACGACAATGTGAAAATTGAGTATTTTGCTTGTCTTGCACTTCAATTTTAACATTTTTAAGAAACTACGATAATTGATATTTTTTTAAGGTGTTAGACTTCCTTTTTTGCATTTTTAAGAATTTTTTGAAAAAATAGAAATTTGTTTGTGTGTCTTCTATTACAAACTATTTTGATGACACCATGAAAATTGTACATTTTGCTCGTGTTACACTACAATTTTGATTTTTTTTTTTAGAAAATAGGATAATTGATTTTTTTTAGTTCTTAGACTACACTTTTTGCATTTTTATGAATTTGAAAAAATAAAAATTTATGTGTGTTAGTCTTCTATTACGGAGTATTTTAAGACCAACGTGAATATTTAGTATTTTGCTCATGTTACACTACAATTTAACATTTTTATGAAATTAAGATAATTGTTATTTTTTCAATGTGTTAGACTTCACTTTTTAAATTTTTAAGAATTTTTTGAAATAATAGAAATTTTTGTGTGTTAATCTTCTATTACAGAGTATTGTGAGGACAACAAGAAAATTGTGTATTTTACTTGTGTTACACTACAATTTTGATTTTTTTTAGAAAATAGGATAATTGATTGTTTAATAAGTTCTTAGACTACACTTTTTTTGCATTTTTATGAAATATTTGAAAAAATAGAAATTTGTGTGTGTCAGTCTACTCTTATGGAGTATTTTAAGGCCGACGTGAAAATTGAATATTTTGCTCATGTTACACTACGATTTTAACATTTTTAAGAAATTAAGATAATTGATATTTTGTGAAGGTGTTAGACTTCACTTTCGGCATTTTTAAGAAATATTTGAAACAATAGAAATTTGTGAGCGTTATTCTTCTGTTACGGAGTATTTTGAGGACAACTTGAAGATTGGGTATTTTGCTCATGTTACACTACAGTTTTTTTATTTCTAAGAAACTAAGATAATTGATATTTTGTGAAGGTGTTAGACATCACTTCTTGAATTTTTAATTATTTTTTGAAAGAATTGAAATTTGTTTTTGTTACTCTGGTATTACAGAGTATTTTGAGGACAACGAGAAAATTGTGTATTTTGCTCGTCTTACACTACAATTTTTATTTTATTTTGAAAATATGATAGTTGATTTTCTTTTTAAGTTCTTAGACTACGCTTTTTTGCATTTTTATGAAATATTTGAAAAAATAGAAATTTGTGTGTGTGTTAGTCTACTATTACAGAGTATTTTAAGGCCGGCGTGAAAATTGAGTATTTCGCTCATGTTACACTACTATTTTATCTTTTCTTAGAAATTAAGGTAATTGATATTTTTTGAAGGTGTTAGTCTTCACTTTCTATATTTTTAAGAAATATTTGAAACAATAGAAATTTGTGTGTGTTATTCTTCTATTAAGGAGTATTTACAGGACAATGTGAAAATTGAGTATTTTGCTTGTGTTGCACTTCCATTTTAACATTTTTAAGAAACTACGATAATTGATATTTTTTGAATGTGTTAGACTTAATTTTTTGCATTTTTAACAATTTTTTGAAAAAATAGAAATTTGTGTGTGTTAGTCTTCCATTACATAGTATTTTGAGGACAACATGAAAATTGTGTATTTTGCTCGTGTTACACTACAATATTGATTATTGTTTAAAAAATAGAATAATTGGTTTTTTTAAGTGTTAAACTGCACTTTTTATATTTGTATGAAATATTTGAAAAAAAAAAAATTGTGTGTATTAGTCTTCTATTACGGAGTATTTCTAGGAAAATATGAAAATTGATTATATAGCTCGTGTTATACTTCAATTTTAACATTTTTAAGAAAATAAGATGATTTATATTTTTTATGGTGTTAGACTGCACTTTTTGGATGTTTAAAAATATTTTGTACAAATAGAATTTTATGTGTGTTAGTCTTGAAGGAAATACAGTTTCAGGATCAACCGTAAAAGTGTACACAAGGATAAACGAATGTAGTCGTACATTCGTGGCCATAACTGTCAGTGGGAAAATCCGATTTGAATGGTTCAAATTGGGTTAGATAGATAATTAGATTATCTATAACCTTCATGTAGAAATATATTTCATATGAACGAAGTATCAGTGTCGTTTATGTGAAATACCGAAAGGGTGTAACAGTATGACATACAGTTAGTAAAACAGTCATAACTTTTGCGTACGAACTCCAATTGGGCTGGGACAAATTGGGTTGTGTAGATAATGAGATTATCTACAACGTTCATGTTGGGTGATTTTCTGTCAGAGAAATTTATCAATTTCGTCTGGACAGAATACTGAACAGGTTCATGCACTTTTCTGTGTGAAAGGATGTATATTGGATATACATGCCTTTTGGCTAATGCTAATCCTATTAGATATAGATAGGATACTTTCTCTCTCATCCAAATCAGACTATTGAGATTATCATTCTGCCCAATACACAAGAAAAAGAGCAAATTCAGATTTGATCTTTCGTGAGTGAAAAGGTGCGAAGAGAGAGAAATAGAGAATCGATTAGATCGAGCAAGTTCGCCGGTACATCGTCTAGGCATGTGCATCCGTGACCGACGTCTTACGAATCAACGTGGATACAAGTAGAGGAACGACGTTTGTGGTTCTTCGATTGTGATCGACTCGAGTGAGAAAGACGGTGGAAACGCTTGGACGCACGAAGACGAAGTCGAGTGAACCGGCGTAGTTAACGAGTGGTGAAGGACGCGTGGTATGGGACGCGCGGATTGTCACCAACGTGATAGGAGGAATAGAAGGCGGCGATCAACCCTTCGTGTGCCATCAATTTGGCACTGGTATAGATCTATCCTTCTATTTGCATCGTACCCTCGAAGTCATGGCGTGATCTTGGATTTAGGGAACCGGACCGGGCCTTCATTCCGCTGCGCGGGCCCGGGGTCTGGGTGAATTCCCTACAGTGGTATCAGATCGATCGCCATCGATTCGAGGGTCGAATCATAGTCGTATATTAGATATACGCACGGGTTATCAAAGTTCGTACCCGTTTGCATGATGTTACATATAGAGAAAGTCAAATTCCGTTAAAATCACAAGTGGAATTCGCTAGAGATCGATCAAAAGTTGATTGAGAGTATCTAGGAATGATCGTGAAAAAGTTTCATGATTTATCGTTTTGGAAACGAGCGAAAACGGACGAAACGGCAAAATCTGCAGAAAATTAGAATACGAAACAGTGAGTAAAACTAAAATAATTTTCAGTGGAAAACTCCAAATTGATTGGATCAAATTGGCGTAGATAGATAATGAGATTATCTATGACTTTGATACAGAAAGTTTTTTCATTTGAACGAATTATCAGTGTCGTTTTTATGGAATACTGAAAGGGTGCGACTGTTTGACATACAGAGATTTAAACGTCCGTATATGTCGCATCGAAACCCCAATTGAGTCCAATCCAATTGAGTTAGTTAGATAATAAGATTATCTAGAACTTTCGTTCACCTTCAAAGTCGGTTGGAATAATTTAATATTTTTGTTTCAACAGAATACTGAAAAGGTGTCTGTAGTTTTCTGGTTGAAAAGGTGTGTATTGGATATACTTACCTTTTCATTTGTTCGTATTTTACTAAAACTGGTATAACTTTCAGTAGGAAATTCCGATTGGAATAGTTCAAATTGTGTTAGTTAGATAATGAGATTATCTAGAATTTTCATGTTGTAATATATTTCATTTGAGCGAAGGATTAGTGTCGTTCTAATGAAATAACGAAAGGGTGCAGAAAAACAGTTTTCTGCCGCCCCGGAGGCAGTTTTTGGCGCACCGGACGCGTCCCGGGCGAGGTTTTCTCGCGCCCGTTGGGCCCCTGCGTTACAACGGATGGGGCAGTCCGTTATAACGGATCCCCTTCTGAATGCTGTTTTTGTTTTCGCAATAACTTTGGCTACGAAGCTCGGAATTTTGAGTTCTTTATATCGATTTGATCGGCATCAAACATACTAGCATATAGGACAAGTAATTATTTAGAATAATTAATTTACCTAATTAAATCATATGCATTTAGAAAATCTTGTGATAGTGATATAATATGATTATGTCACGAATTATTTAAACATGCAATGGCATGATCCCTCATAATATTTAAGTCATGTAAATGCCTTCCATATCCACAACCACCGAGTTTGGTGTTACGTTTCACGTGGGTTCAGGCTAAAGTCGGTCACGTGATATTGTAACCATCGAAAGGGTGGCAAGCGTTAAATCGGGACTTGTGAGGCACATGCTAAAGTCGACTCACTAGTATCTTATTTGAACGATACGTTGGAGATGGTTGTGACTTAACCGTCCAGGCCAATCAGATTGGAGTTCGGGGCATAGATAGGATGCACACACGGAACTGGGATTGTATAGGATACAATCCATCACCGAAATCCTATAAAGGTTCAAGAGTCGCATTGGATGCGATTGGATATAATCCTACCTAAATAACGGGATCCCACCCGATAGGCTAAAGTCACTTGTGGGAGGAACGGAAATATGGATCTTGAGTGTTATGGACTTGGAGTCCCGTATCGGTATGAGGGTTATCGATTCGATAAAATAACACTATCATATAAGTATCATATAAGCATATAGATTAAGTACGCACGGTTAGGAGCTTAATCTTCATCATCCGTTTAGAATTATGTTTTCAAGCAAACACCAAAAATATCGATGAGATCGATATGATAGATGGCTTTTGGGTCGGAATTACCGTAATTAACCTTGATAGTCAAAGAATAGTTCTTAGACTTAAAGGAACATGTTGGACACGGAAACGGTAGATTTGGGGCTCGAGGCTTTGGCTTTAGAGAAATCCGGGTTCGATACACTTTAAGAAAGAATCGAACAATATTACTTGCCTTGTGGTGGCATGTGTAGACGCATTTTTCTCAAAATTGTTTTGAGAATTCGGGTGTATATGAAAATAAAACACAACGCTCATGAAATAGTTTCAAGAGCTAGAGCGCGTTGAATGATTCAATGCGGCTCAAAGAGTAGGTTAATTTTGAGACGCCTTATGGGTCTTGGATTAACACTCGTGTGTTGATGGTACGAGATTTGATCTTCGTGACCGAATATCATATGCATTCGATAGATAAGTCGATCCCGAAATTGCATATGATGCGATGTAAATTTGAATAGGAGATGCCTGGAGTGTCCGGGGAATCCAAAGCATAGAGATGCATGGATGTCCTTGTAATTCAAAAGCAGGATCGAAAAAAATGTATGTCTAAGGGTATTTTGGAAAAATGTTTTCCAAAACGGAGAGTTCGGACAAGGAGTTATCCAAACTAGTGACTCAAATAATGGTGAAATCTGAGGAGGATTAAACCTAGAAGTTGATTGCTTCTTTTGGCATTGCCGTCTTGGCCATATAAACGAGATTCGTGTATCTAGATTCCATATGATGGATTGCTAGAATCATTCGAATTAGATTCGATTGATTAATGCGATACTTATTTATTAGGCAAGACGACAAAGGCCATCATTCTCCAAAGGTTGGAGAAAGATCCAACGAATTATTGGAACTTACATTCACATGTAGATGATCCGATAAGTTTCGAGGCAAGAGGAGGCTATCAGTATTTTGTTATGTTTATGGACGGTTAAAGTAGATATGGAAATATCTATTTAATGCGTGCCGAAACGGAGACTTTTGAAATGTTCAAAGAGTTTCAAAAACGAAATACGAAATCAACTAAGCAAGAAAATCAATGCTTTTCGATAGGATCGATAAAGCGAGTATTTGAGCTAAACTTTTCGATAGGATCGAAGAGGCGATATTTGAGTTATCAATATTGATGATCATTTATGATTGTGGAATCGTTTCACGATGGCCTTTATTCGGAACATTGAGACGTGTCCGAAAAGAGGAAATGAACGCATGTTGGACATGGTTCGATAAATGATAAATCAATAGGATCTCCCAAAAATGTTTTGGGGATACGCCCTTGAGACAGCGGCACTAATGAATGGTTGCGTATGAGATATGGACCATAATCCTTCTAATCGGTACAAAAGACGCCATATGAGATATGGATCGGAATGGTTCCGAAGTTGTCACTTGTACAGATTTGAGGATGTGAGTGTATTTCGAAATTTGTTTCGGTTAAACTCAATCCCAAATCTGGAAATTGTTCGTTTATCCTTAAGGAAACTAAAGGGTATTAGTTCTAACGTCCCGACGAAAATAAGATTTTCGTGGCTCGAAGAGATGCCTTCTTGGAGGAGGACTCGATGCGCACAAGTTTGAAACTTGATGTTGCTAATCTCTATGCGGGCTAGTGGGAGTAGAATAAATCTCGAAAGAGTTCGAGATCTGAAAATGAACATTGTACCGATGAATGTTGACACGACTTCATCAAGCGTTGATGAATACGAGTCGAACACACAAAGGAATTATTTGTAGATCAAGTAGGCTATATCATAAGCCGGTAAATACGGATTTACCGTGGCTAATGATGATAGATCGAAATCATATGATGATTCGATATCCTACAGGGATGCTATGAAAGGTTGATTCCACATGACATGATGTCATGAATTCTGAGATTCGATCCGTGTAAAATTATCAAGTTTAGAACTTGATTTCATTACTTTCCGGGTTAGACCCGTGAAAAGACAATGGGTTTTCAAGATGAGAACCGACACGGATAGGAATACGCATATATGCAAAGCGAGGCTCGTAGCGAAGAGTTTCAAGAATTTCATAGTCGGACTATGAAGAAACGTTTTCGCATGTTGCCATGCTTTCACATTCTCGAAATTCTGCTTGACATGGTCGCGTATTATGACTATGTGATGTAGCAAAATGGATGTCAAAACCGAATTTCTTGACAAAAATTTCTTGAAAGGATGTGTACTTGATACAACCTTACGGTTTCGTCGATTCGTAAGAATCGGGGATAACATATGCACGCTTTAACGATCCATATGATAGATTAGAGAAAGCTTCTCGGAATAGGAATATTCGTTTTGATGAAGTTATAAACTGCTATAACATTGTCGGAACGAATGGAAACTTCGTGTAGATATGAAGGTTAGTGGGAGCCGCGTTATATTTCTTGTAACGACACAAAATTTAGGCGAGACCGCTTATGAATTAAGCGTGAAGATCTATAGGATAGATCTAAGAAGTTCCTCGTTCTATATTATAGCACGTATATCGACATATTGTTGAAAAAGGTTTTCAACATATAACTCCTTGGCGGAGTTAAATAGAGATGTCGAATGGCAGAAATTTTCTACGGCTCGATGTGAGACATCAAGCAGGGCGAAAATAAAAATATGATGCTTTACATTCAATGTGAGGATCTATTATATCTGTCATGATATGAATGTGTCTATATGTCGTATAGATGAAGCGTCTAATTCACCGTCAATAAAATCCAAGGAATCACACGAGTTTGAATGTAATGCGATTACATGAGACTAACTCTTGTGAATGTATAATGGTTATACATATATATATACACATAATGGTTATGTATATTTAAATTCATCGGGATTTGTATTGATAGCGGTGAATGTTATCCTTGAATACTTTACAAAAGAATTCAGGATTTTTTATCTATAATGGTGTGGAGGACGTGTTGGTTATAAAGAGTTATAACAACAACAGTTTCCAAAGATTAAGCACGTCCAAATATGTAGCACGACTTTCGATCACAAAGTGTGTGCATGTTTTGCTTAAATGAAAACACGGTTATGTGGAAAGGTTCCACAAGACCAATAGTTTATGATTCTATTTACGGTGGCGAGTATATTGCGGTTATTAATCGCAAAAGGAAGTGGTATGGATCAAGGATACATGACCAAACTCTAGTAGTCACGAGTTATCGGATTTATGGTTGTTTATTGCGTGAGACGCAATAGTACAAACCAAAAATGCCGAGGTCACAACCACTTCTAGCCAATACTCAGAAAATTTCATTTGATCCATGAAATTTTGTGAAAAGATGTGATCGTAGGTATTGGAAATGTTCCAATCCTGATGATGATTAACACTAGCGGGAACGTGCGGACCCGTTTACAAAACCGCTCTCTCTAGTCGCGCGTGACTGTCATGCGATGACTATGGGTATGGAGATACCTAGAGGAGGAAGAAGAGAGTAGAGTGTAGTTATCTAATACGATAGTCCTCGCAGGTTATGGGTATGGAGATATCCATAAGTAAACGTTGTATCACCCAAATACTTAGTCCATATGAATGCATCCCTTTTAAAAATTTTGTTTACTTAAATTAATATGCATTCACCTTATATGAAAACTGTGTGCGGGTTGTGTAATATGATTGTTACATGAACCTTGATTTGAACTTGTGTGGACGTCGACATGGTTTAGGACCATGTGCAGCAAAACCGTCACACTTAAAGTGTCATTTCTAAACATCCCTAGTCGCGGATCAGCTTGCTTTAAGAGAGAAGCATTTCTATTATTAGATAATAGACTGAACGCGTACACTAGTACGTTTGCCGAGGAGATGATTATGTTTTGCTAATCATGGGACAAGGTGCTTGTCGAATCGGGAACGTAGACATATGTTAGGTTATATGTATTGGATATGACCGAAGCCGCGAAACCATGACATGGTTTAGTCATTATATATGGACTTGCGACGGATGGGATTTTAGGTTCTTCAAACTTGAGGGGATCATTGATTGAGTTACGTGCGTAACACAATGCTTTGATATGATCTTACGCTCACCGTAACAGGGAGTTAAAAGGGTCATCATTGGGTATTGTCCGAAACACGGAATTCAATGTGAGTCTCCAAGATAGGAATTGTTTATTCCGAAAGGAAGAGATATCTCTTAGGCGACGCTCGATGAGTCGATTAACGAAAACTGTGGCCATAGTCAATGATATTAATGGTTAATATCGATTGAAATTTGTTAACTCAACTCGGAATCGGAGAATAAGTGTAGTTAATCAAATTATAAGGATGACTATTACCATGCCTTTTGATTAACGGATATCGCAAACAAGAGAACTAGTAACCGCTATTCGAGATAGGCACAATGATCACAATCATTATTCGTTTAACATGGGTAGCTATGATGGAGTGACTAGATCCCGCTCATGAGCTTGTAGGTATTGGAAACAACCTACTGCCATCGTTAAGTCGAACCTACATGGTCACACAACGAGTCGTACTAAGTCGGGCTTGATCATAAAATTGGCACATTGGATGTGCATAGCTTGGTATTTGATACGCTAGCTATATTCTCTAAAATCGTGCATATTGGATATGCATGAGTACCTTTTAGGTAGATCTGAAATTGAGTGGGAGACTGGAGGAAATACAGTTTCAGGATCAACCGTAAAAGTGTACACAAGGATAAACGAATGTAGTCGTACATTCGTGGCCATAACTGTCAGTGGGAAAATCTGATTTGAATGGTTCAAATTGGGTTAGATAGATAATTAGATTATCTATAACCTTCATGTAGAAATAGATTTCATATGAACGAAGTATCAGTGTCGTTTATGTGAAATACCGAAAGGTTGCAACAGTATGACATACAGTTAGTAAAACAGTCATAACTTTTGCGTACGAACTCCAATTGGGCTGGAATAAATTGGGTTGTGTAGATAATGAGATTATCTACAACTTTCATGTTGGGTGATTGTCTGTCAGAGAAATTTATCAATTTCGTCTGGACAGACTACTGAACAGGTTCATGCACTTTTCTGTGTGAAATGATGTATATTGGATATACATGCCTTTTGGCTAATCCTAATCCTATTAGATATAGATATGATACTTTCTCTCTCATCCAAATCAGACTATTGAGATTATCATTCTGCCCAATACACAAGAAAAAGAGCAAATTCAGATTTGATCTTTCGTGAGTGAAAAGGTGCGAAGAGAGAGAAATAGAGAATCGATTAGATCGAGCAAGTTCGCCGGTGCATCGTCTAGGCAGGTGCATCCGTGACCGACGTCTTACGAATCAACGTGGATACAAGTAGAGGAACGACGTTTGTGGTTCTTCGATTGTGATCGACTCGAGTGAGAAAGACGGTGGAAACGCTTGGACGCACGAAGACGAAGTCGAGTGAACCGGCGTAGTTAACGAGTGGTGAAGGACGCGTTGTATGGGACGCGCGGATTGTCACCAACGTGACAGGAGGAATAGAAGGCGGCGATCAACCCTTCGTGTGCTATTAATTTGGCACTGGTATAGATCTATCCTTCTATTTGCATCGTACCCTCGAAGTCATGGCGTGATCTTGGATTTAGGGAACCGGACCGGGCCTTCATTCCGCTGCGCGGGCTCGGGGTCTGGGTGAATTCCCAACAAGTCTTCTATTACCGAGTATTTTGAGAACGACGTGAAAATTGAGTATCATGCTAAACTATACTTTTGCATTTTTTTAAAAATATTTGAAGAATTTTGAAGGTACTAAACTATACTTTCGAATTTTGAAGATTTTTTTCAAAAAATAAAAATGTGTGTGTGTTAGTCTTCTATTACTTCGTATTTGAAGAAATCATGGAAATTTCATATTTTTCTCGTGTAAGACATCAATTTTGGCATATTTAGAAAAATGAGATAATTGATTTTTTGAAGGTATGTTAGACTTCACCTTTTGCATTTTTAAGAATTGTTTGAAAAATATTGATATTTGTGTGTGGTAGTCTTCTAATACTAAGTATTTTGAGGACAACATGAAAATATAATATTTTGCTCGTGTAAGTCTTCAATTTTGCCATTCTTAGAAAATAGGATTATTGATTTTGTGAATGTGTTAGAATTCATTTTTCTCATTTTTAAAAAATTAACATAAAGAGAAATATGTCTGTGTTAGGCTTCTATTATATAGTACTTTGATGACAACATGAAAATTTGTTATTTTCCTCATGTTACACATCGATTTTGACATTTCATAGAAATTAGGATAATTGATTATCATATATAAAATTGATTATTACAGAGTACTTTGCTCGTGTTTATTTTTGAAGGTGTTTTCCTCAAAAAATATATGATAATTGATTTTTTAAAGGTGTTAGACTTCACTTTTTGTTTATTTTTGCAGTATTTTTTAAATAATACAAATTTTCATGTCTTAATCTTCATTTCCGGAGTTTCTTAGGTTGAGGTTAAAATTGAGTATTTTTCTCGTATCTTACATCAATTTCAGTATTTTGTAGAAAACATATGATAATTGATTTTTTTTGTTTGTTAGACTCAGTGTTCTGGAAATCGGCCTTGGCGGCCGATTAATCACCGATTAATCGGTAGTCGAGGGTCCGCCGTCGAGATAAACCCTTGGCGTTTTGTGCTTGGCAGATTTCCGCCAAGCGGCCGCCAAGGGTCCGCCAAGACCGCCAAGCCACCGCCGAGCCGATTTTTAGATGTGTATTTTTTTTTTTTTTTTTTTTTGAATTGCCAACGGGTCCATAGTCTAGTTGGTTGAATGTGAATCACAAAAAATCATATATTATGAGAGGTTGTGGGATACTATTCAAAATAATTATCGTTTTTGTTATGGATTGGCAATAAATTCCCATTGACATCAAAAAAATTAGACATCAATAATGAAAACGATCGTTTGTCGGATACTAATCAAAAAAAATATATTTGGACTAAATTTTTTCATATTTTTAATATTATATATATATATATATATAATTTGAGTTTATGTTAGTTTAGTGACGTAGTATATTTTGTAACTTAAATTATTTAAAACTTATTAAAAAAACTGTGATTTGTAATTTTGTTTAATTAATTTAAATATTAAATATAAAAAAAATAAAAATCCGCCGAGGTCCGCCGAGATTCCCGATTAATCATCCTTGGCGCTTGATGGTCGTCTGCCGACCAGCGAGCGCCGAGCGATTTCTGGAACATTGGTTAGACTTCACATTTTGCCTTTTTGCGAAAGTTTTAAAAAAATAAAAACGTCCTTGTGTTCGTCTTCAATTACGGAGTTTCTTTATGACAACATGAAAATTCAGTATGTTACTCGTGTTATTATAATTTAATTTTAGCAATTTGTAGAAAATATATAATAATTGATTATTTTACCTGGATTTTTGAAAAAAATAGAAATTGGCTTCAATTATGGAGTTTTTTTTAGGATAACATGAAAATTTAGAATATTTTTCATGTTGGATTCCAATTTTGGACATTTTTTTTCATTTTCTCGGAATTTTCGAAAAAACAGAATTTTTCATGTACTGAAACCCTTAATGTTTGAACGTACCAATGCCAAAAAGTTAAAGAAACCCTTAATGTTTAAATGCACTGGAATTGTTTTTAAACGAATTTCCTGAGTCATCATTTCTCTTAAAAGAACCATATGTGCGTTTAAATATTGGAAATTTTTTCGAAATACCCAAGTTGGAAAACTTTATACCCGAAATAACCAAGTTTTGAACATAATTCCCAAAATGTCTTTTGCGGGGTTTGGAATTTCGCCGGGCGAGGTTTGGAACCTCGCCTTCTTTCCATCCGTCATTAATTGGGGTTAAACAGCAATTAAGAAAAGGTGAGGTTTGGAACCACGCCAGGCGATGAACCAAACATCGCTTTTGTCATTTCATACCAAAAACATTTAATCCCCTCCAAAATGCACCTGCCGAATTCTCCATTATTTGAATTATTATATTTAATTAATGTGATAATTAAAAAATATAATTAAATATTCATTAAAATTTATTCAAATTTAAGAATTCGAACGAATATTAATTATGTATTGAGTTAGCTGCTAATATGTAATGGTTACTATTTTAATTAAATGTACTAATTAGAACATATAAATATTATGATAAAATGTGGATAATTTTGGTTCGCATATTTAATTAAAATGATAAGCAGTACATGTTAGCTGTTAAATTAATACGTAATTAATAATGGTTCGAATTTATAAATTGGAATAAATTTTACTGAATAATTAATTATATCTTTTAATTAGCACGTAAATTAAATGTAATTGTTTGTAATGGAGGATTCGGCAGGTACAATTTGGGTGCAATAAAAAAAAATTCTTTTTTCAAACGTGTCAGTACTAACTTTTTAAAAAAAATCACTCTCCCCAGAATATACCTGCCGAATCCTCCATTACAAACAATTACATTTAATTTACGTGCTAATTAAAAGATATAATTAAATATTCAGTAAAATTTATTCCAATTTATGAATTCGAAGAATTATTAATTTTGTATTAAGTTAACAGCCAACATGTACTAGTTATTATTTTAATTAAATATACTAATTAAAACATATAAATACTATGATAAAATGTGGATAATTTCGGTTCGTATATTTAATTAAAATGATAAGCAGTACATGTTAGCTGTTAACTTAATACGTAATTAATAATTGTTCGAATTCATAAATTTTAATAAATTTTACTGAATATTTAATTATATATCTTAATTATCAACATAATTGAACGTAATAACTAAATAATGGATAATTCGACGGGTACATTTTGGAGTAGAATAATTTTTTTATATATTTTTTTCAAACCGTGTCACGTGTCAGAAATAAAAAAAAAATAAAAAAATTATTGTACTCCAAAATGTACCCGCCGAATTATCTATTATATAGTTACTAGGTTCAATTATGTTGATAATTAAAATATATAATTAAATATTCAGTAAAATTTATTCAAATTTACGAATTCGAACCATTATTAATTACGTATTAAGTTAACAGTTAACATGTACTTCTTATCATTTTAATTAAATATACGAACCAAAATTATCCACATTTTATCATAATATTTATATGTTCTAATTAGTATATTTAATTAAAATAGTAACCATTACATATTAGCAGCTAACTCAATACATAATTAATATTCGTTCGAATTCTTAAATTTGAATAAATTTTAATGAATATTTAATTATATTTTTTAATTATCACATTAATTAAATATAATAATTCAAATAATGGAGAATTCGGCAGGTGCATTTTGGAGGGGATTAAATGTTTTTGGTATGAAATGACAAAAGCGATGTTTGGTTCATCGCCTGGCGAGGTTCCAAACCTCACCTTTTCTTAATTGCTGTTTAACCCCAATTAATGACGGATGGAAAGAAGGCGAGGTTCCAAACCTCGCCCGGCGAAATTCAAAACCCCGCAAAAGACATTTTGGGAATTATGTTCAAAACTTGGTTATTTCGGGTATAAAGTTTTCCAACTTGGTTATTTTGAAAAAATTTCCTTAAATATTATTTGTGTCCAAAAGTTGTTGGAACGTTCATTTCCATATGCGTTTAAATGGATCTGAATCTGAATTTCCCTTATACGCACTGTGCCAATTTCCATTGTAGCCATTTGCGTTTAAACGAATGAACCATCCGTTTAAACGCACACATACAATATTTCACGAAAAAAATATTATTTTAATCTGTTTTAAACGTTTTTTCTTGCGTATCCAATTCACAAATTGTTTAAACTCTTTCAATCGATATTATATCCAATATGAATTGATTAAAACTATGAGACGCAATTTTAATTAAACCCCAAATTATAAAATCAAGAAATATTCATATTTGTAAACGTATATAATCCGACGAGAATATCGAAACGATCGTTCTTATTGAAGGAAATACAATTTTTTTATCAACGGTAAAATGGTACGTATAAGGACAAACAAACACACGCGTTCGTGGACATAAAAAAATGTGTATATTAGATGCTCATATGTATATTGGATATACATAGTTAAATTGATAAGAAACGGTTTTATAAAGAAAACCAGAAAATTCAGTTTAAACAGTTTTAGTAAAACTGACATAACTTTCACATAACAACTCCAACTTGAATGGTACAAATTGGGTTGGATGAATAATACGATTATCTAGAACTTTCAAGAAGAATTATATTTCATTTAATGGAATACTAAAAGGATGCGACAGTTTGACATACAGATAGTAAAACCGTCATAACTTTCGCATCCGAACTTCAATTGGGATGGGGCGAATTGGGTTGGAAAAATAATTAGATTATCTACAACTTTCGTGAAGTCATGAAGTCGGTTTGAACGATTTAACAATTTCTTTTCAACAGAATACTTAAAGGGTGCATATTGTTTTATGTTTCAAAGGGTGTATAATAGTTGTACATACATTTTGGCCCGTCATTTTCAACAGAATACTGAATCCAACATGTTAACATGACTAAACTTAAGAATAAAATAATATATTTTAAACAGTATATTTTGCTAAATACAAGAATGAATATTTCTAATTTCAATAGTATATTTTTGTCCTTTGGTTCTTTTTTGGATTCTTTTAGTGGATTCTTTTGTTAAATTGCGATATTGCGGTCTATTGCGGTCGGACTTTTTTTTTAGCGGATTGCGATTGCGGACGCAATTACGACGCTATGACCTTATTGCGGACAGTTGTTACGATATTAAATTATGTAATTATAATAGTGTGTTTAAATATATTTTTCAAAATATAATTCAAATTTTAAATCGAAACATCAATGAAATACAATAAAAATTATAAAATTCGTACATTTATAGATGAAATTGACGCATTTTAGAAGTTATATACGTTATGAGCCTATTTTATCAAATATTTTGATAATAAAATATGGAAATTAAATAATAAATAATCACGAAATAATGTTATATCTTTATATTAAATAATTCTTGATGAAATAACTTTAACGTGTGTTTTGTGTTTAATGCAGCGTAAAAATACCTAATTTCTCAAATTCATGATTGCGTTCCTCTTGTCGAGACGAGCGATTTCGATATAAAATTCATGTCATTTTGGTGGAAGGATGAGAAAGTTACAAGAATTTTAATATAACAGATTACGAAACATATTCAAACGAGCCCAATAACAGCAATTATTAGCCACAATACCGCAATTTTATCGATATTTGGTCGCAATATCGCGGCAATTTCTTCAATTTTCCAAAAACGCAATCTTGCGCAATATATGATTGCGATGTTGCAATTCGAAATTGCTGGCCGCAATTTCCGCAATTGCGCCGCAATATCGTCCCAATTTAAAACACTGATATATACATATCAATTGCGCCGCAATATTTCCGCAATCTTGCGCAATATAAGATTAAGGACTCAGTGGCAAACCAATTAAAGGGAAACGGAGAAGCTCTAACCGACGCAAGAGTTATTGAGAAGATTCTACAGTCTCTGACTGAGAAGTTCGAAAACGTGGTGTGCGCTATTGAAGAGTCGAAAAATTTAGATCAAATGACCGTTGATGAATTGGCGGGTTCACTCGAGGTACACGAGCAACGAAAGAAAAATAAGAAGAACGAGTCACACCAAGAGGCTCCGCAAGTCAAGGCGACCATAGATGAAGACAAGATGATGTACGCTAAGAGCAATCAAGGAAGAAGACGCGGCTGAGGAGATCGATTTGATGGTCAAGGAAGAGGCGAAAACTACAATTTCGAAGAAAAGAAGCAACCGAATCAGCAAAATTGGCACGACCGGAGATGAGGTCGTGTACGAGGAGGCTGGTCGAGTCGAACAAGTGTCGAGTGTTACAACTGCAGCAAGCCTGGACACTACGCGAAGGAGTGCTGGTCCGAGAAAAAGGTGAACGGAAATGCCAACCTAGTAGAGAAGTAGGCAAATGATGGTGTTCTCATGATGGCTCACAAAAACACCACATCGGAGAGCGATATGATCTGGTACTTCGACACCAACACAAGCAACCACATGTCCGGACACAAACACCTCTTTGTAGAGATGAAGGTGATAAACGATGGGCACATGTCATTTGAAAACGCGACAAAGGTACAAGTGAAGGGCAGAGGTAAAATTCGATTCTATCAGAAGGATGGTAAAGAAGGATATATCGAAAATGTCTATTATGTGCCTGAGATGAAGAGCAACATAATCAGCATGGGGCAGCTTTTGGAGAGAAGATACTCGGTCTTCATGTAAGATCGAATGTTGCAACTGAAGGATAAGGCACGTCGATTAATTGCGCGTGTTGAGATGGCCAATAATCGAATGTTCAAGCTCAACCTAAGAAGTCTGCAGAGAATGTGCTTAACCTAAGGGAGGACAAAGCTTGGCTCCGGCATTTGCGGTTTGAACATTTGCACTATGGAGGCCTGACAGAGTTGGCGAACAAATGACATGGTGCACGGTCTATCATATATGGACTATACGAGCAGATTTTGTGAAAGTTGCATACTCGGTAAACATGCAAGAGTTCCATTTCATAAGAAGGCGAAATCTGCAGCAACAAGCCCTCTCGAGTTGGTGCATACCGATATTTGTGGTTCGATCGCACCGAAATCGTTTAGTGAGAAAAGGTATTTTATTACATTCGTTTATGATTACACAAGGAGGAACTGGGTTTATTTTTTGAAGGAAAAATCCGAACACATTCGAAGTGTTCAAAAGGTTCAAGGTGCTTGTCAAGAAGATGACCGGGAGATATATCAAAGCTTTGCGGTGGCCGAGAGGAAGAACCGGACCATTCTCGACTTGGTTCGGTCGATGTTGAAGAGCAAAATGGGGTGCCAAAAGAATTTTGGACTAGGTGGTACAGTGTGCGGTGTATGTACATAATCGATATCCTCATGCGAAATTGAGCAAGAAAACTCCTCAAGAAGCTTGGAGCAGTCAAAAGCCGACAGTGTCGCATTTCAAGGTGTTCGGAAGTATGGCATATGCACATGTACCCGATCAAAGGAGGACGAAACTTGATGAGAAAAAGTAAGAAATTCGTGTTTATTGGATATGACGGGAAAACAAAGTCATACAAGCTGTACGACCATATTGAAAGAAAGGTTGTGGTGAGCCGAGATGTCCATGTGAATGAGAAGAGCGCATGGGACTGGAACAAAAAATATGAGATGCAAGATGAGGAGGCCGACTCAGACGAGTCCGAGAAAGAAGAATCCTCATTTGTTGTACCGACTAGCCCCGCAGTACCTGACGATGAATACGAACCGAGACAGACACGCACGAGGAGCCTACAAGAGTTGTACGATGCAACCAGTGAGGTACATCTTATTTGTCTTTTGGCAGATGCGGAGAGTATTTCCTGTGAAGAGGCTGTGAGAAACAAGAAATAGCAAGCTGCAATGGATGAAGAGATTGGGACTATCGTGAAAAACAAGACGTGGGACTTGGTCGAATTACCAAGAGGATGTGGGCACATAGAAGTCAAGTGAGTGTACAAGAAGAAGATGAATGATCAAGGCGATATTGAAAGGTACAAGGCTCAATTGGTGGCGAAGGGATATCGGCAACAGGCCGGTATTGATTATGACGAGGTTTTTGCTCCTGTTGCGAGAATGGAGACGATCCGACTTCTTATATCACAGGCAGCGCAATCCAAGTGGCCGATCTATCAGATGGACGTGAAATCAGCATTTCTCAATGGCGTGCTCGAAGAAGAAGTCTATGTCGAGCAACCACCTAGCTACGTGAAAGCTGGGAAAGAAGGAAAGGTCTTGAAGTTGAGAAAGGCGTTGTACGGGCTCAAACAGGCACCTCGAGTATGGAATACCCTAATTGACAAATGCTTCAAGAAGGCCGGGTTTGTACAATGCCCATACGAGCATGCACTCTACGTGAGGAAGAAGGAAAATGTTGTATTGTTCGTTGCTCTCTATGTTGATGATCTGATCTTCATGGGGAGTAATGAGAAGATGGTGAAGGAATTCAAAGAAGCGATGACGCGAGAATTCGAAATGACAGATTTCGGTCGAATGAGTCATGTGGCGAGTCAGGACAAGGTAGCAGACATTTTCACGAAGCCGATTCCGACAGCGTTGTTCGAGAATTTCAAGACGATGATAGGGATGAAGAACAGGCTTGAGTTTAAGGAGAAAATTTGTTAATAAACCCAAGTCCGGATTAATAATTATGAAGTTTAATTAGCCCAAATAATTTTAGGGAATATTTTAAGGAAAATAATTTATGAAATAATTATAGAGCAAGTTTCATTCAAAGGAAAATAATTTATGAAATAAAGTTTTGGCAAATTTCTAATACCTTGTAGTGCAAGTTTATTTTGCCTATAAATAGGTCTTAGATGTTTCGTAATATATATCAATTCAGAAAATACAAAAGAGAAAGATTTGTAAGAGTTTATTAGAATTAGAGAAAGCTTTGTTTATTAGTTTATTAGAAATTCTATTTGAATTCATATTTGAATACCGTAAATTCAACAATCAACAATGACAAGTGCCTAAGAGAGCCATCAAACAAGTATACTCCATGCCAAGGAAGTTAAG
Organism: Luzula sylvatica; assembly: GCA_946800325.1. NCBI lineage: Eukaryota > Viridiplantae > Streptophyta > Magnoliopsida > Poales > Juncaceae > Luzula > Luzula sylvatica. Next base: position 26,666,487 of record OX326958.1, on the reverse strand, counting down.
TTCCTATGGAGGAGGAACTCCCTATGCTATGAGAGCCATTGTTTGTTCAACTAAAACAAGGTCTCCATACTAATAAAATGGCTTTGGCACTTGACGGCTAATCCAAACAACCTATGAGCCCAAACCTTAAAGAAAATTTACAACGTGGAAATACCGGGAGGCCTAGCTACCATACCTATTAATCTCTCCTCCTTTTTTAAGGACCAAACTAAACTCTTCCCTTCTTCAAAATGTCAACACAACTCCAACTAACTCCTGGAACAACAACGACATGGGAGATAGACATCAAATGGATTCTAATTACCAAAAGTACATTACATTCACAATAAATTAATATTGATTATTACCTGTTAATACATAAATATTTTAATTGTATATTCATTAATTGTTAATAAAGTGTCATTTTACTAATTATCATGATAATTAATCGCTAATTCGTTATATAGATGATGTTGGGAGAAATTTGAGAAACATAGTAAATAGACTCTAAAAAAATCAAGGGGAACTTTACTTTGTCCTCCATTTTGCCAAAATTCTCCGAAATCCAGTTAACAACACATTTAATTAACAATTAATACATAATTATTATTTTTAAAATATTAGTTATTAATCATTAATTGAAGGAGATCTTAATTACATGTTATTTTTTTATTTATTATATAATTCATTAGTTACCGAGTTAATTATGATTTTAATTGAAATTTAGAAAATGCGAAGGAAATGGGGACAAGATAAATAATAGCCTCAAAACGGGGAAAATCGCTTTTCATGAGTGGGAGCCGGAGAACAGAGAGCAATATCAAAAATCCAAGTTTTGGTGTGTCCGCACTGGATATGGATGTAGCTGGATTAGATCGATTATTAATTTATTCTTCCATGTTGATGTGAGAATGAATGTGTTTGTCCATGAAAATTGAAATTATTTGCTGCCAATCCATTAATAGGGATCTCGAGCTATATTTATTAATGGCTGCTCCACCCAATTTCATTTCAACACTCCCCCAATGGGTGTGCATCCACGTTTATTGAATTGTCAATATCAAAGTACGCACCCAATAAAATCGTACAACGAGTTCATAATTCATACATACTTTCGGCCTTCGCGTACCAAGAGTTGATTTTTGTTGTCATTGAATTTGGTGATTTTCAAAATATTTGCATAAAAAGTATTATTATTATATTATTTGAGTAAATTTATGACCAATAGATAGATGAGTACATTGCAGTATTAAAAAACAACATGTGTTAAATCGTACAAATTCAAATTCCAATGATAATATCATAGTGATACAATAATAATTAGAGGTTATATATGGTGTCCCCAACATCCTTGATGTATATCATGGATGCGTCAATCGAGATTGATTTAATGGGTTGATTGGATTGATTAAGTATTAAATTAATGTTTAGTTGAATTAATTCAATTAAAAAAAATAATCAATCTAATAAAGAATTCTCGATTGACGCATCAAAAATGTTTTATTGAGTTTGGGGACTACTTATATTTTCCCTAATAATTATTACTACAAAATGATACATCCACCCAAAACACACAGTATCAACTATCAACAGATATATCCAAGGTCAAAGAATATATGTATTGGATACATTATTTCATGAGACACATTGGATGGCTTATCTGCTTGACTTAGGTTCAAAATCTGAGTAATCATACGCAACTTAATACCGCAACAGAATTATAACAAGATGTTGAGTCGATAGACACATATAAAATATCATTCAGCCACATCACAACATATCAAAAAAATATAATGTCATGTTTTCAAATGTCGTTATGTATATTTGTTCAGAAAAGCCTATTCGATCTGAGTATTACAAATCAAACAATGCAGTATATTGGCTGATTAGGGAGGGATCAAAGTATATTAAATTAAACAATGAAGTGTATTTGTTTTCCAGTTCCTATATTACTTAAAACATGAGTGTAAAAACTGGAATTACAATTCCTGTCTAGTTGGATGGTATTTAAGATTAGGGAAATATCAGTTAAAGGGTAAATATTAAAAGGGATGTTATTCTACTTGCGAAATCACAAATCTAATTATAGAGATGTAAGTAGGGGTCGTGTTGTTTGTGTTTTGGAATTAATATTCCTCAACATCTATTCTGATTTATTTTCTTATCGATGATGTTCGGTAGGGTGGAATTAGGATGGATAATGGATTAAGGAGCTTATTCCAGCCGAACAATAGTGGAATTAATTAAATGGATTAACTTGTGGTTTAGTGGAATTGTACTTTTCCCAGGAGGATATGGAAGAAGACTAAACAATGGAATAAGCTATTTTTTATGACAATTATACCTCTCTTTATTCCATCCCATCTCAACTATAGCAATTAAATATGATTTCATTTCTTTCTCTCTCCCAAGCATTTATATGTCTGCACGAAAGAAGAAGCAAGAAAAAGGGAGATAGATTAACCTTTCCAGACATTATCTTCGGCGATCCGGTGATTCAAGCTCCAAGTCGTGGTACTCAAACTACTCTATATTTTCTTGTCTTTCTAAAGAGATCCATCAAGCTTTTATATAAGAAAACCCTAGATTACGTTTTTTTTCACCATCTATAATTTTTCGATTTCAGTAAATATTTTGTAATTATTTCGTGATTTTTTGAATATTTGGAGAAGATCGAACACAGAATGTTGTTTTTTTGTGTATTTTTTGAAAATTAGATTATACAATATTTAATAAAATCAATCCTAACTAAAGGGCATTTTAGTCATTAGTAATTATTCTATATTTTTTACAATATTTTAACTAATTTCTTATTCCATCAACCTTGCCGAACACTTAGTGGAATTAAATGGAATAACTACTCTTCCACTCTTCCATCTATTGCCAAACAAGCCGTCGTGTTTAGTTATACACTAAGTAATAAAAAAATGTTATTCAATAGTTTTGTGATATATTACTATTAAAATTAGTGATTTTTCTTTATTTTCATGAACATTCTTTTTCCGTCCGTTCGACGACTTAGAATAATAATGAAATTGAAAGAATTACAGTTTTGACGATAAAATTGTACATATAAGAATAAACGAACGTACGCGTTCGTAGGAAGGGTTGAGTGTACGCAGGATTCAGCTGTATTCCCGTTCGAACGGATGAGTCCATCTGTTCGAACGGAATGAGTCCGAATGGTTGAGTGTACAATGAGATTGTACACAAGATTCAGCAGTCATTCCGTTCGAACGGATGGGTCCATCCGTTCGAATGGAAGGAGTCCGGATTTTGCATATTGGGTTGCATTTCTTGGCATATTCTTATCTTATATACTATATATGGGATGTTTCTCTCTCCTAAGACAATCTAATCAATCAAATCCAATCAATCTAATAGGTTAAAAATCACTCTAATATGTGTGAAAAAGAAAGAGAGAAAAAGAGAAAAAATATTTTTTTTTCATTAGAGATTATCGTACGAGATTAAGTAAGTTTATACACAGATCGACTAGAGAGGCGTGTATAATCTATAGACGACAACCCAAGGTGGATACAAGTAGAGAAATCACGTTTGTGATTTTTGTTTGCAATCCAAGTGAGAATTAGGGTTTGGTCGAAAGGATTTTGGTTCGGCCAAAAGGATGGGTACGTGTTTGACGGTGTTGAGTCGTGTGCGTGTGGGAGGCACGAGAGATGGCCGGAGTGGAAAGCACGACGGAAGAAACGTTTCAACCCTACACTTCATCAAGGTACGGATTGTATATTCTTCCGAATTTGTTTGTCAATTCGATAACGGGATCATATGGGTTGGGAAGGGGTTGTATCCTTCATTATGTTGCGCGCGGTACGATGCAGGAATTCCCTTCAGAAATAGTATAAGAAAATGGAAGAACTTATTTTACTACACCAGCAATAAAGAGATGGAAAAATATTTTAACTCTATTTCGTAAGATTGTAAAAGAATGAAACAGAGAAATTTTACTCTCCCTCTTTTTTATCCTCGCAAATAAAAAATATATCTAACTTTTTTTTTCACTTTTTCACTATTTGATTGCACTGGCACCTTTGAAATAAAATGGAATACTCACTCTTTCATTCTTTCACTATCCGAAGTATTGCCAAACGACTTATTTATTTTCCACTATTAAATGATAAAAATATTTTATAAAAAATATTTCTTTGATATATTTATTTACATTGTACTACTTATATATACATTACATTTACAAATATAAAATATTCAATAAATACTAATGCACAAATGGATACATCAACCAAACATGATAATATTATATATCCTGAAATATTATTTCATGTAATGAAATTTCTTGAATTACATCATTCCAAAAAGTCGTATTTTGAAATCCGACCAAGCGGCCTCTAGGAACTACAAGTCTAGAAATAACCGACTTTGGAAGGAGCTTCATAGATATGTAATAAATCGGCGGTGAATATAGGAATGCTGAAATAAGAGCACGTTTATCTGTTTGAGAAATTATATCGTTTTTCAATCCTACTGGATTGTTATTTCTCGATTAAATAATTATAATTTAATATAGATTTTCTATCTTGAAGAACATACGAGTCTAAATATTTTTCCACTCGCTGTGTCGACTCGGTTTCCTAATATGTTCAGCATCTGGCTTCCAATTAGAGTGATTGAACTGGACCATAGTTTAAATTTATTGCAGTTGGAGACTCGACTATAGATATAGGATTAAATCATTCGTGTAAAGCGAATGGCCGATTGGTCATCATGTCGGTACAAGAAGAACTCTGTTAACAATGGCGGATCTTGTCCCAAATCAATTGGGGGGCGATAATCTAGGATGACTGCAGTGAGAAATTTTCAAAAAAAATTGGAGGGGCGGTATAACATAATTTTATAGTTATATCTAGGGATGTCAATGGGTTGGGTAATACCCGTGCCCGACGGGTATCCGACCCGGACGGGTCGGGTAATACCCGATTAAGTCTACCCGCGGGTCGGGTATTACCCGATTAAAAAATACCCGGCACGGATACGGGTAGGGTATGGGTAAGGTCGTACCCGACCCGTGGGTATATCCGACCCGAACCCGGTCCTTAATAATAATGGTTATATTAATATTTTAATATATATTTTATTATTTTTGTTGTTTTTTAAATGGGTTTAATCTATTTTTTCTACTGTTCTTTATTATACAATTTATTTTTCTTTTTCTATTTGTTTAGTAAATAAAACTAAAATAAATAAATTCCTAGATTCATGTTTATTTATTTATTTTTTACAGCTATTTCACGTTTCTGTCAATTTTGGTTTCATAAAATAATTTCAACTTAAAATTATTTGTTGTATATTTTATGATATTATTATGTTATGTGATAATATTTTAATTTGAAAAAAAATATATTTTTCGTTATTATATTTTAATGTTTTGTATATATTTAAGTATGGGTAAAAATCCCCGTGGGTAATCCGAAAACCCGCGGGTAATAAACGGGACGGGTAAAATTACCCGTTTAGTTGACGGGTCGGGTATGGGTATTATCCGATTAAGATGGGTAAGGGTATGGGTGAGCCAATACCCGACCCGAACCCGACCCATTGACATCCCTAGTTATATCGTAAAATGCATTGGCATAATCACATATATATATACTACCGTTCAAAAATCTAAGGAGGAGGAGGGGACAGTTGGCCCTCCTAGTCCCTTAATAGATCCGCCACTGTCTGTTAAGACGCCCGTGTTCTCGAGATGATTTAAAATTCGTGCGTGAAGAGTTCAGAACCTAAAATGAAAAAGAAAGTGAAAATAAAGCAGTCATTGATTCCTGCTTGAAAAATGTGTTACCCTTGCCATTAATTCGAGCGATAAATTTATTTTATTTATTTTTATTTTTATTTTTTTAATAAATGGAGAATTCTCAGTGATCCTCCATTTATTGGTGTCAATGAGACTCGAACCCACAACATCCACACAACATAAAATTTTTGTGTTTCATTCGGCCATGAATCCATTGACTTCGAGCGATAAATTTAACAGAGGAAATACAATTCAAGATTAATTTTAATAACACCAAATATTCAAATAATGTCACATTGGTACGACCACTCCATCCGATCCGATCGATCGGATCTCATGCACTCATTAAAAATTTCCGTAACGAATAATTGATAGGTTTATCAAAAAAAAAAAAATGTTGCAAACAGTCCATTAACAATGACCTTAACCAAACAAGTTCTATTTGAAGAAAGAATTTAGAAGTTCATATATGTTTTGTCCATAAATCTAACTTGTCTCATTCCCAATTCCCAAATGGGTGAATAAAACCGTTCAATCTCAGTCAAAACATCGTTCGATCCCACATGCAAGTAGAGACCATGACAAATACTTGCTTTGGCATTTTCTCTTTAAATTGGGGAAACTAGATAGATCTTGTTCGTCCCATAGACTAGTAGAGTGCAGCCAATTACTAAGATTCTGGCCTTAAAATTCGGGAGAGTGGAATATGGGCTTTATTTTATAATAATAATCTATTAATTCGTTGATTCGTTCATGTGTCATGCCTAATATTATTCTAACCAGTGTTATTATCAAGTTAATTAATATATTTAGATTGGTAGCTCTCATATATAATAATAAAATTAGTCACTAAAAGAACAAAAAATTGATTGATATTTTCCGTCGGTTATGCATATAAAAAGATAATCTGGATGAAAGAGATGGTAGATCCAAATTAATTTGGAGATATAAAATTGTGTGGTTTGTACATAATCTATCATGTCCCATTCCCAATTTTGGGCACTATTTGTGGAATGGATATTACGGATCGAGCCCCACCAGTCTCGAACTACAACACAACAAGGATTAAATAAAAATATTTGGTTTTGTCCGATGCAGTCAAAACATCGTTCAGTCTCATTAAATGATTGATCCATGCTTGTTTTGGAATTTTTCTCTCTTTAAATGAAATCCATGCATGCATGTGCGATTTAATCAGCACAAATCGAGCCAAAATTCTGTGGTCTTAAAATTTGGGGACTTTCACAAACCTGGTGGTAGAAATTAGTTGATTAATTTAAGTACATTTTAGGCACGTAGTTCTCATTAGCACAATTAAATATAGGGGGAATTTCTCCTGTGTCCCTACAAGAGTTCAAAATAACATATTTATCCCTCAAAAATTGATAATTACATATTTATCCCTTCTTAACTCAATTAGTATCATAAATATCCACTTAAATTTTATAAATATCAAATTTATCCCTACTGTTAACTTTCTGTTAATTTTCTGTTAAATAAATTATTATTTTAATTTTAAAATTTAATTAAATAACCACTAAAATTGTTAAAGACTATAATACCCTTCTCTCATTAAAACTAATATAAATGGAGAACCTGATATACCATCTCTTCGTGGCTTTCCAGTAGAGTTGTTCATCTTCTCCTGCGTCCCTCTAGTCTCTGGCGGCAAGGAAAGATCTTGCAGCCAAGGTGTGGTTCTTCTTCTCCAAGCGAAGCAAGTATTGGCGGCAAGGTGTGGGTCTTCTTCTCCAAGCTTGTCTCTGGACTGCCTCTAGTTTGTTTGCGAGATAAGGTACTAATCTCTTTCTCTTTTTCTGTTCGCGAGAGATAAGCAAGGACAAAGCTGTCAATATTTTGCACGAATTGTTCCCAATTACACTAGTTATGAAACAAGTACTCAATTTATCACCAATTCGTCCTCAATTAACTATAAATAGCCGAAAAGTTGATCCGTGTAATACTCTAATTTGCCTTGATTTACTCTGGATGCGTTTATAATATAGTGTTCAGTTTGTTTTTCATCTATTTTTTATTTGAATAAACAATTTTGACTAATTTGAAATGGTTAATTGACATTTTGATAGAAATCACGATTGGTCTGAGCTACAACCCGATATAATCGGACTTATTGTCGGAAAAATCTATAGAGATGCGCGCATACATAAATTCGCCTCAGCTTGTGCATACTAGTACCAAATCACCATAGAAATCCATGGAAAATTCGACTGGACGACTCCAGTACTCTCCCTCCCATACTGCCGCAAAATGAAAACTCGAAAGTTCCTTGACAGCTCCTTGAAACATTTAGAATAAATTTACCTGAATTGAGCGATAAGTATGTCCACGGATCTGAATTTACAATGATAATGGAGGAAAATATTTAAGTTTTGGAATTTATGTGATTTTAATTTAAGAATTATTGTGTTGTGTTGTTTTGGAATTCATGTTATTTTGTTATGTTATGGTATTTGATGAACTTATTATGATAATTTTGACATGTTGATTTTGGAATTCATGTTATTTTTCTATGTTGTTTTGGAATTAATAATTATCATTTGTTGTTTTGTTATGAATTTAGTATCATTGTTGTTTTGTTATGTTTTTTAGTATATATCAAGAACAATTTTAAAAAAAAATTAGAAACTATCAATTACAAACAATTTTAAGGAAAATTTGACAGAGCATAACTTGATTATTTCATATCCCGATTCACATACAAGATGATTACAAAAATGTACAACACAATTACAAAGATACATGACTCGATTCGGACTCGAAACAATTACAAAGATACATGACTCGATCCAACATTTGAAACATTTACAAAGTTAAAACACAATTACAAAGATACATGACTCGATCCCGACTCGAAACAATTACAAAGTTAAACCAAAATTACAAAGATACATGACTTGATCCCGACTCGAAACAATTACAAACATACATGACTTGACACCGACTCGAAGCCGAATTTGACTGTGTGCTGACAAAAGGCCTCGGAAACACACAAAGGAAGGTTGAAATCGAGAAGAGCGTCATTTTCGGTCCAAGAGAAAACCATCGAAATTCACGATAATTACCGTCGTTTGCCATCACCATTTAGGCCTGATCATCAAGATCTGGCCATCCATGCAAAAACCTGCGAAATAGGATATATTTCGGTCAGTGTAATATCTTTTGAAGGGGTATACGTGATATTTTGAGATTTTGATTGAATGGAGAAGAAATGTACCTGGCAATTGTATCGAACATTATTGAATGTAGCAGGCATGCCTATACTGCAAAGTATATCATTCGTCCAATGTCCTGTTAAAATTTCGGTCAAGCATTCCCATCTGAAAAATATAGGTTTAAAACCCTTTCATAACATGGCTACATTTTGGATGCAATTCCAAAATTAAGGTTTAAATTGTTGAAAATATTGAAATGAAATTGATGGACTTGCGAGTGTTTCTCAGTATCTTCTTCTAGGAAATTATTTTCGCAGCCATAACCGGAGATCTCCAGTTCAGGACCAATCTTGATTTTTGCTCCTGTCTCATTTTCCTTTCTAATTGATTCATTTATGTTTCTCAAATTGGTGTCGAAATCCATTGACCATTGGTTCAAATTGCAAGTCGTAACCTTTAACAGCCTCATTTTACCTTAATATCTTGTCTAAATGCAAAAAAACAAAATTAAAAATTAGTATGAAGTTAGGAGAAAACACTTCCAAATGGTAATCAATGTTTGTTTAATCAATTCATGCAACCTTTAACTCAAGCAATCATGCTCAAAATAACAATTTGCAAAGAAATTATACCAGTACCTTTAACTCAAGCAATCATGCAACCTCTAACGACAAATCGTACCAGTACCATCGTCGCACGTCGCCAGTGTTCTCCACCCGTTGCCCTGTCGTCACGTCGCCACGTCGTCAGGGCGCCAGTGGTCTTCAAGCGTCGCCGTGTCGCTAGTGCTCTTCGCGCGTCGCTCTTCTCGTCGGCAGCGTCTTCTCGTCGCTTCTCATCGCCGGTGTCTTCTCCTCGCTTCTCATCGGTTTGGAGAAGGAGTGGGCTCAGTCTGAGTCTAGGTTTAGGTATAGAGAGATGGTCGGGTTAAAGAGTTCAAGGGTAAATTAGTCAATAAAATATTTTTCTGTTAAAGTTAACTTGTCTGTTAAATTTTGATGAATTTGAAATAAATTGAGTTAAGAAGGGATAAATATGTAATTATTAATTTTTGAGTGATAAATATGTTATTTTGAACTCTTGTAGGGACATAGGAGAAATTCCCCCTTAAATATAAATGATTGATATTTTTGTCGGTTGAGTGTATGGAAAGAAAAAATCTGGAGGAAAAAGATGGTAGATCTGAATTAATTAAGCCATCCTGACGAATACCCAACAGATATAGATGGGCATGTTATATTTCTAGAAAAATATTGGACATATATCAAGCTCAGATGACGTGAATATGATTTATCATTTTAAAAATTAATATTTTAATTCATGATTTAAAATTTTAATTGTATATTCAATAATAAATTAAAATAATTAAATTATAAATTAATAATTTAAATTATGTTTTTGTGTGTTAATTTTGAAGGTATTAAATCATATATACGTTATCAAAAATATAGAGGGAGAGAGTACTAGAGGGTGTACATCATTACAGCTCATATTTCTATACAAGTAAGCATATATTTATAGAGAACTAGGAGATTACCCGCGCTTCGCGGCGGCCTTGTTTCATTTGTTTTACCATACACGTAATATATAGTTATGATTTTTTGGGATTAAATATAAGACTTTATGAAAATAAATATCATATTGATTAAGAAACTTTGATGATGACAAAATTATCATACTATTTTTTAATATGACACATTGCAAAATATTTATTTAGTACTATAATGCAACACATACAAAAAAAAATGTCACTCTAAAATAATAAAACAACATGGGTGGACATAAACAAAAATAAAAACCATATGATATTTAAAAATTTTATATCCAAAATTAAGAATAATAACATTGTAAAACTTTAAAATTTTTATTTCTGTCTGATAAATTTTAAGTTTCATGTTTATTATTGAAAAATATTATATAAGTTAAAGAAATTATTTGTATTTAGTAAATAAATATCTTTCATTATTTTTTTTTTAAAGATTAACATGAAACTGTTTTAAGTACAAATACAAATATAACATAATTGTTTTAAAAATAATAATAATAATTAGGATGTGCAAATTTTTTTCTATTATATTTTTAAAAATAATAATAATAAGGATTACAAGTCATTAATATAATTATATTTATTTTTATATCTTTTTTACATAATTGTTTTCATAATTTTGAGTTAGAGAAAAAATATTGAATATATGATAATAACATACTTAGTAGTATGTGCAATTTTTTTCAATTATAGTTTTAAAAATAATAATAATTAGTCTTACAAGTCATTAATGTAATTATATTTATTTTTATATCTTTTTTTACACAAATGTTTTCGTAATTTGAAGTTAGAAAAAAATATTAAATATATGATAATATAGATCTCAAAATAAAGATAAAATTCCAGCGAATATATTTCTTAATTTTTTTAAATTATATTATGAAAATACTAACAATATTTGATGTATGTTTTATTATATCATATTTTAATTTATTAATGTTAGATATTTAAACTTTTCACATTCTATTTGTATTCACAATTGATCATGTATCATATTGTGAAAAAATTCAAAATCAAATGCAATTGGTCCAACATGAACCTAACAAATAATATTTTGACACGTCATTAGTGTAAGGTGATGTGACCTTCTAAAATTGCTTAAAACTATGTGTGAAATAAGGGACACATAAATATCTACAAATAAAACATAACCACACAAAATCAAAGGTTAATCTATGGTTCATATGTTGCCACATATCCTAATCTAATGTTTGAAATAATTGTGATGAGGTGGCATGAGTTGTGATGAGGTGGCATGAGGAGATTGCATAAAAATGGGTCCAAAATAAGGGGTTGATAAATTTGTGGAATGAGATACTAGAGTAATGTACAATAACAGGTCATGTGCCATTCTGGTAGGTTACCATCAATTTTTAAAAATTAAATTATACACAAGTACGGACATGACGGTATATGTTTGAGTAGATCTATTATGTTCCACGTTTAATCATTTAATTTAACGGAACTAGCGTGTGGTGTTGTACGATTATTTCAAAAATCAAGTCGTATCGTATTCGATATTGGATCCGATATTGATAAAGAGACTATCGCATATCAGTATGTCGGAATGAAAAATATTGTTTGCTATTTTGGTTGTCTAACGCATGCCAACATAAAATATACAAATCGTTATATATATATAAAAGAAAAAAAATAGACAAAATATTGCACGCATACAAAAATATGTTATACATTTGGAAATACATATCGTATATGTAAAAAAACATAACATTCATCTAAAAGAAATAACATATTTTAAAATGGGGTTATATATGGCACCGCTATAAACACACAAAAAAATTGTGATGATGCGTCAATCGAGGAGGGTTAAAATAGGTTAATTGGATTGATTAAGATCAAATCAATATTAAGATGAATTGAATCAATAAAAAAATCTAATCAATCCAATTAATCCCTCTCGATTGACATATCAAAGAATTTTTTGTATGTTCATGGGAACACAATATATTTACCCTTTGAAAATTTACATGTATAAATGTATAACATCATATGTATAACATCACAATGTATTTACCCTTTGAAAATTTTCATGGGGACAATCCAATTAATCCCCTTAACAAACGAAGATGATAACAACGATGTCGTATACAAATGGTCAAAAACGGGCAAGTATACGTCCAAAACAATGTACTCTTTTCTAATAAACCCGGGAGCAACTACCTATGGAAAATGAAAATTCCGCCTAAAATAAAAACGTTCGTATGGCTAGCTATACTACAAAGACTAAATACGTCCGACATCCTTATGAAAAAAGGATGGCCAAACCAACAAAATTGCCATCTATGCGCAACACAAGTTGAGACGGCCGATCACCTATTAACCAAATGTTCATACACCATTCAAGTTTGGAGAATAGTGGAAAGAACGTTGAACACACAATCACAATTCACACCAACACAAGGTATACAAACATCTTGGGCGACAAATCTCTTGGGCGACAAATCGGTTAAAAGTGGAGAAAAAAACGATAAAAGAATGGGACAAGATTTGGGCGGCAATATTATGGTCAATATGGAAAGAAAGAAATTCGCGCATATTCCGAAACCAAACAAATCCTCCGACTGTGACGGCAAGAAAGGTGATGGAAGAATTAGAAATATGGGCGGGTATACCATAGGTAGTGGAGATATAATGTTTATTGGGTTAGAGTCTTTACTTTAACAAACACATTGTAAATATTTTCTTATATTTAAAATAGACCGAATACCGATTTGGTATTCCTACAAAAAAACAAAAAAAAATGTATAACATCATTAACATGCATCTAAGATGCATATACGATACGACTAAAAACATATAAAAAATCTAGATGAGTGGCGGCGTGAATTAGACGATCAAAATAGAAAAAGAAAAAAGAAAAAAAAAATACTATTTTTCACATGTAAAAAATACCACGGGAAACGCTACGGTGAATCCTGACGCACCAACGTGCAATCCCCGAGCATGCAAAATCATTTCTTATACATATATTCGTATAATATTCGTCGGATACTCCACTTTATGTATCGGGTTATTTTATTATGATATAACGATGAATACTTCTCAGACTAATTATCGAATCAGCCGGATAATTGCAATGCATAAAAATCGAAAGATTCAATTTAAATTTAAAATGTTGAGATCTTTTCCGTAAATTGTAGTACATGAGGATTGACGAATCTTAATCATAAATGTTGAGGACCAAAAAATATATATATACAATTATACATATAAAATCTGTTAAAAATAGAGAAAGAACATATACACACAAATATATAAATTTTGAAGTTATATTATAATATTAGTATATTATAATACAATATAATTTTAAAAATCTCTCATTGGTCCGTATATAGGTCCGGTATCCAGGTCCGTCCATGTATACAAGTAAATAATTAATTATATCAAATATTTTATTTTATAACATTATATTTTTAATTATAATGACCATTAATTAATTACTAAGAAAAAAAATATGATGTTTGACATATTAAAAAATAATTAAATATTTAAATTATCATTATAAAATAGTAACATATTAAATATTATATAATAAGCATGTTGTATTAAGTTTAGGTGGCAATCGGGCGGGACGGGACGGTTCGGGTTGGGTTCAAATCGGATCATTTCGGATTCGAGTAGTACGGGTCGCGGCTCGTTCGGTTTGTGGGTCATTCGGGTTCGGATGGTTTCGATTTTCGAATCATTCGGGTCCTAATCGTTTCGGTTTTTGGATCATTGGGATTCGGGTCTTTCGATTTTCGGGTAATTCGGTTTCGGTCTTTCGGTTCTCAGATCATTTGGTTCCGGATCGTTTCGGTTCTCGGGTCATTCAGTTCGGGATCGTTTCGGTTCTCAAGTCATATGGTTTCGGGTCGTTTCTGTTTTCGGGTCATTCGGTTCCAGATCGTTTCGGTTTTTGTGTCATCTGGGTTTCGAAAAATTTGATTTCGGTCAAACGGTTTTTCGAAAAGTTAGTTTTCGTCGGATCGTGAGTTTCGGGTCATTATGATCGTGAGTTTCAGGTCATTAAGGTTATGAGTTTCGGGTTTCAGATCGATCGGATTCGGGTCATTCGGTTTCGAGGCGATTTCGAATTCGGATCATTCAGTTTCGGTTCCATTTCGAGTTCGAGTCATTCGATTTCGGTTCCATTTCGGATTCGGATCATTCGGTTTCGGTTCGTTTCGGTTTGGAGTCATTGATTATTTAACATTTTCCGGTTCGGATCGGATTTGTATCATTCGATTTCGGTTCGTTTCGATATCGGATTATTGACTATTCAATATTTTTGACTTTGGATCAGATTCGATTCGGACGGGTCGGTTTGTTTTTTCGGATCGGATCACATTTTACGATATTTGTATCCGACCGATAGTTAACACGACACGGAAGCAAATCTTTAAATAGATCTAAAGTTGAACATTTTACTCTTCACACGTTCGGCCACGTCTCCCTTTTACTTTACTGTTTCTTTATTATTATTTTTTTGGGTTAATAACTTCTCCACTCTACCTCATGAGTTCCACGATCAAAAGACCAAGCAAAAAAAGCAAGAAAAAACCCAGCCCCAGAAAACCTAGCGACTGCGAAACCTGCTGCGAATCCTGTGCCGAACGCTCGCCACGGAGAGGTGAGGTGCTGAAGATGTCGCCAGGCACTGGCAACGGAGGTGGCGGCTGTGAAACCTGCAAAACCCTAGCGGAACGCTCGCGTGACGTGGGGCGCTGGTGACGTTGCGAGGCACTGGTAACAGAGGTAGCAATGGAGAGTGACGCCATTTTCTTCCTCGCATCTCTTCCCGTCTATTGATCTTTGTTCAGTTTTTGGAGGTTTCAGTTCTCATTCCATTCATTGTTCTAAATGAAGGTTCGATTCTTAATTTAGGTCTGTTTTGCTCCTCTCTGTCTTGCTCTTTTCTAATTTTCTAATTTTTACTTTCGCAAAATCGTTCGGAATTTCTACTGTAGATTGAAAAGGGGATCATACGTAGCTTTTAGATTTACAGCGAGAGGATTATAGTTGCGGAGTATTCGGATTTCCGGTGGAAACATCGAATTTTAGGAGGTTAGAATTTTTTCTAATCCAATTTGTCGGTTTATTTTTTCTCTGTACATTCTCCTGCGATTGATCGAATCCAATTTTAAGAATTTATTAATTTGAAATTTTCGAGTGTATAGTTTGGGGCAGAGATTGGAGAGGGAAGCAGGGTCCATTGCTGTGTCGATGAGGCAAGAAAGAACAAGGTCGAAGAAAAGAATAATAATCACAATTTTGTTCCGTTCTGTTTTGTCGAAAAAAACAGTAGCACAAAAAAGTTATTTTTAGTTTTGTACAAAAGCTGCAAGAATTAAGTTGTGCGAACGTGAAAACTGCAATATCTACTTCCCATAAATGTTGTGTTCAAACTATTCACGCCGTATGAATTTTGTGCGAAAAATAGAATACAACACGCAGAAAAAAACAAACAACAAAAAAATACAAGTCCAAAATAAAAATAATAATCACAATTTCAAAAAACATAGCCGCGCAATTGCGTGGGTACCACGCTAGTAGAAGTGAAAGTTCCACACACACACACACACACACACACACACACACACACACATATATATATATATATATATATATATATATATATATATATATATATATATATATATAGAGTTTGGCTAGGACGCTATTAATAGTACGAGGGAGCTTGCTACTATTATCTTTTAGACCGTCCGATTCACATTAAGATTAAGATTTGATGATCAAACATCCAATAAAGATGGAAACTTAACACCACCGTTTATTTTTTCATATTAGGACAATCATTATTGCATATATTCCCATTCCGAGATAATAATAGATATTATTTGACTAATTGCACTAAATAAGGAAAATAGTACATTGCACTAAATAATTGATTGATTGCATCAAATAATTCCTTCATGTATTTTTATTTTTTATACTTATGAATGACTTGAAGAACTTGTTATCGGTTAATTATAATAAGATGATGCCATAATTAATGATAATTAGATCCTGAAAGAATTAGTCCTTTTAATACAATCAACACATCTAAAACTTGTTTGCATTTAAAATGCATAATCACACAAATATTTATATGCTTTCATTTATAGCCTATGTCTCCTGTATGTTTTTTTCAAAATATTCAAGCTTTGAGATGAATTTAATTTCAAAAGTGAAATAACATCACCAAAATATTTTACAGTTAACAACAAAATCATACATAATCACATAAAAGGACGACATGTATTGCAGATCATAATATCTAAACAAGGACAATGGCATGTATGAGAAATCAGAATATCTGAACATATACACATACTTAAATTAACTCATTTTTATTGTGTTAAATTGTTAATTTAAGTCCCATCATATAATTTTACAAATAAATTCAAATTCTTGATGTCCGGACATCATTAGGACTACAAATATAGTAGAAAGAATCAGCATAATATATAATTTCTTTTTCATGGAGAAAACGGTGTTAACTCTCCATTCCATCACGATCTAATAAAAATTTGGATGTGAATCTAACGGTTTAAAAATTAATAGCATTAAGCCCTCTCATACTATTAATAGCGGCCTAGCCGGACTCTATATAGTTGCATAATTACAATACTAATTATTGTTAAGTAGTTGAAATGATACAGTGATGGAGATTAATCATTCATACATGGAATTTAATCATTTATTATAGATATGGATGTGGAGTGGCCCAATGGTGGGTGCATAGTGCACGGATGCCCTGTGTGCCAGAGAGCGACACTCCCACTAATACACTTTTCATTATTATTGTATTCCCTAATTAATTTCTCAATAATCTTGAAATTAAGCAAATTAATTTCGTGTATTATTCGTGTATTTGTATGCTTTTCATTCGGCACCCACAGTGGTGCACTGGCAAAAGCAGCAAGACTTGGCTGGACACGGACTGAGATCTGGACCGTTGATCACGGTCCGTAGCGAAATGTTGTTGGTACGTCTGGGTGCAGTTCTGTAGTTCCGTGCCAGTCCCCTCCTGAACACGTCCAACTGCTTTAATTCATTCTCGCACTAATCACTATTTATTGGCCAAACTTGACACCGTATATTATTAATTTGTCTCCCTCGTTCAATTCCATTAATCTGTATTTGCTACTTTTGCATATATAACCTCCTAACATTCAATACATTGTAAATATGTATATTTGTTTGAGTAATTATGTAAAAGTTGAGTTAATAGAAAACAAGAAACAATCAATAAGATGGACCAGACCTAACCAGCTATAAAACCAGCTGAACCTTGATTCCCTCTATCTTCTCTTGCTTCACCTCCTTCAATCTTTCTCCATTGTTAAAATTTTAGAAGAAGAAACAAGATGATGATGCTAGGGTGCTTCTCTGGCTCGAAGAGACCATCAAAGGATTCAGCAGCTCCCGAAACTCTTCCTGATTCGCCGGAGTCCGCCCCCTCCACCTGCCAGTCCGCCTCCTCCTCCTCCGATTCTGTACTCTTCAAGAACTTCAATTCCCTCTTCGACCCATCAGACGACTCCGAGACTCTGAACCCTACTTCTTCTTCGCACGCGACGACCTCAGACGATGACCTCAGCACGAAGGATCGTGATCTCTGGTCGGCCATTGCCTCTCGACGTTTCTTCCCGCCTTGTCCCGGTCGATCGAAGTCTATCGTCGACTCCGCTTCTGTTTCCGTGCACGGAATCGGTTCGGGCATGGCGGTTCCTACGTACTCGCCGGACCCGTATGAAGACTTCCGGCGATCAATGGAGGAGATGGTGGCGGCCCTTGGACTGGACAGGAAGGCCCACTGGGCCCACCTTCACGAACTGCTTCTGTGTTATCTTGCTTTGAACAGCAAAGAAACTCATAAGTATATCCTCAGTGCATTTGCAGATCTTTTACTGGGAGTTAACGAAGACAATTAAGAAGTGGGTTGCTAACGAGCGCCATTGGAGTTGGGTGAATTAGTGTAGGATAGAAGTAGTTATTGTACATAACCTAGATCGAAATTATTCTTTTTTGTATTAATAAGAAGATTAAGATGTATGAAAATTTAATAGAGATCTCCTTGTCCAAACTCCAAAACCAGGCTGTTTAGTTTTCATTATTAGTCCATGAATTTAATTTAATTTTCCGACAAGGAAAAAAAATTAGTTGGTATACTTCCGGATGGTCCAACATTTTCATTTAAAATAATTATTTTTCAGAAAAATATCAACAAAATAATTTAATACCCGATTATTTCAAAAAATATCCAAAATATCATTTAGTGATAATTGTTTTTAAACCATCATAACTATATTTTTTTTTTAAACTATCAAACACTCCGTGAACAATAAAAAAACTGTACAAAAAAAAATCTAGTAAAGATTCGACAATACATTTTAAAATTTTAAATGAAAATATATGATATTACAAGGTCTATAAAATATTCAAATAGTTATATTATAATTATTATTTTATGAACTAAAATTAAAAATACAAATAAATCATATAAAATTTTTAAAACAAAAAATAACAAAAATATATCTAGTTCGGTCTTAACTCGTGACTTATGAAGGCTCTATTAGATTAGTTGTTAACTGTGCTACATCACATTTATGGTATGTCAATACATAGTGTACATATTAAATCTTAAAATAATGTCACGACCCAAGTTGTGCTTCAGCTCGTGCGTTTGCTGGGTTTGCCCCGAGACTGGCATTGTTTCCAATTGATAATTTAAATTAGACCGCAAGAGTTATGTTGTGCGAGTACTTCAAATATTAAGTTGTATCGTATCAGATATCGATACTCGTCGGATACGTATCAATTAGTTCGCGTGATGTATGACTTTATTTTATTATAAAATAACGACGAATGATCCACTAGTACTTGTCAGATACTTCTAACGCATTAAAAACTATATAATTGAAAGCAAAAAAATAAATCTCAAGAAAACATACTAATATGTAACGAAATGTAACGTTTTTATTTTAGAATATGGTGTATCAAATATAATGAAACTCCACCCGGGCATCCTAGACACGTCTAATGTCACACTTTGGAAATCTAAAATACCACGCAAGGTCAAATTCTTTGCGTGGTTAGCTTTTCAAGCACGATTATTTGACGGCAGATAATTTATCAAAAAAGGGTTGGCCCCTAACGCCACTTTAGAAGAGTTTTTGTTTGATTGCTCTATAAAATACATTATCTATATTGATTCGAAAGAGTTAGTATGTTAACATAAACATATTTGTTTATTTTTATGACATGCAATTATATTAGTAAAATTGAAATCATATTATTATGAACTAGAAGTTATGTATATATAATGAAAAAAGCAATTCAATAATTTGAATTAATTGCTTAGACATAAAATATACATGTCACGATCATGACTCGATTAAAATCAACTATTTATCATAAGTCCTCTCCAATCTTTATTATAACTTGTGAGTGACCGACACAAAAAGCGCTCACTGAATTTTTTTTAATGTGTAGTATATGTATGATGCCACATGGACGAGTTAAAAAAAGTGTTTGGTATATATGGTTGATTTATTCTAGAAAAATAATATATCTGGAATACTTAGTTAGTTGAACCAAAAGTTCCTTCAAGTTTAAACTAGAAGTTTACATTCAAGAAAGCAATAAATTTGAATATGTATATTTGAAATTCCAGAAGAAAAAATTACATGATATATAATAATTTTATTACATGATATACAAAGTCGAATATGTATATCTGAGATACTATATCTTTATAACTAATATAATATGATATATAATAATAATAAATAGATAAAATACATTATTATTATTATTATTATTATTATTATTATTATTATTATTATTATTATTATTATTATTATTATTATTATTATTTCCATATAATTAATATACTATTATATATTATTATAATAATATATAATATAAAAATAGTAATAGTAATTATACTATATATATAATTAATAGAAAATATATATATTATTTTAGAGAATATTATCATATTATATGGATAAAATATAATATGATAATATTTAATACTATATTTAATATTGTTGTAATATAATGTGATTACACTACAATTATATTATGTTACATTAATTATATGGATATAATAAATATAATATAATCATTTTATTATTATTATTATTATTATTATTATTATTATTATTATTATTATTATTATATAATTGCTAATAATAGAATAATAAAAAAATTCCTAAATTCTAAAATTTTCTAAACAAGCAAACAAAGAATTATACTTTCCACCGTATTATAATTTAGACATCTAAACAAACTGTGAAATCACTAATTCCATAATTTTTGTTCTCCTCCACCTTATAATCCGATTCCATTGTACTAATTCCACTTGCCAAATGGCCTCGGCAATTTATTTTTAAGACTTGTACCTTGAGATGACCAAAATCATCCAGTAACAAGTTGGCGGGCTTGAGATCACTATGATAAACACCACGAGAATGACAAAATGACATTGTTGACTGCCTGAACAAATGCCTCACCGACTCCATGGCCAATCTCCCCTTGTCACTGATCATCGAGAACAATGCCCGCCTCTTGCCAGCTCCAAAACCACAAAAATGTTTGTTGACAAAGCCATCACATCAATTAATTTCACGACATTGCGATGATTTATCATCCGCATGGAAAAAATCTCACGTCTCACATTGAGCATTAATCCTGATTTGGCGATACATGTTTTGCACAAAACATTTATAGCGACGGTCTCTTCCACGCCGGGGATTACTCGTCCAAGATTGGTTTGACTAACGTTTGGTTGGTTTCTACCAATTTCTCATTAGAAATAATCCCAAAACGCTATCTCGTCTATGCGTTATGTAAAAAGTAACGAAAGCTCATTTTTTTGAATAAAACAAATAACACAAATAAGGTATTTAAGAGGGGTTATAAAAGAATACAGTTTTGCCTCTGTATCTGTTGAATCATGCGAAATTAAAACATGTTCCTATTCAATCATCCAACTGACAGTTTGAATACAAGTTTAACAAATAAAGTTCAATTTATGGTGTGCTGTAAAATCCAAAAGCACATTTCCTAGCTGTAAAAATACCAGTTATATAGTTGGGAGTTTCACAAAACAAGACTGAAATTCAAACCTTGTTTTATACAAACAGAAGTGTTTTTTATTTGGAATTTTTCAAGATATAACCAACTTTTTAAAGTTTGTTCACGAAATAACCATTCATTGAACAATATTCGAAATATGTCTTTTGCGCAGAATGGTAGCCCGCCAGGCGGAGAATGGTTGTGCGCTTTCCATTACAAAAGATAATTAACACCAGGCGGGGTATCATTCCCCGCCTTTCTCTCTCTTTTTTTAAATGGCTACTGTCCAATTTTCTTTGATTATTTTAATGATGGAACCCATGCAAACTTTATATATATACATGCATATTATATGTATATTCTAATTTTATATTATTTTAATATTTTATTTATATTCGATATTGTATTCATATATATATTCCTGTTCGAAATGAAATATCGAATATCGTAGTCGTATCCGTATTCGAAATTGGATATTGTACTTGAATCCGATATAGTATTTGTGTTCGAATACGATGTAATATTCATGATTATTCATGCAACTCATGAAAACTTTAATATATATATATATATGCTGCCCGTAATACCGGCATTTTTCCTTTATGATTCAAGATTCTAATATTTCTTTCTTTCCATATTCATGCTGCCCGTACACAGCCCGCCCATTTGGTCATGTATGTTGTTGAAGTAGCTCGGTTGCTCGATTGTATGGTCCGCCAATGGTCGATGAAAGTTGTGTTGGGGGCGACGGCAACGATCCGGCACCGCCCCGTGAATAGAATAAATTCAATTTGCCCGTTGAAACGGATCGTAATAACTATGTGAATTCAACCGAATAAACTTAATCAAAACCGTACCTTAACCGTATGCGGAAGCGTATGGAATCCGACCGAATTGATGTCGCGTCATCACCGTTGTTGCGTTCATGAACCCTTAGTCGCAAAGATTTGGAATTCCAAGCACTTTATGATCTCCAATTTGAAGAATCCTTCGGTTTCTTTTCTCCTATGGATCTCTCTTTTCTTAATGGGATGGAAAAGAGAATGGCAGAATCTCATATGTGCTTGAGACCAATTTGCTTTTATAGCCACAAGGCATCTTTTCACAAAGAACGTACCTTTTGGGCTCCCTAATGTGGATTTCCTAATTCAGCCCATCATAAAAAATAGAAGCACCACCCACAATATTCTACACATCAAAAGGCCCACAACTTAATTAACACATTTAATGCTTAATTTTATAACTAAAATTCATCACTCTATTAATAAGCATATAAATGACAATATTACAACACATAATATTTTACATATAAGTTCAATGTTGGAATAATGTTCCAACAAGTTGCAGGTTCTATCAGTGTAGGGAGGTTGCATAGTTTATAGCATTCGACGAAGAATGGGCAATGTACAAAGAGGTGTGAGGTAGTCTCCATAGTTTCGTTACATAGTGCACACAGGTTTCCATGTGGCCAACCACGCTTGGCCAGATTTTGTTGGGTTATTATACGATCATTTCCAGCTAACCAGAAGAATATTTTCAGCTTTGGTGGTATTTTTAATTTAAAGATTTGAGTCGGCCATTCAATCAGTGTTCCAGAGGGGCTTATGAGATCATAGACTTGCTTCATAGAGAAGTTTCTTGACTGGGAGGAAGTGGGGGTCTTCCTCCTCTATTTCAAGTGGTGGTTTAAAAACTATGTTGTAGATAGGTAGCAATTTTTGTAGGTCCCGAACAAAGTATGATACGAAGTATCCTCTTGTCCCATTAAGATCAGCGGTACCATCTATACCGTAGATATCCTTAACGAATTGGGTCCAAACCGCATTACTATCAAAATCTATTTTAAATAACCATTTTATCGATAAACTTTTGTTTTGTGTTTCTAGGTCTAGTATTCCTAGTCCATCATTTTTATGGGCAAACATACATGCTGCCATTTAGCCAAGCATTTATCGTTGGGTAATTTCGCCTTCCCTCCCCAGAAGAATGCGCGAATGAGCTTGATTAGCTCTTTTAGTAACCATTTGGGAAGTAGAAAGACTTGCATATAGTAGCTTGGTAGGGCATTTAAAACTGATTTTAGCAACGTTGTCCGTCCACCAATGGAGAGCATGTTACCCATCCAATCTTGATTATCTCTTTAAGTTTCTTTTTGATTTTAGCTAATAGAGGTTGAAACGACAACTTGGAGGGTTTCTTGTGAGAGAATGGCAATCCCAGATATAGGATTGGTAGGTTAGTTTTCGAACAACCAAGGATGTTAGCTACATTATTATGTAGGTCCTCTGGTATTGCTAATGGGACGAAACATGATTTTTCCCAATTTATTTCAAGGCCTGATAATGACGAGAAAGTTTTAATTGTCTGCGTGATTATTTTAAGATTGTCAGGGAACGCTTCGACGAAAACAAGAGTATCGTCCGCATACTGTAGGACTTGGGGGGGGGGGAATAAAATTGGTGTAGTCATTAGGGGATTAATGTTTGCTACAAAATTTCTTAAAATGTCAACCGTAATATTAATTGACAGGGGTGAGAGTGGATCATCCTGTCTGAGACCCCGCTTATGAAGGAAGTATTTTCCTTGAGTATTATTAGTCAAAACCGAAGATCTAGAGTATTCTAAATTTTTTTGTATCCATTCTTGTGGGAAGCCTTTTGCATGGAGGACAAAAAGCAAGAAATCCCAAGAGATCGTGTCGAAGGCCTTTTTAAAGTCAATTTTAATCTTTACGACAGGTATTTTTTTGCTGTGGTAAGTATTCAGCAGTTCACGAGTAACGGGAAAAGTTTCTAGTATAGATCGTCCTTTGACGAACGCAGTTTGACAAGAACTTATTAGCGGGGGCATAGCTGGTTGTAATCTTTGTTGTAAGACCTTAGTAATAAGTTTGACCGGAGCCGATATTATACTAATCGGTCTAAAGTCTTTCATATATGTTGGCGTTTCAGTTTTGGGGATTAGAGTAATCATGGATTTATTGATTTGAAAGAGCGAGCATGAGTTCGTTTCAAAGCCCCTAAAAATTGCCAATAATTGTGGTTTTATAATATCCCAAAAACATTGTAAGAATTCTGCCATGATACCATCAGTAGGGGTGGGCAAATGGTTTGGTTTAATTGGGAACCGAACCGAACCGGTAAAATTCGGTTTAAACGGTTCGGTTGTTCGGTTCAAATGATTCGGTTCGGGTTAAAATTCAAGCTTATCCGGTTTTAGGTTTTCGGTTCGGTTCACTTGATTTTATATCCAAATAAACCGAACCGACCGGTTAAATATCATTTTGTCGGGTATGAATCTTGAAAGAGTTAAGATGCATTGTAAATAAACTAAGTTTTTTATGTATCAATAGACCTTATTACATGGGACCCAAATATAAGTCATTTGTACTATTCCTTTAAATCGTGAACCAAGTCTATACTATTATTATTTGTACTACTCATTTGAATGGGAAATATTTGAGAAAAAACACAAGCAACGAAAATTTTGGAAAACCCTAGCTGCATTTCATCTTGTTCTCTTCTCTGCCTAGCTTTTTTTCTCCAAAATAATTTAAGTAAGTTGTGTATTTCTCTTTTGTTATACTTATATTTTCGAATTTTTACCTTGTTTTGTTAATCTGTTTGTATATTTGTTCTTCTATTTTTGATATTTTTGGGGGAAATTTATCCGCTGAAGAATATGTGAATAATTACTTATTTTGTTGTCTTTTGCAACTTGGCCATCTCATATTTTTGTTTCTTGCGAATTTGCATCCTAATTTTTTTCTGAATAATTTAATTATGGTTTAAATACGGTAATCATTTAATAAGATACTTGATTAATTTATATTTCTTAGTGCAATACAAGTTCTGAATTTGTTGTTTCTAATTTGATGAAGTAATTATTGTCTTATTTATTTTTGTTTTTAGATGGCAGGAGAAGGTCCTCCAATTGGAGAAAACTCAACAGCACCTAATGATGCACATCCACCACCATCTCAGACCCAAACGGAAACACCCGCGAGCTCCAACGCTAAAAAACGAAAAAGAAAAGCACTTGATTCAAATTTCTTTTTTTTCATACTTTAATTATGTTCAAGTCAATTTATACTACAAGAAAAGCACTGAATTATGTTACTGCTATTTAATTACTGGTGCTTAGTGTCGACTTTTTTTTTTTTTTTTTTTTATTGTGGAATTTTCAAAAATGGAGAGCAAAATTCCTAGTGAAGGTATGCGTTGAATTAGAGTCAGGAAGAAGAAAGAAACAAATTGCATTATTTTGGTTATTGACGTTATTTTGGCTAGTGTTGTTATTATGGATATTGATATTGATGTTATTTATGGACTCATGTTGTTGTCTTTTATGTTAGTTATTTTATGTAAGTCAGGGTTGTTGATCATTTTGGACTAATTAGCATTATTGTATAAATTAACTACAAATTTACAAGTAGGATTTTTTTATTAATTTATTTGTTCAAATTAAATGTGTATATATATATATATGTAATGTAAAATTGATTGTTATTCGGTTCGGTTTAACCGGATAAACCGATTTAAAATTCGGTTGTTTCGGTTCGGTTTTTGACCGGTTCAAATATTATAGCGGTCGGTTCGGTTTAGATTGAACTCGGTTCGGTTTTATTCGGTTTTATGGCAATCGGTTCGGTTTGAGCCGAACCGACCGTTTGCCCACCCCTCCATCAGGTCCACATGCCTTTCTCTTTTTAAGACCGAAGACCGCTTCCTTAATTTCCTTTTCTTCAAAGGGATAAGCTAGTGCTGCCAGTTCTGTTTGGAAAGAGAGCATATTAGGGATAAGAATTAGCCCCCGGAGGGAGGATTCCCCTTTTGGAAAACCAAGTACTTAATTCTCATTCTTTCAATGATCTAGATCGTGTTGATATAAAATTGGATGTTTTGAAGAGTTATTGTCTCTTGTTTAGAGGCTTTTATCATGGAAGGAATTAATTTATAACTCTTAATTTATTTCGATGAATTTTAGCATTCTGATTTTATTGTTACAATTTAAGGTTTTCATGATGGGAATTCCCGCACCCATGAGACAACGGAACATGCAAGACTCCCCAAAAAACTAGGATCTCGGTTCGACGTTTACGTGTAAGGAAGGACGAGTATTGGAACAATACCTCACCGAATCGATGGTGTACGAAGGGTTGAAACAATAATCTTCCATCTTGCTCTTTTTCTTGCTGGTCGAATGGTCCTTCTCGATCTATTTGCCTTCTTACTCGAATTATCTTCCTTTGATCACTTAGCCTCCTGACTTGGACGCCTCTACTCTTAATCCGCCTTGATTTTGCCTTCTCGGAAATTCAACAAACATCCTAGTTCGATTGTTGAACTCTTGTGTGTTTTATCTCACAAAACTCAAATCCAAAATGGAAAAACCATTTTCTCTTATTTTTCTATCCTCTAAACAAGTCTCATGGTAAAGAATAATTGTTTTGGAGAGAGAAACAAGTTCTTGGGATATATTCACATATATGAATAAAATCTAGTGAAAAGACACTTCTTGAAACATAAAATTGCATGTACCCTTTCACTATTATGTAAAAACGAAATTGATAAATCGTTCAAACAAAATCCGAATCTTCACGAGAGTTGTAGATAATATAATTATATTTCCAACCCAACTTGGATCATCCTAATCGAGTTAAGATGCGAAAATTCTGACGGTTTCACTAACTGTGTGTCAAACGGTTGCACCCTTTCGGTATTCTATTAAAACGAACATAATAAATCGTTCAAATGAAAAATCAATTTTCATTAAAGTTCTACATAATCTTATTACCGATCCAACCCAATTTGGAGCATATAATTTGAAGTTAGTACGTGAAAGTTATGAAAATTTTACTAAAACATGTTTCAATTAAATTTTCTTATTTTGATCGTAGTCTTCATAAAATCGTTTATTATCAATTATATGTGTATCTAATATACACATTATTTTAAAACAAAAAAATGTATACACATTATTAATTTCATGTCAATCTTAATACATATCCTTCATTCCACACTATATATTGACGCTGTTTACGTAATAACAAAATAAACATAGAAGAAGAAAATATGTTCCTTGAAACTCTTTAAAAATAAGATCATAATGTGAAAATGAACTCCATTAGTTGTATAAATCTTTTGCTTATTTGGGGCATGCTTGTGAAAATACATTTGATTTTTAATAAATATTATTAATTATAAATTATAAATATTATAAATATAAATGAAAAATTATGAGCATCACAGACTTTAGGGGCCCGTCAACAGGCCCAATATGCAAGTTTTAGAAAGAAAAAATGTATTTGTTCCCTCTCAATTTGCTCACATCAATGGAATTGATGTGTTGATTAATTAATAATATATAAAATAAATATATGTGTTGAATTAAAATATTTTATCTGTAAATTGAGTTCATTTATTTATTTACTATATATTTGTTTAACACATATTCATTTAGTACATATACATGCATTAAATCATGTAACTTATTTATTTTTAACTTAGAAATGGAGCTTTTAACTTAATTGAAAGAACATAAGAGAATCATGAATACTATCTATTTTTTTATTTAATCATTACAACAAATACATATCACAAACAAAATATGACATAATTTCCCAATTAATAATTCATCCCGATAACAATACACTCTTATGGGTGTGTCAAAAGAGCAAAACAACACACCAATATATAACATTTCAACATTGCACGACAACGAAAAATTAGTTTAAAAATGAAACATCTCAAAGCAAAAATTTACCTTTGCAGTAAGTAATTTCAATGTTTATGTGCATAACATGTTTGATATCAATTATTAACCATTGAATTAGCTTACGAATCGGGTTCAGACACCTCAGACTCCGCCAAACTTCATGTAGAACTTGAAGGGCTTGATGTAGAACTTGAAGGACCAGTGAATATCGAGATAAGCGAAGTGGGCATTTTTGACTCGCATCCATCTCTAGTTCCTTTGAGAGCAGGCAAGAGCTTATTTTTCCAAAAGCATCCTAATTTTGATTTTTTTTTTCCTCTTCTTCGGCTTCCTCGCCCTGTTCCAACTCGATCAGTGCCATATCTTTATTCAATTTGTAAATGTCGACCCAAGCTAGTCGACGCCCGTTTATGCCTTGTACCACAGCCACAGCCCTCCCTTCTTTTCCAATACGTTTAGTTACGGTAAATCCTTCATTTTTTCCAACCTCTTCGACTTTGTCTAATATGTCTCTTGCCGAGCCAGCTGATAAAAGTCGTTCTTTTCTGAATTTTTGAGACACGAAGAATCTTGACATATCAATGACAAAAGATGAAGATATCAAATCAAATGCATTTAAATTTCTCGCTTCATCTTCCGCGCCAATTTTTGAAATACGTCCTTCTATTTCAGGACGATGATGCTTGAGATCCTCCAATTGTTTATCGCTCAAACCAGCACAAAACCAAGGATCCTGCATAATACCATCCATTGAAATGCGGGTGATGGGATTCGGGTCGAAGATTTTGGAAATGAGATTCTGAAGATCAGCCGACATCCATTTCGGGCAATGATAATCCGCCTTGTAAATTTTGCGGTATAGAATAATTTGATTTTGGTCGTCGAAAGGTAGATAGCCTGTTGAAAACATGAATAGGATCACACCACATGCCCAAACATCGACTTTGGCTGGGAAATATGGGCGGCATGTAATTACTTCTGGTGCCATTTAAGCAGGTGTGCCGCAAAGGGTTCTGAAGATAATGTCATTATTGGTTGGGAATCGATTTGGAGATAAAGCTGAGAGTCCAAAGTCAGATATCTGCAAGAAACATGATAATTTATTTTCGATAAAACAACTCCATTGATTCTTAGTGTAGTTTAATCAAGCTGTATTTCTTATTCTTTTTTTTCTTTTTTTTTGAAAAGAACCTAGAGCACGAATCGTGCTCATTTCTTATTCTTTTTTTACTAATTTAAGATAAACAAAATAATATAAGAGAATTCTTTTTTAAGACTTGTAACTTGAGATTACCGAAATCATCCAATAACAAGTTGTCGGGCTTGAAATCACGATGATAAACACCACGAGAATGACAAAATGACATTGATGTTATTAACTGCATGAACAAATGCCTTGCCGACTTCTCAGCCAATCTCCCCTTGTCGTTGATCATCGAGAATAACTGCCCGCCTCTTGCCAACTCCAAAGCCAAAAATATGTTCGTTGATGAAGCCATCACATCAATCAATTTCTCGACATTTCGATGATTTATCCTCCGCATAGATAAAATTTCACGTCCCACGTTGAGCATTAATCCTGATTTGGCGATACGTGTTTTGCAGAGAACTTTTATAGCGAGGGTATCTTGCACGTCGGGTATTACTCGTCCAAGATATACTTTACCGAAAGCCCCACTACCCAGTTGTGTGACCATCTCGTGCTTTCCGAAAATAACTTTACCGGTGAAATCATCAGCGGTGAGAGCTCGAGGATCAACATTACAAGACTTGATATTGCCCGGCATGGTGCTTGTCGGTATGAGTGGGCAGTAAAGATGTATTGGTGTATGAAATTGTGATTGAGGGTTGATAGGAGGTGGGACTAAATAATGGTAGTTTGTTAAATTTTTTGTTAGTAACAAGGAAGGGAGACCGTTTTTGCTGTTAGGCCTCTCCTATGTCTCCACGGAGAGAGGGGGATGGTTTTGTTATTTTTGTTTTGTTTAAGTGGGGTTTTTATGCATAAAGTCTTATGAGGCATTGCAGTTTGGTGCTGAAAAAAAGGAGTTCATTTATATATTATTTATACATGTATTTATGTTTTGTGTGGGGGTTTTTATGCATAAAGTTTTAGAAGGTTTTGTAATTTGGTCATATAAAGTTGGAATATCGCGGCACAATTCATTTATATATTTAGAAATATGTTGTTTTCGTCACTCGGATTGTTTCCTCACACAACGCGCTTTTTTAATAGTGTGTTAAATACTAAAATATATAAATAATTCATATATATATATATATATATATATATATATATATATATATATATATATATATATATATATATATATATATTCAACCCATCTTTTATATGTATGATATAACTATTTTAGTTACTGTTCTTTTCTTTTAAGTATGTGATTATATATATATATATATATATATATATATATATATATATATGGGATAGGATCAATGACCAACACTCATGTTTGGCCAACGTCGGCCAACAACACTTATTTCACTAAATCTAAATATTATAATTGAATCTTAACCGTATATATATATATATATATATATATATATATTTTATATCATTTATATATGATGTAGGATAAATTTTATACAATTTCGATTTTTGTATCTAACAAAACCAATAACATATGTTCACAACCGTCCATTTCGATAAATTCATAGATTTTCGTTGAAGGAAAACTCGAAACTTAGTAAAAAATCATCTTGAGCCTATCTATATGATTTACAATACATCCAAACCAAAAAAATCGAATTTTAAAATTTATTTAATGATGATTCATGTTGTAACTATTTTCTACCGTTCAATTTTTTAAAGTATTATGATAAGTATAATTAAATCTACAACATTCTCAAATGATATAAATCATATCTATACGGTTAAAATTCGATTTTAATATTTAGATTTAGTGAAATAAGTGTTGTTGGCCGACGTTGGTCAAACAAGAGTGTTGGCCATTGATCATATCCCATATATATATATATATATATATAAGGTTACGCTTTGCAAAATATATATATTTTAGATGGGTTGAATATTTCTTGAAATATATAATACATATTTGCAATATAGATTTTCGAATTATTTATATATTTAGATGTTCAATATATTACGAAGTATATCTATTATAATTTTTTTGAGCAGAAATATATGCATTGAACAGAAAAAGTATTATTTTTGAAAAGAATTTTACATATCTAAAGGTGTGAGTAACTATATAGAGGATCTAGGGCTGGCAACGAGCCGAACCGAGCCGAACACAGGGCAGCTCGAGCTCGGCCCGAGTATGGTTCGAGCCAGCTCAACTCGACTCGTAATCGGGGTTCGAGCTCGAATGTCCAGCTCGAGCCTACTCGGCTCGGCTCGACCCGGCTCGAAAGAGAAAAGAGAAGTAGAGGACTTGCTGAGCAGCTGAACTTCTGAAGCTTGCTGAACGAAGAAGATGAAGCTTGCTGAACGAAAAAGCTCGGCTCTGAAGCTTGCTGAGAACTGGGAGAAGGATGGGCGAGAGAGTGAGAAGAGTGGGTCAGAGAGAGAACAGGTGGGCGAGAGAAAGCAGGAGAGGGAGAAAGGGGGAGGGGACGAGGGAGAAGGTGGGAGGGAAATGAGTGGGATAAGAGCTAAAACATCACCGACGGGCCGTAGTAGGTTGGTCATCTGCGACGGTGTTTGTTTCACCGACGGGCCGTAGTTGGTCATCTGCGACGGGTATTCATTCTCCGACGGGCCGTAGTGGGGCATCTGCGACGGTGTTTGTTTCACCGACGGGCCGTCGTTGGTCATCTGCGACGGTTTTTGAATATTTACTACGGGCCGTCGCTAAAATGGCCGTCGGAAATAGTATTCTGCGACAGACCATCGCAGAAAGCATGTTTCATTTTCGAACTCGAGCTGCTCGCGAGCCGAACAACACCCGGCTCGAGCTCGGCTCGAAGTTGGCTCGAGCTGGCTCGGCTCGGCTCGAATTTTTCGAACTAATTTTCGAACGAGCTATTTTCGAACTATCTTCAAGCCGAACACGAACGAACGTCGAGCTCGAGCTTTTTTTTGCCAGCCCTAGGGAAATCTAGGGGCAAATAAAATTTCCAGAAATTTGAAATACGGGCTTAAGCTTTAAATTGTTGGCGCTATTTCCGGTTTTGAAAATAAGAATGTCAGGCATGTTTGATTTGAGGAATTGTGATATACATGGATTGTGAAATACATGTATTTCACTATCCATGTATTTGGTAATCCATGTGAGTTGTTTGATTTGATGTATTTTGAAATCTTGTATATGGAATCCTATGTTTGAATCTTGGTGCAAAATACAGGATTTTAATATTTTAATATTTAATCCTTTATTATATTATATTATAATATATTATTTTATATTATATTATATTATATTATTTTATATCATATTATATTATACTATGTTATATCATTTATATTATATTATTATGCGATATGATATTAATTTAGTATGATATTATATTATATTATATATTCTATTGCTTTAAATAATATTATATAATATTATTTAATATAAGACTCCGACTACCCTCAATCCTCTCACCCATCTCTCGGCCAATGGAAAAGCTCCAATGACACTATAAATAAGATCTCAAGGCCTATGGGCAGGGTTACGCTCTTCGGAGCACTTTCACGCCCACTCTCTCTCTCTCTCTCTCTCTCTCTCTCTCTCTCTCTCTCTCTCTCTCTCTCTCTCTCTCTCTCTCTCTCTCTCTCTCTCTCTCTCTCTCTCTCTCTTCTCTAATGAGTGGTGTGAGTCATGACCACTTGTTGGCTAAAGATTGCGCGGATCCATGGGGTTTTACTAAGTAATGAGTGGTGTGAGTCATGACCACTTGTTATCCCAAATGACACACATGGGGACCATCGAAAGCAACAACGAACAAAAGAAAAGAAATAAAAAGAATAAAAGAAAAGAATAAAAAGGAAAGAAAAGGAGTTCAAAAATCGAGCGCAAGTTGGGAAAATTTAGTAGAAATCGAAGATGAACCAAGTACTAACGTACCGAACGGTTTAAAAGTGACAAATTACATTTAAGAAATGATTTTTGCAAAACGGAAAAATTGGTTTTCATTAATGCTTTTTCATGATAATCCTTGTGAATTGTGGAGTGAAAAGAATTGAATGATCGTGTTTAATCATCTTTTCGGTTGAGATCATTTGCTCTAGTAAACTCTTCGAATTTGTGCAATTCATTGAAAATAGATTCTAATATAACTCAAACTTATCTCTTTCAATATTAGTGATTATGATAAGAGTGAACAATTATCTTGTGAGAATTGAGTTTTGAAATCGATGAATACACTTTCAGTAAAATCTTATACATGCATCTCTCTCTTTGTGCTTGATTTTATGCTCATCATGATCCAGGACGATCAAGAGTTTAAGTATGGGGGTATTTGATAAGAGGAAAATAAAGTACCTTTTTGATATCTAATTTGGGTATTTTAGCCCTTTTGAATCACAACTTTATATATACAATTGTTCATATTTGAGATAACAAGAATATGTATTCACTAAGTGTGTTTTATTGCTTAATTACAGGTTTTAGGGGGGAATTCTCGGCAAACCAAGAGTTTAGTTGCCTTCGTCTCCTCGCGCCGTTAAAATCGATATATCATACCGACCAATTCGGTACACGTGTGAAGGAGAAGGCAAATAATCAACATAAGATATTGCACCAAACTCTACGCGAAAACCACTCACACAATTGCCACTCTACAGCCCCACCTACCTCACCTACCACCCCCAACTACCCTCAATCCTCTCACCCATCTCTCGGCCAATGGAAAAGCCCCAATGACACTATAAATAAGATCCCAAGGCCTATGGGCAGGGTTACGCTCTTCGGAGCACTTTCACGCCCACTCTCTCTCTCTCTCTCTCTCTCTCTCTCTCTCTCTCTCTCTCTCTCTCTCAAGAACTTCCAAGAACCGTCAAGAACATCAAGAACTATTCAAGATCCTACTCGATTGTTCGGGAGATTCAACCATGACTTGGACATCCTTCCTTTCGGCGAATCGACCCTTCTCGAGACTAACCGTGACTCGGGGATTTCCTCCTTTCGGGACTTGTGAAGTTGTGTTGAGACCGTGACTCGGAGGTTTTCTCTTTCGGAGCTTGAAGATGGTGTCAACCGTGACTCGGAGTCTTTCCTTTTGGTGACCCTTCATCGACTTTGCCCGTGACTCGAGATTTCTTCCCTTCGGTGACCAATGAAGCAAGCTTGCCGTGACTCGGAGAATTCCCCTTTCGGTGGTCAATCGAGTGACAACACTAGCGAGATAAGGAGGCTCTTCTTGACGCGTTGAAGCTCTTCTTTCTTCGAATTAGGTGTATTCTTTATAAATCTTGAAATTCTTGTATGTTGAATGATAGTTTAAGGTTGTGATTGAATCTTTTTCTTTGTGTCTAAATCTTTGTTTCTTGCAATCGATATTTTGCTCTCTTTGTGTGATAATTTGCTCTCTTTGTGTGATATTTTTGTTCTCTTTTTACTTGCATTTTAGTCCTTAATTAAGATGTTAAGAAATCTCTGATCAAGTCTCAATTCAAAACCCCAAAACAAATACTAAATCTGATTTATGGGACTTTCCATCGTAACGAAAGTTTCTACCTTTTTCCAGAAAAGTTTCTGCCTTTTTCTGGCTCGTTTTGATTCATTCTTCGACGCATATACTCCTCGTGGAACGAACTTCTATATTTCCACTATACACATATATTTCCAAACTTGTTGATTGAATTGGTTTTCACATACAACGATATCTCAAATTAAAAGTGATTGAAAACCCGCTCATCAATATAATTATAATTTTGTGCGGAAGCGTAAATAAATTAGAGAAAGAAATACAATACCGAAACAAATAACGCGCGATATTTGTTTACGGAGTTCGGTAGGTGGTTGCTTTGTAGCTTTAACTCACCGACTACTTGCTCAATCGACCGACTCGATTGATTGCAAGTACCTACGTCTCCGGGGTTCCCTTGCGTCTTTTCGGCTTTCGATTGAATACCCAACTCAAGCAATTACAAGGTTTGCCTTGATTGATTTACACGAATTTATCAATCAATGGCGGGCTTTACAATTAGCAACTAGCCTATTACACTTTACTACTAACGAACTAGTCGTGATCGGTCACGTAAGTTGGGAATCGTTTAGTAGTGGATTCGAAATTGGATCTAATAATCTCTAAGAATGTTTAGATGATTAAGCTCAATATTTAAAAGCTAGTATTCTCTCTTTTGATTGGAAAAATATGATTGAAAAAGATAGGAGAGAGAATGAGGGAAGGGTTCTATTTATAGAACACATAGACCCTTCCCAAAATTTGCATTTTCTGCATAGTCCGTTATAACGGACTGCATGTCCGTTACAACGGACCATTAGTCAAAACTAGCCGTTATGGCTGTTATATTCGAATTGTTACACAGTCCGTTATAACGGAGCGTATGTCCGTTATAACGGAAGTCTGTGTTATGGAGTTCGTTGTAACGGACTAGAATGTCCGTTACAACGGACATCATACTGGGACTTCTCTTCAGTTTGAATTTAATTCCCGTTATAACGGAGAATACTCCGTTACAACGCTGAAAGTCATTTCGTTATAACGGATTGGTTAATCCGTTGTAACGGACATGAAGAGAAGAGTATCGTACTGAAGTGAGTTCAATGTCCGTTATAACGGACATATATGTCCGTTGTAACGGACATACTTCTGTGACATCCTTCAAGTTTGAATTTAATTAGCGTTGTAACGGACATTATTCCGTTGCAACGCTTTGCTGGTGTCCGTTATAACGGATTGGTTAATCCGTTGTAACGGACTATACTGTGTTTTCATTCTTGAGTTAGGACGAGTATGTCCGTTATAACGGACACTGAGTTCCGTTGTAACGGACATCCTTATTTCAGCCTTTCATATCAATTCATCAATTTGATGGGTTTCGAATATATTTATTTGACTTTGTTTTGAGCTTAATCATACATAAACAAGTTTAGGGATACCTATACTGTGTTTTGGTGATTAGATTGATATACCAACTTGCGAAATCTTCGATGTCTTGATTCCGTGATTCTTCTACATCTTGATCTTCTTCGCGATTCTTCGACGTCTTGTTCGTTGCTATTCTTGATTGATTTTTGCTTGTTTATTTTGATATTCTCATTGCTTTTTGTACCTATATCTCCTACACATATTTCTCGATAGATTTTGTTAGTAGTATCGACATTGTTTTTGAGATAATCAAACAATCGGAAATTTGAACCAACATCCGGTTGTCTATCGTGCGTCCCACGTCCACACTCTTCCACAGCCGACAGTTTTTCTCCTTCGGTTTGATCACAATCGAAGAGCCACAAGGGTCGCTCCTCTACGTGTATCCACCTTGAGTCGGAAGACGTCGGTCGCGGGTGCAACTGCCTAGACGAAGCACCGGCGAACATGCTTGATTAGATCGATTCTCTACACCGAGAAAAATACTTTTTCTCGGTTTTCTCTCTTCGCACTCTTTTGCTCTTAGAAAGAAGACTCTCAATGTTCTGGATTAATCTTATTAATTCAACAGGTTGGACTGAATTGAACCACCATTAGAGGAGAGAGAAATATCCTATTTATATCACATAGGATTAGGATGGGCCAAAAGACATGTATATCCAATATACACCCTTTCACACAGAAAAGTGCATGAATCTGTTCAGTATTCTGTCCATACGAAATTGGTAAATTCTTCTGAAAGAAAATTAACCTTCACGAAAGTTGTAGATAATCTTATTATCTACCCAACCCAATTTGGCCTGGCTCAATTGGAGTTTGTATGCAAAAGTTATGACAGTTTTACTAACTGTATGTCATACTGTTGCACCATTTCGGTATTTCATAGAAACGACAATAATACTTCGTTCATATGAAATATATTTCTGTATGAAGGTTATAGATAATCTTATTATCTATCTAACCCAATTTGAACCATTCAAATTGGATTTTCCTACTGAAAGTTACGACCACGAATGTACGCTTACATTCGTTTATCCTTGTGTATACTTTTACGGTTGATCCGAAACTGTATTTCTTTCAGATAGCTATATCCATGTATTATGAATACATTTTTTTTAGTGAGAATACAAAATATATAGACAAGAAATCATATCCCATCTAATCCCTCAAATCAAACAAGGAATTTTAGACTTATCCCGGATATCGAAATCCTATCACATCTAATCCCTCAAATCAAACATGCGAGTCCCACTCGTGTTGTGCTTGATTTATGATGTTCTTTATAACTTGGTAGTTGATTTTTTTTATTTTAAGTTATTGATGGTGATAATATCAATTGAACAAAAAAATGTGGAAATTTTTTAATAACCATAGTATAATGTGAAACTTATGCCCGGCTATCATATGCTAAGCAAGCCTAGTAAGTATGATCCGCACCCGATATGCCTTAGAATCCATTTTAACTATTTCTCACGATAAAAATACATTATACAGGAAGCAACAAATGTAATCAAATTATATTAATAATAATTAGGTCACCATAGAATTATTTTCATCTAATCAACAAGGTACATACAACACAAAATCCCTCGACCTAAAAAAATCAACCCTTAAAAAAGAAACGAAAAATCAAATTACATATGTAAAATAAAATAAACATAAACATTAACATAAACATAAACATAAACATAACCTACTCGGACAGATCAAAGTCTCGCTTGCTCTTAATGGACGCGCGATTTTTAATATCCACATCGACAACATCCAAATCCGCAACAGTAGCCATGTATCCATACAAAACCCGTTTCTTCTCGCCCGTTTTCTCATCTTTCTTCACCAATAACGGGTTTCGGTCGTCCTCCTCGCTCGGCTTAACGGGTCTGATCCGGGTCCAACCCTTCCTATCATGATTTTGCCTCTCGAAATAATGCGCCAATCGCTCCGCTTCTTTTAAACCAGTCTCGCTACTCACAAACTGAACACAAGTCACACCCATGTGCCCTTCCCTACTATATATCGATCTCGCCTTGCCCCCTGGAAACCCTAAATCTAAAAAATAAATAATAAATTAATAACCATTATATATTCTAATTTATATATACTCCAATTGTGTAAAATTAGTTACCATTGAGTATATTATCCATGTCTTTGTTACTAAAACCCTCGAATCGGCCATCTTTCTTCTTGCCGAAACTCGTGTTATGAATGATAACCGTAGGGGGGAAAAGAATAAGATCGTCTCTATTGGCTTGAGCTTGTTCGGGAGATAGGACTTGATAGATCTTGTTATTATCAGGGGCATTTTCGTAATTCCACCCCATGAGGACACAAATCGCTTTGTGTAGCCCCGAATGATCTACACGATCTTCTGAACTAATTTGAGTGAATGAGTGTATTGCTAGTTCGTGCGTGTCTTTGTACTCTTTAGATGCTCTGTTTAAAGACAAAACTAATTCTTTAAATTAAAAAAAAAAAATCGAATTGGAATTGCAATGAAAGAAAAATGCAAGAAAACACGAACCTTGCACAAGCAAGGCAACGGAGAGGTCCATTCCTCCCGTTCTCCAAGTACTTTTTCTTGAGATCTGCGTTCTCGTAAATCATCCTTATAAATTTCAAAAACGATTTTCTAAGTGCTCCCTTATCCGGTTCGAATAATCTTCTATTATTATCGGCACGATCATCGAAACCGTCCCTGCCAATTCTTGCGTGTTTTGAGACCCTCGGATTTTCTCTGTCTACTGAAGGCAATAAATTAGGGTTTCCATATTGTAACACGTGCATCCTTTGTCTTGCCAGCTCATCCTGTTCGCTGTACTTTCTCTTCCCAATTGGGGGTTCGTGGGAAGAAGGCCCGTCGAGATGGGGAGGGCATAGACCTGGTCTACGGGTGTATGGATTTTCAGGACTGAATCGATTCATGTGAGGAGGGGGAGGGAACCGTCTGTCCATTCCTAAACCGGGTCCACCAGGGATGGGTAGACCGTACGGGTCGTGAATGGGTTCGTCAGGAGGGAGAGCAAAGTAGGAACGAACACTTCCATCTGCGAGAACAATGGTGCGACGGTCCAGGTTTTGGAAGCCGTAAGGAGAAGGTTGTGGAGGGAGAGAGAGTGTGGGACTGATATTTTGAGGGGGGCGATGGGGATGAGGATGGGGCGGGCATGCAGAGATTGGGGGACGGAGAGGGGGTGTTATGATGTTGGGATTATTGGGAAGTATAGCTGGAGAGGCTGAGGAGGAAGGGCCTTTTCCTTTTGAAGGATTAGGAGAAAATATGGGTTTGTTATTATTGCGGTTAGAATGGGGGTCCCATCGAGATTTGCCTTTTTTCGACTGGTTAGGACCCGGTTTGCCGGAGGAAGAACCCTTGTGAAAAGAATTGGGGCCGGGTTTGCCGGAGGCAGAAGCCTTGTGAAAAGAATTGGGGCCGGAAGAAGGTCCCTTTTGTGAAGGAGGGCCAGAAAAGGGTGGTTTTTGAGAAGAGGGACCGGAGGTGGGCGGATTGTGGGCAGATGGGCCGGAGTTGGGCGGTCTTTGAGATGAGTGGGCGAACACCGGCGGTTTGTAGGAAGGACCCGGCTTGCCGCCCTGAGGCTTATGCTTAGGGTTCTTCATGGTCCGAGAAAAAAGATTGGGTATTTATATAGGACAATTGATTCGTTGGAATCGGAGATCTAGTCGGGAATTGGATCAGGGGAAGGAGAAGAATGGAGAAAGTAAACCTCGACCGGGAAGAAGACGAAGACGACGACGACGACGAAGAAATTGCGAATTTCTTCCTCGGGCTTGGGCCTCTTCGAAGACAAATTGTTATGGGCTCAGAATTGGGCTCAAGTTTTGTACGAAGAAATTTGAATTTGAATATTTGACATGATTTTTTTTGTATTCTTTTGCTTGTGTCATTTTCGTTTTTGGGGGCTTCTAAACAAATTTGCAAGTTGTAAGGAAATTTAAACGACTGATCTGATAGGGCATCTGAATGATTGGAATATATTTTTATTTTTATTAGAGTTTTGGTAATCACAAGTAGTCAATTGATATTTTTGAAGGTCTATCTATAAGATTGTGATATGTAGCCTTGTTTTGAATTTGAACCCATCAATAACACTGTAAATAAAGGTATAATAGTAACAAAAAAAATATAGCGAACTTGTGGATTAGATAAAAAAACAATATACTATACACCAAATGCCGAAAATAATATTAACATTTAAAATATTTTATGAAAATATGAAAGTATACATTAGATAGGTAAAAATGATAAACTAACATTATATGTAATATTCATTTAATTCTAATATTGTATTTATCAAATTTTTAAAAAATAATAACATCAAATGATAGAAAATAGACAACGATACAAAAAATTTCAACACTTGGGAATTATCTTGGCAAAAAAACAAGTTTTTAGCAGTTTGTTTTAATGTACATTCACTTTTATATATCCTTTTAATAATTTTTAGATATTTTTATTTTTGATATTGACTAATATAATAATTAATTATTATGTTATTAAATATTAATTAAATATTTGAACAATGTTTAAATTGGATGTGGTTGATAACGTTAAACTTTTCGAGCATATTCTAAATATATGATCTAATATATCATTCATATAATAGTAAATTAATTTGTTATTAATTATAAATTTATTATTTGTTACTAGTTAAATAAATTATATGCCAAATACATCGATGTATGATATATGCTTTTGTAAATAAATGAGCTGATATATAATTGTATGGCCTAATAAATAATTAATTTATTGTTAAATATTTATGAGTTTTTTAAATAATTAAACATTAGTTAGTAAAATTAAATATTATAAAAATAGAAGGGTATTTTAATCCAAAATATTTTAACACCAAACAAAGTTAATTTTAACATCTCTGGGAGTATTTGAAAAGAAAATTTTGTTTGAAAGGATTTTTTTTTAGTATCTCAAAATTGAGAGGGGGTTTTAAAATACTTTCATTTGTAATTTTGATCAAAAATATACATATTAAACATACTTAATTCTAAATTGATGTCTCCAATTCAAATGTTGTATTAATCCTAAAATTTAGCTCGAACCAGTGGGTCACACTATTATTGTCGGCCGGAACCAACTGTGTGTCACATTATTAATTTATTATTGTTGTCTTGACCCGTGAACTTCACAACCCACACGACCCTTCTTATTTATTATTTAATTTTATTACTTCTTTTATTATATTTTGGGTTGTTGATATGGTGTCAATTTTCACTACTTATCAATCAAATCAATGATAGATGAAACTTGTAACAATTTATACACAACCACCATCAATACATAATAAAATATAAAATAAACATGCTTTACCGACAAAACCAAAATCTATTTGAGTTATACAAACTCCAACCTAATCAATATATTTATATATCACTAACTCAATATCTAATTAAATATCTGCAGTTTGTAGATCCACAGGAGGTATCTGAAGAGGCTCGAGAGAGGCGACGATATCTCGCATGAGGGGCCGAGCCTTAGGGTTTCGGTTTAGACAATGGTACGCCAACATGGCGGTTTTATGAATTGCCTTAACAGGGTAGTCCGTTTCGAGTCTTGCATCGACAATGCCGAGCACTTTTTTCTTTTGAGGCAACAATGGAAAGGCCCAATCGGCTAGAGTTTGCTCTCGTACCGGCTTGGATTTGTCCAGTGATTTCCTTCCGGTCAGAAGTTCGAGCAACACGACTCCATAACTGTACACGTCACTCATCGCCGTCAAGTGCCCTTTTATAATATAATAAGTTACATGAAATCGCATGTGTCATAAAGTATTTGTTTCATATTATCATTGAATTTTGCATTGAATTGGAGAATTACCAGTCATGATGTATTCAGGTGCTGCATAGCCATGAGTGCCCATAATGCGGGTGGAAACGTGAGACTTATCACCAACTGGTCCAGCTTTTGCAAGCCCAAAATCAGATAGCTTTGCATTGAATTCCTGAATTGATGGAATTGGAATAAAAATTAACCAAATTTGAAAATACCAACAATTTCATTCAGAGAAAAGTTAAAAGTTGTACTACCTCATCTAGCAAAATATTCGACGTTTTAAAATCGCGGTATATAACCGGTTTTTCTGCTTCGTGAAGAAACGCAAGTCCTTTCGCGGCACCTAATGCAATTTTCATTCTCATAGACCATGGAAGAGGAAGCAATACTCCTGCAATACAAAGCAAAAACATTAATTTTAAATTTAAACACTACTAGAATCATCAAGTAAATAACAAATAATCGGCAAAAAAAAAAAATACTTGAAAAGAGATGTGACTCGACACTCCCTTTTGGCATGAACTCATATATCAACATTCTATGTTCGTTTTCGCAGCAATATCCGATCAATTTCACCAAATTTGGATGCGAAAGGTGGCCAAGGAATATAACTTCTGCCTAAAAGTATTACATATGAATTTTTAAAATCTCGTATTTCAAATTTCAAAAAATCCAAAAATGAGAAGAAAAAAAATGATATAAAAAGAGTACCAGCCATTCCCTGTGACCTTGAAAACTATTATCTCCATCATGAACCTTCACTGCGACTTGTAACGGTTCGATTCCGTCACGGAAATCTCCATTTATATGACCTTTATAAACACGGCCAAATCCACCACCACCTAGAACTGAATCATGCCTAAAATTTCTCGTTACGATTTTAAGTTCTTCGAATGTAAACGCGATTAGAGGATTCGAGCCAGAGCTGCGTCGAAAATCCTCAACCTCTTCTGCATTTGAAGGGAGTTTACATTCCTCTTTCTCCTGCTCTTCTTCTTCTTCTTCTTTTACTTCTTCTTTCTTTACAGGACTCTCTGTCTTCGATGAATCTGCAATTAATCATAATAATTCAAGTTATTTTCTTTTCGATTCACTGACAAAAAACATAAAAAAAAATAGAGCAGTAAAGAAAAAGAAAAACCTGATTTAGCGGTGACTTTGTTCACATAACTAATTTTTTTGAAGGAATTGTACACAGATTTCTTAGCCCCAGGCCAGCAATTCCCCATAATTTATTTACACCAACCACCTCGAATGTAAATATAATCCCAGCAAAGCCCTTAACAGGATAGAAAGAAAGAAAGAAAGAAGATTGTTACTTGTCTCTCTACTTTAAAGATTCTTCTTTTATTCTGTACCTTTCAAGAGAGCTGTATTTTATTTTTGTAGATGCTCAATTTAGGTGAAATGCAAGAGGAGAAGAAGAGGCTTTATTTGTGGGTCTAAAACGATTGGCGCCTTTTCAAACCTTTGGTGGTCATGGGGGGTTTTGAATGAGCAAGAGAGACGAGAGAAACCGAGAAAAGCCAAAGACCAAATACACAAGACCTTTCCACTCGTGCCGATTACTCCTGTCTCTCTCGTATTTGAAGGCTTTTTTGGGGGTAACATACGAATTAATGCAAAGCAAACGGAA
This sequence comes from Luzula sylvatica, assembly GCA_946800325.1. Classification (NCBI taxonomy): domain Eukaryota; kingdom Viridiplantae; phylum Streptophyta; class Magnoliopsida; order Poales; family Juncaceae; genus Luzula; species Luzula sylvatica. The sequence continues at coordinate 26,622,741 of OX326958.1, read as the reverse complement.
ACTGTAATTACTGGAGTTCATGTAGATAAGATAACTGATGGAATGTCAAGGAGAATCAATGGGGGTGGGGCCATGCATGAAAGAGATAGGCAAATTCAATAGTGGACTGCGTGAAAGTGAAGAAGAAGAAAAGATTTAGTCCACCAAAGAGAAAACAGAGATAGAGTGGAGTGTGGGTTGTCATTCGTAGCAATCGAGTATGGAACGATGGAGTGGCCCATTAGGTTTGGGAGAGAAGGGTTGAGAATTGGAATTGGTAACCGACCAAACTTACTTTTGGTTCTTGGATTGATCAACTCCTCGTCTTCCTTCCTTCAACAACACTTCTTTTATTCTTTTCAACTATTCATTCCTTTTCCAAATTGTTGGTGGGTATGAAAATCAGAAAATGGCGTCACTGGGGAGTCAGTGAATCGTGTGAAGGATTGTCAGAATAAAAGATTAATTTTGCTAATTGTTGATAGAAATCAGAGTGGCGCAGCGGAAGCGTGGTGGGCCCATAACCCACAGGTCCGAGGATCGAAACCTCGCTCTGATATATTTTTCTTTTTCTTTTTTCTGTTCAACGAGAAGAATTCTTAATTTCTTGTGGTTGACGAAGGACTTTTCCAAGTCTAAGGGCTAAAAGGCTGCTCAATATGGTCAATTTCGTATACCCTACTACTTACTAGGCGGTCAACGTCTATGGAGTTGCCGCCACAAATAATATCATTAAAATTTTATATAAAAATACAATAATTGTTGAAATATATATATATTTTTTTTTTATAATAATTTTTCAGTTTTTTTAACCTATTTGTAGGAAAAAAAAGTTCCTACAAATCTGGTAATAATGTTCTTTTAGAAAGTTGATTTTCATAATTTTCAGAAAGTTTTTGAAAAAATCCTCTTAAATATATACAGAAAGAGAGATTTCATTTTAGAAGTCTGCATTGATAAGATAAAAAAATATATATTCAACTTTCATTTTAATTCTAATTCTATTTCTAATCTAATTTTAAACAGATCAGATTCATTTTTTTTTTTTTACTAAAATTTCTCTCTCTTTTTATTTTATTTGATTCATACGGGTGACGTCACCCGAACCATCCCTACCGGCCCAAATAGGCCTGGTCGTCGGAGAGACTATTCTTCTCTTCGCTCCTTCTACTCACTTCTCTATCAAGTATCAATCCACAAGATTGACTTGTCTAATAATATTCTCAATTAAGCATACCACCACTAATCACAATCTCCATTTATTCTGTTTTTTCGAGTTTTTGTATTATCTCGAAGATCGTATGGTTGGTATACAAGGTCATCTATTCATTCTGTTCACAAGCGTCTCAGTTATACAATTTCACTCACCCAGTCACCGTGCACATCAAGTGTTCGACCATTTGCCTCTGAGTATTTAGCCAGAGAAATAAGGTCAAATGGATGTACTAATAAACTATGTACCGAGTTACCGTAACAGGGGTCCCGTGTATAGGCCCCATCTTTCATACAAAGTAGATTTGTTAATCTCCTTTGCCATGCCATTTTCATGCCACGCTAACTCTCAAGTCTAAAGTCTACGCCATTATATTATTATCATGCATTATCTCAACCATGCTCCTTATTCTTTTCATATTCTTTTGACAGGGACCAAAAATACTCTTTACTAAGCTTGAAAATATTTTTACTCGATCGAGCGGGTTCGTCTCCTCTCCAGTTGGCATGGACAAACTGGTCCTCTCCAGTTACATCGAAGGCAACGAGACTACGCAATTAAGATGATGACACACACACACAGATTGAAGAAAAGGTATGAGAGCACTAACTAGTTGCATTTACCCTTTTGATTTATTCCTTTTTATGTACCAATCTCCTTTATTTTGCGACCACTTATTTTACCTGATGAGTCACGACTCGTAATTCATGCCAGTCATATGCCATATTTGCATGTAGGGCAAAGCGATCAAGGGTAAAAAAGTAATAATGGATGCAGGCCTTTATAATTTTTTCAAATGCGTAATAATGGATGTAAAAAAGTAAATACAGATTTACAATTGGAGCAAAGCATGCTCGTAATTTTAGGCTCGAAATGACAGGAACTATGATTCTCTCGATTCATTGTAGATTGTTCTGTAAGTCTCTCTTTTACCTTTTTTACTGTTTTTACTAAAGCATAACATGAATTCATGATTATATGAATCCAATTTTAAGTTGCAAGGATTTGTTCAAAATTTGTATGATATCGTACTAACATAAATTAAGTTTGTAATGGCATGAATTATGTTGCTCTAAGCATGCTTATGTGGTTAAAATTTCTGCACATGGTTCTACCTGATAGGTTGAATTTGTTTGTTGGGTAAAAGAAGATAGGTTTAGCCTTAATGATAAATGCATATTAGTCCCTTTATATACATGTCATGAATAGATAGCAAAATTAAGCATGCAAAAGATTCATACAGTGGCATAATTCATAATTGTGTCGAAAAGAAACTTTGATTTGATTAATGCATAGTTTAGACCATGGGCCCAATATTAGCATCTACAAATATATACTACAATTCGAGCTTTTTTGTAATTAGATTACTTCAATGTGAACTAATTAGTATCTTATCATGGAAATTACAGTCACTATAATGGGCCACATATATATGCAAATATCTAAGTATGGAATATGGATTAGTAATTTAGTATATAATAATATAGGATTGTTTAGGAATTAGGACTAATGATGAGTAATCATACAATATTTTTTCTGAGCATAGAATCTAGTATTAGTTAGGGGATCGGCTATAGTATATATAAACCTTAACATTTAGCCTTTTTGTCAATCCCAAAAGTTAATCAATATAGTTTAGTTTATCTCCCATAACTCTCGTTAGTCTAGTTAGTTTAATAGGATAGTTAGTTAACACTAGCCGCGATAATTAACTAGCGTGCGATACTAGAAGTTTTGCCCTTTGTTAAGGGTGTAGGCAAGGTTTTAATCTAGATTGTAACACGTTCTAAATTCTAAATATTAATGCATGTTTTGCTTATATTATAATTGGAAAGTTTTGATTATAAATGCATAATTATAGGATTTGAGAATATATCAAGTAAAAAATTGCGATAATAGGCCGCGAATTGGATAGAGTTATTACGAGTTGTTAACCTTAAAAGTTAAACCCACAATGTAGGGTTAGTCAAAATCGTAATCCAGACCCGACCCGACAACTTGAATTGGGTGGATTGGGCAGGCTTTTAGTCCAATATTTTTTTTAACTCTCATGATTAGATTAAATTAAATTTGGATCATCCAAACAAGGAATGATATTTTGGGTATCAAATAGTATAAACATAAAAACTTCCTCCTGTAATCCTGTTCTCATATCAACTTTACCAAATTCAGCATATTATTAAAATGAAAAAAAAAAGTTGTGAATAGAAAGAAATGGCTGCCATGATGCAGCCATGGGGGATTGTCAGAAATATACTTATAACTTGTTTAAGGCTTGCAATACAAGCAGCCCTGAAAATTGAAATGAATCATCAACTTTAGTGTTCTATATAACTGTCCCTTAAATTTCATTTTCATACAAACAAAAGGACAATATGTCAGTCCACTTTACCACCCTGATCCAATGCCTCCTTTTCTCTCTCTCATTCTCATTTTCATTCTCTTCTTTCACCTCCACACCAACACACCATGTACAACTATTTTATCCTTTAATTTCCTTTTTTATACAAGTTATGTTACATAAAACATTTTAATGGATTTGATATGCAGGTTCACATTGTATATTTGGGTGGCAACCAAGAGAGCAACCCTTTTCTCACCACAAAGTCTCATCTCAACCTCCTCTCCAAAGTATTTGACAAGTAATTACTTAACTTATTACCTTTATATTATTCATACTTTATTATGGACCCATTATAGTGACTAATTAAACAACACAGTTGATTTTTGATGTGCACATGCAATCTGTAATTTTGTTGTTACATACATGTTCTGAGCATATAAAATAAAAAATTTAATTGTATGCCATTAATGTACTTGACATGCAGAGAACATGAAGCGAAAGAAGCAATGGTATATAGCTACAAGTACGGCTTTTCTGGTTTTGCTGCGCTACTCAACTCAACACAAGCCAATACCTTATCCAGTAAAAAAATATCGATACCCATATTATTAATTTATTTCAATTAGAAAAGTAATTTTACTGTTTTAAAATAATTAGTGATTATCTGTGATTAATTGTGCTACGCAGAGACAAAAGGCGTTATATCAATTTTCCGCAGCAAAATTCTCGAATTACACACAACTCGTAGCTGGGATTTCATGGGCCTAAACCTCAACATTGCCCATTCGTTTTCAGCCCAATCCAATCCCATTCAGTTAAAATACGGCAATGATGTCATCGTTGGCATTTTCGACACAGGTACCATAAACTTAATCATTCACCAAAACATCATAAAAGAAATACAAGTTAATTACAAATTTACAACTAATATATTTTTCGTTCATTCTTCCAAGGTATATGGCCAGAATCGAAGAGTTTCAAAGAGGAACCCAACACGAGACCCATCCCATCATCATGGCGAGGCAAATGCGTGAAATCCGATAATTTCGACCCAGACACGGCATGCAACCGCAAGTTGATAGGGGCCCGCTTTTACATTGCCGGTTTCGAGCACGAGTACGGTCCGCTCGACACCGATCAAGACGGAGAGTATCGTTCGCCACGAGATCGCCTCGGTCATGGGACTCACACCGCTTCCACGGCTGTGGGCTCGATCGTTAGTAACGTGAGTTACTTTGGGCTCGGGAGAGGTGTAGCTCGAGGCGGTGCCCCTCGTACTAGATTGGCCGTTTATAAAATTTGTTGGTTCAAAGACCTCCAAGGACGGTATTTCCTTTTTTATTTTTTCTTCTTATTTTATTCCAACCATGTTAAAAAATTCTACGAACCCCGCAATAAAACTCTGAATTAACCCAGGAAATATCATATTATCCTTCGAAAAATAAAAATCATATTGAACTCTTTGAAAAATAGAAATACCATTTTTACCGTTTCAAAACTTGCAAAATATTAAAAAAAATCAAAATTGTTAACTTGATGTTAAATCTGTTTAATTTTACGAATCTATTTAAATATAAATAATATTGAACATTTTCAAAAAGGTAAATATGATATTTTTGGGTTTCTTAGAACTTAGAAGGGTAAATTAAATGTGTGAACCCCCCTTATATATTAATCAACATATATGTAACAGGTGTAGTGAGGCGGATATACTAGCAGCATTTAACGACGCGTTATACGATGGAGTAAACGTGATATCAGCATCTTTGGGAGCGTCTCCACCGTTGATGCCATTCTTCGCGACGAGCACCGACATCGGATCGTTCCATGCAATCCAGAAGGGCATAACCGTCGTTTTCTCTGCAGGAAACGACGGGCCCGAGTCGTCACTCGTTCAGAACGTTTCGCCTTGGGGGATTTGTGTCGGAGCCGGTACAATCGACAGGGCTTTTCCTACTCAAATCACACTAGGAAATAATGTCTCCTTCATGGTAACCTTTTCGCTCGACTCTATTTATATTTAGCGATTAGTTATATATTTTGTTATATTTACAGGGACAAAGTTTCATTACGAAGGAATTCAGAATGGATTTGATGGATAGCAATTCGCTGTTCGATGATGGGTAACTAACTCGCTCTCTTATTTTTTGTTATATTTTTTGTTATATTTCTCTCCTTTGTAAGGTCGTGTTCGTATGACAAATGGAACAAGAGCGTGTTGGCGACAAAGAAGATAGTTCTTTGTTTCTCGACAGTAGGTTCGGTTTCGAGTTCAACCGCAGCTCTAGCAGTACTAGCAGCGAGAGGATCCGCGTTGATATTCGCAGAGCCATTGACGAAACAAAATCTCGAAGATGATTTCCTCCCAACCGTCCATGTCGATCTCTACCAAGCCACTTGCATTCTCTACTACATCCGATCCACCAAGTAGATACTTTCTTAATTTTTTTAAATTAATTATTTTGTGTTTCGTATATAAAAGGATTTTGTTTGAACAATAATTTGAAGGAATCCAACGGTCGTTATTTCTCCAAGTAAGACCACTATTGGCCGTGTATTGGCTCCTAAAGTCGCGTACTACTCTTCTCGCGGACCGAGCTCCTATACTCCTAACATCCTCAAGGTTCTCATCTTAATATTTCAAATTTTTATTAATTTCAATTTAATATGTATGTATCCTAATTTAGAATTAATGATCATTATTATTACAGCCTGACATAGTTGCGCCAGGCGAGAATATATTAGCAGCATGGTCACCAAAGTCGTCCCCAACTTTACTACCATTCGATTTACGCTCTACAGACTGGAATTTCGATTCGGGGACTTCCATGTCTTGCCCTCATGTAACCGGTATAGTCGCGTTAATCAAATCGGTTCATCCTGATTGGTCCCCTTCTGCAATCAAATCCGCTTTGATGACCACAGGTCAATATAACAAATCAAAACATTCAATTTGACATTATGTATTTATTTATTATTTATTTTGTGTATAGCATACACGAACGACATGAGCTCCGATACGATATTAGCCGGGGGGACGCTGAAACCAGTCGATGCATTTGACATCGGAGCGGGTCACGTTAACCCGTTAAAGGCAATGGACCCGGGACTAGTATACGAAACCGAACCGCGAGACCATGTATTATTCCTTTGTAGCATCGGTTACACGCAAGCACAAATATCTCAAATTATACTTCCATCTCCGAGCTTAGATACCACTTGCGCGGGAAACCATTCGGATCTAGATCTCAATTATCCGGCGATAACAATCTCGGATCTTCGTTCAACTACGGTGGTTAAGAGAACGTTAACCAACGTAGGTCAAAATCACGCGGTTTATCATCCGAGCGTCAGAACTCCTCATGGAGTGCACGTGTGGATATGGCCTGAAACTCTTGTTTTCAATTGGTACAAAGAGAGGATCGCTTATTACGTTACTATCGTACCGGCAAAGCAATCGGATGGTCGGTACGACTTTGGTGAGATCGTATGGTCTGATGGATATCATCACGTAAAGACTCCATTGATCGTACGAGTTAATAATGATGGTAATGGGTTCGTGGATCGCAAAACGCCAGCGAGTCGTTCGAGTGTTTAGTTAGTTAAGTTAATTTAGAAAATAAATGTTTCTTGTTTTTATAGGGAACAAATGTCACAACGGTTAATTTGTCATATGATTATGCCAAGTACAATCTATCCATATGTCAATTGAGATCCAAAACAAATATTTTTTTTTCATGGACCGAAATTTCGAAAGTGAAAAATCAATTGCTAGATTAAAATTTGAATTAGAGGAATCTGAATTATTCAGATTTCTTACGCGCACCCTTTTGTAGAATCACTGTTTAATGTAAATAAACATAAAATTAAAAATAAATGAATTTAAATTGATAACAAGGACGAGTAATTATATGTACCTCGAGTGCTTTTAAATTCAGGAAGAACAGGATGTATGTTGTGAAATGCGGCATATAGTTCTTCTTTTGCCTGTAAATTTATTTTTTCTACTTATTTTTATTCATAATTAGCAATTTAATTGCGAAAAAGAGGTGAAGAGAGATAAAATTGTACTTTAGCCCCTGTGAGTACTATTTTTCCAGACTCGAAAATGAGGAGCACGATTTTAGGTTGTTTCATGCGATATATCAAACCAGGAAACAACTCAGGTTCATACTAAAAAAATAGAATAAAGGGAAATAAATAATTATTTTGTTAAGATTTCTTGGAGAACAAGAAACAAGTTCGATATGAAGGAATAAATTTTACGGTTGTAAAAGTGCCGTGACGAGAATCTGCGAGCCTTTGGTTATTTATTGGGTACTGCACATCGCAGGAGCCTACAATGTTCTGAATCTTGAAATCCTGGATTTTTCATAGGATCGATTAAGTTTCGCTAGAGTTTCAAATTTTGAAACCAGAGTCATTTCGATCTGAGAACGAATTTACCTTGAATTTAGCAGGAAAACCGAGCTTTTGAACGACTCTAGCGTACTGTTAAAATTCGCAATTGAAAAAAAAAATTAGGGTTAAGCAATTGTCTTTTTTTTTTTTACCACAAACCCTAGAATTGATTTAGGAACAGAGATATATCAAGAATCATCAATAATAAATACCTTTCTTGCTGCTAATTTTGAATCTTTTTCGCTTTTTGCCCCTGTACAAACCTGATTCATCGTACATAAGAATTTAAGAATCATCAATAATTAATTAAAAGGAATTTTTTTTATCATTCAAAAAGAATGACTCGCCATCTTCCCAGAAGCAAAAATCAATGCTGTCGTTTTGGGCTCCCTTATTCTCATGATTACTGCAGCAAATCGCTGTAAAGAAAAATAATAATTAAGAATACATCATACATGTTGAATGTGCACCCAAATTGTCTACATTCTTCTTGAAATCAAAGTTCAAAAGAATAATAACTTCAGAGGTTGATTGATTTATCAGATGGGATAGAAAAAAGCTGAATTAATGGTATACCTTGGGATTATATTCTGCATTACGAGCATGAAGAGCTATGGATTTGAGATCCAGCTTGCAGTCCAAATTAACGGTTGAGACAATATTCCTGTTAAAAAACATCGTATAAATCAACAACACAATCCCGCCAAACGATAAAAGAAAGCGGAGATGGCGAGACAAGGAGGAAGAGAACATACTGAAGAGTCGGTAGAATGCTAGGACGGCCGGAAGCATCGGGCTGCTCAGACTGAGCTGCCGGAGGAATCTGATCCGTCATTCTTTCCTCTTTCGAAACAACATTAGGCGGTTCCCTTTCATCCGCCATTACCTTTTTTCCTGCTTTTCTCGTATGAGGAGGAAGGAAATATGGGCTTTCCGTCGCCGGATCCGGCAGTGGAAACTGACTAAAGTCCATAATCTTGGATTTCTACCTTGAAATCGAGGGAACTTCGAAGTAATGGCGACGAGAGACGAGACGAACGATCACCTTTGGAAAGAGGGCTCTCGTCTTCTTTTATAGGCAAGTGATTGTTTGACAGCTAATGTATTAAAAACCGACCTCCAATTCCGGGTTGGGCCTTAATACGGGAAATAAAATTCGGGTTGGGCTGAAAACGAAAAAAAGGAAAAACTGACTTCCAATACCGTTTTGAGCCTTAAAACGGGAAATGAAATTCGGGTTGGGCTGAAGACGAAAAAAAAGAAAAGAAAGAAGAAATGTCAGAAGTGGGATTTGAACCCACGCTCTCTTACGAGAACCAGAACTTGAGTCTGGCGCCTTAGACCGCTCGGCCATCCTGACTTGCTGACAATATGCAATTACGTAATTTTCTTATCTATTAAAACCCATACATCAGTTCTCACATCTTATGGCTAATTCAATTACAATAAGGACATGTTTGAATGGTTGTATTACCAACAACACAAGCAGTTGAAACCTCTGTAGATGAAGCGTCTGCAATTGCAATTCATTTCCATATGTTTGGATATACGTAGCAAAAGTTAATGCATTTGCAAATTGAATGTTTGGATGATTAAAGTTGTATGTACTTCAAATATGATTTTAATATTCGATTGATATAATCAGAATATATAAACAAATATTGGTACATGTATTATAACAAAACTAACAACAAAATAATCTTTCATTAAAATTTAGTTAAGAGTTCATGATTGACTAGAAATCTAATTAATTCAAGTTATAAATACAACAAAACAAATTCAAATTTAGGGTTTGTAAATGAAAAAAAACATACAACTAAAACACAACAAACAAAGTGCGACATCTATTTCACAACTAGTGTCCACCTATTCGCACAATTGATTCCGTATAGATTTCTAATCGCCACAAATTCTCGTGTTTCATCTCTTGATTTGACCGGAGATTCGAACCGTAGTCCATCTATTAATTTTGCTCAATTGACATTATATTTATGAATCATAGAAAAATATTTTTTTAATAAAACTGCTCAATCCTATCAAATAATGTTAACCTTTGAACCAATTTGACTACAATTTTCCCATATATATTATGAAATCATACAAATTCATTAGAGTATTGAATGAATCACTACAATGAATATGTAGCATGATGCCCTATGCATGTGAATTGAGTGCCTAAAAATCCATAGAATCATAAAAAATCAACTGAAACAATGCTATAAGGTGTTTCGACAAATCAATTAAAAACAATTAATGAAATAAAAAGGATGAGCAAAGTTGAATAATCATGCCTTGTCCGCAATTTCATCTCTGGTTTGCTGCAATTCAAAGAAGACTCAAATTACTCAAATCAGGCATGCCAGACTTCAAATCTCGATCACTTACTTCGTTTCTCTCGCCCTAGCCAGGGCCGGTCCAAAAATTTAAAAGGCCCAAAATCATATCATAAATGAAACTCAATTTTTTCATAATGAATACTAAATTTTTATATATACTACATAATTTTGTTAAAATAGATCCTAAATTTTTTATAATTGACTCCAAATTTTATAAATTATATTATTTAATTTTTTTTTAATATCCGGACCCGAACGAGAACTTCAATTTTAATACAGATGGGCCGGACCGGGCCTAGCAATCAATTTTGCAATTTTCGTCACCCTTCAAAATGCCTGATCCAACATTGCTTTGGGGCAAAATGCAAAACGAAATGAATCTTTCCAATTGTAGCTCCTTATCACCTCCAGGCTCAAATCGAAGCTCCTCATCACCTCCAGGCTCAAATCGTAGTTCCTTACACATCATTCATCTTTACCAAATACTTATAGAAAAGGGAAGGTAGAAAAGAACTCATCTTTCCAAGAGGAGCTGACCTGTGGAGAGAGCTTGATCAGCGTATATAGAGAGAGCGATTAGGGTAGGCCTAGACCAGATGAGAAGAAGGATAAGGCGAGGTCGTTTCAGTTTCTCCCGCCAAATTTTTCGACCTCAGCAGATTCGACCCTTGTAGTTTTGAGCAATTATAGTATTGCAGTAGTAAGAGACGTCAAGGAAATAGTAACTGCTGGAGTTCAATAAATACACCGAACCAAACATTAGGAATTGCACAACTACAGCAATACTATCTACTAACTGTCCAATTTACTGTGATCCCCTAATTACAAACAGAACATGCCTGTGATATTTCTGTTAATTCATATTACAATATTACTAATAGCTTGTTAATGGTAAAATATCAACAAGTCAGGATGGCCGAGTGGTCTAAGGCGCCAGACTCAAGTTCTGGTTCTCGTAAGAGAGCGTGGGTTCAAATCCCACTTCTGACATTTTATTTTTATTTTCTAACTCCATCTGTACATAAAACATACGCCCTAGCACTATTATGAAAAACGATGAAAAAACGGTGTTTCGGTGGAAAAACGTTCCGTTTTTTACAAGACGGTTGAAAAAACGATCAAATATTTTTTACCGTGTTTGACCGTTTTTTCTTTGGGAAAAAACGTTTTACGGTTCGAAAAACGTCCGTTTTTCACAACAAAAAAATTGGGCTTTTGATTATTTATCGTTTTTCAGCCCATTTTTTCCCACCCAGTAAAATTATCATTTTTTTTAGTTACGGTCCCGAATGATGTTAATGATTTTATTATTTAGTTTATGTTTGGATTTGAGTTTATATTTTGATGTTACGTTTTGTTGGACATTCGTTTTGATGTTATGCTTATGTTAGACATTCGTTTTGATGTTATGTTTTATGTTGGATAGTGTTTATGTTATTTTTTTACTATTAAAAAATTAAATTATTATATATTTTCGGTGACCGTTTTTTCACCGTTTTACAGTAATCCCGTTTTACGGTCTCCGACCGTTCCATACCGTTTTCGTATTTTACAACACTACGAAAATACCCGAGCTATGCTGCGGGTTTTTTTTTATATAATTTCATTATAACATAATCGAACATGAGTTGTAACTAAATAACACCAATACAGTCAGTCCTTTTAGAAAATTAATGTAAAAATTCTCATTATCAAACTACACATTTTTCAGAAGAAATTCAATAATGAGTATGTTTTTTTTAATACATATATTTGATACATAACTTAACAATATCCAATAATGAGTATGTTTTTTAAAACATATCTTTTTTTTTTTGAATTATTGGAGAGGGTTCAAAGCCCCCCTTCCAAGTCAAAAAGTATATATATTCACAAATTTTGTACAGTGTATCTTTTTACATCAGCTTTTATCTAAAAAAACTATTATCAATCAAATACAAAAGCCTCACTTTTCTTTTATCCTTCTATATTGCAATCAGGCTTTTGCTGAATTTTCAATTTAGCCCAACAACCCAAAAACCTCTTTCTTTATTTTTTATTTTTATCACTTCCTTCCATTTACTTCTACGCATTACCATCCTCAAACACACTCTCCTTCCACTATCTTTGCCCAGCGACAGAGCTCTTTGAAAGCATCTTCTCCCCTCTTTGAGCTTTTCTGAAGCAGGTCCACTCCTCCATGGCCTCTTTTACTATCTTCTCTTTCGATTTCCTTCTCTCCGTAAAGATTCTGGCACATCTCTCACGCCAGATAACATACGCAAAGATTACCCCTTGTTCCTTGATCGTTTTGCTTCCTCCCGATTGAAAGCAACTTTGGAAAGCAGTCTCGAATCGCCTCGGTTCCTTCACGTTCAAGCACGATCTGAATCTGCACCAGATCTGATCGATCTTCATGCAGTTTCCTCTCACTAGATGTGACACGGTTTCTTCTTTTTCCTTGCATATCACACATCTATTAACCAGGTACATACCTTTCTTCTTTAGATTATCCATCGTCGGAGTTTTTCCTTGTCTCGCAATCCAAAGAAAAATCTTCATACGTAACGGAGCTTTGATTTTCCACACGTATTGCAGATCTGAATGAGTGTGTACTCCCTGGACTAGGACTCTATAAGCATTACTAACACTAAATCTTCCTAATTTATGTCTCTGCCAAGCAATCACATCCTTCTCTCCGTTCAATCTGAGCCGAGAGGTTAGTCTTTTTAATATTTCTAAATCCTCTTTCGCTTTTATTGATAATTCACCCCTTAGTTTCAATTTTTCTTTCCATCTCCTCTCATCTCCTACTAACTCTTTTACTGACCCCTGCTTTGTACCAGCGAAACTCCACAAAGCCGAGAACTTTCCTGCCAATGAGCCTTCACCCCAATTACTATACCAGAAGTTTGTCGATTCACCATTGTTAACAGTGAATTTGGTATGCTGGAAGAAAAAAGGTAACATCTTCTTTATATTTTTCCAAAAAGTTGAATTTTTTTCCTTTACATTCTCCAACTTTTCTCTTTCAATCCTGCTAACAATTTGCTGCCAATTTGACCCATTTTTTTTGAAATATTTCCAGGCCCACTTCATCAATAAAGCCTCATTGAAGGATTTCAAGCAAAGGATGCCCAAGCCCCCATCTTTTCTAGGTCTGCAAACTCTTGACCATTTTATTAAACAATATCCTTTCTCACTTTCTCCTTTCACCAAGAAATTCCTTCGTAGCTTATCTATTTCTTTAATCACCCATAAAGACAATTTAATCACTGACATGTAAAACACAGGCAATGTTGTAAGCACAACATTGATTAAAATTAATCTCCCCCCAATAGATAAAAGTGCCCCTTTCCAATTACTTAATTTCCTTCTAAATTTCTCCACAATCTCTTTATAAAAGTTTTTGTCAGGTTTTTTGTAGTGCAAAGGGAGACCTAAATACTTAAATTGAAGCTTGTTTACTGGGCAACCCAATTCATAGGATAATTCTTCTCCTATATCTTCTTTTGTATGTATAAGAGCAATCTCGGATTTATCATAATTGATGACTAACCCTGATTCTCTGCCGAATAAATCCAACACCCATTTTAACCTCCTTGGTTGAATCACTTCTGGCTTTAATAAGTACAAGGAATCGTCTGCGTAATGCAGAGATATACTTGTATTTTCAATTGCTACTTCGAGCATTCCTTGATTTCTCATCTCATGATGAAGGAAATACAGTTTCAGGATCAACCGTAAAAGTGTACACAAGGATAAACGAATGTAAGCGTACATTCGTGGTCATATCTTTCAGTAGGAAAATCCAATTTGAATGGTTCAAATTGGGTTAGATAGATAATAAGATTATCTACAACCTTCATATAGAAATATATTTCATATGAACGAAGTATTAGTGTCGTTTATATGAAATACCGAAAGGGTGCAACAGTTTGACATACAGTTAGTAAAACAGTCGTAACTTTTGCATACGAACTCCAATTGGGCCGGGCCAAATTGGGTCGTGTATATAATAAGATTATCTACAACTTTCATGTTGGTTGATTTTCTGTCAGAGGAATTTACCAATTTCGTATGGACAGAATACTGGACAGATACATGCAACTTTCTGTGTGAAAGAGTGTATATTTGATATACATGTCTTTTGGCCCATCCTAATCCTATGTGATATAAATAGGATAATTCTCTCTCATCTCAAAGATTAATTCAGTTAATTAATTCAGAATATTCCAGAGAATTGTAAGCCAACTTTCTAGAGAGAGAAAGGGTGTAAAGAGAGAGAAACCGTGAAAAGGTGTTTTCCGGTATAGAGAATCAAACAATCAAGTAAGTTCGCCGGTGCATCGTCTAGGCAGTTGCACCCGTGACCGACGTCTTACGAGTCAAGGTGGATACACGTAGAGGAGTCACGATTGGGGCTCTTTCGGTTGTGATCGATTCGGACGAGTAATTTATGTCGAAGACGAAATCGAGCGAATCGGCAACATCAACGGAACGGTGAAAGACGCGTGGTGTGGGACGCGCGGATTGTCACCAACGTGACACGGAAAAGAAGAATATCAATCAACCCTTCGTGTGCAATCAATTTTGCACTGGTATGAATCTAATCTTCTTATTTGCATCGTATCCGTCGAAGTCATGGCGTGATCTCGGGAATCGGGGAACCGGACCGGGCCTACATATCCGCTGCGCGGGTCCGGGGCAGGGTAGAATCCCCAACACATGAATCATTCTTGCCAATGTGTCGATTACCATAATGAAGAGGTGGGGGGATAGCGGGTCCCCTTGCCTTACTCCCCTATTTAGATGAATATTTTTCCCCGGCACACCATTAAGCAATACTTTAGTGTGTCCTCTCAAAACACCACTTTGGATCCTCTTCACGAAATGTTCACTGAAACCCCTTGCTCTAAGAACTGAGATTAAAAAATCCCAATTAACCGTATCGAACGCTTTATTAATATCTGCCTTAAAGAGCATCAAGGGCTTTTTGTCTACTTGGGCTTTATGTATTATCTCTCTAGCATAAACATAGCAATCAGCTAGTTCTCTACCTTCTATGAATACCGACTGATTGGCTTTTATTAGCTCGTTAATCCTTCTCTTCAATCTATTTGCATAAATCTTGGAAAATATTTTTTGCACACTCGATATTAAGCTTATGGGCCTATAATCTCTTGGTTTAAGCGCCTCTTTCTTCTTTGGGATTAGAGCTAGATATGAAGCACTGAATTGGCCCATCCCCTCTCTCTCTCTATCTCTTCTCCATTAAAAATATAAAGCAGATCATCTATAATGAATGATAGATAATGTTTGAAAAATTCCCCCGTATACCCATCCGGTCCAGGGGATTTATCTGCTTTCCATTTGGAGATCACAAACTCTATTTCCTCTTTTTTGATGGGCTGATCCATCTCTCTGAGATCCACTTGATCATTTCTGAACAGGTAATTCAGATCGATTTGTTGAGAAATTTGAGTTTTATCTTGCTTCTGCCCCACAAGTCCCTTGAAGAAGTTGAAAAGTATGTTGGCTTTTTGTTGATGATCAGAGTATTCGCCTGCATCATCCTGTAACACAGAGATCATGTTATTGATTTTATTTATTGTGGCCTTTTTATGAAAATACTTTGTATTCTTATCTCCCTCTCTTAGCCACCTCTCTTTGGCTCTCTGCTTCCAAAACACTTCTCCTTCTTCTTCTTTTTCATGTATTTTTTGTTTTAAAAATGTTTTTAACCAACTTTCAAGGCTAGATAAATCTCCTTCCTCTTCTTTACTTTCTAGCCTCTCGAGAGTTTTTATTATGTTTTCCTTCTCCTCCCTCTGTTTCTCCTTGATTTTTTTATTCATTTGTATTAATTTTTTCCCCAATGTTTTCAACTTATTTGAAAGCTGATCTAATGTTTTAGCCTGAGAGGAGCTAAGATGTTTCTCAATGATGATAAAACATATCTTTGATACACCAAATAATGGTACATGTAGCTAAGTAATTATTTGGTTTCATTCAAATCAATTTTTTTGATTCTAAAATAGCAAATTACCCTCCAAAAAGTATTATGTTACCAAAATATGAATTAAAAAGATGGGGGCTTCTATCATACACCTTTTTTCTTATCATACATCCATTTTCAAGGATATTTGAAGTAATTATCCATTTATGAATAATTAAGGTAAGATCTCAAATATATTTATCAATTAATGTTTGACTAAATTGGAATTTTTTGTTGTTCATTTAAACAAAAATGTCCATAAAAGATAAATTTTATGATACATCATTTTACAAATATAATTAATTGCTAAAATACCAAAATACCCTTATAAAAGGGTGTATGATAGAATTTCCCTAAAAAGATACCTCTTCTTCATGAGGTCTCTTTGTACCTATCAAATTAAAAAGAACATGACAAATATTAAATCGGTTAATTCAAGCAATAGAATTTTAATTTCAGCAAGTTGAGAAATTACCATTGTACCCTTGAAGTCCACCAATAAGAGAAGACGATCCAGATAAGTTTGAATAAATATCGAGACTTTTTGGCATAACATTTGAACCAAATGAATTGATAAAGTTAATATTTTCATTATTATCTCTAGAATTATAAGTACATTTTGAATATCTTTTGCAGGCACTTTTTTGGATTGATGTTTTCTTCAAGTATTCACAATCACAACCTTTATCCCACTGAAAATATCCAAATTTTGAAAAGAACTCAGTACATGGCATTAATTTGTATGAAATTTAGCTAGGGAAGTCTTCAAACGAATCTATACGATCCATAATTGAACCAACACCATTCTTACATTAGAAAATCTTGTTTTTCAAATGCTTCTCACTTGCCAAATGAGCTATCACATTAGCACTGAAAAATAAATAAACGTATGGAATTAAAGAAAATATTCTGGTAATTTTGGAGAAGAAATAAGAGCAAAAATTCTACCAAATGAAGATATTTTCAGTGTACTTAAAAAAAAAAGATATTGTCAGTGTCGACAACCTCTTCGAGGCAAAAGATACACCAAAACAGGCAAGATTTCGCACGATCAGATTATATAAATGATGGATTGCGGAGGGAGACACACAAATTGGAGAGTTTGATGGAGAATGATAGGACTCTAGAGAAGACGTAATGTGTTGAAATAGTGTGTCCAAAATGATGTCTCTCAAGTTCTGTCAAACACATTAATAATACAGTAAAACCTATGATTTGTACAAAAAAATTCATATAAATGGTATTAATAATTGTGAAAACCACCAAGATATGAATTGCAAAAAAATTATATTCTTTTGGTAATCAAAAACTTACTCGTCATTGATAATTGTAAAATGATATTAAACAAAGCACTCCTGCACTATATTATTTCTGCAAAAATAATAATGAAATTAGCCTCGAATTGGATAGGTACACATGAAAACTTGCACAACCAAAAGTTGGACCGAAATAATCTTAAACAAAATGAGCGAAAAAGAGTTTACTTAAATCTAAGCACAAAATGTGAAATGCCCATTACTCGAGATAACGTATTGACAAATATACCTAAACAAAATGATATGTGGTATTTTGAGTTCAGTCTTTAATACCAGTAGGGTTTAAGCATCACATTCACACAATAAAAGAAAGGAAACCAACAACAATGAAAAATTGGTAGAGATTAATTCAACACATATCTTGTATTATGGGCGCAAATCAAAGTCAAAGCTCGATTTAGTATGAAAGGAGCTTGCAAAAGTGTAGCATAATTTACTTATTGTCCAGTTTATGGTTTCGGAGGAAGCTTCCGTCCTCGCTCCCTCTCTCTTTCTCCAGCGACATGGTCACGACTCACGAGATCTGACGTGAGTATTTTTTTTTCGAACGATCTGGATCCACCACCACGGTTGCCTCTCTCTGATCGATCTCCAACATGTCTTTCTCTCTCGTACGATCGTTCTCCCTCTAGTTGTATGGTTCTCTTGGATCTCTCTACAAAAAATTGTAGGTTATGTTTTCCACGTTCAGGTATGGGTCGGACCCCCTCTAGAAAGCATGGTAAAAACTAAGGGATAATTATACACACACACACACAATTCCCCCACTATTCACGATTTGTACCAAATTCGTGAATAGTGAGGTGTGATTTTAATTGTCCTCTCCAATTTGCACCTCTCATTTTAATTGACGATTAATTGTGTTTTGAATTAACGGTTAATTCAAATATAATTAACGATTAATATAATTGTATTAGTTATCAATATAATTAATAATTTTAATTAATCATCAATTTAAATGGGAAAGTATAATTTTGAGAGATGGATATCATTCCCCCCCCCCCCACATCGTGAATAGTGGGGGGAAATAGGGTGGAGGCGTGTGTGTGTGTGTGGAGGCGTGTGTGTGTGTGTGTGTGTGGTGGTGTGGGGGGGGGGGGGGGGGGGGGGGGGGGGGGGGGGGATGGATATCTCTATTTTGTTATATTTTGTTACATTATTTTATCCAAATTGAATGGTGAAAACATGGTAAAAAAATATGCCTCTTTGTGTTTGTACTATTTTGTTTTTTTTTTATCCAAATTGAACGACAAAGATGAGAAACTAAATCAAATCGTATGGTAAATAAAATAAGTAACGTGGCTTCTTGTATGATCTTCAATACACCAAACAATTTCTAACCGTTCATTTACCAAAATCTTAGGGTCCAGATTCAATTGGAGTGTCACACCCCAAAAATAAAAATGGAAAAGGGTGCGACAATCCGCCAGTATACAACTCGTATACCACATGCTCTCATATGAAAACATCACAAAACAAGATACCAAACTGATTCGAAAACAACAACAACAACACATACATATACATACATTACGGAATTAAAATAATAATACATAAATATTGCGTAACCATAATATATTAATATGAAACTCAGATTACGTAGACGTTCTCACTTTCGAAGTACCCGCAACTCCCGATATCAGACCTTTGATACCTGAACTAAAAATATATAAATCGAAAGGATTAGTCACGAAAATGACTAAATGAGTGAAGTCTCGTTAAAAATAGTTATAATAAAAATAACTACTTTTCAAATAAGTTCATAAAATAATCTCGTTTATCTTCAAATCATAAGTTTCTAAATATATCTCAAAATCATAAGATAATCTCGTTTATCTTCAAATCATAAGTTTCTAAATATACCTCAAAATCATAAGATAATATCGTTTATCTTCAAATCATAAAATATATCTCAAAATCATAAGATAATATCGTTTATCTTCAAATCATAAGTCTCTAAAAATATCTCAAAATCATAAGATAATATCGTTTAACTTCAAATCGTATCTTTTTCGAAATATATCTCAAAATACTTGCCCCGGTTTTTCAAACTCTAAATCGAAATCAAATCGATTACCTTCGAATCTAATCATATACGTACTAATACTTTTACCGGGGCGAGGGCGCTAATAACTCTCGACTGAAGTGCCAACCCGAGCTGATAGCGAATCACACTCGGGCTGGAACAAAACATAAGGGGAACACATCCACCCGACGACTACTGGATATCCATGCGCCACAGCCAGACTCATCTTGGGTCGGGACTTTACACTACATCAAGTTAGCTACGCCTTTCCCTCAATAGAGCGTCACGGGGTCACGCGACACTACACCTAACAAACTAAAACATGCCGGAGGAGCCGCGCCATGTTACCAAAGGACCCTCTTTCAAAACCGTAAGCTCGGCTTACGTTTTATCCAAATAAAATTCTACATATATATAGAGTCTCTCTCGGAGACCGTCTTTAAAATCGTAAATCTTGTTTACGCTTTATCCAAATTAAATCTTTCTCATAATAAAATATTATAACCATATAATTTACTAAATAACTTTCATAAAATGAAACACGCTTTTTAGCGCAAATCATTTCTGAAAACAAGTTCGAAATATACTTTCTATATTGGAATGAATATCCAAATTTAAAATCATAATTTCACAAATCATTTAAAATCATAAATCGTCGTACCTGTTATTCAAAATCAGTTCCAAATATATCACTAATATCAAATTCGAATCATAATTCAAAATCAATATCCAAATCCATTTTATTTATCAAATCCTCTAATTCGAAATCATAATTTTACATATATCATTAATATCATAAATTATCATAATTATATTCAAAATCAGTTTCTCAAAATATCACTATATCATAAACGAAATAATATACGTTTTCGTAATTCAACACGTTTTTTGGAACAAATCCGTTTTAATCAAAAATAACCAAAATAAGTAGAAATAACGGTGAAAAATAAGAATTACACTCACAGATTGATCGAACTCGATCGACGCCAAGACGGAATCGAAAACCTAGTTCCGAAATCGAAAACCAATATAAACCGAAAACTCCAAACTCAATAAAATACCTCAAAATCACTTTCTAGCTAGCACTACTAGACAACATCTACTTCAACATACTTCCAATTTAATGATTCTCTCCAACAGATAATAACTTGTGCCATTTTACTTTTGGGCGAAATGGCTTGAAATGACTTCTGAAGGTAAATAATGTCTCTCACGACTTGCGCAAACCCTCTTATCCCCCTAAATAATGCCTCTCAAGACCGCTTAAGAATGAAAGGGCTGCGGCCCAATAGGAAGGAAAGAAATGTTTTACTTTTTCATATATATCCTTCAAAACTTATAAATTTGCTAAGTACAACCAAAAAATATACAATTCATATTATTTATTTGAAACAACCATTTTGTATTAAAATACTTCCAAAATATGTCCAAAGCAAATAAAATATTTATTTCAATGACACCAAATTTTATATTACGATAATGCCCTTGTGAAAATTCGTAAATAATAAAATCTGAATTAGAACTCCATAAGAATGAAAATATCTAACTTGAAATTTTCTTTCGAAATATTTAATTAAGAATACCGACAAATGTCAAAATTCTATTTTTGATATTTATTACACGGAGAACCGGCAAATTTTATTCAGCCGGTAAAAAGATTGTATTCATTTGGATTGAGCAGGTTAACTTAATTGAAGACAAGGATAAAATTGTAATTCTACTTCGTGAATTCATTTTTTATCTTGACTGAAATGAACGCCCTGATTTATTCTTTTAACCGTGGGACCCATTGTTTTCCTTTTTGTGAGTATAAATTATGTGTTGGTTTCCAATGTTTTTTTTGTCCACATTTATTGATGTAAATAATATATGCTATTGATCTCCCCAAGTTTTCCGTACTGAACAACAAAATATTACAAAATCAAGACAAACATATTAAGTAATAATTTTATTATCATATTAAAAATATATACCATAATTTAAAATTAAAATAAAATTTCATTCTCAAAAAAAAAAAAAAAATTTAAATACAATAATTGGATAAAAATCACAAGTAAAATTTAATACAATATATATAATATATGTCGTCTAATTTGTTATTTACATATTTTTTAATATCAATATATTTTTTTGTTAGTCTTTTATATGCATGTTATGTTATGACTTTTTAATAGAAATATACTATTTTAAAGAAAATTATATATGTTGGTCTTTTATTTTTCATACAAAGTTCAATCAAATTTCTAGTGTTTTAATTTAGTTAATTGAGTATCTTTCTTTTCTAATTTTGTTCAATTGAATTTTGTCATCTATTAATTGGTGACTGGATCGTTAATTTGTTGTGTGACAACATATGACGTTGACATATTTGATGACGTGACAATATATGACTTCGCATATTCGATGACGTGACAACATAAATTATTTTATTTAATATGAATATATTGTTAAATACGAATCTAGATTTAATAGATTTATATTTGATAACGCGACAATGTAAACCTATTACATGTTAATATTTAATAGATTCATAAATAATGTCTCAAAAACTAGATTCATATTTACCAATATATTCATATTTAATATATTCAAAAATAAAATAATTTATGTTGGCACGTCGTAAGATATGACATGTCATATGTTGTTACGTCATCGAATATCTTATGTCATTGGTTACCACGTCATAAATTAACGATCATGTCATCAGTTAATTGATGGAACTGTTGGTTCAAATTTCCTAGGGTTTGATTATCTCAAAATAATGTCGATATCACTAAGCTATATGTGGGAGTGACATTTATAGAAATAGAATACGTAACCCACAAAAGGATCAAAAGAAAAATCAAGACGTCGGAAGTCAAGACGGTGAAGAAACGATAGCACGAAACGCATGATCAAGTGAAGACATCAAGACATCGAAGATTCCGCAAGTTGGGGTATCACATAAATCACCAAAACAACTTATAGGTATCCCTAAACTTGTTTATGTATTATTAAGCTCAAGATTAGTCAAAGAAATATATTCGAAATCCATTAAAATGATGAAATAACAAAACAGATTTTCAGAAGCATGTCGGTTATAACGGACCTCAGGTCAGTTATAACGGACATACATAAATATGGTAAAAAAGAGGATGTCATTTATAACGGACTACATGTCCGTTGTAACGGACATCCTGTCAGTTATAACGGAACTCAGGTCAGTTATAACGGACTTACATTAACCGTGTTAATAAGAGCATGTCCGTTATAACGGACCTCATGTCAGTTATAACGGAGTATGTCAGTTATAACGGACCTACACTCGGTTATAACGGACTTGTGAACTCACTTCAGAATAACCAATCATCCGTTGTAACGGAATCACCAATCCGTTGTAACGGAAGAGTCTCAGTTATAACAGAACCATAGAATAAATCTGAAGTGAAGTCACAGTAAGATGTCGGTTATAACGGACCTAAACTCAGTTGTAACGGAGTAGGTCGGTTATAACGGACCTAAACTCAGTTATAACGGACTATAGAATAAATCTGATCACAGTACGATGTCGGTTATAACGGACTTAAACTCCGTTGTAACGGAGTAGATCGGTTATAACGGACCTAAACTCAGTTATAACGGACTATGGAATTTTCGAATATATTGCCTGTAACGGCCAGTTTTACTTTGAGTCCGTTGTAACGGACCTCAGGTCAGTTATAACGGACTATGCAGAAAAAACATGTTAAGAGAAGGATATATGTGTTCTATAAATAGAACTCTTCCCTCATTCTCTCTCATCATCTCAACTAATATATTTTCCCAATCAAAAGAGAGAATCCTAGCTTTAAATCTTGAGCTTAATCATCTAAACATTCTTAGAGATTATTAGATCCAATTTCGAATCCACTACTAAACGATTCCCAATTTGCATGACCGATCACGACTAGTTCGTTAGTAGTAAATTGTAATATGTTAGTTACTAATTGTAAAGCCCGCCATTGATCGATAAATTCGTGTAAATCGATCAAGGCAAACCTTGTAATTCTTTGAGTTAGGTATTCAATCGAAAGCCGAAAAGGCGCAAGGGAACCCCGGAGACGTAGGTACTTGTAATCAATCGAGTCGGTCGATTGAGCAAGTAGCCGGTGAGTTAAAGCTACAAAGCAACCACCTACCGAACTCCGTAAACAAATATCGTGTGTTATTTGTTTCGGTATTGTATTTCTTTCTCTAATTTATTTACGCTTTCGCACAAAATTGTAATTGTATCCATTACCGCGAAAATTAGACCGTAGGACTTCCTATTCACCTCCCCTCTAGGTCTAAATTAAACAACAGGAACGACTTAATTAAACCAAATTAAAAAACTAGAGTATTTTGCTGTAAAATTAAAAACGTAAGAGACTTGATTGAACCAAATTTAAAAAGTAAGAGCTTGATTGAATAATGATAAATGGTAAGGGACAAAAATATGTTTTTCTATTTTAAATGATGAAATACATATTCTTTTAGATATTTGTTATACTTTTATTTGTACTGCATTTTTTAATATAAATATTCCCATTTAAATGTCATTATATTGTTTTATATGTCGAAATAAATTTTAGATATGAATATATTATATATTTAGCCGCTTATTGTACACTTTTATATGTCATTTACATCTATTTGTATGTCCACTAATTTTTTTGAATATTAATGTATCCTTTTAAATATCAACACAAGTATAATGTTTATATGTTTATTATATTTTTTGGGTCTATAAGACCCGACAAACCTGAATATACGTGTATTGAAATATTAGTCGCAGTGATAACAATATTTTTTCTAATATAATTTTATATTTCAAAACAAATATAACATTTATACGCTTATTATAATTTTTGGACCCATAAGATCTAATAAATTCGAATAACTCAATTAAATTCATATATATATCAAAACATTAATTGTAGGAATCTTTACCATATTTTTTTTGACCTGATAAGCCTAGTCTCATTGCCTGGTGTACGCTACCGGATTTAACTCTCTAATCCAATGAACGGACAAATAATAAGGTATAATATGTTCACTATACGATATATGAATAGAGGTGTAAACGGATCGAACACGGTCAAATAATGGGCATCTTATCCATTTCATTTTTTTTAATTTGAAAACAAATATGATTTTTCGAATTTGAATACCACCATGGATAGTATCCGAATGCATATTCGATTCAAATATTCTATGAATGAGAATACGATTCATACATTACCATATACAAATAAGAATACGAATTAATTTTCGATGAAAAAAAAATAATTTTCCGTACAAATGTTCAGTTTTATTCTAAATATTACTTCGGAAAATTTTAAGTACTATCGATATATTATTACTACGCCAATTATTCGATATAAATACACATTTCATTCTTCAAAATACAAATGTATCCTAAGAAAACAACAACAAAAACACACAAATAAAATAAAATAAATAAATATGACAATGCATATATGAAGTATAAGAATTGGATAAATCTATGAATATGATATATGTATATGTATCCAAATCAAGTATATGTATTTGTATTCGAATATGGTATTTGTTTTCGGAACCTGAACCGAATATCTGAATTGGAATCCAGATACATATATTATTGGTATATGTATTCATATATGCAAACAAAATTATTTATTGTAATTGTATCTATATCCGCATAAGATATCTGCATCAGATATATGTTTTCGGATACTTATATTTTTATTCGAATATAAATATTTTATGAATACGCAGCAGTTTGGTCAGATAAATCTGAATATATTGATTAATTTCATGTTATATAACGAAATATTGATTTAGGGATCATCACAATGCTTGTCTATGTCTAGATAACTAACTAGTTCTCCGTGATCTTGTGTTGGCACATGTCAATTTTTTATTTAATGGGAGAGTAATAGATGGTGCTGAATTCGGTTTTATATATCATATAGTTCGAAAAGAATAAAAATATTCTTCCCATTGCTTAATCTTAGAAATTAGCGCTCTACTTAATATATTTTTTAAAAAACAAAGTTTAAACACAAATTTCTAGATAAATTATTTACTTTCAATGATCATTAATGACACTCTTCTACTGCTTCATAAATTCATCTTCTTTGTTCTCTCATGGCCACGAGACATGTGAAGGAACTAAACGATTTTTTTTGTTTTTTTGTTTTTGTATTAATCAAGTAAATGACATCTCTACAAAATTACAAAAGTATACCGTTAGAATTGCAAATACAATGTGATCATTTTGTTACATCTAAGCTGTCTATAATTCTATAACATGTGAAAATGATGTTAAAAGTTACAATGAATAACAAACAATAATATAATGATAGAATTTAATATAATCATTGTAATACATGCAACTCCAAGTGCATATCATCATTTTTTTATATTCTCCATTAAGTTATTATCTCCTTTGATTTTCTGTTGAACACGATCTTTACGATCTTGAGAAGGTCGGATGAATGGCGGGGAAGAAACGAATGGAGAAGAAAATAAATTGACCTGGTCATAGTTATGTTCCAAAAATACCCTTTTGGAATGAAGGGTCAAGATTCAATCTATTAGAGAAGAAAATAATTTTTTTGGTGTATGGAAGAAGAGCTCATTTTGTTATATTTTGTTACATTATTTTATCCAAATTGAATGGTGAAAACATGGTAAAAAAATATGCCTCTTTGTGTTTGTATTATTTTGTTATTTTTTTTTATCCAAATTGAACGACAAAGATGAGAAACTAAATCGTTACATTATTTTATCCAAATTGAATGGTGAAAACATGGTAAAAAAATATGCCTCTTTGTGTTTGTATTATTTTGTTATTTTTTTTTATCCAAATTGAACGACAAAAATCAGAAACTAAATCAAATCGTATGATAAATAAAATAAGTAACGTGGCTTCTTGTATGATCTTGTATTGTCAAATTCATAGGAGGGTAAATTACGCCTAGTGAACGTTTGAAATTGGAATCAGTGGATAGGAGAGAGCGAGTACATGAATCATATCAGCATCTATGGACCCACTTTTTGACAATTGACAGATTATATATAACTGAATAAATAAAATCTTAGTAATTAATATGGAAAAAAGATTTATTAATTTCATCTTAGTAATTAATATGGAAAAAAGATTTATTAATTTTGAAACCAATGTTCTGTGACATATACATCAATCTAGACGAACAATCGACCAATTCAGGACGAATAAGACTCGTAAACAAAGAACAGAGAAAACCACAATTCACAACATGAACAATATAGAAGTAGACACACAAAAAAATTAGGAGGAGCTAGTTACAACTCTCAAGAAGAAGAAGAAGATGCGAGGCGTTTGACAATGGAGGCCATGTATTTGCCTTGATGCTCAGCAAGAGAGAGCTCGGTCTCGGTCGCTTGTCTGGTTCCATCTCCGGCGAAAACTCCGGCACCGTATGGACTTCCTCCTTTCACCTCATCCATGTTGAACATCCCCGCCCCAAAAGTGTACCCAATCGGTACGAACATCATTCCATGGTGTACCAATTGCGTTATTGCCGTCCACCTAAATTCATCAAAACAAAACGATTCAACAAGATTCCTTTACCAAATTGTTGATTTATCAAAATAGACTTACGCGGTGGTTTCTTGGCCTCCGCCTTGAGTACCGGTACTGACGAAGAAACCGCCTGGTTTACCGGCTAACTTCTGCTCGTTCCAGAGCTTTCCCGTCGAATCAAAAAACGCCTTCATTTGTGCCGCCATTGCTCCGTACCTGGTCGGAAACCCGAAAAGAATTCCATCTGCCTTCTCCAATTCTTCCGCAGTTATAATCTGCCATGCGTCATCGCATTAGTTTACTGCAAAATCGTCAAGTTAAAGTGGTTTTGTAGTTGAATTACCGGTATTTCAGAATCCTTAGAAGGAGCGTGCATTTTATCAAGCACATCCTGTGGCAAAGTCTCGGCAACACGATACAAAACAGCATCGACGCCTTCAATCCCATCCACACCTTTCTTCATCCGTTTAGCCAGCGACTCCACGTGTCCATACATAGAGTAATACACGATAAACACCTTGAGATTCGTCAAGACAGTCGAATCCGCAGTCTCGATCGGGATCTCCCGCGCAACCGGCGGGGCTTCGACTTTATCCCCCTCCCCGGCCACCGGCGGTTGTCTTTTCTTGCTCGGCACGCATCCTCCTCCTTTCCCCATCCGATCTCTCCTCGAGAATTCCAACGAAGATCTGAAGAAATAAATGAATGGAAATTGAGAATAAATTAATTAAATGAACGAATTAAGATTTAAGAGAGTGGGGGAATGAATGGGGGATCGTGCATACCTTTTCTTTGATTTCTTTCTTTAATATTTTTTGTGTAATGATTGATTGAGAGAGGGGAGAGTGAGATTACAGAAGAGATTAAGAGGGGGTAATGAGTCTAATGACAAATGAGGTTTATGGAGTCTGAGAGTGACGTGTCTTCTGGAAGGAGGGTTAAGTATTGACCCGACATTTGAGGGAGGGTAGAATTAGATTGACCTTTAGAGGATCCGCTGTGGGTTTGATTGCAGGATACAGTGTTCTTTATTCTCTGTGCGATTCGCTTGGATATTAATAAGCGAAGATTATCGACGCGAAATTTTAGAAGGGTTGGTTGTTTGGTGTCGGTGACGTCATTATTTCCTCAATTGTGTTGGAGGACAAATGCACCCATTGTTTTTTACTATTGTCTGGAGAGTAACGAAACAGACCACTCCTTTTTCTCAAGAATTGACCACGAATTGTCACGTGGCAGCCAGCTTGCTCCCAAAAGTGTGGTCTGTATCATTTCTGTTGTCTGGAAAGGAAGTTTTTGTAGGGTAATTTTACCTTGCTCCCAAATTTTTACAGCAAATCTTTATATCATCAGTTAATAATTAATTGATAATTAATTAACAAAATCATTAGCAAAATGATATTTCATTAAAAATTAATTAATATTGATTGAAATCCATGCATACTTTAATTATATATAAATTAATTGTTAATAAAATGTATTTTTTGTTAATTATTTGACTGATTAACTATTAATCGGAGATATAGAAGATGAAAAAGAAATGAGGAGGCACCGTAGATGACCTCATTTTTTAATAATGTTGTTTTCAAGAGATTCACCGGGTAATTAAAAACCCGATAATTCACAATACGCACTTCAAGTGCATAAAATTTGATCAAATTAAAAAATTGATTTAAGATATTTTTTAAAAATGACAATTCGTTGTTCTCGATTGATCGTTAAATGCTAATGTTAGTTTATATCTTAAATGTTATATTTATTCACAAATTATTTGACATTTTCGTTAAGTGGTGTGCCGAGCTTTTTTTTTTTCCTATCACATTTGTGTCAAAACATTAATATAATATAATGTGATATGATCATATATTAATATATTAATTTTAAAATTACAAACAAAAAATTATTTTGATTATTTTAAAATATTATATGTTCTAATCGACACTATCCAAAATTTATCCATACAATCTTATCAACACCATTATAAAAAAAAAATGAAAATAACTTATTATCCCAAAAAATAAATATTCTTACTTTATTCTCTTCTCGAAAAATAACTTATTATCCCAAACCAAACATAATTATTAGACATGGTTATTTTTTCAATATCAACAAATATTTGAGGAAATTATGCATCTGGAATTTTTTTTCAATAACTACTGTATTTAGAACTATATATAAATTTAATAAACAAATATGAACACATATATTTCTCATTTCTAAAAAAAATTACATTTTACTAGAATAAATACTCGCGATAGTGCCGATCATGATAATTGTGTTTTTAGTTTAATACAATATATTATTTAATAAAACAATTACTAAAACATTTCATATTATATGATATTTTTAAATTTACAATTTTAAAAATAATAGCATTACATATTTGTTTATAAGTTTAAAAAATTTCTTATGTTTTGACAAGTAAATCATTATTTTATTTCTACTAGGAGATTACCCGCGCTTCGCGACGGTTTTGTTTCATTTGATTTACCATACACATAATATATAATTATGATTTTTCGGGATCAAATATAAGATTTTATAAAAATAAATATCATATTGATTAAGAAAGTTTGATTATGACAAAATTATTATATTATTTTTGAATGTGACATATTGCGAAATATTTATTTAGTATTTTAATACAACATATACAAAAAAGAATAAATGTCACTATAACATAATAAAACAACATGCGTGAACATAAACAAAAATAAAAACCATATGATATTCTAAATTTTCATATCTAAAATTAAGAATAATAACATTGTAAAAGTTTACAAAAATTATTTGTGTCTGATAATTTTTATGTTTCATGTTTATTATTGAAAAATATTATATGTTATAGAAATTATTTGTGTTTAGTAAATAAATATATTTCATTATTTTTTTTAGAGATTAACATGAAACTGTTTTAAGTAAAAATACAAATATAACATAATTGTTTTAAAAATAATAATAATAATTTGGATGCGTAATTTTTTTCAATTATATGTTTAAAAATAATAATAATTAGAATTATAAGTCATTAATGTAATTATATTTTTTTTTATATTTTTTTTACATAATTGTTTTCATAATTTTATGTTAGAGAAAAGTATTGAATATATGATAATAACATACTTA
This sequence comes from Luzula sylvatica, assembly GCA_946800325.1. Classification (NCBI taxonomy): domain Eukaryota; kingdom Viridiplantae; phylum Streptophyta; class Magnoliopsida; order Poales; family Juncaceae; genus Luzula; species Luzula sylvatica. The sequence goes on along the minus strand of OX326958.1, from coordinate 26,592,474 downwards.
GTAGTATGTGCAATTTTTATCAACTATAGTTTTAAAAATAATAATTATTAGGTTTACAAGTCATTAATGTAATTATATTTATTTTTATATCTTTTTTTAATAATTGTTTTCATAATTTTAAGTTAGAAAAAAATATTAAATATATGATAATATGGATCTCAAAATAAAGATAAAATTGAATCGAATATATTTCTTAATTTTTTAAAATTATATTATGAAAATACTAACAATATTTGATGTATTTATGATATTATATATTAATTTATTAATGTTAGATATTTAAACTCTTCACATTCTATTTGTATTCACAATTGATCATGTAACATATTATGAAAAAATTCAAAATCATATACAATTGGTTCAACATGAACCTAACAAATAATATTTTGATACGTCATCAGTGTAAGGTGATGTGGCCTTCTAAAATTGCTTAAAAGTATGTATAAAATAAGGGACACATAAATATCTACAAATAAAACATAATCACACAAAATAAAAAATTAATCTATGGTTCATATATTGCCATATATCATAATCTAATGGTTGAAATAATTGTGATGATGTGACATGAGTTGTGATGAGGTGGCATGAGGAAATTGAATAAAGATAGGTCCAAAATAACTAACAATATTTGATGTATTTATAATATTATATATTAATTTATTAATGTTAGATATTTAAACTCTTCACATTCTATTTGTATTCACAATTGATCATGTAACATATTGTGAAAAAATTCAAAATCAAATACAATTGGTTCAACATAAACCTAACAAATAATATTTCGACACGTCATTAGTGTAAGGTGATGTTGCCTTCTAAAATTGCTTAAAAGTATGTGTAAAATAATGGACACATAAATATCTACAAATAAAACATAATCACACAAAATCAAAAATTAATATATGGTTCATAGATTGCCACATATCATAATCTAATGGTTGAAATAATTGTGATGATGTGGCATGAGTTGTGATGACGTGGCATGAGAAAATTGCATAAAGATAGGTTCAAAATAAGGGGGTTGGTAAATTAATTTTTGGAAATTTTAATTTTTAAAGTAGTTTGAACAAAAACACAAATATAACCTTTTAAGTATTAAAATTTTAGTTCTAAATTAGAAAAAGATTAATTTATCTCCATAATATACATTCTTAGACATTTTATTTTCTTACTTAATATATTTACAAATTTAAATTACAAAAAATGTTATGCATGAACTTAAAATAAATATATTTGACGAATTTTAAAATTAAATGATAGTAATACACGTCATTAATCTAAGATGATATAGATTTTTAAAAATGTTCCAACTATATTACAAAATAATTGACACATAAATATCTACATATAAATAAAAAAATATAAAAAATCAATAGTTAATATACGGTCTAATTCCTAATTTTGTCAATTATCATAATTTAATAATTGAAATGGTTAGGGTGTAACACACAGATATTGGACAAATTTGCAAAAAAAAAAAATTCTTTTAAAAATTGGGTCAATTATCCAAACATATTTTTCTTATTTTTTTCTTAAAAAGTAATAGCAAACGAATAATCGGTTTGGGTCGAAGGCCCATCTTATATTCCCATCCGTGGATCCGAATCCGCATCAGGACATGAATCCGAATCGGAAGCCGAAACGGTTTCCTTTTACTTTGTCCTTGCTCGTGCATATTGGGAAGTTTTAGGTGGGTATGAGCTCTTAATCGAGGCTTTGCAAGGGTCTAGGGTTTTAAGATTTGTGATACGGCATTGCTATTGCCTGCCATTAATGGAGTATCTCAACCATCATCTCGGCGGTACGGTTTCTCTTCGTCCTCTATTCTCCCATTTGTTCACGAATGTTTCGTATCTTTTGCTAATTCTGTCTCGCCGTTTCAATTTTGGATATAAATGGAACTTTTAATCTGCATTCATCTGTTGATTCTTATTTTAGTGTTTTTCTTGGAAAATAACGTGTTGATTTGAGTTATACTGGATCGAGATTCACGAAACTATTACTAGCATTTGTGTTTGATTTGAGCTTGCGTTCTTGCGTTTTAATTTTTCAGGCGTGGATCACAATTTTGCGGATCAAGGGAAAAGTATTTCGAGAAATGGACCGAATGGCATTGAGCGTGAATCAGAACTGCATAGCTTGGAAAGAGGTGCTTACGCAGCCGTGTTGCGAGCCTTTTGTGCCCAATCCAACGTTCTTTCTTGGGTACACAAACCATTCTCTTCTCTGAATTTTCTTTCTTTTCTGAACTTTCATCTTTTTTGGGGATAGGGCAAAGAGGGTCTTCTTACAGATTTGAGAAACGAGCTTAGGGTTTCTGACAGCGAGCATCGAGAAATGCTCGCCACTGTCAGTTCTGATCGCTCCATCAAATCTCTCAGGTTTAGATTTAGAATAACGAGTTTATATAAAACTTACAATGAAATTCTTATTACGATACATTTTTTTATAAACAGGGATAGGGTAATGGGTGCTGAAGATCCAATTAAGATGGACCCGCCTCCACCTTCCATTCAAAATTACGCTCCCTCGAATAAAAAGCAAAAAGTAACGATCCCGCCATCCCCAAATTACACAACTCCTCTTCCCAAAACGGGTCCTTCTCTAATCGGGTCGCACAAGAGCGCTCCGCCACATCTACTCCATCGCCCGAATCCAAATCCAAATCAAAAGAGACAACAAAACCCAATTACCAATGTGAAATACGAATCTCCTTGCGTTTCTCCAAAAAGGAAAAAATCGTGTACCGATGTGATTCATATTCGTGCCACCGACAAGCTCATTTATGAGATTAAACGGGTTTTTGGTCGAGACAATCCGAATCCATCTATTATAGAAAAGGCCAAATCGTTATTAAGAGTAAGTGCATTAATAAGTTAATAACATTTCTTATGCATAGTTACGGGCCCTCATTTCTTGGTCTTGCTTTTTACTCGAAATAGGATCAAGAGACGGCACTAATGGAAGCCATAAACAAACTCGGGTCCATGCCAGATATCGATACCGGCACCAAGTATCGAGAAGAAGGGCTTTCTTTCAAATGCTAGATGATAATTACTAATTATTAGCATGTTGCATATATACATATACATAGTAATGTTAGCTTTTACTTTTTCGTGCCAACACTCCGTGTAGCGTGAACCTCGTTTGATATTTCTCTCGGTGAGTTGATTCGTGATTATATCATTTTTTAGTATGAATGTGCAATAATGTAGATAGGACATAGGAGGAGGAGGAGAAGGAAGACTCGTGCAAGAAAATGGAATCATGTGCACTCAATTCAACATGTAAGACTAAACCATATTAGATATGTCATGCCATATATACGTCTCCATCGATTATATAATCGTTTGGCCATTTCCCCACAATTCCCACGTACTAATTAATCTCATAATTAACAAAGTGGATTAATAATTAATTCATGGTTATTAAAAATTTAATATGAAATTAAGATCCATACTAATTAATGATTAATTCTAAATATTTAAAAATAAATAATTATGAATTAATCGTTAATTCAAAATATTAATTATTAAATTAATCATGAATTATTATTGTGGAGTGGCATTTGAGTGGCATGATATATGACCTCTTTGTTTCGAACTCAAAGTTGGCCTGTCATCCAAGTGGCGTTGTCACTTGGTTGTTTTGTCACACACACACACACACACTACCCAACATTATTGTATGTCCCATGTTTCATAATTAATGCCACTCGACTTGTCATCATGCCTCAATATTAATCTTTGATTTGATACTGTGAATCAGTAGAATATTTTGGTTCAATGAGTCATCATGGTTAAGATTTTAGTTAACATGATGAAGTTTAGTAACTTGTTTGGTGGGTTTGTTAGTAGGTTGCATCATGACTCATTGAGTCATGACCTATAGGCTATACACCACAAAGAAATCTTTTTCTCTTTCTAGGAGATATCAACCATCAATCATCTCTGTTATCTTGATGTCCACCTTCTCCACCTTTCTTTCATTATAGACCTCCGTTCCCATCGATTTGACAAATGATCCAATAGTAGTCTTATTACTCAAATCAATGGCGAATTCTCTTCTGAAAATACTAAGGGTCCTACCTAGCATATCATTTATTATCGTAACCATCGTCTATCTCGGTAACTCCCAATTTCATTTATCCAATTCTCAATTAAAACAAGTAGATTTCTCAAACACGATCAATATCAACGAGTCCTCAAATGGTTGCAACGGTGTCCATGATTTCAACGGTTACAAAGAGAAGTGTTTCTACTTGAAATTCGAGTCGCAGTGCGAGCCCGACGGATACATCAACTATCTCCGTCTTTTCTACTGCACCTTCGGAGACGTCCCCGTGCTCGGCTACACATTCTTCGTCGCGTGGCTATTCATCCTCTTCTATCTCCTCGGAAACACGGCTGCGCATTATTTCTGTTCAAATTTGGAGGCCTTATCGACGCTTCTAAATCTCTCTCCTACGATAGCCGGCGTGACTCTCTTATCTCTCGGAAACGGTGCTCCCGATGCTTTCTCTTCGATCGTTTCCTTCGTCGGAGACGGGACCGCTTCCGTTGGTCTTAATAGTATATTGGGCGGTGCGTTCTTCGTCTCTTCGGTGGTTTTAGGAACCATTAGCATCTTCATCGGATCTCGCAAGGTTATATCCATCGAAAGAGCTAGCTTTATTAGGGACGTGTGTTTCCTAATCTTCGTTCTTTTAGTCGTGCTTCTTGTTTTAGCCATCGGAAAGATAAATATATTCGGTGCCGTGGCTTTTGCGTCCCTCTACTTGGTTTATGTCTTCTTGGTGTCGATTACCCATCATTTTAATAAGAGAGATGTAGAAATGGGGATCCCTGACCCAAAATGTTCGATTCGCGAAAATTCAGAAATTAGTGATGAATTGAGTGCACCACTCCTAAGCAAAAATGATGAGAAAAACCATTCAAGTAGCTTTGTTAGCAAGTTGATTTACATTATCGAATTGCCTTTGTACCTTCCGAGGCGACTAACCATTCCTGATATTTGCGAAGCGAGATGGTCAAAGCCATATGCAGTAATTTCAGTTACGTTATCCCCAATTCTCCTTGCAACACTTTGGATATCTAAAGCGGAGAAAGATATCGTTTCGAGAGAAAGTCTACTAATCATTCTGATTAGTGGGTCCCTCGGTTCCGTGTTAGGCATCGCTGCATTTACGAAAACGAAGAAAGAGAGGCCTCCCTTGACGTTTCTCCTTCCATGGCTTGTCGGTGGTTTCCTCATGAGTGTTGTATGGGCATACATTATTGCTCAAGAATTGGTTTCTCTTTTGGTGGCAATTGGAGTTATTTTGCAAATTAGCCCCTCTGTTCTCGGATTAACTGTCCTAGCATGGGGTAATTCTCTCGGAGACCTGATTGCCAACGTGGCGGTTGCAATGAACGGGGCTCGTGGCGGGGCTCAGGTGGCAGTATCAGGATGTTATGGCGGACCCTTTTTTAATCTATTGGTGGGGCTGGGTCTCTCTCTCGTATTGGCATGTGGTGCTAAATATCCGGATCCGTTGGTTGTACCTAACGATCCAACATTGTATCAAATTTTAGGGTTTATGATTGGTGGGCTCTTGTGGGCGCTATTCATGGTTCAAAGAAGAGACATGAGAATTGAGAGAGGATTAGGGTATGGTTTGATATCTATCTATATCTGTTTTCTCATCATTAGGTTGGCTCAATCTTTTGGATGGATTAAAGCTTCAATATTGTAATCACCTTTTGTTCCATTTTTTTTTTCACTTTGTTTGAATTGTATAGTGTTATAGCAAAGGAAAATTGCATTAAATTATTCAGTTATTATTTGAGGGATTAAAAAAATGGGATGTTAATAGTCATGAGAAATTCAGAACCATATTTAGTATTTCAACCATTGGTAAATTCAGTAACCCATTCAGTTGTATATAAGTAAAACAACAATGAGTAAATGGATTGGTGAATTCATAAATGATTGTAGTTGTATTAAACTACTCTGTCCTACATAAAATTTAGGTAAACACCAATGATTTAAATAACAGCACAATAATGCCGCTATAGCGTGAATAACGAAAAATATTTTAAAATGCAATATAATATATCGCCGTCATAGGACACAATAGTGTTAATCACGTGTAAATCAGCTCTAAATACAGATACATCACAATTTATTAAATTTTTGTGAGCGGCTATTTGTCGCCAAGTGGTTGCCGCTAGCTTGTTCATCACCAACCAGGTGACGGCACGCGGCACTTTTTAAACAATGTTTTATGATATTTAAGTAAGGTATATCATATTTAAGCAAAGTATAACTATTATAAAAAATATTATCGTTATGTATAAAAATCTATTAGAAAATATATAACTTTTTATTATAAAAAAAATATTTTCAAAAAGATATACTTTTACTTAAGAAATATGATCACGTTAAAACACATATTGTTATTCAAAAAGATGTATCACACATATAACAAAACTTAATTCGAAATATGTATTATAGTAAAAATGTATATCATACATCTAAAATGTATATTCTATAAAGTTATATTTCATAAAATACGAATCAAACATGTATTGTATTTAAAAAATAACATGTATATAAATATGCATCACACAAAAATATTGCAATTAAAAATACATATCACACATTGTAAAGTGTGTCTCACACATCTAAAAACTATGTTGCAGAGATACGCATACAAATATCGTATTCGGGACAATACGATAATTTTCAAAAAAACATAAGATACTATAAATTTATTATATATAATATTTTATTATTTTATTAATTACAATTTGTATATTTAATATTTATGTATATTATGTATTTGACATAAAATATACTAAAAATATGATTTTACATAAATAACTTCTTATTAAATAAATATTTATTTTATTTAGGTTATTTACTTATGTATTAGTATTACTCATTCATTTTAAATTCCAAATTTTGTTTTTATTTTTTATATACATTTTTATATATCTTAGAAGTATGCGAGAAGTATTTGTTATCATTTTGAAATAAAATATTCATATACATCACGTGGAGTATTCGATACGGATTGACGGTGATATATTTACCAAGGAAACTATACAATTTTAGTGATGGAAATGGGCTTTTAGGCCCTAACCTCATCTCTAGGGATCCTGCCCTAAATCCTAATCCAAAATTCCTACACTATCAAATCAAATCAAATCAAATCAAACAAAGAAACAAAGAAAAAAAGGATTGATTATCCCAACGTTTTAATTAATTAATTAACTACTCATTAGGGATATAATTATGGAGGGCAACGACAACAATGATGTATTTGCTAATGGAAGAAACCAATCATAACTCATCTTCCTCTTCCTCCTGAAAACGATCTTTCTCCTACCCTCCCCTCTCTCTCTCTCTCTCTCTCTCTCTCTCTCATCTCCTAATAGTAATTTGCAAGGAAAGATTTGCCATTAGCCATTGCCGAAAGGACCAAAGAGAGTAAAAGAAAAGAGCCAAGTTTTACCTTTCTTTATGAATTGATGTTCCACTCACCTCCACCTGTCCTTCCCCTCTTAATTAGTACTCATTCACTCGCAACTATTCTAATCTCCTTAATTTCTCATCGTTTCTTCCCTCTCCAAGAAGCTTTGCAAAATGGGAATCAAGGAAATAATGGTATTTTCAATCATATTCATATCCACATTTCTCCTCTCTCTTCTCATCTTTCTATCCTTGTTCAACACCTCCATGAACCATTCAAACAACCAAATAGCTCAAACAAAGAGATATCCAGTCTCCTTCGCATACCTCATCTCGGCCTCGAAAGGAGATGCGGATAAACTCAAACGCCTCCTAACCGCCATTTACCACCCGGCAAATCACTATCTCCTCCACCTAGACCTCGAAGCACCGCCGGAAGAGCACCGTGAAATCGCCCAATTCGTCTCGAATCACCCCACATTCGTTCAAATAGGCAATGTATGGCTCGTTCAGAAATCGAATCTCGTCACTTACAGAGGACCCACGATGCTTTCGACCACACTCCATGCCATCTCCATTCTTCTCAGGACTTGCAAATGGGATTGGTTCATCAATCTCAGCGCTTCGGACTACCCGTTAATCACCCAAGACGGTACTCAATCACAAATTTTTTCTTTGTCTTAACAGTTCGAAATTAATCCTGTCGTGCGAATCGAATTTTATGCAGATCTAATCGCCGCATTCTCCGGCATTCGAAGAGATCTCAATTTCATCGGCCATACAAGCCGATTGGGTTGGAAAATGTAAGATCAATTACTCGATTATTATCTATATAATATGGAAATAAATTGGATTTTGCTTAGTATAACAGAAGGAAAAGGGCGAAACCGATAATGCTGGATCCCGCATTGTCCGAAACGAACAAAACGGAGATTATTTGGCTACGAGAGAAAAGAGATCTCCCCACTGCCTTCAAGCTTTTCACAGGTTTGGATTGTTTTTAATTTTAACAATTTATTATTATTAGTAATTAATTTTACTTATCCTTTGAATATAATTAAGTAGATTGTCAGGAATTGTTTGGGTACCATACCAGTGTAATGTAATGAAGATTCGTTGGATTTGGTCGTGCCGTGGTACGGTGCATTACGGTCTGTTTTATAAACGTAGTTTAGTTGACCAATACAAAATTGTATAAATTAATAAAAGGGTTCATGAGATTGATTAAGCAAAATGAGCAAGCAAGTGAAAATGTGAAATATGCCAATCACGTGATACATGGCAGAGAAACCCACATGCTTTTCCTTCCGAAAGATGAAATCTCACATGTTTTCCAGTTCATTCACAGTGAAAATACATTGAAATTGTTGGGCAAAAACATGACCAAAACCCAAAAGAGGCCATTCATTATGATTCATGACCCCATATTTCACCGTAATATTCTCGTTAACATGATTAATTATCATAACTATTAACACATATTTAATATATCAATTATTTATTTCTAAAAAAATACAAGAGCAATTATATGGTACATCATGCATTTTTAAAAAGTATTTTGGGCATTTTTAATTTGATCTCCTTTGATTATATAATAAGTTTAAGTTATCCTTTCTAATTTGTATATGATTCGAGAAAATTTGATGTACCATAATAATATAATATCACCTTGTTCAGTCAAAAAAAATAAGCGAGATCACAATTGTTGGTCAATTTGGCTATAATTAGATTTATTATGCACAATTTATTTTTTGATAATAAATGGAGAAGGTTTCTAAGTCCTCCATCCATTAATGACAATGAGATGTTTTTTGTATCTCACACTCGACCAACTGAGTTATGGACTATTGACAACTATACACAATTTACATATAGTATACAAAAACTTTGTTAAATCTTGTAAATATGAACTTTTTATCTGAAATAGTTGAAACTGTCATTATTTTATGAAATAATATTTATATACAAAAATATATACATTGTTGTCGATTATTTTGTCTTGATACTACTCATGGCACATACTCGAGTCGTTTTTAACAGGTGATTTGATTGTTGTTTATTACGTATCAGGTTCAGCTTGGACCGCACTATCGAGATCATTTGCGGAATACTGCATTTTAGGGTGGGACAATCTTCCAAGAACTCTACTCCTCTACTATGCGAACTTCGTTTCGACTCCCGAAGGCTACTTCCAAACCGTAATTTGCAACTCGAAAGACTACAAAAACACCACCGTGAACCACGATCTCCACTACCTAAAATGGGACAATCCACCCAAACAACACCCCCTCGCCCTCGGCATCAAGGATTACAGAAGGATGATTTTGAGCGGGGCCGCTTTTGCACGCAAGTTCAAGAAAGACGATCCTGTTCTCGACAAGATCGATAAGGAATTACTTCACCGAAAAGGTTTGGGATTTGCGTACGGTGGTTGGTGTTACGATTCGGAGAAGAAAATGTGTGCCGATTCGCAGAGGGTAGAGAGAATGGGAGTTTTGATGGCCGGTGCTGGTTCTAGAAGATTCAGAGCGTTGTTGACGAAACTTTCGTCGTCTAAAAATTTGAAGGGGCAGTGTCGGTGAATCATTCTTTCGTTAATTGTATAGTGCAAAATTGATATTGATTCTTTTGGTGATGAAATAATAACGTCGTGTGAGCGAGTTTCAGATCGCTCTAACGATGATTCCCAATTTTGGTTTAGGAACAAAGAGATGATAAAATGATTATGTTTACCAAAGCAAAATGTATTTTATATCAGGAGAACAAATTTGTTATATCAATAAATTCTTCTATTTTCTTAAGATTACTTGTATTTTCGCTTTTATGGTTCATGATTACTATTACTATGATCTATGAATCTCAATTCTCAATCTAAACAAAATTACTGATATGCGAAATGAAATTAGAAGTACTGTTTTAATCTTTATGATCAAACACAATAAAGATCTGGAAATCATTTCCGGGGTTTATAAAAACAGAAACCAAATTACTGATTTTTCATTAAGAAAAGTTTATTTCCAATCGTAAGCAGTAATTACTATATTATTCCATTCTTCATCATCTATTACAATGTAGAAAAAAAATATAAAGTTTTTGAAGTTTTATGACTTAACATGCTATATCCATTTACCACCTTTCTATTCCTTGTTTTTTACAAAAAAAAAAAAACTTTTGGAGAAATCAATGAAAAATGAACTTTCCTGATATTTGGGGTTTCTTTATCGCCCAATTCGTGAATTATACGAGTATATTCAAAAGGTAATTAATTATATAGTTTCCTGTGTCGATTCGATACGAGTATACTCCTTACTCATCTTGGCTATCTTGCTATGTGTACGCCCATAAAATATATAAATAATTACTCCAAATACCAACCATATCGATACTCGTAGCCACGTCCCAATCCTGCAAAATCACAACTTCACATGAGCAAAATTTACAAAAAAGCCCCTGCATTATCCCTAAATTGCAAAACACCTTACCCGAGATTTATCAGCAAATATAAATTGATGACAATGCAAAATACAGGCAACCACGGAACAAACGGGCACGTAAAACCTACAAAACAATTTCCAAAATTTAATTTTTTTAATTCAACCAATAAAAAAACTCATAAAAAATATTACCTCCAGAATGTCCGAATTTATGCTGACCATCATACTCATCGATACGCGCCAACAAAACCGAACCGCACAAAAAAACCACGGCTCCAACACCACACGCAAAATACTTCACGTAACTCGAAACCGAAACCGAAGCGAAAAATGCGAGAACGAAACCGCCGCAACAAATCAACACGATATTACCGCTCGCTTTTTTCCTCCTTTCGATCTCCTTCAATTCGGTACACGCCTCTTCTTCTTCTGGCGGTACATACCGCAGTACCAGAATCGAGATCGCGACGGTGGTGAATGCGAGAAGCGTACCGATACTGACCATTCCGGCTAGTTGAGACACGTCCATGAAGAACGCGAGTATAGCCGCGAATATACCGGTCCAGACCGTACCTTTGACCGGTACTTGTGTGACTTTGTTCACGTGTTTGAAATAATCTGGTAATAGACCGTCTCGAGCCATCGCCATTAATATTCTTGGTTGCGGAAGTATCGCTCCTAGTAATGATGAACATAACGACATAACCGCCCCGCTCGAAACAACATACCTAATAAATAATATAATTAAAAAAATATATAAATTTTGGCGAATAATTAATTAATTAATTAATTAATTAATTACATGGCCCAATGCATGCCGCTTTGGGAAAATGCGGATGAAATTGGGGTGTCTGGATCCATGTCATAGTACGGTACCAAACCAACTATTACTCCCGAGACCAACATGTAGAGTACGCAACATAGTGACAGTGACGTGGCGATTCCCCATGGAAGATCTCTCTGTGGATTCTTCACCTGTTAAATAAAATTTAAAAAAATATCATTTATTATAAAATTAATAAATAAATAATTAATGTGTAGCATACCTCTTCTGCAGTGCTTGTGATTGCATCGAAGCCGATATACGAGAAAAAGACGGTGGCGGAACCAGAAAGAACTCCATTAATGCCATTTGGGAAGTATCTATTAAAAATATAATAATAATGAAAGATAAATATAGTGAATTTGGTTTGATAAAATATAAAAATTTAAATATTTAATTACCCTCCTGGAACAGAGTAACCGGTCCAACCAGTCTTGAAGCCTAAATATCCGCCAGCAATAATGACGAATATCATGACTATAACATTTGCAGTCGTCACGATAACTTGTACGAGCATGCTCTGAAAATTATATTGTATTATATTAATTTGAATATTAAATATATATATATATATATAAGGGGGAAACCAAAATATAATTTACCTCTTTGATTCCGAGACATAATAGAGCCGTTACGACGAGAACGAGAATTGCGGCACAAGGATCGACTATGATTCCAAAAATATCTACTCGTGCTAGAAAATACGGTAATTTCTCAGCACCGCCAAAAAACAATGCCTATGAAATTTAAATATGGAGGGTTTTTAGTGAATTGGTTCTTGGAAATAATATGGTGTTGAATTGAAAACTTGAAATTTAATTGATATACCAAATTGGGGGAAATACCACGAGCAACTGCAGAGCCACCAATGGTGTATTCGAGGATCAAAGCCCACCCAATCAACCATGCGACTCTATCCTAACCATTAATTACGAACTCAAAAGTCAAAACAAGATTGAAATCAATGAGAGAAGGAAGAAGAGGAAGAATACCCTTCTCCAATGCAAATGTAGGAATAGTGATAAGCACTGCCGGCAGAAGGACAGCGGCTTGCCAGCTCAGCATAACAGAAGGCCGAGAGCGCCGCTGCGATGCCGGAGATTAGAAAGCAAAGAGTGAGTGCCGGTCCAGATTGCTCTCGAGCTACTGTTCCGACTAGAACATACACTCCTGCTCCTATTGTCGATCCCACCCCTGTAAAAATCCATAGTTTCAGTGATTCAGTATGAGGTTTATGCAAAACAAAAGGAGAAAGAATCGAAATTTCAGAGGAGCAGACCAATAGCGATGAGTTGGGGAATGGACAAATCTCTGGCAAGCTTGGTTTGTTTCGTGTACGAGTTGGAGGAATCAGAAGGAAGGAGACCGTGTGCATCGCCATCTCCTTCGACTGCGAAATCGGAATCAGCTTGCTTCCTTCTGGCGAGATTGCTGATGCTTCCCCACCATGAATGGGGATTGGATGGGCCATTGCGATTGAGATGCTCTTGGTGATGATCCATGTATCTCCAGTTGGCGTCTGGAGAAGAGGGCAAGATCTAAAGATTCTTCTTCTATTTAGCATGGGGAGCGAATGCGTATAAAAGCATGCATCCTTCTTTCCTTTGACTTGTGTGGTGGTGGAGCAGAGAGAAGAAGAAGACAAAAGACGAGTCGAGAGATACGTTAAAATAATCGACTATCGAGAATTATTAAACAAATTTAATTACAATTAACAAATCTCTCGACTTTGGTCGACAGAAATTTCTCAACTCTCGAGAGGTAGATTTAATTCAAAATATGATATATTTTTTCAGATTTTACCGTAACATAATCTATGTTCTAATTAGTATATTTAATTAAAATGATAACTAGTACACGTTAGATATTAACTTAATACATAATTAATATTTATTCGAATTCATAAATTTGGATAAATTTTAATGAATATTTAATAATATGTTTTAATTATCACGTTAATTAAATGTAATAGTACAAATATGAAAAATACGGCAGGTACATTTTATAAATACTTTTATAAAATAATAGACCAGTTCTCGTTCTAATTCATAAATTTCGTTTCCGGACGCCATCTTTCTACCAAAGCCGTGAGAAGTGGTCATGAATTCTCGTTTACCGCACATTGCATAATCGGGTAAAATCCCGATCGTCTTAGTCGTAACACTACTCTCGGATCCGAAATTTGCCATCTCCTCCATTTTGTGGATTTTTGTTCGAATCTAATAGAGTCTCGCAATGGACGAGTTCTTTCGGACCGATGATTATGTTGCAAAAATAATACATCAGTATCAATCGGACCCGGCAAAATTTCATCATCAAATGACATAATTTTTTGTCGAAATTAATTTGGAAAAAAATGGTGGAGAGAGAGAGAGAGAGAGAGAGACTGTGTGTGGGGGGGGGATTTATAAAGGGAATTCTCTCGACTTTTGAAAAGTCGAGGAGAATTGAATGGGCTTGTTGGCTGTTGGGAGGTTATTTATCAGGGTGTCGACTTTTGAAAAGTCGACCGTTTTTAATTACGGTAGGTGGCAGTTTGGGGAGCTGTCTCGGGAAATGGAACACTCGACTTTTCAAAAGTCGACCGGTTTAGCCGGGTTAACAGATTAATTAGGATCAACATGGCCTCGACTTTTCAAAAGTCGACAATTTATCATGCCCTCGACTTTTCAAAAGTCGAGAATGTTAGTTTCCAAATTACCAAACTAGGTTGACTATTTCGGGTATTCCAAACTATATTTTGTCTACTATTCAAAATTTCCTTTGAAATTTGTAGAAAAAAATAGATGCATCATTTAAATATGAATATTGTATATATGTTTTTCAATACTATTCCATGAAATAAAATTCATTGACATACAACATTCCATTGCATAATTCGAGAAATAAAATTCATTGGCATCAATATCCTCGGATATTGATGCTGTGTGATATGGTTTTGATACGTATCGAGTTACGTGGAGTATCATACAATATAAATATTTGATTTTTCAGATATATTTGAATCTTTTAGAATACGCTAAGGTGATACTTTCGGGATAATTATTTTTTGATACTTTTACACGTAATATATGTATATAGAAATATATTGCATAATTCGAGAATATTTTTAATATATAATTTTATAATAGTTTTAGGACGATTTTAACATATTTTAATTATATTTATATTGTTGGTTAATTTTTATCCATATATCATGATAGGAGACCAAAGAGATCTTTGCGATCGCCTTGTTTGTCGTGTGGGAAGGACGCTGTTGAAGAGCGTTCACGGACGAGATCAAAGAAGGCCTGACTCCGAGGTTGGTAGAGGAGATCGAGCACGAATGGGGCATATCGAGAGTGAGATTTGGGAGGAGGAAGACGAGAGATCGAGATTCAAATCTGAAGGCGATAATGGGGATAGAGAGAGGATGAGAAGAGTAAGAGAATTTACGTATTATACTTTCGGCATGCAAGGCTGAATGGCTGTAACGGGCCTTTTTTATACCGTTACAAGGGTAACCAAATTCTTTTCCAGAAAAATATAGATACTACTAGCCTTACCCCCGCGCAATTGCGCGGGGTTGTTCGGGTTTATAAGTAATGTAGTTGAAGAAAATTGTTGTTCATTTTGTGTATGTGACTTTCTTTTTGTAATCATTATTACATGTGTAATTTAGTGTGTTGTGTGCGAGTGAAATTTTGTAGCAAAAATCGTTTGAATATTTTAAGAGCCGGATTTCTTGAATAATTCAAACGGTTATTGCTAAAAAAATTATCTATATTTTATACTTCATAAGCAAAATAAGGAAAAAGAATGAATGAGTCGTCATGAAATTTATTAAGAACCTAATAGATCAGAAAACATTGCCGAAAAAAAGAGTGTTCTTAATTTCACAAATCCTTAATTTCGCTACATATTTAGCACAAATATTTTTCGCCCTTTGTGTGGTCGGCCAACAACAAAGTTTCACGATGTCATCGCTAACCGTTTCGTTCGAAACTTTAATTTAAATTATGTCATGATTATTCGCACATCCGTGATTTGGTATATTTTTAACCCCCTAATTTTTTTTGGATATTGTAAAAAATCCTCTATCTTTTCGTAAACTCAAAAAAAAAAACTATTTACCAAATTTTTATTTTAAAATACTCCTTATGGATGATATTAATTTTTTTTTTTCCAAAATACCCTCCAAATCTCATATGTAATAATTAAAACTTATTTTTGTTATTTTTTATTTATTTTAAGAAAATTCATAAACACTTCTTAATATGTAGTGATTTAAAAAAATTTAAATTATTACATATTTTGTTTATATAATTTTAATATTCCATTCTTTATTCATAAAAAACTAACATTAAATAATAATAAATAAACATCTTGCAAATATATTCATAGAAAATATCTATTTAAACATCTACTTTTTATTTTAGTTTTCCTTTTATGTATTTTTTAATAGTTTTGTGATATTTTATTTTTAAATATTTGCAAGATGTTCTTTTATTAATATTGTTCAACTTATTATAATTTTATTTTAGTTTTTAAAAAAAAAATAATACATAAGTCGAATATTTGTAATGAATGAAATATTAAAATTATATAACATATAACATATAGTAATTTTTTTTTAATTATTATGTATTACAAAAAGTTTAAGAATTTTTTTAAATTAAAAAAGCATTTTTTTTTTAAATGAATACATATGTAAATTAATTTGTTTTTACAATATCTAAAAATTTAAGGAGTCTTTTGAAATTTTTTCAAGTAAAGTGGTGATAGGGAGGCATAATAAGTAGGGGTGTCAACAGTTCGGATCCGGTTCGGATAGTGGTCATACCAGATCCATATCCATATTGTCGGATCCGGATACGGTTCGGATAATAAACGGATACGGATACGGTTCGGATATTGTCGGATACGGATACGGATACGGTTCTGTTTCGGATATTAAAACGGATACTATGTTATTATAACGTAACTTACTTTTTAGCTATAAATATATATAATTTGTGACATGAACGATAAATATGATTATATTTAAACATAATTTTACGATTGTGAGTTAAATCACTTACAAATCATTAATTTGTATATGATTTTTCAACTAATATCAAATATAATACATAAAATAATATGTAATATGAGTATCCGGATCCGGTTTCGGATACTCGAATCTAGTTTCGAGTATCCGGATCCTAAAAATACCCGGATCCGGAACACGGATCCGGTTCCCGCACCAAAACCGAATATCGAATCCGGTTCCGGATCTTAAAATTAGCAACCAGATCCATATCCGGATCCACTCGGATTCGGATATTTTTTTCGAATCCGGATATTTTTTCGGATACGGTTCGGGTCGGTTCGGGCAATAACCACACCATTGACATCCCTAATAATAAGGTGTTGATGTGGACGCATGAGATGAGAGAAATTATTAATAATGTAAAAAAGGACCGAAATTTAAATTAAAAAGGACCAAAATGTTAATAAAAAGTACCAAAGTGTGAAGTAAAACTGAAAAGGACCAAGATATAAATAAAAAGGACTATAATGTAAATTCAAAAATGTAAAAAAGGACCGATATGTAAATAAAAGAGGATGAAGATGTAAATATGAAGGACCAAAATGTAAGTTTCTAAACTGAAAAGGACAAAAATGTAAATAGAAAGAACCAAAACGTAGTTTTTTCAACTAAAAAGGACAAAAATGTAAATAAAAATGACCAAAATGTAAATAAATTTTTTACAAAGAGGCCCCTGGACCAAAGTTTAATTTTTAAAATTTGAAAGGACTAAATGTAAAAAAAAGGACCAAAATGCAAATAAAAAGGACCAAATTATAAATAAAAAGGACCAAAATGTATTTTTTTCAGAAAAGGACCAAAATGTAAATAAATTATTTTTACAAAGAGGCCCCTGGACCAAAATGTAAATTTTAAAACTTCGAAGGACCAAAATGTAAAAAGAATATTTTTTTTTTTACAAATAGGACCCTGGTGACGTGGCTGCATCAGGAGGCAGCAAATCCGCCCCTGGACCAAAGTTTAATTTTTAAAACTTGAAAGGACTAAATGTAAATAAAAAGGACCGAAATGCAAATAAAAAAGGACCAAATTGTACATAAAAAGGACCAAAATGTATTTTTTTCAGAAAAGGACCAAAATATAAATAAATTATTTTTACAAAGAGGCCCCTGGACTAAAATGTAAATTTTAAAACTTCGAAGGACCAAAATGCAAATATAAAGGACCGAAATGTGAAAAAAAGGACCAAAATGTAATTTGTTTTAAAAAATAGGACCAATTTATGGCCCTTGGACTAAAATGTAAATTTCAAAACTTCGAAGGACCAAATGCAAATATAAAGGACGAAAATGTAAAATAAAAAGGACCAAAATGTAAAAAATGTTCGAAAAAAGGACTAATTTGTAAATAAAAAAGGACTAAAATGTAATTTTTATTTTTACAAATAGGCCCCTGGTGACGTGGCTGCACCAAGAGGCAGCAAATCCCCTTGCATTATATATACTAGGAAAATATCCCGCGCTTCGCTGCGGGATATATTATTTGATAAGAAATAATATAATAAGCAAAAGTAATAATTTTATACATTATTTGATATATTATTTCGCTGCGGGATATATTATTTGATATATTATTTGATAAGAAAATAGAAATATTTCTCGTGCTTCGCTGCGATTTTTCAAAATCTGTTATGATCATAAAATAATAATTTTATCTAAAACGTTACAAGTGCAAAACAAAAGTAATCTTCATAAATGTTAATTTAAAAAAAAAAATCTGATATTGAATAGTCTCACAAGTATTATGCAATAAATGCAAATTTTTTTCCTCCTCAAAATATATCATATGTTTCAAAAGAAAAATTCAAATGTTTTATTTAGAATACAAAACATGTCAAATAAAATAAAATTCTGAAAAAGACAAACAAAAAAACATAAAAGACGTAGCTTGGTACGAATCAAAAATATTATAATAAGCACAAAAAAACGCAGCTTGGTACCAATCAAAACTGTATTTGTGTGAATAGTATTTTGTGTGAATAGTATAATAAGCACAAAAAAAAAATAATACCAGCTCAGGCTAACAAAAAGTATTTGTGTGAATAGTATTTTGTTAACAGTAAAATTATAGTATACAAATTATATTTATTAATACGATGAAAAATTCAAATATTTTATTTAGAACACAAGACATATGTCAATTATATTTATTAATACGATGGAAAATTCAAATATTTTATTTAGAACACAAGACATACGTCAAATAAAATAAAATTCAAAAAAAAAAAAAAACGATAAACAGTAAAAGGGATGAACAATACCGAGGTGAACAGTAACCGGATGAACAGAACATGGAAGAACAGTGATTGACGGTGAACAGTACCCGACGACGTGGCCTCAGCATATGCCTAGTATCCAAAAATTAATGGGAGGGGAGATTATAGATATCGGGGTATAGTCTAGATACCAATTTTGCTGATATTAGTATAGATGTAAATCTTGTAAACACAATAATATATAAAATTGCGGACATAGAACCTTCTCCAAATTTACTCAGAAAAAAAAAATGATAACTCAATGGTCCAAAATCCGAACCCAATGATCTGAAACACGAACAGATCGTAACCGGCCCGAAATCCAAATAACCCGTCACCCGAACAATCCATGACCCAAATTATGTGATGTTCGATTAACCCTGTGAAAAGATTGACCCGATTTCAAAATAACAACTATATTGACATTCGCCACGACACCCAAACAAAAGATTAGGCAAATTAAATATCAAGATCTGATTACATCACCAAAACAATCAACTTATTATTTAAGAAACATCACCAAAATGGTAACAAAAACAACACAATTACACGCTCAAATTCATTCACTGACAAGCTAACTGAACTGAAGAGGGACTAAAAAGCAAAACAAACAAAAAAAAAATTGAAAGAGAGAGAGCAGGGCAGTGCAATCAACCTCGAATCAAATGTCAAATAGAGGAATTTAAGGATTCCTCGCTTGGAAATTCTTCATGAACGAAACGAGCTTCTCCACGCCAGCCAAAGGCATTGCGTTATATATAGAAGCTCTCATTCCTCCTACAGACCTATGCCCCTTGAGCTGCACCATTCCTTCTTTCGCCGCCTCCTCCACAAATTTCTTCTCCAGCTCAGATCGCCTGAGCGTGAACGGCACGTTCATCAAAGACCTGACCGACCTCTCGACCGGGCAGACAAAGTACCCATCACTCCCATCGATAGCATCGTACAAAATCCCTGCTTTCTTCGCATTATTCTTCTCCACTTGCACTAACCCGCCTTGCTTAAGCAAATCATCGAACACCAAGCCGCATATGTAAATGGCGTAGCATGGGGGGGTGTTGTAAAGGGAAAGGGAGTCTGCGTGGGTTTTGAAATCGAGCATAACAGGGGTGATGGACTGGGGGTTGCCAATCAGATCTTTGCGCACGATTGCAATGGTCACACCTGACGGGCCCACGTTCTTCTGTGCACCTGCATAGATTATCCCAAAACGAGACACGTCTACTGGTTTCGAGCAGAAATTCGAGGACATGTCAGCCACCAAAATGGTGTCTTTGTTGGCCGGAGTTGGGTAATCCTTGAACTCGACACCATGAATTGTCTCGTTGGCGCAGATATGAAGGTATCTCGCACCAGGAGTTTGCTGGAGGGAGTCGAAAGATGGGATCTTGGTGTATTTCTCGGATTTGCCTGACCAGATCAGATTAGGCTTGCAGTATTTCTGCGCCTCCTTGTATGCCTTGTCGCCCCAAGATCCGGTGACGATATAATCAACTGCGGAATCGGGAGTGCAGAGGTTAAGAGGTATGGCGGCGAACTGAGTGGTGGCCCCGCCTTGTAGAAAGAGAACGGAGTAGTCATCGGAGATCGAGAGGAGTTTACGGAGATCGGACTCGGCCTTCTTGATGACGGAGTCAAACTCCTTGCTACGGTGGCTCATTTCCATGATGCTCATCCCAGAACCTTGGTAGTTGAAAAGTTCTTTCTGAGCCTTCAAGATCACCGACTCTGGCAGAGTAGCAGGACCTGCCGCGAAGTTGAATACGCGATCCGTCGAGGTGGAGGGCGATACGGCGACAGGAGTTGACACGGCAGTGCATGACATCCGAGGAAGACCGGTTGTCTTATTCTGGCGAAGGGAGGAGAAGATGGGTTTGCGAGAAGGTTGGTGGAAGAAGAGAGAGTTGGGTGTTGAGGTGGCAGCTGCGGCGGCGGTGGGGGTGGGGGTGGGGGTGGCCATGGATGGTTGAGGCGGCTGGATTGAGGAGCTTTTGTAGGAGTGAGGAGTGCGTGGGGGTTGGCAGGAAATGAAATGGAGATTTCCTATGGGGACTGGCTTGGGTATTTATTCGTCCCTCCAGTGAGGATAATTTTTTAATTTTCCCACCTAACCCTAATTTACTTTCCTGGATTTCTATATAATAAAATAAATTTACCAAAATTCAGTTTTTTTTTTTTTTTTTCAATTTTGCAAAATTTACATAAAATACACTTTACTTTTAAAAAATCAATCAATTACAAAATATAATTTTAGAAACTTGTATCAAGTCATAACTAAAAAATTTCAGAAATCTCTGTATATCTCAATTCTAAAATAAACGGAGCTTTTAGAAACTCGTTACGCTAACCTGATCGTTACATCAGTATATTGAATCTGAGCCACGGAAAATCAGAAAAAGAACCTTTCGACGATTCACAAAAACCGAACTTTGTATGTAGTATAGAATTAGTAAATAGAGGATGAATATTTTCCTTAATAATTAATTAAGGATTCTTTTCTTTATTTAATTAGTGATAAGTAAGTCCTTGTGTTTAATTTTGAAAAATATGCTAGTTTATTTTTGGACCTTTTTGGATATATTGTTGAATTATTTGTATAAAATTAAACTACCAGTTATTATATAACGTCGTGATAATTCAAAAATATTTACTTTAGAAGAATATGTAAGAGCGTTCATCGATAATTTATTTTTAAAAATATAAAATTAACAATTATTCAAATGACGAGAAAAATATGAAAAAAATATATTGAGCAACATCTGTGTAAATAGAATGTATATTTTTTTAGAACTACTTCTTTTCTTCGATTCTGAGAGACAGTACTGTCAGTCAATGCAAACAACAAATATCAATTTGCATACATGTTCATGTTATTTTTAAAGGCCATTTACCCTCCCCGGATGCATCATCACATCCTCTATATCCCTAATTAGCATGCTTAATTAATTAATGATTAACAAAATACACTCGATTGATAATTAATTAATATTTATTTAACATACACATGAATTAACAATTGATAATTAATATTAATTAACTATTAATCGAATATATCTTGTTAATTATCAATTAATTAAATGTGCTAATTAGGGATATAGAGGATGTGGTGATGCATTGGGAGAAGGGTAAAATTTCCTTATTTTTATATTAACAACTTGTACAAGTTGTCAAATTAATGTACCACTTACCAGTAATTAATAAAACACTATGGCATATTAGTATATTACATCTAAATAGTAAATATTTGTGATTTATTCAACTGTTCTCACATGACAAGAACCATCCTACTCCCTTGACAGAGAAATGAAGTAGGTGAATGATTATTCCATGACTTGCTACCCAAGGCCAATATTAGCCCCCTTTAAATTCAAGCAACTTAATTTGCACCTCAAATTCATAAATTGCATAATATTTTATTTGTTTTCTCCTTCCAAGTTTTCGAGCTTTCGAAAGTGTAATAAATATAGAACCGCTCAATTACATCCCACAGAAGAAACACGCACAAAAAGGTTAAATAAAAAAAACAACCATCATCAATTCATTAATCACGAAAGCTAAATATAAGTAGTGCTCCTATTACCAGACATTGGAAAAGCCTGACTCCTTCGCGGCTGCTGAAAGCCCGACTCCTTTTCTCCTCCTCCTCCTCCTCTCTCCCCCTTCTCCTTTCTCGAAGCAGCTCGTTTAATCTTACTATTCCTATTCCTCTCCTTATTCTTATTCTTTATATCAACATCCTCATCGTCATCGTCATCATCATTCTTATTCTTGTTAATCTTTGTCGCAGCATCATAATCGAACGGTTCTAATTGAATACTAACCATGTTATTATTGTTTTGCGCAACGGGTTTGCGTTGGGTCTGTTGAGGGTTTCTCATCTCGCTGATCGACTTGAAGCATTTTTCGAAACTCGAAGAGAGTTCCGTTGGTACGTCAGAGTCGTCAGAATCATCGGAATCCTCTACGGTTTGCTCGTCCTCGTTCTGACGAGGAAACCACTCCCTGTGCTTCACACCTTGAATATTATCATCACTACTATTATCATTATCTTGTTCCTTGTCCTCTTTCGTCTCTTTCTCCACCTCTAATGGTATTATATCCTCCGTTATTGTTGGATTAGCAGGTACTTGAACTTGCGTGTTTTCTGTACCCAAAGAGGGAGGAGGTGGAGGTGCTTGCATCATCACCGTGTCATTACTGGTACTGTTCGTCAGAGATGGTTTCTCTCCGGCACCAAAATTGAAAGGAAGGGCCACGGATTGTTTTATCTTCTCCAACTTGCTCTTACTCTCCTCCTAATTGCAAAAAAATAATTAATATTAATAAATTACAAAACAATAATAATAATAAAGATAACATACCCGTTGAATGACCGATGAGCCAAAAATAAAGCTTGGTTTTTTAACCGGTTTTGCAAATAAAGCGCCGAACGAAGCAGGCTTTTTAAGTATTTGTACCGACGCCATCTTGGGCGGCGCCGTAACATTATTAATCTGGCTAGGAACAAACAAAGGCGCACTAGCCGTAATTTTGCCATTGTTAACTGGAGTCACAATTTGAGAAACAACACTTGGAGTACGAGGAGGAGCCATTTGAACAGTGACGGGACGGTCTTGTTCTCCACTCTCCCCTTCCCTCGCCTTCGCCTGCAAAAAAAAAAAAAAAATTAATTTCAGGAAATAAAAAAGAAATACTAATTAATTTACAAACCTTATCGAGTTGGGATTGTTTGAGTTGTAAAGCGATGGATTCGAAAGCATGGGATTGGGAGAAGGAGTTGCGAATGATTTCGATAATGGAAGGCAGATATCGCTCCACGTAAGAGTGTCGCGATTTTACCAGTCGTAAAAGTTTGTCTGACGTGGCAGGCATTTCTTTTGCGATTTCGATTAGACTTTTATTCGGTAATACATATCCTGTGCTCTCGTCGTCCGATCTCGCTATAAAATCTCTCCATTGATATAACCCCTAAATTATAAAATATTTATATAATTAATTATAATTATTATCGTTAATTATAGTTTTAAATGAAATACGCACTGCAACAATGGCGAGTTGCCTTGCGTTCAGTTCGGTTTGTTGCACCCTGAAAAATATGATTCAAGTTAATTTTTATTATAAAATTTATTTATTTAATTAATTAATATTACCCGTATAAGTTGAGGAAGGAGGTGTCGGTGAAGAGTTCCTTTTCGTACATCTTCAAGCAAATTTCATCGCTTCGTCTATGCACCTGAAAAATCATAATAAAATTTAATTAATTCATTAAAGATATGGATTAATTATAATTTATACCTCTAAGAGAAGATCATTTTCGATAGTGGATTCGGAGATTAATCTGAGTCTCATGAGATCGTATATATACAAAAGATAATGCGTATCTTCTCTCGCATACTTCACCATTTCTGTTGGAAGCGGCCTTAATCTCCAATCTGCATTTTGATATCTGCAAATAAAAAATATACAGTAAATAAAATAATTAAAATAATAATATGGTAGAGAGAGAGATATATACTCTTTGTTTGCAGTGACGTCGCAGAAATAATGCAATAAAAATTCGAGACTGTTTCGCTCTAATTGTAGCACCCTTGATGCCTGTTTGAATTTATCAAATTTTAAAATAATTAATTCAAAAATA
The DNA here is from genome assembly GCA_946800325.1 of Luzula sylvatica. NCBI lineage: Eukaryota > Viridiplantae > Streptophyta > Magnoliopsida > Poales > Juncaceae > Luzula > Luzula sylvatica. Next base: position 26,567,799 of record OX326958.1, on the reverse strand, counting down.
ATTAATTTGAGTAATTAATTGATTATACCTGTCCAGTGTCGAAAAGATTGCAAACATATATCCCAAAATCTCTTTGAAGCCAAAGTATATCATGATCTGCACCGTGCATTACCTGTAATTTTTTCAATTTAATAAAAATAAAATTGTGAAATAAATTAAAAAAAGGCTGAAAAATAAGAGACCTTTCTTTTGGACGGATCTTTGAAAAGATCACGCAAATAGGATCCAATATAGATACGAAGCTTAAGGGTATCCACGACAAAATCCTCAGTTCTTGTCGAAATTTGCATTAAACAAGTCAAACCTTGAAATGATCTGTACTGATTGTGTTCCAAATCGACCTGTACAGAACAAAGAAGGGTTCTTTTAATAAGAAAAGTAAGAGAGAGAAAGAGAAAGTTTGAGATTGAGACGAGAACTTACTGCAAACTCGTTGACTTCCTTTAATTTCGCAACCATTTCCTTTAAATCTTTCAATTCTTCGACGAGCTTAAATGGCGTGCTCTCAATTTGTGCCGGTTTTTCTGGCTCATTTTCCCCAATTGTCTTATCCACAAAATCCATCACTGACGATTTCTCCTGTATACACTCACTTGCATTAGAGAGAGAGAGAGAGAGAGAGAGAGAGTTAGAGAGAGGGAGACTGACAAGGGGGTGGATGAAGCAGGACCCATCAGAGCTCTTCTCGAGCCAGACATGTTGAAAAGGAAGATTCGCATTGTTAACGAGTATGCGATATTCATCTTGTGGTCTAGGTATGCTTGGTATGTGGAAAGGAACTTTCGATTTGGTCGCTCCACTTGTCCATTTATCCTTCGTTGCGACGCTGACACCTGCCGATGAATAACCTGCCGTGGATGTCGATTCTTCATTCGTGTTCTTCTTCTTCTTCTTTCCTTGAACTAATTGAAACCCGTTTTCGTCTCCACCGCTTTTCTTTCCATTTTCTTCTTCTTTCGTCCTCTCTTGCTTGAATTCGTCCATGGAAGCCCCAAACCTGTTGTTATAAAGTAGGAATTTGAGGAAGAAGAAGAAAAATAGAATAAAAGATAAAGAAGCGACCTTTCGAGAAGTTCATCATTAAGATTGACGACCCAATCAAGGGCATCATCAAGGTCGTTTCTGGGAAACGGTGCGTTTCCGAGGCGGAGGACTGGAGAGTCGGCGATAGTACTGATTGTGGACGGAGCAACAGCGGTTATATCACGCACTGGGGACTTGAAATCGGGGAAATTGTTATAGAAATGGAAGTCGGTATTAGAAGGGATGCCTCTGGAACGAGAAGACAACTTAGAGGCGGCGGAAGCAAGAGCGTTCAGTGCCGACGCTAAAGCCTCGGATTTCTGCCTGATCATCGTCTCCGATTCCTCTCCGCCAGGACCCATTTCTTCGTCTTCCATGGCTAAAGCGTAAAATCTCTCTCCTTGCGCGGTTGATTAGTGGGAGGATTGATCGAAGGGGAAGAAAGATATGATGAGAGCTAGGGTTTAGTGGGTGGGCCTTTACAGAGTGTACGGAGGGCCTCTTGCTATATTTGCCCTTGATAAAATTGATTTATTTTCTTTGAGAAGGAGAAAAGTTAAAATGGTGTGAAGAATTGAAAAGAACAAGGCAATTTTGGTGTGTTGTGTTGTTCAGTTTTCATGAGTTTTGTGAGACTCACTCACACTTGTGTGTCTTTTTTAAGTTGAATTTATGTATACTTGGATTGCATTGCAAGATATGTTTTAATATATATATGATGATGATGATGATGATCCGTGTATTGGGTTCTCGAATCTCGGATTAATTTCAAGGATTAATTTCAAATTGGAGTCTCAACTCGGATTGGATTCTATTCGGGTAATATTTGATCGGATCATTATCGAATTGTCAATATAATTATGTCGAATTTTTCAGATTTGGAGCGATTCGGGATTGTTAATTTCAGATTGCGGATTAAATCTGATGCATGTTTGTTCGGGATTCTACTTCTTTCGAAATTTGGATTAGTCAAATTCGAGTTTTGTCAGGTTTTTGAATGATTATATAGATCAATTTTCTCTAAAAATTGAGTATAGAATTAAATTTATATTCAAATAGAAAATGTAATCACTATCATATTAACTAGTAAATTATATATGAAGCATGTAAATAGAAATAAAATGATTTGTTGTTTTCTTTTAAAAAATATAGTAAATAAATAGGGGAATTACTTTTAAAAAATATAGTAAATAAATAGGGGAATTAGAAAAAGATGATTTTTCTGAAAATTATGAAAAACACACTCACTTTTAGATTTCTTAAAAAAATCCTCCAAAGTGAGTTGTATTTCTTTTACCTCCTTTGGAGTTAACTTTATTTTTTCCATATAATAATAACTTTTTTGAGCAAAATACCGCTCGTTTTAATTATTTCTATATTTATTTAACTCAATAAAAAATATAATTAAAATATTTTTCAACAATATTTTGTATTATTATTTTAACGATATTCTATAATATCTTTCACAATGCATTGATTTATTTTATGATATTATATTATTATTTTATTTTCAAAAAATATTTTGTATGTATATGATAATTTTATTTTAGGTCAAATATTATTTTTATTATTTTTTGTTTTATGATTGTATTTATATTTTTATATTTATTCATACTAATTTTTGTTTTTGTCATTTGGTTTAAACAAAAATAAAACGAAAATTTATAAGGGTATTTTGGTATAAATAAATATAATTAGATGAAATATGTTAAAGTTTTAACTTGATGGGAGAGGTTAAAAAAATTTAACTTATCATTTAGAGGGATCTAAAAAATGAGGGAGTTCTCGATCATTTTCAAAAATTAAAGATTTTTTGAAGAACTCCTCAAATAAATATTATGAACATTGAAAATATTCGTATTGTATAAATAATAAACGCGTGGTTCAGTTGAATCATGTGAAATTATTATATGTTTGGTAGTAAAGAATTAATCAGTTAAATTATGAAATTTATATCATCGAACTTTTCAAATATCAAATATAATGTTTAGAAAATACGCACTTTAATCTTTGTAAGAAAAAAATTAACCTATTAAAGTAATTGATATATGGTTAATGAACATATTAATGTGTATAAATTATCATACGTGATGAATATGACCTTGCTTAGTAAAAAAATATCATATGGTGAATGAATATAATAATGTCATAATGTGTAATCGAATCCTACTCGAATGATCATGTTATAGATCCGATGGTTATTTTGGATGTTTTTCACCTGTCAATTGTATGCTAAATGCTAATTAATTTATCGGATTTTTAAAATCAGACGGTGCCGAATTTTAAAAATCAATTATGAATTAGTATTTGAATATTTTTTAAAATTGAATTTTTTTTCGAATTTTTTTCCCATACACGATTACATACAAAAATGATCCCAATATTAACACAAAATAGCAATTCACATCACGCATCACAAACTTGCAAGTACTTTTAAAGACCACAAACAAGAAAAAGTTCAATAAATTTCTTCATTCAGACATTCCCATCCTCGGGCTTGATTTCATGGTTCTTGATGCATTTAATCAACATGTTTGCAGAGTCGATTCCTGGCAAATATGAAATAACGTACATGAGAAACTAAAATTGTTTTTCTTTTCGCTTATCGAAAATTAGCTTTTTTATTATTAAAAAAAATACCAGCAAGATAAGCTCCATGAACATAGCCATTGTATTGTTCGCTCGTATGTTCACCCGTGAAGAAAATTCTTTCGAAAGGCGCCTGTTTAGAGTTTAATTTAGCCTTCATAATGAAATTTATCTTTTTTTTTTTTATTTCGGTAATTTAATTTGTTTAGTAGTCTGGGTATTTGTGTAAATTTCAAGGTCCATGCACTTGCAATAATCGCTCATACGTATCAACAATAGTAGGGCGCAATATTTCAAATCCTCAAAATTAGACGTCCAATAAATTAAAAATATTGTTCATTCTAGTACTAGTTGTTTTTAACTTTTTATTGAGCAATTTTTGGCAAATGTTTTGTGCAAAATCCTTATTCCTAAATTAGAAAAGAGATTTTGCAGGCCTACCCTAATTTGATCAAAATCATCGGGGATTAAACCAATAGACGAATTGGTGAAACTGCCCTTGAAGAATCTACACGACCACCATTTGGGAACGAGAATGTCTGTTGCGTCAGGTATATTTTCGCCAAACATATTCTTCAATACTTGCATGACTTCCTTTTTGGTTTCCTCGTCATCTTGCTGTTCTATTCGCCTCGACTCCTCATCTGTGACCGTAACAATGAGAATATTGGAATCGGGGTATTCTCTATCCAAATGCTACAAATAAACATCGGTTGATTAAGTGCGTAGCCATGAGATTTGATACTTGAAACTTTGGTGGTTATCACGAAAAAAAATACAAATTTCAAAACAAATATAATGGTTCAAAAGTCCTAGTGTGTGTGTGATGCTAAAATATTCAAGTGTATAAAGATCAGCGTTTTGCCATAAAATTATAGTGTCACACAATTTTTTCAAGAGAAAGGAAATTATTATGTATTGCATCACACTAATCTTAATGCACATTCAATTGCTAAAAAATCTCGAGTATTTTAGCATCATTGTATATAACTCCATATAGTCACTCGAGTATTTTAGCATCATTGTATATATAAGCGCATAATAGTCATGTATCCCATTCTCGAAATAGGTAAAATGTTCTTGATTTAGTACACCTGCCAGAGTGAATAGTATCCTCGCCTATCACTTACATAGAGAAAGAACTCCGTATCGTCGCCTTTTGGCCAGAATTTGGAAGGGAAATTAAGGAAGATTTTGGTGTACACGGCCATATTGACGGAGTATAATGCACTCATCTTCTTTTCCTGATACGAAAAAATCATATGTGTATAAAGATATATATTTGCGAGAAAACCATAAAAAAAATTATTACCAAAATTCATCGTGAAATATAGAATTCGAAAAATACTTACAGGTAAAGGAGGTTCAAAATTGATTAGTTTCGTTTGGAGGACCCCGACGCTAACAGAGACCATTACGTAACATGCCTCGTATTTTGAATTTTGTTCCGTTGTGATGACTACCCCCTCTGCTGATTGCTCAATGCTCGTCACTGCCTGTCGAACCAAATATTTTGTGAAGTCGAATTTTGTTGCAATTTTTAGTAACGTTGGGACATGATGCGGAAATGTTTTAGCAAAATATTAGTTAGGTAGTAAGAACTTACTTCATTCAAACGAAGGCGACCATCAGTGATCAAGCGTGATTGGTGAGCCACATCATTCACTACAGTCTCGTAGCCTCGCCGATCGGCCACAAAATAAACATCGTCACCAAAATTTGCAAAGGTTGGAATAGGAATGGTGTTCCAAAAACTCGTCACGCGTGGTGGCTCCGCATATTCATAATCGTAGAGGAAATAGTCCACCACCATTTCAAGTGGAGTTGAAGGATAACTGAAAGAGAATTGAAAATAAAAACATAGAGATGTGAAATTAACGAGAATGAAAGAAATCAATGGACTCATAATTCAAGTGCTTGTTCATATATTCAATTTGTATCGACAAGCGAATATTGTACTCGGGACAAATAACCTTTTCTATCTAATAAAAAAAACTAGTTTTTTTCATAAAAAATTAAGCATCTTCTACTTTCCCACAATATATTTACGTGTAGAAGGAAATAATAATAATAATAATAATAAATCTACTAAGTTATTTTTTACAATTTTATAACAAAAAATTGTCCTTCGGATTCAAAACTAAACAATAGCATAAATCATGATTTCAAACGTACAACTAACATGTCAACTTTGTTGGTCGTGTGTCAATATGTTCATAACCCAGTTTGTTGAGTGAGGTACACAAAATATCATGTGTTATGAGAAATTATGATTTCAAATTTCATTAACATTAATGGATGAATAACATATGAATCTTCTCCGTTTATCATAAAAAATATATATATATCGAAAGTAAACTCCCCCGCAATTTCTGTAAGAATTTGAATATATTTCATGGTAAATCGACTCGAAATTCAACCTATGCCATTGGTCATTATAATTGTTTTTTATCCAATTGGGAATATACAAGTCTAAATCATGTGAATTAGTATAATGTACTGCTTAATAAACTAAGTGGGGATGCAGGGTTCGGATCATACATTCGATCATACAAAAAATTCGGTTCAAAACATTTAGTCAATAGACTGATAATTCAAGTAGTTGATTGCATAACGAAATAAACAATATATTATGGATTTAGTTTTCTTTGACATTAATGGACGAATGACAAAAAAATATTCTCCATTTAATCAAAAAGAAAAAAAGTACGAAAAACATTTATGATTTACGAACCAACATAGCACGCGTCATAATACTACTTACTAATTTTGCAATCGTTGCATTGTTTGCACACTCATGTAATCTCTTCCACTCGAAGGTAAAGACTTCGAAAGTTTCGAAGGTTTCTCGCCTGCTTTGTAGACCCCTCTCCGACTCATCGATAACTTTTTTAACTTCTGTTTTATCATATAGCCCTCCCCTGGAAACATGCAACACACAATATATAAATATTGTTATGCTTATAATTTTCTATAAGGTCTCTACAAATTAACAGTTAATACTAAATATTTGAAAATTACTAATTATATTTATGTATTAATAGTTAATTCATCATGTTAATTGGAGTTGAAATTTTTTGGAAAAAATGAGGAGAAGAGAAGAGTAGATGGCCTCAAAAAATAAATAATAGAAGGCCAAATTTCATACGTACCCCTACAAAGCTCCACAATTTCACGTATACCCCTACAAAGCATGAAATATCATGAATATCTCTACAAAATTATTATAACTTCATGGATACCCTTTTTGTTAGATTTTTGTTAATTATCCGTTAAAATTATCGCTAAATTTTGCTTTTCCTATTTTACCCTTATCTAAATAAGGAATAAAATTTATGTCGAAAAAATCGAAAAGGCACGAATTAGCAGTAATCTAACGTGATAATTAACTGAAATCTAACAAAAATGACATTCTTGAAATTTTAGTAGTTTTGTAGGGGTATTCATGATATTTCACGTTTTATAGGGGTATACGTGAAATTATATGATTTTGTAGGGACACACATGAAATTCTGCCATAATAAGAAAGGTAACAATTATTAATTATTTACTTTTTCTTGTAAGTATTGGACGATAAGTTTGAATAGTCTGACTTGAAGATTTTGAGCTCAAGCTCTTTTTTTTTTTTTTTTGAGAAGAACCTAGAGCACGAATCGTGCTCATTCGGAGTTCTTTATTAATATTAAGTAGTTTTACAAGTATTACATTAAACATCTTGCTAAAGATCCTAACCTAGTTTCCAAAAATTAAATAGGTCCGTTATTTCCTGAAGCAATAGGATAGGCATCTTAGCTTTTCTTTTGAAGATACGATTGTTCCTTTCCTTCCAAATCGACCAGACTGTTGCCGCCCATTTAATCATTTCTTCAATGTCGTCGTCTTTTTTGTTTTTTGTCTTAGATCGTTTATGAATACGTTCCCAGTTCACTTGCATGTTTTCATTCGGATGAGTCTTTACTTGTACTTTTTCATAGCATTGCTGTGCAAATGTGCAGGATACGAATAGATGATCTGCCGTTTCCGTGGTTTGAGCTCAAGCTCTTGAACCATCTTCCAAATTGGGTTCTTTCGAACCATTTCATAACCTTTAACCCCTTCGACCCAATTCGCTCCTAGCTCTACATCGATTCCGGCGAATTTTGCCTTGCGAATGCGGCCTCCAATGCGATCAGTCCCCTCGAGAATGATAAAATCTGTAAACCCGGCATCCGAAAGTGTCTTCTCAGCTGATATTCCTGAGAAAGTATTTATTCACAATAAGAAATTTAAAAAAAAAGAAAAAGTAAAACATAAATTTACTTACCAGAAAAACCGGCTCCTACGATGATAATTTGGGATTTTTTAATCATGATGCATTGTATGTTCTTATTTCATCTTTTCATGTGTGCATTCCTGCCCTCTTATAAAGATAAATTTATATTTGTTAATGGTGTGGTGATGTTTGTCCCCCATAAAAATCTCAACAAATGGTAATTTTGTTTAATATCTTAGGAATCTAGAGATTAATTAGTAAGTATTAAGACTTTTTTTGAGGGAAGAAGCAATATTTTCTTTTTTAATATCAAGGGGACACAACTATGTATTAATAAAATCATAAAACACGTTAAACACATGGAATTTTTATTTTTGAAGGTGGATTCTTTTCGTTGATGATTTCACCAAGTTTCACAAGTCTTACATCATGCAATGTATCAAGAGACATTTTTTATAATTTAAATGTTTAAATATTTACGACCAAACATCAAATACTTATGGGGACTTCTATCATACACCCCTTTCCTTATCATATACCAATTTTCAAGGATATTTGGAGTAATTATCCATTTATGAATATTTAAGGTAAGATATCAAATATATTTATCAATTAATGTTTAACTAAATTGGAATTTTTTATTGTTCATTTAAACAAAAATTTCCACAAAAGATAAATTTTATGATACACATTTTTACAAATATAATTAATTGTTAAAATACCCAAAATACCCTTGTAAAATGGTGTATGATAGAACTCCCCAATACTTATATATATAATAAAATGTTATAATAGATAAAATCTAATATTCGTCAAACATACCAGCATCAAATACTTGTATAAATTTCCCTAATTAATAACTAATAAGCATATAAAAACAAATTCAATAAACTGAACAAAAATTATAAACGCTAATCATATCAGAAAAACTTTTGATTTTTATGTTAAATACAGGTAAAATATATCTTAATTTTTCAATGCTTTCATAAAATATCCGTCTATTACTCTAAATGATAATTTCATACAACAATGCAAATTGGAATATTTAACCCATAATAATTAACCAGATTTTCCGTATTAATCTTGATGTCATCGAGAATAAATGTGAAATGAACACTTCGTCCAAAAGCAATTTCACGCCACATTTCTGATCAAGACAATCCATCGATAATTTATCATGTAGTTGTGATTTGTTTCGTGCGAGATTATCTAGCACTTCTCTCTTCGAAGAATTGATTAGTCACCCAGTCCAATTTCATGCCAATGAGTTCGTAATCTAGTTGAACGAGTGTGAGACGCGAAAATTCATATATTATGAAAGGTTGTGTGTTCAAATTTTATTGACATCAATAAAATGAAAAATAAATGAGTCTTCTTCGTTTATTCTTTTTACCCAGCCTAATTGATAATTCTGATTCATGTTGATATATTTAGGGTTTTTTAGCACTTCGACAAAAATAACTACACAAAAATAATCATGTTCATAATTACTACTATTTGTATAATACATTTGCTTCCAATTTATCTTTTAAGAATTGATTAGTAAAATGATTACAGAATAAAAAAGTTATGTTAATAAGTACTACTTTGGCAGAAAATGACAACACGAAAAGAATAGTCATGTTAATAGTAACTACTATTTTTTGGATGTATTTTTTTTATCAACTTGTTTAAATTTTCAAAAACAAATCTCGTGATCATTCTTTGAAAAAAAATACCATTTGTCCAAACGATATTATTCTTGGAAAAAAAATACCTTGGAAACTGTACCTTTAAAAACTTTCAAATGTTATCTATCATTTTGAAAGAATTTCTAAGAACTATGAGAAAGCTATTTTAAAAAAAAATTTGGTAAAAAACCTTATATAAGTATTTAAAAACATTTGAACTTTGAGAAAAGTATTTAAAAACATTTGAACTTTGAGAAAAGTATTTAAAGAAAATTCTCAGAAATTTTAGGAAAGGACATTAAATGTTTTATAAGAATTTAGGAAAAGTATTTATGAAATTTTATTCTTAGAAATTTGAGATAAGTATTTAAAAAGTATTTTTCTTCGAAATTTGAGAAAAAAAATTCTAAGAAATTTGAGAAGTAGTATTCTATTTACATAATATTTCTAAGAAATTTGAGAAAAATATTTAAAATACTTTTTTTAAGAAATCTGAGAAAAGTTTTTAATTTTTTTTTTGTAATGTATTTTGGAAAAGTATTGAAAAAATATTTTCCTAATAATTTTGGAATAAGTATTCAAAATTAATTTTCTATTAAATTTGAGAAAAGTATTTAAAAAAATATAGGTTGTTTTATAAAATTTGAGAAAAGTATTTAAAAAAATATTTTTCTACAAATTTTGAGAAAAGTATTTAAAAAGAAGTTTTGTACGAAATTGAGTAAAGTACTTAAAAACAAGGGAGATTTACATATTTACCCTTTGTTAAACATAAAATTACATATTTATCCTTCTTAAAATTAAAATATCATATTTACCCTTTCATAAATCTAAAATATCATATTTGGCGAAAAATTAAAAACCATCCAATTTATCCGTTAAAGTTAACGGTTAACATTTAAAATTACTATTTTACCCTTTGCATATTTACCTTTCTAATCCAAAATATCATATTTACCCCTTTAAAAATAACAATATCATATTTATCCTCTCAATGATAAAAATAACATACATACCCTTACTCACTCGACAAGAAGAAATCACGTGCTACAATTTAATAATATTTTAGTTATGGTAATATTTTTGCAATGAAGCTATATTTTTTACATTTTTGTTTTTGTCATTTGAGATTAGTAGAATGATTATTTTTTGGAATTTTATTCATGTAGTGTTTATATTGTTATCTATGAGATTACATTGTTATATTTTTTGAGTAAATATGATATTTTTATTTTTGAAAAGGTAAATATGATATTTTGGATTTTTAGAAGGGTAAATATGTAAATGGTAAAACAGTTGACCGTTAATTTTAACGGAGAAATTGGATGGTTTTTAATTTTTGGGTAAATATGATATTTTAGATTTATGAAAGGGTAAATATGATATTTTAGATTTACGAAAGGGTAAATATGATATTTTAATTTTAAGAAGGGTAAATATGTAATTTTAAGTTTAAGAAAGGGCAAATATGTAAATCCCCCTAAAAACAATTGTAACAAATTTAGGAAAGTATTTAATTTATTTTTGTTCTCAACTCGAGTTTTATATTCCAAGTAGGGATATTTCATCAAGTAGGGATATTTCAATTAATCTGTGCACCACGCACATAAAAACACGCACTGTACCCGCACTCCATACACTCCTTAATTGGGTAGTAATTTTCCTAATTTGATTATCATTGCATTAATTACCCATTAATAAGTTTACAATTATACCTGTGCGTGGTGGTTGGGGGTTTATAATTGCTGGGTGCCTATCATTTCTCGGGATATTTATTATATTCACATTTTATTTGAGGATATATTTATAGACTTGCATAAATTATTACAGTGAATGAATATATTATATTATATAATTTATATACGTTACAATGATTATCAATGGACTAATATTAGATTAATTTGTGTTCATTTATTGAGCTTTGTCCAATTTATTTATTCATTTTGTTTAAAAGAGGACAAACAATAGGAGCATTTCTGCATGTAGCCCTTTTTAGAATAAAAATTCAAAAACTAACTCCCTTTTCGAAAATATTCCAAAAATAACCTCTTTTTCGCAAATATTCCAAAAATAACCCCTTTCGGGTTTTGAGAGAAAAAAAAAATTTATTCTCCTTCAAAATGTACCCACCGAATTCTCCATTATTTATCTATTACATTTAATTAACGTGATAATTACAACATATCATTAAATATTAACTAATATTTATTCCAATTCATGAATTCGAATAAATATTAATTATGTATTAAGTTAATAGCTAACAATAAAATTAATATTTATGAATTCAAATGTACCCACCGAATTCTCTATTATTGAAATATTAATTATGATGTTAGTTATTAACTTAATACATAATTAATATTTATTCGAATTCATAAATTAGAATAAATTGGAATAAATATTAGTTAATATTTAATGATATGTTGTAATTATCACGTTAATTAAATGTAATAGTTAAATAATGGAGAATTCGGTGGGTACATTTTGAAGGAGAATAATTTTTTTTCCAAAACACTGTAGCGGCAAGATTTAAAAACCCGAAATACTGTAGCAGTTAGATTTAAAAACCCGAAAGGGGTTATTTTTGGAATATTTTCGAAAAGAGGGTTAGTTTTTGAATTTTTATTCTAAAAGAGGTTATATGCAGAAATGCTCCAACAATCTATTGTCCTTACATTTGTACGAACGTACCAACGTCAATTTAGATAATTATGTACGTAGTTTTCCAAAATGTAGAAAACTGACCCAAGTATTTGTTGATATTTTAGGTTTGGATTTAATTTAATTTATATTGGAGATAATTGTTGGTTTAAAATTGGGGATCAATAACAAAAAATATTAAAAAACTGCAATGAAGAAAAAAAATTACGGACAGAGAATGAATAGATTTGGATAATAATGATATAAACCATTTCATCCAAAAAATAATGATATAAACAATCAAAGGGTCTACACACACACACACACACACACACACCCACCCCCCCCCCCCCCCCCCCCCCCCCCCCCCCCCCCCCACCACACACACCACACACACACACACACCCACACACACACACTTCACCACCCCTTTCGTGATGCAAATTCCAATGAAAGTGGGGTGAAATGGACCCCCAATTTACACCCAACTCTTCTCCAATTAAATTCTCCATTAATTAATTTATAATTAATTATCTTCTAATTAAACTAATGAATGGTGCCATGAATTAAATTTCAATTAAAATTATCAAAAATTTGAGTTAAAAATTAATTGGAACTCGATTGGGGTGCAAATTGGGGGCATGAAAGAGTAAGCATGACAAAGTGATGTCATGCTTACTCCATCACGATTTGTAGGGTGATTTTGGGGGGAGAAGTATAATTTTCCAAATTGAAATATACAATCTTTGATACAAGAATGAGATTGTTTTCAACATTAATTACTTTATTTTTTTACTCAATATTCTGTCACTTACAACTTAGGAGATAATTTATATTTATAAATTCACATGCACATTCTCACATACATTTATTTATTTGTTTGGATAAGATATCTTTACATGACAACTTAATCTTTATCAATACATACACTATCTTTCGCACTAATTTATTATTACATAAATACACAAAATGCATAATTTTAAGAAAATATTAATTTCAATAGTATTATGTATAATTTCTTTGTTTTTCCGAATTCATGGTATTATATCTAAATCATATGATAATATTGTTGTTTATATTTGTCAAAATAATCAAATGAATTAATTAAACTAAAAATGAATTAATTTTAAGATTAAGATAAACTTGTATGTAATTGCATGATTCGAATTCCATTTCTTTCGTCTAAAATTAAATCCACGTTTGTTATTTTCCACGGGAGGGCATACGATTACAACATAACAATTGACATCCTCATATCCTAATTAATCCACTTAATCAACACGATAATTAACACATGTCGTATGATTAATTATTATGTGATATATAATTATCCATCCGAAATAATATTTTGAATTAGCCTTTAAAAAATATAAATATGTATTTTTTTGTAACTATCATGTTACTCAAGTAGATTAATTAGGAAATTAAGGGTGTTCTGTTGAAATCTTGAGGAAGAATATAATTTTCCTTTCGACAAACAATTAATTAACATGCTTAAATAAGTAGTTTATTTTCGAACATTATTTGCAATCACTCAAATTCAAAAAATGAAAAGCATGCCAAATTTAGTAAAATAAAACGTTCTACCCCCCAAAAATAACAGCTTAGCCATGCTATCTTTTGGGAATTCATATATACTCTCGATTTAAATTCTTAAAAATTCCACCTTCAACCAACCAACCAAACAATCTTTAACCAAGCAATTAATCAACTAGTCCTCCTTTCTTCTTTCATCCAAGATAACTAAGAAATTAAGGATACAAATGGGTAATGTTCATTAATGTTTTTTCCAACCGTCAAGGAGTACATCATTGTGCGCGACTACCCAAGTACCCTGCCGAGGCGAGTGTTTATTCCGAGGGAGGATTTTCTCGATGATGTCAATGCAATGGCAGAGAGCCACAACACGCCCGCTCCTCACTCAAGCCAAATAACGTTTATATAGAGCCTCGTGAAAGAATGAACGAGTTATTTTCTCCGCAAGACCCAAATCTTTTCAGAGAGGCGTAAACTAAGGAATGACCAAGTTGTTGCTCTAAAACTATTCTATAGCGAGTCAGAAGAACTCGTAGAGACATGGCTCGAATAAGGTCGATAAAGCTGCAAATGCACTATTCGTTGGGGGCTAAAATAACAGAAAATGCACATGTTGTGATGTGAAACTGAGGTATAAAATGTAGTTGATTTTTAGGTAGGATTTTGTGATTTAAGTTAAGAAAATATTTAAGACAAAAATATACATTATGTGACCCACGAAGAAGTTAGAAACTAAATATCATTATATTAGCTAGTTATGCATGGCCAATGAGCCCCAGTTTGTTGAGTGTTGAAAAATTATGAATTCAAATCTTATTAAAATCAATGGACGAAAAACATATGAACTTTCTCTCATATATTCAAAATAAAAAGAAAACTAGTTATGCATGTACTCCTGGCCTCTTGATGTGATTGATCGAACTAACTGTGCTCCTGAGATTCTCGAGCACATGCAATATATCAGTTAATTAACATGATGATTAAACAAAAGACATTCCATTAACATTTAATTAATATATAATTAAAAAACATATGACTCGGGAACACGGTATAATTACCCGACCACTATTGAGCCAACGTATTAATGATGTGATATTTTATCATTTCGTGTTAAATGAATAAATAATAAATAAATATAATTTAATACGTGATTATGTATCAAACAAGTATAAAGTAAATAGACTAAATTGATACAAGAGAATTTAGAAGTGACAAACATATTTTTCCGAACCGTATCTTGTATATCTTGTATTTCGCAAACTTAACTTGACATATTAAGACTAAGAAATAAATATGACAATTATAAAATTTCCTAAGAAATAATACAATTCTGATAGTCATATATTGGTTTCCTGCAACTAATCGTAATTTTCTGATATTCATATATTGATTTCCTGCTACTAGTAGAGATTGCGTTCGGATTAACTCAACTTGACAGATTAGCTCAGTTCGGATTTGGTTAAGATTGATTTCGGATAGAAGTTTTATCTATTTATAACAAGTAAAGACTGAATAAAACAAGCCGAAATCAACAAATAAGAAATCTATTTGGATTCAAATTCGTCAAGTTCAAACAACACTATACAAGTCAATTTGGTTTGGATTCCTAATATAATTTGGCTTTCCTAAAATTTTCAGACCGGATCCAATCCCGAACCCATCAGGGATAAGTATTTTCGAGACTCGGCTTAAATTTGTAAACTCCAGTTAGGAGCCAAGTAATTACTAATTAGTTAAATAAAGATTTCACCAAGTACTTTAAAAACCTTTTAGAAACTTCTCTAAATTTAACAAAAAATCTACTCACATGTACGATAACAAATTAACCACCCAAACAAGCAGAATGTCAAAAACTAAAAATCAGAGCTCAAAAAAACCAAAACAGATTTGCCAACAAATACGATTAGTAAAAAAGACGCATCCAAAAAATCTCAAAGCAGCATTCATCATCAAACTTTTATTTCATCTTACTTACGTAAATCAAACAAGCAACTAACCCCATATTTCGCCCTTCGGGCTTGAGATGAAACGGTCACACGGTGTGAACTGAAACGACAGGAATGGAGTCCCACCACTCCCTCAAACGTCTCCCTCCCTGAGGATTCGACATTGACTTTGACATGCTTATATTCGCCATAAACAAACCCACAACCAGTCCCATCAATATGTACTTGAACGGCACCGCAGCAAACACCACTGCAAATCCAATCATGATCCAAATAACCCTGTCTGTATGCTGCACAACGCAAAACAATACAAGTTACGTTTAATTCACGTGACTACATTTTCGAAATGATGGCGGTACGAACCTTCGGCGATTTTGATACCATCAACGACCATAATTTGAGGATTATAATGTTCGCTTTCTTAACAATTTCTTGCAAGTTGTTGAGATTGTGCTGGGCTTCTACTACATTCTCCATGGTCGTTTTATCAGACGAAGCATCGATAACTACTTCTGAAATCTCGTGCAATCTTCTCCTTCTGGCCCAGAGCATTCCTCCGGCCATAGCTCCCAGCAATGCTGACAGTGCATAACCAATCCCTTCTCTGCAACCATAATTCAAGAAGTTTAGTCAACAAATAAAATTTATGTTTAAAAAGAGAACTACTCACATGTATATGATTGTTAAAGCGATGGTAAGAACAAAGCTGGTGAGCACAGGTCTTTCCCACGAGACTATCCTTCGAAACCACACCTGAATGATTTGTAACGGACGAAGCAGACCCTACAAAATATATACAGCTTATTTGTGGCTACATCAAATAAGCCAATTAATAATATAAATAAAAGTTTGATAATAAGAACTAACAATAAGAATAAGAAGACTATCGCTGATTCCTTCCTCTTTCACCTCTTCTACGCCCGCCTTGGCGATGCTAACCTCCCTAGCTTCACCTCTAACCAGGCCAATTTTTGTATCCAACGACTCCACGTTGTTTCTTTGTTCTTCCTGATCACTTGGTTCCATTTTCGGCATGGAAATTGGTTCGCAAGGATGAGAGAGGAGATCTAATCTTCTCAATACATTCGTTGCGCTGAACGGCGTGATTTTCGATGTTTGTTTTAAGCTATTCGCCAACTCTTCAAGCACATAATCTCCTTTCGGTACATCTTCATATAGAGCGAATATAAGGAAGCTAGTAGGAGGGGGCGGTGACATTTTAAGCATTTCCCTTGCTGCGTGAAGCCTTAAAACTCCCAATATAGTTCGCGAATTCATTTCCCATTGATATAGAGGTGCGTCTAAGTTGTACATGGATATAAATCGATGGAGAAGGATAACCTCTTTTATTAGTGCCAGACAAAGGTCACGCCTCGTCGATCCCGTCATTTCCGGAAACTCCAAGATCAGAGGCTCCGATCTGCAATTAATTAGTAGACACGATAATCCTTAATATAATACTTAAAAACAATATGAAATTACTATGACGATTAGAAGTATACAATTCACGAGATTGGTAGGAGACGGCTTTATCGAACAAGGGAGCGCCCCAAGGTCCAGTCGAAGCGGACTTCACTTGGTGATCCACATCTGGTCTGCACAGATCAATCTTCATGGCCGGCTCGTAAGATATATATCCCGACGTTTCGAAGTACAACGCCTTATTTGTCAGTGTCATCCTACCTGCATTTTGTTACAAAAATAATCTTTTTAATAGAAAGAAAAAGATGAAATAATATAATTAGAAAAAGTAAATAAGTAGGGACCTGGTGAGCTCGATGAACCGACATGGCGTACTACTTTCTGAGAACCAGAGTTCCCTTCAACGTGCAACACAAACTCGTCATCAGATAATTTCATTCCCGTTGGTACGAACTGTTGCTGCAGGTACTCGATACACCTAGAAACAACACACACAATACAATGTTTGAGTGGAAATAAAAAATAAAAAATAATTAAATATGAAAAAAGTAGCCTACTTGTCCATTTCTTTGAGAAATCTATCGTACGCGGGATAATGTAGCCTGTTAGCAGTGGTTGCGGTCATGGTTTCGAAAGCGAAGCGCGCATTGACTATATCCGAAGCTAGCGGGAAGAGAGATCCGAACCACACATACGAATCCTCTCCCACGCTCGGCTGATCATTCACCTGAATGACATTAAATTAGAAATTATAATTGCATGAATATAAAAATGAAATTAAATTACAAACCAGGAGAGGCATCATGTCAGAATAAAACAAAGGGATGTCGTCGCCATCGTAACCATCGTCCTTCGCTACCGCAAGGGGTTCTTTCAACAAACCATCGTCTTCTTTTCCTTTCGCGATGCACTCCTACACGTACCAACCCAATTATTTATTAAAATAAAATTATATATGGATATGAAAAGATATCGATAAGGTAAGAAATCCAAACCGAATGGCTTGCTTCGTCACGAGAATCAGGAGTCTCCCACGCAAGCATCATGTCGTAAGTGAACCGGCTAAACGTTCCGTTACTAATCTTTTCGCCCAAATTGAGTGACAAGGGCTCGAGTGCTCGGAGACTGTAGAACTCCACCAGCCTTCTCGAGTAGTTTTCTACTGCAGGCTTCAAGCCTGCCTCGAATTCAGCGATCAAAGCTTCTCCGGTCGTGTTCAGTTCCCTGCATGGCAAATCAAGTTCTACAATTTAGCCATCATGCCCTGAGAAACCTTTTTAATAATTTTTCGACAACGAATTTTTTCTTGAATTTCTTGAGAGAGAGAGAGAGAGAGAGAGAGAGAGAGAGAGAGAGACTGGGCGCATCGACGAAGGAGAGAGTTGGCAATGGAAGAAATATGCTTTCTTGGCCTCATTTTGCTATCACCCATGGACGCCATTGTTACTTTTCGGTACGGAATGGTACGATCTTCTTCTTTTGAAACCAAACCGTTCTTGAGAGTTGAGACTACCCTCCAATTGAAATTGAGGTGTTAAATTCTTGGCGAGACACGTAAGCCTCTTCATGCAATGATGCAAGTGTGAAGTGTCCCTCAATTACTCCTGCTTGCACCTCTTCTCTTGTGCCGATCTTTTATCATTCTTTTTCACACAAAAATCAGAAAAGGATCGACTCAAACCGCTTCGATTATTTTATTTTATTTTGTATTTTTATTTTCTACATTGGCTAAAAATAAAATATACTGGAAAAAATAAAGTAAAATCATAACAATGGCTCAATGGCCCAAAAGGCCCAAAACTATTCTTTCCTTGGCAAGGAGGGAAGCTTTGACAGGAGACGAGTTAAGCCAAAAGACAGAATTTACCCCCAAAAGAAAGAGAGGAGGGAAAGATCAGGAGTGAGGAGGCCATGGGATCGAGCTACCAGTCGTCGCCTCCTCCCGTCCTGCTCAACATTGGTATGACCTTTTTCAGTTTCTTTCTTTTCTATTCTTAATTGATCTAATAGTTGCTCAAGGAGAAGGTTTTTAAGAAATATCTCGAATTTATCTCCTATTGAATTGAAATTGGGAAATTGAGCAGGAGGGAAGACATACACGACCACAGTCGAGACGCTGACTCGGCGCGAACCCGATTCGATGCTCGGAGCCATGTTCAGCGGAAGACACACTCTTTTCCAAGACCCTGACACTGTACTCTCTCTCTCTCTCTCTCTCTCTCTCTCTCTCTCTCTCTCTCTCTCTCTCATTTCCATGACCCAAATAATTTCTCTGACAAAATCTCTATTTTGGGTTTTAGGGAATGATATTTATAGATCGAGACGGCAAAATTTTCAGACAAATCCTGAATTGGTTGAGAGACGGTGCACTTCCCACTCTTCAAACTTTTGAATATCAAGAATTATTGCGCGAAGCTGAATACTTTCAGTTACTGGTACGTCTTTAATTTCCAAAATTTCATTATATTTTATTATTATTATTATTATTATTATTATTTCACTATGGCTCGTAATTTTTGTTTTGAAGGGATTAATAGAGTACATAAATGAATCCATGAACATGAAACCTGACGATAACGAACCAGAATTGACACGTAGAGATATTATCAAATGCATTCAATCGAAACGACTCAGATTTCGCGGCCTCAATCTCTCTCTTCTTAATTTGGCCAAACTCGTAAGTTCAAACTAAAATATTTTAAATTTTAAAAGGTAAATTTTGAAAATTAAATGTATTTATTTATTACTTTGCAGGATTTATCTTTCGTGGACTTCACTTATGCATGTCTCAGCAAAACCGTCTTTTCATTTGCCAATCTTCACAAAGCCAAGTTTGCGGTGTGTAAAAATAATTAATAAAATGGTATATTGTGTTCATTGGTATATTATTATTTATTAACAGGATGTGGAGGCGGTGGATTGTAATTTTCAAGACGCAAATTTGCGAGAGTAAGATAACTCTTAAGAAATTGCCAATAAATATATTTCGAGTAAATATATTGGTGAAAATATTTGTTGATTATTTTTCAGATGTGAGTTTATTGGGGCGAATTTAAAGGGATGTATATTAGATAAAGCTAATCTTCAAAGTGCTAATCTCCAAGGTTAATTCTTTTAACTTGTCCTTTTTTATTTCATAAATATGCTGTTTGTTGTATAAATATTGACATGGGAATTATTTTTTATAGATGCAAACTTGATGGATTCTAGTGTTTGTGAAGCTGATCTTCGTTCAGCACATTTACAGGTTAGTCCATTTTATTTTATTATTTTTTCTCTCTTTTCCATTATTTATTTATTATTAAATATATTTGCAGGGTGCGAACCTGACAGGTGCAAATCTCAGAGGAGCTAATCTTGAAGGAGCCAATCTCAAGGTATTATTATTATTATTTTTAATTGTTTTTCGTGTTAAATATAATTTGAAATTAATTGCGTAATTTATAGGGTGCTAAATTAGCCGGTACAAATTTGCAAGGGGCAAATCTGCAGCGAGCCTATCTTCGCGAAGTCGATCTACGCGAAACTGTGAGTTGTTATTTCACATTAGTTTTTTAGGGTTTAGGGTTTATTGTTGAAACGATGAATAATTTGTTTATGTGTTGGCAAAAATAGCAATTGGAAGGAGCTAAGCTTGGTGGTGCAAATTTACTCGGCGCAATTAGATGACCAATTGTTCGTATTTCAAGTATGCACGCGTTCATTATATTATGCGCGATCCATGTTTATAACTTTGCATTTTTACAACCAACAAATTGTTATAATTAGTTTTCAACTTGTTTGTATGAATTTCATGTTGTTTGTTTGTTTGTTTATATTCCAAACCATTTTATTTATTGTAATAATGGTGCCATTCACATTTCATATTGATTTGGCGACTTGTAATTTGTGAAAAGAACGAGCGCTACGAGTACGATAACCAAAACAAGCGCTTTGCGGCAAGTCCTCACTGCTTGTTAATTGATGATTTTGATGATTTTGATCGAGGTGGCTTGATCGGTTTGATTTGGCATGGTTGTGGTTGGTGGTTGCTTCGGCACCGTCACGTAGAGGATGCCTTTATCAAACTTGGCTTGGATCCTGGTTAAATCACTGTCCGTTGGAAGCAAGGAACTTTTGTACAAGCTCATAAGCTTGTTTCCTTCTGTGTTGTGCTCGCCTGTTATGTTTAAGCGTTTTGTCGAGTCCACATGAGCCTTCAAATTAGCCGTCTTGAATCCTTCGTTCAAACCAAATAAATAGAAAAAAAAATATGTTTAGTATAATAATATAGATTGTTCATACCATATATTCTGTATATCTCATATTAAATTATATATTGTATTAACGTATCGTAACATTCCTTTTAATAACCAACAAGGATCCAAGGATCCGTATTTGCATCCACAATATCCGAACCGTATTCGGATATGGGTAGAATTGTATCCGAACCGTATTCGGATATGGGTAGAATTGTATCCGAACCCGTATCCGAAAAATAGGTATGAATTTTGAAATAATGATTGTCTAAACCGCCGTTGAGAGTCCCGCCAGTGACGCAACATTTATAATTACTTTTTCCATTTATATTGTGTTTTCATTTTGGATTGCTTAATCATGTTTTGCATCTTTGTTCGGGGGTCTTTTGATCTACTTGTTTTTTTTTATAAAAAAAACTATCCTTTTGTCAACAAATTGAGTATTTGATATAGCTCGTTCTTTTTTGTCCAAATTTTTATTCACCTACCAGGTGTAAATTAGGGGCACATCTATGTAAGGGCCGGAGAGAGTCTTGGACTCTCCAAGATTTTCGTCGAACAATGTATATAACTAGTGATTCGATGCATTTTATAACAATGTTAATTTTATTGTTTAGTTTCTTCAAAAAAAATTGTAATATAATTTCACTAGATGTTCTTTATGTGTTCTCTCTCTCTCTCTCTCTCCGAGAAAATCAGTCAAGATCCGCAATTGTAATGTATATAACGGCTCCCAAAATCATTGGCATTTTTATTATCTATTATGGGATCGATGCAATTTCAAAATAATTTTATGTCCTAAACCATCAGAGCTATAATTTCAAACTGTGTAGCCACCGAAATTGGATCATGGAATAGCTTAAGCTGAATACATCGAATAACAAATTCGAAGCAGTGAATTTAATATGTATTGCTTGCATTATGCACATACAGAATATCATAAAAATCGTATTGCTCTTGATTGGCATCAAGAGGAGCTTGAAAGTTTAGTACACTGAATTGCATGAATAATTGTCCTTGAATAAAATCAGAACCGAAAGGAAAAAAGGCGCATCCAATTAAGAAAATTGAAAAATTTGAGTACTTTCAGAAGACACGGAAATTACTTGATTAATTTATGTCTGCTTTTATATGATTTAAGTGATGTACATAAACAGAAATAAAAAAACATTTATGTTCCAATCATATTACATTTTATTACTCAATTGCGAGTAAAACTGTAAAAGTAATTCAATCATATTAAATATTATTTTTCATCAATCATCTATAATATTGTACATTGATGACAAACAAATATAGCACACGAAACAATTTCAATTTTCCTTAATCCTACATAGATATTACAGATCGTTACTCGAAGGTGTTATCATGGTTGTTTGTTTATATTCTGATTTCTGAACCATTTTATGCACAATATCGTTCTGAAATCCTTGAAATATGCACAATATTATGTTCATTTGCTTGTACACACATTTCATAGTTCTTGCACCGATGGAACGGTGGGTTGATTTGGCGACTTGTATTTCGTGAAAAGAACAAGCGCTACGAGTGCGATTACAAAAACAAGCGCTTTGCAGCAAGTCCTCGCTGCTTGCTGATTGATGATCTTAATCGAGACGACTTGACCAGGTTGATTTGACGCGGTTGTGGTTATTGGTGGTTGCTTCGGCACCGTCACGTAAAGGATGCCTTTATCAAACTTGGCCTGGATCCCTGTTATGTCACTGTCCGCCGGAAGCAAGAACCTCGTGCGAAATCCCATAAGTTTATTTCCTTCCGTGTTGCGGTCTCCCGCTATATTTAAGCGCTTTACCGAATCCACATGAGTCTTCAAATCATCTTTCCCGAACCCTTCGTTCGAAACCAAATCAATATGAAGAACATTATAATGCATAATAAAATCAATGTTTGTTCTTCGAAGTACCTGCGACATGGAGTAATAGGGTATAACATCTCTCAGATTGCATCCACTCGAATGGCGGATTAATCTGGATTACACTGGCTGGTGTCTGACCTTGTGCCGTTGTCATTTTGGTTGGTAGGATAGGAAATGTGTTGTTGAGTAACGTTATTGTGAGGATTGTAAATATATATATATAGTCATATGCGGGTTTGTGATTTGGGAAAAGAAGTTATTCTTTGTTTTTCCTATCGAGAATTCTCAAATGGTGGCTTCTGAGAAGAGATCTAGGTTGTCTATCATTTCACTCTTGCTCCGATGTGAAGCTTGGCTTAATATCTTTCTTGCCTTGAGTTATTAACTCGTGGACCCCTTAATAGGGGTGTCGATGATTCGGATAATATTT
Source organism: Luzula sylvatica (assembly GCA_946800325.1). NCBI lineage: Eukaryota > Viridiplantae > Streptophyta > Magnoliopsida > Poales > Juncaceae > Luzula > Luzula sylvatica. Next base: position 26,544,177 of record OX326958.1, on the reverse strand, counting down.
GAACCGATTTGACGTATTAAAAAAATTCACTAGCATGATTGATGTGTTGATACTCGAATTAAATGCTAGCGGTAAATCATGCATATTTAATTTTTGTCATTCTATATAGGAAAAAAGAAAAAAAAATATTCATTGTTTCACACATCATTAATTTATTTAATATTTTAACAAGTTTGTTTATCACCGTCCATAATTAATCAAATTTAAATTTATAAATTTGGAAAAGAAGTTATTAGGCTGAATTATTTAATATGTGTTAATCGGACACACCTGAATAAATCTATCATAAAAAATAAACGAAAATATAACAACGGATTTTTTTTGCCGCTAAATCAACAAAATAGAAATGAAAATATTGTTTTATTTTTAAAAAAGATCGAAGATAAAATAATAAAAAATTATTCAAATAAATATGACTTATCATGTGTAAAATTAAATATGATAAAAAAAATTAAATAAACCAAATTATTTTTTAATAATTTGGTTTCTCATCTAATCAATGTGGTTTACCACCTAATTAATACGGTTTACCACATATTACGACTTGTTATCTACAATAATTTAGTATTTAATGTATTTATTGTATATTGCCAACACATCAACAAATCGAGGAGATATTAGAGGGGACAAGTATAATTTTTCTTAAAAGAACTCCGTACCCTAAAAATATGATTGATTGTTTGAAGGTGTTGGATGTCAATTTTTTTTTTTTTTTGTGAAATTTTGGAAAAATAATAAAAAATTCGATTGTGTTGGTTTTTAATTACGAAGATATTTTAGGATAACATGAAAATTGAGTATTTTTCTCGTTTTAGACATGATTTTTGGATCTTTTAACAAAATATGCTAAATCTATTTTTTGAAGGTTCACTTCACTTTTTGCGTTTTTGCGAAACTTTTGAAAAAATAAAGATTTGCTCGTGCTATTCTTGAGTTACAGAATTTTTTAAAAAAAACTCAAGTCTTGTGCTCGTTTTAGACTTTCACTATTTATATTTTTTCGAAATTTTTGAAAAAAAACATAAATTTTCTTTTGGTCTTCAATTACGAGATTTTTTTAGGATAGTATGAAAATTGAGTATTTTTCTCGTAAACGACTTCAATTTAGACATTCTTTAAAAAAAAATGAACAATGGAAAAAGGTTTGCTGTATCGAAGAAAAACTCATATTAAATATTATTTTTCATTAATCATCTATAATATTGTACATCGATGATAAACAAATATAGCACACAAAAACAATTTCAATTTTTCTTATGTAGATATTACAGATCTGTTACTCGAAGGTGTTATCATGGTTGTTTGTTTATATTCTGAACCATTTTATGCACAACATCTTTTTTAATCCATGAAACTATGCACAATATTATGTTCACTAGCTTGTTCAACAACCATTTCATAGTTCTTGCACCGATATTGGAACGGTGGGCTGATTCGGCGACTTGTATTTCGCGAAAAGAACAAATGCTACAAGTGCGATTACAAAAACAAGCGCTTTGCAGCAAGTCCTCACTGCTTGCTGATTGATGATCCTAATCAAGGCAATTTGAGCAGGTTGATTTGACGCGGTCGTGGTTGGCGGTAGCCTCGGCACCGTCACGTAAAAGATGCCTTTATCAAACTTGGCCTGGATCCCTGTTATTTCACTGTCCTCCGGAAGCGAGAAATTTGTGCGAAAGCCCATAAGTTTGTTTCCTTCCGTGTTGCGCTCTCCCTCTATAATTAAGCACTTTACTGAATCCACATGAGTCTTCAAATCATCTTTCTCGAACCCTTCTTTTGAAATCAAATCAATATGAAGAACATTATAATGCATAATAAAATCAATGTCTGTTCTTCGAAGTACCTGCGGCATGGAGTAATAGGATATAACATCGCTCAGATTGCACCCACTCGAATGGCGGACTAATCTGGATTACATTGGCTGGTGTCTGGCCTTGTGTCGTTGTCATTTTGGTTGGTAGTAAAGGAAATGTGTTGTTTGAGAAAAACTATTGTGTGGGTTGTAAAGATATATTTGTCATATCAGGGTTTGTGATTTGGGAAAGAAGTTATTCTTTGTTTTTACTAAAATATACTTGCCCCTTCTTTCCTCCAAACTCATTCCAACCTTCAGTTGATTGATTAACACTCGAATTAAGAGTTAATTGACACGTCAATTTATTGAAACTAGACGGTCAAGTAACTCGTTAATTTATTCAATTAAGAATACTAATCAATTCAACTAAATATACTTTGCCAATTCATTAGTGGTGTTTGAGTGAGTTATGGAAGATGCATATATAACCCCTTTTACTGTTGAGGATTCTCAAATGGAGGCTTCTGAGAATAGATCTACCTTGTCTATCATTTCACTCTTCTCTGATGCGAAGCTTGGCTTGATATCTTTCTTGCCATGAGAGTTATTAACTCATTGGCCCGTTAATACGGGTGTCGATGATACGGACGATATTTGAACCAATATGAATATTATAGATTTAGATCGGGATATCATACCCGTTTTAAGGATCGTATATGATATTTGATGGAAAAAAGATAAATAAATAATTAGTGAATGATTTAAACCAGCACCACTAAAATTTGTTTTAGAAAAATAATTTGATTGCTCATGTCATATATTATTTCTTGAGTTATTAAGTTATGATTGAAACCCACACCATTTGACAATTGAAAATTGAGTATTTTGTTCATTTTGACATCAATTTTATCATTTTATTAAAATATATGATAATCGTTTTTTTGTAGGAGCTGGATTTCACTTTTGCAGTTTTGCAAAAAAATCAAAATTTGCATGTGTTTGTCATTAATTACGGAGTAATTTGAGAAAAACATAAAATTGAGTAGTCCGCTTGTTTTAGACATCTATTTTGCCATTTTTAGAAAAATAGGATAATTTTTTTTAAAGTAGAAATTTATTCGTGTTAGTTTTCAATTACGAAACTTTTTGGGGACAACGTGAAACTTGAGTATTTTGCTCGTTTTAAACATCAATTTTGACATTTATAGTAAAACATGATATTTGATATTTTTTTCAAGGTGTTGGACTTTACATTTTGTATTTTTGCTGTATGTTTGAAAAACATTAGAAATTTTGATTATGTTAGTCTTTTATTATGAATTTTTTTTAGAAAAACATGAAAATTGAGTATTTTTCTTGTGTTATATTTCAATTTTGACCTATTTTAGAACTATGATAAATCATTATTTTGCATGTGTTAGACTTCACGGTATGCATTTTTGCGAAATATTTGTAAAATATATATTTGGATCTGTTAATTTTCAATTACGAAGTTTTGTAAGAAAAACATGAAAATTAATTATTTTGATGGTTTTAGACTTCAATTTTGGAATTATTTCGAAAAATATGTTAAGTATTTTTTTTGTAGTTTTTAGGCTTTAATTTTGACAGTTTTTTTAGGAAAATATGATCATTCATTATTCCGCACGTGTAGGACTTAAATTTTATCATTTTTGAAAAAACAAATCTTCAAAAGAATAGAATTTTGCATGTGTTAGTTTTTAATTACGGAATTTACATGGAATAAGTATTTTGCTCGTGTTAGATTTTAATTTTTGTATTTTTAGAAAAATATGATAATTTGTTATTTTACAAGTGTTAGACTTCGGTGTTTGCATTTTTGCAATTTTTTTTTTTTTTTTTTTTTGCATGTGATAGTCTTCAATTAAGGAATATTTTGAGAAAAAACATGAAAGTTGAGTATTTTGCTCGTGTTATACATCAATTTTGTAATTGTTTTGAAAAATATGATAATTAATTTGTTTTAAAGTTGTTATATTTCAATTTTGACATTTTTGTTGAAAAATATGACAATTTATTACTTGTCTTAGACTTCACTCTTTGTATCTCTGTGTACTTTTTGAAATAAAAAAAATAAAAATTAGCATGTGTTTGTCTTTGATTGCGGAGTTTTTTGAAAAACAAAACATGTAAATTGTGTATTTTGCTCGTGTTAGACTTCAATTTTTGCATTTTTCTGAAAAATATAATAATTCGTTATTTTTGTATGTGTTAAACTTCACCATTTTGCATCTTTGCATGTGTTAGTCTTGAATTACATAGTTTTTTTAGTCAAACAAGAAACTTGAGTATTTTGCTCGCGTTAGACTTCAATTTAGACATTTTTAGAAAATATGATAATTCATTCTTTCGCATGTGTTAGACTTCCATTTTTAAATTTTTTGACTATTCTTTGATAAAATAGAAATGTCATGTGTTAGACTTCAATTGCGGGGCTTATTGAGAAAAACAAAAAATGAAGTATTTTTGCTCGTTTTAGAACTTAGTTTTGACATTTTTCAGAATTTTTTTGATAATTCATTGTTTTGAACGTGTTACACTTCACTTTTTGCATTATTGGTAATTTTTGAAAAAATAGAAAATTTTCATTTGTTGGTCTTCATTTATGGAGTTTTTTGAAAAAAACAAACATAAAAATAAAGTATTTTGTTCGTGTTAGACTTTTGTTTTTGCATTTTTCAAAAAAAATATGATAATATTTTTTTTTTTGCATGTGTTAGACTTCACCCTTTTTTCCGAGATTTTTAATATAATATAAATTTGCATGTGTTAGTATTCAATTATAGGGTTCTTTGAAAAAAACATGAAAAATGAGTATTTTGCTCACGTTAGATGCAATTTTGACATTTTTTTAGAAAAATATGATAATTCATTATTTTGCATGTGTTAGACTTCAATTTTTTTATTGTTGAGAAATATTTGATAAAAATAGGAATTTGCAAGTGTTAGTCTTCAATTACATAGTTTATTGAGAAAAACATGAACTAAGTATTTTGCTCGTTTTTAGAGTTCAATTTTGAAACTTTTAAGTAAAATATGTTAATTCATGGCATTTTAATAATTTCCTAATTCTCAACCTAACTTTGTCAAAAACATTGTCCAAGTTGTAATACAAATATTGTTGGAGAAAACACAGAAAAAATCAAGTAACATATTGTTTCGCCAAATAGCTTGACAAAAGAGCTAAACGTGAGTTTTGTGTTGTTAACAGTGGTCAAAATACAATTAGCGTGATCAAGGATCCAAAATCCTGGTTTTGGGGTGTTTCGTCGGGAAACTTGACGAAAGACACTAAATCTAGGATTATGGACCTTGATCGTGCTGATTATAATTTGATGATGATTATTACCACAAATGGCTATAATTAGTTTTCAGCTTGTCTTCATGTGTTTCGTGTATTCTCTTCGTGCGTTTGTTTGTTTATTTTCCTAGCCGTATTATTTTTATTTCATAAATATGTTTATTTTATATTAGTTAATTATCAATTATGTGTTTTTTTGTGTGTTAATTATCATGTTAATTTAGGTGTGTTAATTAGGATATACAGAATGTGGTAGTGTATTTAGGATAAATGGCCCTATTTGATATATGATGTTGAGGCCATATATGGTGCCCCAGAGATTCTCTCCACATCTTTTATATCATTAATTAATAATTCATTAACATAGTAATTAACAAAAAGATAGTTCATTAATGATTAATTGATATATAATTAAAGTAAATATAAATTAACAATTTTTAATCAATATTAATTAACCGTTAATGAAGTATCTTTTTGTTAATTACCATATTAATTGGTGATATAGAAAGTGTGTGTGGGGAAATTTGAGGGGCATGGTATAATTATCCTATAATATTTACTCGTTTTTTGCTTGCTTCATTTCATATTTGGGAAATTTTACTCGAGTCAGATTTCAACACAACACCCTATAATCTTAATTAATATAGTAATTATCACATACCATATAATTAATAACATGTGATGTATAAATGTAAAGTAATTGTGTCTCTTGTTAATTACCAAGTTCATTAAGTGTGTTAATCATGTCTCTTTATTTTCTTATGGCACTGTTATAAAGTATGAACAATATTATAATCATATGCTTTTAGTATAAATCAATGGGAAGAAATAAATATTATCATTTCACAGTTCTTGCGTCGATGAAATCGTGACTTGATTGGACGACTTATATTTTGTGAAGAGTACAAGCGCTACGACTACCATAACAAAAAGAAGCGCCTTGCAGCAAATCCTCGCAGCTTCCTGATTGATGATATTGAGTGAGGTCCCTTGACCAGATTGATTTGGCACGGTCGTGACTGGTGGTGGCTTCGGCACCACCACATAAAGAATGCCTTTATCAAATTTGGCTCGGATCGCAGTTATTTCGGTGTCCACCGAAAGTATGAAAGTCGTTCGGAAGAACGCACGGTTGTTCCCTTCCGTGCTGCACTCGCCGGTTATACTTAGACGCTTTACTGAGTCCACTCGAGCCTTCAAATCTTCTTTCTTGAATCCTTCATTCAAATCAAATCAAATGAAAATTTATTATATGCATCTAAATTACGTTTTTAAGCCACCAAATGTATCGATTCATCATAAGAAAAGTATTTTTTTTCTTTGAAATACCTGCGACATGGAGTAATAGGGTATCAAATCCCTGAGAAGGGACCCACTCGCAACGCGGATTAATCTCGATGCGATTTACGGGAGCCTGGCCTTGTGCCGTTGACATTTTGGTTGGTAGGAATTAAAGGTGTTGCTTGAATAAAGGATTGTTAGGATAGGAAAGATATATATGTCATATGAGGAGCAGAACTGGAGAAGGAATTTATTCCTTGATTTTGGCTATCAAGGATTCTTCTAAGGGGAGGCTTGTTGAAGTAGATCTACCTTGTCTACCATTTCACTCTTCTTCAATGTGAAACTTGGCTTAATAGCCTTCTTGCCTTGAGTTATTAACACAGCTTATTGCCCCTTAGCTAGGGTTATTAATGATATGAATAATATCTGAGCCTAAACAAGGATTCGCATATGTATTTGTACCCGGCAAGTCGGCAACATCAGAATCGTGTCCAGAACCGGATAGTATGATATCCGGATCCGTGTTTGGATACGAATTTAGTATGATCATTATCGAAACCGTGTCGAACCGTTGACAATCTTACTCATTACACAATATTTAGAATTACTTTTGTCATTTATATTCTGTTTTCAATTTAGAATTACTTTGTTGGAGAAACTTTTATGTATGTTTTGTTAAAAAAAAATTATCCTTCCGTAAAAAGATAAATCATTGGCACTTCTATTATATCTATCAATTTAAAAATTATCAGTCTCTTTATAAAAAACAATATTAATGTTAACCTTTAAAGGGGTGAAATTTGAAACTGCATCGTGCCACCAAAATTTATCATCCAACAGCAAAAATTATGTTTATTGAATAACAAATCTGAACGAGTGAATTAATATATATTACTTGTACCATGTTGATAACAGAAAATCATGAATATATTTTCTCTTCATGTCTTGATTGGCATCAATAGTTCCCAATTTTATTTTGGCACAGATGAACTGTTCACAGAGCTTGAAATATTATCACGGTAAGGTAGGGCTGTTAATGAACGGATCCAAACTGAGCCAAGCTCGAGCCACGAGTAAATCTCGAACAAATTTGGACTTGGCTCGAGTTCGGCTCGGTTTCAATTCAAACTGGCTTGGCTAGGATCAGATTTGAGCTGGCTCGGCTCGGCTCGGCTCGAACCGGTTTGAGATACAATTGAATGAGCTATTATCAGACGATCTTCAATCCGAATTTGAGCGAGCATCGAGCTAAAATCAGAACAAAATGAGAAAAAGCGTATCCATATGTCCAACTAAGTAAATTTTAAAAATTTGAGTACTTTCAGAAGACATGGAGTTACATGATTAATTTTATGGCTGTTTTTCAAAAGGCTGTACATGAAAGAAAATAATATCATTGATGTTTCAAGTTTAACTGAGTCCAACTAATTTTACTCTTTTTTTCTTTTTCTTTTTCTTTTCGATGAAATTGAACCATTTGTACAGTGCATTTAATCAATGCATAAATTCAAATAACAGTAAAATTAAGCCAACTCGAAGACCATATAAATAGAATTAATTTAATTTAATCAAATTAAATGTTATTTCTCACGATCTATCGATAATTTTGTACATTGATGACAAACAATACATCACACGGAGACTTCTCCGATTTTCCTTTATATAACATAGATATTACAAATCGTCAGTAACGGCAACCTTAGATACCATCAGCCTCGAAGGCGTTGTCATTCAACTTGTTGATCAACAATGCCACGCCAATGGATACCACAATCACCGAAAACGCGATCCATATTTTCTTCTTGGAACAATACATGCTTGTGCTCAAGCCTCCCATCTTCTGCTTCAACATCTCAAGCCGGCTACCAGAAATCATTTCCTCCGGTGGCGATGCTGATATGTCGCTTTCGTCACTATCTGTTGAGTCCGAGTCCTGATCCGATTCACTCGAATCCTTGCTCGTGTCTTTTGGTTCTTCTATCTTCTTCTGTTCATCGATTGCAGGATCAACTAGAGGTTCGCTTTTCTCCTCTTTCTTCTCACTGCTTGTGGGGCCACCTAATGCATCAGAAGTTGCATTAGGACTTTTGGCTGCTGGCTCATTTAGCTGAGATGCTGGCTTATCAGCTTGGGTGGTGGTGGTTTGGTCTGGAATTTTGGCAGTTGGCTCATTTAGCTGAGATGCCGGCTTCTCAGCTTGGGTGGTGGTGGTTTGGTCCGGAATTTTGGCAGTTGGCTCATTTAGCTGAGATGCCGGCTTCTCAGCTTGGGTGGTGGTGGTTTGGTCTGGAATTTTGGCAGTTGGCTCATTTAGCTGAGATGCCGGCTTCTCAGCTTGAGTGGCTGTGGTCAGATCTGGATTTGATGGTGGTTTAGGGGCAACGATTTTAGGCAAGGTGATAGCGACAAGGCCGTTTTCAAATTTGGCACGGATGCCGCTGAAGTTGCAGTTCTCGGGGCATTGATGCTCCTTGCGGAACCGAACCCACTTGTTTCCTCCTACGGGCCGCTCACCGCTAATCCTCAGCTTTCCATAATTATCAATTTGCACTTTGATTTGATCCTTCTTGAAACCTGCACATATATACATGCATCTGTATTAATAATGTAATAATACACTTGGTAAACACAACTTGAACATATATAAGATGGTAAGAAAAGGTTCCTGCAAGTTCGAGGAGGAGGGTGTCGGCTATTTCCTCTTGAAGAACGTGATGGGGAGGCACGAAATCGTCGTAAGTGCGCTGGTTGGAGAAGGATACACTTCTGGTGTCCATATTCTTCTTTGTAAATAGAACTCTGATTTTATTTGGTTTGGTTTACAAGTTCAGTTTAAAGGAATTGTTATGTTTAATTGATGATGTTGGTTAATTCTCAGGGCAATATTTATATTCCAGCAAAAAATTTAGTGGGGAATTTGAATTTGTTGTGAGGAGGGCGAGGTTATACCTTACTTTTCTCTCGTCGAAAGGGTTTAGTTGGAGCCAATGCTTCATCCGATAGGCAATGAATATTATACACGATGTCAATTCAAAGTGAAATTAATTAATAAAACAGTATTAAAATTTAATTATGTAAAAATATAATAAAAAATATTTAATATCATATGCTATTTCTAAATCTACAACTTCAAAAACAACAACAATAATCAATACATATTTACAATTTGAATAAGTTATTAATATATTTAATAAGTAAAATTTCAATCCATTAACATCATTGGATGAAGGCAGGACTGACCCATATGTAAGACCCGTGAAGCTCATGCTTCGGGTCCAAAATTTTAAGGGATCAAATTTTTTCAAAAAATATGATATATCTAGTTAAAAATAAGTATAACTAAAACATAATTACCACAAATCATAAGAAGTCTTGTAATTTATTGGTAGAACAATTATCTATCTAGTGAGATGTCATGTGTTTGAATCCCTACAAACTATAATTTTCTTTTCTTTTCGAAATACAATTAAAAGATGAGAAAAAATTAGTCTGACAAGATTTCAACCTTGTATCTATAAAAAAAAAACAAGAACTTTAACCAATAAGCCACACAATCATATAATCACATATGTAAGTTATTCTCTCTTAAAAATTAATTTAAATGATCTTTTTTAAAAATTGGCTTCGAGTCCTTAAAATGTTTGGACCGGTCTTGGATGCAGGACTCACGAGTCTTCTTCATTTATTATAAAAGAATATTTAATAAGTAAATTATTCTTTCATTTACATTAAGTTTTGAAATTTTTAATATTAAAAAACAAATATAACCTACTTATATTATATATGATTCTTGTTGGCCCGAGATCATTTGAGGGGAAATAAGTACTTTCTGGCTTAACTATTTATTAAGGTCTAACTAAAATTATTCGACATAAAATAAATATGTGCAAGTGTAAATTAGCTAAGTACACATGTTAGGCCAAAAGAAAATTTTACGAACAGTAAATAATAGGGGAGATACGATGTTATCGTATTTGTAGGGATTGATGCAGAGAGAATGAACACATGGTATTTACGAAATTCCGATTACATTTACTAACGAGATTCTCGCGTTCACAAATAGCCCTACGTCTTTGACTTTTTGGCGATCTCGTCACTAACTTGAACAAGAGTTTACAATTGCAAGAATCACTTCACACAACAAACTACGATTTCCGTAACTACAAACTAAAACTACAACGGCCAAATAGAGAATGAAATGCAAAGGGGGGGGGGGGGGGGGGGGGGGGGGGGGGGGGGCGGTGTGTCGGTCGCTTTATTTTGTGTGGTTGAACAAATAACAGCAATGTAAAGACTTGCTCGCTTCGCTCAGACCGTTGCCTTTTTTGTTTTCTTCTTTGTCTGGTCTGACGAACATGACTCAGGGAGAGGCTACCGACTCCCCTCGAGACTCAAGTAGTCTTTCGGCTGTTTCAAGATACGAAAAAAGGAGTGAGGCAATGTCAATTGAAGAAGAGACCATTAGACGAGCCCAACACACTCAAGGTTGTAATTGTTGTCCCGAAAAGAGCTATAGGGAGGAGGTTGGGAGGTGAATACGCTTATATGTGAAATTTCTAAACTTAATTAATATTATGCAACTATTTAAATATGTAAATATATGGTCACTTTTAGAGTAGATGTTGTGCTAACAAAGGTACTTGTAAGTGAATTATTATGAGTAAAGCGGTAAATAAATAAATAAATAAAGATCAAGAAACCCAACAGAAAATAAAAATAAAGAAAAATAAGAACGATAAAAAAATCCGATAAAATAAATAAAAATTACGAGTAGGGGAAAGTAAATAACGCACTTGGTGTACAATAATCTTGGTTACAAATGGATATGTAACTTACGGAATGACTCAAGCAACTATAGATGCAGCAGTTTAGATTCACACGCAAATATAGTGCGAGTCCGAGGAAATCTCAAGATCCTCAAAAGACTCAAGCAAATATACCGGAGAATAGCCTCCCCGAATATATAACGAAGTTCAGTCAGAATGATGACTATGTCTACGGAGAATAGTCTCGCCGTCACAAAACGTGACGAAGTTTCTTATAATAGTTCATATTACAATAATGACTTCCAGAACTAGCGAACTTGTGGTACCAGTTCACTCTGACAACTCAGCCACCTCATTGAATTCATTCTTCCTTTTTATAGGATAACAAAGGCATAGAGCCTTTACATGCCAAACCAGCTCTACAAAACAACGGATATAACAACTATCCAAGCAATCACATGATCTCTCTAGAACACTCTCTAGATTAAGGTTACTCCCAAATAATATTGAAATCTGGACTAGGCCTAACAATGGAGCACTCAAAATATACTCACAACAATGGTGGCTAGAGTTTCTCTCAAGAATTTAGCTCAAATGGCTAGAGTTTCCCGGTTTAAACAATCACATGATCTCTCAAGATTTTTTCTCAAAACATACTCACAACAATGTTTCCCTATTTATAGGGGGTGAGGGGACACCCTCCAGTCAAGAAATACTAAATTTGCACCCCACACAAGGCAAGAGCGTCCCCCAACGTTCAAATTTTGAAATCCTGAGAAATGGGGTTTGGATTGAAAACAAATCAACTAACTCTCCGAACGGTATTAGAAAAAATAATCATAGCGTGCGGACGCTGGGCTAAAGCGTCTGTACTGTATTAGGGCGGCTAATCAACCTTTCGGACGGTGGATCCTGGCGTCCGGACGTATAGTGTATTTTTGGACTATCTAGAGATTTTTTTTTCCAATTTTGATTTTGTGGACTGTTTTGAGATTTGGTCCACTATTTCTAGCATATGTTTAGGCTATACCAAATAGTGGTTTGAGATCGTGTGTGTCTTCAAGTCTTCTCCGAGAATCTTCACGTCTTCTTCGGTATTTTTCGATGTTGATCTTCAAGTCTTGTAAGCGCTCCCGGTTGAGTTGTCGTAATTTTCGTGGTGTTTCTCGGTGAGTCTTCTACGGGTTTGGTTCTTCGGTCTTCATCTACGGATTTCTTCGACGTATTAAACCGGGAAAGATTTTGATCTTATGTGGCTCCTAATGTGACTCTTCTTGCGTGATTTCCATGTATTTCAAGTATGTTGTTGTGCTTCATGATATGTGTATATGTTGTGTTCCTATTAATCACACTTAAATGAAAACATTAGTAGCTCAATTATTGTTTTGGATATCATCAAACAAGTCAACAATAACTAATGGAGTCGCTCGGCTTCTCGCTAATATCGCTCAAGACGCATTTAACAAATAATATCCCATGAGAGAGAGTGTTTTAAAAAATAATATTGCTTAAAAATTTGATGAATAAAATGGTTGGGAGTTCCTCACTATTTATATTGTGGGGAGGCGCTTGCAAATTCGGCATCTATCAAGTTCCATTCGAACACAACTATGAGTCTATTCGAACGGGTGTAAAGGATATACTTTTTTAAAGGACAACGACTAGATTGGTTAAAATCACGGAGATCCGGCCGAACTGGCGGTATGAGCCGTTAGAACACTTTATACAAATTTCAGATAATCATATCATACCAGTCGTTTAAGAAATATTTGATAATTAATATTATGATATGTTTGAATGCATCAAAATATTGTTGGCCCGCATAGCGTATCAAAATAATTGGTGTTGATTCGAACGGCTGGAAAATTTCTTTCGAACAGACTGTGTATTTTTTAGGGGGAATTTCTCCTATGCCCTTCTAAAAATTAAAAATAACAAATTTATCCCTCTAAAATGAACAATTACATATTTATCCCTTCTAAACTTGATTTATTTCATATTTATCAAAACTTAACAGACAAGTTAGAATTAACAGAAAAATAATTTGTTGACTAATTTACCCCTAACATTAATCCTTTTAAGAATCAAAACCCAAACTGTTAAGAATTTAACCTCAAATCCAAACCCGTTAATAATACCTCTAGATCTAAGTCTAACCCCAAACCCTAACCCGAGAAAGAGAAAGCTCAAACCTGGCGAAGCTCGAACCCGTGAACAATGACGATTGGATATCGATGGCGATTGGCGAGCTTGCGATCTCGTGTGATTTTGGCGACGTTGGCGACCTCTGGCGAAGCTGGCGAAGCTCAAACTTGTTGAAGCTGTTCTTCTCCAAACCGTGAACAATGGCGTTGGTGACTAAGCTCGCGATCTCGTGCGATTTTGGCGACGTTGCCGACTTATAGCAAAGCTGTTGAAGAAAACGACTGGATATGTTCAAGGCAATTTATGTATAAATTTCAATTTTCATTTTCTATATTTATTCTTTCAAATCTCAAAATTTATCGAAATTTTCCAGTTAGGGGTTTTCGAATAGTTCAATTGGAGGTTATCAAATAGTATTCTCACAATTTCTCCGTTAAGAATCTGACAATTTCTCCATTTCTCCATTTTCTCACAATTTATTGAAACAATATTCTCACCTAATCTCAAGACATCAAAGGAGTCGCCAAATACCTAATCTTAAGACAACAAAAGCCTCATTTGATCCATTTTATACTTCACTGTTCAGGTACTTGTCGAAACTTTCCAATTAAGGATTATTGAAATAGTTCAATTGGGGATTTTTGAAATAGTATTCTCACAATTTGAACTGTGATTTTCTCCATTTTCTCAAAATTTGAAATTATTTTTTGGGTTTAGGGCGCACCTGATCTCAAGACAGCAAAGGAGTTGCGGAATACCTGATCTTATAGAGTCGCCAAATACCTGATCCATTTTACACTTCATTGTTCAGGTACTTATCGAGAATCATTTGCTCATATTTAAATTTAGACAACAAAGTTTCAGTTTGGTCCATTCTTTGGAGGTTTAGGGTTTGCTACAACACTTCACTAGCTTTGATGACTAAATGCACCGAAGCAGACGAACTGGTCGAGCAGGGGGCACTACTGTAGCTCACACGTTTCATGATCGAGTCGGGAAAATTGTGATGTTGTAATCATGTTGTGTTGTAAAAAAAGAAATTATTATCCTTGTAGATTGTTTCATGTTCCCGTGTTGTAATGTTGTAATCGTGTTGTGTTCGAGTTAGAATTTTTTTTAGAATCATGTTGTGATCTTTGTAATCGTGTTATGATCAAGTCGGGATCGAGTTGTGAGCTTTGTAATCATGTTGTAATCATCTTTGTAATATTTGTAAGTGAGTTGGAAATTTATTTAGAATCATGTTGTGATCGATTTGTAATCATGTAGGGATCGAGTCGGGAAAGTTATTTAGAATCATTGATCGGTATCATGTTGTAATACTTGAAAACAATTTAATTATTCAAGTTAATCTAATTAAATTTATTTGTAAGTTGTTTTCATGATCTTTGTAAATTGTTACCATGATCTTGAGAGAGATTTATTTGTAATTGATGATTTTCTGTGGTAATAAACAATTTAATCAAGTTAATACGGGAAAGTTGATTTCATGATCTTTGTAAATTGTTATCGCAGTCAGTGGTAATATTGTGAGCTTCGTCGACCTCCAAATTTATTTCAAAATTGATGAATTTTACTACAATCTAGGGTTATTTCACTAAAGAGAAGAGAATGAAAGGAGAAGACTAAATGCAGTGGGCCTTATCTCAGGCTATTGCGCAAAGAAAGCTCACGAAAAAGAAAGAAGGGGAAGAGCAGGCCTTGTCTTGTCTCACAATGTTGCACAAAGAAAGCTCACGAAGAAGAAAGTCACGAGCAGGTCTTAACTTTAGTTAGTGAGGTCGATTGAGAGTCAGCCTTATCTAACGATATCACACGAAGAAGAAAGAACGGAAGAGGTCGATTCAGCGAGCGAGCAGTAGGCCTTATCTTGTGAAGAAAGAAAGCATCGCGAAGAAGGAAGGCGAGGGGAAGAGGCCTACCGGAGAGTTCACGAAGAAGAAAGAAGTAGGGGAGAAACATTGTACTGGCCTCTCCAGTTAGTATGGTGGTTTTACTTTTTGAAATAAGAGAAGGGTATTTTTGCCATCAGAATTTATGTTTGTTATTTTATTTATTTTAAAATTTTGAATACTAATTTATTTAACAGAAAGTTAACAAGAACTTAACAGCAAGGATAAATTTAATATTTATAAGTTTTAATAGGATATTTATGATACTAATTAAGTTTAGAAGGGATAAATATGTAATTGTTTATTTTAGAGGGATAAATTTGTTATTTTGAATTCTTTGAAGGATATAAAAGAAATTGCCCCTATTTTTTAAATGTGTTTTGCCTTTGGTTTGGAAACTTATTTATGCCGTTCGAACAGTTCAGGATAACGTTCGAACAGATACTGTTCCGAAACTCTTGTTTATAAAATTATGTTTTAAATATAGTTTAAAAATAATTTTAAGGTGGAAAAAAGTTTCTCGCTTGCGATAATAATTTTGATATGGAGTGAGGAAATTACTTGTATGATGACGTCTTCCTTTGAGCTCTTGATCTTCGTGAGTTTTCACCAAGCATCCATCTCATTCAATATGAGAGAGGCTAACCTACTTAATTAGGTACCAAAAATTTGGTACTTAATGTTTTTTAACCATTGAATTTACATTGAGATTTGTGCATTTAATGATGTGCACAAAATTTCATGATCATCATGAAAAAATACAAATCTCAATGCAAATCCAATGGTTAAAAAACATTAAGTACGATTCATGAAGCCCGGTCCGACCCTAATATAACAATTATTAGGTATCGGTGTCACTACCGAGCCCCGCGCAGCGGATTGTGAGGCCTGGTCCGACCCGATCCCGAGGACCACGTCGCCGATTCGAAAGTACGAATCATGAACTACGTGCAACTACCTATGAATATAATAATTATTGACATAGATTCATACCACGTGAAATTGATCACATAAACGGGTTGACTACGTAGTTGCTTTGCTTGCTTCGATCCGGTAACACGCACGTCCCACGCCCGCGCGATTCGACACCTTGCTCGAAGTTCCTTTTGTCGTATACAATCGGATATGATCCGATTCGTCTCCGACCTTGCTCGACTTTGCTCTCGATTGATCACACCAGAAAATCTCACGTGAGATTTCTCTACTCGTATCCACCTCGAGCTATATGTCTTTCGGTTGCGGCAAATGTTGGGAATCATCCCGTCCCCGGGCCCGTGCAGCGGATATGAAGGCCCGGTCCGGTTCCCAAATCCCGAGATCACGCTTCGATATCGAGGGTTCGATGCAAAGTAGGATAGACGATTACCAGCGTGAAATTGATCACGCACGACGGGTTGATCGCTTGCATCCTTCTCTTCTTCGGTGTCACGTTGGTGACTATCCCGTGCGTCCCATACCACATGTCTCCCACCATCTTGACACGCCTCCAGTTGTCTTCGTGCGTCCCATGTCCACATGTTTCCACATCCTTTCGCTCCTTTACTTCTCTGGTTTGATCACAAACGAAGAACCACAAGTGCCGCTCCTCTATCTGTATCCATCGTGAGTCGTAGCACCTCGGTCGCGGATGCACCTGCCTAAACGATGCACCGCGAACTTGCATGACCGCATTTGCTTCTCTAGACGGAGAAAACATTTTTTCTCTTCGCACTCTTTCAACACGTGATAAGAGTCTCTTTAATTTCTGGACTGAATTAGACTTCAATTGACTGAATAGTCTGATTTTAAAGAGAGAGAGAGAGAGAGAGAGAGAGAGAGAGAGAGAGAGAGAGAGAGAGAGAGAGAGAGAGAGAGAGAGAGAGAGAGAGACATCCTATTTATACTAAAATAGGATAAGGATTGGGTGAAAGGTTGTGTATATCCAATATACACTTCCAGCATGAGGTTAGTTGGAACGTACCACAAGGTTTGTTGGAACGAACCATATTCTGCCTCATTTCTGTGTTAATTCCAAATTACATTCCTAGTAGTCCGTTCGAACGAACACCAAGGTTAGTTCGAACGAACCACTCCCTGGAATGAATATGTATAAAACCATTTTATACTCGTAGCGGTCCATTCGAACGGATCCCATGGTTAGTTCGAACGAACCACTCTTTGGAACTTAACTTTGCACAATCCTATTATGCATTTAATCAACCCATGAACATTCATGTTCATATATCCTTATATGTACACTTTTACGGTTGTTCCGAAACTGTATTTCTTTCAGTCTCCCACTCAATTTCAGATCTACCTAAAATGTACTCATGCATATCCAATATACACGATCATAGAGAATATAGCCCGCATATCAAATACGCTAAGCCATGCACATCCTATGTGCCAATACTTGCAATCAAGCCCGACATAGTACGACTCGTTGTGTGACCGTGTAGGTTCGTTTAACGATGGCAGTAGGCTGTTTCCAAGGCACTACAAGCCCATGAGCGGGATCTAGTCACTCCATCATGGCTACCCATGTTAACACGAAAAATGATTGTGATCATTGTGCCTATCTCGAAAAGCGGTTATTAGTTCTTTTGTTAGCGATATCCGTTAATCAAAAGACATGGTTATAGTCATCCTTATATTTTGATTAACTATAATTATTCCTCGATTCCGAATTGAGTTAACAATTTCAATCGATATTAACCATTAATATCATTGACTATGGCCGTAGTTTTCGTTAATCAATTCATCGAGCGGCCTAAGAGATATCTCTTCCTTTCGGAATAAACAATTCCTATCTTGAAGACTCATATTGAATTCCGTGTTTCGGACAATGCCCAATGATGACCGTTTTAGCCCCTTGTTACAGCAGGCGTAAGGTCATATCAAAGCATTGTGTTACGCACGTAACGCAATCAATGGTCCCCTCAAGTGTTAAGAACCTAATACCCTACTCGTCGCGAGTCCATCTATAATGACTAAAACATGTCATGGTCTCGCGGCTTTGGTCATATCCAATACATGTAACCTAACATATATCTACGTTCCCGATTCGACAAGCACCTTGTCCCATGATTAGCAAAACATAATCATCTCCTCAGCTAACGTACTAGTGTACGCGTTCAGTCTATTCCATTGTAATAGAAATGCTTCTCTCTTAAGCAAACTGACCCGCGACTAGGGATGTTTAGAAATGAAACTTTAGGTGTGACGGTTTTGCTGCACATAATCATCAATTATGCCGACGTCCACACAAGCTCAAATCAGGGTTCATGTAAAAATCATATTACACAACCCGCACACAGTTTTCATATAAGGTGAATGCATATTAATTTAAGTAAGCAAATTTTTTAAAGGGATGCAATCATATGGATTAAGTATTTGGGTGATACAACGTTTACCTATGGGTATCTCCATACCCATAACCTGCGAGGACTATCGTATTAGATAACTACACTCTACTCTTTTCTTCCTCCTCTAGGTATCTCCATACTCATAGTCATCGCATGACAGTCACGCACGACTAAAGAGAGCGGTTTTGTAAACGAGTCCGCACGTTGCTGCTAGTGTTAATCTTCATAAGGTTTGGAACATTTCCAATACCTATGATCACATCTTTTCATAAAATTTCATGGATCAAATGAAATTTTTTTAGTATTGGCTAGAAGTGGTTGTGACCTCGGCATTTTTGGCTTGTACTATTGCGTTTCACGCAATACACAACCGTAAATCCGATAACTCGTGACTACTCGAGTTTGGTCATGTATCCTTGATCCATACCGCTTCCTTTTGCGATTAATAACAGCAATATACTCGCCTCCGTAAATAGAATCATAAACTATTGGTCATGTGGAACCTTTCCACATAACCTTGTTTTCCTTTAAGCAAAACATGTACATACTTTGTGATCGAAAGTCGTGCTACATATTTGGACGTGCTAAATATTTGGAAACTGCCATTGTTATAACTCTTTATAACCAACACGTCCTCCACACCATTATAGATAAAATAAAATCCTTAATTCTTTTGCAAAGTATTCAAGGATAAACTTCACCGCTATCAATACAAATCCCGATGGATTTAGTTATACATAACCATTATGTATATATCCGTACAACCATTATACACACACAAGAGTTTGTTTCGCGTAATCACATTTCATTCAAACTCGTGTGATTTCCTTGGATTTCATCGACGATAAATTAGACGCTTCATATGTACGACGTACAGCCACATACATATCATGACAGATATAATAGATTCTCACATCAAATGTAAAGCATCATATCATTTCTATTTTTGCCCTGCTTGATGTCTCACATCAAGCCACAAAAAATTTCTGCCATTCGACATTTCAATTTAACTCCTCCAAGGAGTTATATGTTGAAAATCATTTTTAACAATATGTCGATATACGTGCTATAATATAGAACGAGGAACTTCTTAGATCTATCCTTTGTCGTTACAAGAAATATAACGCGGCTCCCACTAAACTTCATGTGTACACAAAGTTTTCATTCGTTCCGACAATGTTATAACAGTTTATGACTTCGTCATAAAACGAATATTCCAATTCTGAGAAGCTTTTTCTAATTCATCATATGGATTGATAAAGCGTGCATATCATATCCCCGATTCTTATGAATGAACAAAACCGTAAGGTTGTGTCAAGTACACATCCTTTCATAAAATTCTGTGAAGAAATTCGGTTTTGATATCCATTTTGCCACATCACATAGTCATAATACGCGACCATAGCAAGCAGAATTTCGAGAATGTGAAAGCATGGCAACATGCGAAAACGTTTCTTCATAGTCCGACTATGAAATACTTGAAACTCTTCGCTATGAGCCTCGCTTTGCATATATGCAAATTCCTATCCATGTAAGTTCTTCACATTGAAAACCCATTCACATTTCACGGGTCTAACCCGAAAAGTGATGAAATCAAGTTCCAAACTTGATAACTTGCATGGATTGAATCTCAGATTTCATGACACCATGCCATGTGGAATCGTTACTTCTCATAGCATCCTTGTAGGATATCGAATCATCATATGATTTCGATCTATCATCATTAGCCATGATAAATCCGTATTTATCGGCTTATGATATAGCCTACTTGATCTATGAAAAATTCCTTTCTGTGTTGGACTTGCGTTCATCAACTCTTGATGAAGTGATCATGTCAACTTTCATCGGCACAATGTTCATTTTCAGATCTTGAACTCTTTCGAGATTTATTCTACTCCCACTAGCCCGCATAGAGATAAATGGCATCTGAAGGAAATACAGTTACAGATCAACTAGTAGATTGTACACATGACGGTAGATGAACATACGTGTTCATCGGAACGATTGGATGCATAATAAGATTATGCATATATCACTGAAATTGCATAATCCGTCATGACGCACCATGTTGTGCGTTGTGAAGCACAGTAATGTATTTCTACATATGCCAATCTGTGAGTATACCATCATGACGCATAAGACTGTGCGTCATGACGGTGGTGCGTCGTGACAGACAGTGCAATAACTGTTAGATCTAGTACTCGTGACTCTTGCGTCAGGACGCACCATATCGTGCGTCGTGACGCATGGTGATCCAAATTCCAGATTTTCAGTTTTGATACTCATTAATACCCATTAATTCAGATTTTATTATAAGATCTGAAACCTTCTCTTCTCTCTCTAATCAACCATTCATAATAAAGATTTGTTCTTGTGAGACAAGAAAAGAGAGAAAGAAAGGAGATTGGATCTTGAGCAAGTTTGTGGGAATTATAGGGGAATTCGCCGCAACCGAAAGACGAAAGCTCGAGGTGGATACGAGTAGAGGAATCTCAACTGAGATTCTCTGTTGTGATCAATCGAGAGCAAGGTCGAGCAAGGTCGGAGACGAACCGGAGCAATTCCGGTTGTATACGACAAAGGAGCTTCGAATTAGGTGTCGAATCGCGCGGGCGTGGGACGTGCGTGTCGCCGGAATCGAAGCAAGCAAACAAGCAAGCAACTAATTGAACAACCCGTCTCCGTGATCAATTTCACGTGGTATGTTTCTATGTATATAATAGTTATATTCATAGGTAGTTGCATGTAGTTTAGGATTCGTACGTTCGAGTCGTCGACGTGGTCCTCGGGATCGGGTCGGACCGGGCCTCTCAATCCGCTGCGCGGGGCTTAGTAGTGACGCCGATACCCAACAGCATCAAGTTCCAAACTTGTGCGCATTATGTCCTCCTCCAAGAAGGCATCTCTTCGAGCCACGAAAATCTCATTTTCGTCGGGACGTTAGAACTAATACCCTTTAGTTTTCTTAAGGATATATGATAAATGAACAATTTTCAGATTTGGGATTGAGTTTAACCGAAATAAATTTCGAAATATACTCACATCCTCAAATCCGCACAAATGACAACTTCGGAACCATTCCGATCCACATCTCATATGGCGTCTTTTGTACCGATTAGAAGGTTTATGGTCCATATCTTATATGCAACCATTCATTAGTGCCGCTGTCTCAAGGGCGTATCCCCAAAACATTTTTGGGAGATCCGTTTAACTTATCATTTATCGAACCATGTCTGACATGCGTTCATTTCCTTTTTTCAAATCAGTGTTGTAAAAAACGGTGTAAAACGGTAAAAAAACGGTGAAAAACGGTGAAACGGTGGCAAACCGTTTCGTTTTCTGCAAAACGGTTGAACAAAACGGTCCACCGTTTTTTTATCGTTTTTTACCGTTTTTTTTCTTCTGAAAAACGTTTTGCAACCGTTTTACATACCGTTTTTTGCATAAAAATTTTGGGCTAATTTTTTTTTTGGCTTTCTTTTCTTGGCCTGACATCAGAAGTTGTGCTTTCTTTTGCTGAATTTGTGTTTTTTTGCTGAATTCGTGCTGTTTTGGATAAATTCGTGCTGAATTTGCTGAATTTGTGTTGTTTTGGATGAATTTGTGCTGTTTTTGTGTTGATTTGGTGTTGTTTTTGTGCTGATTTTGACTAATTTGTACTGATTTTGTCTAATTTATGCTGATTTGGTGCTGTTTTTATGCTGATTTTGCGTAACTCGTGATGTTTTTATTTGAGATGATATTTTTGATGATATTTATTGTATTTTGTTGTATTTTGATGATATTTTAATGTATTATGACTTAACCGTTTTTAACTGTTTTTAACCGTTTTACGGGTAAAACACTAAAACGGTGCCGGACCGTTCGGTACCGTTTTCCGTCTTTTACAACACTGTTTCGAATACATCTCAATGTTCCGAAATGAAGATAATCGTGAAACGATTCCACAATCATAAATGATCATCAATACTCATAACTCAAATATCGCCTCTTCGATCCTATCGAAGTGCGTAGCTCAAATACTCGCCTCCTCGATCCTATCAAAGGGCTTTGATTTTCTTGCTAAGTCGATTTTGTATTTTGTTTTTGAAACTCTTTGAACCTTTCAAAAGTCTCCGCTTCGGCACGCATCAAACATATATTACCGTATCTACTTTAACCGTCCGTATACGTAACAAAATATCGATAGCCTCCTTTGCCTCGGAATTTATCGGATCTTTTACATCTTAATGTAATTTCCAATAATTTGTTGGATCTTTCTCCAACATTTGGAGAATGACGCCCTTTGCCGTCTTGCCTAATAAATAAGTATCGCATTAATCAATCGAATCTAATTTGGATGATTCTAGCAATCCATCATATGGAATCTAGATACGTGTATCTCGTTTATATGGCCAAGACGACAACGCCAAAAGAAGCAATCAACTTCTAGGTTTAATCCTCCTCGGATTTCACCGTTCTTTGAGTCATTAGTTTGGACAACTCCTTGTCCGAACTTTCTGTTTGGAAAACATTTTCCAAAAATACCCTTAGACATTTATTTCTTTTGATCCCGCCTTTGAATTACAAGGACATCCACGCATCTCTATGCTTTGGATTCCCCGGATACTCCAAGCATCTCCTATTCAAATTTACATCGCATCTCATGCAACTCCGGGATCGACTTATCTATCGAATGCATATGATATTAGGTCACGAAGATCAAATCTCGTACCATCAACACACGAGTGTTAATCAAAGACCCATGAGGCGTCTCAAAATTAACCTACTCTTTGAGCCGCATTGAACCATTCAACACGCTCTAGCTCTTGAAACTATTTCTTGAGTGTTCGTTTTACTTTCATATACACCCGAATTCTCAAAACAATCTTGAGAAATTTGCGTCTATACATGCCACCACAAGGCACGTAATATCGTTCGATTTCTTCTTAAAGTTTATCGAACCCGGCTTTCTCTAAAGCCAAAGCCTCGAGCCATGAATCTACCATTTTCGTGTCCAACACGTTCCTTTAAGTCTAAGAACTATTCTTTGACTATCAAGGTTAATTACGGTAATTCCGGCCCAAAAGCCATCGATCATATCGATCTCATCGATATATTTGGTGTTGCTAGAAAACATAATTCTAAACGGATGATGAAGATTAAGCTCCTAACCGTGTGTACTTAATCTATATGCTTATATGATGATTATATGAAAGTGTCATTTTATAGAATCGGTAACCCTCATACCGATACGGGACTCCAAGTTCATAACACCCAAGACCCATATATCACGATCCTCCCACAAGTTGCTTTGGCAGACGGGTGGGATCTCGCTATTTAGGTAGGATTATATCCAATCGCATCCAATGCGACTCTTGAACCTTGATAGGATTTCGGTGATGGATCGTATAATATACAATCTCATTTCCGTGTGTGCATCCTATCTATGTCCCGAACTCCAATCAAGTCGGGTTTGGCCTTAATCCTTATTTGGCTTGAACGGTTACGTCACAACCATACTCATCGTATCGTTCAAATAAACTACTAATAAGTCGGTTTTGGCCTTAACCCTTATCAGTCCTTATTTAATGCTTGCCATCCCGTCGATAGCTACAATAACCCATGTCGGTTTTGGCCTTAACCTATGTGAGACGTAATACCGAACATAGTGGTTGTGAATATGAAAGACATTTCCATGACTTAAATAATATGAGGGATCATGCCAATGCATGTTGAATTTTGACATAATCTAATTATATCAATATCACAAGATTTTATTGATTATTAACATTTAATAATCATTTTATATGCAAGTATGAATGATGCTGATTTTATCGATATAAAGAACTCAAAATTTCGAGCTTCGTAGCCAAAGTTATCGCGAAAACAAAAACAGCATCCAGAGGGGGGGTCCGTTATAACGGACTGTCCCATCCGTTGTAACGCATAGGCCCCTGGGCGCGAGAAAACCTTGCCCGGGGCGCCAAAAACTGCCTCCGGGGCGGCAGAAATGCTGATTTTCTGCAGATTTCGCCGTTTCTTTCGTTTTTGCTCGTTTTCAAAACGATAAATCATGAAACCTTTTCACGATCATTCCTAGATACTCTCAATCAACTTTTGATTGATCTCTAATGAATTCCACTTGTGATTTTAACAAAATTGACGTTCTAAATATCTAGCATCATGCAAACGGGTACGAACTTTGATAACCCGTGCGTATATCGAATATACGACTATGATTCGACCCTCGAATCTCAGCGCTTGCTCTGATACCACTGAAGGAAATTATCCGGCATCATATTATTACTTTTACGGTTGTTCCGAAACTGTATTTTTTTCAGCAAATTCCCCTAAAATTTGCTACAAACTTGCTCAAAATTCTCACAATCTCCAATGGAGCTCTCTCTCAACTTATCTCACAAGTTTTCTCTTTTTTCTAGATCTGTAGAATGGGCAGAGAGAGAGAAACAAATTACTCAGATCTTATAATCAAAACCTCCATTAATAGGGTATTAATGAGTATCAAAACTGCTAATTCAGAATTTGGATCACGTGCGTCATGACGCACGAGTCACGAGTACTAGATTTAGCCGTTACAATTGTGTTCCGTCATGACGAACATGACTGTGCGTCATGACGCACCACCGTCATGACGCTCTGGATGGTGCGTCACGATGGTATAATCACATATTGGCCTACACATAAATACATTACTGTGCGTCATGACGGACCAGATGGTGCATCATGTCGGACTATGTAATTTCTGTCAGATTTGCATAATCTTATAATGCATCCAATCATTCCGACGAACGCGTACGTTCATCTACCCTCATTTGTACAATCTACTAGTTGATCTGTAACTGTATTTCCTTCATTTAGATGATCCATTGTCAATTCATGTGATACATCATACTTAATTAACATGTATTTTTTTTATTCCGATGTATTTTAATCAATCAAATCAAGGTAATTAGCAATATGATTAGCAAAAATTATATTATTCTACAGTGAATTAACAGTTAATTTCAAATGAACATCGGCCATTAAAGCAAATTAACAGTCAATTTCAGCGAAAAACAACCAATTTCAGCCAAAAAACAATTGATTTCAGCTAAAACCTTATATTTATGCAGAAACGGTCAATTTCAGCCAAAAACGGCCAATTCAGCAAAAACTGTCGATTTCAACGAAAAAACAATCAATCTAAGTAAAAAAACACTCGATTTCAGTGGAAAACAGTCCATTTCAGCAAAAAAAAAGTCAATTTCAGTCAAAAACTGTCATTTTAGTAAAACAAATAGTTAAAGACAATGATTTCGATGCCCCCATAACTCCTAAAAATCACAACAACAAAAAATCGAATGAAAAATCGAAGCAAAAAACCAAAAACAGTCAAAAACAACGATTTGCGATTGGGAATGAGAGAGAGAGGAGAGAGAAACTTAGTGTTTGGGGTATATATAGAAATCCAGATTTGTACCTATCAATCCGCCATGCTAGTCAATCCGTCGGGCCATTTAAATGGATCCGAATTTTTTTTTTACATAAGATTTTTAAAACTACAAACCAATTGATCCATTATGTCATGCTGATGTCTTGATGGATGTTATTTTGATTCATGGGGCACTATATCAAACCCCATAAATATACATCACAATCATAAAGAATTCCTAAAACTTCCAACTAGATTGACGCACTAATTAAAATTATCACAATTCATCCAACCATTTGACCATTTAGAAAGATTCAAAAATGAATATTATAATTTCATGTTGTACATGAATAAAAGATAATATAATTTATGCTTCAATCTTAAGTGATTGATGAAATTGAACTACTTAATGGCATGCAAGTAGTGATAACACATTAAAATGGAAGGCTTTGAACGTAATTGAAGGTGTCTTATTCATAATTCTGACTTGAGCGACTGTCAACTTCTCGATTGAAGAAGTGCTTTGGTTAAGGACATAGATATAGTTATCATTATAGGCGTCATATGCTCCGTTTCTTTGATAAACATATCGTTGACGGTCAAGTTCAATGATTGTTAAGTAGAGAGAGATATATTGTTGGCGGTCAAGTATACGTGTCGAGCGGTAGATAAACGTAGGCAAATCATCACGGATATGGATCTGAATAGAAAGATGAGGAGACAAAAATAGCTAGGACATGAGTTGTGAATAATAATAGGTTTCAAGGTCAGTCACGTCAAGCTAGTAGCACTGTATAGTTGGAACATATAAACTGGACATGTAGGGGCCGTTCGGCAACACGTGGAATAGAAGAATAATGGAAGAGCGACTAGTCAACAATTCCATTTTATTCCAAGTATGTTCGGCATGTTAATGAAAGAAGAAAATTGAATAAACTAATACAAAAAATATCAATGACCAAAATACCCTTATATTAGTTTTAACTGATTATATATACTTTCCCATTTACATAAAAAGAAAAACAAATAAAATAAATATAAATAATATATTTCAAATAATCAAATTGATATTGAAGACACATATCATACACACAACTCACAAGCTTTACTAAATAGAAAGATAACAAAATTATTTCAAAACTCAAAATAAAGTAATAATAAAATGAGTAAATGATCATTCCAAAAGACACATAATAGAAGAATGGGATTGATATAACAGATTGATATTGAACCATCGAGTATAAACAAACAAAAATAAAACGTCGGTACCACAAACTGGTACCAGACCAAAAAAACCCATAAGATGCATTCTAAGAAATTTTGGAGAGGCTTGATACATTTGTAACATTCCTACATAAAAAATTTAAATAGAAACTCAATTAACAAATCAATTGAATCGAGTAGACCAAAAAAATAGTAGACTAATTGAACACTCACCACATAGGGTATTCAATGGATTAGAGGCAGCATTACCCCGAGCCTAAAATTAGGATATACCAAACCAAGTTAGATTTAAATCATTACAAGGTAAAAAAATCAAAATTACCATCTTTGTTCAATTCGTTCTTCGTAATTATTCTCCCCTTCCTATGATTCAGTCCCAATTGGGGAAATTCCTTGCTCAGGTCGTAAGTCAGGAAAGCGATGTTCCACGCGAGTAATTATTTCTAAATATTTGATCAGATCTACTGGCTCAAAATGAGATGAGCCCAAAACCCTAATAACTAATAAGAGATCATTACACTATTTTCAGAGAATAAAATTGAATGGTTCAAATAAATTCAGACACTACTTGGAAGAATTAAATTGAAAAAAACACTGAAAATTTGACTATCAATAACAAACCTTAACTCTGTAGCATCGCTTGCTTCATAAGCCTTTATCCAATCGAGATCTAGTGACAAAAGAGCAAAGATTTGTGACCAAAATATCATCCGACCTAGATATCTTTTTTTTTCATAACCAATTTTTCTTACGGCAAAATGGATCTCTTTGGAAATAGAAATACGAATCCAGACTTTTTCATATCTCAAACTCGTGATTTCAAGAAAGGGTTGTCGGAAATATGCCGGAGAAAGCAGGCGATTTTATCTCGGCCATGGAGCAAGAGAAAGAAGAAAGAAGGAAAGAGGGGCTGTGAAAAAATGTTTTGATTTGCCACGTAAGCATTAGTTGGAATAAGAAGGGGTATTTTCGTCTCAAAATTGTGCTTCTTCCATGGAATAAGACAATTCCATCACCCCCTTGGAAGAAAAAATATTCCATAAATCCATGCTTATTCCATTTACTTCTACCTCTGTTCGGCTGGAATTAACCATCTATTCCACTATTCCGTTCTTCTTCCAGGTAGCCGAACAGCTACGTAAGGTGTAACGAGTTTTTATTTTTATAATAAATGAGGAAGATTCATATGTTTTTCATTCATTTGATGTCAATATAGATTGAATTCAGAAACTCTCATAATATATGTTTTTTTTGTCTTACACTTAACCAACCGGACCCATTGACAAGATGTAACGAGTTAAGTGTGAGAAAGTCAAAGAATAACACCAAAGAAGGAGCATCCCAATCCGGTGCATTTAATTAATGCATAAACTCAAACAAAAATTAAATTAAGCGAACTCGAAAGATCATATAAGTAGAATAAAGGCAGATTACTGTTTATACACAGGTTTTTTAAAATAATCCCGAAAATACACACGTCTGGAACTTAATTCCAAAAATACACAAAGGCGGACTTTGTAACTCCGCCAAAATATAAAAATGGCGGCATCCGTAACTCCGCCAATTTTTAAGCACTTAATACCTCACCAAACCTGTTATCGGGAATTTAACGAAATTAAATATTTGGCGGCATCTCAAACTCCACCACTGCACAAATTGGCGGCATCTCAAACTCCGCCAATTTTCCCACGCCTATGCAGTGCTGTTTCTTCCCTCTCCCTCCTGATTTCGCCATTTTTGTTCCCCCTCTCTCTCCCGAATCTTCCTCTCTCTCTCTCGCCGATTTGGAGTAAGGTATGGTATTTTCATTTTTTTTTTGTTCTAAAATATTGCTAAAATTTGGTATTATGTATTATATAACTATTGTATGTTTCAATTTTGATTTTTTAGAATCGATTTGTGCGATTTGGAGTTAGGATTTCGTTTGCGATTTAGTAAGGTAAATTTTTCTCTAAAATTAGAGTTTTAAGATTGTTTAGGATTTCGAATTTCGAATTTCGTTTGCTTTTTAAATTGGATTTAGGGTTTCTAATTTAGGTTTTAAGATTGTTTAGGAAAATATTTTTTTTTAGGGTTTGTAATTTAGGTGTTAAATTGGATTTTTTCTAGTTTGGATGAAAAAAAGATTAAATAATATTTTTTTATCCAACATAAAATAATACATTGTTAAAATTTGTTTTGAAATTAGTAATAATAGTAATAATAAAGTAATGCATAATTAAAATTCATTTAGAAATTAAAATGTATTTAGCAAATACGCCCTTAGGGTTTAGGGTTAGGATTTTTTAGGATTTAGGATGTAAGAATTAGAGTTTAGGATATAGGATTTTAAGTTTAGGGATTTTGGGTTTAGTGTATAGGGTTTAGGTTTTAGTTTAGGTTTAAGGTTTTGGATGTAATGCTTAGGGTTAAGGGTTTTCATCAATTAAAAAAGAAATATTGAATTTGAAATGATTTAATTGTGGAACACAAAACGCAGCGATCAAATGGAAGACGGGTCCTTCGTGATTTATTGGCACGGCAATATCAATAGTGTTGCCGATAGTATATCCCGTTACGAAGGTGGTCGAAATATGTTAATGAATTTGCCTTACGGAAGTTCATTTCAGGATTTGGTAAACTTGGTTTACAATTGCACCCAAATCAATCGTGAAATGTATGATTTGATTTTGAAAACAAATTGGCAAATTCAATTAGGAATTTGGGATGTTGTGGAAATAAATGGGGATTCAAGTCTCGTAATGATGATGGAAACCAATACTGGAAATTATAAACAATTGTTTATCGAGACAAGACCTAAATACAATCCATACCAAAATAATGCTCCTTTTGGATACAATTATGCGGGCCATTCTTCAGATTCGGGTTATGATTCCAGATATCATTCCGGACATATTGGATCATCGCAACAGAACGATAATAAAGAAGAACAAGAAGAATATGATGATAATGAAGAAGAAGATGAATTAGAAGAGGAATATAGTAGTGAACACAATGTAGCAGAAATAGATATCGATCATGTGGTGCATGCATCGAGTGGAAGAGGAGAATGGGTAAATTCAATGAACATGGGGGAAGAAATGCCTGATATATTTAGAGATGATGAATGGGTAAATTTAATGATAGCTGATGATGGGGGTGAAGAAACAAATGAGAGCAATGATTTGCCCGGTGACAAATCATGGCTTGGACTTATGTTTGAAACGAAAGAAGGATTGAAACATGAAGTTAGGCAATGGTCCATAAAAAATTACGTAGAGTTTCGTGTGCAAAGAAGTACGAAAAACGAATACCAGATATGTTGCGTTAAAGACGATTGCCCGTGGAGGCTTCGTGCAATAATACCTAAATTCGCTACATATTGGAAAATCAGTAAATTCACAGGAGGATACCAGTGCGTTAATTCGGGTGTTGCCTCCCATAATCGCCAACTGAATGCCAAACACATTTCTAGTTTGATTCTGCCTTCTTTACGCGAAGATTTAACTATCGATCCGATTAATATAAAAGAATTAGTTTTTTCCAAATATCATATAGAAATTAGTTATCGTACCGCATGGGATGCTCGGTGCGATGCGATAGCCCTTATTTATGGAAAATGGGAGGATTCATACGCCGATTTGCCGGCTTATATGAAGATGCTACAAATGCGAGATGACAAAACGATTGTAGATTTCGAATACGGTAACGGTCGTCGGGGTAAAGTACATTTCGAACGGATGTTTTGGGCTCTCGGTGCCTCAATAGAAGGTTTCAAACATTGTCGTCCAGTCTTGAGTATTGATGGTACTCATTTGCAAGGTACTTTTTTGGGAACCCTTCTAATAGCCACTGGAATAGATGCAAATAAAGGAATATTTCCGGTACAGTTTGCAGTTGTAGAGAGTGAAAATATTTCCTCTTGGCAATGGTTCCTTGTCCGCCTTAAAGAAAATGTTACTAAAAATATCCCCATGTGTATTGTTACCGATAGGTGGACGGGACACAGACTGGTAATACAACAAATTTATTCTAGTTCAGACGGTCATGCGTTGCGATATTGCATTCGTCATGTCCAACAGAATATAGTTCGAAGGTTTGGAAATCAGGCGTTGGGGGGATTGTTTTGGACAGCGGCCACTCAACGAACTACCGATGGATGCGATGCGATACTGGAACGAATGAAAATAATGAAACCAGAAGTCATTGATTACTTGGATAGTACTGTTGGTCAAAAAAATTTATGGGCAGTATCTCACGACGGTGGTCGCCGATTGGGTATTACGACAACTAATATTTCTGAGTGTTTCAATGGTGTTTTGAAAGGTGCACGCGGATTACCGATTCGTTCATTGGTAGCTCAAATTTGTGGTCGGTTGAATACCTATTTTTTCGCGCGGCGTACCGAAGGGGAAAATTGTCGTACTCGTTTTGGTTCTAGAATTGAAGAAATGATTTATGCAAGAGGTACGGATAGTAGAAATATGAATGTCATACAACACTCGCTTGTATTGTTCGGTGTTACCAGATATGATTTCAATCGTTGCGAGACCTTAACTTTTGAAGTTCGTTTGCCCCAAGCCCGAACACGATACAATCGTGGTGAGAACTTAAATTGTATCTGCTCGTGTGGAATCCCCCAATTGGAAGGACTTGTTTGCTCTCATGTTATTGCGGTATGTCGTAAAGTTAATAAAAGTCATTACGATATGTGTCATGATTTCTATCGTATTGACGCTTTCAAAAAAACTTACGAACAAATCTTACCGGTTATCCTGGACCATCGTTATTGGCCTCGTGTGCGAGGACCGATATTACTTCCACCAGAGGACGTGAGAAGGCCACCTGGGCGTCCTAAGAAAAAACGAGACCAAACCGAGATGGACCCACAAGGGAGGAAAGGCAACACGTGCAGTTATTGCAAGGCTCGAGAGCATACCGTACGTACTTGTGTGGAACATCGTGCCGTTCAACTACCTCGAGTTGATTAGTGTTGAATTAATTTTTATTTTATTTGTATTTTTATTGAGATGTTAAATTTGTGAAACTTGTACAGGATTATATGGCTTGGTTTTGGAGAATTACGCGACGGTGAATTTTGAACTCCATTGATCCACCTAATGCGAGGTTTCGAGCTAGTGGCCCGGTCGTGCGATCCATGGTATAATAACAATTAGTTGTATATTATTTTAGACATTTTATTTAAGTTTGAACTTTCAGGTCGAGGAGCTACGTTTAGACATCCATCGAGCTAGACAGAATCAGGCTTGTAGCTCGAATTGTTGTGCCGGACACACGTTGGATCAGATGGCCAGTAGGATGACTTTGCTACTCGACACATTGTCCTTGAATTATCCACCTTCGCCACCCCGTCGACAAGAACATCCATCTCAGCATGAGTCCCAACCACCTCTGCACTTTGGGACGCAACCCGAGTTCAACCCATGGAACGAGGTATTCCAGCCACCGAATTCCGATTACGTGTGCACCACTCGCCCTAATTATACATCGGCTACTGAGTTGATGGATTTCATGAATATGACTAATCCATATGGTGAGGGCGGTTCTTCTCGGAACCAGTATGAATTCTTCGACTCCACTCAGAATGCTCCGAGAGATGATTTTTAGTTTTTTTTTTTGTTATGATTATGTTTGTTTGTTCGAGATTATGTTTCATGTATGCATGTTTGTTTGTTTGTTTAGGAATGTGATATTGTGATTGTGATGATTGTGATTGTGATGTTTAGATGATTTTGATGATATTACTATGGTTATATTTAAATGATTGTCTTTACTACTAAAATAGGAAATACGTTACTTCTACATGACATTAAAAATAAGAAATATGTTACTACTAAAATAGAAAATACATTACTAGTACATGAAATTAAAAATAGGAAAATACATTACTAGTACGTGAAATTAAAAATAGGAAATACATTACTACTAAAATAGTACATATATCTAATTAATTTCTTGGATAGTAAAAAAAAGTTGTTACTACATTTCCTCCACAATCGATATATCTCTTCACTATGTTCCCATGTACATCACCAAATTGTCTAATTGGTATGTACGCAGGTTTGATATATAGCCATTTGGATACCATCTGCTTGAACGCGTCGTGATTTGTATGCGCAGGCATAATCTTCCTTTTCGGATTAACTCCTCTTTGATATCATAAATCGATATATAAATCACCCAAAGTGCATTCCTTATACATGAAGTCGTACATTTCCTTTACAATTCTTTCCCAACGTATTCTACAATATTCCCAAAAAATTTCGATGCACTCCAGATTTGTAACCTCAAGTGGCCACTTGTAACGTTTCTAATTAACGAAAAAACACACATAAGCAAAATAATTAATTTTTTAAAGGTTACAAATTAAATTTCAAATAACTTACACGAAATTCATCAAAAACTCTAACTCGTGCTTTGGGGCACCATCCGCTATCCCAATTAAGCCATCCTTCGTTATTTTGGGCTAAAATAATGTACATGTCATGATGTATGAATAACGATTCATCGCATTTTTTCCCCAAATATCGAATATCGTACATATGACACTCAATAACGGGCTTATCTTTGTGGTGAACCGGAGGAGATAAGACATGTCTTTTATCAAAAAATGTCTCCTTCAACTCAATATCCTACCATTCTTTTTTGACAGGAGCAGAAGATGAAGAAGCCATTAAATAATAAAACTTGAAAAAAGAAGAAGAGAAGGATGATGATTTTTTGGTTTTTGAAAAAATGAGAAGAAGATGAAGATATTAATAGGACTGAAAAAATGATACTTTCCTTTTCAAAAATGGAGAGAGGGAAGCTTCGGAAAGTCTCTAATGGAGATGGTTGGACCCTCCTAACAAGACAAAAACATGCCTGCTATATCACTCCTTTTTCCCACTCCCTCTCTCTCCCATCTCTTGTTTCAAAAAATAGAACGCCTCCTCTAGACATTGTCAGCCTACACCTAAACCCTAAACCTCCAGCTCTTTCTTTCACCATGCAAGACTGCAAGGGAAAGCGACCAGCGGTAGGCTCTCGTCCAAACAACGTTCCTCCGAGGGGTTCTTACGCTGGAATCCTAGCAACTCCGGCTCCGGAAGCCATCACCAACCCCTACTATCAAAAGGGTGCCTCCTCCTCCTCCGACCGTGTTGCTAAACAACACAAAGCTTCGCACAACTCCCAGAACTAGCAGCCCCCACGTAAGGAATGGACTGAGCTTTGCCGTCGCTGCAAGAAACCGGGGCACTTGACCACTGAATGTCTTGACGGTATCCCCTACACCCGCTGCAAGAAACTAGGCCATTTAGCCGAGAACTGCCGTAGCCGCTACCCGGCAAACTACCGCGCGAATGGTGCACCTCCTCGAGGAAGGACAAATGGCCGGACAAACCCCGGGCGAACCCAAAACCCGCCTTCCTATCCAAACAAGTCTCTGACCGCTGCGAGAGCACCAACTCCGCACGTCCCGAGAAGGAACAGCCTAGCCATGCTACCTACTCGCTCGAGCTCGCCGGAAGTTGCACCATGTCCGAAAGTTGCACCATCTCCGAAAGTTGCACCATCTACGAAAGTACAGCCGTCAACTTATGTCCTTCCTCCCTCTTCGAGGGACATCGACCCTCTCATTCCCAGAGGGGTCTCCGGTCCTAATGCATTACCGGAAAATCGACCCGATGTTCTCGACTACCATCTCACGCAAACGACACGCCAAGTCCAAGAAGCCGCGCAATGGCGTCAAGGTGTCATGGTAGATGCTCGATTGGTCCCCAACCATAACATCGAAGCTCTTCATATTTTGCTACTCAAAGCTCGGAATTGGGAAGCTCCCTTCCATCTTTCATTCATGGGAAATAGTAAATATGTAGTCCTTTTGCCGGCGAATATCGACCGTGACGAGTTTATCACCAAGGACCTCATCGGTCTACGTCACGCGAACTTTGTAAACTATGCTTGGGATATCTCAATCGGTTCGGAAAAAGTATCGTATCCTTATCGAGTTTGGTTTCAGTTGAAGGGACTCCCACCTCATGCATGGGATCTAGTCGAAATCACCGGCATCATCGGGGGGTTCGGAGTGCTAACCCACCACGGCCCCCTTGAACATCTCTCTTCCATGGAATCATTGGAAATTGTCGTTGGGGTCTCCGACCTCTCTCGCATTCCTAACCATATTCGATTATCAGGTCTAGGGTTCCGAAAAATGGTGCAACTCGAGTTTATTAGTAGAGATGAAGATCCTCTTCAATTCTACTAGCCGCCGGATCCGAGCCCGCCGGAATCTCTGTTCGACGCACTCCAAGCGGATATCGAGAGGCAAGAAAATGCTGCTCTCATGAGGTCGACACCGGGTTTTTCTTCGGATTTTGCTATTCCGACGGACTCCGACGCAAGCTCTCTTGACGGCACCGGGAAACCGGTAACTAGTCCTCTCTTTGAATCCCCAAGTCCTCCTCCTCCATCAACAGTGGGTAAAATTCTAGTTGATGAGCAATGGCTTCTCTCTTTGCTTAAACTCATACCCACCTCCATTGTTGCACCACCTACGCACCCATCGAATACACCACAAGATGTGGCCACAGATATTGTTTCACTGCCAACAAGGCATAAACAGTTTCAGAACAAAGGAATTCCTTCTCTGCAAAAAAATCAGAACCCGAACAAAACTCCAAAAGAGTCCCTTCATTTAATTGATTCAAATTTTGGCCATAAAAAAGGGGCCACGTCAATTACTGCCTCCCAATATGGAGAAAAGACAAAAGTGGGTGTATCCTCTCAAGTGCCATCTAATATGGGATTGGATGTGGCCATCTTATCCAATGAACCCAATGAACCCAGTTTGAGTGACTCAAACAATAGAGTTAACGACCTGTTACGAGCCGGGCTACAGATTATTGCCTCGCACAAAAATAAAAATAGTGACTCTGATGATTACCATCCCAAAAAAAAAAGACCACGTAAGACAGGAAAATCTTCATCAGAAGATTCCGTTCATTCCACTTCTTCGAATGGTATTAATATTCACCTCTCTTCTCTTATAAAATCTAAAAAAACAAAAAAAAAGCTTTTGGGCCGATTTAAAAAGCCCACTTATTCAAATATCTCAAAAAGAGAAATAAAATCAAAAGCCCACCCCTCTTAACCGAGAAAACAAATTCAGATGGGGTCGAAAAAAATATAATTAAAAATAATTGCCTGAGCAAAAATGAGGTCGATAAAAGTCTAAAAACAAAGAATAAAAGAAAAAATTCAAACAAAAAATCAATCTTAAAATCTAATATTATTAGTGAGCTTGAATCTCAAAGCCTAAATATCACCCCCTTAAATAATGAAACCATTGAGGAAATTAGATCATCACTCGGGATTTCTAACAAACCGAACACATTGCATAGTGACTTCATACCTAAGTCCATTTTAAAAAAATCAATTAATATCATTGAAACCGTCAACAATGAATCTCACCAATCTTCTTCTCTCTTACCAGGTGTTGATCCCGAAGACGTGGCAATGGACTCGGCCGAGACAGCTTCTCGCGAGTCTTGAAGCTCATCACGACATTAGAGCATCCTCCCTCTTCTCTCTATTTCTAGCTTTCTTTATCTTTTTTATGTTTCCAATGTCTACGACAATGTTATCAAATCCTATCTCGTTAGTTTCATGGAATGTTAGGGGTTTAGGTTTCAAAGATAAGCGTAATCTTGTACGTGAGTCTATTCGATCTTCTAATTGTGATTTAGTTTGTGTTCAAGAAACAAAATTGCAAGACCCTAACTCTTTCTTGCTCAAGTCTCTATTGCCTAACAAATTGTGCAATTTTCGATGGGCTCCCTCTTGCGGCTCCAAAGGCGGACTATTGACGTCTTGGTCCAACCAATTCACCTTAATTTCTCATTTCTCCACTAATTATTCTCTAAATACCCTACTATCTTCCGCCTCAGGATACAAATTCCTCCTCTCTAATATTTATGGCCCAACAAACCCGGCTCTCAAACAAGAATTCTTGAATGATCTCTCAAGTATCAACCCCAACAATGATCCTTGGATTCTACTAGGACATTTTAATTTACTTAGATCTCCTAATGACACAACGGCACAAAATCCTAACCTTCAATTAATATTAGATTTTAACACCGTCATTGACAGCCTAAATCTGCTAGAACTCCAACTCGGGGGCCGTCATTTCACATGGTCCAACAAAAGAGCTTCCCCCACACTCTCTAAGCTTGACAGAGCTTTCATTTCCCATGATTTTGCGACTCAACACATTTCTTCTTCTCTCAATGATCTTCCAATGACTACGTCCGATCACGCACCGATAATCTTGAAAATCTCAAAAGTCGGTTCTTCATCCAAGAGACCTTTCAAATTTGAGAGATATTGGTTGAAATACGACGAGTTAGAAATGATCCTAACACCCATCTGGACGGGCCAATCACCTAGTGGATTTCCCGCTATACCCTCCTTCATAGAAAAAATGAAAAACTCCAAGCAAAGCATATGTAGTTGGGCCAATGTCAAATTCAAAAATGTGAACCCAATCCTCTCAACCTCCAAGGAACTACTACAATCGTTAGATAGAACCGAAGAGCATAGAACCCTCTCACCGGGGGAGTCCTCTCTCCGGATTGAGTTAAGAGAGCGTATTTTTGAAATCACATCTCAAAATGAACAAAGATGGCAACAACGTTCATCCAACAGATGGCTAAAACTAGGGGATAATAATACATCCTACTTTCACAAGATGGCCTCCTTTCAAAGATTTCAAAATAACATTTCATCCATCAATATCAATGACTCTTTTATTAATGACCCAAAATTAATTCTTCATCACTTTTCCAATTTCTATAAAGATCTTATGGGTACTAGTCCTCCCCCTTCTCCCTACTCCCCTTCTCAAATCCTAGCGGCAATTTTCGCTACCTCAACAATGCTACCGTTGGGCCATCTCGGAAATATTTTCTCGACTGAGGAAATAAGGCAAACAATTATGTCACTAGCAAAGGGTAAATCCGTGGGTCCGGACGGTTTCTCCTCCGAATTCTATCAACACTTTTGGCCGATAATGCAAGATGACATTCTCTCAATCATGTCTCAATTTGGAAATAACATCTTACCGCTACACGATCTATGTAGGATCAATTTTGCGGACGTCACTCTTCTCCCAAAAAAACAAGATGCCATACTACTTAAAGACTTTCATCCTATCAGCATCATAACTCCAATATCCAAGATAATATCAAAAATACTATCTAACCGACTACATCAGGTTATTCCGGAACTTATTTCCAACAAACAATCCGCTTTCATACGCAAAAGATCAATCTCATAAATGTTCATCTCAACTAGGGAGGTGTTATCACACTTACACAAACATAAAATCCCCTCAGTTATGCTAAAAATTGACTTCCACAAGGCATTCTGAGCATCAGGGGTTTTCCAACTAATTGGATTAGCTGGATCCAAAATCTTACTAAATCGTCCACCTCTCGTGTCAAAATTAAGGGGGTAAAAGGGCCAAGCTTTCCTCACCATCGTGGCTTAAGACAAGGTGACCCGTTGTCGCCTCTACTCTTCAATCTCGTAGTAGACTCCTTACAAAATCTTCTTCTGGCCCTTAATTCCCTCTTCTCCTCTCCCATTAAAATGGCTCCAAAAGCCATGCAATATGCGGATGACACAGTCTTATTCATAGAAGCGCACCCAAATAATCTTAAAATAATTGCATTTGTCCTTGACCTATTCGCCCAAATATCGGGCCTGAGCGTCAATTGGTCAAAAACTTCCTTTGTTCCAATAGCTATTCCGACTCACCTGCACCAAACGATCAAGAACATTCTCAAATGCTCTCAAGCATCTCTCCCCATCACCTATCTAGGGGTCCCCCTCTCTATCAGAAAACCAAGAAAAATCACCTTCTTGCCACTGATCAACAAGGTTAGGAACAAACTTTCTTCCTGGAAAGCCCTTTTCCTATCTTCCGGAGGACGATTGACTCTTATAAAAAGTGTATTAAATGCGATGCCGATTCATTATATGCAAGTACTGCGCTTACCGCAATGGGTGTTAAAGGAATTAAGCTCAATTTCCCGTTCTTTCTTATGGAAAGGATCGAATAAATGTCTGGGAGGCCATTGCCTGGTGAACTGGGACCAAGTATCACTCCCAAAAAATAATGGTGGATTGGGAATCCATAACTTGTACGTCCAAAATCAAACCCTTCTACTAAAATGGATTTTCAAGTTAGACAATGACCCTTCCTCCCTCTGGGCCGAGACTATTCAGGATCTTTACAATGCTACTACCATTGAATCGGCTTTTCAGAATAACCCATCTTCATGCTCTTTCTTCATCAAAGATCTATCCCGACTTCTCCCGATGTTCGCTAGTTTCAAGAAAGCATACTATGAGGACAATCCTGTCATGTCCGCTCCCAAAGCAAGTTTCATGTACTCCACCATTATCAACACCGGAATAGTATGCCCCTGGAATGTCGCTCTCTTCAAAGCGAAAGCCCCCTTAAAGGTGAAATTTTTTGGTTGGTTGGTGCTCCTTTCAAGGATCCTAACTTGCGATAATCTTCAAAAAAGGGGTTGGCCGAATAATTTCATGTGCCCTCTGTGTAAGATTGCACCTGAAACGCCACAACACCTACTTTTCGAATGCTCCCTCTTGACACAATTATGGCAAAACATCTCCCTCCACTTTGGTACACCACCATTGGGAGTCGGTCAGCCCAAGGTCTTCTGGGCAGACAAGGCTATCGAACCTTTTCGGGGAACAGCTTGGTTGGCAACTACCTGGAACCTATGGAAGGCAAGGAACGACGAAATCTTCAACAATA
Source organism: Luzula sylvatica (assembly GCA_946800325.1). Classification (NCBI taxonomy): domain Eukaryota; kingdom Viridiplantae; phylum Streptophyta; class Magnoliopsida; order Poales; family Juncaceae; genus Luzula; species Luzula sylvatica. The sequence goes on along the minus strand of OX326958.1, from coordinate 26,504,156 downwards.
AGAGAGCATCCCTATCTCTCCTGACGGACTTGGCAATCCAAGATACAACACGTTGGACAACATGCTGCGAGTAATAGGCATAGGCATGGCTAGTCATGCCGACTTATTACTTTAGGGTTTTAGTACACTAGGGTTTGTTCGGCCGTACGTGTGTCTTAGTTTGGATAGGAATTTTCTTTTTCAAACTATCTAGTCACATTAATGTATGTAAATTCTCCTGACTTTTTAATGATATTCGAGTTGACGACTATTGGTCGTCTCTCCTTCAAAAAAAAAAGACAAGAAACAATTTCTGAAAAAGTTAAAGAGAATATATTCGTTTTTGGTTCTTTATGACAGTGTAAGGTCTTGTCAATTTTTGTTTTTCAGAACAAAAATTTTGGTTCTCTATGTATTCAATAAATTCTGATATTTATAATTTTCGAAAATTTTTTATCTTTATCTTTACAAGAAATATACTATACATAATATATTAATTTATTCAACTACTCACATAAAATATACTCAACATAAAATATAATCAACATAAATTATTATCATCATTTATTTATATATTAAATATAAAAAAAAAACGGCAGGAAAAATAATATGTTGAATTTTGGCGGAATTACAAACTCCGCCATATATAAAACATAATTAACCACGTGAACAATAATTAATACTAATTAATGATTAATAAAAGTGGCGGAGTTACGGATGCCGTCATATTTCATTTGGCGGAGTTACAAAGTCCGTCTTTGTGTATTTTTGGAATTAAGTTCCAGACGTGTGTATTTTCGGGATTATTTTAAAAAACCTGTGTATAAACAGTAATCTGCCTTATAATAAATACAATCATATTAAATATTTTTTCTCATCATCAATCAATAATTCGTACATTGATGACATAGCACACAGACTTGATCGCCAACTATATTCTCAATGGGGAGTGGCTATATATTTACAAATCACTAGCAATCTTAGAAACCATCGGCCTCGAAGGTGTTATCATTCAACTTGGTGATCATCAATCCCACACCAATGGATACCACAATAACCAAAAACGCAATCCATATTTTCTTTCTGGAACTATGCAAGCTTGTGCTCAAGCCTCCCATCTTCTGCTTCAACATCTCAAGCCGTCTACCAGAAATCGTTTCCTCCGGTGGCGGTGCCGTTGTGTAGCTTTGATCATCATCTCTCGAGTCATGATTTGCTTCACTCGAATCCTTGCTCGTATATTTTGGTTCTTCTACCTTCTTTTCTGCATCGGTTGCTGGATCAACTAGAGGTTCACTTTTCTCCTCTTTCTTCTCTCTGCTTGTGGGGCCACCTACTGCATCAGAGGTTGCATTAGGATGTTTGGTTGTTCGCTCATTTATCTGAGAGGCTGGCTTATCAGCTTCGGTAGTGGTGGTTTCGTCTGGATTTTTGGCAGTTGGCTCATTGAGCTGAGATGCCGGCTTATCAGCTTGAGTGGCTGTGGTCTGATCTGGATTTGATGGTGGTTTAGGGGCAACGATTTTAGGCAAGGTGATAGCGACAAGACCGTTTTCAAATTTGGCACGGATGCCGCTGAAGTTGCAGTTCTCGGGGCATTGATGCCCCTTGCGGAACCGAACCCACTTGTTTCCTCCTACGGGACGCTCGCCGCTAATCCTCAGCTTCCCATAATTATCAATTTGCACTTTGATTTGATCCTTCTTGAAACCTGCATACATATATACATGAATTATAATAATAATGTAATAATACATTTGATCAAAATATAACTTGAAGATATATAATAAGGTGGTAAGAAAAGGTTCCTGCAAGTTCGAGGATGAGGGTGTCGGCTATTTCCTCTTGAAGCACGTGATGAGTAGGCTCGAAATCATCGTAGGTACGTTGGTTAACGAAGGATACAGTTTTGGTGTCCATATCTTTCTTTGTAATTGAACTCTGATTTGATTTGATTTACAAGTTCAGTTTAAGGAATTGTTGTGTTTAATTGATGATGTTGGTGAATTCTTAGGGCAATATTTATATTCCGGCAAAAAATATTAGTGGGAAATTTGAATTTGTTGTGAGGAGGGCGAGGCTATACCTTACTTTTCTCTCATTGAAAGGGTTTTAGTTGGAGCCCAATGCTTCCTCTGATAGGCAATGAATATTATACACGATGTCAATTCAAAGTGAAATTAATTATTAATAAAACAGTATTGAAATTTAGATACGCAAAAATATAATAAAAAAGTATTTAATATAATACCTTAAATCTACAACTTCAAAAACAACAACCATTAATCGATATATATTTATAATTTTATTAAGTTATTAATATATTTCATAAGTAAATTATTCTTTCTCATTTATGTTAAGTTTGAAAATTGTAATATTTAAGTTGTTTAAATAAAAAACAAATATAATCTACTTAATATTATATACCATTCTTGTTGATCCGAGATCACCTGAAGGGGATTGATAATTTTTGGCTTAACTACTTATTTGAGGTCTAACTAAAATTACTAGGCATAAAATAAAATATGCGGAAATTTAAATTAGCTAAGTAAACATGTTAAGTCTAAAGAAAATAATACGAAGAGTAAATAGTAATGTTACAGGATTTGTAGGATTTGATGCAGAGGGAATGGACACATAGTATTTATGAAGTTTGGGGTTACACGTACTGTCGTGATGCTCGCGTTCGCAAGTAGCCCTACACAGAGGCGGATCCAGGGGGTGGCGAGGGGGGAGGTCCGGCCTCCCTATGAAACCGTAACCGAAAAAATAATTATTATAATAAATTTTCTTCTATCTCACAAAGAATTAAGTAGTCTAGTGATAAAACATAGGTTTAGGAATTGAAAGTCCCAAGTTCGAACTCCTAATAAAACAAATCTTTATCTATTTTAAGTTAGTTCCCCATATTAAGTATTAGGGGCAATTTCCTTTATATCCCTACTAACTCCTTAAATAACATATTTATCCCTCTCAAATTGTTAATATCAAATTTATCCCTACTAAAGTTTATATGATATCAAATTTATCCTCACCGTTATCTTAATGTTAAATTTAACCCAAATTTAACCTTTAAAACTAATTAAATAATAAATTTAATTTTCTATGACCAAAATACCCCTTTAATACCCCATAAACACTATCCGAAACCCACTAATTGTAAACCCGTTAACAAACTCAACTCACCTTGTAAACCCTAACCAACGAATAAGAACTCTGGCGAAGGAAGAGTGTCTTCTTCTGGCGAAGGGCGAAGAGGGGCGTTGGGCGAAGAGCGAAGGTTTTCCTTGGTGATGGTGGCAACGGAGGCGACAATTGGCTGTACGACTGGGGCGGCGACTGGCTGGACAAATGGAGCGAATGGTGCGGCTGGGACAACTGGGACGAATGGTGCGGCCGGAGCGACTAGCTGGCCGGAGCGACTGGGACGAATGGTGCGGCTGGGACGAATGGTTGGCTGGCTGGAGCAATTGGGGCGAAGGGTTTCTGAGAAATAGATCCCATTCATGGCGAGTAAATTGTCTTCCTCTCCTAAATTGATTTCTGGGAAATACTTATCTGGATTGCTCGAAATACTTGTCGGATGGGTGCTAAATGTCCCGAAGGTTTTCTCTTTTAGATTGATACTTGTCTGGTTCTCTTACAATGTAAAATCTTTGAGAAATACTTTTTCTCTTTCAGATTCGGAAATTGAAAAGATTACAATTGACCGCATTTGAAGTGCACCATCATCACCTATCATCAAGACATTCAACAAGACTTGTACGTTCAGTGCTCTTGGACCATCTAATATGTGTTTCCGATCAGAATACTTTAAAGACGAGGAAATTGAAGTCATTGTTTTTGAAACCCTGCGAATGAATCTCATGAATTATAAAATGAGATCTCGGTTAGGGAACAAAAATTGGACAATTGAAAGACTCAATTTAAGAGACGAGAAATTGCTTACAAAATTGCAGGAATTTTGTCGAATTTCTGAAATATGAAGGACCAGGAAAAATGGAAGCGCATCCTCCAATTCAATACCAACTGTTTGCTCACGATTAAATTCAGTTGTGAGCGTTGTCTAATTTTAATTTGTTATACTGTGTTTTTGTGTTGGTGTGATTATTTGTTTGTTTACATATCAAATATTAAATTTGGCATTATGTTTTGCTATGTGGTTTTAACTTTTAATATAGAAATATATTGGATTATGTTTGTCATGATGTAATATCAAATATATATTTTGATACATGTTGTGTTGTGTTGTATTTATATTTGGTTTAAACCGTATTTAACATGTTAAAACCGTATTGAAATATTAAAACATGTTTAGGAATACAATTATGCCAAGAACATCAATATTGTAATATTAGAATTAGAAATTAACATACATTTCTCAAACAATCTTTACATCATTATTAAAAAGACATTGGACATCTTTGTACCGATTTTAAGAACAAAAAAAAAACTAAATCATGCTTAACAACACGCTGAAGATCATCTTTACCACCAGCATATACCAATTCCATACCCAACAATAATTCGACTATATCATTCGTCCGAGCTTAACTCGTCTCGATAGAAAAAAACTAATTATAGAAAAAAATTAGTGAGAGAAAGCACTTGCAAAAGAATTATAATGGTATATGAAATGTTCAAAAGCCCTAGATTATGCCTAAAATGTTTTAGATTGGAGAAAGAAAGATACAAATAATCACATTAATTAACCCCAATTCCACATTATAGACTCATTATTCAACCTAACTTGATTATAATGAAACATATCTAACTTTAATTAGTTCTCAATTAACCCTAATCGCCCTTAATCCATCCCCATTTAAATAATCAAAATTCATAAATATAATAAGTAGTAAGTACTTTCGACTTTTTCTCCCAGTCTGGACCATGCTAGTTCGACGTAATGGAGTTTGGGTTCTCAGAAGAATGGAGCTTTTGAGTAGAAATGGAGTTTCTGATTAAGAAATTGAGCTTTGGAGACCTATGAAATTAAGACATTTATCAATTTCCTTTATTTGCAAAATTGGAAAAAATTGAAATAATAAACCAAATATAATCAATGATGAAAATTATGTGTAAAAATTAATAACCTCAATTCTGGCACCAATTTCTTCGAACATCTTTTCTCAAATTCAAATACAGGCATCACATGCCGAATCATTTTCTCAAATTCAAATGTTGTACTGAAAATAAACTTGTAAATTACAGTCATTTTGGAGAGAGAATATCTCAAATTGATGCTTGTCTAGCTTAAATTAATCCAAATACAAGACAATTAAACATAATCCTGCATAATTGTGCCACATTAAGCACAAATCGCATAATCAATGAATTTCCAAAGGAATAAAGATACCTTTACTGGGATAATGGTAGGCCATTTGCTGGTCGATATGAAGGTTCTCTTTCTTGCATTCTAGAGAAACATAGCGAAGGAGCAGCTATCGCGTGACAGGGCGGAGCAGTGATATTCACTTCTCTTTCTGGCGCCTTACTCGCCTATCTTACTAACTGAGAGTACATGTATGAGAGTGATGGAAGAAGATCAAGATATAGGGATATCGACGGAGATGGCGATAGGGTAATTTGTTTGAGAGAGATGGAGATCGATGAAGTGGAAGAGAAAGAACAAGATATGGGGGAGAGACTAGAGAGGCCACCCGTGAAGTCTGAAGGGCAGAATTGTCAACTCACTATTTTCTGTTAGCTTTTAACAGAGAAAGTTAATAATGGATAAATTTGATACAAACAAAGTTTTGTAGGGACAAATACGATATTACCAATATTATAGGGATAAATTTGTAATTGAAGTGTTCCACAAGGATACATATGTAATTTCGGCTGGCCCCCTATAAAATCACCATAGATCCGCCCTGGCCCTACGTCGGCCTTCGGCGTTCGGCGGTCTCTTCTCTAATTTGGACAAGACTTTACAATTGCGAAAATTGATTCGCACAAAAATCTACGATTCATGTAGCAAAAAAAAAACGAAATTACAACGATTTAGCCTAGTCTAATACACTCTAGGTTGTAGCTAATAGTGTTCAAGACTCACTTCACAAATAATATCCCAAGAGAGAGGGAGTGTATTTTCAGAAATAATATTGCTAGAAAATTGGTGAATAAAATGGTAGGGAGTGTCTGTTTATATAGTGGGAAGGCCCTTGTAAATTTGGAATATGACCAGTTCCGTTCGCAAATATGAGCCCATTCGAACGGATGTAAAAGATAAAAGTTTTTCAAAAGCCAACATATTGGCTAAAATCACAAAGATGGATCGAACGGGTGATATGTGTCGTTCAAATGTTTTATACAAATTTCAGATGATCATACTAGTTGTTTAAAAAATAATTGGTAACTAATATTATGATCCATTCGAACGACCCAAAGTACCGTTCGACCTGATAGTGTAACAAAATAGTATATTGGTTTTCGAATTGTTAGAAAAGTTCGTTCGAACATGCTATGTAATTTTAAAAATGTTTTGTTTTTGACATGAAAACTTATTTATTATGTTCGAACAGTTCAAGATAGCGTTCGAACGGATATTACTGTCCCCAATCGCTTTTTTATAAAAATATATTCTAATTGTGTTTCAAAAAAAAATTTCTCTCTTGAGATAATAAATGTGAACATATGAAACACTTCTTACTTTTTCATTTAATATTTTTGGAGGATCACTATCTTTATGATCTCTCCCTCTCTCACTTAACATATGAAATAAATTACTTTTATAAAATGTCATGCACATTCTCAAAATAATTTTTTTATAATTAATTTGAAGAAGACTACACGAGACATTAATTCTTATTTATTCACACATTAATTTATCATACATACACTAATTTATTAACTACATAATTAAAATACCTAACTTAAAAATATTAATTTTAATATAAAAATTATAATCAATTCAATCATATTAAATATTTTTATCATACATACATTAATTTATTAACTACATAATTAAAATACCTAACCTAGCATTAATTTTAATATATAAATTATAATCGATTCAATCATATTAAATATTTTTTTTCTAATCATCGATAGATAATTCATCGTACATTGATGACATAGCACACAGAAACTCGATCCCCTACTATTCTTAATGGGGTGTGGCTATATATTTACAAATCTCTAGCAATGTTAGAAGCCATCGACCTCGAAGGTGTTATCATTCGACTTGGTGTATCATCAATCCCACGCCAACGGATACCACAATCACCGAAAAAGCGATCCATATTTTCTTCCTGGAACGATACATGCTTGTGCTCAAACCTCCCATCTTCTGCTTCAACATCTCAAGCCGGCTACCAGAAATCATTTCCTCCGGTGGCGGTGCAGTTGTGTCGCTTTGATCATCATCTGTCGAGTCATGATTTGCTTCACTCGAATCTTTGCTCGTATCTTTTGGTTCTTCTACCTTCTTTTGTGCATCGATTGCACGATCAACTAGAGGTTCGTGTCTCTCCTCTTTCTTCTCACTACTTGTGGGGCCATCTAATGCATCAGAGGTTGCATTAGGATTTTTGGCTATTGGCTCATTTATCTTTGAGGCTGGTTTAACAGCTTGGGTAGTGGTGGTTTGGTCTGGATTTTTGGCTGTTGGCTCATTTATCTTTGAGGCTGGTTTATCAGCTTGAGTAGTGGTGGTGGTGGTTTGGTCTGGATTTGATGGTGGTTTAGGGGCAACAATTTTAGGAAAGGTGATAGCGACAAGACTGTTTTCAAATTTGGCACGAATGCCACTGAAGTTGCAATTCTCAGGGCATTGATGTTCCTTGCGGAACCGAACCCACTTATTTCCTCCGACGGGCCGCTCACCGCTAATCCTCAGCTTTCCATAATTATCAATTTGCACTTTGATTTGATCCTTTCTGAAACCTGAACACATATATACATGCATCTATATTAATAATGTAATAATACACTTACTAAATATAACTTGAAGATATATAAGGTGCTAAAAAAGGTTCCTGCAAGTTCGAGGAGGAGGGTGTCGGCTATTTCCCCTTGAAGAACGTGATGGGGAGGCACGAAATCATCGTAAGTACGCTGGTTGGCAAAGGATACAGTTCTGGTGTCCATATTCTTCTTCGTAAAATAAAACTCGGATTTGATTCGATTTTGTTGAATTGGTTTGCAAGTTCAGTTTAAAGAATTGGTTGTGTGTTGATTGATGGTGCAGGTTATTTCGAATAGGGATATTTATATTGCAGAAAAAATTATTAGATGGGAATTTGAATTTGTTGCGAGGAGGACGAGGTTATACCTTTCTTTTCTCTCTTTGGGGAGGTTCTACTCGGAGCTCAATGCTTCATTTGGTAGTTTTGGTAACAAGGTTCTTTCTCTGTGCACCACTCCTCTTCATTATTAACATTAGTACATTTCCTCTTGTTTTCTAATTTCAAAAGGTCCAAAATAATTTCTTTTTCCTTCCTAACCAAAAAGAAGCAAGGAATCGAAGTGAAATAAATTATTTTACAAAAATACCATGTAATTGGTCAAAAATCCAAATCACGGAAAAAAAAAATCTTACTCAGAGAAACTGAACTCATACAAGTGGTCAGTACAAATACTAATGTCGAAAAAAAAAAACCCATAAAAGAACTCTTTACAAGACCACTCTTACCGCCAGTTAAGAATCCACTAAGAATTCATATGTGCAACAAAGACAAGAAAAAACACAAAACGGTTCTCTCTCCATAGATCAGTTAACAACCACGCAAAGAGAACTCAACTTGCTCATAATCACCACTGAAACTTAGCAGTAACGAGCACATCCTCATACAGCTTGGCAGCACGATCCCAACTCAAATCCTGCATCATCCCTCTCCTCCGCAACCCATCCCAACTACTCTTATAATTCCTATACGTGTTCAAGCAATGCCCCAACGCATCAATCATCCTATTCGCCTCCGCGCCCTCAAAAGTCCACCCCAACCCCTTCTCCCCGTACGGATCGTACTGCTCCACCGTATCCCTCAACCCACCCACCGCGTGCACCACCGGTACCGTACCGTACATCATCGCGTAAAGCTGGTTCAACCCGCACGGTTCGAACCTCGACGGCATTAACAGCACATCCGCCCCCGCCGTTATCCTATGTGCCATCTTCACCGAAAACCCAACCCAGCCTCTGACGCGATCGTGATGTTGACTCTCCATCCTTCGTAACAAATCTTCCAAATCCGCCCTCCCCGAACCGAGCATGACTATCTGCACGTCTTGACTTACGATCCAATGCATCGCGTCTGCGATCAAATCCACTCCTTTCTGATTATCCAACCGCCCAATAAAACCAATCAACGGAATATTTTCATTCACCGGCAAACCGAGCTCTCTTTGCAATGCGGATTTACACTGGGCTTTTCCCAAAGATAAATTTTCGAGCGAGTAGTTCGTATATCCGTCGGATTTGAGATGGACGTCGAGTTTCGGATTCCAGTCGGAGGTGTCGATGCCGTTTACGATTCCTTCGAATTTCCAGTCGCTGTCGTTGATGATCGAATGGAGACCCCAACCGCCTTCCGGTGTTTTCAGTTCCCACGCGTAACCGTGGCTTACTGTTAGGATTCGGTCCGCGGCTTTTAAACCCGCGGCGAAAATGTTGCAGTGGTCCCCCCCTAGTGGGTCATATAATTTGAACATTTCTATGTAGTCTCCTGGTAAATCCACCAGGTTGAAATCTTCCACTGGGCCTCGACCCTGGTGGGCGATGTTGTGAATGACGAGAACGGAGCGGGCGTAAATCATGAAGCCCTTGTCGCGGTAATAGGCTTTGAGATAAACGGGGAGGAGAGCGGTGTGCCAATCGTTGGCTATGAAGACTAGGTTTCCGTCTCCGTAGCATGAGCCTCCGCACGGCACGTGCCACGGCGCCTATAATTGCAAATCGTTATAATTTTTTTATAATTAAATATTAGATTGAAAAATAAATTAAGTACCTCTACTGCCGCTTTGGATAATAGTATCATCCTTTTAAGTATTTCCTGCATGAATCACGCGTAACAATTAAATTAATTTATGTATATTCAACATAATTAGATCGAGAGAAAAGACGTACGAGTCGTTCTCCGCCATAAATATCCTTTTCGATATGGTGAAATATCGGACTGTCGAGAAAAACAAAATCGACCCCATCGATGTATGCATGATAATAAGCTACCTCCATATCCTATTATACACAAAACATTATTTAATCTAAATTCATTAACTAAGAAAAAAGAAGGGCGTACCTGTCCAGCGACAGAGTATCGTTTACGATCACCAATTCTTTGGGCTTCTGCGTATTTTCCGTATCTCGGCGCTACCACCTATCACAAACTAACCCATTTCAAATTACCGATAAGATAAAACATATATAAATTAGGTTACAATAATGAGACGAAACAAACCATTACGCGATGACCTCTTCTAGCCAAAGCTTTTGGTAACGCTCCAGCCACATCTCCGAGCCCACCTACCAAATCATTCTCATTCCATCACAAATTAAATAAAAACGTGATTAAAAATAAATAAATGGGGTAAATGGTTAATACCTGTTTTGGACCAAGGAGCACATTCAGCAGAGACAAGGACGATATTCATTACATTATCTCCTGCCAATGGGCGCGCGTTTTTGTTTTTCTCCTCAACCACCTCTTTTTTAGAATAACTCGGTGTATTTTGAGTATTATATTCGGGTACTTTTTCGTAAATACCAGGTACGAGTGGCGGTGCGGGCGATACTACAGGTGGGTTCATATCGAGATTAGGATTTGAATCTTTGTACTCTTTATTTAATTGAGGATTGACTTGATCCGTGTTTGGGCCAGAACGAGAATCATCGTTCTTCATTGTTGAAATCAGCTTTCTTCTTTCGACAATCTGCTGAATTGAGTTCATAAAACTTGTTAAGTGTCGTTTAAACGGAGTAATTAGAAAGTAGAGGAACCTGTTGGAGGATATCTTTTTGCATGGCTAAGACCTTCTTGCTTTTCATTATTGAGGCTCGTAGCGCGTCGCTTGTGATTGAATCGTCTTCGTCCTCGTCCTCGTTATCGTTCGTACCATCATTGTTTGTACTCTTTCCCGTTGCTTGCAGAGCTCTTAATCTGGTTCGTTTAATGCAAGTAGAGATGCAACACGTTTTAATCTGTGAAAAAAATTATGTTATTCATTTCAGTAATGCGAGTTAGAATCGAAGATACGAGGGATCTTGTCGAGATTTATGTTGGGAGTAATGCATTAAAGTGAGATTGGTTAATTTCGGAACTATGGTTCACTGTAGAAACTAAAATGAAGGCTAATACGACCTCACATTTATGAAAGGAGTTTAATCTAAAGAACACAAATACTTCCCAAAAATAAAACCAAAAACTTAAATGGAATTAGGGCGAGCAATTCGAAAAGAAAAGACCTAATTAGTAAAGAACTAAACAGTGCCGTTGTGAGAGTGGGAGCAAGAGAATGAAAAGAGGTAACGCTTACATTAATGGGTGACGGAGGTATATGGAAGAGGAGGGAAGTGGGTCGACGCGGCTGCGGCTGCGATGGCGGTGGCGCTTGAGGTGGCAATGAAGGGCGGACGGAAGGCAGTGAAGATGCCATTTAAGCCGATCGGCTACTTCTTGTTTTTCTTCAGTGGATGGAGGAGATCGAGAGAGAGAGAGGATTCATTCATTTGATTCGTGCCGATTTATTGGGCCATAACAGGCTTTCTCTCTTGGGAAATATGTACGTTGTGCCCAAACATCAATATTTACTTTTTAATATAAGCTGGCCTAAATGTTAAATGGATATGTTTTGGGTCTCAATACTGCAAAACATTATTTATTTATGATTTTACAACACATTTTATTTTTTATCACAAGACATAATTATACTTTATCTTACTCACTTTCTCTCTCAATCTCATGCTTTCACGTCATCTGAAAAATCTAGACTATTCATTTTGACGATCCAATCATTGTAATCACTAGGTTCCATAGTTCTTTACAAACACCTACAAAAAAAAACAATCATTTGCCTATTTTCATGGATCATGTCCACACAAATAAATCATTTCAATCTTTTTTATTGTAAAATTAAAATAACTTTATTTTTAGTTTTTAATATATTTTAATTACAAAATTATATTTTTCGATTTTTAGAAGGGCAAATATGTAAATTATTATTATTATTATTATTAATAATTGGGATATTTCTCTTATCTTTTAGGTTTTTCAAGGATAAAAATGATATTCTAGATTTTTGGATGGATAAGTATGATATTTGTATTTCTTGAAGGATCCAATCAATTGAAGCACTGGATTTCTTTGAATAAACATGGTTCTCTACGCCCCCACCTATTTTCATGGACATGTCCACACAAATACATTATTTCAATATTTTTATTTATAAAACGTTTTGTATTTGAAATAACTTTATTTTTTATTTTTTATTTTTTTTAATTACAAAACCATATTTTTTGGATTTTTAGAAGGTCAAATATGTAAATTATTATTATTATTATTATTTTATTATGATTATTATGATTATTATGATTATTAATAATAATAATTTGGATATTTCTCATATTTTCTAGGTTTTTCAAGGATAAAAATGATATTCTAGATTTTTGGATGGGTAAATATGATATTTTTATTTCTCGAATGATAAATATGATATTTTGGATTTTTAGGAAGTTAAATATATATCCTTTTGTATTGTTTTTATTATTATTTTGCAGTTTTTTAATATTTTATAAGTTTTTTCAAGGTAAATATGATGTGCTAGATTTTTGGAAGCGTAAATATCATATTTTTATTTTCCGAATGATAAATATGATACTTTGGGTCTTTAGGACGGTAAATATGTAAACCCCTCTTCTTCTTATTATTTTTTTATTTTCTAAAATTTTCAAGGATAAAACTGATATTATGAATTTTTGAAAGGATAAATATGATACTCGAGGTTTTGAGAAGCGTAAAGATGTAAACCCACATTTTTATTTTTTATTATATTTTCTAATTTTTTCAATGATAAAAATGATATTTTGGATTTTTGGAAGGATAAATTTGGTATTTTAATTTTTCGAACGATAAACATTATACTTTTGTTTTTTAGGAGGGTAAATAGTAAATCCCCTATTTTAATTTTATTATTTACTATTATTATAAAATTATAATCATTGTCGTTGTTGTTATTATTATTATTATGATTATTATATGAAGGTTAGTACTCTTATAAAAATTCAAAATATGTAGGATTTATTATCGACGTTATTTGAATAGAGTGATGATATGAAGGAATGTCGTACTTATAAACGAATCATCACCTCTCTCCATCTCCTTGATTGATTATTGAAGTAATTTATGTATTTCTGGGGGGTTTGTGTGAAGGTCAAATTTCTAAATTATTTAGGATTATTTGCAAAACATAACAATTCCGTTGTCGTATTATGAATTGTTTTTATGTGAGTCGAATAATGTTGCGTGACAAATTGTCTAATTGTTGACAAAACTAATGTTGTAGAATTAACGATAATTATAACACTTATTTACTCGATAAAGCAAAACAATGTAAAACAATATGATAGAAATATATCAAATGATTTGAATTTATGTCCCTTCATTGGGTGCATAATGGATGATATAATTAGTTCATTCGATAATAATACAAATCGAGAATGACGCGCGGAATTTTTCGCCGCATGTCATGCTAGTGATATAATATTGAGATTAAACAACACTAATTATTTAATATTTTAGATTGGATAAAAAATCAATGAAGATTTATGTTAGTGATGTAATATTGAGATTAAACAACATTAATTATTTAATATTTTAGATTAGAAAAAAATGAATGAAGATTTGATCAACACTTAGGAGTAAAATTATTAATTCATATTATATGGGGGTTTTGAGGAAATTTAAAATGTGAAAGGGTTTTTGATAACCAGTCGAATCCAATAAAAACTGATTCTATCCATGGGTCAAACGGGAAAAAATGGAAACGAACCAAAAACCATAACTGGCATACTTGCAGAAAAACAGATCATTTGATAAATCAATAGAAAAAAAAATGCTCACGCTTCAATCACAACAAAAACACCAAGAACCAAAGACTCGTTAAAAGAAGAGAGGAAAGAGCGTCGAGAAAATCAAAGATCTGCTCTCAATGACCGTTGCTACCTATGGAAGAAACAAAGTGGAGGAGTAAATGAGGAAATGCAGCACGTGGCGAGGCGGCTGCCATGACGATCGGCTTCGTCGTCGGACATTGTTGCCAGTACCTCGTCCTATTTTCTCGCCCTAGGGTTTCCTGACAGTTCGCATTTTGTTTTTGTTTTTTTTTTCTGGCTCGTGCAAATGTGAAGAGAGAGAAGAGCGGAGGTAACGGTATGAGATGCAGAAAGAAAGCTGGGTAGATTTGACTCACATAATCCATGTGATATTAACATACATTGGTTCATTAAAGTCAAATATATTCAATTCATGACCGTCCGATCTTGATCAAAATTGATCATACGGTCCAGATGCATCTGATGACGTGTCATATTGTGAAGGCTCGAATTCCTATAGAATTTATCCCTCCCATTAAATTTACTCACTTTGGAACCAAACCAGGAGGCACGTCACCCGCTACTGTTCACCCTCTTCAGCATACTGTTCACATCTTTTTACCGTTCACAATGTTACTGTTCATCGAATTTACTGTTCACACATATATTTTTTTTACCAACCTACGTCTATGTACGAAGCTGCGTTTTTTGTGCTTATTATAACAGTTTTGATTGTACCAAGTTGCGTCCTTTATGTTTTTTTGTTTGTCTTTTTTAGAATTTTATTTTATTTCACATGTCTGATATTCTAAATAAAACATTTGAATTTTTCTTTTGGAATATATGATATGCTTTCAGGAGGAAAAAAGTTTGTATTTATTACGTAATATTTGTGAGACTATTTAATATCAGAGTTTTTTTTTAATTAACATTTGGATAAAATTGAAAAGTTTGATTTGTACTGGTAACATTTTAAATAAAATTATTATTTTATGATTATAAAAGATTTTGAAATATCGCAGCGAAGCGCGAGAAATATTTCTAGTTATACATAAAACACGAGGCTCATTCCCATGTCTTCATTTTTGTTAACTAAAGTTAGTTTATATGGACCATGTTCAAATAAATAATCGACTAATTTGGATATTTTTATCAAGATCAAACGGTCCAGACTAACATGATGACGTGACCCTCTTTGTAAGCAAGAATTTCTTTAGAATTATATATTTGAATAATTTCTTGGAAAAACTGTACGGTTAATAATAATCAATACAAATTAATAACCTGTGATTTATTTTTTGTTAATCAAATAGTGATCACTTAATTAACATTTAGTGAGTCAAATTATTTTTAATGGACCAAATAATGACTACTTAATCAAATAATGATTACTTAATTAACATTAATGGATCAAGTTATTTATAGCCTACGTGGCTCATTCTCATGTTTTTATTTTTGTTAACTTTATAAATAAGATATAATTAAACATTAAATATAATCTCTTTCTGCTAATATACTGTTAATGTTATGTTGGTTTGTTTTCATGTATTACTATTGTGTTGATGTTATAATTGAATTTTGGTCTTTAATTAGGATTATGTTTCTCTCAAATTCACCAAGATGCACGTGAACGGAATCTTCTGCGGTTCTTTACAAATTCGGATGTTATTTCATAGGCCCGATTTGGTTTCCTTCACGTGACCAAAGAATTAAGGGTCCCGATTTCAACCAAAAAATTGATGAAAACAATATGATTTAAAAAAAATAAATGGACCCCTTTTATTGTTTGAATCCATCAATTGATGAAAACAAACCAAATAAATAAATTTTGTATTAAAGAGCAAATAAATTTTATTGATGAACATAAGTAATAAATACTATTAATTATATATTAAATTAATACATATTACTTATTCTAATATTAATTAAAATGAAATTAATATTAAATAAGTCAAAACAAGATCATAATATACAAAAAAAAAACAAATTACTATAATTAGATATTATTAAATATGTAAACCAAATAATATTAAATAATTGTAATATCTTAGTATATTATAATTAAATATTTTTTAATTAAAATAACTAAAGACAAACTTTACTAAATAAAATCTTTATATATTTATAAATAACTCATTTTTAAAACAAATAATTATATTATGAAGAATATAACTATTTTGATGATAATTGAAATATTTTAATATTTATGTATATTAAAATAAAATTTTGTCTTATTAATAAATTAGTATTAGTAATAATTATGATTTATTAAATATATTAAATAGTTTTTATAATCATGTTATTTTTTGTTGGCATATAATAAACACCCTTAAAATATTTTGATATATGTACGTATTTAATATATTTTAAATTAATATGATTAATATTAGTTTAAATAAACATTAATATTTATCAGAGTATTAAAAATTATAAAAAAAGAACATTATTAATATTAATATAACTTAAATACTATTTCAAACTTAAAAAAATTTCTAATTTAGGGTAAAATTAGGAAAAAAAACATTACTAATATTAGTTTAAATAAATATTAATATTTATCAGAATACTAACAATTAATAAAAAAAATGACATTATTAATATTAATATAACTCAAATACCATTAAAAAAATAATTTGTTTTCTTGTTTAAAGTAAAATTAGAATTTTCTCATCAATTTGAAATAAAATGTATGAAACAACTATTTTTAAAACAATTTATGTCATAAAATTATAATGAATAAATATTAATATTTATTAGATATAAATATCATTTTACTTAAAAATAATTAGCTAAAAACGACTAATGTGGAATTAATTTATGTATTTATAACATTATTTATATTAAAATACATTAAATATTAATAATAAGTTAGTATTAATATTAATTATGATTTATTAAATAAATTAAATATTTTTAATAATGTTATTTTATATTGGTATCAAATAAACACCCATAAAATATTTTGAAATATATAACTATTTTGTGTATATTAAATTAATATGATTAGTACGAGTTTAAAAAAATGTTAATATTTAATAGATAATTAACAATTATACAAAAATAACATTATTAATTTTAATATAACTTAAACGCCATTTCAAAGTTAAATATTAATTAATTTTAAATATGTTATTTGGTGTTGGTATTGAATAAATTATACCCTTAAAGTATTTTGAAATATACAACTATTTAATATATTTCAAATTAGTATGATCAATATTATATGAAAATAACATTATTGATATTTATATAGCGCAATATCATTTGAAAAATAAATATTCATCTAATTTTAACTAAAACTAGAATTTTCTCACAAATTTTGAAATAAAATGTATGAAATGATTGTTTTAAAATAAATTATATCATATAATTATGATGAATATATATTAATATTTATTGGATATAAATATTATTTTATTTAAACAATTTAGCTAAAAAGGACTAATATTTAATTAGCTCAAAACAACTAATATTTAAATAAATTATGTATTGATAACCTTATAAATATTAATATGCTTCAAATTTATGAATAAATTAGTATTGATATTAATTTTTAATTATGAAATATTTAATTATTTTTTAAAAAGTTAATTTAAGTTGGTATTGAAAAACACCCTTAAAATATTTTGAAATGTATAACTTTTTAATTTATTTTAAAGTAATATTAATAATATTAGTATAAATTAATATTAATATTTATCACAGTATTAACAATTATAAAAGGTCAAATTATTAATATTAATATAACTCAATACCATTTAAAAAATAAATAGTTTCCTTAATTAAAGTAAAATTAAAAGTTTCTCAAGAATTTAATATATTATGTCATATAATTATGATGAATAAATATTAATATTAAGGAAAAAAGTGAACATTACACACGTTTTGAAAGTTTATTCAGAAAAAAACAACTTTTGAACAAAATTTGAAACGTGACACTATCGGACTCATAGAGGGTGGCGGAGCACCCCGTCTCCAAACTAAGTCTAAATCAAGGGATCAAATAGGTAGGAGCCTCATGGGATTTGAAATTCAAAATTCTCAAATTCTATCTAAAATCATGCCCCCTGGGCTGTTGGGGGGGCGCTCCAGAAACTTCACAATGCGCTTGGATGTGGGCCGAGAAAATGAACTAAGCGTCCGAACGATTTCCTGGGCCGTCTGGACGCTATGAGTTAATTTTGCATAAAGAGTTCAGACGCTTCTCTGGCTCGTTCGGACGCTATGAGTACTGATTCAGCTACCGTTCGAATGACTCATTCTAGCGTCCAGACGGATAATGTTAATTTGCACATTTCATAAAATTTTCACAAATTTGATTTCGTCAAATTCTTTGAAATTCGATAGAGCACTTGTAGGGTGTGTTTATCCCTCCCCCCCTCCTAGAAGTGATTTTGCGTCGTGTGCGTCTTCAAGTCTTCATCGGGATTCGTCGTATCTTTTTTAATATTTTTCGAAATTAGTCTTCGGGACCGTTTGGTTAGTGCTTTGGAGAATGCCTTGGCATAGAGTATGCCATGGAATCTCATGCCCATGCATACTATTCCTTGGCATACTCTATTATCATGTTTGGTCGGTACAATTATTTATTTCATGACATGTTATTTCAACACAAATATAAAAATTCTAAACATTCTATATTTATAAAAATAACATATAAATTATTGTTATAAAAATAATTAGAATAAAATTAATTATAAAATTAATAATTCATCAAAATACAAAATAACCAAATTGGTTGAATTAATATTCCTTGAATTCTTCCACCGATTAAACATTTGTTCGTCTATTGAAGGTATTTGTTGCCATGAGAAATAATTCGTTAAGTAAATACGAGAAGGAATGTATAATTTTACAATTCTCACAAATATAATATTTAATCTTTCACTGGAAAAAAAAGATTGAAGCATAAAGATCGATTGAAAAAAAAAATAGCATAAATTCTTCTATTGGAAAAAAATATTCAAGCAAAAAATACTGTATAAAATAAAACAAAGTTATCTATGCAAAAATAATTCTAACATAAATTAATGAAACAATGACAAATATAAGAAATAAAGAAAAATATATCTATTACGTTTTTTTGCGAGATCTTTGAAAGAGATTCATGTATTTTGTTCTTCCGAACTTATTTTAATGAATGAAATGATGAAGAATACATTTATTTATAGAAGTATTGATATATTGATTTTTGGAGGAAAAATAAAAATTCATTCCTTCATCATGGGAATAGAGAAAAGTCATCAATTTTGACGGTAATCATATTCCCATCAATTATGCCCTATGGAATGGAATATTCCATTAATTTATTACCTAGCGTGCAAACCAAACATGGATATGAAATCCGTGGAGAAGTATGCCAAGACATTCTAATTCTAAATCTCCAACTAAACGCCTCCTTCATGTCTTGTAAGCGCTATCGGTTGAGTTTCGTATCGTAATTCCCGGTTAGCCAGAATGGTGTAATTCTCAGTGCGAACAAATTCGATTTCTTTTCATAATTTTATTTTCCTTTCTATTTTAACCTTGTACAGTTCTACAAAATATTTGTACTTCTCATTTACTTTATGTTCCCAAATCTCTTCGACCATTTTAATCATTAATATGGATTAGTTTCAATGATTATTAATTAAATTAGTGTGGGGATTGGATACAATGGGTTTCCAAGAGGTTGTTCTGTTGACAAGCTTCCTTGGGCCAAGGTTCATTTTAAATCTTTACGACCTTATTTTTTTTGGGGAATTTGCAAAAAAAACACCATACCTTATGCCAAAATTGCAAAAAGGCCCTTTGTTATTGATAATTGCACAAAAAGCCTTTATTCTAACGAAATTTGGAAAAAATAAGTAAATGAAATCCTACCGATAAAGTTCCCTCTAAACTCGGAGCAGGGGCGGATTCAGGATTCATATATAGAGAGAGCCGGATTTTATAGGGGGGGGGGGCGAAATTAAAAAAAAAAAAATCAAAATATGTGGCTTGGGAGTCTTGAACTCAAGACCTCCCATCTCCCAAACGATAATTTTACCACTAAACTACACTAATATTTGTGAAATACTTACAAATTTATCATATTTATCACTTTACGAAATAACAAAATCACCTTATTTTTTCGGTAATACATCGGTTCATGATTTCATAGGGGGGATGGGCCTCCCGCTCGCCCCCCTAGATCCGCCAATGACTCGGAAGACTTTTTTTTATTTTAGGCATAATGCAGGGTTTCATTTTGTGCATTTTTTTTGTTTTTATTCAAAATGACAAGTACTTTTTTTGTAATTATTCATGTAGAAATCCACAAAGGAAGATCCACTAGAGACAAAATACCCGTGAGTTCCTGAATTTTTTCCCTAATTTTGTTAAATATTATTCTATTTTGGTCGAATTTGATTCATGTTTTAATTTAGTTATGTAGTTCATGCTGAAGTGAATGCTATTTCTTAACACAAACCATGCTTCTGCAGCTGGCCAGGTCTTTTACCATTTTACCCCTGAGTTCTTGACAAATGCCAATTTGGCCCTAACTTGTCTAAAATACAACTATTTGTGTTGTTATGCACACCTACCCCTACAGGCTACCCAAATTAAGTCCTCCTTGCCTCAACTGGGACTTGAGCCCGGGTGGCACATAGGGTAGCCTTGATACCATCCAGTTGCCCCAGCATTTGGTGGTTATGCAGAAATTATATGTTACAATGTTCCCATGTAACGAGTGTGCTAAGATTATCGTACTTGTTATTTTCTTCTTTGCGCAATTATCACATATACCCCTACAAAATAGGAATAATCATCATCGACACCCCTACAAAATAAGAATCGTCACGGATACCCCTACAAAAAATGACATGTCTCATATTTTCTTGGTGGTCTTTATTATATTTCAAAATTTTGAGGTATTGCAGTTGTTCTTCCTTTTATGATTTGCGAGTACTTTTATTGGTATATTTGTAAAAATGTCCTTTTTGTTTTGCTTTTTATAGTCAGGTGTATCAGAAGTAATATATTTTGTAGAGAAAAAATTGGGGAGTTGTGATCATATTTATTTTGCCTCTCACAAGTTACTCTCCATAGCCGGTATTAAGGTTAGCTATAATTTTTTTGTGATAATTTGTTTTTTTTTAATGTTTAATTAAATGGTCGATAATGTACTAAAAAGATAATCTATATTTTCTTATTATTTATCATTTTCAGGTTAGAAGGCATCAACCACAAATGGATCGAATATTGATCGAATTTCAAGAACCCTAAAGAAAAAAATAACTCATGTTTAGTGCAATTTTTTTTTTTTTTGAAAAGAACCTAGAGCACGAATCGTGCTCATGGAGAGTTATTTATTGATAATAAATAATTATACAAGTAATACAAGTTCATTGCGCATAAAGCTGGCTATCCTAGTTTCCAAAAGCACAGTAATTTTAATATTTCCTGAGACATTAGGATAGGCATTCTAGCTTTCCTATTGAAGATTCGATTATTTCTCTCTTTCCAAATTGACCAGACTGTGGCTGCCCAGATTAGAGTTTCGGCATAGTCAGCTTCATTTCTTTGTTGTGATCTCGATGTTCTTTTATGGATCATTTCCCAGTTTTCTAGCAGGCTGTTGTTTTCGTCAATTGTTACATCGACTTTTTGATAGCATTCTTTTGTGAAGACACAGCTAACGAATAAGTGGTGCACCGTTTCTAGATTTTCTCCACACAAGCTACATGCTGAAATGTGTTGCCAACCTCTTTTCATTAAAGCGTCATGTGTTAAAATCTTTTGTCGAATTCCCAACCATAGAAATAGCCTAACTTTCAGTGGTATTTTAAGACTGGATAATTTAGGTACCCATGACACTCGGACTCCTGGGTTTATGATGAAATTGTAAATTTATTTGTTCATATAGATTGTGGCTTTTTGAGTCGTTTCTGGTTGGTTTTGAGGGGTCGTTTTAATGGTTTTCCAAGTTTTGTATATAGGGTTTAGTTTGGGAAGGTCTTTGATAAAGTATGAGACAAATTTTGAGGAGTTGGGTTGGATAATATTTGAATCTGTGATGCCGTATATTTCTTTTATATATTCCGTCCATAAGGCATTTCTTTCAAAATCTAGTTTGAAGAGCCATTTAATTAATAGACTCTTATTCTGTGTATCTCACCAAGTGAGCCCCATTCCTCCATTGGGAGGTTTACTTGTATCATGGTCAAGTCGGAAACAACACTCGGTAGCCTTATCGACGGCCGAAGCCGAGTATGTCGCCGCAGGAAGCTGCTGTGCTCAATTACTGTGGTTGAACCAAACCCTCGGAGACTACGGTTTGAACTTCCGTAAAATCCCCATATTGTGCGACAACAATAGCGCAATATGCATCTCGAAAAACCCGGTCCACCACTCACGAACCAAGCATATCGACATACGTCACCACTTCATTCGGGATCACGTGGAAAAAGGCGATGTTAAACTCGAATGGATAGAGACTCAAAATCAAATTGCCGACATCTTCACAAAACCGTTACCATTTGCTCCTTTCTCCGATCTACGACTAAAGCTAGGTATGTTATCTCTCAAGAATTAAAATTCAGCATATTGGGTCTAGTCTCATGTAGTTGCATCATAATGGTATAATCATAAGTACAAATAGAGTTGTTGAACTAGGGTCAGTGTTTTGGGTCAATACATCCGGGTCTCCGCTCAGTATCTAGTCCGTTCGAACGAACAAACGAGTGCGTTCGGAACGGACAAATGAAGTCAACAAATACCATCCTTCCAGACTCAAGTCCGTTCGAACGAACAAAAGAGTGCGTTCGGAACGGACAAATGAAGTCAACACATACCATCTTTCCAGACTCAAGTCCGTTCGAACGAACAAACAGTGCGTTCTTAACGGACAGATGAAATGTATGATTATGACTGCTTTTCATATTATGGCGCCTTTCCCAACAGTTGCAAGTGCATTCGAACGAACTCGAAAACCTCTCACCTGCAACTCAAACCCAAACAATGGCGCCTTTTACCCAGAAGCATGTACGTTCGAACGCACATGAATGTCCGTTCGAACGAACTCATCGTATTTACTCTCCATCTGCATGCAACCGACCCTCATCAATGGACATTTGGTTCCTCTTCTCGTACGAAGAAACTTAAAGGGACACGACTTACATTCTTAAAACCCTTAACCTTATCTTCTCTTTCCAAAACTCCTTCTCTTCTCTCTCAAAAGCTTGATTTCATGGATGCCAATCGAAGCCTCATATCAAAAGGGAAATACAAGGAAAAGAAGAGAACAGGAGAAAGCTCGAAAGCTCAAGAAATACCACCGCCTCCATCGATTGTTCGCATGAAGAGGGGCACGCCAGCCAACAGGCCTAATCACAGCGCACGAATGCAAGCAGATTACGATTTCACTAATCCGAATAACGATTATCTCTTTCGAGACCAGGAAGCCGGACTCCTTTTCAATAGCGTTGTGGTAAGGAGACCCCTCTCAAAATCTTACTATTACGAGTTTCCACGAAATTGTTCTATTCTTTCCAACAAGATCGAGGAAATCGAGCGAAAATGGGGATTTGCAAACCTTGCACGTCTCAACGAGAGGTCGTATGAGATCATCACTCGGCTATTCTATGCAAACGCCACTTTCGATCATGCCCAAGATAAGATAACCTCGTTTATTCTCGGTGAGGAAGTCGTAATCTCGGTGCAGAATTTATGCGACTTGTTTGGGCTCAAAGATGATGGAGAGAAGGTGTACAACGACCGCAGGGGGAAAATTGAAATCGAAGGGTTCGAAACCATGAAGAAAGTGGTCACGAATAGATACGCATCACAATCAGCAGTGTCACACTTGGCCGCTCCTGAAAAATTCGTCTGGATAATTGGTAATAACATTCTCGCTCCAGTTGAAAAATTGAGAGTAAACCTCGAAGATCGAAATATCTTGTGTTTATATCGCATGTGGTACGAGGACCAACTACCCATCCATGTGCCTCATCTCATATTAAGCCACATGGAAAGCGCCATGAACATAAGGAATGCATCGTTACCCTATGGAACGTTGATCGCTCGAATGTTGAACCTCCAAGGAGTCTCGATACCAGTGGAAGATTGGGATTTCCGACCTGAACCACCGATCAACCTCGCGTCCAAATTAAACCTTCTGCGTCAAAGGTTTCGGTATTCGGCACAAGCTCATGAATGGATTATCGATCACCCAGATGAAGAGGGAGCGTTCCACCTTCCTCCAAATCCTACCCGTTGGTTGGAGAGTGACGCTCCATCCGACCAGGGCAGTGCAAACCAGGCTCGACCACGTGAGAGGAGTGAGAGTGTAAGAAGTTCGAACGTCCCGATGGAAAGGGATGAAAGGCGGTTCGCTCACATAACGTCATTGTTAGAGGCAATGAATAAGCGTATGGAGCGACATGAACGAGGGATTCGAAATGAAATTCGTGAGGGCATGCAAGTTTCCGAGACAAGGATGCTTGAGAGAGTAGAACGTCAATTTTCCGACCTTTACGGTCATCTTGAAAACCGTTTCGGGTCATACCCTGAACCTCGAGAACAAGACAATCCTCCTCCTCCATCTAATCCCACCGCGAATCCGTCAAAGTCCCATTCGGGAACTTTCAACGTCGACGACTTCTTTGCGTCCGGTCCAAGCTATCATCCCGACCCGAACCCTTACCCCGGTCCCAACGAGATGTAATCACCGGCGGTGCTATAAGTGTCTTGTGTTGTTCTGTTTATTTTTATATGACGTGCATGTGTGTGAGAACTTGTGTTGGTTGTGTTTGTTGTGTTGGTAGTCTATGTGTCATGCCATGTTATGAACAAATTGTTTTATGGTCATATTGTCAGTTTAAACTGTTGCATCTATTTTGGATTTTTTTTAATTTTTATAACCTATCAGTCCAGATGATAGTGCGTTCGAACGCATTACTTTTTCCATTCGAAACGCACACACAAAAACTGTTGTATTTTCTTAAAAAAAAAAAAAAAAAAATCCGCTAAATTTTGAAAAGATTGTCATCATTCAAAACAAAAGAATTTGATCATATTTACGAGCTCATACATTCATCAATTCATTCTTTGAGGGGGAGCTCGCATTTAGGGGGAGCCTTCCGTTGATGAAGTCTCCTTGGCCCTTTTGATCTCTTTCAAAATGGGGGAGAAACGATCGTATGGAAAGTTCTCAACTAAATGGTGAAACTCTCCAAACCGACAGTGTTTTGAAATTAATCAAAAGGGGGAGTTTGTTGGTTCAAATTTCCTGATAGTTTGATTATTTCAAAACACTGTCAGTACTAATGTATACATCCAGAAAAGTGCAGGATAACATAGGTACGATACGAAGATGAAGGAGGACTTGTGAAGGAAGACTTCATTGGATTACATCAAGAATCAGGACATGAAGTCTCAACATAAACAAGAAAAGAAGAACACAAGGAAGGCCATTGGAATACATCAAGACTCAAGATGCTGAAGCCTTCCGTGAGTGGGATACGCCACAAATAAACCATAGGTACAAACCTAGTAGAACTCAAGTAAAATCATGTTCAAAATAACAAAGAGTTCAGTCAAGCAGGAAGTGCGTTCTGAACGAACTCAAAGTCCGTTCAGAACGGACTTGCTAAATATCAAAACTTTAAAGCTTGATTAGAACCAAACGTGTCCCAGGGATGTGTGCGTTCGAACGAACAATCATGTACGTTCGAACGGACAATTAGAATCCGTTCACACACCTTCTGAGTGCGTTGAACGGACAATCTTTCCTGTGAACGGAAATATGTCACAGGGATATGTGCGTTCAAACGAACACACATGTGCGTTCGAACGGACAACCTGGAATCCGTTCACCCACTTTTCAGTGCGTTGAACGGACTCTTGTTCCTGTGAACGCAAAATGCTATGTATAATTGAGTCCGTTACGAACGGACATTGTCCGTTCTAACGGACCCAAGATGTACTTGCACGTTATTTTGAAACGGCTAGTGCAAACTTCAAGTGCGTTCTGAACGGACTGTATGCGTTCGAACGCACTGCAAGTTTTCTGAAGGATTTCTATAGAGAGTATAAATAGAATCCTTCATGGGTCTCTCTCTCCCACTTCCTCAATTTCAAACTTTCAAACCTAAAAAGAGAGAAACCCTAAGCTGTGATTTTCTATATCCATTGATAGCTTGAGAAACCTCTTTAGATCGTTGATCTACTTTCGATATTCTCCACTAATCGTATCCCACTCACGTGACCGATCACGTTGTAGCTCGATTAGTGAAAAAATGTAATAGGCTAGTGCAACAAAGTGTAAAGAGCCTAAGCTATAGATCGATAGAAGCGTGTAAATCGATCTAGGCAAATCCTTGTAATCGAGTTGAGTTGGAATTCAATCGAAAGCCAAAAAGAGGCACAAGGCATTCCCGGAGACGTAGGTACTCGCAAATAATTGAGTCGGTCAATTAAGCGAGTAAAGGGTGAGTTAAAGCTACAAAGCAACCACCTACCGAACTTCGTAAACAAACATCTTGTGTCAAAGTGTTTGTACAGTATCATCTTTATCATCTAAATTATTATTTATTCCGCACCGTAAATTAGGTTTAAATCTAAACTAAGTGTAAGTTAGATTGCCAAATTTACCCCCCTCTAGGTTAGAATTAACCAACAATTGGTATCAGAGCAGGGTACTAACCATCTCTTAAATTTATTAAGGATAAACTTGTACCTTACGATCTAATGGCTGAAGTTAATCCCATGAGCGCAGTGGAAGCAGCCATTCACTCTCTCCGTATTGAACGAGGTCTAACTTCGACACACCACCAGCCCATAATTGTAGACGCAGAACCTTCCTCTCCCACTCTAAGCTCGACACATGACAAAAGTTATGAGGTACGTACTAACTCTCTGTATGGTATCAAATCGTTACCTAGACCTGAATTTTCTCCCGCATCCAAACTAGAACTCGAATCTTGTGACAAGTTTCTTAGGGATGAAGGTAACTCTCAACTAAATGAGGGTAAACTTGAAAGTTCCACCCAAGCTCTCAAGGATAAGGTAGCTTCTCTTGAGCTATCCATCTTGGCATACAAAACTCAAATAAATGAATTTAAAGGATTTTCAAAATGTGAATGTAAAACCCTGAAATGTGAGATTTCTCATTTAAAAGTCGAAATTCAAACTATGAAAGTTGAGAATGAATCCTTGAAGAGGGCATGTACAATGATAGCATTGAGTCCCCCTTCATTGGATGATGCCTTAAAATCGTCATTAACGGGACAAAAGCCAAATGATAAATTCGGTTTAGGACATAAGAAAATTAACGGTAATAATCCCGACCTTTCAATATCTCAAAATCAAAAATCTAAATGGGAAAACCATAAAGTAAGGAGTCATGGAAATGCTTTTATGTACCATGACTACAACAAAGGTAAATATGCTAAAAATGAACAACCTAAACGTGTCAATAATAATTATAGGAACAATCATTTTACACAAAATTCACAACCTAGACATAATAATGTAGGACGAACCGATTGTTTGTTCAAAAGGGGACCAAATGGATATTTCTATGAAGTGACAAACTACACCGAAGCTTCATATCAACAAGAGTCTCCCAAACATTTCACCAACACATACAAACAATTTAAACAAAATAATGTTAAGCAAACTAAATTTAAATCAAATAACCTTTATCAAATGCCAAAATCGATAACTTCTAAGAGAAGTAATCCTAATAAACTCTCGGACTATTTTGTGAAGAGTACCACACCCACAAATAAGCCCACCGTAGCATTTTGTAACTATTGTTGCAAAATCGGTCATGTCTCAACCGGGTGTAATCTTCGCAATCCAAAAGTGGCATCAAACGTCATGTGGATGCGTAAAGATCGTCACTCAATGGGTTCCTCTACCTCCTTTGGTATAGGACCCCCTAGGGTGTAAAACCCTAACTTGAGACACTATACTCCCTAGTATACCATACCATAAGCCAAATATTTAGGGGGAGTATAGTTAGTAAGAATTCATATTAGTCAATTTCAATTTCTTTTTGGTTTAACTAATATGAATTTCTTATAGATGGGCCTAACTTCCAGAACAAAGTCATCAAAATGGTGTCTAGATAGTGGTTGTTCTAGACATATGACTTGGGATCGAGAGATGTTCAAATCTCTCGAACCGTTCAAGGGAGGAGACGTTACCTTCGGAGGAAATCAAAAGGTAAAATTATCGGTATCGGTTCAATAGGTACCTCAAATTGGACTTTAGAGAATGTCTATCTTGTAACTGGACTTAAACATAATTTAATTAGCATAAGCCAATTATGTGATGCCGGATATTGTGTGAAATTCGATCAACTCTCATGCTTGATTGATCGAATGAAAGACAATACCACAGTATGCAAAGGAACCCGACACGAAAATCTCTACTACTTTGATTTCGAATCATTCGTGCCGGGAATCCATTGTCTCACTGTATCAGAATCAGTATCTCGATTATGGCATAGACGGTTAGGTCACATTTGCATGAAAACTATACATAGGTTGTCCAAAAAGCAATTAGTTAGAGGACTTCCCTCACATAGACTTGAACTAGAAGGATTATGCGATGCGTGTGAAAAAGGTAAGCACACTAGATCGTCCGGGTTTAAATCAAAGAACATGGTCACCACGAATCGACCTCTTCAACTCATCCATCTTGATCTTTGCGGACCAATGAGCGTTACAAGCATAGGTAATAAAAGGTATATTTTTGTTATTGTGGATGATTATTCACGTTTCACATGGATACATTATTTACTTCATAAAAGTGAAACGTGTGACAACTTCATCAAATTTTGCACTCTCGTTGAAAATGAAAAAGGCACCTCAATTATCACCATTCGAAGTGACAATGGAGGTGAATTTCGAAATGCAAAATTTGATGAATTTTGTCATAAAAAGGGATATATACGCGAATTTTCGGCTCCTCGCACACCTCAACAAAATGGTGTGGTTGAACGTAAAAATCGAACGTTAATTGAACTTGCCCGTACCATGCTAAGTGAGCATCCTTCTCCAAAATACCTTTGGGCCGAAGCCACTAACACCGCATGTCATGTGGTGAATAGGGTTAGCTTAAGGCCTATTTTGAAGACGACGCCATATGAGCTATGGTATGGGGGAAATCCAAATGTCTCTTACATGAGAGTATTTGGATGCAAATGCTATATCTTGGATGAATTGAGTAATCGAGACAAACTCGATCCAAAATCCATTGAAGGAATATTTGTCGGTTACTCAAGCACAAGTAAAGCATACCGAGTTTACATACGATCAACACGAGTCGTATGTGAATCCGTTCACGTACATTTTGATGAAACTAACAAGGAAGCCGAGAAAGGTAGCTTAAATGTAGGTGAAGTCACGGAAACAATTGCTAAATCACCGAGAAAACAAGCCGAGCTGGAATAGCAACACATCGACATAACTCTTGATGAACCTCAGAGAGAAAACAATGATCCTCCAGAAGAGGAAGAACAGGAGGAAGAGGAAGAAGAGAGTGAAACTCCTTACCAAATCCCCGAGGTTCTCCGAGAAGTACCCCACCATCCTCTCACAAACGTTGTTGGAGATCCCCGAGAAGGTGTACGAACTCGGTCTCGTGTCCACAACTACGTAGCTCATTGCGCATATCTTTCTCACCCTTTACAAGGTTTCGTGTCCACAACTACGTAGCTCACTACGAACTCGGTCTCGTGTCCACAACTACGTTGTGCGGAAGCATAAATAAATTAGAGAAAAAAATACAATACTGAAACAAATAACACGCGATATTTATTTACGGAGTTCGGTAGGTGGTTGATTTGTAGCTTTAAATCACCCTTTACTTGCTTAATCGACCGATTCGATTAGTTGCAAGTACCTACGTCTCCGGGAATGCCTTGTGCCATTTTGGGCTTTCGATTGAATTCCAACTCACTCGTACAAGGTTTGCCTAGATCGATTTACACGTTTTGTATCGATCTATAGCGGGCTTTACAATCTTTGAGCTAGTCTATTACATGTTTCTACACCGAACTACAACGTGATCGGTCACGTGAGTTGGGAATCGTATAGAAGAGAAGATTCGAAGATAGATCTTGGATCTAGAAGGTTGAATCACACTATCAAGAGATTTGGGAATCACGACTAGAAGTCTGTCTCTCTTTTGGATGTTGAATGAATTTTTGTCAAAAGTTGGAGAGAGAAATGTATGAATGGTTCTATTTATATAACTCATAGAACCCACTCAAACTGTGTAAAAATTACACAGTTCGTTCGAACGAACTGTTAGGTTCGTTCGAATTAACTGCAATTTGAACTAGCCGTTTCAAATGAAATATTCATAAACACGATGGGTTCGTTCGAACGGACCCATAGGATCGTTCGAAAGGACATGGATTAGTTCATAGTTCGTTCTATGAATCTTGGAACGAACCATGAAGGTTCGTTCGAACTAACTAATAAGTTCGTTCGAACGAATATTAATTGTGTCTAGTTTTGGTATTTTTTCATACAACACCAGATCTTGGTTCGTTCGAACGAACTTGGAGTGATTTAGAGTTCGTTCTATGAGTGGAACGAACCATGAATGTTCGTTCGAACGAACGTATTCGTTCGTTCGAACGAATATTAATTGTGTCTAGTGTTGTCTATTTTCTCACAATACCAGGCCTTGGTTCGTTCGAACGCACTGTGTTGTTCGTTCGAACGAACCATAATCTGGTATGGTAATTTTCCATTTTCCATTTCATCGTGTTTCGAATTTATCTTTTGATCTTGATAAGTATGAGATGTTCTTTGGAATACCTAGGGTTTATTTTGAAGATCCCAACTCACGGAAAGCTTCGACGTCTTGAATTCTTCAATCATCTTGATGTCTTACCTTTCATGAGTGATCTTCGCAATCCTCCACTCATGTTCCTTTTGATCATCCTTAATCCATTGTACCTGTTTCTCCTACAAGTTCGTCTTAACTGGAATCGTTAGTATTGACAGTGTTTTGATATAATCAAATCTAAGGATATTTGGATCAACAAACTCCCCCTTTTGATTAATTTCAAAACACTGTCGATTTGGAGAGTTTTGTCGGTTATCGAAGAACTTTCCGTACGATATTGTTTCTCCCCCTTTTTGAAATGATCAAAAGGGAACAGAGACGAACGCATCGGAGGGCTCCCCCTAAACACGAGCTCCCCCAAAAATTTTGAATTTTGTATTTATAGGCTCGTATATAGATGAATTTCGCAAATTGATGTTGAGTTTTTCATTTGTAAAGATGTATGAAAGGATTTTTAGTGTAAAATAGGTTTTAACAAAGATTCTCAACATTTGCGACGTATTAAAAAAATAGTCGAAAACGTAATAAATTTTGAAACTCAATTGTAATTCTCAAGAGTATGCATACCTAGCTCGAGCCATGGACTCGAGTCTTGATCTAAAACCCACAACTCCTCGAGTGACACTTATCAACATCCATTTATGTTGCGACATTAGCTCCCTTGATAGTGCAAGGTGATGATGTTGAGTTTGGTACGCATATTTATTTACCGTTATTGCGTCTTCCCGAATCGTTTTTCATTTAGCATACCTACATACTAGTCAAAATATCTTTCTCGTCTTTTTATAAGTGTATAGATGATTGAATTATCAAGAAAAAATGTTCAAGATATTCGACTCAACTAAACCCGAGTTTAGTGATGAGAATTCTTGTATTAGCACTCCCCCTCAAACTGTGGCTAAGTTTACACGTGGATGAGGGAGTGTGTTGTCCATGACTTAAGTCGTTTTCGGACACACTCCATTTGAGGTAGAAGTGCTAGCCATGTTTCGATCTTTTCGAAGCCACAACCAAGTGGAATTTGGTTGCGGTTTTCGAAGGGGACAACCCGTTGAGATATGTCCCATATTGCAACAATAGTTGCAAAATGCGCTAGTCGGTTTATTTGTGTTTTCCGAACTCTTGACAAAGTGGGATTGGAAATGGTTCATGTAATCTTTCGGTTGAGTTATCGGCTTTGTCGACTTAGCACAATTATTATTTGATTTGTTAAATCGCTGTGTGCTTGTGAAATGTTTGGGAGTACGTTGTTGGTTATTAGCGACATGTGGTGAACTCACCATATAGAAGTAACCATTTGATCCCCGTTTGTATAAACATTCGGTTCGTCCCGTATGGTTATCTCTATAAGACGAGTGAGGTGCATAGTGATTAACCCTATTATAGTTTCTAACATTTTTAGGTTGGTCAATTTTAGCACTTTTACCCTTATTCGAGTCACGGTACATGAAAGCATTTCCGCGACTCGTGTTGGTATTGTACTCCCGTTTACCTTTTTGACCTTGAGATTTTGAAGACACGGGTTTATGACCGTTAGTGTTCTTAAATCCTAGACCCGTCCTATCATTGGGATTTTGTCCCTCCAAGACTTTGTCCAATGAAGGAGTGCTAGGTGTAAGTGATACACATGCGCTCTTCATGGACTCATTCACAAATTTCAAATTTTGGATTTCGACTTTTAGAGATGAGGTCTCGCTTTTTAGGACTTGACACTCGCATTTTGAAAATCCGTTAAATTCGGTTAATTGTGCTTTGTGCGACTTTACCGATAATTCAAGAGAGGATACCTTAGCCTTGAGATTTATAATCATGCTCTCTTTTTCAATTTCACTTTGTCGAAGTCGATTGACTTCTCGCATTAAACTCTCGTGAGAGTCAACTTCTAACTCAATTTCCGATTCATCGGATGAGCAAGAGTCTTCCTCCATCGAAATTGATTTAAATTTAGAGTTTAGTTGTACCTCATGATCGGAGTCATGCGAAGCATCGATGTTGGAAGTTTGTGGAGCAACTTGAGGAGATGCGACACTCGGAATTTGGATTTCTTGCGGTTCCGATTGTGAACCTCGTTGAAGAATTCTCGTTTGTCGAAAAGGAACATGATCAAAAGGAACATATTTTGAACCAACGAAGCAACAACATAGCGAGCACCTTTGTCGAAGTCGAATGGCTCGTTCCACCACATCCTCGTTTTCGTTCGTGTCGATAACGAGGTTGGCTTGATGTTCGGAATATGAGGTGCTCGCTATGTTGTTGCTTCGTTGGTTCAAAATATGTTCCTTTTGATCATGTTCCTTTTGATCATCCTTAATCCATTGTACATGTTTCTCCTACAAGTTCGTCTTAACTGAAACCGTTAGTATTAACAGTGTTTTGATATAATCAAATCTAAGGATATTTGGATCAACATCCTTGTCTCAGTCCTTTTTTGTGGTCAAAATATGTTCCTCGCAGACCATTTGTTTGGATACATGATCTAGAGGTTTGTAAAATTAGGAGGATCCAATCAATCCATTTGTTCGGGAATGTTTAGTGCAATTTTAAGTCTACAAGTTTGAGTGCAATCTTAAGTCCACAAGACCTCAATAATTAAAAAGGTTATTTATTGTTAGGAAAAATGCTATTTATTGTTGGATATGAATAATTATATCTATACTAAGTATTAAAGTTGAACAAAATACTGCCCAGCATTCAGCCACGTCGCCAACACTGTTCACATAATAATGTTCATATATGTTCATATAATACTGTTCACAGAGATATCATTACTGTTCACAATGACTGTTCATGCACCCATTACTGCTCATTTCTTTTTCTTTTTCTTTTTGAAATTTCAGTAAATATAAGGGTTTTTTAAGATTTTTCTACATTATAACAATTTCAGTTTTTTTAAATGTAAGGGCTTTTTAAATATTTCTCATGCGATATCATTATTTTAAGATTATTATAGGGGTATATATGGTAATATCAAATTTTGTAAGGTTATACATGATAATTTCAGATTTTTTAAATATTTCTCATATTGTATCATTAATTCAGAATTTTTTTATAAGGGTAAATATGATAATTTTTGTTTTTTCCAGAGGTATGCATGCTAATTTTTTATTTTTTCAAATACAGTTTTTATTTTATTCCACATATTATATCATTAATTTGAGATTTGTATAGGGATATATATGATAATTAATATTTTTGTAGGGGGATACATCATAGTTTCAGATTTTTTTAAAATATAGAAGTTTTTGTGATAGTTCTCAACTTCTCATATTATATCATTAATTTCCGATTTATATTAGGATACATATATGATAATTTCAGTTTTTTGATACATAATAATTATATATATTTTTCAAATTTTTTTTTTTAATATTTCTCATATGATATCATTACTTTCATATTTTTATAGGGTTATATATGGTAATTTCAGATTTTTGTAGGGGTATTCATGCAAATTTTAGTTTTTTTTTTAATATAGACTTTTTATATTGGTCAAATTATATCATTATTTTCATATATTTATACGGGTATATAAGTTTCATATTTACTAGGGATATATGTGACAATTTTACTTTTTTTTAAAAGACAGGGTTTTTTTGATATATTTGTCATAAGTAGCCCAGATTCGGAAAAACGTTGGGACTTTGCTATGTTTCGGGAAATCGAAAATAGAGAAACAAATTCGGGACCTTTGCAAGACCAGGGCAATATGGTAATTTTATCCTGACTCGAGACCATGATTTTGGTTATGATTGGTGCAACCGAAACGAGTTCGTTCAGGCAGAATGGAATGGCTTTGAGTGCGAGGGAGATGCAGAGCAAAATTAAACCCACAAGACTACATAAAAATGTCCACGATACTCAGTTACATTCCGCAAGGGGTATTTTCGTCATTTACAATATTTTGATTCTAAATGTTGATAATTTCTTTCGTGTTTTGGGCAGAATGGAATGATTTTTTAGTGCGACGAGGTGGAGATCAGTAATATACCCGAAAGACTACTTCAAAATGGCCACAATACTCAGCCACATTCATTGAGGAGTAATTTCGTCATTTCCAATATTTTTATTATGACCGTTGATAATTTCTTTCATGTTTTAGCCATAACTTTTATCTTATGTATAAAGTAGAGAAAATTCTTGCAATTCTATGCCTCCACGTCATCAAGGGCTTTTGTGTACAAAAATATTTTTTAATTTATATTTTGGTCCTTTTTATTTGCATTTTGGTCCTTTTTAGTTTTAATTTACATTTCGGTTCTTTTTATTTACATTTCGGTCCTTTTTTTACATTTTTGAATTTATATTTTGGTCCTTTTTATTTACATTTTGGTCCTTTTTAGTTTTCATTTACATTTTGGTCCTTTTTATTAACATTTTCGTTTCTTATTTACATTTTTGTCCTTTTTTATATTTTTTTATTTATATTCTGGTCTGTTTTATTTATATTTTGGTCCTTTTTAGTTCTAATTTATATTTTGGTCCTTTTATTTACATTTTGGTCTTTTTTATTTACATTTCGGTCTTTTTTTAAATTTTGATCATTTTTTCTTATTTTACATTTGGTCTTTGTTTCCTATTTTACATACATATTAAAATTTGCGAATATGTGCTGATTATATTAATCGATTTTAGAAGCACCTGAGCAAATGCTATTTATACAAATTATATTAGAAAATAATATCTGTGATAGACTAATTTCATGAACCTTATGCATCTATTGACATCATGATATTTGTAAATATATCATGATTAAATTTATTTAGTTCAAACGCGTGCGCGTTAATTCTATTTAAATAATTATATAAAAAACATCCCGCGCAATTGTGCGGGGACAACGCTAGTTTATGTGTAAAGTTGGAAGAAATGGAGCTCATACATGAGGCCACGTCATCAAGGGTTTTTTTGTAAAAAAAATATTTTTAAATTTACATTTTGGTCTTTTTTAGTTCAAAAAATTACATTTCGGTCCTTTTTATTTACAATTTGGTCCTTTTTAGTTTAAAAATTACATTTTGGTCCTTTTTATTTATATTTTGATCCTCTCTTATTTACATATCGGTCCTTTTTTACATTTTTGAATTTACATTTTGGTCCTTTTTATTTATATTTTGGTCCTTTTTAATTTAATTTTATATTTTGGTCCTTTTTATTAACATTTTGGTCCTTTTTTATTTACATTTTAATTTATATTTCGGTCCTTTTTATTTATATGTTGGTCTTTTTTAGTTTTAATCTACATTTTGGTCCTTTTTATTTACATTTCGGTTTTTTTTTTACATTTTTTCTTATTTTACATTTGGTCTTTGTTTCCTATTTTACATACATATTAAAATTTGTGAATATGTCCTGATTATATTAATCGAATTTAGAAGCACCTGAACAAATGCTATTTATACAAATTATATTAGAAAATAATATTCGTGATAGACTAATTTCGATAACCTCATACATCTATTGACATCATGATATTTGCAAATATGTCGTGATTAGATTAATTTAGTTCAAACGCATGCGCGTTAATTCGCACAAGCGTTAATTTTATTTAAATAATTATATAAAAAACATCGCGCGCAATTGCGCAGGGATAAAGCTAGTTTATCCTAAATTATTACAACCAAATAAATTTGTGAACATCACTTTGTTCGACCCTACTTCTCAATATTGTAGGTTGCGGGTTCGAACCTTGGTGAAACTCTTTTTTTTTTAATTCTCTTTTGAAATATGGTGTTTGCATTTTTTTTAGATAGTCGTGTCTTACTCTCTTGTGTGTATGATATTATCACTTCTTCTTATAGTTTGCAAGATGTTATGTGTCAAATATATAATACTAGGAGAATACCCGCGCTTCGCGGCGATATTGTTTCATTTGTTTTACCGTACACATAATATATAGTTATGATTTTTCGGGATCAAATATAATACTTTACGAAAATAAATATCATATTGATTAAGAAAGTATGATGATGAGAAAATTATTATACTATTTTTTAATATGACACATTGCGAAATATTTATTTAATACTTTAATTTAACACATACAAAAAATAATAAATGTCGCTATAAAATAATAAAACAACATGCGTGGAAAAAAAATAAAATAAAATACCCTATGATATTTTAAATTTTCATGTCTAAAATTAAGAATAATAACATTGTAAAAGTTTAAAAAATTTATTTATGTCTGATAAATTTTATATTTTATGTTTATTATTGAAAAATATTATATAAGTTAAAGAAATTATTTGTGTTTAGTAAATAAATATTAATCTTTTTTAAAGTTTAAAATGAAATTGTTTTTAGTACAAATACAAATATAACATAATTCTTTTTAAAACAATAATAATAATTAGGATGTGCAATTTTTTTCAATTATATTTTTGAAAATAATAATAATTAGGATTACAAGTCATTACTGTAATTATATTTATTTTTATATCTTTTTTTACATAATTGTTTTCATAATTTTAAGTTAAGAGAAAAATGCTGAATATATGATAATAACATACTTAGTAGTATGTGCAATTTTTTTCAATTATTGTTTTAAAAATAATAATAATTAGTCTTACAAGTTTTTAATGTAATTATATTTATTTTTATATCTTTTTTTACCTAATTGTTTTCATAATTTTAAGTTAGAGGAAAATATTAAATATATGATAATATGGTTCTCAAAATAAAGATAAAATTACAGCGAATATATTTCTTAATTTTTTTAAATTATATTATGAAAATACTAACAATATTTGATGCATGTTTTATGATATTATATATTAATTTATTAATGTTAGATATTTAAACTCTTCACATTCTATTTGTATTCACATTTGATCATGTAACATATTGTGAAAAAATTCAAAATCAAATACAACTGGTCCAACATGAACCTAACAAATAATATTTTGACAAGTCATCAGTGTAAGGTGATGTGGCCTTCTAAAATTGCTTAAAACTATGTATAAAATAAGGGACACATAAATATCTACAAATCAAAGTTTAATCTTTGATTCATATGTTGCGACATAATCTAATGATTGAAATAATTGTGATGACGTGGCATGAGTTGTGATGAGGTGGCATGAGAAAATTACATAAAGATGGGTACAAAATAAGGAGGTTGGTAAATAATATTATAATTTATAATGTATGTTATTTACATTTTCTCTTAATTATGTTCAAGTTATTTGCATAACTTTGGCAGAGCAATGTTTCAGTTCTCACCACCCCTTGACCCTTGGTGATTCATTCCAGAAGACTAGGAGAATACTCGCGCTACGCGGCGAGGATGTTAATTATGTTTTTCATTATAATACAAAATACATATAAATATGATAATATTGATTATATCATTTCATAATATAATTATTTGAACTAATTTGTCTATGATTATGTATATGTTTTACAATTATTTTACATCATTAAGACAAAAAATTTCATTTCCTTAATCAGATAATAGCACTTGTATTAATGTCATTGTATAATAATAATATATATGAGGTATAACATGATATTACAAATAAACATAACAACAATATTATATCATCGTTATTCACAATATTTTATACAATATCAAATATAAAAATAATGAGTCATATAACATACGTAATAATATTATTAATTATATATTACTAATAATTTTTTATTTATTCAAAATGTAATGAAAATTATAAATAATATCAAACTTTATTGCAAGTGATTTAATAAATAATATAAAGAATTAATTTTTCATAAACCTAAACATAAATTATTTTATATCATATGATTTTTTTTTAATTTTATATTTTTAAAATTAACACTATTATTTGATAAGTGTTTATAAATTTAAGAAATTATTTCGATGGATAATTTTTTTTTATTTCTATTATTTTTCAAAAAAATTAATATTAAATATTTTTGACCGAAAACACAAATATAATCAACTTAGTATTATATGGTATTAATATAGTTATCATTTTTAAAAAATAAATATTAATATTTAAAATTTCTATTATGCAACTAAAATAATTAAAATTTTATTTTATAAAAATGAACTTTTTGCATTGTATTTTTTACATAATATGATTAAAAATTCAAATTATGAAAAATTGTATGTACAGACTATGCAAATATGGATGTCAAAATAAAGAGAAAGTTAAAACTAAAATATTTCAAGAATTTTTAAAATTAAAATTCTAAATTAATACTACTATATGTTGTATGTTTATAATATTACATATTAAGTTATTAGTATTTCGTATATAAACTTTTCATCTTTCATTTTCTATTATCTAAATAAAATAATTAAAATTTTATTTTGTAAAAATACACTTTTTGCATTGTATTTTTTACATAATATGTTTACAAATTCAAATTATGAAAAATGGTATGTACGAACTATGCTAATATGGATGTCAAAATAAAGAGAAAATTAGAACGAATATATTTTATGAATTTTTAAAATTAAAATTCTAAAATTAATACTACTATATGTTGTATGTTTATAATATTACATATTAAGTTATTAGTATTTTATATATAAACTTTTCATCTTCCATTGTATTCACATTTGATCATGTAATTTTATGTAAAATGATAATAATTGAATAGACTTAGTCTAATGCGAACCTAACCAATAATATTAGTCCACGTCATTAATGTATGATGATGTGGATTTCCAAGGATGCTTAAAACATGTTGTAAAATAATGACACATAAATGACTACACAAAATATGATTTTCAAAAAATCTAAAAAATAAGTCAATGGTCTAGATCAAAACACATCACTAAAAAATTTATAGGATGAATCAATATCACAAAATCTAATGGTCAATAATCATGAATAACCATGATGATTTGGATTCATGAGGAGGCTTAAAGATAGATGAAAAATAAGGGGTGGGTAAATTGGGTCAAGGAACTAAAGATACAAAGCAAATTAAACCGGCTTCAGCTCTTCTCTCTCTTTTATGAAAATCAGGGCCGATTGAAGAATAAAATAGAGTAACTTGATTACCTTCTCTCTATAAATCGAAACTGAATCATTTCATACAGCCCAATAGCCTTTCAATAGGGGGTTATATATTCAGTGTCCCAAATTCAAAATAGAAGAATTTCTGCATGTAATCCTATTTAGAATCAAAATTTAAAAAATAACCAACTTTCTAAAAATATTCCCCAAATAACCCCTTTTTGATAATGTTTCAAAAATAACCCAAACCGGCTTTTTAAATCCCGCTGTAAAAATTTCATTTTTTTAAAAATTTTAAATGTGATATATTTCTCCAAATTTTACCATTACATCTTTTATTATCTAATAATAAATTTAATTAAAATAATAACTAGTACATGTTGGCTGTTAACTAAATACATAATTAATATTTATTCGAATTCATAAATTTGAATAAATTTGAATAAATATTTCATTATAGCTTTTAATTAGCACGTTAATTAAATGTAATTGTTTCATAATGGAGAATTCGGCGGGTACATTTTGGAGAGTGATTTTTTTTTTAAAATATGTTACTGACACACCTTTGAAAAAAAGTATAATTTTTTTTTGTACTCCAAATTGTACCTACCGGATTCTCCATTATTGAACTATTACATTTAATTAACGTAATAATTAAGATATATAATTAAATATTCATTAAAATTTATTAAAATTTATGAATTTGAATAAATATTAATTATGTATTAAGTTAACAACTAACATGTACTAGTTATCATTTTAATTAAATATGCTAACCGAGATTATCCAAATTTTACCATATCGTCTCTACGTTCTAATTAGTATATTTAATTAAAATGATAACTAGTACATGTTAACTATTAACTTAATGCATAATTGATATTTATTCAAATTCATAAATTTGAATAAATCTTAATGAATATTTAATTTTATGTTTTAATTATCACGTTAATTAAATGTAATTGTTCAATAATGGAGAATTCGACATGTACATTTTGGAGTGCAGTAAATTTTAATAATTTTTTTTCAAACGTATGTCAGTGACATATTTTAAAAAAAAAAATCACTCCCCAAAATGTACCCGCCGAATTCTTCATTATAGAACAATTACATTTAATTAACGTGTTAATTAAAAGATATAATTAAATATTCATTAAAATTTATGCAAATTTATGAATTCGAATAAATATTAATTATGTATTAAGTTAACAGCCAACATGTACTAGTTATTATTTTAATTAAATTTATTAATTAGATCATAAAAGACGTTATGGTCAAATTTGGGAAAATATATCATATTTAAAAATTTTAAAAAAATGAAATTTTTACGGCGGGATTTAAAAACCCTGTTTGGGTTATTTTTGGAATATTATCAAAAAAGGGGTTATTTTTGGACTATTTTTAGAAAGGAAGTTTTTTTTAAATTTTGATTATAAATAGGGTTATATGCAGAAATGCTCCTTCAAAATAACACTCTTGATGAGGTGGCAAATGAGGAGTAAATAAATTGATTAGTATTATTAATTGACTCAATTTGCGATTTAATTAACTGTTTAATTAAATTGACATGTCAATTAATATGTACTAATATTAACATATTATATATAATTTACGTGTCAATTAATATTTAATTGAGTTAATTAGAAAGACTAATCAATTCATTTAAGTATTTTTGCCACTTCATCAAGAATGTTGGAATGAGTTTGGAGGGTCAATTATATTTTCCCTTTCAATACTTACATAAATTATTTTGAAAATAAAATATAAACACAAAAATATCACATGTAGTTTTGCCCAATACAAACTCTCAACCAAAAGCATTGCAAATAACATTTTATTCTCATCAAATTGAGGCCAAGAAGATAACGATTTCTTGATCTTATTTTAGGTAAATTCAATCATTTCACGTAAATTTTAGTAACAATTAAAATCAAGAAAACAAGTAGGATTATAATGAGGAATTTCTTATTTATGATTGTTTGACATATTGTAACTAAGACATTCAGTAGTATGATATACCGTTGGTGAGATAACTCTCTTGTTTGGTATGATGTATTTAATATAACTCATGAAATTATTGTTATCGTGGGACCTCTTATTACTACAACTTAACTTTCGCGGAAAACTACAAGATAACGGAGTCACACGAGGTGAATAATTTGGCAAGAGATGCTGAAATGTGTCCCAATCTTCTTCTTGGTGCTTCTGCTAGTCTCTCTGCCGTCCGGTATGCTGGGGAATATCCCCGACCCCGGGCCCGCGCAGCGGAATGAAGGCCCGGTCCGGTTCCCCTATTTCCGAGATCACGCCATGACTTCGAGGGTACGATGCAAATAGAAGGATAGATTCATACCGGTACAAAATTGATTGCACTCGAAGGGTTGATCGCTGCCTTCTATCTTCTGTCACGTTGGTGACAATCCGCGCGTCCCACACCACGCGTATTCCACCGTTCGTTGACTTCGCCGATTCGCTTGATTTCGTCTCCGAAACAATCTACTCGTCCGAATCGATCACAACCGTGAGAGCCTCAGATGTTGCTCCTCTACGTGTATCCACCTTGATTCGTAAGACGCCGGTCGCGAGTACAACTGCCTAGACGATGTACGGCGAACTTGCTCGATCGAATTGATTCTCTATCTTTCGAGAAACTCTTTTCTCGATTTCTCTCTCTTCGCACCTTTTCACTATCGAAAGATTAAATCTGAATTCTCTCTTTCTTTTAGTGTCTTTGGCAGAATGAATTGATCAATTCCTTCTTTAGATCAGAGAGAAAGTATCCTATTTATATCAAATAGGATTAGGATTAGCCAAGAGGCATGTATATCCAATATACATCATTTCACACAGAAAAGTGCATGAGCATGTTCAGTATTCTGTCCATATGAAATTGATAAATTTCTCTGACAGAACATCAACCAACATGAAAGTTGTAGATAATCTTATTATCTACACAACACAATTTGGCCCAGACCAATTGGAGTTCGTATGCAAATGTTATGACTGTTTTACTAACTGTATGTCATACTGTTGTATCCTTTCGGTATTTCACATAAACGACACTTATACTTCGTTCATATGAAATATATTTCTACATGAAGGTTATAGATAATCTCATTATCTATCTAACCCAATTTGAACCATTCAAATCGGATTTTCCCACTGAAAGTTATGGCTACAAATGTACGCTTACATTCGTTCATCCTTGTGTACACTTTTTCGGTTGATCCGAAACTGTATTTCTTTCACGGTATACAAAAATTCTCAAGTTTTAGCATGATTAATTTATGAATAATTGTTGCTGAAATTAATTTGGTTTTACAATGATTAATTCTCAAGTTTTAAGTGCTTTTATAAGAGGTTATATCGTTATGATGCTTCTCGAAAAACTTCAAAGAGGAGAAGCAAGCATTATTTTTAGGGATATAATAGACAAAAGACATTCTGTCAAAAACTCTTACATAATAAGAGTGATTTATGAGTCTGATGTTGGATTTGTTGTTATTA
Organism: Luzula sylvatica; assembly: GCA_946800325.1. Lineage (NCBI taxonomy): Eukaryota > Viridiplantae > Streptophyta > Magnoliopsida > Poales > Juncaceae > Luzula > Luzula sylvatica. The sequence continues at coordinate 26,460,863 of OX326958.1, read as the reverse complement.
CCTGATTGAGAAGAAGTGCTTTTTTCGAATTAAGTGATCGTGAAAAGTAGGAAATAATGTGGGATACATTATATTTAACACTTGAGGAACAAATGACTATATTTTTGCATGTCATAGCTTATAGTGCAAGAAATTGAGTTATTACAAGAAATTTCATACAATCTACAAAGATCGTGAATCGGTATTTTCGTCATGTTCTCCATGCAATAGGGGAACTAAAATTATATTATATAAAGCCACCTGTCGCAATCACGCATAGGGTAATTAGTTCAAATCCTAGGTTCACAATTTTCTTTGATGATTGTATCGGGGCTTTATAGGGAACACGTATATGTGTTAGTGTTGTTGACTCATTTGATGATGTCCAAAACAATACACAAGATATTAATGTTTCATCGAAGTGTGATTAATAAAGACATAACATATACACATATTAAGAACCATAACATTATACATTGGAAATCACACAAGGAGCTACATGAGATCGGGACTTTTCTCAGTTTAAGACGTTGAAGAAACCCGTAGATGAAGACCGCAAGAGCGAAGAACCAAACTCGTAGAACGCTCGTCGAGAAGCACCGCGAAGAGTACGACACGAAACTCATCCGGGAGCGATCACAAAACATGAGGACTAACTCCGAAACACACCGAAAAAGACACGAATAATTCCAACGAAGACTTGAAGACTTGAAAACCCACACTATCCCAAAACACTTCTAGGGGACCCTAAACACACTATAGAATTATTTGATCAAATCTCAAAGAAATTCAGAAAATCAAATTTGGGAAAAATTTATGAAAACTTCAAAATAACACATTCCATCCGGACAATAAAATTAGCCGTCCAGACATCTCATGGTGAAAATACACGTAACGTCCGGATGGGACATGGAAGTGTCCGGACTTTTAATACATTTTTAGCTCAAGCGTCCGGACGGCCCAGGAAAGCGTCTGTATGCTTAGTTTATTTTTCTCATCCCACAGTCCAACACTCATGGAAGATAAACTTTCATGTAATTTCTAATACGGTTACCCAAAAATGTCCTTTAACGTAAATTCACTTACAAGGATATATTTGCATTTTCTTATTCTTTACCTATTTTCCTATTTAATTAAATGTATAATTCTAATCAGTAATAAATTTCTCTCTTCCATTATTTTCATTATATTTCCTTCAATTATCTTCCTCATCGGCAGCACATCCTAAAATTCGAATTGCTCTTATATATTAGATGATTTTATTGCAAACAGTAATTTTATAAAATGTGTGTGTTTTTAGCTTAGTTTGTAAAAATAAAACAATTATTTTGTTTGTAAATACAGTATTCCGACGAAGTAAATCGAAAAAAAAAAATGTTTTACAAAATTTCACTTATTTTGACAAATTGGTTTCACAATTTGAACTGGTGTTTTTAACGAATTATATTGTTTGACAAAATATTTTTTGAAAATCCTGTTGGTTGAATAAATATGTATTGTTTGGGATCACACAGCAAATCTTGTGAGAAGGATAGCGTCCATGTTCTCTTGCCTATCTTCCAAGGGCATCACCCTCTCAATCATCCACCTTCCTGCTCATGGACTGCATGCACCGTAAATATTTTGTAGCACAAGCTAGGAATTTGTATATATTTTTTTTAAATTGTTTTTTCATTATTTTGAATGATCATCAATTATGGTTAAAATAATTATAGTTTTTGTTTGTTAATAACTAAAATTTTCAATAAGATGAGAGAAGGTCGAGTATATGATATTTATATAATTATTATTTTTAGCTTGGTAATTAATGTTATTATTTGTAATCACGCATCCTTTATTGTTTTATGTAATGTTAAATATTTTAGTGATTTTAATAATAGTTATGTATTTATATAATATTTTTTCTTAATTTTAGATATTTAATATATATATTTTTTTTTTTTGTTGTTAGTATTCTACATAATTTTTGAGAGATAAGAAAACTGATAGATATGTATATTTATACATATATATTGTAAAAACAATCCATCATTTCGAAAATTGTGATTGTTTACTATGTTATCCATAGTTTTAGATAACAAAACAAATTATGAATACATATATTTTTTGAATGAAGTATTTCAAGTAATTTTAGTATGCTTATTTCAAGTTTATGACGAATGTTAATCTCTAGATTCATCAAATCAGCCGAACAATTATAATTTAAAATTTATTCGAGTATTATGTATTGTAGTCTTTCATTTATGTATATCGTTGTAATTTTGATCTCAAATCTTCTCGGATACATGTTTATATTTACTAATAATTTGTGCGCATCTATAAATTTTGTACATAAATAAATATGTATTAAAAAAAATTAGAAATACTGTACAACACAATTTTAAAGGTGTTATTCGTATAATCAAATCAAGTCAAATATGTAGTAATAATAATTATTTATTTGAAATAATATATTTTTTAAAAATGTATTATATCTATGATTTTTATTTTAAAGCACCGTCATGTTGTCTAGGTATTCGACGTGTAATTTTGTATAATAATGTTAGCAAATGATGATGGTCTATGTAGAACGAGTGTTGGGGGAAAGATGACAGAAGCAAAGAGCCCCAATTGATTGGACTGCCAGATCTGGGGATGCACATGGCACTACCAGCCAGCCTAACAATTGTACGGGCCAACAGACACTAAAATTATATTATAAAATAAAAAAGTAATATATTCTAAATAATATCAATTCTAGTCGATTTACTGATTTTTGTTTTTTAAAATAATAGAAAAGTTCATAAAAAGTAGGAACAAAGAATCTAAAAAATTAGTTAACTTTGCTAATGTCGTACAACACCCACATTGCTCTGCACACACCGCCTCGAGTTCAGCCTCCCGATCCCCAAATGCGCCGTGTTGTCAATTTCAAATCCCCGTTTATGCATGTAACTTTTTTTTAAAAATAAAATTAAAAAAATATTTTGCTTCTAAAAATATTTCAGAAATAATTCATAATCGGTTTTTAAATTTCCGTGACACCGAATTTTTAAATTCTGGTGTTGTAATTTTTTCTGACAAAAAACATACCGTACTTTTTAAATCAATTAGATTTTTTTAATTCAAAACATAATATATTTTTTCAAATTTTATCGTAACTTCTCTGTATTCTAATAGGAATATTTAATTAAAATGATAACATCACATGTTAGATATTGAACTTAATACATAATTAATATTTATATGAATTCATAAATTTAAATCAATATTAATTAATATTTAATAATATGTTTTAATTATCACGTTAATTAAATTTAATATTTCAATAATGAAGAATACGGTGAAAAAAATTTAGGAGGAGAGTAAATTTTTTTTTTAATATTAAATTACTGAATATATAATAGAATTTTACTCTCCTCCAAAATTTATTGTCAAACAACAATAATTAGTTAGCTAATTAATTAATAAAATGTCCAATTGATATGTATTTACTGCCAATTTACTAATTTGAATTACAAGTACATCATTTATTTTGCTATTTTTTGCATAAATTAATGATTCGCTGTTTGCTTATGGTACCACCGTACCGAGATCACTTTGAAAGATATATATAGAATGGTGGGGTGTGGTCCCTTCACACATTTGTACCAAGCATTAAAGATGCTGGTATGGTAATTTCCTTGAATGGTCACTACTAAGAACTTGCACTTGCCCTAATTGAGGAATCTAAAAAGAATGAAATTATTGTGAGTGGATGTACATATACCTTGTATAAAGATATATAGAGACATATAAACCACACAATTATATAACATATTAATTGATCAAATATGTATCATAAATCAGACACGAATTTATGATCGATATTTATGTGTTTCTATCGTTACTTGAGAGCTCTTACAAAAAAAAAAAAAAAAAAAAAATCATGATATGTATTTTGAGGTCACTTTGGAGTATTCATAAATTTGCTTGCTGTCTTGCCGTGATAAATAACATATCGATATGCTAGAAAAATGATACAAATATTTTGCATAAGTTTTATAACTTCTAATTTATCAACTTGAGATATACCTTACAATAATAAGATAGACACTACTAGACGAACAACTTGTAAATATGATTTAAATGTTTCAGGTTATTATTTTATTTTATTTTAATATTTTATTCGCATTCGATATTGTATTCATATATGTATTCTTGTTTGAAATGGAATATCGAATATCGTAGTCGTATCCGTATTCGAAATTGGATATTGTATTTGAATCCGATATAGTATTTGTGTTCGAAATCGGATATCGGATATATCGTATTCGTATTTGAAAACATATATCAATTATTTCATTCGTATTCGGAATCGAATATCGGCTACCGTAATCGTATTCGAAATCGATTATCGATTAACGTATTCTTATTCGAAATCAGATATCGGATATCCGGATACCAACGTATTCGTATTCATATCCGGGTAACTGGTATTGAATATCCGGTTTCGGATACGATACGAATACGATAACCGATATTCGATTTCAAATATGATTACGACGGTCGATATCCGATTCCGAATACAAATAAAATAATCGATATATGTTTTCAAAAATTATTCATATATTTTTCATATTAAAAATTAATTCAATCAATTAATTTAAATAGCATCATATTTGAAAACATATATCGATTATTTTATTCGTATTCGGAATCGGATATCGGCCGTCGTAATCATATTCGAAATCGAATATCGGTTATCGTATTCGTATCGCATCCGAAACCAGGATATGAATACGAATACAGTGGTATCTGGATACCCGATATCTGATTTCGAATACGAATACGAATACGTTAATCGATATTCGATTTCGAATACGATAACGGTAGCCGATATCCGATTCCGAATACGAATAAAATAATCGATATATGTTTTCAAATAAGAATACGAAATATCCGATATCCGATTTCGAACACGAATACGATATCGGATACAAATACAATATCCAATTTCGAATACGAATACGACTACGATATTCGATATTCCATTTCGAACACGAATACATATATGAATACAATATCGAATGCGAATAAAATATTAAAATAAAATAAAATAATAATATACATACATATATATGAATAATATACATGAAATTGAATAAAATTGTATATACTTTGCATGAATTGCATGAATAAAATAATCATAGATTGAATAAAATTGTGATTAGGCGTTAAAAAAAAATTTAGGAAAAGGCGGGGAATGATACCCCGCCGGTTAATTCGAGTATATATTTTAAAAACTTGGTTAGAAGCAAAAAAATTCCTTATTTATGATATCGAGATGTACCAAACGGACCCTCCACATTTCATCAATTAGAAGCATAATTTTCCATCAGTTGGTACAGAAGTTCTTAATAATAATAATCAGTGTTCCAAAAATCGGCCTTGGCGGCTGATTAATCGCTCCTGGATGGTCCGCCGTTGAGATAACCCCTTGGCGTTTTGTGCTTGGCGGATTTCCGCCAAGCGCCCGCCAAGACCGCCAAGCCGATTTTTACAAGTGTTTTTTTTTTTTTTGGATTGCCAATGGGTCCATAGCCTATTTGGTTGAGTGTGAAGCACAACAAATCATATGTTGTGAGAGGTTGTGGATTCGATTCTCATTGACATCAAACACACACACACACACACACATATATATATAGCGTTTCATTTCTTTTTTCTCGTTTTTTTCTCTTCGTGCAAGGAAAATTATTTATTTTCCTATCTCGTTTCTCGCAACAGGGGACAGACGTGAAACAAAAACATTCTTGCTCATTTTTTTTCTCCTTTCTTTCTTTTCATGATAATGTTATGTTATTTGAAATTTTATTACGTTATTCGAATATCAGCTATGTTATTTAAATTATTATTTGAGTTTATGTTATTTTAGTGGCGTAGTGTATTTTGTTACTTAAATTATTCAAAACTTATTAAAAAAAATTGTGATTTGTAATTTTGTTTAATTAATTTAGGTATTAAATATAAAAAGTAAAAATCCGTCAAGATCTGCCGAGATTCCCGATTAATCCCGATTAATCATCATTGGCGCTTGATAGTCGTCTGCCGAGTAGCGAGCGCCGAGCGATTTCTGTAATATCGACGACCATCAAGCGCCGAGCGATTTCTTGAACATTGATATTAACCCATCATTATGTCCAAAATGCAAAACGTTTTATGCAATATCGAGAATAATACATGATTTTTATGGATGTTCTTAGATTCAACAAATCATACTCAAGTGAATAATAACATACATACAATTTTTGAAACTACTGATTATAATTTATAATCACAAACTAAAATGCTAATAATGAAGATTGAAGAAAAAAAGTTGAATTTAGAAAAGAATAACAAACATATCCACATATATATTTACATCAATACACCTTCTTAGAGAACATGGCCTTAATGCTAAACATCCCACCATTGTTACTGCTACCACCTCCACTTTTACTACAACCTGATTTATTCCTATAACCAATACACGTATTAACGTTCAAATGGCAATTTGCAAACAAGGCGCTCCATGTTTCATGCTCCTGCGCAAATAACGGCTAGTGAGTTGTGGATACAATATTATATAATTTATATTAATTGAATACGACTGCATTTGATATGTCAAATTGATGTTGTTCAGATAAATTTGCTTATAAATACACCACATGACCAATACAAAGGATAAGACCACAAAACCATTTATCTTCACAAAAAAAAACCATACTTCTTCATTCCTCTTCGGAAGATAACTCGATAATGGCGAATATACCAGAAGTCCTTCTAAATTCAAGCTCGAAGAAGTCGATGCCTCGCATTGTCATGGGCACAGCTGCACATCCGTTCATCTCCTCAGAAAATACAAAATCCATGATTCTAACAGCCATGAAAGTAGGGTATCGTCATTTCGACACGGCTGCTCTGTACCAATCAGAGAAGCCGCTCGGCGAGGCGATAAAGGAGGCCGTTAAGTTAGGCTTGATTGGTTCTCGTGACGAGTTGTTTATCACCTCCAAACTATGGTGCAGCGATGCGCACTTTGACAGAGTCGTACCCGCACTTGAGGAGTCACTTAGGTAACTATGTCATAATGAAATTTAGTGAGAATTTACAATTTACAATGTCATGGTTCTGAATATTGAATATCGGATTCGGAATCGGATTCGGTTGGCTCTGGAGACTCGGGACTCGGTCGACTCGGACAAGACTCGACCGAGTAAAAAAAAAAAACCGGACCGTGAGTAAAAAAATCGGAAAAAATAGAAAAAAAAATAAAAAAATTATTTTAAAAATAAATAAACATTCGTAAACATTATACACACAAATTCAACTCATAAAACTCAAATTACTACATTAAAAAAATTACATTACATAACCAACATTACAAAATCATGAATGATAATGTTAATGTATAATGTTATTCATTTCCATTTTGATTATATTTATTTCCATTTTGATACAACTACAAGTTGGATTATATTCATTTCCATTTTGTTACAACTACAAGTCATGAATGATAATGTTATTTCAAAAATTATATTCATTTTCATTTTGAAAAAATATATATCAATCTTAAAAAAAAAAAAAAAAATCAGAATATCGGATCCGATTTATCCGGGTCAAAATTGGCTCGGGTGAGACCGAGTCCGACTCAACCATGCAATGTAATTAACTTTCTCTATGTTTTAATAATTTAATGTGTGTATATTTTGAAGGACCCTTCAATTAGAGTACATAGATCTCTACCTCGTGCATTGGCCCGCGAGCGCGAAGACAGGGAAGTATGAGTTCCCATACCCCAAAGAGGATATGATGCCTTTTGACATGAAATCAGTATGGGAGAAAATGGAGGAGTGTCAGAGTGTGGGCTTAACAGAGGCAATTGGAGTTTGCAACTTTTCTTGCACGAAGTTGGAGATGCTTCTCTCCTTTGCTCAAATCCCTCCTTGTGTCAATCAAGTACTTCATTCAAGAAGCTCTAATTATTTTCACATGGAGCCATTTCTCTTTCAAAAAATATAAAAAATAAATAAATAAATTACAAACCAATTAATAGAGTCAGAACTATTTTAGTGGAGAACAATTAATTCATACATGATTTATCTTTTTTGAAGGTGGAGGTGAACGTAGTATGGCAGCAAAAAAAATTAAGAGATTTCTGCAAAAAAAAAGGGATTCAAATATGCGCTTATTCGCCACTAGGTGGGAAAGGTACTCCGTGGGGAGGCAACTCCGTAATGGATTCTGAAGTGCTTAAGAATATTGCCATTTCCATGGGAAAGACTCACGCTCAGGTAACAATTAGTATAAATGATATTTAGAGGTTTAATAGGATGCATATGAAATTTCGCGCAATTAGCATAACACAAGTTAGTTTAGTTAACTATCTTGTTAATACAGATATGTTTGAGGTGGGTGTATGAGCAAGGTGATTGTGTGATTGTTAAGAGCTTTAATGAAGAGAGATTGAAGCAAAATCTGGACATATTGGATTGGGAGCTTAGTGAAGATGACAAGGACAAGATTAGCCAAATCTCACAGCATAGAGTGCTTTCAGGCTGGCAATTTCTGTCAGAAGATGGGCCCTACAAGTCATCCGGAGATCTTTGGGATGGTGAGATTTGATATGCAATAAGTGTTTATTTTTTTTTCCATTGAATAATGTCCGCGGTTATGAATTCTTACATGAGTCAATGAATTGTGTTTGTATTTGTTTTGTTTTATTTTATTTTATTTTATTTTGCAAAAAGCCCCATGGGCGAATTGTGTTCGTAACTTCGTATTTAATAAAATAGACGATGAGGTGCCGGACTATCTTATGTCAAACTAGTGTCTTCTATTTTGTACGTTTTCCTTGTTATTCTTTTACTTTTTCTTTATTATTATCATATCTAACCAGATTAGATAGAAGGATTGCCTATTGGCAATGCTCTGCATCCGGCCCGCACGCGTTTGATTTGGGAGATATTGATATAAATATCATGCATACTTTCGATACATGTATATGGTCGTTATTCATGTATTTGATGATCCATGTAAGTTGTTTGATTCGTTGTATTTTGAAATTATATATATCAAATTCCTTGTTTGATTATTTGGTACAAAATTCACGAATTAAATATTTGAATATTAAATATTTATTATATTAGTTGATATTATATTATATTATAATATATGATATTCTATTTATATGATATTATATAGTACAATATTATATTATTTTATATTAGTTTATATTATATGATGTTATATTATATACCATTATAATATATTATATTATATTGTTTTATTTTATACTATATTATATTATATTATATTGTTTCATATTATTTTATATTATATTGGGTTATATTATATTGCATTATATTATATTATCGTATAGTGTTTTATATTATATTATATTATATTATTTTATTCTATAATATATCATACTATATTATATTATATCATATTGTTTTATATTATATTGTTCTATGTTATATTATATTATATATTGTTTTAAATTTTATTATATTACATTATAGGATAGTATAGTATATAATATAATTATTATTCATGCATATAATTTGAAGAAATAATATTATAATGAAATACGCGGATAGTTATATCCATGTATGTGAAATACCAAAAATATTTGTGTATAATAATATCCATCTTCTTATCCATGATTTTACCTTAATCCACATAATCAGACAATTGATTGTATTTAAAATCATGGATATCCAAATACAATCCATCATAATCCACCAAATCAAACATGCCCATAATTACGTGACATCCACTTTTTCCCTCCTTTCTCTTTCATCATTTCTCCAAAAATTATGATCTCATATACCATTCATATACCATTTTGAAGAGAAAATGAAGAGAATCTAGCATTGCCTTTCATTTGCTCAATTCTCATTTTACACCTGCAATTAATACAAAATCTAAATCTAATAGTCAAATATTTTATATTGATTATATAAATATTTAACAAATCATATACTAACTAATTGATTTTTGGTGCTTAAATTCCTTTTTTAGTTGTGTTAAATATGCATCAAAACTCCCTTATCAAGTATATAGGATAAGAATGGGCCAATGATGCATAATAGTTATGGAGGAGACATAATAACTTCCGTTCGAACGCACACATGTTTCGTTCGAACGCAAACATGTTTCGTTCGAACGGAATATGTTATGTTTCTGAGTTTAGTACGTGCAATCCTATTGCACATAACTCGTGTCCTTCCCTTCGAACAGATATAGCATTTTTGTCCGAACATAATATCCTTGGAATCTACTTGTGCACAATCTCATTGTATACTTAATTATTCTCACGAATGCGTACGTTCGTTTATCCTTATATATATCTTTTACTCGTGGACCCCAAACTATATTCTCTCAAAAATAACACACAAACTTCTAATTTTAGAATTAAAAAAATGTAAAATGTGAAGTCTAACACCTTAACAAAAATGAATTATCTTATTTTCTAAAAAAAAATTATTTATTCTAAAAATTCAAGTGTAACATGAGCAAAATACTCAATGTTCTCCTCAAAATATTCCGTAATAAAAGATAAACACATATAAATATTTATTTTTTCTAAAAATTCTTGAAAATCATAAACTGAAGTGTACCAACTTAAATTATTTTTATCATATTGATAAATCAAGAAATAAGTCGTTTAACGTGTAATTCATTCTCTAGAATTAATCAAAACTATTTATACCAAATACTATGCATACTGGCAAGTATAGGTTCAATCCTCAAGCAAACATTGTGTATTATCAAATTTATTATTCAAGAATTATTTCTAATTATCCAAAAATTATGACATTTTAACAGAAGCAAGTCATGATGTTCATTAATCAATGTTCCAAAATTCAACCGCTTATTCAAAAAATTGAGACTACCTAAATTATTTATCGCAAGGCTAATTGAGACACTAATTGCCTTTCAAGAAATGGATATTCAATCAAGATTTCCATTTTGGTACAAAAATTCACAATTGCATACTGAGAATAAAGATTAACGTTTGGGACGATTTCGAATTACCAGTAAAAAGTAAATCGAGAATTACAAACATGTTCCTTGTGATTTACAAAACAGTCCAGACAGTTTTCTTGTTTTAGTAATAATTTTCAACAAATCATATCAAATCGAATATTAATCCAAATTTTCTCAAACAAGAATTTTATTAATTATATATAAAAGACTTCCTTATGTAATCAATGTACGCATCTTGGATATGACCGAGATAGCTCATATGCACTGGCGATAAGAACCTATATAACATAATATCAACACAATATATTAATACATCATTAATACATAACTAATAAAATAATTTGATCAATTAATTTTCTTTTTGTATTATATGTGTAATTATTCTGCTAAATATGTAATATATATGTTAATTATATGACATTTATTGTGTGATTATGTATAATTTATTTAAAAATATTATGGACCAAAATATATAAGGGGCCGAAGTATCATAAATGGAGTATCCCATCCGTATCCTGAACGTATCCCAGTTGTATCCTGCCGTATCCTGCCGTATTCCCGCCGTATCCGAAAAAAATAAATATTAAAATAATCGGATACGTCACGTGGCGTATCCGATACGTATCAGAACCGTATCGTACCCGTATCCGTATCGGATACCCGTATCCTCAGGATACTTCTGCATTTTTGAAGTATCCGCGTGACATAGTAAAATAGTCTTCGTCTTAAACATCTTTGATGCGTTAATTGAAGATGTTTAAATGAATTGATTAGAGTCCAAATTAATAATTAAATTGATTGATTCAATTAAGAGGTCTAATCAATTTATTAAAACATTTTCGATTGACGTATCAAAAATATTTAAGTGAGGTTGGGGGGCACCATATCAAATCCCTTTAAATATACATGCAACTATAAGTTGTTATTAAAAAAAAACTACAATATTTAATTTATAAGATATTAGTGAACTAAAGAAAAATAAAATTTTGAAAAAATTGATTCTGGGAAGAAAATTGACCCTGGACTTAGAAGAAAAATGTGAATTTTGAGATTAACTAGGCCAACATCGGTTTATGAATCGTTGATATTTCTGAATGTGATTTTGTTATTTCAATTTTGGTGAAATATTGCTGAAATTTGGATCTAATTTCTGAAATCAATTTTTGGTGAAATAATCGATCAAAATCGCCGAAACTAGATCCGGTCAAAGTGGGCTCGTGGGCCTGTTGGAAATGATGGTCCAGGCCGAGCCTGACCCTTACAGGATTTTAGATCCAAAGATTTTGTTAGTAACGTAGACACATGCTGACATGCATCCGTCCTGTTCGAACCGCAGGCCTATGTTGCTCGGATATCGTATTCGATACGATACGGATACGGTGATACGGTAATTTTTAAAATATCACGAATACGGATACGGATATATAATTATTATTTTAATATATTTATATTATATATAATTAATAAAATAATAATATTTTTAAATTAAATATCATGACAATAAATAATATCAACCAAACAATACAAGTATCATAAAAATATCATAAACTTGTTCTAAAAATATCACAAAACTAATCTAGAAATATCCTAAAAATATCCTATACAATTTATTTAAAAATATGATGGGCCGAAGTATTCTGTATCCCAGTCGTATCCTACACGTATCCCCAGCCGTATCCTGCCTTATCCGAAAAAAATAAGTAATAAAATATTCGGATACGTCACGTGACGTATCTTATACGTATCCGAGCCGTATCGCACCCGTATCCGTATCGGATACGCATATCCTCAGGATACTTCTGTATTTTTGAAGTATCCGCGTAACATAGGCAGGGGCTCATGCTTTTAGTGCATGTATTATCATATTTAATTAACATGATAATTAACACACGTAATATAATTAGCTTAAGTATCATGTACTAGTTAACATATTTAATTAACATGATCATCAACACATGTCATATAATTATTAATTATTTAATATTTAATTCAAATTAATTTGAATTCATTAATAGAAATAAAATGTGTTAATTACAATGTAGAGAATTTGGTGATCAAAATAACATTTGGTTTATGGATGCATGCACACCGGCATAAATAAAGGGAAATGTTACTTTGAACCAATATTTCACCATCAAATTCATTGCATTCTAATTAACACACTTAAGTAATATTATAAATAAACAAACACATGATTAATAATTAATTTCTACTCATTTAAATTTATGAATTCAAACTAATTTTACTTAAATATTAGTTCATTAATAATTATATGACATGTGTTAATTATCATGTTAATTAAATATGTTAACTACTACGTGAAAAATTTAGTGATAAAATATGAAAGCACGTGAATTATTCTCCCTGCCACATCAAATTGCGCTTCTGCACCAAAGCAATCCCGCTTTTAATCTGCAATTTATAAAGACAGGTTATTTTTTTTAATCATGTATGTAAGCTAATTAACATTCCGACTTTTTAAATCCGATGATACCAAATTTATAAAATCCGATTTGAATTAGCATTGAAATATTTTTCAAAATCAAATTATTTTTCGAATTTTCTATTCATACATGATTACGTACAAAAAAAATATTCCTTAATTTGTATCTTATTTCCCGGCTTAAATAAATGGCCTTAATTTAATGCTTAAATGCTGGCAATGACAATGTAATGTCATTTTCTACACTTAAGTTTGCGAAGTAGTGGTCCCATAAAAGATTTAGACTATATCACCCAAAGATAATTAATGTAAAAAACGTGGGAGTTGCAAAAAAAAATGTTCTCCCATCCAATCCGTTTCCACTGATATTTATCTTCTAACAATTATTTTTTGTCTTTATTGATAATTGGTATGTGTATAACGAAAATTATATTAATTTTATGTAACATCTTTTATATATGTATTTGTACATTTTGTTGAACAACCGTCAATATACAGAGGAAAATAATATATAATTTTGAAAATGAGAAACATTTCCGCCTTCCATTTATTACCATAAATAAATAAATGAATGAATCTCGATTAAATCATTGACAAACCGGGCAAGGTATGATTTTCCACACATAGGACCTAACATGAGTTTTCAAGGCTTATCAATATCATGATTTCTTTCAAAGATTTGTTATTTATTAATTATTAGTGATTGAGACTTCTGAACTAAAAGTAGTAGTTCCAAATTTCCAAAAAAGGGAGTGAACATATTGTCATTAGAAAGAGGCTTTTCAAAGTATGTTAATTACCACTAACAGTTAATATCGTCGACAAATTTAATATATTTTCATGTATCCATCATTATTCATATATATACTTATTATATTATTTATTATGTATATATATATATATATATATATATATATATATATATAGAGAGAGAGAGAGAGAGAGAGGATGACTAAGATACTCAATTAAGTATCATGTATTCGGTACTTACAAAATTTTGATCATTTGATTTGTTTTGAGATTTGTGTTTTTAAATGTTATATATATTCATCATTAATGATTGTCATATATGTTTATGCTAATCATTAAATGCACAAATCTCAGAACAAATATAATGGTCCAAAAGTCTTAAGTATCAAACTCATGATACTTAATTAAGCAGACTTGCTAAGGAGAATCCAAAAAAATAATTCACGCGTGCAAAATATATTAATGAAACTAGCAAAATATACTATTCAAATTAGCAAAATATACTATTCAAATTAGCAAAATATACTATTGATCCAATATGTTAACATAGTTAAAATTGAGAATAAAATAATATATTTTGATAAATACAAGAATATATTTTGCTAATTTCAATAGTATATTTTGGTCTTTGGATTCTTTTTTGGATTCTTTTTATGGATTCTTGTTAGCATTTCTTCTTAATTAAGTATCTTAGCCATCCTCATATATATATATATATATATATATATATAGAGAGAGAGAGAGAGAGAGAGAGAGAGAGAGAGAGAGAGAGAGAGAGAGAGAGAGAGAGAGAGAGAGATTAGTCGACGGAGTTGTTTAAGTGTTTGACACACAAAATCATATATTGTGAGAGACTGTAGATTCAAGTTTCATTGATATAAATATATGAATGGAAGACAAACGAGAATTCTTTATTTACTCGTTTTTTATAATATATGTTTTATGTTCGATATATTTTTTTTACATATTTATTAGATTATTTTTATTAGATTGAGAACGTCTGTAATGGCAAAGTTGATATGTAATAGCTAAGTTAACTGGCAAGAGAAGAAATGGGTTATTTGGCAAGTAGCATTAGTAGAGTGGAATCGAATTATAAGGTGGCGGACTAAAAATTTCTGGAATTAGTAATTCAACAGTTTGTCCGAATATCCAAATTATAAGATTCTAGAAAATATAATTATTTGTTTGGTTGTATATAAAATTATGGAATTTGTTATTGGAAATGTAAAAATATTATTTCAATAAAACTCGCGAAGAATAATAATATTAGTTTGATAAAAAAATAATATTATTATAATATAACATTATTGCAATATAAAGTTATAATAATATTATATTATATGCATACAATATATTGGAATAATAATATAAAAATATTAAATGTACTTTTATATTATCATAATATTATATTTTATCCAGTAATATATATTATAATTGAAATAATTATTTGATTATAACATTAAATATATTATAATTAAATTAATTATTTTATCCATATATTAATATAATACAATATTAATTATATAGATTAATAATTATAATAGTAATTATATTGATTTAATAATTAGATGAAATACTCCACTTTGACACTCTCTAATTTTTTTTGGAATTATAATTTACAACAAAAATGGAATAATGAGATGTTCCATCGTCTAATTCAATTTCTAATTTCATGTGCTAAGAAAAAAATTTGAATTATAGGAATCTTAAGATTCAATTTCATCTTAGTTCGTAAAAAAATGTGGATTAAATCCTCTATCCAGGTCAAGAAAACAAAAATATAAAAATAATTTTTGAATAGAGACGTGGAAAAGAGATATTGGACGGGCCATCCCACAATCAGGATATTATTGTTTATTATTTCGAGACTTAGTGTCGGCAAAAGTATATCATTTTGTTTTTTATATATTTATAATAAGGGAAATTTGGAATAGTAGACCAAAAAAGTTTCGGAATACCCGAAATAGCCAACTTAGTTTGGTAATTTGGATTCTAACACTCTCGATTTTTGAAAAGTCGAGAGCATGGAAAATTGTCGACTTTTCAAAAGTCGAGACATTGTTGATTGTTAATTAAACTGTTAACCCTATCTAACCTGTCGACTTTTGAAAGGTCGAGTGTTGCACTTTCCGAGACAGCTCTCCAAAACGGTCGATTTTTCAAAAGTCGAGACCCTGTTAAATGCACACAGATCCCCAACGTCCACCTGCTCTTATTAAAACCGGTCGACTTTTCAAAAGTCGACACCCTGTTATGAAATAATATCTCTCGACTTTTCAAACGTTGAGAGCCTGTCAAATCAATATTTCTCGACTTTTGAAACGTTGAGAGCCTGTCAAATCAATGCCTCTCGACTTTTCAAACGTGGAGAGCCTGTCAAATCAATATTTCTCGACTTTTGAAACATTGAGAGCCTGTCAAATCAATGCCTCTCGACTTTTCAAACGTCGAGAGCCTGTCAAATCAATATTTCTCGACTTTTGAAACATTGAGAGCCTGTTTAAGGCAGTTAAGTTGTTTGTTTGGTAGTTAATTAGGAATCAAAAAGGTTTCAACTTTTCAAAAGTCGAGAGTGTTAGTTTCCAAATTTCCAAACTAAGTTGGTTATTTCGGGTATTCCGAAACTTTTTTGGTCTACTATTCAAAATTTCCCTTATAATAATAATATTTTATACATATAATATATTATTATAATATTATATCATACAATAATAAATATTTTATTAAATGAAATTATTTTTTGTCTTTCGAGTATTATGTAATTAGAATTGAACTAATGACTTATGATTTATTATGTTATATAAATTAACCGAGCTATTGAGTCCATTAAATCATATAATAACATTAGTGTATTATTATTATTATTATTATTATTATTTTACATATAATTTTGAACTAATCAAATTATAAACTAAAGACAGTTTGGTGATTATTCATTACTTAATTTTTTTTAATCAATATTTCAATTCCATCAACTTTGTGAAAAGACGTTGATATAAAATAAAATAGTAAATATTTTATATTCATTAGTAACAAATGAAACACATAAACCGATCACAATTTATACACAAATTTACCTATTTGTGTTAAATTTAAATTTTTGATAATTTTACGTGTCCCTATCATAACTCTGTTTTTATATATTTCATCGCTAAGCCAAAACGAGCCATAAAACCAAAAGTAATCACCGTCTTAAAAATGTACCAACACTCCAAACGATATATAATCAATGGAACAATGCCAAGAGAGAATTTTTTAGGAGAGTAGGACAAACAACAAAAATACAAAACATAATGCAATTAATTAAACTAGGAAATTTGTGCGCGATTCGCTGCGAATTTTTAATGTAATTGTTTGTATTACATAGAATATTGTGTATTCACTTATTAATTGTTATTCGGTATGTTTACAGAAAAATATCATAAAATCAATATGAAAATTATAAAATGTGTAATTTGATATAATATCATAAAATAAATTAATGAATATCACAAAAAAATATGAAAAAAATATTAAATGCGTAAAGCATGATATAAATTAATGAATATCAAATCACAAAATAAGCCAACTAGAGTTAGCCTAGTTGGTCACATCTCTTGGCTAGGGAGCGAGAGGTGTGAGGTTCGATTCCCGACGGAGACACTGGATTATAAATTAAATGTTAAATGAGTGAATAGAGTGTGTGGCCTACGGGTTTGTAATAAAAAAAAAAAAAAAAAAAAAGGAGATTGTGTTTGGAAGGGGGACTTTGAGCCCTCTCCGAATTTACTCAAAAAAAAAAAAAAAAAAATCACAAAATAAATATAAAATCATAAAATAAATATGAAAACATGATATAAATATTAATATAATTAAGGTAGAACATGATATAAAGATCATAAAATAAATTATTAAATGGTTAAATGGGTAAAACATGATATAAATTAATGGACATAATCAAATCATAAAATGTAAAACATGATATAAATTAATGAACATCAAATCACAAAATAAATATGAAATCATAAAATAAGTTTGAAAACATGATATAAATATTAATATAATTAAGGTAGAACATGATATAAAGATCATAAAATAAATTATTAAATGGTTAAATGAGTAAAACATGATATAAATTAATGGATACATGATATAAATTAATGGATATAATCAAATCATAAAATAAATATGGAAATTATATAAATATTAATCACAAAATAAATATGAAATCATAAAATAAAAATGAAAACATGATATAAATATTAATATAATTAAGGTAGAACATGATATAAAGATCATAAAATAAATTATTAAATGGTTAAATGGGTAAAACATGATATAAATTAATGGATACATGATATAAATTAATGAACATAATCAAATCATAAAATAAATATGAAAATTATATAAATATTAATATGTGTGATAGAAAGTCAAAGATGATGTGGTATAATCAAATCATAAAATAAATATGGAAATTATATAAATATTAATATGTGTGATAGAAAGTCAAATATTAGGTGGCTCAATGTGAGAGCTCAAAAACATTCATTCTTTAAAGAGAGAACAATTATCTGTTCTCCTTGGCCGAAAGATGCTAAAATAAATGATTAAATTGGAAGATCCAGATCCATGGAAGAAGCGTGTTTTTTTATGAAGTGGAATTCTATTAACAATATTATTATATATAAATACACAAAACATATAATAATCGA
Organism: Luzula sylvatica; assembly: GCA_946800325.1. NCBI lineage: Eukaryota > Viridiplantae > Streptophyta > Magnoliopsida > Poales > Juncaceae > Luzula > Luzula sylvatica. The sequence goes on along the minus strand of OX326958.1, from coordinate 26,441,999 downwards.
CGAAAAAATATAATCTTATTTTTCAAAAAATATATATCAAATTTTGTTTATTCTAACATATGTGTACTACATAATTTTGGTAAGAAATATATATTATAATTGTTGTTTAAATTAATTTTTACTTTCCCCGTTTATACAAAAAACATAACAGAAATTAAATCATGGAATAAAGTGGTCATTTTTAAAAACAGAACAAATTGCTATAGGTTTAACATCACATGGAGTTAAGTTTAACACCTATAATGAATAATTGAAAAAGAAAAAAAAACTTGATTTTGAGGCGTTTTGGGGGTGTATCCAAAAGGTGAGGATTTATTTTAAATATTGAGAATTTTTAGGCAATTAACAATATAAACACTTATATATTTTGTAATCTTTTAAATGGTAAAATTGATATTTTAGATTTTCAAACGAAGAATAAATATGTTATTTTTTTTGTTTTTAAAATGGTAAATAAATCCGAACTCAATGATTGCAAGTCCAAAACAAAGTGTTCAATTCAAAGTGTTAGGCAAGAAAGCCTTTGAATAATTTTTTGGTGTATATAATATATATTATCCATACGGTTCTTATTATACTTTTTTGTATCTAGAAAATGAAAAATCCTTACGATGCTCTTATTGCATGGATGATACGACATTTTAATATTGAATACGTCGTAAACGAATCCGGTTTAATATATTGTGTACGTGTTAAATAATCAGATGAGAAAAGTAAATGAATTCCATTTAACACATAAAACAATTTAATTTCATAAAGAGAAGTTCTATGATAGATCCATTTTCTCATGACAGACTAATTTTCAAAAAATATTTATAAATATTTTAGGTATTTATAAATTATTTATACAATATTTTATTTTACATAGTAATAAATGATAAATATACCTTTGAATCTTGCAAAAAAAAAATAATAATTAGTTGACAAATATTAAAAATAATTTTTTTGGAAAAAAATACATCATAAGAAAATAAGTTTACGTAGAACTCTATTTTTATAAATATATTTTTCTGATTTGTTTTGTTGATTGAAAGGGGATGTCGGATGTGTAATTTTCCAAAAGGGAAAATATACTTAGCCTTCAAAACTCACTCAAACACTCTTGATAGGTCAATCGAGGTTATTTAAATGGATCGATTAGATTCCAAATCAATGGTTAAATGGATTGATTCAATTAAGTAGTTCAATCAATCTATTTACGAATCTAATCAATTTATTTAGACATTCTCGATTGACACATCAATGATGTTTGAGTGAGTTTTGGGGGCATTTATATAACCCATTTTCAAAATGATACAAGTAGGCCTGTGCAAAGTGTAGCACAGCTGCACAAGCCACGCGTGATGTGTCCCACCGTGTCCACCGTAGCACTGGGGTAGTAGGTGGTGTGTCGTCCCCAATCATAACTCAGTCGGCTTAACTCTCTCACTCAGTGCGATTGGTATCAAACTATAAAGACGAATAAAACGAGATTTATCCCTCATTTAATCCGTTCTTCCAACTTCAAACCATTTCGCAACACTCATCACTCCTCCATTGTTTAGTCAAAACTCAAAACCAAAGAAAAATCCTCAAAAAAAAACAGCTGTTCAAGGATAAGGGGAAAAAGAAATAAAAAAACTTGCTCATTCATGAATGCTGACAAGTAAGTGTGTATATATATATATCAAAGCTGTGTTGAGCTGAAGAACTAACCCAAACCAGTTAGTATCAATGGAGCGATTTGTTCTTCTTGTTCTCTGCTGCTTGGTGGCGACTTTAATGGGAGTACAAAGTGCCGAATATTTGAAATACAAAGACCCAAAACGACCACTCAATGTGAGGATAAAAGACCTCATTACTCGAATGACGCTCGAGGAGAAGATAGGCCAGATGACCCAGATTGAAAGATCGGTCGCAGCTTCGGATGTCATGAAGAATTATTTTATAGGTACGCGTATTTCGCAGTGAATAATTGTAATTAACAAAGTATGTGATGTAGTTAATTGAAATTGGGTAATGCAGGGAGTGTGCTGAGTGGAGGAGGGAGCGTGCCGTCACCGCAGGCGACTGCGGAGGAATGGGCGAGCTTGATCACTGAGCTGCAAAAAGGGGCTCTTTCGACCCGCCTCGGAATCCCCATGATTTATGGCATTGATGCTGTCCATGGTCACAACAATGTGTACAAAGCTACTATCTTTCCCCACAATGTTGGCCTCGGCGCCACCAGGTTAAATTCTATACCTTCATTTCCTAGTTCAATCCTTCAACTACGAGCCTCTCATGGCTTCATTTATCAGTCAAATTTACGAATAAAATCCCTTTTAAGTCACATTATTGCTACCCTACATAATGGTTAAAATTAATATGATTAATTTTATTTTTGCAGGGATCCTGAGTTAGCAAAAAAGATTGGGGCTGCAGTTGCTCTTGAAGTTCGAGCCACCGGCATACCTTACATCTTTGCACCATGTGTTGCGGTAAGTGATGGGAAATTTGGCGATGAAATTATATTTCATTGGTCATGAAATTATGTTTAAAACAAATTAAGTATATAATTGCGCATCACAAAGGGCAAAAAGTTGAAATATATTAATTGCACATCATGAAGGGCAAACAGTTGAAGTATATTAATTGCACATCATGAAGGGCAAATAAAATAAAGTACATTAATTGCACATCATGAAGGGCATGACTAATTAATTTCGCGTAATTAATCAGGTATGCAGAGATCCAAGATGGGGAAGGTGCTACGAAAGCTTCAGCGAAGATCCTAAAGTGGTTCAGTTAATGACACCGGTAATCTCTGGTTTCCAAGGTGAGATCCCTCCAAACGCTCGTAAAGGAGTTCCTTTCGTTTCCGGAACGTGAGTGTGTCTTAATTAATTGAACCGTTAAGATACTTTTGTTCCCATTCTGATATCGTGTATATACATGCAGGAGGAACGTAGCAGCGTGCTCGAAGCACTATGTCGGAGATGGAGGGACAAATAAGGGTATTAACGAGAACAATACCATTATAGACTACCACGGCTTACTTAGCATCCACATGCCTCCTTATTACAATGCTGTTATCCAAGGCGTGTCCACAATCATGATCTCTTATTCAAGTTGGAACGGGGTTAAAATGCACGCCAATCATTTATTAGTTACGAATATCCTCAAGAAAACACTTGGTTTCAAGGTCTGTTCTTTTTTCTCGAGTTTTATATCAGCTATAAGATAATGACTTTTTTGTCTTAATTAAAAATGCATATTAGGGTTTCGTCATCTCAGATTGGCAAGGGATTGACAGAATCACTACCCCTGCCGGTTCGGATTACCACCTATCCGTCAAGCTCGGTATTTTAGCTGGCATTGATATGGTCAGTGTTTATGGTACCAACCACCCGAGCTGTTATATCGACTATCTTTTTGTACTAACTACCATTTGTTTTTGCTATGTGCATGTAGATAATGGTTCCGTTCAACTTCACAGATTTTATCGGAAACCTGACGAGCTTGGTGCACGATAATACTATTCCAATGAGCCGAATTGACGACGCAGTGTGGAGGATACTTCGTGTCAAGTTCACTATGGGCCTATTTGAGAACCCCTTTCCTGATCCTAGTTTAGCTGGCGAGCTTGGCAAGCAGGTCTGCGATTACCATATGTTTTTACAATACCAATAAATTCACGGCCTATTCTATTAATATTTTGGAAAAATATAAACAACTTAGTAAAGACGTGTGATTGATTGAATTGGACAGGAGCATCGCGATTTGGCTAGAGAGGCCGTAAGGAAATCACTTGTTCTTCTCAAGAATGGAAAATACGGGGAAAAGCCTTTGCTGCCCCTCCCTAAAAAGTGCGGAAAGATTTTGGTTGCAGGGACTCATGCGGATAATTTAGGTTACCAATGCGGCGGTTGGACCATCACCTGGCAAGGGCAAGGAGGGAACAATATCACTTCAGGTTAATTTTCACAAAACATCTTAATTGTTTGAGGCTTTTTATCACCAAACATCATTATATTTCGTCGTTGTCTTTTTATCAACAGGAACCACCATATTGGACGGAATTAAATCGACTGTAGAGGGCAGTGCAGAGGTGGTCTACTCGGAGGAACCGAGCTCTGATTTCGTGAAAAAAGGTGGTTTTTCTTATGCCATAGTGGTTATAGGAGAACCACCATACGCCGAGACCCAAGGTGATAATCTCAATTTGACCATTCCGGCACCCGGTCCGAGTGTGATTGAAAATGTATGTAGCAATGTGAAGTGTATCGTGGTGCTCATTTCGGGTCGTCCACTTGTCGTAAAGCCATATATCGACAAGATAAATGCATTTGTGGCCGCATGGCTACCAGGCACGGAAGGAAAAGGTGTGGCGGATGTACTCTTTGGAGATTACGGTTTCTCCGGCAAACTGTCGAGGACTTGGTTCAAGTCCGTGGATCAGCTGCCCATGAATATCGGTGATCCGCACTACGACCCTCTCTTCCCCTTCGGTTTTGGTTTGGAGACGATGCCGTCCCATATGTAAATCTGAGTCTTCTGCGGCAATTAGGTTTCTCAATTAATAAAATTCACCATTTGCGAAACTAGCCATGAATAAAGCAATTGATATTTTGTTGTTTAAAAGGTGTGATTTCTTTTTTCAAGGGATTTTTCCTTCATTTATATGGACCTAAGAATGGCTTGTGATTCTTTCAATCAAGCAATTTATAAGAAACATAAGCAATTGAAAATTGCAGCAACTTATTTTAGACTCATTGCCAGTAGTGGACACAGCAAAGAGTTTGTTAACAAACAAGAAAAGAACGAAATAATGAAATTCTTGCAACATATCAATGATGGGTCTCAGGTTTGACGATGAGAACAGGGCATCTTGTATGATGTGCGCAATAATCGCTCACACTTCCTAGAAATGCCCTCTTCAGGGTGCCGAGGCCGCGACTGCCAACGACGAGGAGATCGACATGCATCTGTTCTGCAGCTTGACATATCATCTCCTTCGCGTCTCCTTCCATAGCTAACGTCTCGGCCGTCACCCCCTTGTTGTGGCACATGCGAAGAGCCTTCTCGAGTAGATGTTTCGTGTTCTCTTGTTGAGCTTGCCTGACAGACTCTATCAAAGAGGATGTAGCGTAAACCGCTGCATATTTTATGAATTTATCAACCAAATTAATGATACATGTAGATCATGATATAAGTAGTTAAGTAATTACGTACCGGGACCGACGGGATGCATGTAATGGTGTAGCGGGTGGGGGGCGTGAAAAAGGAGCCATGAGGTGATGGGGAGAAGATGAAGATTGTGGAGAGCCCAAGACAAGGCATAGAGGCTTCCTTGGCTTTCGTCGATTGCCACCATCACCACCAGTTTGTTCTTGTTGATTTCATTGGTTATGGTAGTGGTACCGGTCTCAGCACCACCTGAACTTGCCTCCGGGAGCATTGGTGTACCTTTCTCTATTTGTTCCATGTTAGGTACCTTTCTTTATTTGTAGCTTTATAAACAAGTTGGATAAAGATAAGAGTTCAGCAAGATGGATAAGGAGGCCATGACCTGCTTTGCTTTGCGTTCTTGTCTTGTGGGAGTGTGTGTGTGTGTGTGTGTGTGTGGTTGGTTTGGGGAAAAACTGGGGAATAAACTCAGATGGGGGATCCATTTTCTTGCGGCGTGCTTTTCATGTCTACTTTCGGTTGATGGTTTTTGTCATGGAGCATGTCTTTGTTAAGAAATTGGAACTTGAATTGAGGGCGGTGGTGGGTACGAGGCGTTAATGTGGCCACTGGCTCACCGTCATCTCTCTTGTTTGGCCTGTGATACAAGTACGGATAGATCTTCAAATTCGTACCGGTTTGGGAGTTGGGACGGATGGATCTTCATATTCAGAGCTTTTATCTACACTTTTTTTGATAAAACAAATGGAGCATTTATGCATGTATATGTATTGTATGTACAAAATTCGAAAAATAATAAGATTTAAAAAAATATTTCAAAACTAATCCAAATGAAATTTTAAAAAGGGAAATTTTACTGTTTAGACCAAATAAGTTTCGTATTATCAAAAATAGACCAACTAGTTTCAAAATTTGGGAAATAATGGATAATTCGGCGTGTACAGTTTGGAGGGGTTTAATTTTTTATATATTTTTTCAACAGTGTCACGTGTCAGATATTAAAAATAAAAAAATTAATTTCCTCCAAAATGTACCCGCCGAATTATACATTATTTAGTTATTACGTTCAATTATATTGATAATTAAGATATATAATTAAATATTCAGTAAAATTCATTCAAATTTATGAATTCGAATAATTATTAAGTATATATTAAGTTAACAGCCAACATGTACTCGTTATTATTTTAATTAAATACACTAATTAAGACATAGAGATGTTGTTATGGTAAAATTTGGATAATTTCGATTCGTTTATTTTGAATAAATTTGAATAAATTTTACTGAATATTTAATTATATTTCTTAATTATCAACATAATTGAACGTAATAACTAAATAATGGATAATTCGACGGGTATATTTTGGAGTAGAATAATTTTTTTTTTAATATCTTGACACACCACGTGAAAGAAAGAGAGAGAGAGAGAGAGAGAGAGAGAGAGAGAGAGTGAGTGAGTGATTGGGGGATCAAATGGGGGGGGGTGTGTAAATAGCACAAAGTCCTCCACCTTTGAAAGGTCGAGGACTTTAGAGAGAGAGAGAGAGAGAGAGTGAGTGAGAGAGAGAGTGGGGACCACAAAACTGCTCGACTTTTCAAAGGTCGAGCAGTTTGGGGAAATAATTAATCCTGTTATCAGGTAATTAAGGAATAAAAGCGCTCGATTTTTGAAAAGTCGAGCAGTTTAGCAATATCTCGACTTTTCAAAGGCCGAGAGTGTTATTTCCCAAATTTTGAAACTAGTTGGTTTATTTTTGGTAATACGAAACTTATTTGGTCTAAACAGTAAAATTTTTCTTTTAAAAATCCGGTATAACTTGTTTTTAAAAATCCGGAGCTTATTTAAATTAACAACATAATTATGACTGCACCAAAATTGAGGAAAGAGGAAAAAAATGGGTTTTAGAAATCAGTTTTATTAGTTGTATTGTTTGGTCATTGAATTAATAAAAATGAGCAATTCTTCCGTCCAAAAAATTTACATAGTTCTTTGATAGATTTAATCCTGACCATTCAATCGAACAAGGGCATTATGGGAAAGCTACAATGTAGCCGGTTAATGCAAGTCTCCACTTTATGTTTTTTGTCCATTTAATATGTTTGTGATATTTTGTGGTATTACATCTAAAAGTATTAAACAGCCTTTCATGCTAGTAATTGTATTACAATATTATTTATAACTACAATATTACTAATGTATAAATATTTGTATATACTATTAAATATGCATTATATAAATTATTAAAAACTATTTTATTAACATTATAAATAACATTATTTATAATGCAATGCTTTAGCAAACTATACAATGTTACTTAAATATTATCATATTTTGTTTATAATGTTTTACCTATTAATACTAATAAAAGAAAATTCGGTTATATATACTATCTTGTATATAATTTTTATATTTATATCATGTTACGTATTTTAACATTTTGCATATTATATGCAAATATGATTGTATGCTCATTGTATATATTATTTTATGAAAAAATATATTATGTTCCTTCATTTCATCTCAACATCAGGATGGAAAAAGAAATTAGTTTATTAACTAACACATCAAATAAGACTTAATTGACACATTTAATTTAATTGACACGACAATTTATTTTAATATATTAAGCTTATTACATGTTAATTGGCATATTATTTTAATTAAATGATCAATTAAAATCCAAATTGAAAATAATAGTTTGATTTTTGACAAAAAAAATGTGACATTAACACCCAAATAGATTATAAATAGTATATTGTGTAGGGGAATAATTCCGGCCCCGGGCCCGCGCAGCGGATATGTAGGCCCGGTCCGATTCCCCGATTCCCGAGATCACGCCACGAATTCGAGGGTACGATGCAAATAGAAGGTTAGATCCATACCAGTTCCAAATTGATGGAACACGAAGGGTTGATCGCTGCCTCCTATTCCTCCGGTCACGTTGGTGACTTTACGCGCGTCCCACACCGTGCGTCCTTCACCGTTCGTTCCCGTTCTTCGATCCTTCGGTTCGATCACAACGGAGAGCCCCAAGTGTTGCTCCTCCACACGTATCCACCTTGAGTCGGAAGACGCCGGACACGGATACACCTGCCTAGACGATGTATCGGTGCACTTGCTTGATCTCGATCGATTCTCTATTAATCTCTCTTCGTGCCTTTTCACTCACAAAAGATCAAATCTGAATTTGCTCTTTTCTTGTGTCTTGGGCAGAATATTGCTTTGAATTACTTCTGAATTCCTTTGTGAAGATGAGAGAGAAAATCCTATTTATACCTAATAGGATAAGGATTAGCCAAAATGCATGTATATCCAATATACACCCTTTCACACAGAAAACTGTATGAACCTGTTCAGTATTCTGTCCAGACGAAATTGATAAATTTCTCTGACATAAAATCAACCAACACGAAAGTTGTAGATAATCTTATTATCTACTCAACCCAATTTGGCCCAGCCCAATTGGAGTTCGTATGCAAACGTTATGACTGTTTTACTAACTGTATGTCATACTGTTGCACCCTTTCGGTATTTCACAGAAACGGCACTGATACTTCGTTCAAATGAAACATATTTCTACATGAAGGTTGTAGATAATCTTATTATCTATCTAACCTAATTTGAATCATTCAAATTGGATTTTGCTACTGAAAGATATGACATCGAATGTACGCTTACATTCGTTTATCCTTATGTACACTTTTACGGTTGATCCGAAACTGTATTTTCTTCAGTCTCCCACTCAATTTCAGATCTACCTAAAAGGTACTCATGCATATCCAATAACTCGTGACTACTCGAGTTTGGTCATGTATCCTTGATCCACACCGCTTCCTTTTGCGATTAATAATCGCAATATACTCGCATCCGTAAATAGAATCATAAACTATTGGTCATGTGGAACCTTTCCACATAACCGTGTTTTCGTTTAAGCAAAACATGTACACACTTGGTGATCGAAAGTCGTGCTACATATTTGGACATGCCATATTTGGAAACTGTTGTTGTTATAACTATTTATAACCAACACGTCCTCCACACCATTATAGATAAAATAAAATCCTGAATTCTTTCGCAAAGTATTCAAGGATAAACTTCACCGCTATCAATACAAATCCCGACGGTTTAAATATACATAACCATTATGTATATATATGTATAACCATTATACATTCACAAGAGTTAGTCTCATGTAATCGCATTACATTCAAACTCGTGTGATTCCCTTGGATTTTATTGACGGTGAATTAGAAGCTTTATGTGTACGACGTATAGCCACATACATGTCATGACAGATATAACAGATCCTCACATCAAATGTAAAGCATCATATTATTACTTTTCGCCCTGTTTGATGTCTCACATCGAGCCATAGAAAATTTCTGCCATTCAACATTTCGATTTAACTCCTCCAAGGAGTTATATGTTGAAAATCATTTTCAACATTATGTCGATATACGTGCTATAATCTAGAACGAGGAACTTCTTAGATCTATCCTATAGATCTTCACGCTTAATTCATAAGCGGTCTCGCCTAAATTCTTTGTCTTTACAAGAAATATAACGCGGCTCCCACTAGCCTTCATGTGTACACAAAGTTTCCATTCGTTTCGACAATGTTATAACAGTTTATAACTTCACCAAAACGAATATTCCAATTCCGAGAAGATTTTTCTAATCCATCATATGGATCGTTAAAGCGTGCATATCCTATCCCCAATTCTTATGAATCGACAAAATCGTAAGGTTGTGTCAAGTACACATCCTTTCATAAAATTTCTGTCAAGAAATTCGGTTTTGACATCCATTTTGCCACATCACATAGTCATAATACGCGACAATGGAAAGCAGAATTTTTAGAATGTGAAAGCATGGCAACATGCGAAAACGTTTCTTCATAGTCCAACTATGAATTACTTGAAACTCTTCGCTACGAGCCTCGCTTTGCATATATGCAAATTCCTATCCATGTAGGTTCTTCACCTTGAAAACCCATTCACATTTCACGGGTCTAACCCTGAAAGTAATGAAATCAAGTTCTAAACTTGATAATTTACACGGATCGAATCTCAGATTTCATGACACCTTGCCATGTGGAACCGTTAATTTTCATAGCATCCTCGTAGGATATAGAATCACCATATGATTTCGATGTATCATCATTAGCAACGATAAATCCGTATTTATCAGCTTATGATATAGCGTACTCGATCTACGAAAAATTCCTTTGTGTGTTCGACTCGTATTCATCAACTCTTGATGAAGTCGTGTCAACTCTCATCGGCACAATGTTCATTTTCAGATCTCGAACTCTTTCAAGATTTATTCTACTCCCACTATACCGCATAGAGATAAGCGACATCAAGTTCCAAACTTGTGCGCATCCAGTCCTCCTCTAAGAAGGCATCTCTTCGAGCCACGAAAATCTCATTTTTGTCGGGACGTTAGAACTAATACCCTTTAGTTTCCTTAAGGATATATGATAAACGTGTAGGGTTACGCACACGATTATCATAGTGTGCAGCGGAAATTAGTTCACATGCGTAACCTAATTCTACCGGGATCACGCCCGAAAACCACCGAAAAAGGAAGAGTTGGAGATAATTACCTCGTACAAGTTAGTACGTGTTGACTTCTTCTCCAAATTGGTGAACCTTCTCCAAGAATCGCTCGTGCAATCCCTCTACTCGTGTCCACCTCGATTTCGTCCGGTCGGAAATCGCCAACGCCGTTCTAGTCGACGTCACGATTGAATCTCTCAAATCCTTTTCTCAATTCTCCCTCTCAATCTCTCAGATCTAATCTGAATTCTGTGGAAGAAGAAGAAGAGAAATGACAGCTCAAAACCCTAGAGAAACTTAGGTCAAATTCCGGAATCAGAACTTTATATATATAGGAAACAGGTCAATTCGAACGAACTTAATTAACATAGTTCGTTCGAACGAACCCAGTTCGTTCGAACGCACCTAAATGTTCGTTCGAACGAACCCACTTCTGTTTATCACGAATAAGTCCGTTCGAACGCACTGATATAGTTAGTTCGAACGAACCTTATTCTGACTGCAAAATTGCCTATTTATATAAATTCTTCCAAGTTAATTCTTAAGCCATATTTTCATTCAAAACGAACAATTTTCAGATTTTGGATTGAGTTTAACCGAAACAAATTTCGAAATATACTCACATCCTCAAATCTGTACAAATGACAACTTCGGAACCATTCCGATCCATATCTCATATGGCGTCTTTTGTACCGATTAGAAGGTTTATGGTCCATATCATATATGCAACCATTCATTAGTGCCGCTGTCTCAAGGGCGTATCCCCAAAACATTTTTGGGAGATCCGTTTGACTTATCATTTATCGAACCATGTCTAACATGCGTTCATTTTCTGTTTTCAAATACATCTCAATGTTCCGAAATGAAGATAATTGTGAAACGATTCCACAATCATGAATGATAATCAATACTTATAACTCAAATATCGCCTCTTCGATCCTATCGAAGTGCGTAGCTCAAATACTTGCCTCCTCGATCCTATCAAAGGGCTTTGATTTTCTTGCTAAGTCGATTTTGTATTTTGTTTTTGAAACTCTTTGAACCTTTCAAAAGTCTCTGCTTCGGCACGCATTAAACATATATTACCGTATCTACTTTAACCGTCCGTGAATGTAACAAAATACCGATAGCCTCCTCTTGCCTCGAAACTTATAGGAACATTTACATCTAAATGTAATTTCCAATAATTCGTTGGATCTTTCTCCAACCTTTGGAGAATGATGCCCTTTGTCGTCTTGCCTAATAAATAAGTAGCGTGTTAACCAATCGAATCTAATTCGAATGATTCTAGCAATCCATCTTATGGAATCTAGATACGCCTACCTCGTTTATATGGCCATGACGACAATGCCAAAAGAAGCAATCGACTTCTATGTTTAATCCTCGTCGGATTTCACCGTTCTTTGAGTCATTAGTTTTGACAACTCTTTGTCCGAACAATCTGTTTGGAAAATATTTTCCCAAAATACCCTTAGACCTTTATTCCTTTCGATCCCACCCTTGAATTACAAGGACATCCACGCATCTCAATGCATTGGATTCCTCGGATGCTCCGAGCATCTCCAATTCAAAATTAAACCGCATCTTATGCAATTTCGGGATTGACTTATCTATCGAATGCATATGATCTTCGGTCACGAAGATCAAATCTCGTACCATCAACACATGAGTGTCAATCAAAGACCCATTCGGCGTCTCAAAATTAACCTACTCTTTGAGCCGCATTGAACCATTAAACGCGCTCTAGCACTTGAAACTATTTCTTGAGCGTTGCGTTTTACTTTCGTATGCACCCGAATTCTCAAAACAATTTTGAGAAATTTGCGTCGATACATGCCACCACAAGGCACGTAATATCGTTCGATTTCTTCTTAAAGTTTATCGAACCCGGCTTTCTCTAAAACCAAAGCCTCGAGCCCTGAATCTACCATTTCCGTGTCCAACACGTTCCTTTAAGTCTAAGAACTATTCTTTGACTATCAAAGTTAATTACGGTAATTCCGGCTCAAAAGCTATCTATCATATCGATCTCATCGATATATTTGGAATCATATCGATCTCATCGATATATTTGGTGTTGCTAGAAAACATAATTCTAAATGGATGATGAAGATTAAGCTCCTAACCGTGCGTACTTAATCTATATGCTTATATAATGAATATATGAATGTGTTATTTTTATCGAATCGATAACCCTCATACCGATACGGGACTCCAAGTCCATAACACTCAAGACCCATATTTCCGTTCCTCCCACAAGTGACTTTAGCCTATCGGGTGGGATCCAGTTATTTAGGTAGGATTATATCCAATCGCATCATATGCGACTCTTGAACCTTTATAGGATTTCGGTGATGGATCGTATCATATACAATCCCATTTCCGTGTGTGCATCCTATCTATGCCCCGAACTCCAATCGGATTGGCCTGGACGGTTAAGTCACAACCATATCCAACGTATCGTTCAAATAAGCTACTAGTGAGTCGACTTTAGCCTGAGCCTCACAAGTCCTGATTTAACGCTTGCCACCCTTTCAATAGTTACAATATCACGTGCCCGACTTTAGCCTGAACCCACATGAAATGTAACACCGAACTCGGTGGTTGTGGACATGGAAGGCATTTACATGACTTAAATATTATGAGGGATCATGCTTATGCATGTTTCATTTTGTGACATAATCATATTATATCACTATCACAAGATTTTCTAAAGACAAATGATTTAATCAGGGAGACTAACTATTCTAAATAATTAATTATCTTATATGCTAGAATGTTTGATGCCGATCATATCGATATAAAGAACTCAAAATTCCGAGTTTCGTAGCCAAAGTTATCGCAAAAACAAAATCAGCATCCAGAAGGGGTCCCTGCCCCATCCGTTGTAATGCAGAGGCCCAAGGGGCGCGAGAAAACCATGTCCGGGACGCGTCTGGGGCGCCAAAAACTGCCCCGGGGCGGCAGAAAAATTGTTTTTCTGCAGATTTCATCGTTTCTTCCGTTTTCGCTCGTTTCTAAAACGATAAATCATGAAACTTTTTCACGATCATTCCTAGATACTCTCAATCAACTTTTGATTGATCTCTAGTGAATTCCACTTGTGATTTTAACGAAATTTTAATTTCTCTATATGTAACATCATGCAAACGGGTACGAACTTTGATAACCCATGCGTATATCGAATATACGACTATGATTCGACCCTCGAATCGATGGCGTTCACTCTGATACCACTGTTGGGAATTCACCCGTGATGAGCGGATTTTTCTAAGGTAAAATTAGATCGTTGTATTCGAAAATTCGATTCAATCAACAAGTTAGAAAATATATTTGTATAGTGGAAAATATGCAAGTTCGTTCCACGAGGAGTATATGCGTCAAATAATGAATCAAAACAAGCAGGAGTTAGGCAGAAATTTTCCAGAATATAGTCCGTTATAACGCAAATTAGGTCCGTTACAACGGACTTGAGTGAAACTTCTGGCGCTAAGAGTGAGATGAACGTCCGTTACAACGGATGAAACTCCGTTATAACGCACTATATATGTAACATCATGCAAACGGGTACGAACTTTGATAACCCATGCGTATATCGAATATACGACTATGATTCGACCCTCGAATTGATGGCGTTCACTCTGATACCACTGTTGGGAATTCACCCGTGATGAGCGGGTTTTTCTAAGGTAAAATTAGATCGTTGTATTCGAAAATCCGATTCAATCAACAAGTTAGAAAATATATTTGTATAGTGAAAAATATGCAAGTTCGTTCCACGAGGAGTATATGTGTCAAATAATGAATCAAAACAAGCAGGAGTTAGGCAGAAATTTTCCAGAATATAGTCCGTTATAACGCAAATTAGGTCCGTTACAACGGACTTGAGTGAAACTTCTGGCGCTAAGAGTGAGATGAACGTCCGTTACAACGGATGAAACTCCGTTATAACGCACTATACTTGTCCGTTATAACGAACAGTGGTTGCGTTGCAACGGACTGGTTAATCCGTTACAACGGACCGCGATGTCCGTTACAACACACTTGTATTGGTGCTATTGTATAAAATTCCTCAATAGTCCGTTACAACGGAACTCTAGGTGCGTTACAACGGAAGTATAACCAACTGAACATTTAAGGACCAACTGTCTAGTCCGTTGTAACGCAATGTGAGTCCGTTATAACGGAATATATGCTGGAATTCAGTTTGAGTATTTTCTTTGGGGTTTTGAATTGAGATTTGATCAGAGATTGTTTAATATCTTAATTAAGGACCAAAGTGTAATTAAAAAGAGAGCAACAAAAGAACAAAAAGAGAGCAAAAGATCGAGTCAAGAAACAAAGATTTAGAGCAAAGAAAGAGATTCATTAAACCACGAATTCTTTACACAAATCCAATTCAATTAAAACTACAAGAATTACAAGAAAGGAAAGAAAGCACCTAGAGAGATGAAGTGAGCTTCGAGTCTCGTCTTGGATGCCTTCCTCGTTGCCTTGAGATGCTAGTGAGCTAGACACCTCGCACAACTTGTTCCTTTCGTACCAATCCACTCGCCAATCGAAGTGAGCTCCGTACCGGTTGAGTGAACTCGAGATTTGCAAGGTATCAATTGGAAGGAAGCTCCCAATCGAAGTAGAGTAAGCTCGATTCCTTGCTTGCGTGGATTCAGATGAAGGAAGCTCCAACCAAATCCCCACAACTCGATCTTCGTCGAAGTGTAGACCAATTCACCGAATGAAGTGAGCTTCGATTCGGTGATCGATCTTAGAGAATTATCGTTCGATCTTGCAATTCTTGCGTGTTCTTGAAAGATTCTTGGACTTGCTAAGAGAGAGAGAGAGAGAGAGAGAGAGAGAGAGAGAGAGAGAGAGAGAGAGAGAGAGAGAGAGAGAGAGAGAGAGAGAGAGTGGGCGTGAAAGTGCTCCGAAGAGCGGGAAGGGGGGGGTCTTCCCATAGACCTTGGGGTCTTATTTATAATGTCATTGGGCTTTCCCATTGGCCGAGAGATGGGTGAGAGGATTGAGGGTAGTTGGGGGTGGTAGGTGAGGTAGGTGGGGCTATAGAGTGGCAATTGTGTGAGTGGTTTTCGAGTAGAGTTTGGTGCAATATTTTATGTTGATGATTATTTGCCTTCTCCTTCACACGTGTACCGAATTGGTCGGTATGATATATCGATTTTAACGGCGTGAGGAGACGAAGGCAACTACACTCTTGGATTGCCGAGAATTTCTCCCTAAAATCTGTAATTAAGCAATAAAACACACTTAGTGAAGAAATATTCTTGTTATTTCAAATATGAACAATTGTATATATAAAGTTGTGATTCAAAAGGGCTAAAATCCCCAAATTAGATATAAAAAAGGTGCTTTATTTTCCTCTGATCATGTCGCTCGATTGACCACCGAAAGGGGAATTCTCCGAGTCACGACAAGCTTGCTTCGTTGGTCACCGAAGGGAAGAAATTCTCGAGTCACGGAATAAGTCGATGAAGGGTCACCAAAAGGAAAGACTCCGAGTCATGGATGACACCTTCTTCAAGCTCCGAAAGGGAAAACCTCCGAGTCACGGTCTCAACACAACTTTGCAAACCCCGAAAGGAGATAATTCCCGAGTCACGGTTTAGTCTCGAAAAGGGTCGATTCGCCGAAAGGAAGGATGTCCAAGTCACGGTCGAATCTCCCAAACAATCGAGTAGGATCTTGAATGGTTCTTGATGTTCTTGACGGTTCTTGGAAGTTCTTGAGAGGGAGAGAGAAGAGGGAGAGAATGTAAAAGAACATCCAAAGTGTCCCGAAGAGCGTAAATCTGCCCATAGGCCTCGGGGTCTTATTTATAGTGTCATTGGGGCTTTCCCATTGGCCGAGAGATGGGTGAGAGGATTGAGGATAGTTGGGGGTGGTAGGTGAGGTAGGTGGGGCTGTAGAGTGGCAATTGTGTGAGTGGTTTTCGAGTAGAATTTGGTGCAATCTCTTATGTAGATGTTTATTGCCTTCTCCTTCACACGTGTAACGAATTGGTCGGTATGATATATCAATTTTAACGGCGCAAGGAGACGAAGGCAACTACACTCTTGGATTGTCGAGAATTTCCCCCAAAAACCTGTAATTTAGCAATAAAACACACTTAGTGAAGAAATATTCTTGTTATCTCAAATATGAACTATTGTATATATAAAGTTGTGATTCAAAAGGGCTAAAATCCCCAAATTAGATATAAAAAGGTGCTTTATTTTGCTCTTATCAACCCGACCCCGGGCCCGCGCAACGGATATGAGGGCCCGGTCCGGTTCCCAAAACCCAAGATCACGCCATGACTTCGAGGGTACGATGCAATAGAAGGATAGACGATTACCAGCGTGAAATTGATCACGCACGACGGGTTGATCGCTCGCATCCTTTCCTTCTCCGATGTCACGTTGGTGACTAGCCTGTGCGTCCCATACCACACGTCTGTCTTGACACGCCTCCTGTTGTCTTTCGTGTGTCCCACGTCCACACTCTTCCACATCCAACAGTTTTGCTCCTTCGGTTTGATCACAATCGGAGAGCCACAAGTGTCGCTCCTCTACTTGTATCCACCGTGAGTCTGAGTTCGTCGGTCGCGGGTGCAACTGCCTAGACGCTGCCCCGGCGAACTTGCTTGATTAGATCGATTCTCTACACCGAGAAAAACTCTTTTTTTCTCGGTTTTCTCTCTTCGCACTCTTTCGCTCTTAGAAAGAAGACTCTCAATATTCTGGATTAATCTTATTAATTACACAGGTTGGACTGAATGAATTGGTTAGAGAGAGAGAGAGAAACATCATATTTATATCATATAGGATAAGGATGGGCCAAAAGGTATGTATATCTCATATACACCTTTTCAGACAGAAAACTGCAGACACCCTTTCAGTATTATGTTGAAACAAAAATATTAAATCATTCCAACCGACTTTAAAACTTCTCGAAAATTGTAGATAATCTTATTATCTTTCCAACCCAATTTGGCTTGGCCCAATTGGAGTTCGGATGCGAAAATTACGGACGTTTTACTAACTGTATGTCAAACTGTCGTACCCTTTCGGTATTCCATTAAAACGACACTGATACTTCGTTCAAATGAACAATATTTCTACATGAAGGTTGTAGATAATCTTATTATCTATCTAACCCAATTTGAACCATTCAAATTGGATTTTCCTACTGAAAGATATGACCACGAATGTACGCTTACATTCGTTTATCCTTATGTACACTTTTACGGTTGATTCGAAACTGTATTTTCTTCAACAAGGTTACATGCAGAAATTAGTACTAATATTACTAACTAGCTTCATCCCCGCGCAATTGTGCGGGACAACATACCTATTTTTTACTTGTTTTTTTATATAATTTATTTAAATAGAATTACCGCGCGTGCGTTTCAACTAAATTAATTTAATCATGAAAAATTTATAAATATCATGATGTCAATATAAGGTTCATGAAATTAGTCTATCACGGATATTATTTTCTGATCTAATTTGTTTAAATAGCATTTGCGCGGGTGCTTTTAAACTCGATTAATATAATCATGATATATTCGCAAATATAATTGATGTCAATATATGCATTAATAACGATTCATCAAAATTTCTTTGAAAATAATAATCTTTATATGGCCACTCGAAAAAGAGAAAATACCTCCATAAGATAATTTAAAGAAAAAAAGAATGATATTAATAAATAGGTGTTACCTGAGATGGGAAGAATCAGTGAATCATTTGCTGAGAGACTATTGCTTCGTGAAAAGCCACTAGGAGGATTTGGTAATTCGAATTAATTCAACTGAATTGAACCTGTCAGTGAGTGGCAGGCTTACTGATCTAACGAAGGACGGGTGCTGGAAGGAAGCGCTCAACTTTTCTCGATTTTCCTCTTTGCGGTGTGGAGGGAGCACCGTAGGAGGGTTTTTACTCACGAAAAGAAAAGAAAAAAAGGAACGATTCTTTTTGGCAAAATCGTGAAGGATTGGGAATGTGTGAGAAGAAGAGCAGCCCAGAAGTAGAAAATCGAAAAAACCTGTTCTTGTAGATCCACCATCGGAGAAGAATCACTGAAGTAGAGAATGTTGTCAAGAGATTCAGAGTGATGGTGAAGAAGAACATAGAGGAATCCCTGGCGTGGTTTTTCTAGCTCAACACGACACAAGACATAACTGAGTGGCTATGTTGCACGGATACGAGTACGAGTATCGTATCCAATACGATACAGATACGGTGATACAAAATTTTTAAAAGTCTAGGATACGATACCTTATATATGTATATTCGATTTGGATATATATTTAAAGATATGCATTTAAATAATTTTATTAAATTATTATAAAAATCAAGATGTTGTATTATCGATTTGGATATTTTACAAATAATTAAAAAAAAAATATGTGATGTAAAATATTACTGAGTAGTGAAAGTATTAGGTATTTTTATGTTGGGTAAAAAAACAAAAAACAATAGGCCACCCGTATCAGAAGTGTATCCATCCATATCAGAACCGTATCAAGCCGTATCAAAAGCGTATCGATATATCAAAATAGTCTGATACGCCACGTGCCGTATCAGATACGTATCAGTGTCGTATCGGTGCCGTATCTGTATCCGATACGTATCTGATATGGGTACGGTTCATTTTTTGAAGTATCCGCACAACATAGCTGAGTGGTGAGTGGCTATGTTGCACGATACGGGTACGAGTATCGCATCTGATACGATACGGATACGGCGATACGGCATTTCTTGAAAATTCTAGGATACGATACGTTATATATGTATATTATTTAATATTATTTTAATATAATTAATATATATTTAAATAATTTTATTAAATTATTATAAAAATCAAGATGTTGTAATATCGATTTGGATATTTTACGAATAAATAAAATAAAAATATGTGATGTAAAATGCTATTGAATAGTAAAAGTATTGGGTATTTTTAAATTGGGCAAAAATAAATTAATAATGGATCAGCCGTATCGGAACCGTACCCCGCCGTATCGGAAACGTATCGCTTCCAATTTATATACTAAAATAGTCTGATACGCCACGTGACGTATCGAATACGTATCGGTGCCGTATCCGTATCCGGTACGTATCCGATACATGTACGGTTCGTTTTTTGAAGTATCAGTGCAACATAGGTGAGTGTAGTGTGTTGCCACGGGTGCGGGTCGGGTCCCGAGCCCAAACGGGTGTGGCGGGTGCGGGTCTAGACGGGTGCGGGTCGGCGGGTTTGGCGGGTGTGACGGGTGCGGGTTTGGGCGGGTGGGTTTGGAGGGATGGGGAAAACCCGCCCTTAGACCCGGCGGGCGAGACGGGTCCCGGGCGGGACGGGCGGGTCGACGGGCGGGCGGGTCCCGGCGTGAATAGTGATTTAAAAAAAAAAAAAATTGAAAAAAATTGAAAAAAAATTAAAAAAAAATTGAAAAAATTGAAAAAAAATTGAAAAAAATAAGAAAACAAATTTCAATATGAAAAAAAGTTACTCTCCTCCTTTATTAAATTATATTATATATTAAATCTTAATATGTGATAAATCATCTTAATTAAATGATAAATTATGGGAATAAAATTTTAAAATCTAATTTATCATAATTTTTATATTTTTTGCATTATTTAATTGTTCATCATTTTTATATTTTTATATTTTTTAATTGTTCATCATTTTTAAATTGTTCATCATATTTATCGTAATTAAATGATAAAGTTACTCTCCTCGTATATTTGCATTATTTAATTGTTCATCATTTTTATATTTTTATATTTTTTAGAATAAAAAAATAGATTGGTAAATAAATTTAAAATCTAATTTATCATAATTTTATTGAGACAGTTTAAATTATTTTTACCGACGGGCCGTCGGTAAAATCTGGTAAAAAAAATTGAAAAAATTGAAAAAAATAAGAAAACAAATTTCAATATGAATAAAAATTGAAAAAAAGTTACTCTCCTCCTTTATTCCGGGCTTGAGACCGGCTATGTTACTAATTTACCATGTTTAAAAAATAACATAGGCGGAGTTCTAACTTTTTTTTTTGTTAGTAAATATTTAGATGACGTATAATAATATTGAATAATTAGAAAAAAAAATTAAAGAGTGCATATATAATACCAAACCTATATTTGTATATTGCGCATTTGTTCAATATACCAATGCGGATTTTCTCCATCGGGATCAAATTCATCATCCGTATCAACATCCGTGACGGCGGTACTAGTCTCTTCAACATTTGGATTTGGATATTCACTTGCGGGAGCTAACATAAGTTCGTTTCGATCATCCGCATCAATCCAATCTTTTAGGCATACAAGACGCTCGAAAACTTTTGGCCCCAACCGGCTCCTTTTATTGATAATTAAAAATAAGTGAAAATTTTAATAATTATGAAAATAAATAAGAATTAAAAAAATTGTACCTTCTATCGGTAAGAATCCTATTGGCCCCAACCGGATTTGGATAATTGCTTGTATCACCGAAAATAGCATCGCTTAATCGTCGTCCAAATTCTTCGTTGTTTGAATCAAACGTGTTTTGAGGGTTGTTGTTAGATGGAGATGCCATTTTTCACTACAAAAAATATTATTCCAAAAAAGTTATACAAACAATTTTAGTTAACATTTTTTAATTACAAAATGTAAGCATATAACTATTTCTCTCCTAATAAATAAAAATCCGAATAAAAAAAATCTATAAAAATCCAAAAATAAAATTATATTAAGAAAAATAAATAATAAGATTGGACCTTCATACCTCAAATTTTTCCAAGCGATGTCGAATTTTTGAGATTTTTTTAGGATATCTCCAACAACTAAATATAACTAAATAACTAATATAACTATTTTTTTTGGATTTTTTTTATATAAACGAATTTAAATAAAATATAAAAAATATTTAGAGCTTTAAAATAAGAATATGAGAGTTTGAGTGTAGAGAATATGAGAGATTGATAGTTGGTTGTGTGAATTAATGAATTGGAGGTTGGGGGATTTTATAGGGATAAAAATTGGAGCGTTATACAGTGTTTTGGAGCGTTAAACAGTGAACAGTGAATATTAAACAGTAAATAGTGAATAGTGAACAGTGAACAGTACGGGTCGGGCGGGTCGGGTTGCACAGTGACGGGTTTGCCAAACGGGCGGGTTTACACGGGTTTAGTGGTAACCATTGGTTGAAACCCGCCCTTGGACCCGTACCCGTTGACCCGTCGGGTTTCAACCCGTTTGCCAAACGGGCGGGTCGGGCGGGTCAAAATCCCGGGCGGGTCGGGTCGGGCGGGACCCTTACGGGTTTTGGCACTACACTAGGTGAGTGGTAGACTGGTAGTGCGACGGGATAAGGAAGATGAAAAGGGGTTAAGTAGGTGAACGTGGTCTAATAATAAGACGGTGCACCGACATTAATTAAATTGATGATGGGCCTTAATTGAAGATGGATGTATAATTGAGGCCGTGAGCTGTTTGTTAGAATAGAGCAACTTGCAAGTATACATTTTTTTTTAATAATAATGTTTTAGAAATAGATAAACAACTTGTAAAAAACATTGTGCGCTTTTATTTTATTAATATATTATTTGGAAGAGAGGGTCCGAATTTTCTCCAAAATTACTAAAAAAAAATAATAGTTTCATACTATTTTAATTTTTAAATATTTGTAAAGTGTTCTTTTAATATTTTTGTTCATCTTATTATTATTTTATATTAGTTTAAAAAAAATATATGAAAAAAAAAAATATATATATATATATATATATATGAGGGAGACTAGCTTACTTAATTAAGTACCAAAGATTTGATATTTAATGTTTTTTAACCATTAGATTTGCATTGAGATTTGTGTTTTTTCATCATGATCATGAAATTTTGTGCACATCATTAAATACACAAATCTCAATCCAAATTCAATGGTTAAAAATCATTAAGTACCAAATCTTTGATACTTAATTAAGTAGGTTAGCCTGCCTCATATATATATATATATATATATATATATATATATATATATATATATAATGTATGAAATATTAAAATTATATAAATATAACAATGATATAAAATTTTTTTAATTATTATAAGCTAAAAAAAAAATTAATACAAATAACAAAAATACTTTTTTTTAGAATCAATACAAATAACAAAAATATTTTTTTAATTACTACATATTAAAAAGAAAAATATTTTGATCATAATTTTTTTTTTTTTTTACATAGACCCTTAGGCAATGTACAAGTTTAGGAACACTCTATATATTCGCATAGAATTGACTTATTTCTTTCTACCTATCTTCCTATTACAATTTAATAGATTTTTGGTGCTACAAATGAATCGGATCCATGAATATGGTAAAAAATTTCGAGAGATATGGTAAAAATTTCACTCGATTTTCTTGGCCGCTAATTCCTTGCAATTTTGTGGATCATAATACGCTCTCCAATTCAATTTTTGTATTCATGGTTAATTCTAATCATTTTCTAGGAAGGTATTTGAAAATAAAAATTTGGTAAAACAGTTTTTTGAGAATTTTCAAAAAAATAAGGGGTCTTTTAGAATATTCAAAAAAAAGATAGGATTTTTTTTGAAAATTTCCCTTCATTTTTAATTCGTTTACATCTTGCCATCCTTTAGGCCTTTCTAGATGTCTGCACCGAGATGAGATAAAGTTGGGGAAGATGAAACGACGCCATTCTACGATAAGGAGTTTCTGTATCTGTTCGTTTCCGTTCAACTTATTTCATCGTTTTTCTGCAATTTGGTTTCTTCAACATGTAATTTTCTCTCTTCTAGTCTTCATTCGAGAATAAATAAATGGAGACTGTTTTTTCTAATTTTAGCAAAAAATATGTTGAACACAAACAAATACCGTGTGAAAATCAGGTTACCCCCGTTCCCTTCTCCTTCCTCTCTTCTCGCCATTTTCATCGAGGTGCAATCCACCAAGCTAACCCCTTACTTCAGACTTTAGTTAGACAACGTTTGAGAAAAACAGAGCCACATTTTCAAAATAATAGGGATCGAGAGAGGCATGGATAGGGATCTGGACGACCAACCTGGAAGCTCTTGTGATGAGGTCGAGTCGCCGGAGGCCTGCCATCTGCCTTTCAGGCGAAATCATTCAGAGAGGACAGGATCAATGGAGACGGATGGAGTAGCACGAGTGGATTTAGAGAATGAGGCGGCAGCTCTACGAGAGGCATTAAACGAACACCAACAATCCATGTCGAATTTGCGTAACGACTTGGAATTAGAGCGTAATGCTTCTGCTAGTGCCGCAGACGAGGCAATGGCGATGATCCTCCGCCTCGAACGAGAGAAGGCTGCTTGTCAGATGGAGTTGCGCCAGTTCAAGTGCTTTGCAGAAGAAAGGATGGCACATGACCAGCAAGAAATTGCTTCCTTAGAGGACTCCCTCATCAAGAGAGATCATGCAATACAGTCCCTTTCTTGCGAGGTGCAGGCCTACAAGCACAGACTCCTTAGCTATGGTATACTTGACCAAAACCCCAGTTCCTTTGAGCCCGATACTCCGCGTAATCAGCTCGACCCCAGTTTCTTTGAGCCCAATACTCCGCGTAATCAGCTCAACTCCACTTCCTTTGAGCCAAATACTCCGCGTGATCAGCTCGGCAGTCTTCCTCCTCTGACCCCTCCTGCCCCTATCATTGATTACCCTCCCCTTAGATGCACACTTTCTGTTCCACAAGCTTATGATGATTACGAGCCAGTAATAGCATACAACACTGGGGAGACCCCTAGAGAGCATCTTCACAGATTAGAGCAGCGTATTGGCCATCTGGAGAAGCTGCCAAGCCGTGTCACGGAGAAAGGAGTGCTTATTGGCCAATCATCCTCATCCCCTAGATGGCCAAGACATCTCATGAGAAGCAAGTTTTCTTCATCGTTTAATAGTTTCGGTTCCCGCTCTGGAAACTTCTATCGAAGAGAGGAGTTTCCGGTGGCAGTGGACCGACCTTCCGCATTTAACGAAGACGGCGAGATGAGTGACAGAATATACACGGTTAGAGTATGCGGCGGGGAGGACTCGTGTGCGAGCACGCCAAGAGACCTAGGAATGGGTCCCACACCAAGAAAGGTGAGGACGGGTAGCGGCCATGTATTTAACGAACCAGGCGGAGGAGGGGCAGAAAAGGAAGAAATACGCAAACTGCGAATGAGATTACAGGCACTAGAGGCGGACCGCGAGTCCATGAAACAAACTCTCGTCTCCATGGGCACCGACAAAGCACAATCGGTCTTGCTCAGAGAGATTGCACAACAGTTTTGCAAGGATTCCGCGTCCGAGAAAAAAATAATCAAAGCCGCTCCGTCTTTTCCCAAAGCCAGAACTTTCTCCCTCCTTTCTGTCATTAAGGTGAGTATAAAATTACCCATGAGTAGTTTTCTTTCTTACAAACATATTTTTTTTTGTCAAACATGTGATTTTGCCAAATACTCTCTTTCCTCTTCCTCTGAATCATTTCATTTAATAGGAGAAATATTTTCGTGCTAAATTGGTTGAGAATTGTATCAATTTGTTTTGTGGTTACCAAAATTAGATCTGTCTTTTAGTAGTAGGTTTATAGAATAAGATCAAATACTTACCAAATCTTTTCAAAGATGGCAACCCTCAATCAATTTAAGCAAATAGTTAGCATGAATAAAAGTCGAAATTGAAACATGAAACATTAGTATATTCACTCCTTCTATTAAACCTATCTTTTAATTATCGTTTTGTCTATTTCAGTGGATCACGTCGGTTGTTTTCTGGAGAAAGAGATCAACAAGAATAAAGTAAGTTGCTCTCTCTCTAGTCTGTATATGTTCATATACTTTATACAAATCGAGGGTAAAATTAATATTCACCATCTGAAATCAATATATGCAGGTACCCGTTCGGGCTATCGAGCAGCAACGCAGGGTTGTTATTATTGTTACAGAAGTCTCCGCGTCTCAAACGGAGATATCTTTCGAAGCAGAGGACGTCGTGTTAGATCTCTAATCTAATATAATCTAGTCAATCTTAACTATGTAGTATTTCATTTCATTTCATTTTGGGTTTCTTGGATTCTTTCACCATCATGGTGATCAATTAATATTTATGTAGTTAGTCTCATCAGTTAGAATTGAATTTTCATTTATATATGTTGTTTGTAATACTTTGTATCTGTGGTTTTGTGCAAATGGTCGGAAAAATGTTTATATGTTAATACTATTATATATTTTGTATTTGGAGTGAGCGAGTCCACAAAAAAAACTGGAAAAAGACTTGCACGGCAGAGAGTTCATGATGTGATGCCACAACACAACACAACACAACATTAATGAGGGAAGAACGAAGCTTTTGCCGTTGGTTTGGGGGCGTAGAGAGAGAGAGTAGAGGAGTTTGATGAAAGAAGCAAAAGTCAAGGGAAAGGAAGGGTGTTTTGGTAAATTTGAGTAAAGCAGTTCCCTGAAGCATACGATGTTGTGTGGGGGAAAGAAAGCTAAAGCTTGATTGAGCTGAATTGTCTGAACGAAAGAAAGATCATATAAATCATGAAATTAAGGCTATTTCGAGCTGCAATATCTACACATGCATTGCTGTCATTCAGCCATCCCTTCATTTTGTTTTCATTTCCCTTTCAATTTAAGTTTGGTTGAGTGAGACAACCTGCCTGCCTTCCAAGTAATTAATCTGAGAAGAAAGATTTCTAGCTGGCTTCATTCTCTCTTTTTCTTAGTTAGTTTGGGGCTCACAGCTACATATGATTTGATCAAATAGCTTGCTTCTTGTTATAATCTGAAAGCTTTGTTTTTGCAAGGTACTTTTCAATTCCTTTCTTTTCTCAAAATTATTATCGGAAATATATTTTGGCCACTAAGCAACTAACAAACTGTGCTCGAGCTTGTCGCAATTTTCTTACAGTTCCAATTTTCCTAGTGTCCTATGAATCAAATGCACTTCACATTAATTCGTATAATCTACCAAAACGAGACCCCAATTCATTTTATGAATTATAATCGTATATCCAACCAATCGAAAAACAGGCCGTGAAGCAGGTAGAGATGGACCCAACATCACGAGCCGCGTCAGGAGGGATAACCAGAACAAAATCAGAGCAAGTCGAGATTATGAATTCGCTGAGCCGCACTGCTTCCACGGAGACAGTATTGAGCACGGAGGCAAACGGGAAGAAGAAGGCGGTGGGTAGCTCTCCGGGGAAGAGAAGTAGCTACCACATCCGCAAGACGAGGAGCACCCAGCTCAGCATGGACGACGTCCACAGCGGCGCAGCCCTCAGTAGAGCTTCCAGTGCCGGCTTGGGCTTCTCCTTCTCCTTCACCGGCTTCACCCCCCCTCCTCTCGTTGACCTCCTTCCTCAATCCTTCAGTGACGATGATGGTAATTAATTATTCGACTTGGGTTTATTCTTAATTATCTTTTACTTTTTTATTGTCTAGTAAGATGAAATAATGTTTGCAAATAATGTAGATTTAGAGCCGGGCATCAAAAAGAACAAGCTAGTCGCAGAACCAACCTCACCAATTTATTTGAAGGTAATTATTAGACTCGGATTACATCGTGAATTGTTAGATGGGATCTTTTAAATTGACATTCTTAATCTTGCAGTTTAGAGATGTTAAATATAAGGTACTCATAAGAGGGGTAACAAGTACGAGCGAGAAAGACATACTTAATGGGATATCAGGTTGTGCCGGTCCCGGTGAAGTGGTGGCTATGATGGGGCCGTCCGGTAGTGGGAAGACTACTCTTCTAAGCATACTTGGTGGAAGGCTAAGTAACAAGACGGTTGAAGGTACCATTACATATAACGATGAGACGTACAACAAGACTCTAAAGCGAAGGTATGGTAATCTCCAGTGCTGGCTATCTATAAATGCCAAACTAGCTAGCTTATCGGTTTTTTATGCAGGATTGGGTTCGTGACACAAGATGATGTGCTCTTTGCACATCTTACAGTGAAGGAGACTTTAACTTACGCAGCGCTCCTTTTGCTACCAAAAACAATGACTCAGCAACAAAAGGTAGAACGAGTGATGGATGTAATTAATGAGCTCGGTCTAGAAAGGTAACCATGCCATCTCTAATTAACCTCGTAAACGAACCAATTAATTTATCAATCGTGCTATGGAGATGCACAGATGTGAAAACACAATGATTGGAGGGACATTTGTGCGTGGAGTTTCGGGGGGTGAAAGGAAAAGAGTGTGTATTGGGTGTGAGATCATAATCAACCCGTCTTTGTTATTTCTTGACGAGCCTACATCCGGACTAGATTCAACTACTGCTCTGCGAATTGTCCAGGTTTTGCACAACATAGCCGAGGTATGTAATTTGCAGATGATAAAAAATGCCAAACTTACTATTCAATGCCAACGTCAAGCACTATCACAACATAGCGTAATAATTGTTGTTTATTACTTCACAAAATAGAATAATTATTTTGTTGTGGCGACAGGCCGGAAAAACAGTGGTGACGACGATCCATCAACCGTCAAGCAGGTTGTTTCACAAGTTTGACAAATTGGTGATTCTCGGGAAAGGAAGCCTCCTCTATTTTGGGAAAGCATCTCAATCCATGGCCTATTTCGACTCGATAGGATGCTCACCTCTCATTGCCATGAACCCAGCTGAGTTCTTGCTTGACCTGGCAAATGGCAACCTAAATGATATATCCATACCATCCGAGCTGGATGACAGAGTGCAGACCGAGAATCTATCAAGGGACATAAAAACCAGCAAGCCATCTGCAAATGATGTTCACGAGGTAAAATTTATTAAAAGCATTATATCAACTAATCAACATCACATATATATGAATTGAATTACTGAAATGACATGGAAAGTGTTTGGCAGTATCTAGTAGCAACATACGAGGCTAGAGTGGTGAGTAATGAGAAGAAAAAAGCGACGATGGGCGGAATTGGTAATAGTGAGAATGTGATAATGAGGAGGGAATGGGGGGCACATTGGGGACAACAATATTCAATCCTTTTCTGGAGAGGAATAAAGGAAAGGAGACATGACTACCTGAGTTGGTTGAGGATAGCACAGGTCGTCGCAACCGCACTAATCCTTGGCCTTCTTTGGTGGCGTTGTGATATTACCACGCAAAAGGGTCTCCAAGACCAAGTATGTGACTTCAACTCCCTGTATTAGGCATGCATATTTACTTTTAAAAATTAATTAACATTGAAATTAAAATCATGCAGGCAGGTTTGCTATTCTTCATAGCAGTCTTTTGGGGGTTCTTCCCAGTGTTCTCAGCAATATTCACGTTTCCGCAAGAGAGAGCAATGCTCAACAAGGAAAGAGCCGTGGACATGTACAAGCTCAGTGCTTACTTCATGGCCCGAACCACCAGCGATTTGCCCCTCGACCTCCTGTTGCCTCTTCTATTCATGGTCATCGTGTACTTCATGGCAGGCTTGAGACAAACAGTGTCTGCATTCTTTTTAAGTGTGCTTATTGTTTTCTTAAGCATCGTGGCAGCTCAGGTAACGACGATTAATAATTAAAACAACAAAATTAAATTCTAACCCTTCTCGACACGGTGCTTAATTAATTAGGGACTAGGTTTAGCAATCGGTGCCGTTTTCTTGGATATCAAGAAGGCGACAACTCTAGCTTCAGTCACTGTCATGACATTTATGCTTGCAGGAGGCTTCTTTGTGAAGGTACATAGGGATTACATTACAATAGTATAGCTCGATAAATAACTAAATCATTCAATTACAACTAACATATTGTATTTTAAATTTTTTGCAATTGTGCAGAAGGTGCCTTCGTTCATATCATGGCTACGGTACCTATCGTTCAATTATCACACCTACAGACTTCTCTTGAAGGTTCAGTATGGTCACGTGCCTGCCATCGTGAATATTGCCCATATCGGCAATGGTCTCAAGGAAGTTGTTTCGTTAGTAGTTATGGTTTTCGGCTACCGGCTATTAGCGTACGTCTCCTTGAGACGAATCAATCTTGCAAATGCCTGATGGATTTTTACTTTTCTTGTAAAATTTGAATAGATGGATTTGCTAACCGTTGAAATTTCCGACAATGTTTTCATTTCAAATTTCAGACAATATTTTTGTTTACGAGCCCGCATGGATATATTTCCAATAAAGATTTCTCATTACATCACAATACATAATCATAATCATATTGGCCGTCATTTCCTCGAACACGTTGAAGGCATTCACAGTCTTTTAGTTGGATGAATTTGTTTATTTGTGTCGAGTATGTTTTTTTTGTTGAGGTGTTTATGCCGTTTGATTCCATTTTTTTCTTATTTCCATTTTTCTCACCTTTCCAACCTATTAAAGTTATAAATAAAAATATATAATTTTATTTCGTAAATAAATATAACATTTGTTGTATATTTATGTATACCTTAATCATGCATCGTCATGCGATAAATAAATAAATAAATAAATTTATTAACAATTCAAGTGAAATTTGAATGTATTTACTTTCGAGTCTTTCAAAAACAATTAAACATTTATTTGTCTTTGAATGACCATGCATCGTCCTGCGATAAATAGTAATTGGAGCGTCAAATCCATCTTCTTCTATTGTTCTTCGATCCTAGTCATATCGACAGTTTGATTGGAAAAAAACAAGTTCTTAAATATCTTAAAAGGAAGATAAGAGGGGAATGAACGAAAAAGAAAATGATTTCTCTAGGGGTGGCGTCCAAAACCGTAGCCATCGTCACGCCCTCCAACTCCGACGATGATGTTTTTCTCTTCTTTTTGTTTTCATGGTTCTCTTCTTTCTTAGATATGTGTATTTATTTTTTCTCTTGGCTGAAATCATTGCTTTCCTCTTCCATTTGTTCACAAAACTCCCCTAAGGTTATCCCATATTTTTTTCCGAATTATATAACCCAAAATATATTTTACGGAATTTTAAAACTAGAAAAACACCAAATTGAGAACATACGATCCGGCATCACTTCCGTTCGAACATAATAAAATAAGTAGTTGTAGCTTTCGTTTAAGAGATGAGCCATTTCGTTTGGTCACTTTGAACAAACTGAATATGTTGTTCGGTTGGCTCAAATTCCGTCGTTATAAAATGTTTTATATGCACTTTTCCTACTACAACAAATTGGGATAGGAAATTATATTCTTTACCTTAGATTTTAACAAAACATTCACATTTTCCTATTTAATATATTTAATTAACATGATAATTAACAAAAATACATAATTAATAAATTTTTTAGATATGTTAATATAATGAATTAATTATAATACGAGAATGTTTCACTGAAATATGGGACACCATATATGTTAAAAATCTGGGGCACCATATGTCCTCATTGGGATAATAGGGTGGGTGGGTGGGGTGTCCCTATGAAATCAAAATCGAAAAATATCTCTTGAGCAAGATGGTTTTGTTTGTTAAATTTTTTTTTCTCATATTTTACAAAGAGTTGAGTAGTCTATTGATAAAACTTATCTTTAGAAATTGAGATTCAAGATCGAATCTTAGTATCACAATTTTTGATTTTTTTTAAATTGCCCCCCTCATAATTGCCCCAAAACCTTGGCTAAAGAACCAACCATAATTCATCAGAAAAAGTTCTAAATGGTTTCAACAATGGATTTATTAATGAGAGAGATTTTTCTTTTACTTTTGTTCATGAGAGAGAATTTTTTTAATAATTGATAATCATGTTTTGATCATTATATTTATAAATGATAATAATCTTTTTGTCAAGCCCGGCCTTTTGTTTATTGGGCTTGGAATATGTCAAGGCCCCTTAAAATAAAAAAATAAAAGAAAGTGTAATGGAATTATTAATTATTAATAGTACTAATCGAGCTTGCCCGAACTCTCCCGCTTCCCCGTCGTCTCAAATGGTAAATATATAAACCCTTCCTCTTGCTTCTCTTGCTCTCAAAAGAAACCCAAAAGAAATCCTCGTTCACTCTGCCATGTAACTTCACTGCGATCAATTTCTTAACCTCTTATTCTCTGTCTCCCCTTTCCTTCCCAGTCTTCTCTAAGCTCCTCTCCTAATCTCTCCATTCTCAGATTAATACTACAATCCCCTCCTTCCCATTTCCGCAACAGCGCCCATCGAGAAGCAGAATTTTCATCCCCGACTCAGATGAACACCAACTCCTTCTCCAACAACTTAGCTCAGCAGTATTAGTAATCATTGTAACCCCTCAGTCGTTAGATAAGGTGAAGGAAACGTTAGCTAATCACTATGGTGGGCAAACGGGAGATTATCGCTTCTACGAATAGGCCCATCTTCGTTCCTTCTACAACCACCAGAATTCTCCTCTCGGCATATTATGTTAGCTAATATTCCTCACTGGTTTCGTCTTGCGGGTATCGGACTCTTTCAGTGGAATCAATGCATGGATTCATCTCGATACGAATCAAACGTTCTCCTCAACCTACGTATACACCACTTTCCGATTCACTGCTGGAGCCACTCTATCGTCGAGCAAATGGTTCGGGATTTTGGCTTTCTCGAATCAATTAATGAAGAAGATCTATTTGGTCAGCAACGAATCTCATTAAGAATATCAGTTCGAGTTACCCACCGGAATAATATTCCTTTGGAACTAGTAACGGGAGTGGGATCGCTCTGTTCCATTTGTAGAATCGAAATCCTGGATGACCCAAACCAGGAAGATATAGCGCCAAATGGATGGAACCACCCAGATATTGATCTCCCACACCTCGAGCAACCTCAGTCCCCAGACTCGGGACCTGACTCCGATGAGGAGTTCCAGGAATACCATCAAGTTCAAGCTCAAGGTTTCAACCATGGATCCCGGTTCACGATCTCAAACCTTGCAACGAGTCCAGGAAAAAACAATCAGTTTTTCAAATTCCATAAAAAACAAACTGACAATGTTCCCTGTCCTTGTCCCTGCCAACCAGGACTTTCAGTTGCAGAGGCTCCTTCTCCTGTCAGTTTACAATACGTGGCAAAAGAATTCCAACAAATGGACTCCACTAATATTATCCTGGCACATAATTCCAATACCAGTATTCCACCTCAGGCCATTCCAGAGATTCTCTGCACATCTACCCCCTCTCTAAGCTCAACCCTTAATAACGGAATTGACCACAACCATAAATATCAGTCCCTTCAAACATCACTACTAGGCCCCCATCCACTCTCCACATACAGGAGGTTATCACCTACAGTATCAAGCTCCTCTCTCTCACCACTCCCACTTACCCAACCCACTGCGATGGATCCTCATCAAGAAGAAGCTTTACTCAGGAAATTCACGGGATTACTCTCAAACTCTCTCCCCTCGCGTGAACTGTCCACGGTACGATTGGATGATGCCGCCATCGATAAGACAGACTGGGAACGGTGTCTCCTCTTACAACTACACGGTGACGTACCAAATATCAGCACTCTCAACCTTCAAGAAAACCTAATACGCTTGTGGAACTCAGACCCAGAAACCACGATATCTAGAACCCCTACGGGCCTATTCCTCATCAAATTTGCTCGCAAAGAAATAGTAGACAGTGTGTTTGATCGAGGACCGTGGAATTTCCGTCAGCACCTCATCAAACTGAAGAAACCACTCAACGCTGAAGACCTAGACCTAACACAACTATCAGAGTTACACATCTGGGTGCGTCTTCAACACCTCCCTACTCATCTCATTACAAAAGAAGGGATTCTTCAACTGGCAAATGCACTGGGTGACTCGCATGCTTCCACTATTCAAATTCTACCAAACGAATACGGCACGGCTCGAATCAAACTCACAATAAACGTTCTCAAACCTTTACAAGATAAAATAATCTTCACTCTCCCAGACAACTCTTCAGCCACGTGTTATGTAACGTACGAGAAAATCAGGAATGTCTGTTACTTCTGCGCACATGTGGGTCACCAGTCACAATTCTGTCAGATTAAACAACAACTGGCAAATACCCTCCACTCATATCCTACTCATCTAAAACAGCTTTTAGAAGATAATCTAAAAGACAAAGTGGGTATGTGGATTAACTCGACGGCATACACTCCAGCCTCTATCACTACACCGACCCCTTCTACTCCTCCTCCTCCCTACCACAACGACACCTCCCCCAACCCCATCCACACCTACAAACACAAGCAACCGAGATCTCACCTATCCATCCAGTCCCCTCCAACCACCACTAAAATCGTTCAACCACCATCGACCATTTCTGACGGGGAAGAACAACCGACAAAAAAAGCCAAAGCAGCGATGTCCATTCCGCTGCCGGCGGATCAATGAGTTTCTTGGCTTGGAACGGGCGCGGATGCGGAGGTCCCGCCACTTTCCGTTCCTTAAAAAGATATCTCCGGTGTACAGCTGTCCATCTCGCCTTCATCTCGGACACGCGGTGCTCTCACTCACGCTCCTCACAAATCATCAACCGACTCCCTCTTTCCAACTCCTCTATAGTTCCTTCGAATGGCAGATCTGGTGGTCTCTGGCTCATTTGGGACAACCAAATTCAGGTAACAATCATTAACACTAATCGTTATTTTATACATGCTCGAATTCAACTCTCACCTGCTGCGCCGGTTTGGCACCTGCTTGGTATCTATGGTGATCCCCATCACCATAACAACCAGGCACTATTCGATTACATCCAAGCTGCTTCTCTAACAAATACGCAAGTCTGTGTGGTGGGAGATTTCAATGCGATTAGCTCTCCGGAGGAAAGACTTGGTTATGACACTCCATAGCTAGACAACAACAATCGAAATTTTCAAAGAATGATTTTCAACGCCAACTTAATCGATCTAGGGCATCACGGTCCAGCTTATTCTTGGTGCAATAACCAATTCAATGGTACGCTCAAATTTAAACGTCTAGACAGGGTGCTTGCCACAACTACTTGGTGTCTCTCTTACCCAAATGCCTCGGTATTTCACCTACCGAGGTTCAACAGCGACCACAACCCAATCTGGGTCCGACTACAAATTCACAATAATACATATGCCAAAAGCTTCAGGATCGAAAATTGGTGGCTCCAAACTAACTCCTTCCAGAACTACTGCCAACAGATTAAACCTAATATTCGAGATAAAAATTGGATCGATACTGTTCAAATGATAAAACAAGGAATAAAGGCTTGGGCTATAACTAATAACACTCACCCAAATGTTACCTTATCTAAAATTGAAGAGCAAATGCAAAAAGCCCAATCAAACCTATCAACAGACCCGGCCTCATGGGCCCCTATTATCGCTGACTTAGAAACCAAACATAATGAAGCTCTATACTCTCTAGACACTTATTGGCGTCAACGAGCAAATTATAAATGGGCCAACCATGGCGACTCTAATACCAAATTTTTTCACGCTATTGCCTCACACAAGAATAGATCAAATAAAATTTTGGCAATCAGGGACGAACATAACAATTGGATAACCGAGCAAAATCAGATAACTTCAGCGTTTGTTTCTCATTACAAAGATCTCTTTACGACTTCAAATCCTGATTCCTTCTCATTAATAGGCGGCTCCATTTTAAATACTATCCCAAAAATCACTACAAATCAGAATATTATAATCGACTCTATTCCAAACCCTGATGAAATTAGAAACACGGCTTTATCAATTGGGCCGGACAAAGCCACAGGCCCAGATGGTTTATCGGGCCAATTCTTCCATCAAAATTGGAATATGATTGGTCCAGCTTTAATTGCTCTAGTCCAAGATTTCTTCTCCTCCAATAGACTACCGTCATTGCTAGGTTTGGCAAATATTTGCTTCATCCCGAAATCTCAAAATCCAGAACGTATTTCTGATTTCAGACCAATTTCAGTATGTAATTTTAGCTACAAATTAATCGCTAAATTACTCAGCTCACGAATAAAGACCATTCTTCCTGAAGTGATCTCCTTAAATCAAACAGCTTTCATCCATGGCAGATTAATAACAGATAACATCATCGCCATGAAAGAAATACTTCACTCCTTATCCTCTTCGAAACACCGCAAATCTGAACTCATCATTAAAATAGATCTTAGCAAAGCTTTCGATAGGATGGAATGGTCCTTCGTTCTTGATACCTTGAAGGCATTTGGGTTTAGCAATCACTTCATCTCTCTGATCCAGTCTTGCCTTAACTCCGCCAGATGCTCCTTATCAATTAATGGGAAAAAAGGCAGTGGCTTTTTCACACCAGCACGAGGCCTTAGACAGGGGTGTCCCCTATCCCCTTTCCTCTTCGTGCTCGCCACCGATATTCTATCCAGAATCATAAACTTCTCCCACCTCAACAGCTCCATTCAAGGAATCAGAATCGGAAGAGGAGCTCCGGCCATAACCTATCTCATGTACGCAGATGACTTGGTACTCTTTGGCCAAGCTACAGTTACGGAGATCACAGCGTTCACCCAGATTTTCAATCTATTTGAATCATTCTCGGGTCAAAAGATAAACAAGGATAAATCAATTATATGGTTCAGTAAATCGACCCCTCTCAACCTCCAGGAACACATTATTCAATTTATGGGGGCCCGCATAGCCTCCCAAGGCGATACCTAGGAATCCATCTATTTTGGGGAACAAGAAGGAATGATCACTTCTCTTACCTCATCTCTCAATTCCAATCAAAATTTTTTTTTGAGGGAGGAGGCTAGCAATAGCCATCACTCAGAATAATTAAAATAAGAAAAAGGTTTAATTACAAGGTGTCCCACCATCCAGATTAAAAATTACAACTTTGAACTACTTCCTACTTGCATTAATTTCATTAAATCGTAGGCAACATGAATAGAGGAGAGATAGGCTAACTGCTGAAAATCGTCCTTCTCTTAGCAGTGGTTATACCATTGATGTGCCTCGTTGCGGATCACCAACCACAGAGCTCGTGTCGAAGAGGATTTTCCTGTAAAGAGACGGCGGTTCCTTTCCTTCCATAGATTCCAGATCGTCGATAACCAGAGACTACCCCATTGTCGATTATGTGGTTTGTTTCCTCGCTTTCGGTTCTTTATCCACATGGAGAGGAGGTCCTCGTGCATAGAGAGATGGAATTCAGTGCACATGGCTGACCAGATTTCATTAGAATAGTGGCATTTATATAGCAGGTGTTCCACATTCTCGCGGTGTTGGGTACATAGAAAACAAACCTCAGAATTGGGCCATCCACGTTTCTCTAGATTGTCGGCAGTGAGGATACGGTTATTGAGAGCAAGCCAAGCAAAAAAGATGACTTTGAGTGGTGCTTTGCTTTTCCAGAGCCATTGGTTCCACGAGGATCTAACCCCTGGGTCTCGGAGTATGTCGTAAGCTGACTTCGTCGTGAAGACCCCATCCATCGTCCATCTCCATTTTTGAATAGGCCCTGTTGTGTCAGTTGTAGTGGAGGCAGTGTAGAATTGAACTATTTTTTGTAAGTCTTTTACAAAAAAAGAGGTGTATTGGTTGTTGATGGATTCGAAGTCAGAGAGGGGAATGTCGCCATAAATTTCTTTAAAGGTTTCCGTCCATACTGAGTCGTTTTGGGTATAGAGCTTATTGAGAGATTTTAGCAATAAGGCTCTATTTTGTGTCTCGAGATGTATTAGTCCAACACCTCCGTTTCTCTTGGGCGTACAAATAGTCGCCCAATTCATCAAACAATGGCCTCCTTTACAATTTGCATCTCCTTTCCACAAAAAACTTCGCATTAAAGCATCCAATTCTTTAAGAAGCCATGATGGTAAAGAGAGAGCTTGCATGAAATAGATCGGCATAGCGTTAAGGACCGATCGGACGAGGGTGAGACGACCCCCCAACGATAGCATTTTTCCTTTCCATGATGCTAATCTCATTTGCATTTTTCGTATAAGGGGAGAAAAGTGTAGTTTCTTTGGTTTTCGAATTGAGAGCGGGAGTCCGAGATATTTTATCGGAAGACTCTTTTTCGGACATCCTAGGATCGTCGAAATGGTATCGTGATACTCGGTAGGGATCGCAATTGGAACAAAGGCACTTTTGTTCTTGTTGATTTGAAGCCCGGTTATTTCGGAGAAGAGGTCCAAGGCATGCGCTACCACTTTTAGGTTGTTTGGATCGGCTTCGATAAAAATTATGGTGTCGTCCGCGAATTGAAGGGCTCTCGGAGCAATTAGGGTGTTTGTCGAGATGAGGGGGGAGAGGTTATGGAGAAAGGCTTGTAAGACATCAACAACAATGTTAAATAACATTGGTGATAGGGGGTCGCCTTGCCGCAATCCTTGTTGATGAAAGAAGAATGGACCTTCAACTCCATTGACCCGAATAGAGGAGCTTGAAGATTTTAGTAGGTTTCGGAGCCAAGAGATCCATAATTCAGAGAAGCCGCGGGTTTGCAGAAGTTTGAAGAGGAAGGGCCACGCAACGCTATCAAACGCCTTGGAAAAGTCAACCTTTAGCATAACTAAAGGGACGTTTCTTTTATGATAGAGGTTTAAAATCTCGCGGGTTGCCAAAAAGGTGTCAATAATGGATCGTTCCTTGATAAAAGCGGTTTGTTTTTTATCCACTAGCCCCGGTAGGAGAGGTTGAAGGCGGGTAGATAGAATCTTAGTGATTAGTTTTATCGGGGTGTTGATGACACTTATCGGCCGAAAATCTTCTCTAAATTGGGCTTCATCTTTTTTGGCAATCAATGATATTGTTGCTTTATTCAATCTCCATAAGTCTAGAGAATTCGTTTGGAATTGATTCACCAACTCGAGCACATCGGTTTTTATTAGGTTCCAAAAACATTGATAAAATTCGGTAGGAATGCCATCGGGTCCGCACGCTTTTCCTTTTTTGAGTGAAAAAACCGTCGAAGTAATTTCCTCCTCGGTTATTGGAGCATCCAATGAATTCGGTATTAAGGTGGGATTCGGGTATAAAACGGATAAATCTAGAGTATTTGTAAAGTCCGGACCCGGCTTACCTAATTGGTCTTGATAGTAGGTGGTAAAAGCGTGTAGAATATCTTCGGTTAAGTGCAAGGTTGTCCCCGGTGTGCGAAGTAAGGGGATTGAGTTATGCATTCTTCTCGAGGAGGCTAGCGCGTGAAAGTATTTGGAATTATTATCACCTAATTTTAACCAAAGTGAGGAGGTCCGTTGTTGCCACTTTTGTTCGTTCATTGCCGTTAGGTGATAAATATGCTGCCGAAGTTCAATTCTCAATCGAAATTCTTCTTGTGTTAGAGGTCGTAATTCCTCGGCCACATCCAGAGCTTGTAAAAATATTTTTGAACTTTTGAGAAATAATTGAGAAGAAGAGAATTTAACCTCGGCCCATCTTTTTAGAGCATGCAGGGTGTTGTGTAGTTTGTATATATATCTCTTTGCTCCACACGTACCTTGATATGCGCAATGCCAATTCGCTTCGATCGTATTGTTGCAATCAGGAAATTTCAACCAAAATCTCTCAAACCGAAGGTGTCGTTTCCTTCTTGGGGCAGCCTTTGTTAAAGCGAAGGTGAGTGGCGTGTGGTCGGAGGTTACCATCGGTAGGTCATGAGCAAGTGGGATGAGATTAAGATCGAGAATATCTTGCGATATGAGAATTCTATCAAGTTTTGCTAGAGTGGGAACTTGTCTTTTGTTTGACCACGTAAAGGATCTTCCTCGTAATGGGACCTCTAGTAAGTGGAGATCATCAATGATGTTGTTGAAGAGAGTTGTGAAGACTAGGTTGGGTGTGGAACTTGTGGACTCATGTCGACCTCGAATAATGTTGAAGTCCCCATCAATATCCATGGGATAGAGTTATTAGGTGGAAGAAGTTTGAGTTCATCGAGGAAATCATTCCTAAGAGCCAGAGACGAGGGTCCATATATATTAGTGAGACGAAAAACAAAATTATTGTCACCCTTTAAGGTGACACTCAACGAAAATTGATCCTCTCGGGACTCTATCAATTGGAAACAATTTTTCCATGCAATGATAAGTCCCCCTTTTGAGGCATCGGCTCCTTTCGAAACAAAATTAGATAAAGAAGATGGACAAAAACGTTTAACATCAAAAATGGAAGGATTGTCAAGTTTTGTTTCTTGTAAACACAAAATATTACAACCCGCATCCATAATTAAGTCTTTAACTACTCCGCACTTGTCTTTGCCACCAAGACCTCGTACGTTCCAAGACACAAAATTACATGAATTGAATAACATAATTAAAAAAATTCATCAACGACTAAATAAAACAGAAAAACAATCACTATGGTCTCGGACTAATCGTCCAGACCATCCTCATCATAATCCACAAGGTCTATTCCATCATCCTTGTCGGATTCTTCATCATCAGAATTTTCTTTGTTTAGTGCTACAATCAAATTAGTATGGTTAGTATTGATCAATTGAGGAGAAAGTTGTAAGGGATCAGCATCTGTTGACTTGTCCACTGTGACATGCCCCACAGATGGTAAAATTGGTGATATTTGAGTGGCTTCTGGATCGGGGAGTTGTATTAGGCCGCAAAGAATTTTAATTTGATCAATGGATTGGGTTGATAGTGGACAAGGATTTATTAGTTCGTTTTGTAGTAGGTTAATTAATTTTGTTCTTTGGGCCTTTCTTTTATCCTGATTTTCATTTAATTTCTTGGGCCTCGATTTTTTAGTTAAGTTTTTGGGGGATTGTCCATCTAAAAAAGTTATTTTTTTTCTAATTCTTTTGGATCTTCTTGGGCCTGATTTAGTAATTGTTTGTTTTTGGGCCTTGCGGGCCCGTTGATAAGTTATAGGGAAGAACTTTAATGGAGGAGCCTTTTGTAAGATTGAAATTAGTGGAAGTTTGGACTTACATGGCACGTGCTCCTGTTGAGCTACACTTGTAGTGGCAGGTTCTTCTAGCATAGGTGCTTTCCCCCTTTCTTTTCGCTGCTCTTCCATTTCTAGCAATTGTCTCTGCATTTCCCAGTCAATTTGTCCTTGTGCCAGCTCTGTAGACTGTTCGACAGGGCTAGAAGGTAGGCTCAGCGTGTTAAGAAGTAGTAGTTGATCTTCTGTGACCGGGACGGGATGAAGAGGTTGTAGATCGATGGTGCTTGGCGTCTTTGTAATTTCCTGTGCTGACCCGTTTGGCTGTTGCTGACCGGTTTGTGATGGTGGAGGTAGAGGATCCGTCAGGTTGATGGCCGGTTCGATTTCCTGTGGTGATTCCGGATGATTTTGCGCTGGAGAGAGACCGAGTCTTTCGCCTAGAGCAATCTTGCCCGCACATGAAGGGAGCGATTCCCATATCTGTCGGAGCCAGGTGGTGTCTGGGCCAAGATTCATTGAATTCGGTGATTGGCTTTGATGGAAATTCGGTGAATGAATTTGACGACCATCTGGAGATTGATTCGAATCATCACTCTGAAAATGATTTGGGTAGAAGGCCGGAGATTTGGAATTAATGTAGTCTCGGCGAGCCTCTTCCTGCATCTGATCCGCTATCGCCATTTCGTACTCGTCTCGGGTCGGAGTGGGGTCTTCTGGATTGTAATAACTGAGCGGCTCGTCGGCACGGGCCAAGAATTCCATCGGCACGATGTGGATCAGCCCTGCAACCTCGTATCCTAATTTTTTGGGGATAGAAGCAAGATTATTAGTGGCAAAAGAAACCCGCAGAGATTCGACCGATGTTAGATTTTCGAGCGGACCATGATCGAGTAAAACACCAATAGGGACAAAGAGGGCATGTAATTCCTCAATTTTCCAAGCTGTTAGCGGTAAATGATGGAGGTTCGCCCAACATCGATATGCATATTGCACCGGCTTAGCATCGATGGAGATCTCCCATGGAAATGGGACGAAGTGGGCCCGTCTTATCAATCCAAGATCGTTTTTGAGGAATTCATTTCTATTAATCTCTGGAGGAAGAAGAACTAGGTATTTTTCTTTACCGAGATAGATGAGTTTGAATGGGGAAGGCCAATGTCGCGCTTTGTTGAGCAGGATTGTTAGAGCAAACATGTTGTGTTGCTCTACATGCAGCGCATCCAGGACCACCCCTTGTCTGAGTTTGATCAATTCCGCATGGTGAGCAACCGAACGTTTTAGGTGGCAATTGAGGATGTCGGGTCTATTCAGGGGTAGACTGTCCTCTCCAAAAATTCCACGTGGTTGTAACGGGTCCCTCCTCTTGGTGACTGGAGGAGGAGGAGTCGGAGCCCTCATCGGTGGACTCGGGATTGCCGGTGCTGAAGGACAGTTCCTAGCAATGTGGGTGGTAGCTTCACAATGCCCACATTTACGCGGATTGCGACAGAACTTTGTGAGATGTCCTCCTTCAAAACAGTTATAGCACTTGTCCTTCCAATAAGAGTGTCGCGGGTTCGGCGGCCATGGTGCCTTGCGCTTCTGGGGGGCTGTGGGGGAGGATGGAGCTCTTCTCTTATTATTCATGGCGTTGCTTGGTTGTGAGTACTGAGTTGAAGAGTTTCCCACTAGTGCATGTTGGTTTTGATGAATATTGTATTGTTGTAGGTAGTTTGGGTTAGGTCCCCATCTGCTTGGGGCTTGAGCGTTGAGAGAAGGGAGACAAAGAGTCTGCAGAGCTTTTCCTGGGATGTGACTGGTTGAGTTGTTTGGTGGTTGCATAGTGGCAGGGGGAGATAGAGTCTTCAATGTGTGATGTGGTTGATGGTAATGATGTCTGTGGGGGCTAGTTAGTTTAGAAGAGAGAGGAGGTGTTGGTAAGAGAGAAGAAGCTTGCATGCTATAAGGGGTATAGGCATGGAGATTCTTGTTGGAATCTTTTTTTTCCCAATGGAACCAGCCATTTCCCTCATGAATCGCTCTTTTTCCTCTCATCCTCCGCCAACGTCATACACTTTTCTAACCTGGTAATAATCGTCAATTCCAATCAAAATTGAGTGGTTGGAAAAAAAAAAAAAAAAAAAAAAAAAAAAATACATTAAATCAAGCAGGAAGAACTACTTTAATTCAATCAGTTCTCTCATCACTCCCGTTATACACGATGGCATCTACTAGTATCCCCTCTGGAATCCTCTCTAAGCTAACATCTCTGATAAAACGTTTTTTCTGGTCCAATAATGGCTCCGAACGATATATGGCTTTAACCAGATGGGATACTATCTCGCAAGCAAAGGATCGAGGAGGATTGGGTATCCGGGATCTACAATGTGTTAACAAAGCTATCCTTCTCAAATTGGCATGGCGATTAAACACGGGAGAAGAAGCATTATGGATTAACATAATAAAATCCAAATATTATCCTAACTCAACCCTCTTCCACACTAACAGACTCAAAAAATCCTCCGATACATGGAAAGGCATCTGTTCCGTTAGAAGAGATATCGCTGAAAATGCAATATGGCATCTAGGAAATGGCAACCTTGCTCCGGCAATTGGCTCCCCATGGTTCACGGACTGGGAGAATTTCAGGCCAGCTAATTCAGCTCAAGCTTCTTTGAAGGTCATTGATTTGTTTGACTTCACTAATAACGATTGGGATACAAATAAGCTACACATCCTATTTGGAGAAGAAACAAGTCAAAATATCAGACTGATTGATTATGCCCCACTGAACAGATTGGAACAGGCCGACCAACTCATTTGGAAACCAAGTCCTACTGGGAAAATAAATACAAAAGAGGCCTATCACTATTTTGCAAACCAAAAATTCGGCCCAGCTCAAAGGCCCACAGATAATAATTGGATATGGAAAATTAAATCAATACCCAATAAGATTCGAATTTTACTTTGGAAAATCTTGCATAAAGCCTTACCCACACGGCAGTGTTTACATGCTCGAATTAACTCCATTAACCCACTCTGCCCAGTATGCTATACTCAGCAAGAATCACTCTCCCATCTTTTCTTTGATTGCAGTCATGCCAAACAAACATGGAATCTGTTTCAATTCTCACCTGCCGTGCCACTAACACCTAATGACCTATCAGTCACCTTGAAGGCTAATGCCACTTCATCTAACCCATTCTTTGTTTTCGTTATTTGGGAAATTTGGATCTCAAGAAATTCTAAAGTCTTCCAAAATAAAACCCCTTCACCCGCGAGCACCCTATTCCGGGCCACATCACAATACCGACTTCATCATCATTCTCAGGAGGCGGCCCTTAGATCCATTAACTACCAAATTGATAATAATCCAAACAGCAAAAGACTGCATACTTTGGAAGAGAAGACTCAAAGACCCAACCTTTATCTTCTGCAATCGGGTACATAATCAAGAGACGGACCGTCTCGCAAATTTGGCAAGGATATTCGGCATATCCTATGACGACAAATCCTGGCCTCGACTTTGATCTTCAGATCTGCTAGCGTGCGGAATTAAAGGAAGTTCTTTCCTTATCTATTACTTTTTCATAAGTTTATTTCACGTATTTGTTGAACTTTCTTAGGTTTATGTTTAATTTGAGATGGTTTTGTAATATATTTATTTATTTACTCGTTTCTTTTATTTTCCATTATTTTGTAATCAAGACATTGTAATCCTTTTTTCATATTAA
Source organism: Luzula sylvatica (assembly GCA_946800325.1). Lineage (NCBI taxonomy): Eukaryota > Viridiplantae > Streptophyta > Magnoliopsida > Poales > Juncaceae > Luzula > Luzula sylvatica. Next base: position 26,397,845 of record OX326958.1, on the reverse strand, counting down.
CGCGTAACACGGGTTTCTCTCAAAAAAAAAAAAAAAAAAAAAAAAAACTCTCAACTTAAATCGTTCTCAATTGCAGGGATTTGCAAGATGGCGACGTCGCGAGGCGGAGCATGGCGACGGCGCGAGGCGGAGCATGGCGACGGCGCGAGGCGGAGCATGCAACGGCGCGAGGCGGAGCATGCAACGGCGCGAGGCAGAGTAGGCACTGCGCGTTCAAACCCTAAAACCCTCGACGCAGCGGCAGCTTTGCGAGGCTGCTCTTCTTCATCTCTTTTCCTTCGCTTCTACATAACTCTCGCCAATTTTGGAAGGGATTTCTCTTTACAGGTAAAGCAATCTTGATCTTAGTTGTGTTGGGAATTTGGATTTTTTTTTCATCACTTTCGAAGCTAATCTATTGCTCTGCCAGTAGAGTTTTTGGGTTATTGTCATGGAAAACACGATTGAATTTCAAATTGATATATTCGGTTAAAAAGTAGCAGTATTGATACTTGTAAATTTATAAATTTAAAAAAATACAACTGAACTGTTAACTGTATCAAGAATTTCAAGATTTTTCTTCATAAAAATCAGATTTTACAAGTTTGTTTTTGTTATTTTCATAATTTTAAGGGGTATAACTGATATTTTGAAATTTTGTAGGGCTATTTTTGGGATTTTTATCACAACAACATTTTTCTCCAATTTTCAGCATTTATGAATTTATTGTGCAAAATTTCTGGAACATAAGTTTATTTTGTAAATTTTGAACAAAATTGAGAGTTTTTTTCCCTATTTTTCAGCAACTTCGAGTTTTCATTTCAAATTTCGACATTTTATAAGGGCATTTTGTGAAATTTTCTGATTTAAAGTGGCATATCTGATCTTTCCAGGTTTTATAAGAATATTTTTGTAATTTTCATATTTTAGAGAGGTAAGTTTTTGTTATTTTCATAATTTTAAAGGGTATAACTAATATTTTGAAGTTTTGTAAGGTTATTTTTGGGATTTTTATCACAACATTTTTTTCAAATTGAAGGGATTATTTTTCTACCTTTTTTCATCTCCAATTATCAGCATTTATGTATTTATTGTGCAAAATTTCTTAAAATTAAGTTTATTTTGTAAATTTTGAACAAAATTGGGAGTTTTTTTCCTATTTTTTCAGCAACTTAGATTTTTTATCCCAAATTGCAACATTTTATAAGGATATTTTGTAAAGTTTTCTTATTTAATGGGGTATATCCGAAAATTTTCATTTTGGCCTTTTCGGCACACATGGAAGCAAGTCTTGCATCTTTAAATTCTGATATGCCCCATTAGCATTTTGGTGGGATTTGGGATAAATACATAAATGCCCTTTATTTTCTGATTTTTAATCTCAAATTTCATTTTTTAGCATTTCGGAGGGATATTTGGAAATTTTCTGCCTTTTTGGGGGGTATATTTGAAATATATTTTGGAAGAGTACATTCAAAATGAGGGGTAAATTTGATAATTCAAAATTTTTAGATTTCGAAAGGATCCGCATATGTGATTCAATTTGTGCATATTGATGAGATTCGTAAATCAAAAATACCTCTTTCAAAAATATTATAATTATTTTGTTGTTTCAGGCAAATAAATGATCTATACTCGGATGGTTGATGTAAATGTTTTTCAATGTGCATATCCTCATAATTAATAAGACGTTGTGGCATATTTTCTTCCTTTTATTTTGCTTATCTTAATGAAACCTAAATTTATATATATTTAAAAGGAAGAAGGTGGCAACGGTTCTTTTAAAAGCGTGCGACATGGTATCGCGTATGTGGAAACATAAATACTTAGCTCTTTGAACATAAATTTAGGTCTCTTTTTTTATGCACCGTCTTCATTAAGTTCCAATTGAGTAGGAAATCTAAATTGAAGTGATCATTAATTTCTGATATTTATTGGGGTAAATATGTTAATTTCAGTGGTTTTTAGGGCTATACATGGTTTTTAGGGTTATACTGATTATCTTCGTAGATGTTACTACCTTTTTTTGAAAAAATAATTAAAAACACATCATTCAATTTGACGTAAGTATTTGTTAATTATTATTATTTATTTTTCAAACAAATATGTCAAATAAGTATATTTAACAGGCTTTTTTTTGTTTCAGTCAAAATTTGATGATATGGCAAGAGCTGCGGCTTTCCCTGTAAGGCACCAAAAGAGGTCAACCAAATGTAGCATTTTTTTTTTGTTGGTAATCTTTGGAAAATTAATTGTATTTTTTCCTTACATTAATCTTTTATCACTATAGGTATAATTCATTTTCGACATGCCTTCAAATTTGAGTATCGTTGTTTCTATAACTAAATTAGCCATTTATGGAGTGTTTCATCCCATGTTAATTTCATTTTTATGTAATCTCTAACTTGTATGTTTTTTTTAACAATATTTATGGTTTTTATTTTTTTATATGCCTCCAAATCAGTATTTTGAATCTTTATGATGTTTCTCAAATGCTAATACTAGAATTTTTATGATGTGTAAATTGGCTTACAACAACCATCATGAAGACTTTTGATTGTTATTAATGCCATATAGTAGTCTAAAATTCAAAATTTGTAGTAGTTCAATTCGAAACAAAGTTTGCAATGACTCGCGCATGGGCGCGAGGGTTTCGCTAGTTATTTTCAAAGGCCGCCATACTCGTTAAAACCACCAAACATAGCCTTGGTTTTGATCCATGGAAAAAAAAACTCTCTCCTAACCTAACTTCTCCACATATATTTGATGAGAACAGGTGAAAGTATAGAAACATGCAGGACGGTGGTGCTCTTCCCCCTAGCCACCCATGGCCCACCCTAGTGGAAAGAGAATAGACACTAGCTTCCAGAGAAGACTGTTGCATATATGGAAAATATATACTATGTTGTCGAGGATTCTGACCGCAGGGGTTTGGATATGATCCAACAATCGTTCAAGAATTTTTCGACCAATACATAAATGATCATTGGACGGATATAGGTTTGTTACACGAGCTTATGATATATGCTTGTTTGTGGAGTTATTAGATGGTGTGTACTTTTAAAAAAAAATCACATGATAAATTTAATTGATATCATTAATTGGGTTGTCATTTAAATTTAAATGATAAAAAAATTATTTTTTATGAAAATACAAAAAAAAAAACATGTAGTTCCCCTAATATTTTTGTGGAATAAATTATGATGGACATATATTAACGGCTAAGACAGTGGTCATACCAAATCCATATACACATATCCGGAACTATGCGGATTCGTATATGGTTTGGACATTAAATGAATACGGATATCACCCTGATATTGTCCATATCCATATCCACGGATCTATAACTATCTGAATTCATATATGGTTCGGATATTAAACGGATACGGATATCATCCCAATATTGTCGAATACGAATATGGATACAGATTCTACTATGATATTAAAACGGATATTATGATGCAATAATATAAAATAATTTTTAAAATTCGTCTTAATTATTTTGTAATTTCAAAATAAATAAATATATTAAATTATAAATTAATATAGAATGAGAGGTAGAAGGAAATAAATTTGCAGAGAAAATTTTAATAATCTATAGGTGTGGTATTGAAAAAATGAAATAAAATTATTATCTATTGGATATTAATATGAATTGAAATAGAGTTATTGCATGCCACGTATTGTTACAAATTGAAATATAATTATCGTCTATTAAGTATTAAAAATAAATGAGATCATGGTTTCAACAAAACGAATATCTCCGGATCCGGATATCATTGTAAATTTAACTACTATATCCAAATCTGTACTGGTAAAAATGAATACAGTTTTATTAACTCAAATCCATTCGGATCCGGATAACTTTTTAGTTGTTGTTCGGGTCGGTTCGGACAATATCCGCCCCCATCGACACCTCTACATATACCATGTCTATATTTGAACATAGCACCTCTACATATACCGGAACCAAAATATTAAAATACTAGCTTTGACCCGCGCTATTGCGCGGGAGCCCTCGAGTTTGTCAGGATTATTTGCACATCCGTGATTTGATATATTTTTAACCCCCTAATTTTTTTTTGGATATTGTAAGAAATCCTCTATCTTTTCGTAAACTAAAAAAAAAACTCTTTACCAAACTTTTACTTTAAAATACCCCTTATGGATGATATTAATTTTTTTTTTCCAAAATACCCTCCAAATCTCATATGCAATAATTAAAAATTATTTTTGTTATTTTTTATTAATTTTAAGAAAATTCAGAAACACTTCTTAACATGTAGCGATTTAAAAAAATTTAAATTTAAGTTAATAAAACTGAAAAAGACCAAGATATAAATAAAAAGGACTATAATGTAAATTCAAAAATTAAAAAAGGACCGACATGTAAATAAAAGAGGATCAAGATTGAAATATGAAGGACCAAAATATAAGTTTTTAAACTTAAAAGGACAAAAATGTAAATAAAGAGGACCAAAATATAGTTTTTTCAACTAAAAAGGACCAAAATGTAAATAAAATTTTTTACAAAGAGGCTCCTGAACCAAAATGTAAATTTTAAAACTTCGAAGGACCAAAATGCAAATATAAAAGACCAAAATGTAAAAAAAAGGACTAAAATGTAATTTTTTTTTAAACAAAGGACCAATTTGAGGCCCCTTGACCTAAATGTAAATTTTCAAACTTCGAAGGACCAAAATGCAAATATAAAGGACCAAATTGTAAAAACGAAGGACCAAAAAGTAAACTTTTTTTTGAAAAAAGGACCAATTTGTAAATAAAAAAGGACCACAATGTAAAACAAATATTTTTTTTTTATAAAGAGGCCCCTGGTGACGTGGCTGCACTAGGAGGCAGCAAATGGGCCTGGACCAAAATGTAAATTTTAAAACTTCGAAGGACCAAAATGCAAATATAAAGGACCAAAATGTAAAAAAAAGGATCAAAATGTAATTTTGTTTTTAAAAAAGGACCAATTTGAGGTCCCTGGACCTAAATATAAAATTGAAAACTTCGAAGGACCAAAACGCAAATATAAAGAACCAAATTGTAAAAAAAGGACCAAAATGTAAACAATTTTATGAAAAAAGGACCAATTTGTAAATAAAAAAGGACCAAAATATTAAAAATATTTTTTTTTTTACAAAGAGGCCCCTGGTGACATGGCTGCACCAGGAGGCAGCAAATGGGGTAGCATTATATTAATTTAAATTTGTAACTCGATACAATTTTAACTATATATTACAAAATATATACATGTTAAATATTACAGTTCCTATATCTGTTATTTTTTAGGGGGGTTAACACGATAATCTTACAAAAAAAATTATAATTAATTTACATGTACCACCTAACTCATAATATCCACATGAATTATCAATATAAATTAATTATATATCATATGTTTTATTAATTATATATCACATATTAATTTTTATGTTAATTAAGTGTGTTAATTAGGACACACATCCTCCTTTTAGTATATGCCTATATCCATCCTCCTTGCCCTGTATTGGAATGACATCAGAACATACTAGGATTTCGCGTGTGTTCGGCAGATGATTTTGAATAATTAAATACAACAAATTGAATTAAACTGGTTGCATGTGGGACCAAATAAAGCAAGTAATGGTGAATTACAGAATTAGCTATTGCAAATCCTACGTGGCCCAACCCAACCATTCAAAAATTCAATCCAATTGGCCACCCTCCCCCTCAATCTCTTCATCCTCCTTTATATTGTACACAAATTAACGTTTCTTTTGTATGGTATATGATATGATATGATCCGATATGCATGCTTTTAGAAACAATATTTATTGTGCATGCGAGAGGATCATGTATATAGTATGCGTGCATATAATTAAACTTTGAATGTTGTTGCGTTGAGCACTTGAATAATCTATTCTACTTATCGAATCTAGCTGCATATATTCTTAGCTTAAATAAACCAGTAATGAAAGAAACGAAGACCATCTTTTCAGCTATATATATATATATATATATATATATATATGTATATATATATGATGGCTAACATACTCAATTAAGTATCATGAGATTAGTACTTAGGATTTTTTTATCGTTGGATTTGATTTGAGATTTGTGATCCTAAGTATCAAACTCATGATACTTAATTAAGTATCTTAACCATCATATATATATATATATATATATATATATATATATATATATATATATATATATCGGGCGGATTCATGGACAAAAAATTAGACAAAAAATTGAACACAACTCTCTGTGAATGGTTAGAAATGTTTGGATGAGGGGGTAGTAAGAGATTATGTTAATCACAACCGTTTATCATGGTTCAATCAATGATTGAAAATCTCTTGTTCTTTTTTTTTGTCCAATAATTTATCCATTGATCCATTCCATATATATATATATATATATATATATATATATATATATATATTCTACTTTGCCCCCGTATTTCCCCACCACTTTAGTGATGAGTCATCATTGCTCAATTAATTTTCTAATTAACAAGGTGTATTAATGATTAATTCATGGGTAGTAAAAAAATAATATGTAATTAGAATTTCTGTCAATTCATAGTTAATTATGAAATATGAATTAATCGTATAGAGATAATTAGTGAATTAATCGTGAAATGATGATTCATCACGATTGTGTGGGAGAAATTTGGGAAGAGGTGTGTGTGTGTGTGTGTGTGTGTGTGTGGGGGGGGGGGGGGGGGTGGGGGGTGTAAAAGGCCTGATTATGCATGCTATTTATTTAAGCTCATCCATCTAGCAGGCTTCAATTGAGTTTTTTTAAGCATCATCTGAACAGAATTAATTAAGGTACGTGTGTACGCAAAACCTACTCTAATCTATTTATAATTTATAATTTTATATAATATGTGTGTGATCTATTTTGCTTCCTTTTATCTGTGTGGAATTTTCGCAAGTGTAGCGTCAACAGAGTACAGATCAAATGTTATATCCATGTATATAACTATATATTTCTGTATTAGTTTCTGATAGAAAAGTTATAAATAACCTTTAATGCAAAAAGAAAAAAAAATCATGCTGTGTTTCTGATAGGTAGAATTAATTGGAATTTGCATAGTTTGGTCTGGCGAAAGAGATTAGTCTTTACTCAGAAAGTCTAGCGAAAGATCTTAGAGATGAATTTTAGTTATTAAGAAGAGTTTAAATACAACCAATAAGTTTTTTTAATGGAAATACAATCTGTACGTTCAAGCATTGATTAACCATTGATATTTTTTATGATAATAGTTTCTTTGTTCGTTATTTTACAACTACTTTTTAGAATACCACATAATCTTACATTAATAACAAGATATATTATTATTCGATAGTTTCATGTTGAACCATGTCATTTCAATTGTTTATCATTTTTATTTAAAGTTACACGATGAAATGCGAATACAATATAATTTTAAATATATTATATATCAAATACTTCAGTATTTTCAAAATTATAGTTTTAAATATTTATTATATATATTCGCTTGATTTTTCTCTTTATAATATTCATAATAGTATAGTTTCGACAAAACAATTTCCCAATCTTGAATTTGTGAATATATTATATAAATATATAATGCAAAAAATAACATTTACATAATTGTGTTCAAAGTACTATAAATCATTATATTGCTATTTTAAAAATTATAATTTTAGAAACTCTACACAATACTAAGCTAAGCATGTTATAGTTGTGTTTTTTATTAAAAAATTTTGCTATTACTTAAAAAAAAAAAAAAAGAGAGAAAAATTTACCGATCAAAACACAAATAAGATTTCGAACCTGTAAAAATACGTCGAATACTATTTTCATATATTAAACCATAATTTTGAAGTGTGACATGATATGATTTTAAAATATTACTCATTATATTTTTTGTTAGTTTTAAATATTAGTTGTTTGAATATTTTTCTATTGAATGTGTGTGATATCGTATAATTTTCATTGTCTTTTGTATTAAATATTTTTTTTACTAATATTATATAAATAATGATGTGACGATGTAAGTACACACGTGGTATGTTTTATTGTTTCCATATTTGGCATTACCTGAATGATTGTGGATACAATTACTGTTTGTAGTTATGTTTTTTTTTCTTCATATTTTATGTATGTATATAGGTATTATTATGCGGTAATAAAATAAGTTATTTGCTAGCATAATATATACTATATAGTGATATATATGCTTGATTGTACCTAAATGAGATTAAAATATGATGATACTAATGATTCGTGAGATAATTTTAATTTTATTTTGAGATGATATTATTATGATGTAGAGTAATAATTAGTATTAAAAATAAAAAGATACATAATGACATACTCGCAGCATAGTGCGAGAATTATCTCAGTTGAATATAATAGGTGTAACATGAAACTAGCAAATGAGTATAATCTACATAATTTTCAAATTAAGTTAAATGAAAAATAATAATACATAAATTTCTATAAAACATATTAGTCATAAAAAATATGTGGTCTATATTTTTATTATACAACGGTTGGAACAATTGGAATAACGTGTCATGAAAATATTGTCCAAAAATTGATGGAAAATAAAAGATGGAAGATACTTTTGACAACCATCTTGGAAAGACATATAATTTAAGTGTAAATTAAGAACACTTTGAGACAAAATATCAGTTTTTTTTTCTTTTTCTTTCTTTGATTGATTGGGAACAAAATTTTGTCAAAAGATTTTCATTAATAAAATCACTCACATAATGCCTAAAATAATCTAGGTCACAACACAAGCTAGGGAAGGTTGATTCTGGGGAGGCAAACTTTACTGTACACTTTATTGTATATGTAGTTGGCAAACCTGGTATGGCCGAGTAAATATCAAACTCACTTATTAAATTGATATACATAGCTCATGAATGACATATTTGTAGGAGTAAAATATAAATGTTGTCCAAGGTAATGTGCAAAGCATAATAATGTTTGGTTTTCCATTTTTGTGTGCTTAATTATGCTATTTGACTAATTTAATAGCTACTTACTAATGATCAATTTTTAGTTCCAAATAAATAACAGTTTCTTATTAGTTAGTTTACCCTAATAAACCAAAGGCTAGTGATAGTTTTACTAATAAACCAAAGGCTAGTGATAGTTTTACTTTTTACAGGAATGACTAATTTATCCTTATTTAATGATTGTGTGTTATTTGAAAAATAAATTGTTATGTACCAAGTGAAGATTTAAATAATGTATAATTAGAATGATGTGATTTTTGTATTTATTTTTTCTAAACTCGTGACATTTATTTGTATCAACCATGATTTAAACTCCAGAAACACCAGAAAGTAAATAAGACTAAAAATGAAATAAAATATTAGTCATTAATAATAAAAGTAACGTTATGATATTATCAATTAATGATAATATTAAAAGAAAATAATTTTATTATTCATAAATTAAATTATTAAATCACATAAATAGTTATTGGAAAAACATAATAATATTTTTTATTGAAAAACATAATATGAAAATATATAATCGGTCATAAAAAATTATTGCAGTTACATAAAAAAAATCAAAGTCATGACCAGGAGGGACCAAGTAATGGAGGAGGGAAGAAAAATACTTTTTAATTGTAGTTAGGACTTAGGAATTACGATCCAAATTATTTTCCAAATTTTGATTTTCATTGATTTTGTTAATTATCATGATTCAAGTTTTCTAAAAAATTTCTAGACACATCAATTTAGATTCTTTCCAAATTACGTATAATCAGTTACAGGATAAATTAGTCATTTCAAATTAATTTTTCTGTAATAAGTAAAACTATTTCTTTTCGATATCACTAACCTAAACCAAATAAAAAATATTTATTCAGTTCGATTTTAAACTTTTGAGTTTATTGATCCGGCCAATTTAAATACTAAAACGTACTAAGAACAATTTAAATAGCTAACGATATAATTTTCAGATTTAGTTTCCACTATTTAATTCATTGATGATTGATATACATACAAATATCCTTTGAGAACATGCACATCATTCTATTTATAATGTCCTGGTTATCATTCTATATCTAATGCTGGTTAAAATGCGTCTTAAATTAGAATACACCTAGTGTTTATTTTCGTTTTTTCAATAGAACCAAGTCTCTCATTATTAAGATGTGAAACAGAATCTGACACATTGACTTCCTGACAAGCCTATGGAGGAGCGTCTGACAACTTACTACTACGACCTGTATGTGATGTATAGATCCATTTTTTATGCCCGTCCCGCATTGGCATAACCATAAAAGAGTGCATTATGTAATGGAATTCCCTGATAAGAATCAGATTGCTTTCCAGTCCTTGTTTCCGTTCCTCTCAGTCGAGGTTCCCCTCAGACCCGGTTCTTCCCCTTCTTGTTCCGATGTACTAAATATGATAAGAGACCATATATTATGTCCCTCGCAACTCATGATTTTTATCCTTGATATTGTCACATGACATCATGATATTCATGATGAGTGGTTAATTAATAACTCAATTAATACCAAATTAACACCAAATTTATATGTAAAAAATGATTAATGATTAATTAGCATGTATTTTTATTGGTACTTTGAACTTAATAGTGAATTCGTTTTGTGTGTTAATTGGATTGCTAATTAATTCCATTAACTTTTCTCAAAATTCACATCAGGGATAGAAAAGATAAGTTGTGTGGGCAAAGGCAAAGTAAAATTTTCCATATGATTATATTGTTCGCTTTGCCCAAAAAACCGACTCTGCATATCGTAATTGTTGTGTACGGACAACAACGGCAAATATGACCACAAATTTTGTGTGTGTGTGTGTGTGTGTGTGTGTGTGTGTGTGTGTGTGTGGTGTGGTGGGGTGGGGGAGACAAGTAAAATTAGACTAGTAGGCGCATTTAACGGGCAGCGCCTAAAATGCGGCAGGCTCCAACGTTTTTAGAGAGTTGGTTTTGTGTTGTACCTTTCATTTTCATATTTATATCTTTTTACAACGACTCCTAATTAAAAACACTAGTATTTATACTTTTTTTCCTACAACAAATATTAGAAAATGTATAAATATCAACAGATCTGTATCCACAGTAAAATAATTAAATAAGAACAAAACTTGTATTCATAGTATAAAAAAGGTATAAATAATAATTATTTACATATTTTCTTTTATCAAGAGTATATAAAATAATGTATAAATAATAGTAAAAAAATATAAACTATAACAAATATTTTATTTGTAGTATACAAAAAGATATAGTTAAAAGGTATTAACCACATATCTTTATTTCCATAGTACATGAAAATGTTACAAAATACTAAAAAAAAGTATAAAGTATAATAAATCGGTATAAATAAGAACATGTCATTTATACATATTATAGAAGAAAGTATAAAAAATAATATAGAAAAATTGAAAAACTATACATATAAAGTATATGATAAGATGGAGAGGGACCGAACAACAATGCATTTGGAGTACACTCCAAAAAGCATTGACGACCGTTTGGAGTGTACTCCACTGGAGTACAAAATCATTATTCTTAGAGGGAGTTTGGTTGGAGCTTTGGAAATAGAATGTCTTGACATACTCTATTATGAATTTCATTCTCACGTTTGATTTGCATACTATGTAATAAAGTAAGGGAATACTCAATTTCCTAGGACATAATTGGTGGACATAATTGGTTTTTCTCTATTCTCATGAGGAAGGAATAGATTTTATTTTCCCTTCAAAAATCAATATACCAAGTCTTCTATTTTAATGCGTGAACCTTTTTTTCAATGAAAGATTTCATGCTATTTTTTGTGATAATCTCGAATTACTTATTTTATTTTATATACGATAATTGCAATAATTTATTTTGATGTATTATTTATTTTATTTGACCAACCAAACATGGTAATATGGTATGTCAAGGAATAGCATGTCTTGACATGTGATTCTATGACATATTTTATGCCAAAACATTCTCTAAAACACGAACGCCCCTTAAATCATTTGTAGAAATTGAGGGATTTGAGTAATTGTACAATTTGTACATCATTTACTAAAAAATAGGGTAACTTGCTTAATTATTTTTATCGCATGTTTATACGTTGTGTATTAGAATCAGAGGCTTCAATTTTTTCGGACTCTCGGCCTGGCCGAGTCTGCCTACCTATTTGGGCCGGCCCTGGTACTACCGTTTCAAAAATCTTGAGGTTAATAGTATTGTTATTTTTTACAAATTCAGTTAATAGTTTTGTTATTTTTTCTTAACTTTTATCTTTTATACTTTACGGTTGTAGTTTTTTGGATTTAAAATGAAAAAAAATCCGATCATGTAAATATTTATAGATTTTTAAAATCAAATTTAACATTATTTTATTAGTTCTGATTTTATTACTTGGACTTTATATTAATAATAATAAAATATTACAAATAATACATTATTTCCATTTGTATAGAAGATCTTCATGTTGATTTGTGGCGGAAGACAAGAAGGCACAACAAATGTGGACAAGACCCAAAAGACATCCAAATAAGAGCAATCATTCTCTCAATTAAACAGTACGGTACGATATATACACATATATAGCCATATATACATGTAGATTTCAGGAAGGAATTTGTCCAGTTTGAGTAAAAAAATGGAGAATGCAGTGATCACAAGCAAAGGAAAGGCAATTCTCGTGGAGCACTGAAAGTTTCGGTTTCGTTTCTATTCTGTCCTTTACTAATCTCGAGACAAAAAGCCATGACCATTTCATTTTGTTTCAAGGAAACGTACACTTTTCTCGCGCACCGACTGAGAGCCTTTTACACGTGTCACCTGAATGAATTATGGTCTAGTTGCTTGCTTGGAGTGTCTGACTTGTAAGTTGTAAAAACAGCAAGCCAGTGAGTGTGGTATTTATAGTCTTGTCACTGCACAAGCTTTCTCTCACTCTTTCACTCTTTCACTCTCTGTTTGCTTGCTTGCAGAACCTAGCCATGGAATCAAAGGCTCCCCAAAATGTTGGCTCGGTGGAGAGGGCAATTGAGATACCAAAGGAGGAGATGGTTGTGGAGGAGTTAACGAGGGAAGAAGGAGAAGGCACTCATGATTCTGTCATGGCTCTGCCACCTTCAATTGGGATGCCTAGAAGCACTGGACTTTACCTGTTTGTCTTGAATTTAAGGTTGCCTTTTATTCTTTGCAAATATCTTGAGCCATGGTTTCACTTCCATGGAGGTGATAGATCAGTCTTTGTCTAGAGAAATATCAATATAGTGTTGCACTCTCCACTATCTAATTAAAGAAATGATGTTCATAAAGAACCATTAAAGTTTGATCTGATTATCTAAGTTCTCACTGTAAACTTAAATTTACTTATCTTGTTTTGTGTTTTGAATAATAGCCGCGTGTTCAAGCTGGACGATCTAGGTCGTGAGATAATGAGGATAACTGTGCCCGCCTCTCTGGCCCTTGCAGCGGACCCACTCGCTTCTCTTATCGATACTGCATTTATTGGCCGATTAGGTTTGCTCTTCTACATTTGCTTCAATCTTGTCCCTTACCATTATAAGGTTAATTAAAGTAATATATGATAATAAGAGCTGACGAGCCAGCTCAGCAACTAATGGGAAGAAAAAAAGGCGCCGTTGCTAAAGTTGCGGCTTAAAAGGCAATCTTGAAAAAGACGGTTACATAATTACTTCCAATTGGAAACGTTTGTGACGATCCAATCTGAGGATCAGAAAGGGCCAATGTGGACAGATTACAAAAATGATATTTTTCCGTTTTTCTCGGTATCTTTGTTGTGTTATGTGTTAATGAATTGAACCGGTCTGGCGTGTTTTCTGATCACCTGAAATATAAATTTTTGGATTCATTCGACTTATGATATGACCGTCCGAATAAAAAACGCTAAAAACCAAATCAGTATTACATCAAAATAAGAGACTTAAACAACCAATCGGAATTTCGTACCAATTGGTTTATAATTTCTTTTTTGTAATCTCTTAATTCTCTTGACAGGTAGACGATTTGTAGAAAGTTTAATATTAGTTAATGCATCTAAAGTCCAGACTTATTCTAGATTCGGATTTTTGAAGAAAAAATACTTTCCAAAAAAACGAGCTATTTTATAACCCCGCCAACAATTTCTAATAACTGCAGGTTCGGTGCAACAAGGAGCAGTGGGGGTGTCGGTTGCGATATTTAACCAGATCTCGAAAGTGTGCATCTACCCTCTTGTAAGCGTCACTACGTCCTTCGTAGCAGAGGAAGATGCCATCATGAGCAACAATCCCGAAGCACACCAAACTAATGGCGATGTTGAAAAAGACGCATCATCGATGCTGAATGAAGGAAATAACGGGCAGCCTCCTTCAAAAGGTTCTTTCTATATCAAGATAATATGAACAAAATGTTGTTAATTATGATGACACCAATTTAATAGGGATGTTTCAATTGGATCATAATGTTTATTTTTACAGAGTCGGATAAGTCGAGGTGTGGTGGTAATGCACGCATCGCAAGTGAGTGCGAAAACCTTGACAAATATAAAAAAAAGAGGAAATACATTCCATCCGTCTCTTCGGCCCTAATCGTTGGGGGGATTCTTGGAGTTTTTCAAGCCGTCTTCCTGATTTTCACTGCTAAAATACTCTTGCATATCATGGGTATCAAGAATGTAAGTACTTCGGTTGCGAATATTTCAAAGTACTTATCTTAAGTTACTATATATTGAGCTTGAATTTAATTGTATTATTCAGAGTGATCCTATGTTTTCGCCTGCATATCGTTATTTGACATTGAGGTCCCTTGGTGCTCCTGCTGTTCTGTTGTCCTTGGCTATGCAAGGAGTATTTCGGGGATTGAAGGATACTCGAACCCCTCTTTATGCTACGGGTATTAATAAATACGCGGAGTAATTTGATGTCAAATAATCTAGATATATCATAATAAAATATCCATGTATATTTGAATTTTGCAGTGGCTGGAGATTTGACAAACATTATACTGGACCCAATTCTGATATTTGTTTTGCGTATGGGGGTTAGCGGTGCAGCTACCGCGCATGTCATTTCCCAGTAAAATTAATCTTCAATCTTCTTTTATTTAATAACTTGATTAAACCTGCCTAATTAATTCAAATCAAAACATTTGCATGTTGATCATCGCAGGTACCTTATAACAGTGATATTGTTATGCAAACTCCTGACACAGGTTGATGTCATCCCGCCAAATTTGAGAGCGCTAAAATTCGGCCGGTTTCTCGGATGCGGTAACTCACATTGATTCATTTGTAATAATAGTAAGGATAAATAAATAAATAAATAATCTCACTAATTGCACGTCAATTTTGTTGAATTAAATGAAGGGTTCATGCTTCTAGCAAGGGTGATAGCGGTAACATGTTG
This sequence comes from Luzula sylvatica, assembly GCA_946800325.1. Classification (NCBI taxonomy): domain Eukaryota; kingdom Viridiplantae; phylum Streptophyta; class Magnoliopsida; order Poales; family Juncaceae; genus Luzula; species Luzula sylvatica. The sequence continues at coordinate 26,382,477 of OX326958.1, read as the reverse complement.
CATAACATTAGCTTCATCACTAGCAGCTCGACATGGATCAACTTTCAGTGCCGGGTTTCAAGTTTGCTCTCAGCTTTGGTTGGCCACTTCTCTTCTCGCCGATGGACTCGCCGTTGCAGGACAAGTATATAAGCTATCATTTGTTATCTTTTATGTTTGATTTTTGTAGGTTGTTACGTACAAGTGAATTAATATATTTGGGATTTTCTTTGCAGGCAGTATTAGCAACCGCATTTGCCAAATCTGACCATTACAAGATTGTCACAACTACCGCTCGTGTTTTACAGGTAATATTTATTACCAAAGATGAGCTTATCTGGAGGATTAAATTGCAATTTCTTCCTATGATGAATTTATATCATTCTAATCGAGTCTTAATTTGTTTGTAGCTGAGCATTGTTTTGGGCATAGGCCTCACCATTGTGCTCGGACTCGGGATGTTTTTTGGGGCTGGTGTTTTTGCCAAGGATCCTAGTGAGATAGCGATTATTCACAGGGCCATCCCGGTAACTTCTCTATTACCATTAAGTTCTTACAAAATCAACTTTTATTTTTCTAAAATGTTTTTTATGATCCTTTCTTTCTTTATTTCAACTTCAGTTTGTTGCTGGTACACAAACAATCAATTCGTTGGCGTTCGTGTTTGATGGCGTCAACTTTGGAGCATCCGACTACACATATTCTGCTTATTCCATGGTAAATCTTTTATTTATTTATTTTTAACTTTCGAATAACTCAACGAAACATTTTATTTATTTATTTTTACTTTTAGGTTGTGGTAGCAGCAATCAGCGTCCCGAGTTTACTATATCTCGCGACTCACTATGGGTTTACAGGAATTTGGATCGCACTCACTATATATATGAGCTTGCGTACTATTGCTAGCGTTTCGAGGTAATTAGTTTTATCAGCCAAATTTATTCTTACCATGTAATTTGTCGTCTAAGAGGAAAGTAGTCCTGCACTAGTCCGAAAAAGTCATTAAAAATGCGAAAAAAGTTCCGTATTGAATAGCCTAACAAAAGTTTGGTTGTGTTTTTCAGGATGGGATTGGCGAGAGGGCCCTGGACTTTCCTGAGACAGCGATTCTGATATATTTATACCTGAATTTAATTTATTGGCTATATATTGTATTAGACCGTTTTATTGGAGTATGCAATAAAATAAAGAGGATATGGATGCTTACTAGATTACCTCTTTACTTTCTATAATACCAGTGACCTTTTGTTATATATTAGCTTATCAGATCTCTCTCTCTCTCTCTCTCTTTCTGGGGCACAGCATAGCCCAACTGAAAGGATTGATCAAGCCGAGATTGAACCGAGCCAATCCGATCACGTTTAGAACCGAATGATCTGAATTTTGTTTCAACCGAATAAACTGAAATTTATTTCGGCCGAATAAACTGAATTTTATTTTGGTTTTTTCGGTTAAATTGAATATCAGTGAGTCTATTACCAAATTCACTCCCATTTGTATAGAGATTAGAATTTCATGAAAAAAGCACAAAACCACCACTCATAATATTAAGTCCAAAATTAACAGTACAAAATATATTGACCCAAATTAGCCTGCATAGCCAAAACTAAATTCAAGCCATTGTAAATTAACAATATTTTTCCACATTCTCTAAGCTATTATTAGGATTTAACTTCAGGGGTAAACAGTCCACGAATAGAAGCACCACCCCTCCAAAGTTTGAATGCATCCTGCATTAGAATTTAGATCCAAGCGATTCTTTAAAATCTAACTGCACATGTGGCCGAATATAATTATCTTTTTGATCGTATAACATTACAAAAGTTTATATTTTCGCAATACACTATCTTAAAAATTTATATATACCTTGGAGAATCCAAATAACATGTATTTGATAATATTTGTATTAAAAAAATTACAACATAACTTTTCATATGATCGTACATAAAAGATAATAATGTTTCTAGACTACACATATTATGTTAGCGTAAACGACGTATTGATCAGACATTTTGTTATTTATTGACTATAGTGATTTTAACCATCATATAAATTGTTCATATAATATTGTGTAGGTTATTTAATATCAATACATTTATATTAAATATACCATTACATGTGTAGTTGTTTGAGAGTTATCATGATAAGACAATTATATGATAAACGAAATCGTCGTATTCAATTTCTTGAGTTTTTTGAGATAAACTTGAAAATTGATTATTTTATTCGTTTTAAACATCAATTTTGGCGTTTTTTTTATAAAAAATATGAATTGATTTTTTCGCAAGTGATTGATTACAAATTTTTTTTTTTTGTGAAATATTTGAAAAAAAAAATTTTACATGTGTTATAGTCTTCAATTACGGAGTTGTTTTGTAAAACATGAAAAATAAGTATTTTGCTCGTATTAGAATTGAAATTCCGCATTTAAAAAAAAAATAGGATAATTATTTTTTTTGAAAGGGGTAAACTTCAATTCTTGCATTTTTGAGAATTTTTTTGAAAAAAATATAGAAATTTGCATGTATTAGACATCGATTACGGAGTATTTTTTGAGAAAAAAATGAAATTGAGTATTTTGTTTACTCTAGACTTCAGTTTTGGTATTTAATAAAAATATGATAATTAATTTCTTTGAAGGTAGACTAAACTTTGTACATTAATTCAAAATTTTAAAAATAATAGAAAATTGCTCGTGTTAATCTTCAATTACGGAGTTTTTTTAAAAAAAAAACTTGAAAATAGAGTATTTTGTTTGTTTCGGACATAAATTTTGGAATTTTCTTAAGAAATATGATCATTGATTTTTGTAGAGTGTTAGCCTTCATATTTTGGAATATTATTGAAATTTGCTTGTGTTAGTCTTCAATTATGAAGTTCCTTTAAAAAAACTAGAAAATAGTGTATTTTGTACTTCAATTTTGGTATTTTCAAGAAAAAATAGGATATTTCAAGATGTTAGACTCAACATCTTGTATTTTTTCAGAAGTTCAGATAAAAATTGAAATATGCACGTGTTAGTCTTCAGTTACGGAGTTGGGAAATAACCTGAAAACTGATTATTTCGTTCATGTTAGACTTCATTTCTGGCTCAGTTTTGAAATATATGATAATTGAGTTGTAGGAATGTGTTATACTTCACATTTTGGATGTTTTTTTTTCGAATTTTTTGAAAAAAAAAAAGAAATTTGCATGTGCCAATCTTCAAATACTGATTTTTTTTAGTAAAACATAAAAATGGAGTATTTCGCTCGTCTTGGACATTGTTTGCTAGATTTCCTAGAAGAACATGGGGACTGATTTTTTGTAGGTGTTAGTCTTCACTATTTGTATTTTTGAAAAAAATTTCATAAAAAAAAAAAATTCGAATGTGTTGGTCTTCAATTACGGAGTTTGTTTAATAAAAAAAGAATATTGAGTATTAATTTCTTATAAGACTTCAATTTGGGAATTAAAAAGAAACATAGGAATCCTATGATAGGATTATTGATTTTTTTGAAGGAATTAAACTTCACTCGTTGAATTTTTGGAAAAACATTGAAAAAATAAGGAATTAGTGTGTTAGTCTTCAAAAATAGAATTTGTTTAGAAAAAACTTTAAAATATCATATTTTCCTCATTTTAGGCATAATTGGTATTTTCTAAAAAAATATAAGAATTGATTTTTTTTTGGGATGTTAGCCTTCAAATTTATAATTTTCCAAAATTTTGAAAAAATATTAAATTTTTCTAGTGTTCGTTTTCAATTACGGACTTCTTTTATAAAACAAGAAAATAGAGTATTTTTCTCATTTTAACATAAATTTTGGAATTTTTTTAAAAAATAATATGGGAACTCATTTTTTTAGGGTGTGAGCCTTCGAATTTAGCATTTTTTCAAATTTTGGAAAAATATTGAAATTAGCTTTTGTTAGTCTTCTATTACAAAGTGTTGGGGATTCATTCCGTCCCCGGGCCCGCGCAGCGGATATGAAGGCCCGGTCCGGTTCCCAAAATCCAAGATCACCCCATGACTTCGAGGGTACGATGCAATAGAAGGATAGACGATTACCAGCGTGAAATTGATCACGCACGACGGGTTGATCGCTCGCATCCTTTCCTTCTCCGGTGTCACGTTGGTGACTAGTCCGTGCGTCCCATACCACACGTCTCCCACCGTCTTGACACGTCTCCGGTTGTCTTTCATGCATCCCACGTCCACACTCTTCCACAGCCGACAATTTTGCTCCTTCGGCTTGATCACAATCGAAGAGCCACAAGTGTCGCTCCTCTACTTGTATCCACCATGAGTCGGAGTTCGTCGGTCGCGGGTGCAACTGCCTAGACGCTGCACCGGCGAACTTGCTTGATTAGATCGATTCTCTACACCGAGAAAAACTCTTTTCTCGGTTTTCTCTCTTCACACTCTTTCGCTCTTAGAAAGAAGACTCTCAATATTTTGGATTAATCTTATTAATTCCACAGGTTGGACTGAATGATCTGATCCTAGAGAGAGAGAGAGAAACATCCTATTTATATTACATAGGATAAGGATGGGCCAAAAGGTATGTATATCTAATATACATCTTTTCAGACAGAAAACTGCAGACACCCTTTCAGTATTCTGTTGAAACGAAAATATTAAATCGTTCCAACCGACTTTAAACCTTCACGAAAGATCTAGATAATCTTATTATATTTCCAACCCAATTTGGCCTGGCCCAATTGGAGTTCGGATGCGAAAGTTACGGACGTTCTACTAACTGTATGTCAAACTGTCGCATCCTTTCGGTATTCCATTAAATCGACACTGATACGTCATTCAAATGAAAAATATTTCTACATGAAGGTTATAGATAATCTTATTATCTATCTAACCCAATTTGAACCATTCAAATTGGATTTTCCTATTGAAAGTTATGACCACAAATGTACGCTTACATTCGTTCATCCTTGTGTACACTTTTACTGTTGATCCGAAACTGTATTTCCTTCAGTCTCCCACTCAATTTCAGATCTACCTAAAAGGTACTCATGCATATCCAATATGCACGAATTTAGAGAATATAGCTCGCGTATCAAATACCAAGCTATGCACATCTTATGTGCCAACTTTATAATCAAGCCCGATTTAGTACGACTCGTTGTGTGACCATGTAGGTTCGGTTAACGATGGCAGTAGGCTGTTTCCAAAGCACTACAAGCCCATGATCGGGATCTAGTCACTCCATCATGGCTACCCATGTTAACACGAAGAATGATTGTGATCATTGTGCCTATCTCGAATAGCGGTTATTAGTTCTCTTGTTAGCGATATCCGTTAATCAAAAGGCATGGTGGTAGTCATCCTTATATTTTGATTAACTATACTTATTCCTCGATTCCGAACTGATTTAACAATTTCAATCGATATTAACCGTTAATATCATTGACCATGGCCATGGTTTTCGTTAATCAATTCATTGAGTGGCCTAAGAGATATCTCTTCCTTTCGGAATAAACAATTCCTATCTTGGAGACTCATATTGAATTCCGTGTTTCGGACAATACCCAATGATGACCGTTTTAGCTCCCTGTTACAGTGAGCGTAAGGTCATATCAAAGTATTGTGTTACGCACGTAATGCAATCGATGGTCCCCTCAAGTATGAAGAACCTAATACCCTACTCGTCGCGATTGCATCCATAATGACTAAACCATGTCATGGTCTCGCGGCTTCGGTCATATGACTCATATCCAATATATGTCACCTAGCATATATCTACGTTCCCGATTCGACAAACACCTTTGTCCTATGATTAGCAAAACATAATCATCTCCTCGGCTAACGTACTAGTGTACATGTTCAGTCTATTATCTGATAATGTAAATGCTTCACTCTTAAGCAAACTGAATCATGACTAGGGATGTTTAGAAATGAAATTTTAAGTGTGACGGTTTCGCTGCACATAATCCTCAATTATGTCGACGTCCACACAAGTTCAAATCAGGGTTCATGTAATCAAATTACACAACCCGCACACAGTTTTCATATAAGGTGAATGCATATTAATTTAAGTAAACAAAATTTTTAAAGGGATGCATTCATATGGATTAAGTATTTGGGTGATACAACGTTTACCTATGGGTATCTCCATACCCACAACTTGCGAGGACTATCGTATTAGATAACTACACTCTACTCTCTTCTTCATCCTCTCGGTATCTCCATACCCATAGTCATCGCATGACAGTCACGCGCGACTAGAGATAGCGGTTTTGTAAACGGGTCCGCACGTTGCTGCTAGTGTTAATCTTCTTAAGGTTTGGAACATTTCCAATACCTATGATCACATCTTTCACAAAATTTCGTGGATCAAATGAAATTTTCCGAGTATTGGCTAGAAGTGGTTGTGACCTCGACATTTTTGGCTCGTACTATTGCGTCTCACGCAATCCACAACCATAAATTCGATAACTCGTGACTACTTCGAGTTTTTGGTCATGTATCCTTGATCCATACCACTTCCTTTTGCGATTAATAACCGCAATATACTCGCCTCCGTGAATAGAATCGTTACTCATGTGGAACCTTTCCACATGACCATGTTTTCCTTTAAGCAAAATATGCACACACTTTGTGATCGAAAGTCGTACTACATATTTGGACGTGCTTAATATTTGGAAACTGTTGTTGTTACAACTCTTTATAACCAACACGTCCTCCACACCATTATAGATAAAATAAAATCCTGAATTCTTTCGTAAAGTATTCAAGGATAAATTTCACCACTATCAATGAAAGAAATACAGTTTCGGATCAACCGTAAAAGTGTACACAAGGATAAACGAATGTAGTCGTACATTCGTGGCCATAACTTTCAGTGGGAAAATCCAATTAGAATGGTTCAAATTGGGTTAGATAGATATTGAGATTATCTACAACCTTCATATAGAAATATATTTCATATGAACGAAGTATAAGTGTCGTTTCTGTGAAATACCGAAAGGGTGCAACAGTATGACATACAGTTAGTAAAACAGTCATAACTTTTGCATACGAACTCCAATTGGGCTGGGCCAAATTGGGTTGTGTAGATAATAAGATTATCTACAACTTTCGTGTTGGTTGATTTTCTGTCAGAGAAATTTATCAATTTCGTCTGGACAGAATACTGAACAGGTTCATACAGTTTTCTGTGTGAAAGGGTGTATATTGGATATACATGCCTTTTGGCTAATCCTTATCCTATTAGGTATAAATAGGATTTTCTCTCTCATCTTCACTAAGGAATTCAGAAGGAATTCAGAAGGAATTCAAAGCAATATTCTGCCCAAGACACAAGAAAAGAGCAAATTCAGATTTGATCTTTTGTGAGTGAAAAGGCACGAAGAGAGATTAATAGAGAATCGATCGAGATCAAGCAAGTGCACCGATACATCGTCTAGGCAGGTGTATCCGTGTCCGGCGTCTTCCGACTCAAGGTGGATACGTGTGGAGGAGCAACACTTGGGGCTCTCCGTTGTGATCGAACCGAAGGATCGAAGAACGGGAACGAACGGTGAAGGACGCACGGTGTGGGACGCGCGTAAAGTCACCAACGTGACCGGAGGAATAGGAGGCAGCGATCAACCCTTCGTGTTCCATCAATTTGGAACTGGTATGGATCTAACCTTCTATTTGCATCGTACCCTCGAAGTCGTGGCGTGATCTCGGGAATCGGGGAATCGGACCGGGCCTACATATCCGCTGCGCGGGCCCGGGGTCGGGGATATTCCCCTTCAGTGGTATCAGAGCGATCGCCATCGATTCGAGGGTCGAATCATAGTCGTATATTAGATATACGCACGGGTTATCAAAGTTCGTACCCGTTTGCATGATGTTACATATTTAGAATGTCAAATTCCATTAAAATCACAAGTGAAATTCGCTAGAGATCGATCAATAGTTGATTGAGAGTATCTAGGAATAATCGTGAAAAGATTTCATGATTGATCGTTTTGGAAACGAGCGAAAACAACAGTTCAAAAATCGCATAGTCCGTTATAACGGACTTGGAGTCCGTTGCAACGGACCCTGTATGGGATGCGGGGGTGTGAAGAGAACTGTGAAAAACGCATATTCCGTTGCAACGGACTTGGAGTCCGTTGTAACGGAACCTGTATCAGATACGAGGTTGCGGGGATGCCAATGGTGTCTATTGGAGTCCGTGGTAACGGACTGGGTCCGTTATAACGGATGTCTTCGCAGTTTTGTCCGTTGCAACGGACTATATGTTGCGTTGTAACGGACAGGTTTCTGGAAATTTGGACAAAGGTTTGCAGAAAATAGCGTTGTAACGGACCAAGGTTGCGTTGCAACGGACATGTTTCTGGCAATTTTGGCCAAACTCCGGAATAAATATCGTTGTAACGGACTGGTATTCCGTTGTAACGGAGTGCCAAGTATACAGGAGGTCCGTTGCAACGGACTATGTTGCGTTGCAACGGACTGGTTTCTGGTTGCTGATTTTGTTTTCGTGATAACTTTGGCTACACAACTTGGAATTTTGAGTTCTTTATATCGATTTGATCGGCATCAATCATACTAGCATATAATTAGATAATTATTTAGAATAATTAGACTCCCAAATAAATACATATGCATTTATGAAAATCTTGTGATAGTGATATAATTGGATTATGTCACGAATTTAGAAACATGCAATGACATGATCCCTCATAATATTTAAGTCATGGAAATGCCTTCCATATCCACAACCATCGAGATTGATATGACATAGTGCGTGGTTTCAGGCCATAGTCGGGCACGTACTATTGTATATATTGGTGCGGGTGGTAAGCGTTAATTGGGGACTCACGTGGTTTCAGGCCATAGTCGGGCACGTGAGTAGTTCAATTGAACGATACGATGGATATGGTTATGACTTAACCGTCCAAGCCAATCCGATTGGAGTTCGGGGCATAGATAGGATGCACACACGGAACTGGGATTGTATTGGATACGATCCATCACCGAAATCCTATAAAGGTTCAAGAGTCGTATTGGATACGATTGGATTTAATCCTACCTAAAATATCGAGATCTCATTTGTCGGCCATAGTCACTTATGGGAGGATCGTAAAATATGGGTCTTGAGTGTTATGGACTTGGAGTCCCGTATCGGTATGAGGGTTATCGATTCGATAAAATAACACTATCATATAATCATCATATAAGCCCTATAAGATAAGTACGCAACGTTAGTAATCAATCTTTCACTTCATTTGTAGATCATGTCTTCTAGTAACACCAACACCATGTCGATTAGATCGACTTTAGAAAAGGATAAGCTAGTGGGTCGGAACTACTTTGACTGGCACCGAAACCTGAGAATAGTTCTCAGGCAAGAGGGCAAGAGTCACGTATTGGATACGGAACTAGTGGAACCGGGCCCCGATGCTTCGGCCGAAGAAAGGGCCGCGTTTGAGAAACTTAAGAAGGACTCAAATGATGTTACGTGCCTCATGTTGGCATGTATGGACGCTAGTCTTCAAAAGCAGTTTGAGGACTCGGATGCGCACATCATAGACGTTGTGCTCAAGGAAATGTTCCAAGAGCAGGAGCGTATTGAACGGTTCAGTACGCTCAAAGAGTTGGTAAACTGCAAGATGCCTTCGGGGTCTTCGCTTAGCTCTCACGTTTTGAAGGTGCAAGTTCTCACAATTCAGAATAAGGATCGTAAGAGATCAAAGTCCAAGGGCGGTTCGGCTAAGAAACGTTCGAAGCCGAATAAAAGGGGAAAGGAGAAATCCAAGGATGAGACGTGCTTTCATTGTCACAAGGCTGGACATTGGAAGCGCGATTGCAAGTCTTACCTCGAGGAGGTGAAGAAGGGCAAGGCGGTTTCAGCGACCGGCCTCTCAGGTATTAACGTTATTGAAGTTAATATTTCAACTATGACTAATTGGGTATTGGATACCGGTTGTGGGACTCATATTTGTCGAAATATGCAGGTTCTTCAAAATAGTCGAAGGTTGGAAAAGGGTGAAGTCGATCTACGCGTCGGGAATGGAGCAAGAGTTGCTGCGTTTGCCGTAGGAGTAGTTAATTTGACTTTACCTAATGGACTTATTTTAGTACTAAATAATTGTTATTATGTACCGACATTATGTAAGAACATAATAAGTGTGTCGAAACTGGCCAATGATGGCTATGAATTCGTTATTAGGAATAATGAGTTTTCGATATGTAAGGATTCTATTATCTATGGAAATGTTCTGTTAGAAAATGGTCTTTATGTGTTGGATTTCGATCACGGAAATAATAAGTCTATATATAACGTTAATGCAAAAAGGATTAAATCTAAAGTTGATAATCAGACTTTCTTTTGGCATTGTCGTCTCGGTCATGTGAATGAGAAACGCATTGCTAGACTCCATAAAGATGGAATGCTAGACTCATTTGAATTGGATTCATTTGGGAATTGCGAATCTTGTTTACTTGGCAAGATGACTAAGGCGCCGTTCTCCAAGGTCGGAGAGCGGTCCAACGATCTATTGGAACTCATACATTCCGATGTGTGTGGACCGATGAGCATCGAGGCAAGAGGAGGCTATCGATACTTTGTTACGTTTACGGACGATCATAGTAGATATGGATATATCTATTTGATGCGTACTAAAGCGGAGACCTTTGAAAAGTTCAAAGAGTTTCAAAACGAAGTTGAAAATCAACTTGGCAAGAAACTTAAAGCCATTCGATCGGATCGAGGTGGCGAATATTTGAGCTATGAGTTTGAAGATCATCTAAAAGATTGTGGAATAGTTCCACAATGGACTCCGGCAGGAACGCCACAATGGAATGGCGTGTCCGAGAGGAGGAATCGGACCTTGTTGGACATGGTTCGATCTATGATGAGTCAAACTTCCCTTCCAAAATCGTTTTGGGGATTTGCCCTTGAGACAGCGGCTTTCTTGTTGAACCGCATACCTTCTAAATCGGTACATAAGACGCCATATGAGATGTGGTTTGGAAATTCTCCAAAGTTATCTTTTGTTAAGATTTGGGGTTGTGAAGCATATGTTCGAAAATTGATTTCGGATAAGCTCGAACCCAAATCTGAAAAATGTTTATTTGTCGGGTATCCTAAGGAAACAAAAGGATATTATTTCTATCTTCCAATCGAAAATAAAGTTTTCGTAGCTCGAAGAGGAGTCTTCCTTGAGGAGGATTTTATCTCTAGGCGAGTGAATGGGACTGAAATAGATCTTGAAGAAATTCGAGACCCGCAAACGAATGTTGAACCGATGAACGCTGATCCGATTTCCTCAAATGTTGAGGATCCGGAGTCAAGTGCACAAGGCGCAGTTCGTAGATCGGGTAGGATTCGTCAAGAGCCTATACGATATGGTTTTATCGTGGCAAATGACGATGAAGTCGAATTCATAGATGATGAACCGACATCTTATCGCGAGGCTATGAAAAGCGAAGATTCCGATAAGTGGCAAACTGCCATGAAATCCGAGATTCAATCCATGTACGATAATCAAGTTTGGAACTTGATTGATCCACCTCCCGGGGTTAAACCAGTGGGATGTAAATGGGTCTTCAAGAAGAAGACCGACATGGATGGGAATGTAAACACTTATAAAGCACGGCTTGTGGCGAAAGGTTTCAAACAAATGCATGGTGTAGACTATGAAGAAACGTTTTCTCCAGTAGCAATGCTTAAATCCATACGGATTTTACTTGCTATTTCTGCGTATTATGATTACGAGATTTGGCAAATGGATGTCAAAACCGCATTCCTTAACGGGAACTTAGAAGAGGATGTGTACATGACACAGCCCGAGGGTTTTGTCGATTCGAAGAGTCCGAATAAAGTGTGCAAGTTGCAACGATCCATTTATGGATTGAAGCAAGCTTCTCGGAGTTGGAATATACGTTTCGATGAAGTTATACGAGATTATAATTTCGTGAAAAACGTAGAAGAACCTTGTGTATACAAGAAGGTTAGTGGGAGCCGCGTAGTATTTCTTGTACTATATGTAGACGACATCTTGATCATAGGAAACGACATTCCGATGCTTACGGATGTTAAGAAGTATTTAAATACTCGTTTCGCTATGAAAGATTTGGGCGAGGCCGCTTATATATTAGGCGTGAGGATTTATAGAGATAGATCCAAGAAGTTACTCGGCTTGAGTCAAAGCACGTACATCGACAAAGTGTTGAAACGGTTTTCAATGCAAAATTCGAAGAAAGGACTTCTTCCAATGTCGAGTGGCATATCGTATTCTAAAGCTCAATGTCCGACATCGAGCGAAGATAAGAATGCGATGAGTATTGTTCCATACGCTTCGGCGGTTGGATCAATTATGTATGCCATGATTTGTACGCGCCCCGATGTGTCGTATGCATTGAGCGTCGTTTCGCGTTACCAATCTAATCCAGGGGATATGCATTGGATCGCGGTTAAGAACATCCTTAAGTACTTACGAAGAACTAAGGATCAATTTCTAATTTATGGTGGAAAGACATCCGGGTTGGTCATCAATGGATATACCGACGCCAGTTTCCAAACATGTGTCGATGACTTTCGATCACAAAGCGGATACGTGTTTTGTCTAAATGGTGGAGCGGTAGTTTGGAAGAGTTCCAAACAACCCACGATAGCAGACTCTACAACTGAATCGGAGTATATTGCGGCTTCCGAAGCAGCAAAGGAGGCGGTTTGGATCAAGAAATTTGTGTCGGAGCTTGGTGTAGTCCCGAGCATCTCGGAACCTGTAGTTGTGTATTGCGACAATACGGGCGCAATAGCACAATCCAAGGAACCGAGGGCACATCACCGCTCCAAGCACATACTCAGAAAATTTCACTTGATCCGTGAGATTTTGCAAAGAAAGGATGTGATCATTGAGAAGATTGATACTGACAGGAATGTTGCGGACCCGTTTACTAAGCCACTCTCGCAAGCTAAGCACGATTATCATGCGAAAGCTATAGGTTTGAGATACCTAGAGGAGGAAGAGAGTAGTTAGTTATCTAAAACGATAGTTTCGTAGGACGAGATTAGTCTAATAGATTAGTAAACGTTGTATCACCCCAAACTTATCTTATAGTAATGCAATTTCAGAATTTTAAAATTTTTCATTTTTGCATCTATCTTATATGAAAATTGTGTGCTGGGTTGTGTAATATGATTGTTACATGAACCTTGATTTGAACTTGTGTGGACGTCGACATGGTTGAGGACCATGTGCAGCGAAACCGTCACACTTAAAGTGTCATTTCTAAACATCCCTAGTCGCGGATCAGCTTGCTTAAGAGAGAAGCATTTCTATTATTAGATAATAGACTGAACGCGTACACTAGTACGTTTGCCGAGGAGATGATTATGTTTTGCTAATCATGGGACAAAGGAGTTTGTCGAATCGGGAACGTAGATATATGTTAGGTTACATGTATTGGATATGACCGAAGCCGCGAGACCATGACATGGTTTAGTCATTATAGATGGACTTGCGACGGATGGGGTTTTAGATTCTTCATACTTGAGGGGATCATTGATTGCGTTACGTGCGTAACACAATGCTTTGATATGATCTTACGCTCACCGTAACAGGGAGTTAAAAGGGTCATCATTGGGTATTGTCCGAAACACGGAATTCAATGTGAGTCTCCAAGATAGGAATTGTTTATTCCGAAAGGAAGAGATATCTCTTAGGCGCCGCTCGATGAGTCGATTAACGAAAACTGTGGCCACAGTCAATGATATTAATGGTTAATATCGATTGAAATTTGTTAACTCAACTCGGAATCGGGGAATAAGTATAGTTAATCAAATTATAAGGATGACTATTACCGTGCCTTTTGATTAACGGATATCGTAAACAAGAGAACTAGTAACCGCTATTCGAGATAGGCACAATGATCACAATCATTTTTCGTTTAACATGGGTAGCTATGATGGAGTGACTAGATCCCGCTCATGAGCTTGTAGGCATTGGAAACAACCTACTGCCATCGTTAAGTCGAACCTACATGGTCACACAACGAGTCGTACTAAGTCGGGCTTGATCATAAAATCGGCACATTGGATGTGCATAGCTTGGTATTTGATACGCGAGCTATATTCTCTAAAATCGTGCGTATTGGATATGCATGAGTACCTTTTAGGTAGATCTGAAATTGAGTGGGAGACTGAAAGAAATTGGGTTAGATAGATATTGAGATTATCTACAACCTTCATATAGAAATATATTTCATATGAACGAAGTATAAGTGTCGTTTCTGTGAAATACCGAAAGGGTGCAACAGTATGACATACAGTTAGTAAACCAGTCATAACTTTTGCATACGAACTCCAATTGGGCTGGGCCAAATTGGGTTGTGTAGATAATAATATTATCTACAACTTTCGTGTTGGTTGATTTTCTGTCAGAGAAATTTATCAATTTCGTCTGGACAGAATACTGAACAGGTTCATACAGTTTTCTGTGTGAAAGGATGTATATTGGATATACATGCCTTTTGGCTAATCCTTATCCTATTAGGTATAAATAGGATTTTCTCTCTCATCTTCACTAAGGAATTCAGAAGGAATTCAGAAGTAATTCAAAGCAATATTCTGCCCAAGACACAAGAAAAGAGCAAATTCAGATTTGATCTTTTGTGAGTGAAAAGGCACGAAGAGAGATTAATAGAGAATCGATCGAGATCAAGCAAGTGCACCGATACATCGTCTAGGCAGGTGTATCCGTGTCCGGCGTCTTCCGACTCAAGGTGGATACGTGTGGAGGAGCAACACTTGGGGCTCTCCGTTGTGATCGAACCGAAGGATCGAAGAACGGGAACGAACGGTGAAGGACGCACGGTGTGGGACGCGCGTAAAGTCACCAACGTGACCGGAGGAATAGGAGGCAGCGATCAACCCTTCGTGTTCCATCAATTTGGAACTGGTATGGATCTAACCTTCTATTTGCATCGTACCCTCGAAGTCGTGGCGTGATCTCGGGAATCGGGGAATCGGACCGGGCCTACATATCCGCTGCGCGGGCCCGGGGTCGGGGATATTCCCCTTCAATCATTACAAATCCTGATGGGTTGAAATATACATAACCATTATGTATATGTATATATATGTATAACCATTATACATTCACAAGAGTTAGTTTCATGTAATCACATTACATTCAAACTCGTGTGATTCCCTTGGATTTTATTGACGGTAAATTAGACGCTTTATGTTTACGACGTATAGCCACATACATATCATGACAGATATAATATATCCTCACATCAAATGTAAAGATTCATATTATTACTTTTCGCCCTACTTGATGTCTCACATCGAGCCGTAGAAAAAATATCTGTCATTCGACATTTTGATTTAACTCCGTCAAGGAATTATATGTTGAAAATCATTTTCAACAATATGTCGATATACGTGCTATAATATAGAACGAGGAACTTCTTAGATCTATCCTAGAGATCTTCATGCTTAATTCATAAGCGGTCTCGCTTATATCCTTTGTCGTTACAAGAAATATAACGTGGCTCCCACTAACCTTCATGGGTACACAAAGTTTCCATTCGTTCCGGCAATGTTATAACGTTTATAACTTCGTCAAAACATATATTCCAATTCTGAGAAGCTTTCTCTAATCCATCATATGGATTGTTAAAGCGTGTATATCCTATCCCCGATTCTTATGAATCGACAAAATCGTAAGTTTGTGTCAAGTACACATCCTTTCATAAACATTTCTGTCAAGAAATTTGGTTTTGACATCCAATTTGCCACATCACATAGTCATGATATGCGACCATGACAAGCAGAATTTTGAGAATGTGAAAGCATGGCAACATGCGAAAACGTTTCTTTATAGTCCGACTATGAATTACTTGAAACTCTTCGCTACGAGCCTCGCTTTGCATATATGCAAATTCCTATCCATGTAGGTTCTTCACCTTGAAAACCCATTCACCTTTCACGGGTCTAACCCTGAAAGTAATGAAATCAAGTTCTAAACTTGATAATTTACACCAATCGAATCTCAGATTTCATGACACCTTGCCATGTTGAACCGTTAATTTTCATAGCATCCTTGTAGGACATCGAATCACCATATGATTTTGATCTATCATCATTAGCAACGATAAATCCGTATTTACCGGCTTATGATATAGCCTACTTGATCTACGAAAAATTTCTTTGTGTGTTGGACTCGTATTCATCAACTCTTGATGAAGTCGTGTCAACTTTCATCGGTACAATGTTCATTTTCTAGATCTCGAACTCTTTCGAGATTTATTCTACTCCCACTAGCCCGCATAGAGATAAGCGACATCAAGTTCCAAGCTTGTGCACATTCGGTCCTCCTCTAAGAAGGTATCTCTTCGAGCCACGAAAATCTCATTTTCGTCGGGACGTTAGAACTAATACCCTTTAGTTTCCGTTAGGATATATGATAAACGAACAATTTTCAGATTTGGGATTGACTTTAATCGAAACCAATTTCAAAATATACTCACATCCTCAAATATGTACACATGACAACTTCGGAACCATTCCGATCCATATCTCATATGGCGTCTTTTGTACCGATTAGAAGGTTTATGGTCCATATCATATATGCAACCATTCATTAGTGCTGCTGTCTCAAGGTCGTATCCCCAAAATATTTTTGAGAGATCCGTTTGACTTATCATTTATCGAACCATGTCTAACATGCGTTCATTTCCTCTTTTCGAACACATCTCAATGTTCCGAAATGAAGATAATCGTGAAACGATTCCACAATCAAGAATGATAATCAATACTTATAACTCAAATATCGCCTCTTCGATCCTATCGAAGTGCGTAGCTCAAATACTTGCCTCCTCGATCCTATCAAAGGGCTTTGATTTTCTTGCTTAGTCGATTTTGTATTTTGTTTTGAAACTCTTTAAACCTTTCAAAAGTATCCGCTTCGGCACGCATTAAACATATATTACCGTATCTATTTTAACCGTCCGTAAATGTAACAAAATATTGATAGCCTCCTCTTGCCTCGGAACTTATCGGAACATTTACATCTTAATGTAATTTCCAATAATTCGTTGGATGTTTCTCCAACCTTTTGAGAATGACGCCCTTTGTCGTCTTGCCTAATAAATAAGTATCGCATTAATCAATCGAATCTAATTTGAATGATTCTAGCAATCCATCATATGGAATCTAGATACACGTATCTCGTTTATATGGCCAAGATGGCAGCGCCAAAAGAAGCAATCAACTTCTAGGTTTAATCCTCCTCGGATTTCACCGTTTTTTGAGTCATTAGTTTGGACAACTCTTTGTCCGAACTTTCTGTTTGGAAAACTTTTTCCCAAAATACCCTTAGACATTTATTTCTTTCGATCCCGCCCTTGAATTACAAGGACATCCACGCATCTCAATGCATTGGATTCCTCGGATGCTCCTCGGATGCTCCAGGCATCTCCTATTCAAATTTACATCGCATCTCATGCAATTCCGGAATCGACTTATCTATGGAATGCATATGATATTCGGTCACGAAGATCAAATGTCATACCATCAACACACGAGTGTTAATCAAAGACCCATAAGGCGTCTCAAAATTAACATACTCTTTGAGCCGCATCGAACCATTCAACGCGCTCTAGCTCTTGAAACTATTTCATGAGCGTTGTGTTTTACTTTCGTATGCATCCGAATTCCCAAAACAATTTTGAGAAATTTGCGTCTATACATGCCACCACAAGGCACGTAATATCGTTCGATTTCTTCTTAAAGTTTATCGAACCCGGCTTTCTCTAAAACCAAAGCCTCGAGCCCTGAATCTACCATTTCCGTGTCCAACATGTTCCTTTAAGTCTAAGAACTATTCTTTGACTATCAAGGTTAATTACGGTAATTCCGGCTCAAAAGCTATCTATCATATCGATCTCATCGATATATTTGGTGTTGCTAGAAAACATAATTCTAAATGGATGATGAAGATTAAGCTCCTAACCGTGCGCACTTAATCTATATGCTTATATGATGAATATATGAATGTGTTATTTTTATCGAATCGATAACCCTCATACTGATACGGGACTCCAAGTCCATAACACTCAAGAACCATATTTCCGTTCCTCCCACAAGTGACTTTAGCCTATCGGGTGGGATCCCGTTATTTAGGTAGGATTATATCCAATCGCATCATATGCGACTCTTGAACCTTTATAGGATTTCGGTGATGGATCGTATCATATACAATCCCATTTCCGTGTGTGCATCCTATCTATGTCCCGAACTCCAATCGGATTGGCCTGGACGGTTAAGTCACAACCATATCCAACGTATCGTTCAAATAAGCTACTAGTGAGTCGACTTTAGCCTGGGCCTCACAAGTCCTGAATTAACGCTTGCCACCCTTTCGATAGTTACAATATTACGTGCCCGACTTTAGCCTGAACCCACGTGAAACGTAACACCGAACTCGGTGGTTGTGGACATGGAAGGCATTTTCATGACTTAAATATTATGAGGGATCGTGCCTATGCATGTTTCATTTTGTGACATAATCATATTATATCACTATCACAAGATTTTCTAAATGCATACGATTTAATCAGGGAGACTAACTATTCTAAATAATTAATTATCTTATATGCTAGAATGTTTGATGCCGATCATATCGATATAAAGAACTCAAAATTCCGAGTTGCGTAGCCAAAGTTATCACGAAAACAAAATCAGCATCCGGAAGGGGTCCAAGGGGCGCGAGAAAACCATGCCCGGGACGCGTTCGGGGCGCCGAAAACTGCCCCCGGGACGGCAGAAACTCTGATTTTCTGCAGATTTTGCCGTTTCTTCCGTTTTCGCTCGTTTCCAAAACGATAAATCATGAAACTTTTTCACGATCATTCCTAGATACTCTCAATCAACTTTTGATCAATCTCTAGCGAATTTCACTTGTGATTTTAACGGAATTTGACTTTCTTTATATTTAACATCATGCAAACGGGTACGGACTTTGATATCTCGTGCGTATATCTAATATACGACTATGATTCGACCCTCGAATCGATGGCGATCGCTCTGATACCACTGTTGGGGATTCATCCCGTCCCCGGACCCGCGCAGCGGATATGAAGGCCCGGTCCGGTTCCCAAAATCCAAGATCGCGCCATGACTTCGAGGGTACGATGCAATAGAAGGATAGACGATTACCAGCGTGAAATTGATCACGCACGACGGGTTGATCGCTCTCATCCTTTCCTTCTCCGGTGTCACGTTGGTGACTAGTCCGTGCGTCCCATACCACACGTCTCCCACCGTCTTGACACGCCTACGGTTGTCTTTCATGCATCCCACGTCCACACTCTTCCACTGTCGACAGTTTTGCTCCTTCGGTTTGATCACAATCGAAGAGCCACAAGTGTCGCTCCTCTACTTGTATCCACTGTGAGTCGGAGTTCGTCGGTCGCGGGTGCAACTGCCTAGATGCTGCACCGGCGAACTTGCTTGATTAGATCGATTCTCTACACCGAGAAAAACTCTTTTTCTCGGTTTTCTCTCTTCGCACTCTTTCGCTCTTAAAAAGAAGACTCTCAATATTCTGGATTAATCTTATTAATTCCACAGGTTGGACTGAATGATCTGATCCTAGAGAGAGAGAGAGAAACATCCTATTTATATCACATAGGATAAGGATGGGCCAAAAGGTATGTATATCTAATATACACCTTTTCAGACAGAAAACTGCAGACACCCTTTCAGTATTCTGTTGAAACGAAAATATTAAATCGTTCCAACCGACTTTAAACCTTCACGAACGTTCTATATAATCTTATTATCTTTCCAACTCAATTTGGCCTGGCCCAATTGGAGTTCGGATGCGAAAGTTACGGACGTTTTACTAACTGTATGTCAAACTGTCGCACCCTTTCGGTATTCCATTAAAACGACACTGATACTTCGTTCAAATGAAAAATATTTCTACATGAAGGTTATAGATAATCTTATTATCTATCTAACCCAAGATGAACCATTCAAATTGGATTTTCCTACTGAAAGTTATGACCACAAATGTACGCTTACATTCGTTCATCCTTGTGTACACTTTTACTGTTGATCCGAAACTATATTTCCTTCACAAAGTTCTTTTTAAAAAAAAATAGAGTATTTTGTTCAAGTTTTGGCATGTTGGACTTCAGTTTTGGCATTTTTGTGAAAAAATAGGATCTTTATCGGTGTTTGTCTCAACTTCTTGCATTTTTTTCAAGTCTACAAAAAAATTGAAATATGCATGTGTTAGCTTTCAATTACGGAATTTTTAGAGAACAAACATGAAAACTAAGTATTTTGTTCATGTTAGACTTTATTTTTGGCATTGTTTTGTAATATACGATAATTGAGTTTTTATGAAGGTGTGAGACTTAACTTTTATGATTTGTTTTCTAACTTTTTGAAAATAAAATAAAATTGCATGTGTTAATCTTCAATTACTGAACTTTTTAGACAACGTTTACTAGAATTTCTAAATAAACAGGATGATGTGTTAGCCTGCACTTTTTATATTTTTCAAATTTTTTGAAAATAAAGTACAATTTGAAAGTGTTAGTCTTCGATTACGGAGTTTTTTAGAAAAAAAAAACAAGAAAGTTGAGTATTTATCTCCCATCAGACTTCAATTTTGGATTTTCTTCGAAATTTTTGAAAAAAAAAAAATTGCACGTGTTAATCTTTAATTACTTAGTTTTTTGAGAAAAACTTGAAAATTTAATAATTTTCTCATTTTATACAATGTTTACTATATTTTTAAGAAAAACATGATTTTTGATTTTTGGTAGGTGTTAGCCGTAACTTTCTGCATTTTTTCGAAATTTTTGATTTTTTTTTTAATGTGTTAGTCTTCGATTACATAGTTATTTCGAAAAAACAAGAAAATTGACTATTAATCTCGTACCAAATTTCAATTTTGGAATTAAAAAAAATTAGGATAATAGATTTTTTTAAGGTGTTAGACTTTACTTCTTGCAATTTTGAAATTTTTTCGAAAAAAATAGAATGTTGTGTGTGTTTAGGGATGTCAATGGGTCGGGGAAAACCCGAACCCGAACGGGGCGGGTAATACCCGGAAAAAAATACCCGCGGGTCGGGTATTACCCGAAAACAAAATACCCGATCCGGGTTCGGGGCGGGTTCGGGCGGAGTACTACCCACCCCGCGGGTAACCCGAACCCGTACCCGAAAATTACCCGAACCGTAATTACAAATTTACTCTTAATTTTTTGATTATTAGATCTAAACCCTTCATAAATATGCTCACCAAACCCGGATATAGTTTCTAGGAGTTGATAATCTGAATTTTATGCAATCCCAGTTTTGATAATACCGGTATTTCAATTCAAGAGTTTCACTGAAATAGAAACCCGGATATAGGTTCCCGCTGTCGCTTCTCCCTTTCCTTCGTAAACCCTAGCAATGGCGATTTCCCTCCGAACGGCGACCATCTTGGCGAACGGCGACGATCTTGGCTGCGATTTTGGCTGCTTCTGGCGACGCGGACGACGCGGAGCAGCGTCGGTTTCGCTGCTCCTGGCAAACGGCGACGATTTTGGCGAACGACGACGGTTTTGACTCGCGAACGGCGGCGATTTCTGCTGGCGAACGGCGATTTCGGCTGGCGAACGGCGATTTCGGTGCTCTTCTCGGGTAACGGGTTACCCGCGGGTTCGGGTTCGGGTATGAAATTTTACCCGCGGGTATTTGGGTTCGGGTTCGGGTAATACCCGAAATTTTCGGGTTCGGGTATGGGGAAGGCTTATCCGAACCCGACCCGCCCCGTTGACATCCCTGTGTGTGTTAGACTTCAATCACGGAATTGTTTTTCGAAAAACTTGAAAATATAATATTTTGCTCATTTTAGACATAAAATTTGGAATTTTCTAGAAAAAAATATGATAGCTGATTTTTTTT
This sequence comes from Luzula sylvatica, assembly GCA_946800325.1. Classification (NCBI taxonomy): domain Eukaryota; kingdom Viridiplantae; phylum Streptophyta; class Magnoliopsida; order Poales; family Juncaceae; genus Luzula; species Luzula sylvatica. Next base: position 26,360,578 of record OX326958.1, on the reverse strand, counting down.
TGGTGTTAGCCATGAAATTTTGCATTTTTCAAAATTTAGGAAAAATATTAAAATTATCTTGTGTTAGTATTCAATTACTGAGTTCTTTTATAAAAAAAATAAAATAGAGTATTTTGCTTGTATTAGCCATCAATTTTGACATTTTCAAGAAAAATAGGATAGTTTTTAAGGTATTAGACTAAACTTCTTGCATTTTTGCGAATTTAAAAAAAAATTGAAACCTGCATATATTAGTCTTTAGTTACGCAGTTTTTAGAGAACTAACATGAAAACTAAGTATTTTGTTCATGTTAAACTTCATTTTTGTAAATGTTTTAAAATATATGACAATTGAGTTTTATAAAGGTGTTAGACTTCTATTTTTGCATTATTTCAAAATTTTCGAAAAATAAGAAATTTGCATGTGTCCGTCTTCAATTACTTAGTTTTTTGAGTAAAACAAGAAAGTTGAGTATTTCGTTCGTTGTAGGCACTGTTTACTAGATATTCTCGAAAAACAAGATGATTGGTTTTTTTGTAGGTGTTAGTTTTCACTTTTTTCATTTTTGGAAATTTTTGATAAAAAATAAAATTTGAATGTGTTGGTCTTCAATTACGGAGTTTTCTTACAAAAAACAAGAAAAATGAGTATTAAGCTTGTATCAGACTTAACTTTTGTAATTTAAAAAAATTATGATAATCGATTTTTTTGAAGGAATTAGGTTTCACTTCTTGCATTTTTGCAAATTTTATGAAAAAAATATAATTTGAATGTGTTGGTCTTCAATTACGGAGTGTTTTAGAAAAAAACAAGAAAACTGAATATTAATCTCGTATAAGTCTTGGATTTTTGAATTTTTTAAAAAAATAGGATAATTGATTTCTTTTTAAGGACTTAGACTTCACATACTGCATTTTTGAAAGAAAAAAAAATTAAATATGTGTGTGTTAGTCTTCAAATACGGCGTTTAAAAAAAAAAACTTGGAAATAAAGTATTTTTCTCATTTTAGACATAAATTTTTTAATTTTCTAAAGAAAATATCATAATTTTTTTAGGGTGTTAGCTTTCAAATTTCGCGTGTTTAATTATTTTGGAAAAATATTTAAATTTGCTTGTGTTAATCTTCAATTACGGAGTTCGTTTAGAAAAAATAATAAAATAGAGTATTTTGCTCGTATTTTACTCTAATTTTGGCATTTTCTAGAAAATATATATTTTTTTAAGGTGTTAGACTCGATTTTCTAGAAAAACATGATGATTGATATTTTTGTAAGTGTTAGCCTATTCTTTTTGCATTTTTCGAATTTTTTGAAAATAAAATAAAATTTAAATGTGTTATTCTTCGATTACGGAGTTTTTTTGGAAGAAAACAAGAAAATTGAATATTAATGTCGTATGAGACTTCTATTTTGGAGTTTTTTTTAAATAAATATGATAATTTATTTTTTTAAGGTGTTGAAATAAATTTTTGTGGGTTAGTATTCATTTGTGGAGGGTTTTTTTTTTAAATCATGAAATTTAAGTATTTTGCTTATTTTGGACATAAATTTTGGATTGTTTTGTAAAAAAATACGATAAATTGATTTGTTTAGGCCGTTAGCCTTCATTTTTTGAATCTTTGTGCAAATCTTTCAATATTGTTTCGTGGAAATTCCTACAATACCTTATGAGGGTGACAGGTTTCCTTAACCTTTGGATTGTGTGGATGGATGGATCTGTAACCTCCTAAATACCTAAAGTTCCTTCAATAAAATAAATAGGGCTAGTTTTTTTTTTTCACAAAAGAGAACTTAAGACAAGGAATTGTATTATTTGACCTAGCTGTGGACCTGTTACAACAGTAGATAGAACCCAAAATGAAGAAAATAACACACAACAAAACCCCATTATTACAATTTAATTTGTGGATGACTCTCTTATTTTCATTGAATCAAATGTAAACAACCTCAAAGAATGATAAACTTCAAAGAACAAAAAATTCGGGATGTAGTACAGTGCATTTGTTCAAATACAAATATACAAGACTGGTAATAGATATTTCCACTAATAATAATCAGGAAGAAACACATTTCCATGCAGGCAATCATTTTTCTACTATACTTCACCCACCAATTATATAGATTCAACAAGTTAAAAAATAATCCGAATCTATTTATACATCGAGAGCCCTCGACCTTTCCTGTTCTTCGTACTTCAAATTTATTTACCCTTTTCATCAGTTTATTTCTGGGTCTCATGCATAGTACCCTGTACAAAACAAAGTATGCAAATACACATATATGATCCACTATTATGTTATGAACGGAAATAAGATCGAAAGAAAGTAATTACCTTTTTGTTTCAACAAATAGTATGAAAAACTGCTAATAATACACTATCAAAATTATGAACTAGTCCTCAGAAAAGTCCAAGGTCCCCTTGCGGTCCCTATCCTGCATATTAGAAATTATATACGTATGTCAATATAATACATGAAAGTTATACAGTTCGAGTTCCAATAACGGAACATACCTCAAGAAGCCAGCTAACATCCTTAGACTCATGTAGATTGTCAAAGCAATCCAAATTCCAACGAAACCATAAATTGCAGAAAGTAAAAGCACACAAGTAATACTAATAATCGCCACAATAATCTGAAAATTAAAACAGAAAAAACAAATATGCACATTACTTTAAACCAAATAAATAGATAAAGTGAATTAAACTCCACTCACCATCGAATAGGCAGCATAAGCGAAATCTGATGAGCCATAATTGATGCCGTCAAAAACAAATGCCAATGAATTTATCGGTTGCGTTAGCGCCACAAACTGCCAAATCATAACAAACAAGGCATTAAATAATTTCAAAAGTATCAAAGAAAAAATCATAATGAATCGTTTTTACTAATGGAAGGATTTAAATTACCGGGATCGCGATGTATATTAAATGAAGAACTCCTACATCATTAGTAAATAATCTAGACGCAAATTGAAATCCCAAGCCAAGTATCGCACATAGAACCAGCCCTAAAACCACCCCAAGCTGATAAAAAAAAAACATTAAAAATAACGATATGCATTTCGAAAAACATAATTTAATTACTTAATACAAAAATAAAAAAGGAGACCTGTAAAACACGAGCAGCAGCAGCAGTTGCTTTAGAAATGTCATCTCTAGCAAACGCACCTGCTATTATTGCCTACAAAATAAAAATATTCGTAATTAAATACATTAAAAAAAATAAACATATATGTGTCCATGCGTACTTGTCCGGCAACAGCGAGGCCGTCGGCGAGAAGAGAACAGGCCAACCAAACTTGCAAGCATATCTGGAATGCAGCCATGGGAATCGATCCCTGACGCGCTGCCATGGATGCGGATAGCGTTACGCAGAACGTCACCGCTATCACCCTCATCAGCAGTAAAAATCCTACAATATAAATAATTACATATATTATTTATTTACGGATATTATCTATGAATAGTGTAAAACTTACCGTTTTTCAAGAAACGGCCGAACTGTAGATCTTTGAGATTCGGGGGCAATACGTCCACGTGATGTAGTAATCTCGACAAGAGTATTATCGCAATCAAATATCTAAAGTGATAAACATATTCAACGAAACTGAAGGTGCTATCAAAATACAGAGAAGATAGATAAAAACTTACTGAGAGATAACATGAGAAATTGCAGCACCACTTACGCCGAGTTTGAATACGAATATCAATATCGGATCTAATATTATATTCATCGCATCGCCAGCCACTGTTTTTTTTTTTGTTTTTTTTTCAAAAATAAGTATAAATATTTCCACATTAAAGAAAAAACAAAATTCTCTGAGAGAGAATATTTGAATATATACCAGTGGCGTATAAAGGTGTTCTGGTATCCTTTAAACCGCGAAAAACACCTTGCATGGCCAAAGACAATAAAACGGCCGGAGCGCCTAGAGATCTCAATACCAAGTATCTACTCGCCGGAATCATCATTGCTTCATCCTATTCATAAAATAAAAATGAAAAAAATTACTACGAAAATAAAGGATAATAATAATAAAAGTAGAGAAGAAGATTACAGAGTGAACTCCCATGAAGTTAAGAATGGGTTTCGCAGCGAGTATGAGAAAAAGGGCTTGAAGTAGACCAAGCACGCCTCCAACTACTAATGCTGCCGAAACGGACGGTATGTGCTTCTTCACATGAACCTTCGCCGTACTCGTTTCATTTTCAAAATACGAACTCGATACTCCCTTCTTATCATCTGAAAGGGATGTACCGCTATGTGTAATTAGTTCGTCGAGGTCGTTATCTAAGGTGGAAAAAGGATCTTCTTGAGTTCCTAATTCGATCTCGAGATCGTCTTCGGTTGAAAGAACTTTATACGTAGCGTCTTCTTCGGCGACGAAAGATGTGGTGACGCTGACGAGAGGAAATATACAAATTCTTGAGACTTGGTTGAATACCGCGATTGCTACTCCTACTGCTGCTAGTTCCACCGCACCTATCATGATATTTTGAGGTATATTAGGGGTACAAATTAAATTTGGCGAAATAAAAAAGAAGGGAGATGTGAACTGAACTGACCTATCTGACCAATGAAGGCGGTGTCGACTAGAGATGCAATTGGATCTGCTGCAAGTGCTAATGCTGCTGGAAGTGCAATTTCCGCAATTTCTTTTCCCAGAGCATCCCATTTAAAGGTTAACCTACAAAAATACCAAAATTAATTGATGTATAATTGAAGAAAGAAAAAGTTAAAAACCATGTACTAAAATCAATCATGTTTTTTAGGGGACTGAATGAGCATCATGCATGAGTTTGTCATTCAGGAAGGTATTGATTGAGTATTAATTGTTCAAATTGTAAATTAATCCCAGAAAAAAGTAATGATATTTTTCCAATTTGGATTATCACTATCACACTCAAAATTCAATTCCAGCTCTGAATTGATTATGGTTCAACCAGAATACAAAAAATTCAACATCAAACAAAGACCTGAATTCGTCAAGGGAGGAAACACGAAATTACAGGGTCCGATTCAAAAATCCTAATCGTCAGTGGACAATTCTATAAACCCACAAAAAATAGTTCCTAAAATCAATAAAAATACCCCCAAGTCCAGAAGAAATTCAAGGACCAAACTAAAATTCCGAATTATTCAGAAGAACCCAATTAAAGAAAACTAAAGTGGAGTAGGTTTCGTTCAGTACCTTGCATCTTTGAAGAAAACGCGAAGGGGGTGATAAATGGTGTCTTGTTGAGACATGAAGACTGTGATAGTAGTCGGTTCGATCAAGCCAATCTCCAAAGGATTCGGAATCATGAGGAATTGAAGAGGAGAAGGAAGAGGAGATGCCTGCCTTAGTTATGCCTTCTGAAGCTGCACCGCATACACCCTGCTTCCCTCTTTGTTTCTTTTTTCGTATTATTTTTTATCATAACAACCTCAAAGGCTCAAAATATTCTAGTTCTTAATCAAAACAAAAAAAAGAATAAAGAAAGAGCATTTATGTTGTTTTGTTGGCAAATGCGTCCAAAAGTGAACAAAGATGGGCTCGGATAGGTGCTTCGGGTGAAGCACCTATTTGGTACATAGAGTTCCTTCATATCCTCAAATTTTGTTAGAATTTTTTTTCTTTGATTAATAATAATAATAATAATAATAATAATGTGTTTTGCTGTATGGTCTGGCTATTTGAAGAGGAGTATTATATATTATTACATTTGGCTGGAATTAATTTTCTTTGATTAATAATTATAATAATGTGTTTTGCTGTATAGTCTGACTATTTGAAGAGAAGTATAAATTATTGAAGTATATATAATCTGTATTCAAAATTTAAAATAATTATATTCATATTCATATGTGTGTTGTTATTAAAAAAATCTAATGTTATATTTAGACAGACATATTGATATTTAAATATGTACAATGATTATGTAAATAAGTATATTGATGTTTAAAAAGATAAAGTACATATTAAAAAATAATATTATTTAAATATATAGATTGTATAATTATACATCTAAAAAGTTATACGGACCACATACAGTTGATTTATTACACATCTAAAATGTATAATTTTTAAAAGTTATAAACCAAACATATATTTGTATTTTTTTTAAAAATTATTGTAGTTGAAGAAAATCTATAACAAAATAATATAAAAATAAATCATTTCCTTTGATGCATTACACCACTGTTTCGGACGTTTAATAAAATGTGACGCATCATCTCTTTCATTTTTAATATGGTACAAGATATTTGTACTAAACAAAAAATATACTATTAAACAAAGATTTTATCTTGGGGTTCAAAGGATTAGATTTGCTAAATTTGCCATCAAATAGTTTGTGCGAGTATAGTACCATATTAAAAAAACTCAAGAGCTCATTTGACATGTCAAGTACAGTGCTGCCCAAATGCTTACTACGATAAAACAGTCGAGTCCAACAAGATAGTCCTTGATTAAACAAATTTAAAACGACAAATAAAAGTTCGAACTTCTAAGTTGTGCATTCGAATTCAATCTACCCCTTGAACCAAGGATTCCTGTACGACGAGTTGTCACGGAGAGACGCGCCGTGCGGCTTATAGTCCATCGTGTAGCTATTCGGCAGCTTCAATTGTCTCTTTATCGAATCTTTCAACGCCATCACTCCCTTTTCAATTTCAAATCATCATCAAATTTGAGTATTCGAATTCAGTGAATAAATAGAAAAAAAAAGAACGAAAGAGGAACCTGGTGGTCAGAAGAATCGCGGTTCCAAATACTGAGAATATCCTCGTTCGGGCGAATCGTGAGCACGATACCACACACGTCGTCCCCAAATTCAAATTGGTCCCCCACCAAAGCTAGTATCTATAAATTAAAACAAATTTAACAAATACAATTGTTTTAGTTACTGAAAAACAAAAAAGAAAAATACCAAGTCTTCCCAGAAGCGGCCTGAAATGACTTTCTTAAAACGCATGCTCCATTTACCTCCGTTACGATTTGCATGATCCTATGTATATATGGAAAGGGTTTAAAGTTTACGCATGAAAATATCCCAAAGTTTTAACCATAAGAAAATACAGAAAAAAAAAATAGCGAAAAGGAGGCGCACCTCCCAAAGAGGGCGAATTCCATCTTTGAAAAGAATAAGATCCATCGGAGGCTGCAACGTAGAAGGCCGCGCCAGGTGGCAATAGCAGAACCAAAAACCTTCGACCTGTTCAATTATTCGGTTAACTACACAATTAGTAAATTATTGACATATAGTTGGTTTCAAATAAGGATTAATTAATTGAGGTATAGGATAAACTGGAGGCTCTAAAAAACAGGTTTATTTTTTTTTATGCTTTTTTTATTTTGCATATATATGACTGTACAAATTAATAAATGTTTTCGAAACATACCGTGCTAAACTCGACTAATTTCTTGATATTATCTTCGTATGATACTCCAGGTGTACGAAACGAGTACCAGAAGACAAGCTTCCTCTGCAGCAACAAAAATAAAAATAAGATATGAATTTAAACAAAATGCAGGTGCATTTTTTTGCATACATCCCAAGAAAACAAGATAGTAACAGGAACCAACTCATAGTTCAGCCAAAAATAAACGACTATTCAATTACTAAATCCAGAAAATTCTGATTTTAGTGAAGATCATAACTTTTTTTTCCAACATAACATACACAAAGACTCCAACTTTAACCCTTTGGTGTAAATTAAACTCATTTCACAGTGAATCGGAGCTCCAATTTGCGTTTTTTTCTTAGTTCGACCTTCGCCAGACAAAGTCTTACACGGATCAGAGAAAGATCAAAGAGGATACCTTGAGGGGATGGAGACCAGCTTTGAGCTCGAGAGAGTAACGCTCTGATTCTTTATCCTCGAGATCGACCTCCGTACCGGCACCGGGGGTGGATGTGCGGCCGCTGTCCAGTTCCGTCGTCTTCTCCATTTTTGCTTCTCGTTCCGACCGATTTAGTCCCTCGTTAGTTAGGGATAAATAAGTCGGTATTTATTAGCAAAGAGGGTTGGGTTTGGATGTTTAACGGGCTTCTTTATTCCGGCCCGACCCATTTAATCTCGACGCTGTTATTATTAATCGTGAGTCTCTGACCAACTAACTATTATCTTGTCTTAAAAATGTTGAAAGTTGAATGAACAAGAATATTATTATTAGTAGTGTATATATTATATAGATAGATACCTCGTTATTTACATGTTAAATATCAATAATATATATATATATATATATATATATATATATATATATATATATATATATATATATATATATATATATATATCTGAAGTTCTATCACACTTTTTTTGTTGTTGCTTATGATACATCATTTTTTAAGGATATTTTGATTAATTATCAATTAATGAGTATTTATGTAAATTTTCAAGTATATGTATCAATAAATGATAGGCTAAAAAGGAAAACTTAAAATAAAAGTATGAGCATCAACCCATTTGGTGCTCTTAAAAGCACCATAGCCCATCTATATATATATATATATTGTGAAAAACAAATCTCACAATATTGTTATATGAATGAAAAAAATATATTATGCTTCTATATCTCATCCCAACATCCTTGATGAAATGGACTTGGAAGGATGATTGGATTGATTAATATTTTAATTAAGGGTTAATTGATATGTTTAATGGACATGTCAATTCACTATAATATGTTAATAATAGTACATGTTAATTGACATGTCAGTTAAATTAAACGATTAATTAACATGTTAATTCATTCAACTAAGAGTATTGATAAATGATCAATTAACCCGTTAAATTGATATGTTGCGCGGATACTTCAAAAATCAAGCCGTATCGTATCGGATACCGTATCGAATACCGATACTCGTCGGATACTCTTCCGATACGTATCGGATATTTCACATGACGTATCCGAATATTTTATTATAAAATAATAGCAGATACTTCTCAGATACTTCCTGATACTTATCGGATACTTCTAACGTATAAATAAATCTACTTCAAAATAAAAATAAAAATTTGAAATTGAAATAAATGACTTAATACATAAAAATAAATAACTAAATATAATAAATATTTACTTAATATGAAATTATTTTTGTGAAGACGTCTTTTATTATATTTTATGTAAAATATATAATATATAAATATAAAATATGTAAATTACAATTAATAAAATAATAACATATTATATATTATAGATGTATCGTATCTAATATATTTTTCTTAATTACCGTATCGCCGTATCCGTATCGTGTCGGATACGATATCCGTATCCATATTCGTGCAACATATTATAAATTGGGAGATATTGATTTGGGGCTCAAATGTACAATTTTATTGCCGTGTCATCATAAGGACATATATTGTGCCCTGGATGTCAATACAACATCCTTTCTATTTTAATTTCAACTAGGAGACTACTCGCGTTTCGCGGCGATTTTGTTTTATTTGTTTTACCAACACATAATATATAGTTATGATTTTTCGGAAGTAAATATAAGACTTTATGAAAATAAATATAATATATGTCAAAATTATTACACTATTTTTTAATATGACACATTGCGAAATATTTATTTAGTACTTTACTGCAACACATACAAAAAAGAATAAATGTCACTATAAAATAATAAAACAACATGCATGGACATAAACAAAAATCAAAACCATATGATATTTTAAATTTTCATATCTAAAATTAAGAATAATAACATTGTAAAAGTTTTACAAAATTATTTGTGTCTGATAAATTTAATGTTTCACGTTTTTTATTAAAAAATATTATATAAGTTAAAGAAATTATTTGTGTTTAGTAAATAAATATCTTTCATTATTTTATTTTTTAAAGAATCACATGAAACTGTTTTAAGTAAAAATACAAATATAACATAATTGTTTTAAAAATAATAGTAATAATTAGGATGTGCAATTTATTTCAATTATATTTTTTAAAATAATAATAATTAGGATTACAAATCATTAATGTAATCATATTTATTTTTATATCTTTTTTTACATAATTGTTTTCAAAATTTTAAGTTAGAGAAAAATATTGAATATATGATAATAACATACTTTAGTAGTATGTGCAAATTTTTTTCAATTATATTTTTAAAAATAATAATAATTAGGCTTACAAGTCATTAATGTAATTATATTTATTTTTATATCTTTTTTACATAATTGTTTTCACAATTTTAAGTTAGAGAAAAATATTAAATATATGATAATATGGATCTCAAAATAAAGATAAAATTCAAGCCAATATATTTCTTAATTTTTTTAAATTATATTATGAAAATACTAACAATATTTGATGTATGTTTTATGATATTATATATTAATTTATTAATTTTAGATATTTAAACTCTTCACATTCTATTTATATTCACAATTGATCATGTAACAATTGTGAAAAAATTCAAAATCAAATACAACTTGTCCAACATTAACCTAACAAATAATATTTTGATATGTCATCAGTGTAAGGTGATGTGGCCTTCTAAAATTGTTTAAAACTACGTGTAAAATAAGGGACACATAAATATCTACAAATAAAACATAATCACACAAAATCAAATGGTTGAAATAATTGTGATGATGTGGCATGAGTTGTGATGAGGTGGAATGAGGAGATTGCATAAAGATGGGTGAAAAATAAGGAGATTGGTAAATTAACATGATAATTAATACGCCTACTTTTAAAGGTCATTTACTATGTCTTTAGAATGCAATTTTTTAATGCATGATTAGTCAACAATTTAATATATAAATAAATACTAGTATAACACTCGCGCTACGCTGCGAGAATTTCAATTACAATTTTTAAATTATATATACTTATGAGATATAATATAATTAAAAGAAACTTAAGCAGGCAAAATAACATCAAATTTTCTAAATCTGAATTTAGTTCTTTCTTCTACCTGGTAACTATAAACAACTAGTTACTTAAATATCATAACAGAAAAGAATGGTTACAAATCTTTCAAGGAATTTTGTCGAAAGAGTAGATGTATACTCCTTGAATATCATCAAACATGAACATGAAAAGAATTGTTAAGAAATTCTTTTATTAAAATCTCATCCATTGAACCATACAAATATACAAGCAGATCACTTAAAATTTTAAAATTTATTACAATCAAATTTTCAAAAAACTAAAACATGCAAAACATTTATTTCAAAAAAGCAAATTTTAATTTCAGTAAAAATCATGTTTCTCTTTTAGATAATTAATATTCCACTTCATCTCCTATTAAACAAATATATACACGATGTACTAAATAAATCGTAAATAAAATTCTCTAGATCCATTCATAATCGAAAATGGCCAGGAAAAGAGTATAATCAATGTGAGCTTCTCGAGTACTCATCGAGCTAAGAGAAAAAAAAAATAGAAAATTCAGAAGCCACAATATTATTGATCCTAAATATTATTAAAGAAGTCCACAACTAAAGTAAAGTAAACTAAATATTATTAAAGAAGTCTACAACTTTGGGTAGTTCTATGATAGACTAATTTTCTTATCATGCACCCATTTTTAAAAAAAAAAATTCCAATATTTGTTGAATAATGATTTTTTTTTAAGATTATAGTGTATATTTATCATTTAATGCTATTCAAAACATAAATTTTGTATAATTAATTAGTAAATAGCTAAAATTCTTAAAGTAATTTTTTGAAAAAGGGTCCATAATAAGAAAATGAATTTGTTTTCATTTTTTTTCAATAAGTGCCTATTGATATAACATAAATTTGTTTTCATTTTTTATAAATTTTTAGAAGGTTCTAACCTCCTCCTTCAAAAAAAAATTATTATTTTAATTGAATTTAAAACCATTGTTTGATTTTTGTGCGTATAATTTTTAAAAAACGTCATTGAAACTTTATAAGTTGATTCTCTTTATAAATTATATATAATATTTTTACTGAATAAAAACCTAGTCATATGAATAAAAGATCTTAATTGAACTTCAATTTAATTATCATCTTTACGAAATTGGTTTTGCAATCAATAATTCAGTCAATTGAAAAAAATCGATATTACTAAATCACAAAATTAGACATGAATAATTGATTTTCTCCAATTTCTTACGTGAATAATATGCCAATTTATTATGGCAGCTTTTATTTTCTATGTTTTTGCATGATTAAAACTTAGGCATCCTATTAAAAGTCCACCATTTTCTGATTCTTCAAGTATGTCCAGATTACCCTTGAAACTAATTTAGAGACTTTTGAACCAAACACAATTGCCCCCCCGGATCGGGCCCCGCGTTGGCCTGATCCTCCCCCCCCCGGATCGCGGGGCCCGACCCCCTCCCCCCGGGCCGGGCCCGCGTGGGCCCGACCCCCTCCTCCCGGGCCGGGCCCGCGTGGGCCCGACCCCCTCCCCCCGGGCCGGGCCCCGCGTGGGCCCGACCCCTCCCCCCCGGGCCGGCCCGGTGTGGGCCCGACCCCCTCCCCCCGGGCCGGGCCCGCGTGGGCCCGACCCCCTCCCCCCTGGCCGGGCCCCGTGTGGGCCCGACCCCTCCCCTCGGGCCGGGCCCCGCGTGGGCCCGACCCCCCCCCCCCCGGGCCGGGCCCGCGTGGGCCCGACCCCCTCCCCCCGGGCCGGGCCCTGCGTGGGCCCGACCGCCTCCCCCCGGGCCGGGCCCTGCGTGGGCCCGACCGCCTCCCCCCGGGCCGGGCCCCGCATGGGCCCGACCGCCTCCCCCGGGTCGGGCCCCGCGTGGGCCCAACCCCTCCCCCGGGCCGGGCCCTGTGTGGGCCCAACCCCCCCCCCCCCCCCCCCCCCCCCCCCCACACACACACACACACACAATTTACATCCTACATCAGAGACACACACACACACACTCACACACACACACACACACACAATTTACATCCTACATCAGAGACACACGCACATCACACCACACAACACATACATCACAGACACACATAACACACACCCATTATACAGACTCCAATTTTACATACATCAATCACACAATAAATTCATAACACACACACACACACACACACACACATACACACGAGGGACAAATTCTGCCTAAGATTCTTCTCCTTGCCAGTAAGTTTTCATACTGTTATTGGGAATGGTCGTCATGGTTACTGATAAATAAAAAAATAATCAAATTAATTCAAAAAAGGAATATTCAAATTTCTTGGAAGGAAAATATTTTCAAATTGGGTACCTTGGTGGCCAGATTTGTTGATACAGAGACAAATCTCCATATAAGTTGCAGCTTGTCCGATATAGAGAAAAATGTACACATAAGTCGCAGCTTGTCGGATGGGGCCTCACCCTCACTTGCAATTGAGCTCCTTGCGGCGTGATTTCAGCCGAGCTCTGATTGGATGGGGCCTCACTTGCAATACATACAGTACTGTATGTGTCTCGTCTTGTTCTTCTTTTGCTAAATAAGCAAAGATGATAAAATTGATTAAATTAATCGATTTCAAATCTGGCCAGCAAATAAAAGGCTAACTAATTCAGAAATTAGAATACAATAAGAACTTCGAAATTCTTTAGAAAACAATAAGAATTAGGAAAGATAAAAAAAATAATTTCATACGTTACCGATTAATTAGAATACAATAAGAACTTCGAAATTCTTTAGAAAACAATAAGAATTAGGAAAGATAAAAAAAATAATTTCATACGTTACCGATTAATTAGACCACATCATCAAAATTAATTATTTATGGGATCAATTAAGTTCAAAAACTTAAAATTTCGGCTAAAGAAGAATTACGAAATTAAAATTGCTGATTCGAAAAACTTAGAATCCAAATAAATTCCTAACTCAAAAAAAATATTCAAATTAATTAGAATACGATATCAAAATAATAGCTGTCAAGAATTGGAAAAGTGAAGAAGAAAAAATCAAAAACTGTCGAAGGAATAGCTAATATGCATCGATTTCAAAAATATAATGAAAACTTTTCTTTTAGAATTATGCAATGAAACTGAAAAGGAACGAATTGTAATTGTTACCCAAATCTTTAAGAAGAGTCGTGAGACGAAATCCTCGCAAAATCGTTGGTTCTACGTATCCTCCATTCTCTATCGCCATGAACCACATGTTCCTTCGTATCTGGAGTAGAAAGAGAAAAAGAGTGTCGCTTCTTAGAAAGAGAGGGGGAGGGAGAAAGAACGAGAGGGGGAGGGAGAAAGAACGAGAGAGGGGGAGGGAGAAAGAACGAGAGAGACAGAGTAGTCTGGGGGGAGAGAGAAGGAAACAGAGGTATTTCGTGCTTGAGGGAGAATATATAGAGAAGGGGGAATATGACCGTTGGAGCGGTAATCTGTGCGTATCTCCAACGTCTCTCTTCTGAATATGACCCGTTGGATGAGAAGCTTCTAGATCTTACCGTTGGAGCAAATATCAAATATCTTCTTACCGTTGGAGAAGGAAACAGAGGTATATTTGAAAATAGATGAGTTTGCTCGTTGTTTTTCTGAGTTGCGTAATTATATATCCTTGGAGAAGAAGGTTATTTAATTTATATTTTTAACTGCAAAAACCTCCCTCGCATTACCAAAATTTACAAAAATGCCCTCCATGACATTGAAATTCTATTTTAGAAAAAAAACTATTTAATTTATATCCTGGATCGAAGCACATCATTAACTGTGTTTTTCGACAGATTCGATCAGGAAACTGCCGCAGTTGTGCTCGTCAACCTTTTTATTTAAAAAAGGGGAATTAATTAATTTAATGACAGCATGAATTTGACGCGATAAGCTGAATAGACAGATCGTTAACAAGGTACGTTCAAAATTACCAAAATGCCCCTAAGGGAAAATATGTATGATCTGATATTTTGATAGGTGGTGTCGTGGTGGAATTACTGGTACCAAATTACGACAGTCGGCAATGTTCTTAGGTATTGATATGTACTATTTTGGAATTAAGTTATCACCAAGGACTTAAATGCATAATTGCAAAATTTCCATTTTAACAAACTTGATTAATTTTTATTTTCAGGATGCCAACCTAAATGCATAATCAATTGATTTTGTTATGAATTTGACAGTAAGAATAACAACTCGAGTGAATTCGAGTTAATTGTTTGCATATGAGGGATATTTTGTGTATTTTTTTTCTTTTTCCATTTGATGTACTTATACCAAATTTTATGAGTTTTGTGGACTATTATGTAATATTTTGTAATTTAGAACAACCTATAGTTAATGTTCTTGAATTAAATGTGATTGATATTCACATGATAAAATATACATAATGAAAACGCCAAATATTAATTATTTTATCAATTCACGGTTACACGAATTCAAATTACACCAACTCATCATTACATCAATCTATCACTACACAATTCATCGATACGACCATTTCTATATAACTTCTAATATTTCATCAAATCACCTAAATAATACCCTTGATAATGGACAAGGAAACTTGCGACCAACAAAAAACAAAGGGTCTTTCTGCAATTTTTTTACAATGCAGGGACTTTTGTGCAAAAACCACATAGACTTGAAGCATGAAGTAGCGAGTTGTACCGTCCGAAGATTTCAATATGCCATCACCCATTTCTGCATAAAGAATCTAAAATCAGTCCTAAGAATTGTACTAACATACATAAATGAGAAAAGTCTAAATCATGATATAATAGATTTAGTGTAATTCTTAAAATAGTAATTATTCTAATGATAATAAACCTCGCTAGAGAGTAATTGAATGATGTCACCCAAGTCTCGATCTTTTCAGTTCGGGTCGACAACGAATTCCTTTCCCTGAAAATTAATTATATCCAAAGAAGAAAAAAAAACCGAATTAATAAATTAACAACGGTAATTACATATGAAAAGCAAGAAGACTAGAGAATCTTTTGCGAATCACTTATCATTGATTAAATCTCCTAGTGTAAAACTTATGGTAATTTCATCCAAAATATATTGTAGTCCAAATTAAGCCCTAATTTGATAAGAAGAACATACTCTCTAAAATTGAACTTGAACAGTTCTCAATAGAATTTAAATTACGACTATATCAGTTCTCAACGGGAAAATTTGAGGGAAGATCATAACTTTATTTTTGCAAATTAACTTACACAGAAGACTAAAAAATCCAACATTTGGTGAAAATTAACGTCATTACACAGTAAAATCAGAGCTCCATTTCGCATTTTTTTCTTCTCCTTAGATCAATTATTCAGCAACCAGATTCTTTCACAGATCAGAGAAAGAGGAGTAAAAACAAAATACAAAAGAAGCAAAGAGGAAACCTTGAGGGGATGGAGACCAGCCTTGAGCTCGAGAGTGTAACGCTCTGATTCTTTATTATCGTGGTCGACGACCTCCATACCGGTACCGGCGGTAGATGGGCGGCCGCTCTCCAGTACCGTCGTCTTCTCCATTTCTCGCCTTTTTTCCGTCCAATTTACCTCGGTCGTCGTTCTCGTTAGGATAAATAAATGAGTATTTATTAATTTATTTGCAAGAGGGTCGGTTTGTATGTTTAACGGGCTTTTTATTCAGGCCCGGCCCATTTGATCTCAATATTATTCAGGCCTTTTGTGCATTTCCGATCATTATTTAATAATATTAATTGTTGATCATGCCTTTTGTGCATTTCCGATCATTATTTAATAATATTAATTGTTGATCATGCCTTTTGTGCATTTCCGATCATTATTTAATAATATTAATTGTTGATCATGCCTTTTGTGCATTTCCGATCATGTATTAATAATGTACAAACGAGAGAGAGATGAGAATATCATGACTTTTGTAAGAAGGCCAAAATTATTTCAAGTCTATATATATAGAATATATATAGCGCCTTACTTATTATATGCATTACTTTTACTTTATATGATAAATACATAAATTAATTCGCTAAATATTTGAAATCACTATTGTTTTGTTATTATTACGATGAATGATCATAAGATATTGGAGATAATTGAAAAAAAGATCATATTAGTTAATAAAATATTACTAATATAGCAAATTGAGAAAAAGTTACGGACCTTGTGTGGAATTTTTATTCATGGACAAGGACCGGCAATCCCGTTAAAATTTCTACGAGGACTTGTATCACTAAGGGGCCGTTTGGTTCGTGCTTTGGAGAATGCATTGGCATTAAGTATGTCAAGGAATCTCATGCCAAGGCATATTATTCCATGGCATCCTCTAATACCTTGTTTGGTTGGTACGTTTATTTATTCCATGGCATACTCTAAAAATGTAAAAAAGAGTTTATTTATAGAAACCTTGAAATATTTATTTTTGGAAATTAAAATAAAATGTATTCCCTCCTCATGGGAATGGAGAAAATCCACCAATTTTGGTGGTAATCATATTCCCATCAACTATTCCCTAGGGAATGGAGTATGCCATTACTTTATTACCGAGCGTGTAAACCAAACGTGGGAATGAAATCCATAAGAGAGTATTCCAAGGCATTCTAAATCCAAATCTCCAACCAAACGCCCCCTAAGGGTTGTTCGGACGGTGGAATTTTTGACTGAAATTGGAAAACATTTTTCGCAAACTTAGCTTCCTTGTTTGTCAGCCATTCCATAATGAAATTATGATTTGCTGGAATTATATTTAACCGTTCAAACCCACAAATTTCAACTTCAAAAAAACTTGAAAACTTAAACTTAACACCTCAATTAATATGGTTCCTCTTGTTGATGAATGAAATGTGTAATGTCTTGAGTAGAAATTTATTGTTGGTTATAGTTAGTGCAAGACTTATGTAACATGACTAACAAATAATAATAATAATAATAATAATAATAATAATAATAATAATAATAATAACAACAACAATAATAATAATATTATTGTTACATTGGAATAATATGTTATACGTATAATAACATATATATTATTATATTGTATACTAAATTTTATTATTATATTGTAATAATATCAACGTAATAGTTATATCACATAATAATTATATTTTTATATTATTATTATTATTTTAATAATTACATTATAATTATACTATAATAACTATGTTATAATATTATTTTATTATTAAAATATAATTATTATATAGTATTACAATAATATATAATATTATATTAATGATTGGGATATAATAATTAAAATATAATTTTTTTTATGATAATACAATTATAGAGATATAATATTATTTTAAGACTTAATTATGTAACATGACTAACAAATAATAATAATAATAATAATAACAACAACAATAATAATAATAATAATAATATGTTGTATGTCGAATAACATAAATATTATTATATTATATACTAAATTTTATTATTATATTGTAATAATATCAACGTAATAGTTATATTATATAATAATTATATTTTTATATTTTTATTATTATTTTAATAATTGCATTATAATTATACTAGTATAAATATGTTATAATAATATTTTATTATTAAAATATAATTATTATATAGTATTACAATAATATATAATATTATATTAATTATAGGGATATAATAATTAAAACATAATTTTTTTATGATAATACAATTACCATATGATTGCTAATATTGTAGTAATTATACTATACTAATAATATAATTATATTAATTATAATATATAATAATTATATATAAAATATAGTATTATAATAATATAAAAGTACAATCAATATTTTATATCATTACTATTATATACTATATTCGTACATTGTATTTTATTATAAGCAATACCATTATTATAATTTGTATTGCAATAATGATATAATAATTATATTCTAACAACAAAATAATTAAATTATATTATTAAATTCATAACGTAATACTATAATAATATTATTACATGGATAGAATAATATATTATTATATTTATATCAATTTTAATGAAATATTATGTCTACATTTCTAATGACAAATTTCAAAATTTTGTATACAACCAAACAAAAAATTATATTTTTCAACATCTTATAATTTGGACATCCAAACAAACTGTGAAATTACTAATTCCATAACTTTTTACTTCTCCACCTTATAATCCGATTCTACTCCTCTAATTCCACCTGCCAAACAGCGCCTAAGAAAATTCAATATAAGATTCAGTTTGTACGGAATTATAAAATGAAATATAATTGTAATAATATTATTACATAGATAAAATAATATATTATTATATTTGTATCAATTTTAATGAAATATTATTTCTACATTTCTAATAACAAATTCCAAAATTTTATAAACAACCAAATAAAAAATTATAATTTCCAGTACCCTATAAATTGAACATCCAAACAAACGGTGCAATTACTGACTTCAAAACTTTTTACTTCTCCACCTTATAATCTTATTCCACTCCTCTAATTACACCTACCAAACGACCCCTAAGAAAATTCAAAATAAGATTATGTTTGTACGGAATTATAAAATGAACGATGATTTTCCTTGGAGTAATATGTGATGATGCAATAAAAATAATAATATTTATAAAAAAAAATGTATGTGATATGATTGTAATTGGAAATTATTGATTTGGGGCTCACATGAACAATGATGCGGTGTCCTGAAATTTATTACAAAGAGCCCTATATGTCAACACAACACTCTATATTTTAATTAACATGGTAATGAATACACCTACTTTTAAAAATCATTTACTGCGTTATTTAGTTTAAATACAATTCCTAGGAGCATGATTAGTTAACAATTTAATTAACATCTAATTAATATACATGATATAGTTAATTTTAAAAAATTGTCGGTTGATACATGTTTAACATGCATATTAATAAACATGTCAATTACGCGTTACATGTTAAATATGTTAATATTTTACGTCAATGTCATGTTAGTTTTTTTTTGGTGATATTCGAAAGGGAAAGCCATATATTTTATTCTCGAAATAATATTTCGGGTATAGATCAAATGGCCTCATTGACATTGGTCATTGGTTTACACGAATATCCTCGCAAACCCTTTCAAATATCGTGGATACCCCTATAAACCCTTCAACTATCGTGGTTATCTCTATAAAATCATTAGAATATCACATATATCCCTATCATCTCATTAAAAATCACCAATATTCTTCTTTAGTAATATATCAATTACTTAATTTTTAAGATTATATTTTTGTCATTATGAATAACTTTTGCTCTTAAGTAATATTTAAAATCATACAAACAAACAAACAAATCAAATATCATAAAATATATCCCATGATTTTCTCCAAAGCTCATTTCAAGTAGCAATTAGATTTATACAGGAGTTAAATAATAAAAATATTTTCGACGAAAAAATTAATAAATTTTAAACTAAAAGTTCAATTTAGGAGTATCCGTGATATTTGAAAGATTGTATAGCGAGTATTTATAAAATTTTCTGTTTTTGAGGGATACACATGAAATTATGATATTTTGCAGGGACGCGCATGAAATTATGCTCTTAAAAAAAAACTTGATTTCCTTTCTGTTAAAATTTCTGAAAAGAAGTGGGCCTTTATGAAATTATAAATCATCCAGGCGCTTTTTCTCGCAGGGGCTATTCTGTAAATTTACAAAAAGAAAAGTGAAGAAACCAAAATACTCTCCAGCTTGATCGTGGTTGTGTCGTGGTGGCTTACTTCCCCTTCGACTGTAAAGAAATTCACCGAAAGAACCCGAAGAAATTCCAGTGAACTGCCAATCGAACTCTACCAATGAACGAAGCAGGATCCCCGGAGGGTCCCGGCGGAGCTCCGGCGCCAGACCCAGCGGCTCTGGCCCGATGGGTCACTGCATTTTGCATAATCCGATTCGACTTGGAGCGGGGGCAGGTTGTTGAGAAATCTTATCCGGATCCACCTCCTCTTCCGCCTGATAAGCTCCGGATCGCCTCCTTCTCCTCCTTTCCAGATTCCATGTCTCACCATTTGCCTCACAATAGATCCAGTTTACACGATTCCCTCTTCTCCTTTCGACTGCCCATTTCTAATTCGAGCAATTCCACTTCAAATTTGACAAACCCAAGTTCCAATTCCAGTTCAGGTTTGAATTTTCTGTATGGCTTTGTGTTTAATCGACAGAGACAGGACCCCAGGCTACCACGCGGTGGCGAGCAAAAATCAGTGGTGATCCTCACTCATCTCCCATTCTTGACACTATTCAGACTCTTACTCCAGATACTCGGACCTCTCTGCTTCGACATTGGTCACACCGCTCTGTCTCTCGTCGCTTCACACGTCGCCGCATGGCCGGACCCGGTCTACGGCGCACCCATGGAGTTGCCAATTGGGAATGCATCGCTAAAGGTCCATCTACCTCCATCCCCAGATAATCCTCCTCCAGTGACTCAATCGAACTTATCAATCCCCCATGGCTTATTTCACAGCGCAGATCTATTCTCCTCTTTTCGAGGCGTAATTCTCCATTTATGGAATCTATGGGAGCTCGTCTTAATCGGGTCTCCAATTCTTGTAATCGCACCAACACCATCGCAATGCTCCGAAGCTATTAATTCTCTTGTAAGTATAATTGCCCCAATTCCATGTAATATAGATTTTCGACCTTATTTCACTATCCACGATCCTGATTTTGCATCGTTAAATTCTCTTCCTAGTTCTTCTTCTTTTCCCCCTAAATTGCTAGGGGTCACCAACTTGTTTTTTCTCAAAGCACTCAAAAATATCCCCACAATAGTCTCCATTGG
Source organism: Luzula sylvatica (assembly GCA_946800325.1). NCBI lineage: Eukaryota > Viridiplantae > Streptophyta > Magnoliopsida > Poales > Juncaceae > Luzula > Luzula sylvatica. Next base: position 26,338,965 of record OX326958.1, on the reverse strand, counting down.
AACCCAGAACCCGAACTCAACACGGGTTCTCCCCGCAAACGGGGTTAATAAACCCGACCCGTTAACCCAATTCTCTCCTTCGAAATTCTTCAACAACATTAAAATGAAAAGAGCAGGACCTCTTTCGCTAATGACAGAGCACAAAGAAGCTGTTTGGTCCACGTATAACGGGTGCACGAAACCCGATACGGGTGTACTGAACCGATTAGTGGATGCGGGTTTGTCTTCGCGGGTCGAAGAATCCATGGCCGTGGTTAACAACGACATTTTGAGGAGGCACTTTTTGGAGCTTACTATTAATTTTCTCGCACCGTTCGGGCCGTATTTCAGAACGGGTACGCCTTCGGAGGGTTTGTCTCCCTATGTGGACCCACCACCCGTTAGCCCGTTCAGGTCGCAAGAGTTTCTAGAAGGTTTGAAGGCTAGAGGACCCGGAAAGTTCTTGGCGAAACGAATGAGGTCTAATTGGTTGGATTTGTACAGGTTGGTTATCGTCATTTTATTTATTCATTAAAAAATCATTAAAATTTTCATTTTTAATCAATGTTTAGGAGATTTTTGGAAGGAAATAATTTCATGCCATGGTTTATAAAAAGAAGAGAAAATGCAGAGAGAGAACAAGAGAGATTATGGAAGCAAGCAAGGATGAACGTAGACATAATCAAATTAATATCGAAAATGTCCGAATTAGAAAAGGTTGATTTGTTTAATGCCGTTGAGAGATTTCTCCTTAAAGAGATCGAGGTATGTTATCTTTACAGAAACACCCCTATTTTTCTGAATATTTTATACAAAGTCATTTAATTATTATTTCATTTTCTTATCCAGCTTAAAAGTTCTGACGAGAGCGGTACGAAGGAATCAATAGCAATGTGCGAAAAAATAAAACGAGATTTACGATCGGTATTTGATGTACTGCCGAAAGACATGCAAGAATTATTACTTTCAAATCCAAAACGAGCATCTCATTTGTCTTTTGTGTCTTCGTAGCATTTTTTTTAGAGTAGATTTGATTGATTCATAATGCGTGATTTGTTATTTCTTTGATTCGATTTTTTTTTTAAATTCTGGCTTTGTTTTTCACACAAAATTGTACAATACTTTGTTTTTTCCATTTGGAATTGCAAAATCCCGATTCCCAGGAATTAAGAAATTCCGTTCAAGGGAATTACTATAAAGCACTCTACTTTTGCGAGCTTGTTCATAAAGGTATATAATTTCTGATTTCTACAGTTTTAAATCGACAAAAAAATTGACACATAAAAAATGAAATTGGAAAGTATTATTATTCAATATTCAGATGCATTTTTGCATAATATGAGAAAAATATGAGAAAATACAGACATAAATTATGTTCTTATATCTAACTTTACAGATAACAAATTAAACAAACCAACACTTTGAGAAAATAAGTAAAGCATCTCAAAAATTGGATTTTTGTAATACTTGTTTCTTAAATTTGATTGTTTAAAATTATCCAATTTAGATTATGTCCAAAATTTGCTTCAGTGCAAGTTTCATGTTTCTCGATTATTCGTAAACTATTTATATATTTGGATTATTTGGCGCGAGTGTTTTATTCTCCAAAACATGCTTTCAAGCCAATAATTGAAGCAATTTCACCAAGTTTGAGTCATTTTAATTATTTGAAAACTGTGTGTACTATTTGGACGTAATACATGTTTTGATTCTTTTGCCAGTTAAGCTAATAATTTAGTCCACCGAATTTGAGTTGTATCGCACTTGAACTTAAACTGCCCTCAATTTCATCCACAAAATTGAAAAATAAATTGCAATTGAGTATTACTAATTTCTATATTCTCAAGTTAATCATGGTCTCAATTACCTAATCAATATAATCGAATCAACCACTTATTCCTTCTAATCCACATTGTGGTAGGTACAAACAGTTAAAATATCAATCAACACAAATGTTCGTTGTAATCAAATTCAAGACGAAATTTCATATTTCAACTTCAAAGGAATGGTGTTCATACGTCCTATTGTCTCTATCTAAATTTCAAAATCATATTAAAGAACAAGAAATCGTGAACCAATCGATGGCGCGACAAGTTTTTTGTTAACCTTTTTTTTCTTTGAACTTCAGTAAAAAAAACTTGCTAGAAAATTCTTTAAGAGAATTAAAGTATCCCTGATTGGAGGTCTTTGAAGGGCATTTACGATAAACATGGAAATCAATAATATTCAAAATGTCTATTTGTCTACAATTAGAATTTTCTTTTTTATTTCCCTCAACCTACTTAGTTTGGTTCACATAATAAAAAAAATCTAACTAATTAGAAAAAATTACTCAAAATACATTTACAAAATATTGTAGAATTATCCTGAAAGAAAACTATTTTATTCAGTTATAAAACTAAAATATATTTCAGGCAAGTATATGATATTTTTTAAGTTTTTTTATACATATATATTCTTACATGCATATTATGTTCTTATATGTTTTTATATGCTATCTTTTCTTGGTGTAGTATCTAATAAGAATATTATCGATCAAAAAAATTCCACCAACCAAACAACTTGGAACTCCATTCTAATTGTTAGTCTCAAACCATGAGATAAAATTTATTGCTTCACTTTATTTTTGGTGATTCTGATTCTTGTTTGAAGTGACCCTTGATTTGTATGTTTAAATTAGGAGATAAATAGTTCTTTGTGTTACTTGATTTATGTGATACTATTAATGAAGGGGGTGACGAGGACCAGCCAACCACTGGTTAGCTGCCACGTGGAATATGTTGGTATCAGTAAACTCTTGATCGAAGTATGTCACGTGTATATTATTAATTCTCGTATGGTGAACAATCAATGTTAATTAGCTAATTCATCCCATAAAAAAGAAGGACATATTGGGTACACCAGATTAAATTTAATAATTGTCAACAAAAGATATTAGTCCAACTGTACATTGACAATCGATAGATAACTAGCTTACACTCAACACAAGACAACCACACTTAAAAAGAGATATACATAAAAAAATAATTTTACACGACATGTTGTCACAATATGATTGATAACAAAATAATGAGGTGTAAAATGTAGATTGAATTAAATGAAACAAATTTTATAGTGTGAATCAGTGTTTAAAATTGCGGCGATATTGCGGCCTGGGATTTAGAATCGCAATTTCGCAATAAAATAATGCGGCAAATAATGTTTTTGTGATATTGCGGAAATTACGACGAGATTGCCGCGAGATATCGATAATATTGCGGATATATCGGATAATATTGCGGATCCATTAACAAAAAAATGCCCAAATTCATTAACAAAGAAATATCAAATCCATTAAACATTAAAATACTCAAATGCATTAATAACTAAACCCATTAAACATGAAGCCACTTAGATATCCGATCCATTAATAATCAAATGCAAAATCCATTAAACAAATTAAACAAATTAAGTAAAAGCAATATTTTAAAACTCTTCTATTCTCTTCCAAGTCAGTGGGCCAAAACACACTGTCATGACTCAAAAAAAAAAAAAAAAAAAAACTCGCCGCTCCTTAACAGAGCCTTGTTGCCGCCGGTTTGTGACTGGAACCGGTGATTCGTCGCCACCAATTAGAAGGGGAGAAGCCAAGTAAGCTTTTCCAAGTTTCTATTTCTTCAATTTTGTCCTATTTTTTCTAATTACGAATTGAGTTCGGTATTATTTTTTTTGGTATTTTTTGAAAAATTGTTTTAACAAATGAATGTTTGATGTATATATAACTTATGAATTGATGCAATTTCATTTATAAAAGTAACAATTTCATTATTACCAATTTAATTTCTTATCCAAATATGAACACAAATTTCAAAAAAAAAAGTGTCAAATAATTGGCTCTCCCACTGGCGCCCCTAAATGAGGATGGACACGTTAATTTTTTTTTTGGTCCTGTCTATGTTCACTTGTGCCCATCTAATTGTGACCTACATATAAAATTTAAAGGCATATAAAAATTGTGAAATATATATATATATATATATATATATATATAAAATACTTAAATACAATATAATTATTAAATAAATTAATATTGCTAAGGTTGTCCGCAATAAATTCATTGCGCCCGCAAACGCAATCCGTTACAAAAAAAGTCCAACCGCAATGGACCGCAATATCGTAATTTAAAACATCGGACTGTGAATACAATATCCAACGTAGGACAATATCTTGTTGCGAGAACATGTTGTGTAGAATTACTCATATATAAAATATAGAAAATTTATTGATATCTTTTAATAGAATGTTCAAATTTGAAATTGTATATCGATGAAGACAAATTGATATCTCAAAAGATAAACCTACCACTTAATGAAAGTGTAGTCAATATCTAAAGATGTAGGTTTTTATTTAATGTTATTATAGTGTAGTCAATATCGATGAATACAATATTTTTTTTATGTTGTTTTTATATTTTTACATATATGTTATATTTTTATATGTTTTATTAAATTGATGATTTGAGGACAATTAAGAACGACCATAAATAACATCTCTCATGGACTTATTATCAAGGATATAAATATAACACAATCATTTATTCATAGCTAACTTCATTTGTGAGTTGATAGTATAGTAAGTAGGGTTGTTAGTTTTGTTTGAAGTTCGATTAGGGATCGTTCGTTAATTTTTGGTTCGATAAACATTTGAATTCTTATCGAACCAACCGAACCGAACATGTTCGAAACAAACCAAAGTCAAAGTAGATTTTATTCATTTGAATGTTCGATTAACCATATAAGTCATGACATTTATAGCCTTTCATCCGCTAACCCGATTCCTAAAACTCTAATAACCTAACATGTTCATTTTGTAATCGAAAGTTATGTGCAATATCGTTTTGAGTTTATTATTTGTTGGATTATGTTGAAATTTTAGATTGTGAATATAGTTAAGTTTATATTTTATGAAATGTGGACGTTATCTTATTTATTTGTAGATCGGATGTTTAGAGTTTTAATATATATTTTATGAATGTTGTTAATATTAAAATTAAAATAAATTAAATTAAATTTGAAATTTATCAGTTTTCTCGAACTAGTACTGAACATGCTATATAAATTTTCCAATCGGGTCAATGGTTTCATAATCCAGTTGATTGAGTATTTGACACAATAAAATCATATGTTGAATAGTTTATGAATTCGAATCTCATCGACATTAATATAAAAAATAAAAATATATAATGATCACGATTCGTGATTTATCATTCTCCTTAAAAAAAACCGAATCAAATTCGAACAAGAAGCGATTTGTTCTAATTCAATTTGATAACAAGCCTAGTAAAAAGTTATAATTTCCTGTTGACATGTAATACATGAAAAAAATAATTAATATTCAATAAAAATACTTTAGAAAGAAACATTACTTACCTACTATTCTTATCAACACAACGAACACAAGAGCAGAGCCACGATAAATCTTCTCGATCATGATATTCCACCACATCGAACCTCTTGACTGTAAGGTCAGGGATGGGGCTAGCTCATTACCCCCACACTTATAAATCCAATACCCCTCCTGACCCCTCTTTACCTTTCTTTCTTAATTACACTTCATCACGGGTTGAAAGAAAGATAAAAGTTACCTCCCTTTCATTTTTCACCCCATAACCCTAATTCCACAAACAACAACATGACTATCGAGGCCGTCGCGACCGAAAATGCCGGTCCTGCATTGGTCATCGGTGCTACTGGCTACATAGGCGGTTTCATAGCCGAGGCCTCCTTAGGAAGTGGTCGAACCACGTACGTGCTCGTCAGCCCCGGCACCAAGAGCCCTGCGCGTGCCAAGGTTATCGAGGCGCTTTGCCGCAAAGGTGCCATACCGATCGAGGTGAAAACATTTGTAATTCTCTTTTAGTGATGAAATATCATGAATATAAACTTTGGATATATTTAAACAAACAGGGAAGAGTGAATGAAAAGGAGTTGATGGAAAAGATACTGAAAGAGAATGGAATAGAGGTGGTGATCTCAGTAGTTGGTGGTGCAGCCATTTCAGACCAGCTTAGCCTTGTTGAATCCATTAAAGCTACAAGCACTGTTAAGGTATTTATTTATATACCAATTTTAATTTTGCATTCTATACATTTAATTGTATCTAATCTTGTATATATTGCCTTGCACAACAAAAGTATTCTTTATGAATTAAGACGTGAAAGGGATAGGGTACACTTAATTAGTCCTTGAACAACAAAAGCATTCTTTATTAATAGTGCTTGAGACACATAGAAGGTCAACAGAACAGCTTAATTAACTATCCCCAAATAATAAAATATTAGATTTGGTACTTCACAATACTATAAATAACTTTGGCCCAAATATTAATGAACTTGACATGGAGAAACAAACCCTCATTAAATACTAGAATTCTTTACTAATTATCCAAATCAACACCAAATAATAATTTGTAGAGGTTTATGCCATCTGAATTCGGACACGATATCGACAAGGCGAACCCCATCGAGCCGGGTTTGAGTTTCTACAACGAGAAAAGACGTGTAAGGCGTGCGATCGAGGAGGCAGGGATACCTTATACGTATATATGTTGCAATTCGATTGCGGGATGGCCATACTTCGACAATATTCATCCATCTGAGGTCTCGCCACCGCTCGATTGCTTCCAAATCTACGGGGACGGCAATGTACAAGGTACCCTTTTTAGAAATTAGTTGTAGGTACATAATTTATATCATAATACTATATTCAATGGACTTATTTTGTTGGTAATATAATTGAGGGATCATAATAATAATATAATTTATGGTATATGGTGGTGCTAAGTGTGGGTCTTCAAGTATTTAACCTTTTTATTCATTATTAACGAACAGGCTTCATAAAGCTCCTGATTATGTTGATTCGTTAAAATAGTTACATAAATTTCCATTTGATCGGGTGCAAAATGATTAAGTTAATAAATTTTGTATACGAAATTATAAATTTTGAACTTGCTCCCAACTAGTGGGCAGAAAAAATTGTTAAAGATGAATTCTATCGTACATCTTTGTAAAAAATATTTTGAATATTTAATAAAATGTATCACAAAATTTATTTTTTATAAATATACATAAAAATGTATCTTAAATACTCATTAATTTGATAATTACTCAAAGTATTCTCATAAAACTCCCGAAGTACAAATATTGATAATTTGCAAATCAAATTATGAGCTAAATAATATTTTAATAAATTGCAAATAAAATAGTATATATATATATATATATATATATATATATATATATCCAATTGGAGAGCCATCTGAAGGAAATCATTGCACGTGCACATGAAAATTTATTGGAAGATTCATTGGAAAAAAACATGAATAAAAAAGCTAGCACATGGAAGCAATCTATTGGAAGATTCCATTTAGTTGGTCATCGCTTTGATTGCATCATCTATACGGACATAAAATTATAATTTTCTTATGAAATCGTGCTAATGACATGGATCCACCATTATGATGAAGATTCTTTCGAAAAGAGAAGTAAGCAGCATGATTAAGGACTTGCCACATGGCAAGTGGCCACCAAATTGTTTTTTTTGGTTGAGAAAGTGACCCCAAATTGTTGATCGATGTGGCCATTGTTTTGTTATTATTGTCATAAATTAGAGTCTTTTTAGTCGTAGGCCCCATACCCTGTCCCTTGTCAATGTTTTGACATAATTTCTTTTTAATTATTTGTTTAGATCTACACTATAATATGTTTTTTTTAACTAATTACGGTATACAAAAATCAAGAACAACGTATATATGTAAAAAAATATAATTACTACAAAGTTAATTAGACAATAATTTCACCAATTCATCAATGCAACAGGGCCGGTTATAGGACAAGTTTTTGAGGTCCAAGTCTAGGATTCACTATGCGAGAGGGGTCCAAATTTTATTAAGTTATATGTATGCATAAACAATAAAAAAATTGTCTTTAATTAGGATTATCATGGAATAATTAAAACAAAATTAGAATATTTAGGGCAAAATCATGGTTTTTGTTATTATTATTTTTATTTAAATGCAAGAAGAATAGTGCTTTTTTTTGTCTTAAGCAAAAAAATTAATATCTTCAATGTTTTTTTAAGAATGATTTGGGAATGATAATCGAAAGGGTCCGCATTAAAAATAGGTCTCGGATCGTTGTAAATTCGAGACCGGGCCTGAATGCAACAGCATGCTGCATCAACTTGAAAACATAACTAAACAAATACGTAATAATAACTAACAAGGACTCGCGAGTTGCGACTCGTTGAGCGAATCTCCTAAAGACGAAGAAAAGTTTTCTTTTCATTATGTAAATTGACTTATTTTCTACATTTCATTCGTGTAGCATTCTTCGTGGCGGGAAGCGACATTGGGAAGTTCACGATCAAAACGGCGTATGACCCAAGAGCCTGCAACAAGACGATTCATTTTCGTCCCATGTGCAATCGACTCACCATGAACGAGATGGCTTCCATATGGGAGTCAAAAATTGGTCGAACCCTACCTCGAACCACCATGACCGAAGCCGATTTGCTCTCCTTGGCCCAAGGTAAACCCGAGAAAAAAAATGCATCCAAATTTAAATAAACATGTTATTATACTAATATTTGATTGGGCTAATGATAGAAAACATTATCCCTGCGAGCATTGTGGCGGCTTTAACCCACGACATATTCATAAACGGCTGTCAGGTCAATTTCCACATTGACGGACAGGACGAAATCGAGATCAACGAGCTCTATCCTGACGTGGCATTACGCACAATTGACGAGTGTTTTAACGAGTATATCTCTACCGTCGATCTCAAGGATACCGCCAAGCAAGCCAATGCCCCCAACCATATGGTCGAGCCGGTCTCGGTGCCTGGCTGCGCTTGAGTCCGCCAAATTCATGGTTTTATATTGTATCATGTCATACCTCTGTGCAATTATGCAATTGTTGTATCTAGGGAATTTGTACTGTGATTTCTTTTTGTTGCATTTTGTAATCCGTTTTATAATGTCTCATGTAAGGATTTCATGTACAAGTGCTATTTGTAGAGATGTACTTCCTTTGAATGAACCAAATAATGACACAAAATTTCATGAATAAATGATTCTTAATATTAGATCAAAATGGTCCGATGTACAATAAAAAATGGAATTTGTGGTCGATTTTTTGTGACGATGTTTTTGGTGTGACTGGATCTCCGAAGCGTTCGTGCTGTTTGAACGAAAAGACGAGAATACAAGGATCTTGCAGAATAAAAGTTAGGAAATTTTTTCATTATAGACAAGAATAAATTACGAATATCCAAAATAGTCACGAAAGTTTGGAATTATCAGTTCTGGCACTGTCCGATTTTCAAAAAGTCCCCAATTTGAAAAATGACTTGCATTTGGAATTTTGAACAATTTTTTTTTTTAATTGAATTTTGAACAATTTTATCTCCCAAACTTAATTAACAAAACAATCTACTTCTAAAAAATACGAGCATTTTACTTTTCAAATGTAGAGCAAAAAAGATGCCCGATTTTTGAAATGTACAGCAAAAACCTTTCTAGTTTTGCAATGTTGAGCAAGCAGGAGTACATGGCCAAGCAACTCGATACGATACGGATTTCATTCGATCTAAATATATAAATATTTTCACATAAATATAATAGAGAAAAGTCCGATATTGACCCCTCAACTTTTAGTTTTGATCATTTAGCCCCTCGAAAAAATTTTGGGTTCAATTAACCTCGTTAACTTTTCATTTAGTTTGAAATTTTTCTTCCTTCCGTTAAATGAGGACTTGGCGGTTAAACTAATTACGTACATACCAAATATTCCAATGACATGACAAAATTCGATTACATGGAATATGGCGTGAAAAAATTTAAGTGATAATTTCGGATATATTCCTCTAAATATAAAAAAAAATATATAATTTCTCTCTCAAAATTGGTAAATATCATATTTATCCCTCAGAATTTATCTTCATTTCAAATTGATGTAAAAATTAACAAAACAATTAAACAATAAATTTATAAAATAATTTTTTTATCATGTAACTCGTAAATATGATATTTATCAATTTTGAGAGATAAATTTGATATTTTTTATTTTTAGAGGGATATATCCGAAATTAAATCTTAGATTTTTTTTACTCATATCCCATGTCATCGGATATTTATCAATTTATCAATTTTGGATTTATGCCATGTCATCGGATTATTTGGAATTCACGTAATTAATTTAACCGCCAAATCATCATTTAACGGATGGAAGGGAAATTTCAAACTAAATGAAAAATTAAGGGAGTTAAATGAGCTGAAAAAAAGTTTGAGGGGCCAAGTGATCCAAACAAAAATTTGAGGGGCCAATATCAGACTTTTCTCAATATAATAAATAGATAAATATTAAATAAAGGGGGATTTACATATTTATCCTTTGTTAAACTTAAAATTACATATTTATCCTTCTTAAAATTGAAATATCATATTTACCCTTTCATAAATCTAAAATACCATATTTATCCAAAAATTAAAAACCATCTAATTTTTCCGTTAAACTTAACGGTCACATTTAAAATTACTATTTTACCCTTTGTAAATTGACCTTTCTAAAAATAAAAAATATCATATTTATCCCTTTAAAAATAAAAATATCATATTTACCCAATCAATAATAAAAATGACATACATACCCTTACTCACTCGACAAGAAGAAATCATGCCGTACAATTTAATAATATTTTCCGTTATGGTTATATTTTTGCTATGAAGCTATATTTTTTACATTTTTGTTTTTGTCATTTGAGATTAATAGAATGATTAGTTTATGAAATTTTATTGATGTATTTTTTGCATTTATATTGTTATCTATCAGATTACATTGTTATATTATTTGGATAAATATGATATTTTAATTTTTAAAAGGGCAAATATGATATTTTGGATTTTTAGAAGATTAAATATGTAAAGGGTAAAATAATAATTTTAAATGTTGACCGTTAATTTTAACAGAAAAATTGGATGATTTTTAATTTTTTGGTAAATATGATATTTTAGATTTATGAAAGGGTAAATATGATATTTTAATTTTAAGAACAATAAATATGTAATTTTAAGTTTAAGAAAGAGTAAATATGTAATTTTAAGTTTATGAAAGGATAAATATGTAAATCCCCCTTAAATAAATAATTATTATGTATTTTATCCAAGTCTTTTCCAAATCATCAAAACGTCCTACAAAATGTACAATTTGCACCGCAAGATTATTTTTTCTATACAAGATTTGATTTTGTTCATTTTCTTTTTTTGGAAGAAAATTATAGGTTTTTATTTTTATATTGATGCCGTCGGAACTCGAACCCACAAACTCTACAACATGGAGATTTATTGTACTAACCATTCAACCGTCTGGATGGGCGATTTTGTCCATTTTCACGGAGCACTATTTACGCATGTGCCTCTTGATATGAGACAATCCAAGGCTATATAACTTTTAAAATAATTATAACTTTTGAAATAATTATGATGATATCACAAAGTAAAATTGCTTAAATACGAGTAAAAATAAATAAGAATTTGGATTAATAACATAAAAGGATATATATCAACATGCAAAAAAAAAACTTATTTATTAAAGCAAAATATACAACTATCATATTCATCCACCCTACACCAAAAAAAAAGTCTCAGAAAAATCTACCTAACTACATTCAATATGAAACCATACAACATATTTTTCTCATTCAATTGGGCGGCGCCACAATGGCCGGCTCTGGCACAACGACAACATTGCGCCTTTGTCTATCTCTTAAATAGAGCACGGTAAGAAGACACGCACACAATGTGATGATTGTCATGTTTCCTTCTTCCATCAATACTCCCTCCACCCATTCCTGCACTCTCGGGTACGTCTCCGGCAACGCATCAATCAACTTCACCTAAAAACAAAAAACAAATTAAAAATCATAATTTCATACATACCCTTGACTAAAAAAGGCAGAATGTACCCCTGCAAAACATCATAATTTCATGTATACCCCTCAAAACCGTGAAATTTCATAAATACCCCTAGAAAACCCTTCAAATATCATGGATACCCCTAAATTAAACTTTTATTTAATAATTTGTTAATTTTTCGTTTTACCTTTATATAAAATATTTGATTTTTATGGTTTTAAATATAATTTTAGAGAAAAAATTATTCATTATCATAGATAAATAATTTTAAAATTAGGTAATTGGCATATTACCAACGAGAAATACGTTGATGGTTTTTAAATGATATAATAGGGGTATATGTGATATTTTAAGAATTTTATAGGGGTAATAATGATATTTGAAGGATTTTGAAGGGGTATCCATGATATTTTGAGAAATTTGCAGGGGTATTAGTGAAATTTCAGATTATTGAGGGGTATATGTGAAATTTTGATGTTTTCCAGGGGTACACATGAAATTGCGCCAAAAAAATACTTACGAAGAAGCTCTTCTCGTAGTTCTTTCTGATCCAGAGACTGAACAAGGCGAGCGTGACGGGTAATTTCGCAGAAGGATCCACTTCGAGGGCTTGATCGTAATATCGTTTCGCGAGATGGAGATCTAACGGTAGTCCTTGACCGTGCTCGTGCATGAATCCTAAATTAAACATGGCTTGCGCGTTCGATTGTGATTGCGCGTGTAAATACGCCTCCGCCGCACGCTCGTAATCTCTCTCTATTCCCTACAATCAAAAGTTACTCATCATAAATAAATGTAGGGGCCTTTTTGCAAAATTTCAAAATATAATATACTCTGCCGTAATAATAGGCATCGCCAATGAGTAAAGCAGCATGTTCGTTGCCCTGCTCTGACGCCTGCCACCAAAGAGAATGTGCGCGCGTGTGGCGCTCCGTGTCCGTGCAAAATTCCCCCGATTCCCCCATGCACGTGCTCTGCTCCCCATACCTGCACAAAACATATTTTCTTAAAAACCTAAACTTTTAGGAATGTTTCGAAAAAGCCCTTATGTACCGATCGAGTATCCAAGCGGCATTACTCTGGGCGACTTCGTAACCAAGTTCGGCCATGCGAGAATACAACAAAAGTGCTTTTCCAATATCGCCCTTGAGGTACGCTTCCAACGCGTATCGTGACATAGAACTCCACGGACCCCTTTCCGCCACCGTTTTGTACAATAAAGCCGCCTACAAAATTCAAAATTTAAAAACATTTTTTTTGAAATGTAAAAGGTGGTTACATTAGTAAGTACCGTGTGAAGGTTCTTCTTGAGGCCGATACCTCTCTGAAACAACTTGGCGAGCTGAAACAGAGCTTTGGGCTGGCCCACATTCGCAGCGGCCATGAAATAATTACACGCGGTAGCCACGTCTCTCTCGACACCAATTCCCTTCAAATACAAAACCCCTAAATTATAATGCCCCCCCGGCTCTTTATGTTTTGCCGCGATCTCAAAGTACTCCTTTGCTTTCGTCAAATTCTTCTGATCGACGCCGAATCCTTTCACGTATAGATAACCCAACCCGTTATAGGCGGAATAATACTTGTATTTCGCTGCGAGAGATAACCATTCAAAGGCTTTCGTGTAATTCTTCTCCACTCCCGCTCCGCATGCGTAAATCTCGCCTAGAAGCTCTAGCGATCTCATATCTCCTTTGTCGACCGCTTTCATGAACCATGTTTTCGCTTTTGCGTGGTCTCTTCGGATGCCGCGAAGACCGTAGTAGTAGAGGAGGCCGAGTTTGTACATGGCCGGCGCGTTTCCTCGCTGAGCTTGGTATTCGGAGATTTGGAAGTCCTCGTCGTCCTCGCCTCGAGATTTGCGGAGGGCGTCGCGGTTCTCCTCGGTTCCGCTGTGGAGTCTGACGGATTCTACTAATGGAGGCTCCTTTGAGATTACGAATCCCGTTACTGCGGCTTCGGCTAGCTCGGAGTATAGCGTCACTGCCTTCTCGTACATCTGAGAAATAAGAGGGGGCGAATTAAAAGAAACGATCTTTTTTATTTGAAGGAGGTGGAGTTACCTCTTGACGGAAATAGGAATAAGCAAGGGCCATTTTTGAGTGGAGGTCTCCACCATCAGCAGCGAAGCTGTGGTACAGGAAGTGCTTGGCTCGGTCCGGCTTTCTCAAAACCCCTGCTCCTTGCAAGAAACCTAGCACTGACTGCGCGTAAGGTTCGCCTCGGCTTGCATCGGCGGCGATTTGACCGATTGCAGCGGCGGCATCGGCCGGATCTCCATCGGAAAAGGCAGAAATCATATCAGAAAGAGAAGAAACGAAGTGATTGGTAGAATTGGAATCTCCGGTAGGATCTAGAATGGAGAGCCAAGGGTCGGAGAAGGTAGGAAAAGGAGCGGAGAAATCGTCCCATTCGGAATCGGAAGGGAGGGTATCCAAAGGGTAATCTTTAATGAGGTCGTCGTTGGAGATGACTAGAACGAAGGGGCGCACGGCGGAGGTGAAGGGAAGGGTGAGGGTAAGGAGGAGTGGGAGGAAATGGAGAGTAACGAGGCGAGCCATGGCTACTGGCGAGGAAGAAAGGCCAGACTTCACACCAGAAGAGAGAGAGACACTATGGCAGAACAGGGGCTTTTTTGTAATTTTAATTTTAATTTTTCATTTTACTTGAGGAGACGTGTTTCCTATGATCTTATTGGTTCGATGCTGAATATTATGGGAATTGTTACAAAACCCCCTAAGTTTTCTTAATATTTTATACAACCTCCTAACTTTTTAAGTAAGGGGTAACTTTAATGTAATATAGGGCATGTTTGATTTGAGGGATTGTGATATACATGGACAGTGAAATACATGGACAGTAAAATACATGGATAGTGTAATCCATGTGAGTTGTTTGATTTGTTGTATTTTGAAATCATGTATATGAAATCCTTTGTTTGATTCTTGGTGCAAAATACAGGATTTTAATATTTTAATATTTAATCCCTTATTATATTATATTATAATATATTATTATATATTATATTATTTTATATCATATTATATTGTACTGTATTATATTATATCATATTATATTATATTATTTTATATTATATTATATTATATATTATATTATATTATATGATTATGCGATACGATATTTATTGAAAAAAGTACACTTTTGCCTCCCGAACTTGTCAGAAATGTCCACTTTGCCCCCCATACTAAAAATTGCACCTTTTTACCTCCCGAACATTCAAACTTCGTGCACATTGCACCCTCCGTTATTTTTCTGTTAGAAACTCAGTTAAAGGATGACGTGGCTGGATTACATGGCAAAAAAAAAATTATTATATGCCACCTCATTAAAACCCCAAACCCGACCCGTTTTGGTCCCAAACCCAACCCGCTAAACCCAAACCCTCTCTTCTCTCCCTCTCTCCCTGGCGTTCTCTCCCTCTCAGCTCTCGTCGCAAACCCAAACCCAAACAGAAAACCCTCTCTCCCTGGCGTTCTCTCCCTCTCCATCTCGTCGCTCTCTCCCTCTCTCCCTCGGCGCTAGCTTTATCTACCTGTCGCTCGCTGTCGACACACAACCCGACCCGCACTGTCGTCGCCGTAGCTCGTCGCTCTCTCCCTCAGATCAGCAATCCGACCCGCACTCTCGTCGCTGTCGCCACACAACCCGAGCAGCTCTTCAACAGCTCTTCAACATATCTTCGTCGATTAGGGTTGAACATGTCTTCGTCTTTGTCGCTTCAACAGGTCTCTCGCCAGTACTCTCTCACTCTCTCCGACTCTCTCTCTCTCTATGAAACTGTGTATTAGGTTAATTTCAGTTAATTAACAGTAATTAGGTTCAAGTAGTTTTAGATTAACAGTAATTAGGTCCAATTAGTTTTAGATTAACAGTAATTAGGTCTAATTAGTTTTAGATTAACAGTAATTATGTTCAATTAGGGTTAGATTAACATTAATTAGGTTCAATTAGGGTTAGATTAACTGTAATTAGATTCAATTAGGGTTAAATTAGTGTCAATTTCAATTCAATTACTATTAATTCAAATTATGGTTCAAGTCAATTAGGGTTTCAGTAATTTGAGTTCAATTTTAGTAATTTCGGTTTAATTTCAGTTAATTAATTGACATTATTAATTAGGGTTAATTTATACTGTTAATTAGGGTTTAATTTCAGTTCATTATTATTCAAATTATGATTCATTATTCTTGGACACAAGATAGATTTTCGGTAATTAGGGTGTGTATAAGTAATATTAGTTTTCAATTATGGTACATTACTATATTGCTGTCCAATTATGCATATTAATGATTTAACCTTTTTTATGGTATGTTAGGTGACATATATTAGGAGCATTTCCATGGTACATGAAGAAAGAACTCAACCGGTTACGTGATGCTAGGAATATGTATGATTTATTTGAGAGACAGGATGATTAAATTGGTTCGAGGTGATACCAATTAGGATTTTGGCTATAGAATATCAATTATAATTGACATTGTGATTGTGATTGTAATTAGGGTTTTCAATTAATTGGTATTGTATTTAATGATTTATTGGACTTATTTGTAATTTCATACCATTTTGTTTAATGTAATTTTATGAAGTTTGTAAACGTACGAATTGAATTGTGATTGGTACGAGTATGTTTTGTTGATATCATTGTTATTTTGTTTCGATATCATTGTTAATTTCATTCATAGATTATTCAACTCGTACAAATTCAGGTTAACTTTTACAAACCAATCTTTCATTAATAAATAATTTAACTCGGATTAGATTTTTACAAATAAATCCATTACAATTCCAAATCTTAATCTTAACTCGCATCCAAATACAAATTCGTATACACAAGTGCCTTCGAGTATGCTGTCTGGTACCTTCGAGGCAAAACGACTCGCATGCTTTGATTCATATCCTCGGCCATGCCTTCGAGTATGCTGTCTGGTACCAAACCGAGTACCGGTGGACGAACCAAAGTAATACCCATCTCCAAGTGTCCTTTTAAACGGCTCTGTGTCCCATTTCGATATGGATAAAGAGTTCCTTTCACAGAAAGTGTGAATCGAGATGGCATCGACGAGCTATTCAATCCTTTCAACTCCCAACTCGTCTACAATCATTCGATCAAACAAATTCAATTATTTGATTTCAAACACATTTGGATTCGTTTTGAATGTTCTGAAAAGAAGAATTAAATAACGTACGGCCTGGAGCTCGAGCAAACTGGAAACGTGACGAGGAACTGTAGATGGAAACGTGACGAGGAGCTCGAGCAACTCCTTCTTCTGTTTTTTACCAAAAATCAAAGAAATTGAAATTAGCTCAGAAATTCAACGAAAAGAAAGGAAGAACAAACTAAAATTTGAAATTCAATGAAACCCACCTCTCTCTTCGCAGAACCCGATCAATCTAACAATATGAGGATGCTGAATCTAACGCAAAACATCCAACTCCTGCTTGAAAACTCGATTTAACCTCTCACTACCTCGATGCAGCTTCACGGCAGCCAAGTCTGATCCGGACCCAGAACAACCCTTTACCCGTGCGAGATACACCGTGCTGAACCCACCTTCGCCTACCACGGCCGAAGAGAACCCACTCGTCAGTGAGTCGATTTCTTTCCACTGAAACTCACGTACCGAACCTAGTTCCGCATCGGCTTTGAGAGAGAGAGAGAGAGAGAGAGAGAGAGAGAGAGAGAGAGAGAAGGGGCGAGAGAGAGAGAAAGATGGCGAGAGCGAGAGCGAGAGAGAGAGAGAGAAGGGGCGAGAGAGAGGTTTATGGATTTCTCCTGCCTTGCCAAACTTTGTCCACGCCAGGAGAGAGAGGGAGAGAACGAGAGGAGAGAAGAGAAGGTTTGGGTTTGGGTCGGGTTGGGTTTAACGGGTTGGGTTAGGGACCAAAACGGGTCGGGTTTGGTATTTTGAATGAGGTGGCATATAATATTGTTTTTTTGTCATGTAATCAAGCCACGTCAGCACATTAACTGACCTTCTAACAGAAATTTGACGGAGGGGGTAACATGCAAAAAATTTGAACGTTCGGGAGGTAAAAATGTGCAACTTTTGGTAGAGGGGGCAAAGTGGACATTTCCGAACAATTCGGGGGGCAAAAGTGTACTTTTTTCATATTTATTTAATATGATATTATATGATATTATTTTATATTGTATTGGTTTATATTATATTACATTATAGTATGTTATATTATAATATTTTATATTATATTATGTTATATTATATTATATTATGTTATGTTATATTGTTTTATATTATATTATAAATTGTTATAAATTTTATTATATTACATTATAAAATAGTACATAATATATTATTATTGTTGTTTAATATAATATAATATAATTATAATATAATTATTGATCATGAATATAATTTAAAGAAATAATATTATAATCAAATACATGGATAGCTCTATCCATGGATTTGTTATCCCGATTTTGAAGTGGGAGTACGAAGTACTGGGACAAGAAATACTATCCCATTTAATCCCTCAAAACAAACAAGAAATTTTCGGCTTATCCCGAATTTTGAAATCCTATCCCATCTAATCCATCAAAACAAACAAGCCATAATACATCTCTATTTTCAATATTAAATTTTAGTAAGCAGCCCTTGGCCATTTCATTTATTTTTCAAATGTTGATAAATATTATATTAAATTAGACTAATGTGATAAATCAAAATGATCCTTTATATTTAATGTATATTTTCTTCTAGAACTAACTTTAAATAATAAAAATAAAAATATTAGGAAACATCTTAAAAGTATTGACAGGAAAATATATTTCAGGAGCTAGTCTTATTACTATATATATTTCCAAGATTTTTGTTATTTTTTTCTATTAATTAATAATTAATGGAAGTTATATATTAATAAAATATTAGTTATTATTTTGATGAGTAATATGAGTAATAATTATATATTAATTATTGGTTTACTAGGTTACTTTTATGTTCAAACATGTAATAATAATAATAATAATCATCATCAACATCATCATCATCATCTATCATTCATTATTTTAATAATAATAATATATAAATTAGTTCGAATATTTTATTCTTTGATAAATGTACAACAGCGATTATTTTTCCTTCGCCGAGGGTAATTTAATTTGTTTTGGGTTATTTAATTATAATTTTGTGGAATTGTCTTCGACAAAATAAATATAACTATTGTGTGGCTAATTTTCGAACTAGCCATGGAAGAGGCCGAGCTCGAAACCAGACAGATCGTGCCCGCACCCACTTCCGCCCCCGCTACACAACGACGTCCTCTTGACCAGACCCTTACAACTATTGGTTAAGCCCACCATCCATAAGGGAGGGGATTTATTTTTCTCGAAAAAATATGTATTATAATAAAGATTTATTTTTTCTCGAATAAACATGTATTTTTCACAACTAATGAAAATACAACCGAAGCCCACACATGAGACTTCCGCATCATACGGTTCCGTCCCGCGCATCCGTCGTCGGCCCTTGTCATTAGACCACTATGCTTGTCTTTTCCGCCTCGACTCTCCAATCTTTTGCTTCTAGGGTGGTTCAAATGGGAGAATATCTTTACTGGAAATGCGATGCCTCAGGCCCAGGTGCCTACTTTTCACGCCTTTGTCCCAGCATCCTCCCTTGGTGCCTCCAACGGTCATAGACTGTTGGGTAATATCCTCGACCCCGGGCCCGCGCAGCGGAATGAAGGCCCGGTCCGATTTCCCGATTCCCGAGATCACGCCACGACTTCGAGGGTACGATGCAATTAGAAGGATAGATCTATATGTTGGTTCAAATTTCCTAGGGTTTGATTATCTCAAAATAATGTCGATCCACTAATCCATTTACGGGAGTGATATTTATAGAGATAGAAGATGTAACTCACAAAAGAATCAAAAGAAGAATCAAGACATCGGAAGTCAAGACTATGAAGAAACGATGACACGACAGCGCATGATCAAGATGTCGAAGAATCGCGAAGATACACATATATCAAGACATCGAAGATTCCGCAAGTTGGGATATCACACAAATCACCAAAACAATTTATAGGTATCCCTAAACTTGTTTATGAATTATTAAGCTCAAAATTAGTCAAATTAATATATTCGAAATTCATCAAAATGAGGAAATAATAAATCAGGCCGATAGTAGGATGTCCGTTATAACGGAACTCATTGTCCGTTACAACGGACATGCTCGTCCTATTCAAGATTGGAAAACACAGTATAGTCCGTTACAACGGATCAACCAGTCCGTTGTAACGGACACCACTTAAGCGTTGTAACGAAATAATGTCCGTTATAACGCTAATTAAATCCAAACTTGAAGGGTGTCACAGAACTATGTCCGTTACAACGGACATATATGTCCGTTATAATGGACATTGAATTCACTTCAGTATAACACTTTCCTCTCCATGTCCGTTGTAACGGATCAACCAATCCGTTACAACGGAAAGCCTCTCAACGTTGTAACGGAGTATTCTCCGTTATAACGCAAATTAAAATCAAAACTGAAGTGAAGTCACAGTATGAGGTCCGTTGTAACGGACTTGTCAGTTCGTTGCAACGAACTTCCTAACACAGACTTCCGTTATAACGGACATGTATTCCGTTGTAACGGACTGTGTAATAATTCGAATATAACAGCCGTAACGGCTAGTTTGACTTATGGTCCATGCAGTCCGTTGTAACGGACTATGCAGAAAAAACAAATTAAGGGAAAGGGTCTATGTGTTCTATAAATAGAACTCTTCCCTCATTCTCTCTCATCATCTCAACCAATATAATTTCCCAATCAAAAGAGAGAATCTTAGCTTTAAATCTTGAGCTTAATCATCTAAACATTCTTAGAGATTATTAGATCCAATTTCAAATCCACTACTAAACGATTCCCAACTTGCGTGACCGATCACGACTAGTTCGTTAGTAGTACAATTGTAATAGGCTAGTTACTATTTGTAAAGCCCGCCATTGATCGATCATTTCGTGTAAATCGATCAAGGCAAAACCTTGTAATTGCTTGAGTTGGATATTCAATCGAAAGCCGAAAAGGCGCAAGGGCATCCCGGAGACGTAGGTACTTGCAATCAATCGAGTCGGTCGATTGAGCAAGTAGCCGGTGAGTTAAAGTTACAAAGCAACCACCCACCGAACTCCGTAAACAAATATCGCGTGTTATTTGTTTCGGTATTGTATTTCTTTATCTAATTTATTTACGCTTCCGCACCAAATTGTATTTGTATCCATTATCGCGAAAATTGGACCTTAGGATTACCTATTCACCCCCCTCTAGGTCTCAATTAAACAACAATTGGTATCAGAGCAAAATACTAACCGTCCTTTTTAGTAAGCGACAACTTGTATAACGATTATGGCCTCAATCGGTAATAGGACCCAAATTTTATACCCAAATAAATTAGATCGAAAAAATTGGAATCTTTGGAAGAGATGCATGTTAAATGTATTCACTATCCAAAAATTGAGATCGGTGGTGGAGAAAGGTTTCGAGATTTACACGGTAAGCACTTCCGAAACCAACCCCACACGAAAAATATGCCACGGCACCGATCTCAATGTGACCGCCGATACATAAGCTCAAAACCTCATTCTCACAAATATCGACGAGTCACTTTCCATACTTGTGGATGGATGTACCACATCTCATTCCATGTGGCGAGCTCTCCTAGACCGATTTGAAGGAAACGATAGAATGAAGAGAACCAAATTGATGGGACTCGAACAATCATTCGATCGATTCCGGATGATCGAGAATGAATCCGTTGATGACATGTATTCACGAATGACACATATCAAAAATGGATTCATCGCTCGAGGAGAATCACTAACGAATTCTCGAGTTGTAGGTAAGCTTATTCGAGCAATGCCGTCAAGTTGGGAAACTCTTCTCGTCACCTTGGAAACCATGATGGCCACCCAAGACTTCACTCCGGAAATTCTTGTGAGCCACCTCCGAAATTTCGAAGCACGCATGAACCAACAAAGCAACGCTATAGCAAATACCTCACATTCCGAGCTTCAAACCAAACTCGTTATCGACACGAACGAAAACGGGAATGAAATGTCTTTGTTGGTTAGAAGACACGAGGACTTGAAGAATCAAGAGCGAAAATTCAACGAGGACCGAAAACGCCAACACTTGAAACCTATGTGTTTTGAGTGCAAGAAAATGGGTCACACCACCGACACGTGTTGGACCATACATCCCGAAAACGCTCCTTGGAACAAACGCGAGGAAAATCCAAAACACAAAAAGAAGGTAAGAGATCTAGGCAAAACCAAGGCGTTAATGGTTGATTTGGATCCATGGGGAGATTCGGAGTGCTCAAGCACATTCTCCGACTTGGAGTGCAACCTCGAGCACAAAATCACCAATGTGACCTTAATGGCGGAAATCGACAATCCAATTGACGATGTGGTTGAACGAGCTATTCAAGCGATGATCCGTCAACAAGCGTCACAATCGGAACCGCAAGAAATCGAGATTCCGAGTATCACATTTCCTCAAGACGATCCACATATCTCCGACATCGAAACTTCACATGATTCCGATCATGAGGTACACCCAAACTCTAAATCAAAAACTATTTCGATAAAGGAAGATTCTAGCTCATCCGATGAATCGGAAATTGAGTTAGAATTTGAATCTCACAAAAGTCTAATGAAGGAAATCAATAGACTTCGACAAAGTGAGATTGAAAAAGAGAGAACAATTCTAAATCTCGAGGTTAAGGTATCTTCTCTTGAGTTGTCGGTCAAGTCGTATAAAGCACAATTAACCGAATTTAATGGATTTTCAAAATGCGAATGTCAAGCCCTAAAAGGTGAGACATCCTCTCTAAAAGTCGAAATCCAAAATTTAAAATTTGTGAATGAGTCCTTGAAGAGTGCGTGTGTATCACTTACACCGAGCACTCCGTCATTGGACAAAGTCTTAGAGGGACAACGTCCCCATGATAAGACGGGTCTAGGATTTAAGAAGACTAACGGTCATAAACCCGTGTCTTCCAAATCTCAAGATCAAAAAGGAAAACGGGAGTACAATGCGAATACGAATCGCGGAAATGCTTTCATGTACCGCGATTTCAACAAGGGTAAAAGTGCTAAAATTAACCAACCTAAAAATGATAGAAACTATGATAGGGTTAATCACTATGCACCTCACTCATCATATATAAATAACCATACGGAGCGAACCGAATGTTTATACAAACGGGGATCGTCGCCTTCTATTTCCTGTCACGTTGGTGACAATCCGCGCGTCCCACACCACGCGTCTTTCACCAATCGTTTGCTACGCCGGTTCACTCGACTTCGTCCTCGTGCGTCCAAGCGTTTCCACCGTCTTTCTTACTCGAGTCGATCACAATCGAAGAGTCACAAACGTCACTCCTCTACTTGTATCCACGGTGATTCGTAAGACGTCGGTCGCGGATGCACCTGCCTAGACGATGCACCGGCGAATTTGCTCGATCTAATCGATTCTCTATCTCTCGAGAAACTCTTTTCTCGATTTCTCTCTCTTCGCACCCTTTCACTCACGAAAGATCAAATCTGAATTTGCTCTTTTTCTCTTGTGTATTAGGCAGAATAATTACTTAGAAAAATCCCTTGTAAAGAGAGAGAAAGTATCCTATTTATATCTAATAGGATCAGGATTAGCCAAAAGGCATGTATATCCAATATACATCATTTCACACAGAAAACTGCATGAACCTGGTCAGTATTCTGTCCAGACGAAATTGATAAATTTCTCTGACAGAAAATCACCTAACATGAAAGTTGTAGATAATCTAATTATCTACAAAACTCAATTTGGCCCAGACCAATTGGAGTTCGTATGCAAAAGTTATAACTGTTTTACTAACTGTATGTCATACTATTGCACCCTTTCGGTATTTCACATAAACGACACTGATACTTCGTTCATATGAAATATATATCTACATGAAGGTTATAGATAATCTAATTATCTATCTAACCCAATTTTAACCATTCAAATCGGATTTTCCTACTGAAAGTTATGGCTATAAATGTACGCTTACATTCGTTCATCCACGTGTACACTTTTACGGTTGATCCGAAACTGTATTTCTTTCATAGACGTCTCAGCCAACTCCTATGTGGACACCTTATATGCAACATTCGTGGCAAGTTACGAGATTTATGCGTCTACTAAAGACATACAAGATCCGGACATCTAGATTTATTTATTTAATATGAAGGAAATACAGTTTCAGGATCAACCGTAAAAGTGTACACAAGGATAAACGAATGTAAGCGTACATTCGTGGTCATATCTTTCAGTAGGAAAATCCAATTTGAATGGTTCAAATTGGGTTAGATAGATAATAAGATTATCTACAACCTTCATGTAGAAATATATTTCATATGAACGAAGTATAAGTATCCTTTCTATGAAATACCGAAAGGGTGCAACAGTATGACATACAGTTAGTAAAACAGTCATAACTTTTGCATACGAACTCCAATTGGTCCAGACCAAATTGGGTTGGGTAGATAATAAGATTATATACAACATTCGTGTAGGTTAATATTCTGTCAGAGGAATTTACCAATTTCGTATGGACAGAATACTGGACAGATTCATACAACTTTCTGTGTGAAAGAGTGTATATTGGATATACATGTCTTTGTATATTGGATATACATGTCTTTTGGCCAATCCTAATCCTAAATGATATAAATAGGATGTTTCTCTCTCTATCTCTAGACCAATTGATTCAGTCCAATCATTCGGATTATTCAGAATATTCCAGAATTATAAAAAAACATCTTTCTGTTGAGTGAAAGAGTGTGAAGAGAGAGAGAACCGAGAAAAGGAGTTTTCCGGTGTAGAGAATCAATCGATCAAACAAGTTCGCCGGTGCAGCGTCTAGGCAGTTGCACCCGCGACCGACGAACTCCGACTCACTGTGGATACAAATAGAGGAGCGACACTTGTGGCTCTTCGATTGTGATCAACTCGAGGGAGAGAGAGGACGGTCAACGAGCGGTGAAAGACGCGTGGTGTGGGACGCGCGGATTGTCACCAACGTGACAGGAGAAAGAAGACTAGCAATCAACCCGTCGTGTGCAATCAATTTTGCACTGGTATGAGTCTAATCTTCTTATTTGCATCGTACCCTTCGAAGTCATGGCGTGATCTTGGATTAAGGGAACCGGACCGGGCCTACATATCCGCTGCGCGGGCCCGGGGACGGAAAGAATTCCCATCATAATATTCTCATATCCATTAATTAGGAATATACGCAACAACATATGTTTGGTTCCGAAAATGCATCAGCTACGAATGACTTCGGACGAAATGCCGTCACGCCTCATTAAGTTCAACAACCATATTTTCGCCGGTTAGATTAGCCTTGGTTTATTTCAGTTTGTTTGTTTTGATTAATAAATAGTGTGTATTTGAATTTGACACGAGCTATTTGTTTTTTCGACATCAATGATTTGCGTATGAATACATGATCATGCTATTAAAAGAATATATAACATATAATTTGATCAAATTGCTTTAGGGAAATTTTACTCTTCTTCGTAGTTTCCCTCACACATTGATATGGGAAATTAACAACTAATTTCTTTCTTAATTAATACAAAGATACTTTATTAACAGTTAATAAATATTAATTATTAATTGTTAATCTATATATACTTTAATTTTATAATAATTAATTATTAATCGACTGTTTTTTGTTAATTAAGAAAGTGATTAGTCACTAACCTTCCAGATCGAGGATGTGTGGGAAAAATCTTAGGACGTAGTAAATGAGTAATGATAGGGTCCATACCTATTTTCCCCACTTTCTCCCCGAATTGATGATGTGGCAGCGGTCTGCCATGTCAACGAATCCCTACTCTTTTTCTTTGAAACAAAATTCGCTGGCCTTGTTTTGAAAAGAAAAACTCTCTCCCACCCAGCTAACTCTTCCTACCCGCTCATTATGAGAGAGATTTGTTCATTCTCTTCCTGCCCAATTCTAATTTCTAGTACGCACGAGTGGTTTGTCTCTCTTCTCTCTCTCTCCCCCTCCCTCACTCTTATTTTTTTCAGATATATACATCGCTCTCTATGTGTTTGACAAAATGTTCACAATTTTTCTAAGTCCATTTTTGGGTACTTTCATTAATCTCTGATTATTGCTTAATTTTTCATACATGTATGAGCCTGATTGTGATGCCGATATTGATGAATTTATGTTGATTGATGCCGATATTGATGAATTTGAGACTAAATTGGACATACTAGGAATTTGCGAAAAGGGTTTACTTAGTTCTGAATATTTTTGTTTACCTATGCAGGAATTGATGAGGACTGATGATGTGGTGCAAAAAATATTGATATCGTCTTATGAGAATGTGTATTCTCAACTCATAAGACAATGGATAGGTGCACTCTTGGAGTCTTGAATCTAAAATGATGTCAATTGGAAATAAATATGGTCTAGTATTAAGTTTAGGGTTTAATGTATATTGATTGTGAATCAGTAGCTAATTTGTATATTTGATGTATATTGAATTCGTAAAAATCTTCCATTTTAGTTTTGTGACTTGTGAACGTTTACAACACTACATTTCAGAAATTCTTTAGAACACTTCTACATGAACTTGAGTACAATATTAAATGAAATCAGTAGTTTGCAGTATAACCAAACATGTTTTTATCCAACAATACACATTTCAACAATATGTTTAAATACTTCCTTAAAAAAAACAATATGTTTAAATACAGATATATTTCAATATCCAACACATTCGTTTCAACTACAATACAATTCCTATCACTGAATACATGTACTCTCTAACCACAATCCAACCCTAACCCTAAGCCATTCAACATTGATCATCATAACAGGGGAAGGTCAAGGCACAAATCAACCTTTTCAATTATTTTTTTACCTTTTAAATTAGTACTCGGCCTTCTTTCGAGTCAAGTGTGTACTTGGATGCATAAATAGGGAGGCTACCTCCACTACGATATCCAATCCCAGCAAATAACAAAAACTATCAAAATGGCTTCGAGTATCTACTCCTTTGCTCTGGTACACAAACTATCAAATTGACTCCCACGAGTGATTCTCGATGTTGATCTGGTAATTCTCGGTCTAGCTTCGCTTTTATGGGTTCGACTCGCTCCTGATATTCTTGAATTAGCCATCCAATTGCTAAAATCCATCAGGATGATATCGCCTTATTCTTCAGTTATCGACCCGATGAAAAGAAACTGGGTGTCGCCATAATTTTCCAAACTTTTTTCTAAAACTAAACTTATTTTTTCAGGTAATGACTCACTTGAACTCCAGAGATTAATGCTCTGACAAGCTCTTATGCCATCTAAAAAAGATAAAAAAAAAAAAAAGCAACTACTTAATAAGTTAAAAAAAAAAAATTATTCTTCTATGATACAATAAGCTAAAAAAATTCACCTAAAAATACCTAATTACCAGTAAAAAGATCTGATTGAACCAAAAAAAATATCAAATTACTAGTTACAAATCTTTAGTTAACTTAAAAACACTAGTGAAATAAAAACGTTACTTGAGTTCAGGGTTTTCAGAGTTGTCTCGGTTTTGGAGGGGTTTCCTTAGGTTTTTTCCTGGTCTGGTGGAGACGGTGGTCTGGTGGGAACGATGATCTGGTGCGACGACGATCTGGTGGCGACGGCGATCTGGTGGGGACGGCGATCTGGTGGGGACGACGATCTGGTGGAGACGGCGGTCTGGTGGGGACGGGGCTTCGTTAAGGTTACGTGCGGCTTCTCTCTCGTTCCCTCCCCCTCTTCTTCCTCTATCCAGCGAAACCATGTCTTTGCTTTCTCTTGCGTAGGTCTCTCTGCAATTTTCTAGATACTACTGGTGTATTCTGCTTGGCACACCATTCAATGCCACATCAGATTCGTGATAAAATTCGGGGATAAAAGGTATGGTCCCTATCATTACTCGTAGTAAATAGGCTCATTGGTTTATTAGAAAATATGTTTTTCCAACAAAATCAATTAATTGTGGGGTTGTGTTCTCTTAGTTGCATGCATGATCTTTGCATAATGGTATCGGTTGCCTCCATAATTCAGAGAATGCATAGCGTTGAGTATCTCAAACCAACCATTGGGGATATTTTCCTTTAACCCCCAGATTTCACCATCACATCCTTTATATACTAACTAGTAATGACCCACGCAATAATTGCGCGAAACTTCATATCATTTTTTACATGTTTTGTATAATTTGTTTAAATAAAATTTGCGAGGGTACATTTAAACTCAATCATATAATCATGATATGTTTGCAAATATATTGATGTCAATAAATGCATTATAATTAATAAAGATTCATGAAATATGTCTATTATGGATATATGCATTATAATTAATAAAAATTCATCGAATTGATTCATTATTATAAATTCGCACCAAATAAATAAAATATAACATGTTATAATTCAAACAAAATTAAAGTTTCAAAACAAATAAAATAAAATCGTGAATAATACACATAAAACTAAAATATATATTTAAATGTCATCAATTAACATAAAAAATATCACCTTTTTAAAAAAAAAAACAAAATTGTAAATTATATCATCAGAAATTAACAACTGTCATAGTTTCATACGGGGATTATATATGGAGCCCGATAACACAAAAATAACATTCTTGATGAGACGGCAAGAGAGGATTAAATATGTTGATTCGTATTATTGATTGTCTCATTTAACGATTTAATTGATCGTTTAATTGAATTGACACGTCAATTAACATTTATTAATATTAACATATTATAAATTATTGATGTGTTAATTAAATGTGTCAATTAGAAATGTTAATCAATTCACTTTGTCACTTCATCAAAAATATTGTGATGATTTTGGGGGCAAATTATATTTTTCTTCCATACATGAGTATAATTTGGGTTGCAATATAAAAAAAATAAAAAAAATAAATAGTGACACGTGTCATCTCCTTGTAACTTGTTCAAAATTATAACTATAGAATGATTAGCATGGATAATTTACACGTTAATTAGCATGTACAAGATAATTAATATAATTAATATGTTGATTATATGTTATTTGTTAATTCAAATGGTAATTAATTATGTTAATCAGGGTATAAAGAGGATGTGGTCGATCTCATGAGAGAGTATATATTGTTCTAGACAAATATCTCCCCTCTTTTTTTCTTCAAATGAAAAGCCATAGCTATAAGAACTTGGAGTATCTTGTACTCTCATTCTTGTGTGGTGCTGGATTAGCTATTGCACTGATACTCTTACATTATTCATCCGATCCAGTAATGCAAGCGTGTCACGACGAAATCGGCAACCAAGTTAATCATCCTCATCAAGTTAACTCAACAAAGGTCATGATAGTTACACTTTGCATGCAAAATTAGTCTTCTTTTAACATTTTTCTTATACTTGTTTGATCATCATAATGTAGCACGCAGATACAGATATAGATACAAATACGGATACGGATACGGATTTATATTTGG
The DNA here is from genome assembly GCA_946800325.1 of Luzula sylvatica. Classification (NCBI taxonomy): domain Eukaryota; kingdom Viridiplantae; phylum Streptophyta; class Magnoliopsida; order Poales; family Juncaceae; genus Luzula; species Luzula sylvatica. Next base: position 26,309,483 of record OX326958.1, on the reverse strand, counting down.
CAGAATTACTTCGAAAAGAGTAATGATAGGGACACAAATACCAACCACAAATATAACACAAATCCCTAAGTTTGTGTTTGATTTATGATTCATATATGCATAATTAACATTACAAACTTAGTTATTTGTGACACATTTGTGGTTGATATTTGTGACTCTATCATTACTCCTTCGAAAAACAGCCATGGATGATAAAACAGTCATAATGGCAGAGGTCAATGGTGCGTGGGCAGAACCAAATTCTCTGTTTGATCTTTTTCTCGATAGTTTTCGCTAAGGAGAGAAAATCGAGTATCTCTTGAATCATTTAGTCGTCGACGTCGTGGCAGCAGATCCAAAAGCTTTTGATAAATGCAAGTCCGTTCATCCTTATTGCTATCACTATAAAGTCGATGGCGTAGATTTCACCTCCGAGAAAAAGTATCTTACCGAGGATTATCTTACGATGATGTGGGCTAGAAATAGAATACAACAAAGTATTCTAAAAATGGGTTATAATTTTCTTTTCACGGTATGTTATTAATATTATAACATTCGATTAATTTATCAACAAATTAAATATCTGAGATGCACGATTTTTTACCCAGGATGTCGACATAATGTGGTTGCGAAATCAGTTTCAACATATTTCTGTAATTGCTCAGATAACAATTTCTTGTGACTGGTATTACGGGGATCCTGATCATTTAGGGAACAATGCTAATGGAGGATTTATATACGTAAAAGCAACAAACAGAACCGTTCAGTTCTACAAAGACTGGTACGAGGCACGGGTAAATTATATTGGTAAGCACAAACAACAAATTTTCGAAAAATTAAAGTGGAAATTATCAGCTCGGCATAAAGTGAAGATACGATTTCTCGACACAACTTATATCGGGGGGTTATGCGAAGCGAACCCAAAATTGATTTCTCCAAGCTCTGCACGTTTGCAGCGAATTGGCGTGAAGGTTTGGAGAGCAAATTGAATGAGTCAAGGATTATCCTTGCTGGATGGAAGCAGTATAAATTAGAAAACAAGCACCATTAATCGAAGAAGTTGCAATAATACTAGCAGTGACCCCGTGCAATTTCTGCTATTTTTTCATTGGTTTTCAAAAGAATATTGCGTCTATTTAAATATTTTAACCATAGAATCGTTGTGTATCGGTATGAACTGTCAAATCTTGTAACATCAATTATCTTTCTTGTCTATAATAAATGTCTTTACACAAAAATAATAATACATAATGACGACGATGATGATCATGATCATGATGATGATGATAGTAAAGGCAAAATTTAGAAAGTAAACAAACATTAGGCCTAAACGCCCCTTTAACCGCTTCGTTTCCTTTTTTTCTCTCATGTTGCATGAATTATTCTTCATTTCCTTCTGATAATTTTCGTATTTACTTCATCCGTCGGGGACCAAACTGCATAAACCAAAAACTTGCATCGGAAAATCATTATTTTTAATGTTTATATTACCTAATATATATAATTGATAATTATAGAATATCTTTCATTTATGTTTTCATGAATAGAGTACTCATAAAATAAATTTGAATATCTTATGAATCTCAAGTTGTTCACTCGTATTACTTGGTTTCGTATCTGTGTGCATTATTCCTTGTAGTTACAATGTTCCAACACCTATAAAAAAATCCGGTAACACCAAAGTACGCACAAACTGACTCACCAATTTCATTGTCCTTCGCTGCCACTAAAGAATTAGCTGCATTTTTGCATCCCATAAAAAAAAGTAAAATTATTAATAAAAGTACACTCCACTAATAGTTAATTGTGTTATGAATAATAATGTTAATAAGTGTATGAATATCCATGCACATGCATATAGGTTTTCATATATGATTAAATGTAATTAATGTGTTGTTTGGGGGTTTTCATTCCCTATAAATATAGACCATTCTATGTACTATTAAGATGATCCATTTAAATAACAAATTTCTCTCTCCTCTCTATTCTTGTTGTTTGTTTAAGCTTTATTTTATAACACGTTATCAGCACGAATTGCTCTATCGTCTGGAAATCGAATCGAAGGCACAAAGATTTAAAGGTACACGTTAAAACCTTACTAATGTTTTTTGAGCGATCAAGATTTAAATTACGACGTCTCTAATCAAAGGTATGTACAACTATTATTGTTTTTGAAATATTTACAGCAGTATTTATTTATTTTATGATGATTTTTTTGAAATTAAATAATCAGCATGTATTATTGGAAATTGTATGATTGCACAGAAGAATTTTTTTTATTCTTTATTTACAGCAGTACTTAGTTTCCAGTATTAACTTATATGAATTTCATTCTTTATTCTCTATTTCAAAGAACACACCTGAAGTGTATCCTGCAACTAGCAAGGAACGAAATATATGATTGTTTGAACTAGATTATATTGTTGACTCCATTTTTTTTTAACTTATTCATGGCACCCGAAGTTTGTATGAACATCAGAATGATATTAAAAAATAAATATACCTAATTATTTACCCAACCTGAAGTTGCCATGAACACCAAAATATGTATTTTGAATTTATGATATTATTTTTTTATGAAATTTGGAGATCACAAACAACATGATTAATTTTGACATAACTCCAATATTTTAGTGTCATATGTCACTCACAAATGAATTGAATATATGAAATGATTGAATGAGTAAATTGTACTCCATCAACATAAATCCAGGAGATTAATGGAGAATGAAAATTGGACATTAAATTCTGCCATCAAATTAAATTGAAAAAAAAAGAAAAAAAGTATATATATATATATATATATATATATATATATATATATATATATATATATATATATATATATATATATATATATATATATATATATATATATATATATAGACTGTTATTTTTTCATTGTGTTTTAGCAGCCGAGATAATTGATTTTTCATTTAATGGTCATAACCATTTTCTTTCATCCAGTAAAAGAAAAAACTGAAACGGCAATTGTAATTACAATGCTAATAACAATTAATTTAATGAAAGAATAAAAACTGAAATGGTTATTACAATTTCATTTCATGGCAATTGCAATTTAATGAAATATTCTTTTTAAGATTTGACAGTTTGACAGTGTAGTAAATTAAATTACAATGTTTTTCAATGTCATGAATTTATTTGCCGACAACAAAATATAAAAGAAATATGGAGAAGCAATATCATTGTACTCCCAACAATATAATTGAGAAGATTAATGGATAATTAATGTATATTTGGAGAATTTATTATGCCAGGAGCATAATATTCATGCAAGAAATTTAATAACTTTATTTGGACTAGAAATTTATTAAGAAGATTGAGTTTATAATATTAAGTTTTATGAAATTTGATTATACACCAGGCGTTGTATATTAAAGCACCGGAAGTTGCTCGTTTAAATTATGCACCCGAAGTTGCAAGTATATTCATTTTTATTTTTCATACATTTATTTAGCGTACATTTATTTATTTTTTGTACGTTTATTTTCACACATTTTTTTTCAGTACATTTTTTTTCGTACATTTATTTATATATTTTTTATTTTTTATATGCACCCGTAGTTGCAATCCATTTTATTAATGAACAAAAAGTTTAAATTTTATCTTATTGAAACCCGAAGTTTCAATATAAATTGCATTGTATTGAAACCTGAAGTTTCAATATAAAATGGCGATGTTCAAAGTTAAAGAACATCTAACAAAGTTCATAATGTCATTAAAAGCACCGGAAGTTGCAAGAGAATCAAATATGTAATATATTTAGCCAATATTAAAGGCTTGATATGAATAAATATTGGAAGAAAAATATTGAAGATATTCTAGATAAATTATTTTTTTAGTTATGACGTAAGAAATTCGCTCATTAAAAAGCAAATACAAATAAGAGAATTTAAGAAGTATTTGAATTAATTTTATCATGTCTCTTTTATTGAAAAACAAATTGCATTGACGATTGATATTATTCCATTCCCAGAAGTGAATGTTGTCTCGAAGACAAAACTAAAATTATAGCTGACATAAATGTTAATCATAATAACAAAATCACATAATAAGACTCAGGAAAATGTGATTATAATGAATCTGAATATACATTATTCACGATGTTGCTTGAAATAGTTATTACAAGAGCGTATATTAAATTATTTATTTTGTGTCAAATTATTTATTTAATCAATAAAGAGAAGTGTATATTAAATTACAAGAGCGTATGTTTATGACTGATGACTCTAGAAGAGTCGTTATTTGATTGCTCTAGAAGAGACGTTATCTATATTTATGTAACATGGACTTTGTAAAATTGAAATCATGTTATTATGAACTAGAAGTTCAATATATAAAATAAAAGGCAAATTTATGATTGGAATTAATTGCTTATACATAGAATATGCATGTCATGATCATGACTCGATTAAGACCAACTATTTATGTATTCCCCAATCTTTATTATAACTTGTGAGTGACCGGAGCAAAAAGTACTCACTGATTTCTTTTTAAGTGTACTAGATGTGTAATAAGACATGGACGAGTTAAAAGAAATGTTTGGTATATATATGGTTGATCTATTCTTGAAAATTGTATGTCTTAAACGTTTATTTAGTTGAACCAGAAGTTTCAAACAAAAAGTTTAAAATTGTATTTGTAAACTAGAATTTTACATTCAAGAAAACAACAAAGTCGAATATGTATGCTGCAAATATGAAATCCTTGAAGGAGAAAATACATAAACAACTAAGATGGTATTATGAAATAACCAAACATGAGAGAAAATTTTCAAGACATAAAATATCACGCAAGTCCTGAAGAAGTTTACTAGATATTAATTAAAATATCAACGACTCGTGCCTAAATCAGGGGAGAGAATGAAAACTGGAAAAATAAGAAATTATATAGATTGCATCATCACATCAGATCCTCGAACATGTAAACATGAACTAGGAGTTCATAAATATATTATTTGCACGGAATTGCAAATCGGTGAATTTGATGCATTTATCATTACAAGAATGATTAATAGATAAAACTTTCCAGTTTAAAATGCTCATATTTACTGTATAATATTATTGGATAATTTTAAAATTTGATATAAGCCTGAAGCGTGGTCGACCAATCGATTTCAATATTAGAAATCCAAAGGAATAAAAAAGAGCATGATAAAAAGTTGGCAATAAAGAAGTTGTTAATACTTCTAATAATATATATCCTTTTTAAACAAGATAATGAAAGATTAATTAGTAGATTTGACATAAATATAATTTTTGAAAAAGATTCAGGTACCTGAAAACATTGAAATTGTTGAAAATATTGAGATCTCGGAATAATGTCTCTACTATAAGAAGACGGAACCGAAATGAAACTATAGTTAATAGAAAGTTGGCATAGGTGCGCTTTCAATTTATAATCATTAAAATGAGGATCTGAAATTAAATCAATTGTGGAATGTCGACATTTAAAACTATTGGCCATAATAGAAATCACATATGAAAATGAAATTGATGGACCCGAAGTCCGAAAAACACCATGGTGATGTAAATTATATTTATTTTTATTTGTTTTGAGGTCTCCGAAGGACTAAAATCGTGTCTTATATTCATTATAATAGATTATTCATATGCTCATTTAGTTACAATATTCATGAAAATCCCCGTAGGATTTAGTATGCCCGATGCATACAATTCAAACTCTCGAGATATATGTTATATTAAATTGCAAAGATCTTTGCATGAATAGTAATATGAGCCATAAGATATAATCGATGTAATAAGTAAGACTATATATACCTCTATAAATGATAAAATCTGCAGATACATATTTATTACAAATAAATAGTTTTTAATCATAACTATTTGAACTCCCGAAGAGCTCTAAAAGACAACTACTAAAAGAAGAAATTTGATATAAAAGATATCGAATGTGAATTTTTTTTATTCATGAATTACAAATATAATAAATATTTTCTGAAGAAGTTAGCTCGTCGATGGCTACTAAAATTTTGAAACAGCAAATGCGAAAGATTGAATTTTTTGGTCGTAAAATATTTGTATCCATGAGGGGGAGAAATAATACGCAATGCACTCTTTTTGTCCTTGATCATGATTTTGTCCCACTGGGTTTTCCTGACAAGGTTTTTAACGAGGCAAATTATGAGGCGTATGAAACATAATAATATTGCACTCTTTTTCCTTCACTAGGATTTTTGTCCCGTTGGGTTTTAACTAGTAAGGTTTTAACGAGGCATATTTTTATGATATTGAAATCTAACGATAATTAAATTCACTTGAGAAACGTGAAAATTTCGGACTAGTAGTCCAAACAGCTATGCTATAACAAAACATATATTATACAAATGTGTATGTGTAAGAAAACATATATGAGAAACGTGAAGATTACGTAGAAACATATTTGTACAATGTTAGATGCAATCACATTCAGATTTTTATTAGCTTGGTAGTTCTTGAAGGACTCCAGGCGTGTCTCATGGAGGTTGTGACAACATATTTGTTTAGATTACTTGATAATGTTATCCATGAATGATTAAATTTACAAGATACATGCAATAAAATTTATCAAAATATATAATCTATAAACCGGATAGAATCTTTGTATGAGTTGGAACAATCTAGAAAAATATGGTATAATCGTCTAAATACATATTCTGTAAAAGAAGGATGTCAAATAATCTCATTAGTCAATGTATATTTATCATTGAAAATTCCTGAAGAATCTGATAACACGGGATAATGACCTAGAAAAAGGGTTTTGTCATGACAGCCAAATACGGTATATAAGAAATGAGATTGTTCATTAATATACTTATGTAGATAATATCTTGAACTCACTTATGGTGATCAAGCTCTTCACAAAGTCATTACCGACTATAACTTCGGAGCAGTTAGTATGGAAGATCAGAGCTTCGTCGTTTCAGAAATATTGGCATAAATGAGGAGGAGACGTAATGCACGATGTAATCTTCTCCTTAGCTATGGTTTTTATCCTAACGGGTTTTTCCTAGCACGATTTTTATTGAGATGGTTATTATTGCGCATAATGTAAAATCTTATGGATATTCAAGGGGGAGTGTTATGAATAATAATGTTAATAAGTGTATGAATATCCATGCACATGCATATAGGTTTTCATATATGATTAAATGTAATTAATGTGTTGTTTGGGGGTTTTCATTCCCTATAAATATAGACCATTCTATGTACTATTAAGATGATCCATTTGAATAACAAATTTCTCTCTCCTCTCTATTCTTGTTGTTTGTTTAAGCTTTATTTTATAACAAATTGATATTAATTGAGAATTGTTAATTCGTACGTACTTCAATTATATATCAGTTAATTATTAATGAAGTGTATTTTTGTTAATTATCATGTTAATTATTTGTCAATTGATGATATAAATAGTATTGTGGGGAAACCAGGAACACCGTATATGACCTTATGTAGAAATTGCAATTCTCAAATGAAGATATATAGGCCCACACAAGTTTATTACCCCAGGCATGAAGATGACAACAAGGTTATCGGGTTCGGGTCCAAATTCGATATTATATTATAATTATTTAACAATTATATTATATATTATTATTTTTAGAATAAATATAATTATTATTTTAATTATAACTATATTTATCTAATTATATTTAATTTACAAATAAACAAAAAAATATTCCTAAAAATAAAACAATATAATATATGGTATTTATGTAAATAGAATGAAAAAGTCACATTACCATCATTTTTTATGAGAATTATTTTTTTATGATTCATCAGAAAATGTAACATCTCTCACGTTACATCATGAAAATGTAACATCTCTCATGTAAAATTCTCATTAAGTACCAAACATGATAATCTAATTCTAATAATCCAACTTTTCAAAAAAAAATTACAAACTTTCTAATCGATCCAAACGCACCCTTAGAGTTGTCTTAGACATGCAAAAGAGGCATGCAATAATGCCCAAAAAGACAAAATTAAGAAAGTACAAAATTAAAAAATGTTCAAGAAATAATAATGAAGTACCTCGACTCGAGAAATGATCCACAGAAATCTGAAAAGGCCTATGGATTTTTCAGCCATAGATATTCCCACATGAAAAAAAGATTGATTATTAGATATGAATGTAATGAAAAGGATTAAGATCCCAAGCGAAATTGGATTTTGCTAATAAGGATTTTGCAACGTGTTGAAAATTAACCTTGGTAACGAGTCGTTCGAAAACTTCGGTACCGTTTTCGTAAAACTACCTCTCTGAGCCTGCAATACCTGATTATGAACTGACTAAAACACTTACATTAATAATCAAACTTAATTTAATCAGCAAATTATATGCATTGAGAATTAAGTAGAAAAATGAAGAATATATGGACCCTGTTATTTTTTTTTGAAATTAGAATTACCGATTGGTATATTCTATTTTTTTCATTAACCAAGAAAATTGTTTACATCCGAAAAGAGAGAAAGAAAAACTAGATTTAAAAGATTAGTTACAATGCTATGTTGTCCTATAGGTTCATTTTGAGGGATTTAGGTGGAGATGTATTTCAAAATACGGGATAAGCTCGAAATCCGTTGTTTGATTTGGTGTATTTGAGGGTGGAGATGGATTTGAGGGTGGATGGTGAAATACACCAAAAAATTTGGTATTCCAAACATGGATAAGCTATATCCATGTATTTCATTATAAAATTATTTTTCCAAAATATATAAATAAATAATGATAAATATTATATTATATTATATTATATTATAAAATAATAATATAATATTATATAATATTATATAATGTAATATTATTTAATATAATATAATATAATACAATATATTATAAAAATAATATAATATAAAATAATACAATGTAATATAAAACAATATTATATAATAATATAATATAATATAATATAAAAAATATAATTAATAATATTATAATATAATATAATATTATATAAAGTATAATTAATAAAGTATAATATAATATATATAAAATAATAAAAAAATATAATCATATGTATTATATGAATATAATATTATATAATTTAAATATTATATATATATATATATATATATATATATATATATATATATATATATATATATATATATATATATATATATATATATATATATTAGAGTATAATATAATATAATATAGTATAATACAATATCATATAATATAATATAATAATAATACAATATAATATAATTAATAATAGTAATAATAGTAATAATAATATAATATAATACAATATGATATAATATGATGATAATAATAATAATAATAATAATATATTAAAGTATAATATAATATATATATAATAATAAAAAAATATAATCATATGTATTATACGAATATAATATTATATTATATATATATTAGAGTATAATATAATATAATATAGTTTAATACAATATCACATAATATAATATAATATAATATAATATAATATAATATAATATAATAATAATACAATATAATATAATTAATAATAGTAATAATAGTAATAATAATATAATATAATACAATATGATATAATATGATAATAATACTAATACTAATAATATAATATAATATAATAATATATTAAAGTATAATATAATATATATAAAAAAATATAATCATATGTATTATATGAATATTATATTATATATATATTAGAGTATAATATAATATAATATAATATAATATAATATAATATAATATAATAATACAATATAATATAATTAATAATAGTAATAATATTAATATTAATATAATATAATACAATATGATATAATATGATATAATATAATATAATATAATATAATATACTTTAAAACAAAATATAATATAGAAAATGATATACATTAAAATATTAAAATCATGGATTTTTGTACCAAGAATCAAACAAAGGATTTGATATACATGGATTACCAAATACAACAAATCAAACAACTCACATGGATTATCAGATACATGGATAGTAAAATACATGTATTTCACATATCCATGTACATCAAAATCCCTCAAATCAAACAGCCTTGATCCATTGTACTGTATCTTCGAAAGCCTTGTTAGCCACTACAATTGGGGAAGCCGTTTGTCCTTGAAATATTCGCGCATTCCTTTGTTTCCATATAGACCAATTTACGGTCGCCCACAAGACTTGCCATGGAGCCTTATTTTCTTTTTTCTGTCTTTGCGTATTATATATCCATGTTTCGACAATTGACTCTTTGCCCTCCCATCTAACCGGTGTGTATGCGATTCTTTCTATGAGTCTCCATGTCGCTTTTGTATAACTACATTTTACTAATAGGTGATCCGCGGTTTCATTTTCTCTTTTACAAAGTGGGCATATTTCATTATTAGGGAAGCCTTTTTTTTGTAGGATATCCGCCGTGTTTAGTCGGTTGTGGAGAGCCAACCAATGAAAGAACTGGATCTTAGGCGGTACTTTAATTTTCCATAAGTCTTTGGACCAATATGAGATTATTCCCGGGTTTTGGAGGAAGTTGTAGGCCGATTTTGATGAATAAATTCCTTTAGATTCCCATTTCCATATAGTGTTGTTATCAAGTTCGCTTCGTGTCGTTGAGATTTTATAAAGAGGCATTAGTTTTATTAGATCTTTTATGAAGAATGAAATAGTATTTTCGGATAGTCTTAGGAGATCGTCCGTTTTGTTCACCCCGTACAATTTTTGTAAGCAATTAGACCATATGCTTTCTTCTTGTGCATTTATTTTTCAAAGTGCTTTTTGTATGAGCGATTTGTTTTTGTCTCCTATATTTTGGATTCCCAATCCTCCAAATTTTTTTGGTAAAGTAACTTTTTCCCAATTTATTAAGCAACTTCCCGGCGTGCATTTATCGTCCCCTTTCCATAAGAATGCCCTTAAAGTTTTCGTTATTTCGCTTATTACTCCTCGTGGTAGTAATGTCGTTTGCATTTGATATATGGGTATGGTACTTAGCGTTGATTTTATTAAAGTTAATCTTCCTCCGATAGTAGTTTCCCCTTCCACGAGGAGATTCTTTGTTGTATTTTCTTTATAAGTGGGAGGAAGACCAATTTTTTTGGTCTTATTGCCGTCAATGGTAATCCTAGGTGTTTAGTAGGTAGTTCTATCTTTTGACATCCTAGGATGTTTGCGACGGATTGTTGGGCTCGTATTGGGATGTTAATTGGGAGGAAGTTAGACTTATGTTTATTAATTGAGAGTCCCGTCATTTCTTCGAAAAGTTGAATCGCTAAAGTGATAATTTTTAGATTGTTCGGGCTCGCCTCCACATAAAGAAGTGTGTCGTCCGCGTATTGCAATAATTGTGTATCGATTTGCGTCATTTTGGATAGAAGGGGGTTTATTTTTTTAATTATTTCTTGTAGCGTGTCGATTGCGATATTAAACAATAAAGGGGATAGAGGATCTCTTTGTCTTAGGCCTCTTTGATGGAAAAAAACGGTGAGTTTTCCTCATTTATTTTGATCGATGACGAAGATGAGATAAACAAATTATGTACCCATTCAATCCATTTTGTAGGGAATTCTTTATGTCTCAATATGTTCTTCATAAAATCCCATGATACATTATCAAACGCTTTCGTTATGTCTAATGATAGCATGATTGCGGGGATTTTGCTTTTTTTATAGAAGTTAAGGTATTCCCTTGCCGCAAGGAATGAGTCCGTTATAGTCCTTTTTTTGATAAAAGCCGATTGATTTAAGGGTAGTAAGGTTGGCAACATCGGTTGTAGTCTATTGGCCATTAGTTTTGTTATAATTTTGATGGGTATATTTATCACACTTATAGGTCTATAATCGTTTATGCCATTTGCATCATTTTTCTTTGGGATTAGTGTTACGGAAGCTTGGTTAATTCGCCAAAGATCTAATTTATTGTTGTGGAAGTCGTTTACAAGCGTGACAAAATCATCTCTTATTGTTTGCCAATAGTTATGGACATACTCCGCGGGTAATCCGTCCGGACCGCAAGATTTTTTCTTTTTTAGGTTCGCAACGACCGAGTCTATTTCTTGGCCTGAGAATGGTTCTATAAGTGAAAGTATATTTTCATGGGTCGTAGGATTCGGTTTTAGGGTTGATAAGTCGACCAAGGTCGCATTTGGTTTTGAACCCATTGTGTTTTTGAAATGTTCATAGAATTCATTAATTATTTCTTTCGTTGTCGTGAAGGTTTGATTGTTATTTTGTATTTGTGTGATGTAGTTCCTATTTCTCCTTTGTGAAGCTAAAGCATGAAAGTAAGCGTTATTTTTGTCTCCAAATTTTACCCAATTCGATGAGCTTCTTTGTTGCCAAAAAGTTTCCGATCTTAGAGCCAATTCTTGACTTTTAATCTTTAGTTCAATTCGTAGGTTTTTTTCTTGTTGCGTTAGTTGTCTCGTTTCTTCCGTCTTATCAAGCCAAGCTATGAACAATTTATTTGTTAAAAGGGGGGGGGGGGGGGGTCCGGTTTATCGAAGTTATGTTTTGCCCATTCATTTAGGCTTTTGGAGGTTCTTACGATTTTGGTAATAAAATTTTTGGCCGCGTTGTTATTATTGGATCCCTTCCATGCTTCTTCGAATTTTATTTTGGTTTCGGGTTTTAGTAGCCATTCTCTTTCTAGTTTGTAAGATTTTGGGCTATTTGTTTTGGGTGTGGAGAACGTTAGTTTTAGTGGTGCGTGATCGGACGTTATCATTGGCAATTGTTTTGATTGCATTATTAAGTTTGACGTTAAGAAGTGGTGTGAGACTAAAGCTCTATCTAGCTTGGATAACGTTGGATCCGGCCTTTTGCTTGTCCATGTGAATGCTCTTCCACTTAGTGGTATCTCTTCCAAATTTGAGATATTTATGAAATTATTAAAGCTTAATATGTGGGTTTGTAAGTGTCCTCCCCCCGTTGATTCATTTAATGATCTAATTAGATTAAAATCTCCTACTAATATCCAAGGATTGGAATTGTGGTTAATTTGAAGCAACTCGTTTAAGAAATCTTGTTTTTCCTCATTTGAGGTCGGTCCGTAAATGTTTGAGAGAGTGAAGGTAAATCCGTTGGCAAGAGAGAGTGTAATTGATAACGAAAAATTTCCTTGTTCTTTTCGTTGTAGTTGGAAGTCGTTAGACCATGCCGTCATTAGACCTCCTCGTGAGTCCGAAGCATTTTTGCTTTCGAAATTGTTAATGTGGTTCGGACATACTTTTTTCATATTAAAAAAAATTTAGTTGCGTTGTTTTTCGTTTCTTGCATACAAAATAGGTTGCAACCCGCATTTCTAGTGGTGTCCCTGACAAGTTTACATTTATTGACCTTGCCAAGTCCCCTAACATTCCAAAATAAAATAGAAAGGAAATTAAAAAGTTTTAAATTCATAATTTAAACTTTTGGTAGTAAACGCCCTAGTGGCTCAGAGTGGACCATTGGGTCCATAGACTTCGCTCTCGTCGCGATAGTCCACCAGTTGGTCCATGTAGTCGTCTTCGAATCCGAACTTGTTCGTAATTTCTGCAATTGGATCGTTTTTCGTTAGTAGGCAAGACACAAATATTATGCTTAATAGAATCGTTTAGTGTGTTGGGCCTATTAGCCCTAAGAGAGATAGATCCTATTAATGTCGGTTTACTTTTTTTTTTTTTTGTTGTTATTTTCATTTATTTGGGCTTTGATTTTTGCTGCATTATCTCTTTGGATATGAGCAATTGTTTTATGTAGAGAGTCAGAGGCTTCTAATTCTATGCCTTTTTGACCTTCCCTGCTTTCATTTAATGTTAAATTGAAGTCGCTCTCTGGCCCCTTGACCGTATTTGGCTCTGGCTCGCTAACGTGAGTAAATTGTATACTGGGCCCTTTCGGCTCTACAATTTGTGGGCTAAGCCCACATAACAATATAATTGTTCGTATTTGTTCCGGTGCCAGACCCGTAGGGTTCGATGCTTCGTTTTCTAGAGCCGTAATATAGTCGGTTGCTTTTAATTTATCCTTTATTATAATTTGTGGTTTTAGTTTGTTTTTTTTTATTAGAGGCTTGTTTGGTACCGTCAAAGAAAGTAATTTTCTTTCTTGGTCTAGAGGAAAGCCTTTTATTTCTTTGAACGTACTGAATGAACTTTCTTGCCATTATTTTATTATTATTCTTATTACTATTTGTATTTTTTATTATTAAAGTTGTCATTTTATCATTATTGTCTGTACCAGATTGAGCATTGCTTGATGATTCTTTAGATGTAGTATTTAGCATACCTTGGTCGTCAAGTAAGAGGGACCTTTTTACTGGTGCTCGATTTGATTGTTGGGCATCCTCTTGCTTGTTCTTCCCTTTTTGCTCCCTTGACAGCAAATGAGTGCCTTCCCCATGCCTTGCATTTACTCCTCCTGTCAGAACAATTCTTGCATTTAATTTCTCTTGAGAGTCGCGGGGAATAATCTGGCGTGACCTCCCATCAGTCGGTGCATTTAATTGCTGAGTGTTGTGTGGGAGCAATTGCAAAGACTCCTCCAGGTTTTGTGTATGGCTTTGTGGTCCAGGGTTGTAGACCGCCACCTGCCCGCTCGGTGCATGGTTAGGGTTTGATGGTTCATGAGGAATTATGGTTATCGCATTTCCCTGTCGTTCTTGCCCCGATCTTTGGACCCCTCCTAGCTCGTAAGCTTTGTCGGTTTCTTCATCGGCCAATTCTTCTAAGCGCTCGATTGTTTGTTTTCTTTCCGCACCCTTCAGTTTCCCCGAGAAGATGAAAGGCGCCATCTTGTCTTTCTCAGTCGAGGGTGGCGCTAAATTCCAGAGCTTGAGGAGAATTGCTTGCCAATCGATCCTATTGTCATCATCTGCTGATGCCCGCAAGCCATTTTCCTCGGGGGATTCTGGGGAGCTCTCGTCGGTAAACTGATGTCTTGATAGTGCTCGATATCCTTCAGTCGAAGGCTCGGAGTCAGTGTTGATGAATTTGTTTAAATGTTCCTGCATTCTTTCTTGTGAAGGTGTGTAGTCCGGGGGCCTGGGATAGTATGGTCGTTCGTCTAACACTGTCAGGGGTCGGATTCCGATATCGTAAACAAATCCATCTGCCAGATAGGTGGTTACCGGAGGGATCCAGTTCAAGTTATGTGTAGCTACCACCACCTGAATGGATTGTAAAGTTACGATCTCCGAGAAAGGTTGGTGATCGATTATGGTTCCAAATCCGTTACAGATTTGGTTGAGCTCTCTCTCACACCATGCTTGCGGTGGAACATTAGATAGTTTCAACCACACTTTGTGGTTATAGTAAACGATTAGAGCACCCATTGCCGGTGACCACGGAAAACAAACGAAACCGGCTTTGGAGAGAGTTGTGGTGGAATACTCTAAATAAATTCCTCTGTCTGTATCTTCTAGTAGTTTGAGAAGGTATTTACTATCCTTCCAAAAAACCAACTGAAATTGCATCGGTCAATCTTTGGTTCTCCTCACCAGCGCTATGAGAGTGGTAAGGTCATGCTCGTGAGCCATGGAAGCGTCAATTACGATGGCTCGGTTCAGCTCGTTTAGCTCGGCTTGATGGTCGTCCGTCTCGCGCATGAAGCAGTAGGTTCGCGGGATCTTGTCTTCTGGCATAACTTCACTGGCTGGACGTCCTTGGGGGATCATGGCACTGATCTGTGCCTCGTGCAGTATGAACATGCTCTAGGGTTTCGACAATGTATTGTCAGATGGCCTTCCTGGACGCATTTCAAGCACAGCCCCCTCCAGGATACATGGTTAGGATCTGGTGGAAATATTGGTCTCATCTCCGGTAAGCTAGGTTGCTGTGGTGAGTGAGGCCTTTTTCGAGCTTGTTGCCGGCTGGACTAGGCTTCAGAGTTGAGGGCTACTTCTCTCCATGTTAGCCTAGCTGCATTAGATCTCTGAGGAGAGACGTTGTTAAGATAATGCCTTGCTTGCATCTTCAGGGTTACAAAGTTTGGTTTCTTTTTGGTGGTGTTTGGTGACTCTCGGTTTAATGGTTTTGTGAAGTGGTTCGGTGTTTTTAGGGTTTGTGCTGGGTATTTGTATGGAGGCTGAGTGTATTTTTTTCGGTAGTGAAATGGCTTGGTGGTATAGTATGGTTGAGGTGATGGGTGTGTGACTTGTCTTCTTGTGATACGTTTCCATCCATCTCCTTCATCTACACATTCTCTCTTTCCTTTCCAACTGGTTCTTCCTGTTTGGAGTCGCCCTTTTGGTGGAGGAAAAGTAGAGAGAGAAGGAGCCATGATGTGTATATATATGTACCCTGTTATTACAAAAATACACGCTACAAGTTCTTCACAAATAATTCTGCCGCGACAATATTTGATTTTGACAGAGAAGAAAACCTAATTGACATAGCAAGCCCAATTCGCAGAGAATGAAATTCGAAATAACATAAAAACATGACCAAAATGGAAAGAAAAGTTGTAAAAACAAAAAAATCAGAACATTCTAGAAAATAATTCAATGTGCACAATTCAGCCGTTACAGAGATATGCACTAACCTTTGATAGCTTCTCGTCTCTGAAAATCTAGCTCGGCGAGATTAATGAGCGATCTAAGACCGTTCTCAAGTTCAATCTGGAAGAGAAAAGAAATGGACAGAGAGTAGAGAGACGCTCTAGCCGATGTCGATGAGGAAACCCCTTCTCAAGCTCGATCTCGAAGCAGATCTCCAGGCCAAAAGAAAGAAATGGGAAGTAGAGAGAACTATCCTGTCAAAGTAATCGCCGTCATGATCGCCAATGCTCTCGCCGCTTTCATCCCTTCTCAATCCGTTGTCGTCGCCCCTTCTCAATAAAAAACAATGAAAAGATAAACTTGTAAAATAAAAAAATGAGCAGAGGCCCAGGTTCAAAATCGAAACCTCTGCTTGAACAACCGCTGCTATGTACCACTGGACTACACACTCCGATATGTATTTGTTTCGGTTAATACATCCCGTTTGAACACGTGTCAGAACATGAGAACTTTCTGAACTTAAAAAATAATAATAACTAGCAAAGACCCCGCGCAATTGCGCGGGACTTCATAGTTCATACCATGTTTTCTACATTTTTTTTATATGTTTTGTTTAAATATTATTTGCACGGGCCACATTTGAACTCAATTAATATAATCACGTCATGTTTGCGAATGTATTGAAATCAACACATGCATTATAGGTTATAAAAATCGCGTGCTAAAAATAATCAAAACATCATATTTATCATATCAACGATACATTTTTATCTCTTATTAAAGCAATGTAAAACAATGTACAATTCATTTTATCTTTTTTTTCTTACAAATTCCCTACACGTACACCTTAATCCACCAAACAGTAAAGACTGCAAAAAAGTCACTCCCTAATGCACAAATTGCAAATAAAATTGCTATAGTCTACTCAATGACTAAAAGAAAGTAACTGAAAATATAATATAGTACATACGTGACCTCCAGTTTGGGGTTGTGAACCTCTCAAAACTTAGCAAAACCAGCAAGGCTTTCGGTACATAATGAATCAAAAATTTCCTCATCTTTGCACAACATATAGAAAATATAACATCTTCTATGTCTTTTGCCTTTGAACCCGTAGAAATAAATAAAGAACGGTTTAATACTTTTTTGTTTTTGTTTCCTATTATAAGTTTCATTATCCATATTATAATCATAACATATAAAAAAAGAATACCTGAAAAAGCTAATGAAATTGTCGAACCGCGTCGATAGTGCCCTGAAACCTACATTACATCATTACAAAAACAATAATCTTTTTCATATTAAAAAAATATAAAAAAAAAATACCTATACAATTTCATAGAATAGAAGAAAAACACTTACAACTCTAAAAAAACTCTTAATATCATGATATTATGGACGCCCATGGAAAAAAAAAAATGTAAAAAATTCTTAAAATTGAAAATCTGTAGAACCCACACCAAAAAAAATATGCCTATCATTATTTCGAATTTGCAATAAAGTACATGTCTTATATCTAATTGCAACTACATTCCCTACCTTAATGGAGAAGATTTTTTGCAAATTTTTCTTCATAAAAAATAAAATAAGGTCATTCTTCCAATTGATGAAAAGGCTCAAAATTAATGGTGACGTGGAGCAATCTAAGAAGAGAGAGTTCCTTAAAATTATTATTATTAATAATAATAATATATAAGATATAAGATTATTGTACAAAATATCTTTCAGTTTTGTTATTATAGTGTATACTGCATGCAATAAAAGAAAGAGTAGTGATGTACACCTCCTAGTATTCTCCCCCACATTCATGATGACGGGGATATGATTTAACATCTTCAAAATTAATGCATAAATACATGATTTTATATCTTAATTTATAGTTTAATTATCTTAATTTATAATTGAAGATACAATTAAGATGTTAAATCATGAATTAAAGTGTTAATTTTTAATGTGTTAAATTATATTCATGTCATCAATTAAATGGAAGA
Source organism: Luzula sylvatica (assembly GCA_946800325.1). NCBI lineage: Eukaryota > Viridiplantae > Streptophyta > Magnoliopsida > Poales > Juncaceae > Luzula > Luzula sylvatica. The sequence continues at coordinate 26,291,048 of OX326958.1, read as the reverse complement.
AATGTGGGAATATGTCCAACATTTTCCTAAAAGAAAATGCAGGCTCCATTTTAGGATATTGGCATATTCTAAAATGCAACATTACAAAATAATAATTCAATAATCAATCTTTGGACTTGGCAGCAATTAACCAAGCCAGTATCACTTTGGTTAAAAAAGAAGAGTCGTGATGTATGGCCCCTACAACTCTCCCCCTCGCTCGTCGATGACCTGGAAAGGTAAGCTGTTAATTCTTGGGGGCCTTTTTTTCGTCGCCCCTTAGTGGTCTGCATTTTGCATGGGCCTATGAATTAACAGGGCCGTGATATATTCTTATGGGCCTTTGCAGTTAACGGGCTGTCACATCATGCCCTAATTTCTTGCAGGCAACGATTGTCGTTCACTGCTATACCTTGCAGGGGTTCATTAACTCGCATTAATGGCGGTTGTTGGGGTTTTAGGATAAACAACATTTGGGGGGAAATTGGTTGGTATGAATTTCAAATCTCTCCATATCCTTCTACAAAAATGCAGAATTTGCCATTAATTCGAAACTTCATTTTCCATTTATGACCACTGTTTTGTGCCATTAAAATCTGATTCCCATATCCTCGATAATAATTACCTCAGGTTTTGTGCATTTATTCATTGCTCGGTAAGCATGTATTCTTATTTAATTTTAATTTGGTTTTCTTGCAAAATTTTCTTCAAAAAATTGTGTTCATTTAATATGGTTCAACTGGCATGAGTTTAAAATTGGATTATAATTATTTGTTTTCACACAGTGTTCATTTTACATTTTGTTTTAAACTATGATTTACCAGTTCTTTGATTTCAATTGATGTTCGATTTTAACAGAGCTTGAGTTGTATTATTTTGCTGAATATTTTTACGGTGTTCATTTGACCTTTGATTTCAAATATTAGGTTTAGCATTGTTTTAGTTGTTGCAGTCCTAATTCATTTAGGAAAATGTTGGACATCCCCTACTGAATATACACTGTTTTTGTTTTTTTATTGTATGGTTTAACGGTGATGAAATGTTAAGTATGATTATAACAAAATATTTGTTCATTGTTCATTGTACTACTGAATATAACAATATATTCTTAGAATATGGTCTTACATCGCATCAAACTTTGGTTTAACAGTTAATTATAGTTACAGATTTAATTATTGTTGGATTTTAAGTTTTTTTAAAAAAACTGTTGTACACTTTTTGAATTTTTACATTGTTGTTTTTGAATTTAATTACATGGTTATGCCAATACTAAATTTGTTTTCACGCAGTGTTCATTTGACATTTGGTTTCCAGTTCTATGCTTTAACATTGTTTCGAATTTTTTTTTGAACTATGATTAACCAGTTCCATTTTAAATTACTGTTCGATTTTAACAGAGCTTGAGTTGTATTTTGTGCTGGATATTTTAACGGTGTTCATTTCACCTTTGATTTCAAATATAAGGTTTATCATTGTTTAAGTTGTTGCAGTCCTAATTCTATTTTGTTTTGATTTCAAATATTTTCATTTTATTTCAAAATAATGATTTTGCAGTGCTTGGAGTTTCCTAAAAATCTGGTAACATAACTTGAATTGTATTTTATTTAGAAAAAAACGTTCAAAAAAGCTGTTTGCGTTTCAAATACTGTTTTTAATTATCTTAGAGTTGTAAATAATATTTAATTGTTAAGTATTGTATGGTTTAACGGCGATGAAATGAACTATTGTTATCTAGGTATGGTTTACCAGTATGATATTAATAATGAATAAACTATTGTTCGATTTATGAGTGTAACTTTCATTTGTAATGTATGGTTTTAACATGGGCGGAATTTTTTTTTGGTTTCGAATCATGGTTTACCAGTATGATTCAGTATTATTTGTCGTGGAACGAATTTGTTGCAATGTTTTACAAAATAATTCGTCCATAATTAGAAATATCCAATAATCCATCACAAAAGGTCTTGTAAATAACCAAAAAAAATAGCTTTTAGTACAAATGACTGACATATATATATAACCAGTTCAATACAGTACCCACACATACATAACACTAAAAACGAACATAACAAACCAAAATACCAAACTTAGTTTAAAGCACGAACGTTCCGTTAGACCAAAACATGCATGACCATAAATTTCAACGTAAAAATCCCTGCAAAGATAATTCAACAACCATACAAAAACAAAAACATTTGTTCCTTAATAAAACACTCCGTTGCACCATAGCGTTTAACTTCCCAATTTGTCGCAGTACCAAGGCAAGGTGATGAGATTGTACGCCGCATGCCCCCTAGCCGCTTGGATGTCTTTCTGGCCAAATATCACCTTGCGATTAGAAGCAATACATTCTGCAAACTTGACCAGAAACAAACCACTATCCTCTATCCTTGCACTCCTAGGGCAACGGACAAAGCGTTCGACCCACTCGCCAATCTCGGAACGATCCATCCTTTCCGCCAGAAACCCTTTCCACTCGTCTACGAAGCACTTCACTCGTGCGGCATACTGATCTACCTTAGTTGCAGAGTTGTAGATGTAAATCTCCTTATCGTCGAAATCGAATACCAATAGGATCCAGTTTTTTGCAACATTGAAAGGTAGGAAAAGCCAACGATTCGCACCTAATTCAGTAAGTGACAAAGCGCCGTCATCACTGAATAATTCATCGATCTCCTCCGGCAACATGCTTGGAACCAAAACCTATTAGTTGAATATGAAATAAGTGGCAATGTTGTAATAAAAAAATTATGATTGAATAAATATGAAAAAAAGACTCTGTCATACCGAAATTGAAGGGCTAACATAGCTCCAACTGTTTACAGGATCCATGAAGCAACGGCGTAGTAAACGCATGAGCACATCCACCATCTGTTATTCCGAAATTAAAGGGTTTATTATAAATAGAATAAAATTTTCCTTATTATAAATAGAATAAAAATTTTCATTACATTGAAGAAACTAACCTTGGAAGAAATGTGGTACCCTTGCAATATAGATTCTACATCCAAGTCGCTGAACCTCATCAATTCATTCGCACTGTCGTAGCTCGGGACTATTATCTTTTGTGCCCAACCATATATTACTGGTTTCATGAAATTGGGGATTAGTTCCCAGTTAGGGTATCTGATCTGCATGTCCTCGTCAACAAAAAAAGATGTACTCCCCAAATCATAGTGTACACCGCCAATCAACATCTCTACAGAATCCAGTGGACTGTGGATAACGTTTATTGGTGCAAGAGCTGGTTCGGTTGTTTTAGTTGGTGCAAGAGCCAATTCTATACTTGTTAGTAATAAGATAAGTAATTGAGTTAAATATAAGAAATTAGTTCTTTTAATTGGTTTATCATAATGTAACAGTACCTAGGTCGAAGTTGGGGGATTCAAGCTCATGCTGGGCAGCCGCTTGTACTGTCAAATGGTAGTCCAATTCCTGTTCACCCGTAACATCCCGTTCTATAGTTGGGTTTTCATGAACTGCATATTTTGTTTTTCACACGAACAATGATTAGTAGTGTATTGCTAGTGCTTTTTTGAAGAAAAAATTCACCTTTGGAGGTTGATGATTTGTCAATGTCTGACGGTGTGTGGAATGAAATTGGTGTAGGGCTAAGGAACGAGCGGCTGTGTGTTAAATCAGCACGTGATATTGGAGTATGGATGCGACTTCCTGATGAACCAGCCACTGAGTTACATGAAATATTTCCTTGCGAATTAAGTTTGAACAGTTTTAAATTTGTTGTCTGTTTGGAATATGTACCTGAGACTACTATATTAACAGGCGATCTAGGCAACTTGATGCCGCCATAATTCTTGATCAGAGACTGTTGTATGGATGTTTGACTATCTGACGTTGTTGACGATTTGTTCTTAGCATGATGTTCGGCTACTACGTCATCTACATCTGGCAGTTCATCGTCAGGGATGTACCCAATACTCCTTTGCTTATTACATTCAGTCGATGGTGGTACTGCGATATTTATTTTTACATAGAAAGTTAATTATACAATCTAGGAACAACAATGCTTTTATAATGAGAGATTATTTTTAGAAATAGATAATTTACTATCTTCTTCTTTTTGCAAATTGATGAGATCTTGGGTAACATCAACATGGACTTCCATTGCAACTGGTGGTATATTAACAACGGCGGTGAGGCGATTAACTTCGCTACTATTCTGGACGGACACATTCGACTCTGCAATAGTGTCAATTTATTAATTTATGACATTTGCAATAATTATACAATATATGGACGAACTTCCTTTTTTGACAGTTACTATTCTGGTGATATATACCTGACGGCAAGTGCACTTTCATCCTCTTTGTACGGCTAAGATTACCTCCCACCTGTGTCCGTTCTTCAGTCTCTTCTTCAGTCTTTGCTTCATCGCTTCCTTCATCTTCATGTTGATGCACATGTATCAGAATTATGATTTTCAAAATTATCCAAAGATAAAGAGTTGGGAAAAATACCTTCGTCAGCAGGTAAACGCCTAGTACACAAGCGCATGGAGCCACGTCCAGACCCAGCGTTTGAAAGTGCTGTCATATGACATTAGTGAGTAATTTATTAAAAAATAATAACATTCCAAAAAAACGAACCCGGTGGTTATTTATTATTGTAGTCAAATCAACAGATGACAGACAATTAATATTGGACTCGGCCTAAAAATTGACAGTTAATTATTCCTATACTCAGATTAACAGTTGACAGACAGTTATTATTGGACTCAGATTAACAGTTGACCCACAGTTAATTAATTGTACTACTGATTTCTTAAAATACTGTTGAATTAATTAACAGTTGATTATTCATGTACTCAAATTAAAAATTGGCCGAATTAACAGGTGACAGTTCATTATTCCTGTAATCAGATTAACAGTTGACAGACAATTATTATTGGACTCAGATTAACAACTGACAGTTAATTAATTGTACTACTTATTTCTTAAAAAACTGTTGATTTAATTAACAGTTGATTATTCATGTACTCAAATTAAAAACTGGCCGAATTAACAGGTGACAGTTCATTATTCCTGTAATCAAATTAACAGTTGACAGAGAATTATTATTGGAGTCAGATTAACAGTTGACAGTTAATTAATTGTAGTACTGATTTCTTAAAATAGGGTTTAATTAATTAACAGTTGATTATTCATGTACTCAAATTAAAGATTGACAGTTAATTATTATTGGACTCGGATTAACACTTGACAGACAATTTATTGGACTCACATTAACAGTTGACAGATAGTTATTATTGGACTCAGACTAACATTTGACAGACAGTTAATTAATTGTACTACTGATTTCTTAAAAAACTGTTGATTTAATTAACAGTTGATTATTCATGTACTCAAATTAAAAACTGGCCGAATTAACATGTGACAGTTCATTATTCCTGTAATCAAATTAACAGTTGACAGACAATTATTATTGGACTCAGATTAACAGCTGACAGTTAATTAATTGTAGTACTGATTTCTTAAAATAGGGTTTAATTAATTAACAGTTGATTATTCTTGTACTCAAATTAAAGATTGACAGTTAATTATTATTGGACTCGGATTAAAATTGGCCAAATGTATGATTGATCAAAAATGGAATTGTGGCTACTTACTTATTGGTCAAATACGTTGTGTCGAAGGTTATGACATCTCCAAAGTATTTGTAAGAGGTTCGGCTGCGGCCATCTGCCCAGAATACATTCCGCAAACGCCCTTCATCGTCAGTTTCACAGAGATAAAAGAAATTGGAGCATTTTCTCTGTCGATCTCTGAAATAACGCATCAATGCATTAGCATCACCTTCAGCCAACTTAAGAGCTCTCCTAGCCTGGATATGATTGCGCATGTCTCTTTCAGTAAAGTGGCAATTGTCGTAACCGCCCGCTTGGTGGAACATTGAATTGAAAGAACGGCACTGGGGGATACCGGAATCATCGTTAATCTCTATTTGTTTCTTAACGAAATCAGGTATAACACGGTGACACCTCATGTATCGTACAACATCAGGTTGAAGATCATGGTTGTGGTCTAGCTCAACAGATGTAATTGTCCATCTACCATCCAAAAGATGGTCCTTAACTACTATCTTTGCTGGACAACAGGTACCTTGAAAGGTATTTCTTCTCTTCTTGAAACCTTCAGACTTGCCACGAGTTAATGGCTTCTTCTCTTTGTTACAAGAGAACGTTACATCTGATGGTAACCCATAAAAGTTGTGACGCGACCTACGAACTACTCCAAACCCTTTTCGACAAGAGTATGACAAGTAGAAATGATATGCGTCGTCTCTCGACTGAAACTCCATGCCTAACTCCAGGTCAGCGGAATCTGGAAAGTTAAAAGGTAGTACAGTGTTTAGTGGTGTGGATTGCGGTTCATCGTAAGGGGGGTATTCATCATCATCAGTGGAATGAAGATCCATGGATTTTCAGCAAGAAAACTTGATAGAAGGAGGGAAATTTGAAAAAAGAAGAAAGGAAGGAAATAAAGAAGAGATACGATAATAATGGCTTGAGTACAAGAAATGGGCGATTTGACAGCCATGACAGAAGTTGATTTGACCATTTGTTTTAACGCTTAACACTATAATGATTATTATTCCTTGGACATGGATTACCATCTGTATTATGAATTACCAGCGTGCCAGCACATCAACGGGGGTGGGGGAAATAAGGGGGATATACAACATTTTCCAAAAAAGAAAGGTACACTACAGATTTTGTGCCAATTGGTTGCATCAATGCACCATTATTAAGACGTCAATACATACGTTAAATTTAAAACAATCAAATAGTGTTCTAATTGGTACCCTGTGGTAGGAACAATGTTGCAAATATCATTTAGCGATCCGTAACGTGGTGATTATTTTTTGTAGCGATGGCGATTAACGCGCGTTATAGCGGTTGCTGTAATTTGTAACGCATAAAATAATTAAATGCCAATACGTAAAAAAAAATCTTTAAAATAACAAATATTTGTATTACACATATCAAATAGAAATTAAGTTATTTGAAAACGAGCATCTCCAACAAGTCAGAACATCGCAATCTAAATAGGAGAGGATTTTTTTTGTTTCTTTATCAACCTAAAGTTATTTTAGTTATTATAATTTTTCATGAACTATTTTCTTTTAATTTAGTTCATTTTATAAATCCATCTAAAAGTATTTATTAAGATGTAGTGGGGCTACAAAGTTGTAGTGCGCACCGTTTTGCCTGTAAAATAAATTATATTGAATCACTGATGTACCGTATTTAACGAAGCTATTTGCAATCATGGGCAGAAATGTAACCCAAACTATTCGAAGCTTTAAATCTTGTTATTTAATAAAATCGGTGTTTAACACTACCTTAAAAAAATGAAAATTGTTGGACCTACCCTCCAAGTCTCCTCAAGAGGCTTGATGGCGTGAATATGATTTAATATCTTAAGAAGTAACATATTAATTCATGATTTGACATTATAATTGAGTATTAAATCATAAATTAGAATGATCAAATAATAAATTAAGGTGCCAAATCATGTACCAATGTGTTAAATTTAAGGTTTAAAAATTATGTCATGTCATCAATAATCCGGGAAAGATTTATAGGGGGTGTTCATCACTACTTAAAAAAATATCATGAGATCAAAGTGGTTGATTAAAAAATGTATATTTTTCTGCTATAAACAAAATCAACTAATTTTGAGGTTGCGTTCTCTTAGTTGCATGCACGATCTTTGCATAATGTCGGTGGCTACATAGATCAGATAGCTGCAGGGCGTTGAATTTCTTAAAACCAAACAAACATAAGAGACTTTATAGTGTTCTTGACACAAATCTCCCCGTTTTTTGTTCTTCAGTGTAGTATCTCAGGTAGGCTCCTTAATATCCTTAAAAAAAATCTCTCTCCCCCTCTCTCTCGAATGAAAAACCATAGCTACAAGAACGTCGAGTATATTTTACTCTCATTCTTGTGCGGCGTCGGTGTAGCTGTTGCACTGATGGTCTTATATTATTCATCCGATCCCGTAATGCAAAACTGTCTTCAGGAGATTGTTACTTCCAAACATAATCACGACCCTGTCGAAATCGGTAACCAAGTTAATCATCCTCATGAAATTAACTCAACAAAGGTCTATGATAGTACACTTTGCATGCAAAATTAGTCTTCTTATTTCTTTCTTCATTTAACATTTTTCTTGTGATTGTTATCATCATAATGTAGCATGCCGATACGGATACGGATCCGTATTTGGCAGAATTACTTCGAAAAGCAGCTATGGATGATAAAACAGTCATAATGACGGAGGTCAACGGTGCGTGGGCAGAACCAAATTCTCTGTTTGATCTGTTTCTCGATAGTTTTCGCCAAGGAGAGCAAATCGAGTATCTCTTGAACCATTTGATCGTTGTGGCAGCAGATCCAAAGGCTTTTGATAAATGCAAGTCCGTTCATCCTTATTGCTATCACTATAAAGTCGATGGTGTCGATTTCACCTCCGAGAAAAAGTATCTTACTGAGGATTATCTTACGATGATGTGGACCAGAAATAGGATACAACAAAGTATTCTAAAAATGGGTTATAATTTTCTTTTTACGGTATGTTATTGAATTATTACGTACTAAATTAATTTATCAACAAATCACTCAGAATGCATGATTCCATTTTTTTTCCTAGGATGCGGACATAATGTGGTTTCGAAACCCGTTTCGACATATTTCTGTAATTGCGCAGATAACAATTGCTTGTGACTGGTATTACGGCGATCCTGATCATTTAGGGAACAATGCGGATGGAGGATTTATATATGTAAAAGCAACAAACAGAACAATTCAGTTCTACAATGACTGGTACGAGGCGCGGGTGAATCATACCGGTAAGCACGAACAACAAGTTTTCGAAATATTAAAGTGGGAATTATCAGCTCGGCATAAAGTGAAGATACGATTTCTCGACACAAGTTATATCGGGGGTTTATGTGAACCCAAAATTGATTTCTCCAAGCTCTGTACGTTTGAAGCGAATTGCCGTGAAGGTTTGGAGAGCAAATTGAACGAGACAAGGAATATCCTTGCGGGATGGAAGAAGTATAAATTAGAAAACAAGCACCATTAATTGAAGAAGTTTGAAATTTGAATATGAGATAGAACTTATTTTTATATAATATCTTTCAGTTAGTTATTGTAGTCTTTATCTGTATGCAATAAAATATAATAAATTAATATGAAAAAGGCAAATTATAGTATGTTTATAAAATTCACCATGATATCCAATATCTTGATGTGACATTAACATGTTAAAATAAAAATCCAGTTAACATAAAAGTAATGCGTATCAAATAATCAATATGTATGTCAATTAACAAAACATCGATGTTAATTCTGTGTCACGTTAATTATATATTAATTGAATTGTTAATTAATCATGTTAGTGTCACGTCTTACAAGAAAAATATTTTTTGACGACATATTTTCCTCGGCAGAATAAATGTTTAGCAGTCCAAATCACTTTATCCCATCATATTTTACACAATAACCGTCTAAACTAATATTATCTAACAATTTTTTTTTTTTTTTGAAATTTATTAGCCCGTAGGCACCCTTCCCCTACTCCTACTTGTATCCTTATCCTATCCTTACTAGACTACCCAATTTTTAATTTCTTTCCCCAACCGGATCTCGAATCCGGATCTTGTGTGTGATAGCCGACTGTACCATCCAGCTCATCCAAGAACTGGTGGTTTATCTAACAAATTATTACAAGAGCCATCTAAATATGTATCCTTGACAAATATTCAAAAAACCACTTTTAGCAAAAAGTAATTGTTTTAAGATGAAAAACGACATAGTGGTTACTTTCCCAAACACTTTAAAGTGACAAATTAATTTCATATACAATCATTTAAATGTGCAAACAATGTTACTATATTAACTATATTAACGACACTTAAAACGAGCCTACAACAACAATTAAGTACACTCAGTAATTCTACACAACATGATTTCGCATCAAGATATTAATCCTCGTTTAAACATTTTGTATTCACATTAAAAAATAATTCAACTAATTTAATCCACATCCTACACCTTATCATTATGCTGCCAAAATGTCAATCATGTAGTGAAATCATGTTCTGTAGAACTACTCAAGTGCGCTCTTCATGTTTTTAACGGTGACTAATTAAAAAAGTGCGGGAACAATCTACAACGACTTTTTTGAATAGCTGATTTTAAATGGTCGTTATTTTGATTTTGTTGTATTATTTGGTTTCAAATAATATTACTAATTTTAAAACTTTAATATTAATTATTCAAATTGTTTTATTTTATTTTATTAAATATAAATGGTTTATTGATGCGTCGTCCAAGAGTTACATAATTAAGAAATGTTTTAATGAGGGGCTTTATGCGAGAATAATGACAAATTAAGATAAAGATTGTGGAGGAACATGAAACTCATATTTATTACACTAGAAATATTTCTCGCGCTTCGCTGCGATTTTTCAAAATCTTTTATGATCATAAAATAATAATTTTATCTAAAACGTTACAAGTGCAAAACAAAAGTAATCTTCATAAATGTTAATTTAAAAAAAAAAATCTGATATTAAACAGTCTCACAAGTATTATGCAATAAATACAAACTTTTTTTCCTCCTCAAAGCATATCATATGTTCCAAAAGAAAAATTGAAATGTTTTATTTAGAATACAAAACATGTCAAATAAAATAAAATTCTGAAAAAGACAAACAAAAAAACATAAAAGACGCAGCTTGGTACCAATCAAACATATTATAATAAGCACAAAAAAACGCAACTTGGTACCAATCAAAACTGTTATAATAAGCACAAAAAACAATAATACAAGCTCAGGCTAACAAAAAGTATTTATGTGAACAGTAAACGATGAACAGCAGAAATGATGAACAGTAAAATTATAAGTATACAAATTATATTTATTAATACGATGAAAAATTCAAATATTTTATTTAGAAAGACATGTCAAATAAAATAAAATTTCATATGGAAAAAAAAAACACGATGAACAGTAACCGGGACGAACAGTAAAAAATGAACAGCAAAACGGTGAACAGTACCGGGTGAACATGAAGTGAACAGTACCGGGGGTGAACAGTACCGGATGAACAGTCGGGTGAATAGTGAATGACGACGTGGTTTTTTGGTTTGGCTCCAAATTGGTGGAAATTTAATGGGAGGGGAAATTTGACTTTCAATTCTTCTTTATCTATAAATAAATATGGTTATTTGTACCTTAAAAAAAATTAATATTCTCTTTAGAATTTTACTCTCTTCCACTTTATTCTATTTGAAATATATTCTTCCAAATATTTTGAAGTAAGATTTGGTAGAGAAGTTTGTATATGTGACTTCACCTCTTTTGAGATGATAGTTTTTCATTCTACAACTGTGTTATTAAACTAAGATCGAGACAAATTAGAAATGTATAATTTGGAGATGGATAAATGAGAATATCATGTACTAATAGATGTCGTATGTCTTCGAGACAACTGTGATACGACCACACGACTACACATTAATGTTTTGCATTGCATCCCGCAAATATGAACCCACACGCAACCCCAACCTTTTAATTGGAAAGTATCTAATGTTCCTAAAATTTAAATTAGGAAGTTAAATAGGAATGCAGGGTGTGTGTTGTGTCATCACCGTGTGACTACACCCAATTTGTCTTATATTATATTATTTATTTGAATAATTATTTAATTATTTATTTTGTTATTTAAAAAAATAACCAATAAATTTGACGGCTCATTTGAGACTTTACCAACATATATAAGTGCTAATGAAAATTATTTTTATTGTAGTGACACCAACATAAATTTGTTATTTTTCTTGTAGTACAAATGACCAATATGGAAAAATATAATTTCGTGACAAATTATTAATTGAGTGGTGACACAAATTCTTTTGAGAATTCACAAACCTAATTGATGTGTTGACATGTGCATTAAATACTAATCACAAATCATGATATTTTTGAACCATTCTATATAAAATGAGAGGGAAGAAGGTTCATCATTTCACGCATTATTAATGTATTTAATATTGTTAATGGACTTGTTTACTACATACGTAGTTAATAAAATTCAAGTTTACAAATTTAGAAATAAGTTATGTTTAACAAGTTTGAATAATTCTAAAAGATTATAAATTAGAGTTTGTCAAAATATATCACTAACAAAATTATCATAAAAAATAAACAAACTCACCATCTAATTAGTATAATTTATCATTTAATTTATACTGTTTACCATCTAATATATTTTAATATTCAATGTATTTATTATTTATTATCAATACGTCTATAAGGAGAGAATATTAAAGGGAACCACCACAATTTTTCTTCTTAACTAGATACTACCCCGCTCATCTTCGACGTATTTTTGTGATTTTCTTTCACATTATTTATAGAGAAACTATTTGTGTCGCCAACAATATCTTTTTAGTTGTTTGTTATGTCATTTTTTTTGCGAAATTCTACTACATGTATAGTTTATGTCTTTTGAAAATTTAATACCGAAATTATTGAAAAGAGGTCGTACAGTAGAATCATCCTTACGATGTATCTCTTACATGTATGGTACAACTTTTTAAAATATGTAAGGCGCCTTTAAAAATTTGAGATATATCTTTGTAACAACAATTAAATTATGTATAAATCTTTTTATATGCATGGGATACATTTTTGAAGTATACGACAGGTTTGATTTATAAATTTTAGATGTATCTTTTTATATGCATGGTATACAACATTATAATAAAAGAATGCAAAAAAATATTTAACAACATATTAAACTTTGCATCGATTTTATTTTTGTATTGATATGTAATAACGTGGAGGTGATGTTTTGGAACCTACAAATGAAAATTATGCTAGATATGTATATTTTAAATCAATATTCCATGTTTTATAGGATATTATATGCTTATAATTTGATATTGTTTGGCGGAGAGATGTTTGCATTCTTTTGTTTTACTTATATTATTTTGCCTACTTTTCAATTAGTATAATAATATTTTGATATCTTATGATTACTAATCAATGGTTTTTTAACCTCAAAAATAATTATATTAGTGACTGATAATGATAACAATGAGTTGCTATACCAATCACTTGCACAAAAATGTTTAAAGTAACAAAGAAAAAAAAAAATACTTTATAGCAACAAAATTATTGCGAATATTATTTTTTATGATTTCTTATTAGAAGGACAAAATTTATATTTATATTTTCCCAGGAGAAAGAAATTATATCTTCTTCTTCTTTTTCTGAGAAATTACTATGTAAAAATATGATTTATGTTTCGAAGTAAAAAAAATACACCGTTACATTTTGTTAAAATGATCTTTTATGATTTATCATTTAAACATTATAATAGATATGTATATTTATGAGATATTAATACAATTATATTTTTTATTATATTATTTTATCTTTTGGACATAATACGATCTTAAGAGATGCTAACATATCACACACATTCTTCTTTTTAAGAAATGTTTTATGACATGAAATATGCATTTGCATCACTGAACATAAAAATTATAAACCAGAGCCCCAAAGCATATTATAATTCTAATTCTAATAATATAAAAAAACTTGTAATATAAAGAAGAATTTGCATTCAGAAGAAAGGTTTTTCTTTGTTCTTCAGCCCAAGAACAATTTTTATACTATACATATACACATCAATCATAGTTTTACTCACTTACATAAAAATACTTACTTAACTAGATCACTAATTTGCAGTTATTTCAATCTTCATGCCTCCTTCACAGTGACCTTTGAAGTTGCAGATGAAATAATTGGTACCTCTGTTGAGTGTTATCCAGTCTCCACCTGAATTATACACCCGAGCTGCACCACGTGTCTGGCAACTATTGTACCCGCCAACATCGACGGACACCACGTTATGAATCGCCGGATTGTAATTGAACACTACGTTGTTTGAAACAAATTATGCATGCCAAATGTGAAAATTACGTTGCAGTAAAACAAACATAATATTTTAGTTACCGAGCATGTCGCCGGCATGAAAGTTCTTCCCGGATGGCCAACCACTGGAGCCGAAGGACCATCCACCACCGTCACCGACAATATGTATTGCCGCCTCACTTGTCTCGCTCAGGGTGAGAATCATGGCGAAAAGAGGTAACAAAAGAGAGAGTTTCATTAGGGTTGCACTACCACTTCCCTGTGCCATTTGGGGGTGCAGATTGTGGGTGGAATTGATCGAGTAATGGAGGTAGAAAACTAGCAGGAGTGAGGGCCTTTTAAAAGGAAAATTATGGTATGCCATCATCAACTTGTTTTGATGCCTCACCATTTCACCCAACTTTTCTTGATGCCATCATCAATTAAAGTTAGGTAAAAAATATCCTCATTTTGTATCCCAAATTCTTTCCAATTAATTTTCTTGATAATTTTAATTGAAATTTAATTCATTACACCATTGATTAGTTTAATAAGAAGCTAATTAATTATTAATTCGAAAAAGTGTTCGGATACAAATTGGAGATCCATTTCATCCAAAATGACCGTGACATCATGAAACCATGAAAATAATATGGGGGCATAGTAAAATTCCTCCTTTTAAAAGCCCCCCAGATATCAAGGAACAACAAGTAGGAAAATGTTAAATGCTTTATAAAAATGTACACTCATAATTCTACTTCCCTAAGTAAACCAAATAAAGAATTCTATTAAAATTACACTTAACCATTTTTAAGCAAAAAAGCAAACACAACAATTTACATTTTTTATACTGATTAAATACACTGAATCACTAAAAACAACCTACAAATATACAGATTAAATACACTGGATCACTATTTATTTACATTGTTAGACGGCCTACAAATATATTTTTTTCTCTCGTTTTGAATGATAAAATAGCCTACAAAGCTATGTGGTGTAAACATTATTTTTCTTAATGAACGATATAAACATTATTATTGTTTTAATCAATTAAAGCCCAATTAAATTATGGGTCTTACGGCCGACATACATTTAATTATAAATTATAAATTATTTCTAGTTATTTTTTATGGGCCTGACCAATAATACTCTTAACCAAAAAAGTTGTCATGACTTTGAAAGGCTAAAAAGTTCATCTACACCCGTGATTTCATGCGCGAATTATTTCGGTTTTATGCAGAATTTATTTCATATTTTTTAAGGGCAAATATTTTATGGGCGAAATGACGACGAGCCGGAGAATTAGGATAAATTAATCACAAAGGACAAATTATGTTTAACCCAAATAACGGGAGAGAATCAAGTCCATTTCTACAAGTTTGCTGTTTTATATATATCGACATTTTTTTTCAGTGCTTAGCTCAGGTTGCCTCAACATGTTGTAATCTAAATCTCATGTAAATTAAAAAATCTTCTTGCCAATAAATAAATGAATAAAATCGTTCAACCTGCTTAATTTTAACTAAAATTTATTATCCAAAAGAAATCTCATTTTACTACCGTATCAAAAATAGTCATATAATTATTGTCTCGGTGTATTAGTTTATATATAAGTTTGCGTTCTTTTTGAAAAATTAGAGAGAACTTGAATATCTCATGTAATATGTGTTGCACGGCCACGTATACTTCAAAACCCTCAATTTATTCATATTGCCGTGTGAATCATATCATAAATCATATGTTAAAATATCGTATTGTCGTATCGCTAAATTTGTGCAATACAACATATACTATTTTTTTTATATACCACGATGCTTTATTTACAAACTATACTCCTGTGCTATATATACGTCAATTTTCTTGTCTAAAAAGAATAAGCATGCAATATATAAGTGTTGGGTCGTGTTTGCATACATGATGTACATGATATGGCCCATAAGTAACCTAATCATTCTTATTTTGTAGCCGGCCCCGGCCCGAAAACACAACAAAACATTTTTTTTTTCTGTTGCAAGGATACCGTATCGTATCCGAGACGACACGATAATTTAAAAAAAAACATAAAATACGATATATATATCATTTTTTATATATTGTATATTTGACATTAAATATATTAAAAGTTCGATATTACATAAATGATTTTATAAGTAAATATTTATTATATTTAGTTCTTATTTATATTGCATCATTCAATTATTTCGATTTCAAATTTATATTGTCGTTTTTTCAAATATATTTATTGATATGTTAAAATTATCCGACAAGTATGTAGAAATATTCAAAAAATATTTGTTATTATTTTGAAATAAGATATCTCGATACGTCACATGAAAGATCTCCTACATATCCGATTCGTTTGACCTCAAGCTTTACTAATCGCCCTGAATATATCCTAAACATATGATTGAATATTTCCTAAATATTTTGAAGCTATAAGCCCTTGGTATCTGTGAACGGGAAGTTTATTGCCAACGAATTCAATATTTTCTCGTAGTTGGGGGGCGACAAGTATCGGGGCCGACTTCGTCCATCGGCAAATGACATGGTTAGACCGAGGTCATAAGTTTCCATTTTAATTAGAGGTTTGTGTGTAGAGAAATAAATATTTTGGGGTTGTAGGTACGTCGAATATTTAAGAAAGAATATAAGATTGATGTGGTTCAATTCATACAACTTGTTTTTGAATGAAACGAGGTTTTTAGTTCATGAATAGTTTGTTTGTAGAAAAAATGAATTTTCTCATCAAGCCGAGGTCAGACCTACTGGGCATATGGACGAGTAACCGGAAACGCGGAGACAAGGAGCACGACAAGGCATGGGGATCCCTATGGCTAGCAATGACGTGGCATGTTTGGAGAGGGCGGAATCGAAGAATTTTCTCGAAATTTCTCATCGAAAGCACTATCGGTGGGGAGTTTAATTTTCACATATTATAATTACTGTGTTCAATAAAATGTCTAGAATGGAATATATATTTTTTTTATTAACAGAATGGAATATATTTAAAATGAATTCAAGATCTCGGGTCCTTATAATTCGTCATATGCCTCCCAAATTGAGATTATATATGACGCCCACAAACAAAGAAAAATATTATGAATAAGTCAATTGAGAAGAGTTAAAAGGATTAATTGGATTAATTAACATTCAAATCAATAATTAGTTGAATTGATTCAATTAAATAATTAAATGATTCAATGAATCCAATTAATCCTACTCGATATTTAACCTCCAAATTATAGTTCCTGGAAAAAAACGGGTGATCATGATTTTCAAATGAATTAAGCAGTGAAAAACCTTTTATTAATTTATACTTCTACATAAATTTATTGATCAAATTAATTACCCAATGGTTTGAGTTTGACCTTCCAAATAATAACGTACGTCACTGTTACGTGCATACCGCAAGTTACACATTACATAAATCTAACAAACGAGACCAAATTACATACACACTATATTATTCGACACATATAAAAGACATAAATAGATGGTTACAATATCCATTTGATTAACGAGTCATGCCACCAACACTAGGAGGCATCATGGCAACCTGCCTCGCTAAATTCCCATTCCAACCTACAAAAAAGTGGAAACGAAATTAAAAGATCAAATAATAATCTCATATCATATGAATTCTTTTAAACATACCAAAGTACGGATCAAGGCCGCGGTGGCGTAGCTCGCGATACTCCTGGCAGAGAGCGCAAGGCTCGCACAAGCAATGGACGCAGCAATCAGCGCAAGGGCTCTCCTCCAAGAAGAACTGGCCTCGCATTTTCGAGCGGTAGAAGCACGAGTACACGCAGTGACACCCCGTCAAGTACATTATACCAGAATACAACGCTCCACTCGCACAACACGCTGTATAAACATCCATTATAAGTACAAATATTAATAATTAGTACAAAGTGAGAGAAATTCTTACAAACAGAACCACGGTCGACGATCTCGGCAATTTGCCCAAAGGTGATGCACGGACAGAAGCACGTCATGCAACCTAAAATACAAAATTCATATTCGTCATGAAATAATAAATTGAATAAACATCTGAAATTGATTCGTTTAATATGATATTAAGGATATATGTGAAAACATGAAGGTAATTCGACTGATTAATTGCTTACAATTGTCAACGTCGTTGTAGCAATCGAAGAGACCAGTGGACCATGGTGCAGGGACACGTGTTTGTGTTTGCGTAACATTCACTGTGGGATTGACTGGTGCAGGCATAGTTGGTCCCATCACGAGGGTGGTGGACATGAGTGCCTGTGGTGGCGGTAGTGATAGTGGCGGTGGCGCTGGAATCGGTGGTGGCGGTTTGGTTTCGTCCATGGCAGGATACATGGTTAGTGAGCGAGAGAGAGAGAGAGGGGGAGAGGGAGAGAGGATGTGTTAGAAAGAAGCGAACATTCAGACAAGTGGCCTTTCACTTGAATTTATATCCAAACATTCGCAACCTTTGACCTTGAGACGTGTACAATGGACTTTGGAGAGGTACGTACAGGTACATGTCCTCTGAAGTGATCTGTGATTAATTACGCCTCAACCTTGTGTTTTGGGATATTCTTAAAAGCCACCTTAATTTTTCTAAATATTATTAAAAGCCACCTTCAATATTTTACAAAAGGGAAATTCTACCCGATTTCAACACAACATCCTCAATTCCCTAATTAAATCACTTAATTAACATCCCAATTAACAAGAAACGTTGCATTAATAATTTTCAAATATTAATTATTATTTTTTAATCTAGATATATATTAGTTATTACGTTAATCAATTTACATGTGTTAATTCATAAGTTAATTAAATAGGTTAATTAGGAAATTGAGGATGTGTTGAAATATGGTGGCACAGTATATGCCCTCTTTACAAAAATCCTCCTATTTTAGTATTCCAGGAAAATCTCTAAAAACAAAATTTTCATTTTCATTTTCTTTTATGGGGGTTAAATTAAACTTGGATATTTTTCTTTTGAACCAAAATATTCCTATTTTTCTGTATTTGCTTAATAAATCCAACTGGATGTTTTCCTCTATGACAAAAAAAATTATGAACGTTTTTAACATATACTAATTTATAACAACAAAAGATTTTCACAATAATTTTTATATTTCATTTATTATATAAATATTTTCTTAAAGAACTATTATGAAATACAAAAAATTAGGAACTAATGAGAATATTTAGGCAGATAAATATATTTTTAGAGTATGTTTTAAGACGCTTTCGTTTTTTCTTAAATAATCTCCAGATATTTTTATTTTTAATATTAACATATACAATAATTAACATGATAATTATTTATTATTAATTACCATATTAATAAATATTAATTTTATGTTTGACTAATGTATAAATCAAATATCAAATATAGTTTATTATTATTATTATTATACATTTTCGGGAATTTCGGGCTCGTCAACAAATGACTCTAATTTCTTTCTTTCATACGCATCCGCGTGTAAAGACGACCAAAACTATTTATTTTATTTGTATTTAAAACCCCAAAACTCTTATTTGTCTGGATTGTCACAACCTATACCCAACCGATACTCTACGTCGGCGTTCTCGTGAATTCGACTGTTCGACACCCCATATACTATAAGTAGGCATGCGTTTGAGGTCGATTTTGCGTCGAACTGAATTTTTTTATATTGAATAGCTCGACGAACCATTAAGGATAAATAAAAACTCATCCGACTTTATAGTGCCCATAAGATTTTATATTTTCAAAATACTCATATATGATTTTTCTTTAAATTCACTTTGGGTCTTTTATATCATATATCCTTATGCATACTAGTTTTTTACTGTCATTTTCAGTCAAATGATCATATGAAGTGAATTTATACTAATTAAATGGGCAATTTAGATATGGAGGATATACTGAATATATTGTAAAACGTGCTGTCAAGGAAATTGATTTATTTCCATTTATAGTCAAATGATAGAGTTAAAATCTGTTTATCATAGATTTATTATTTTTCAGATGAACGGTTGACACGTGCAAAATAATTAATTTCAGTGTTTTGCGCATAACACCATTTCCGAACCCATTAATGTACTTGTTGACTGGAAAATAAATTGAATGCTAAACTAAATAAATCATAATAATGGATAAACCATAATAATTAATAATAAGGTAGTAAATATAACTTATTTATGTTTTCATTATTAATTCAAATCATATACGGCAAATTATTTATATAAACAAATTTGTAATTATTGATTTTCTCTGGTGATATTATTTTTGTACAAGCATCATTCTCATATTTTTGTTTATTTTTTTGTAATTGTTATTTATTTATTTTTTGAATTTTCGACTCGAGTTATATTTCATGATTTATTCAAACTTATTAATATTTTTTTTCTTTTTCACCAAATTATATCATACTTTTGGCATATTTCTTTTTGTATTATATCTTTAGTGTTTCCTATTTATTTTGATATTTAATAAAATAAAATAAATTTAAAATTTTAGATTGGTAAACAAATTGCAATCATGATAAACCAGAAATTTAACGTCATAAACGAAAATCTGGTTTATGATCCAAATATGTATGTTGGAATTTAAAATTTAATTACCACAATATTAATGTAAATATCAACAATTTGCTACATAATTACTTATGCATCGTTAATGTAAATAAATAATAACACATCAATGCTTCTAAGGAGGTTATAAACTAAATGATTGTATTAACTGCATATTATTATCATTAACTGCAAAGTTAATGAAATATGTGTCGTGCAGTATTATATAAACTTCGCAGCATTGTTCTTTCTCTGTTAAAACATTCATTAGCTCTCAGTACCAGAATGAAGCATTACCGAATTTTGATTGCGTTTCTAATTCTCCTCACTACTACCTTCATCGAGGTTTCCCATTCTTATAAATGGGAACCGGTCGATCTGAACGATCCTCAAGTCAAAATTATTGAAGATTACGCAGTCTTCAGGCACAACAATATGACAGGAGATAACATAAAACACCACGAAGCTACACAAGCTTCGAAGATAAAAAACGACGACAAGGAAGTAAGGTATCTTTACGAGCTCATTGTCGACGTTCGGCACGACGAGGAACAGGCAGAAAATAGCGAAGAGCACAAACTATATCGAACTAAAGTTGTTCTTACACCACATACAAATATACAATGTCATTTGTTTATTTCGTACCATTCAAAGAAAAATAGATATTATACTGTGGAATTATATTGTAAAACATAATAATTTATTCAATCAATAAATTATCTATCGAATTTCTGTCTTCATCATCTTCATGATCTTCTTTTTATGCGCATAATTACTGTATGTGTCCCCAGATTCCCTCACTTGGGACCTCTCCATTTACTACAAATAACATATAATATCCGGGTGGCGCTAAATTAGCCGAAGGAGGCGCCACTACGGACATCTCGTATGTTCCATCATCCATTGCGGTGACTTTTCCGGTCTGCAGAACCAACAATCTTTGGTTCATTGAGAAAGAATGAGTTGTAAATGCCGGTGCCACCATCGTGACCGAAACGCCAGTTGAATCCATTTGCCCGAGAACGAATCGGAGGACGAATTGCTTCCCGTAATTCAATGAAATTGGGGATGGTATAGTGATGTTTGGGCGGGATTTTGTATTTGCGGAGTTCGTATACTCCGGCGAGAAGGCCTCGAGGCTTAAATCGGTCGGATATTGAACGTTTGAGAAGTTATAATATTTATGGGGGTTACTACCCCCAATTAAGACACGACCGTCACGCAACAATGTTGCAGTAGAGTGGTATAGTCGAGGAGTTTCTGATGGCGTTTGTGCCGTAAAACATGAATTTGACGGAGCGTCTGCGTTGTAAATAACTGGTGAGTATACCGGATCCTTAGCATGCTCCCATCCACCTGCTCCGGACCTGGCACCATTTATGATAAGTACGTCTTTACCAGTCGGAAGTAAGATCATGTCGCTCAGAACTCGTGGCATTGGCATGGTTGACATGGACCAAGAAGGGGAATCGTCTGTGATCTTTATTCTCCCGCATGTGGTGAGCGCAGAGACGAAAGTACCTACAACAAGATTGGACAATAAATAATCATATCAGGACAAGTAAAGGGTAACTTGAACTACTTAAGTACATACGGTTTTGTTTCGCCAATGTGTAGGAGCCGACTTGTGCACCACCACAGACGAGAACCTCCGCCTCAGTATATGGTGGCTTCAGAGGAAGCAAAACTGAGGAGCCTGAACTTGGATAATTCCTTGGCTCGCCACCTGGAATTTGAGGGTACGTTCTGACAATCTTGTTCGTCTTGTAGTCTAGTAACACGGCACGATTGTTGGAAAATATGAAGAGATTTCCGTCGACATTTAAATGAACGAACGGGTAGAGGTTGTTCTCTTCAGGGTCCTCGGTTTCGCGTAAGAAACGAAAAGGAACGGTATTCACAGTTCCACTAGCCAATCTAGGATAGAACTCATAGTTGAACTGTCTTCGTCCTCCAATTATTATCGCACTTCCATCGGGAAGAATTTGATTCGTCGCATACCTGTTTAATTAGAGAATAAAACGATCAAGAATAAAGGTAATTTGATTTAAGATAGTAATTAATAAGTGAGATCACATTAAAATGCTGGAGAATAAATTTTAGTAGACTAGTAGAGCTCTTTGATTCTCATAAATTTGAGACATATGAATATAAATGCATCAATTCATGCTGTTCAAAAAAAGGAAATTGAATAACTGCAAAAATATTTTACAATGGTGTCTACCATCTGGGTACAATGAGGGCGGTCTGTTTCTCGACCCAGTCGCACGTAGAATCCACACATGGTTTCACAACACGAACTGCTCGCTCGCCATCATGGTCTCCACCAGTTTGAATCAGTGATCCATCAGGCGATACCGTGCCAGACGAACACGAAGTATCTGTGAGCACCATTAGAGGCCTGAAAGAGTTGGAAATGGGATTGTATTCTACCGAGTGTGCCGTGCAGTCTGTCGTAAGCACAAGGTCTGACGGATCATACCGACATTGCCCGTTGGGGAGAGAGAGGTTCGACTTGCCGAAATCGGTGCGGTCGAAAATTATTACTTTGTCGTTGTGTAGAAGTTGCATGTGCATGGCTGATATGGCAATGCTCGATTGGAGTACATCCCATCGCCCCGGCAATGCCAAGGTGACGGTAGAACTTATGGTGAGTAGGAAAAGAGGAATGAGGGAATATATTTTCATCATGTTTGTTGTTTGAGAGAGAGGTAGAGAGACGTGGAATACACACTGCAAATGTACGAGATCTTCTATTTATTTGAGCACAGGCATGAGATTAAACTGGTATGTGTCGTTGATAGCACGTTAATATAGATATATTTTTTTTTGAGAAAATGATTGCACGTTAATATATGAGGGCATATACCGTGCCACCAAATTTCAACACAACATCCTCAATTCTTTAATTAACACACTTAATTAATTTATGAATTAACACATATAAATTAATTTAACCCACTTAACGTTATAATTAACTTATATTTGGATTAACAAATGATAATTAATATTTAAAAATTATTAATTCAATGTTATTTGTTAATTGGAATGTTAATTAAGTGGGCCAATTAGGAAATTGAGGATGTTGTATTGAAATCTAGTGGCAAAGTAGAATTTCCCTTAATATATATACTATCCAACTACCGAACTAACTTTTATTCACAAGATCATTGGGTGATGACCTCTGACAGATAATTGAGCTCAAGAAGTTGAGGAAGAACCGGCTTTTTAACAAAAAAAAGCAATACAAATCTTGAGAAATGTATTTCATGTTCTCAAGAAGAAATTCAAATTCGATGTAAGGAAAAAAAAAATATAAGGACTTGTTTGGATGCTTAGAGAAGTAATAGTTTAGTGCATGAAAAGAAAAGAAAAAATCCTTAAAAATACAGTGCGTTGAAAAAAAAAATAACTAGCCGGACGCGCGCGGAAATTCCGCACGTGTTTGTTTGAAAAAAAAAATTCTTCTTTGTAAAAGTTCTGCACATTCTTGTAAAAATCTGAAATATCGTAATTAGCTTTTTATAAATCTTAAATTTCAAATTTGCCATTTTAGAAATATCGTATTTACCCTCACGAAGTTCTGAAATATCATATATCATATTAATGATTAAAATCGAAAATATCAAATTGAACCTTGTCAAAATCTCAAAAATCATATTTAGCTTTTCAAAAAATTTAATATCATCTTTACCTTTACCAAAGGTTCGAATATCATATTTAACATTAAAAAAAGTAAAAATCACCATATTTACTCTCTAAAAATACAAAATATCATCTATGCCCTTCCAAATTTGAAAATATCATATATATCCTTGTAAAAATCTGAAATTATCATATGTATCATCTTCAAAATCTGAAATATCTTATTTACCTTTTTAAAAAGCTGCAAATATCATATATGTCCTTGTATAATACAAAAATACCATGTTTACCCTTTCAAAAGTCTGAAATGTTAAATTAACCCTCTTGCCCTTCTCAAAATTTTAAATATATCATATTATCCCGACTTAAAATCTTAAATATCAAATTGACGATGGTTGTCAACCGAACGCAACTATCACTGATCCTAATAAATGCAACAAAGAAGCCTCGGACATGATGGACGACGGTGTAGGGAAAATTTATAAAGAGGGGCCTGAATATTTTCTCATCTCGGAAGAAGCAGGTAACACTCCTATCAACTCACTCAAAAATAAAAATAAAAATCCAATAAAAAAAAATAGGAGGTTTTTTGCTGAAACAAAAACTAGTATGCAATACTAAAATTACTCAATGTAATATTTCCAAAACTAATCCATTGTCATCTAAGCAAGTCTTATCAAGGCGAGATGAAATCTTGCAAACTCTGAGATTAGACAAAGCTATGGAAACTGGATTATCAACGGAAAGAATCACTGAGATTGAATCATTATGTGGAATCAGTCCATTGAACAATCAACTTCAACACAATCCACCATGATCTAAACTGAGCTGAATATTAATTATAATATACTTTTATATTTCAGCTCTAATTACTGGAGTTCTTTTTGCTCCAATAACAATACAAGACCCTTGCATCCAACTCACGCCATTCACTCAGGAAGACGCTAATGTAATGATGCAGGCTTATTCCATCATCGAGAAAGATCTTGAGGATATTTTCGGTCCTGGATGCATTCTCAAAGAGGCATGACTCAGTCTGCAAGCATCTATTTTCTATTTAATCCAACTAATTATTAGCTCTTGTTTAATCATGTTTAAGTTTTTGTAATATGGACAGTATTTCGTTTGGCCAAGGAACAATATGTTGGGCCATGGACTACCTTATTAGCTTATCTATGTATTTTTACATATTCACCTACTTTGAACCATCTCTACATACTTATTTTTTTCCTCAAACACATGACTGAATTTTAACACAGACATTTATATCACACATAAAATCACTGGACAAGGTTTTTCTTTATATATATATATATATATATATATATATATATATATATATATATATATATATATATACATATATATTTATATCACACATAAAATCACTGGACAAGGTTTTTCTTTATATATATATATATATATATATATGGCAGATTTTTTAAACTAACCATCTTTTAATGTTTTATTACCAAAATAACCAAGTTTTGAAGATAATTACCAAAATAGACAAAAGCTGCATCTCAAACTCCGCCAAATTAAAAATGGCGGCATCTCAAACTCCGCCAAATTTCTTAACCATCACTTTACGCTTAATTTGCTGTTAACCTGGTGTAATTACGTTTAATTATGTGTTCAAAAAAATGGCGGCATCTCAAACTCCGCCAAATTTGAAAATATTATTTTCCCTGCTATTTTTCGTTATATTTAATATTTAATTAGTATTTAATATATGGCGGAGTTTGTAGTTCCGCCAAAATTCAGGATATTATTTTCCCTGTTGTTTTTTGTTATATTTAATATTTAAAAAAATGATGGTAATAGTTTATGTTGAGTATATTTTATGTTAGTTATATTTTATGTGAGTAGTTGAATAAATTAATATATTATGTATAATATATTTCTTGTAGAGATAAAGATGAAATTTTGGCAAAAATTATGGATGTCAGAATTTATTGAATACATAGAAGAGAATCAATTTTTGTTCTGAAAAACAAAGATTGAGAAGACCTTACACTGTCATAAAGAACCAAAAACGAATATATTCTCTTTAACTTTTTCAGAAATTGTTTCTTGTCTTTGTTAGAAATGAATATATTCGATTTTACTTTTTTCAGTCCTATTAATATCTTCCTCTTCTTCTCATTTTTTCAAGAAACCAAAAAATCATCATCTTTCTCTTCTTCTTTTTCCAAGTTTTATTACGTAATGGCTTCTTCATATTCTACTCCTGTCAAAAAAGAATGGTGGGATATTGAGTTGAAGGAGACATTTTTTGATAAAAAACATGTCTTATCTCCTCCGGTTCACCACAAAGATAAAAAACGACGACAAGTAAGGTATCTTTACGAGCTCATTGTCGACGTTCGGCACGACGAGGAACAGGCAGAAAATAGTGAAGAACACAAACTATATCGAACTCAAGTTGTTCTTACACCACATACAATGTCATTTGTTTACTTCGTACCATTCAAAGAAAAATAGATATTATACTGTGGAATTATGTTGTAAAACATAATAATTTATTCAATCAATAAATTATCTATGGAATTTCTGTCTTCAATCATATTCATAATCTTCCTTTTTTGTGCATAATTACTGTATGTGTCCCCAGATTCCCTCACTTGGGACCTCTCCATTTACTACAAATAACATATAATATCCGGGTGGCGCTAAAATAGCCGAAGGAGGCGCCACTACGGACATCTCGTATGTTCCATCATCCATTGCGGTGACTTTTCCGGTCTGCAGAACCAACAATCTTTGGTTCATTGAGAAAGAATGAGTTGTAAATGCCGGTGCCACCATCGTGACCGAAACGCCAGTTGAATCCATTTGCCCGAGAACGAATCGGAGGACGAATTGCTTCCCGTAATTCAATGAAATTGGGGATGGTATAGTGATGTTTGGGCGGGATTTTGTATTTGCGGAGTTCGTATACTCCGGCGAGAAGGCCTCGAGGCTTAAATCGGTCGGATATTGAACGTTTGAGAAGTTATAATATTTATGGGGGTTACTACCCCCAATTAAGACACGACCGTCACGCAACAATGTTGCAGTAGAGTGGTATAGTCGAGGAGTTTCTGATGGCGTTTGTGCCGTAAAACATGAATTTGACGGAGCGTCTGCGTTGTAAATAACTGGTGAGTATACCGGATCCTTAGCATGCTCCCATCCACCTGCTCCGGACCTGGCACCATTTATGATAAGTACGTCTTTACCAGTCGGAAGTAAGATCATGTCGCTCAGAACTCGTGGCATTGGCATGGTTGACATGGACCAAGAAGGGGAATCGTCTGTGATCTTTATTCTCCCGCATGTGGTGAGCGCAGAGACGAAAGTACCTACAACAAGATTGGACAATAAATAATCATATCAGGACAAGTAAAGGGTAACTTGAACTACTTAAGTACATACGGTTTTGTTTCGCCAATGTGTAGGAGCCGACTTGTGCACCACCACAGACGAGAACCTCCGCCTCAGTATATGGTGGCTTCAGAGGAAGCAAAACTGAGGAGCCTGAACTTGGATAATTCCTTGGCTCGCCACCTGGAATTTGAGGGTACGTTCTGACAATCTTGTTCGTCTTGTAGTCTAGTAACACGGCACGATTGTTGGAAAATATGAAGAGATTTCCGTCGACATTTAAATGAACGAACGGGTAGAGGTTGTTCTCTTCAGGGTCCTCGGTTTCGCGTAAGAAACGAAAAGGAACGGTATTCACAGTTCCACTAGCCAATCTAGGATAGAACTCATAGTTGAACTGTCTTCGTCCTCCAATTATTATCGCACTTCCATCGGGAAGAATTTGATTCGTCGCATACCTGTTTAATTAGAGAATAAAACGATCAAGAATAAAGGTAATTTGATTTAAGATAGTAATTAATAAGTGAGATCACATTAAAATGCTGGAGAATAAATTTTAGTAGACTAGTAGAGCTCTTTGATTCTCATAAATTTGAGACATATGAATATAAATGCATCAATTCATGCTGTTCAAAAAAAGGAAATTGAATAACTGCAAAAATATTTTACAATGGTGTCTACCATCTGGGTACAATGAGGGCGGTCTGTTTCTCGACCCAGTCGCACGTAGAATCCACACATGGTTTCACAACACGAACTGCTCGCTCGCCATCATGGTCTCCACCAGTTTGAATCAGTGATCCATCAGGCGATACCGTGCCAGACGAACACGAAGTATCTGTGAGCACCATTAGAGGCCTGAAAGAGTTGGAAATGGGATTGTATTCTACCGAGTGTGCCGTGCAGTCTGTCGTAAGCACAAGGTCTGACGGATCATACCGACATTGCCCGTTGGGGAGAGAGAGGTTCGACTTGCCGAAATCGGTGCGGTCGAAAATTATTACTTTGTCGTTGTGTAGAAGTTGCATGTGCATGGCTGATATGCCAATGCTCGATTGGAGTACATCCCATCGCCCCGGCAATGCCAAGGTGACGGTAGAACTTATGGTGAGTAGGAAAAGAGGAATGAGGGAATATATTTTCATCATGTTTGTTGTTTGAGAGAGAGACAGAGAGATGTGGAATGAAATGAACACTGATTTTATAGCAAATGTGTGAGGATTAATCCGTACACAGATAGTTTTGTATTAATTAGTACCGAATTGTGAGCAATTAGGTTTTTAGAGCCGCCCCACTCTGGCCGAATACTCTCCAGCACAGCACCATTAATTCCGATGTTATTTCTCATCTCACTCTTCCTCATTCGATGAGTTATAGGTTGTTCTACATAATTGTTAGTACCGAATTGTAAGCAATTAGGTTTTCAGAGCAGCCCACTCTGGCCGAACACTCTCCAGCACAGCACCATTAATTCCGATGTTAATTCTTATCTCATTCCTTCCTATTCGCTGAGTTATAGGTTGTTATACATAGTTGTTAGTACCGAACTGAAATTTTATTCACAAGATCATTGGGTGGTGGCCCCTCACAGATAATTGAGCTCAAGAAAGTGAGGAAGAACCGGTTTTTTAACCAAAAAGCAATACAAATCTTGAGAAACGTATTTCATGCTCTCAAGAATAAATTCAAAATTTCTTTCAAAAAAAGAATAAATTCAAAATACAGAAAAGTGTATTTGTTCTCGCAGTTGGTTTTGCTCTGTAATCTCTTAAGAGTGGTGATAGGATGTCTTCTTATAATCTGTTGGGAAATTTTATTTGAGGAATTCTCCAGTGTCCCTCCATTTCTCCCAAGATTTCATGATGTCATCATCATAACATCATGAAACCATTTTGAGTGAAATGAATCTCCAATTTTCATCCGAATAATTTTTCCAATTAATAATAATTCTAATTAATTTTTAATTAATTACATTTTAATTAAACTAATCGATGATGTAATGAATTAAATTTCAATTAAAATTATCAAATTTTGGGTACAAAATTAATTGGAGAGAAGTTGAGGTGCAAAATAGAGGCATTTTTCATCCAACTTTAATTGATGATGACATCACGAAAAATTAGGTGAAACAGGGGGCATACCATAATTTTTCATTTTATCTTGCCCCCACAATCCCTCTCTCTCATTTTTTATATGTATTCAAAAAACATTAGTGGGGGTAATTAGCAACTCAATTAACATACAAAAATAAATTAATTGTTAATTTCAACGTACCAATAAAAATACATGCTAATTAATCATTAATCAAATTTTACATATAAATTTATCGTTAATTTTATATTAATTGAGTTACTAATTAGTTATTAATTGTTAGTATCATAATGTCATGTGACAACATCAAAGATAAAAATAATAAGTTGTGGGGGCATAGTATGTGACCTCTAATATGTTGGGGATTTACATACTTACCTTTTCATAAACTTAAAATTACATATTTATCCTTCTTAAAATTAAAATATCATATTTATCCTTTCACAAAACTAAAACATCATATTTATCCGAAAATTAAATGTCATCCAATTTCTCCATTACACTTAACGATCTACATTTGAAATTACTATTTTACCTTTCTAAAAATCCAAAATATCATATTGTATCTTATGTACAAAGTTAACAAAAATGGTGACATGAGAGTGAGCCATGTAGGCTCCTAATAACTGTACTCACTAAATATTAATTAATAATTGTATTCACTAAATATTAATTAAGTAGTTACTATTTTAAGTGGTCACTAATTGATCATCTTTTAGAATTATTTTTTAAAAAAATAGTATAAAACAATGCACCAAACAAGATTCGAACACTAGTGGTTTGTTCCGCATTGAATTAACAAACCACTATACGGAATTTAACTTTGTGATTTAACATACTTATTTAATAAATAATTAAATTGGGCCCTCCTATAATTCAGTCCTGATTCCGTCTCTGACTATAAGGATATACAAAAAATAGTTAGATCATAAATCTATATTATGCACATTATTACTGTATGTGTCCCCAGATTCCCTCACTCGGGACCTCTCCATTTACTACAAACAACATATAATATCCAGGTGGCGCCAAAATAGGGGAAGGAGGCGCCATTGTCGACATCTCATATGTTCCATCGGCCAATCTGGTGACTTTTCCGGTCTGTAGAACCAACAATCTTTGGTTCATTGAGAAAGAATGAGTTGAAAATGCCGGTGCCACCATTGTGACCGAAACACCAGTTGAATCCATAACCCCAAGCACAAATCGCAGGATGAATTGCTTCCCGTAACTCAATGCAATTGGTGATTGTGTTGCGATCTTTGGGCGGGAGTTCGTATTTGCGAGTTTCATATACTCCGGCGAGAAGGATTCGAGGCTTAAATCAGTCGGGTATTGAACATTTGAGAAGTTATAATATGTATGGGGGTTGCTTCCCCCAATTAAGACACGACCATCACGCAAGAGTATTGCAGTAGAGTGGTATAGTCGAGGAGTTTTTGATGGCGTTTGTGCCGTAAAACATGAACTTGACGGGGTGTCCGAGTGGTAAATAAGTGGTGAGTATGCTGGATCCTGAGCAAGCTCCCATCCAGCTGTTCCGGACCCGGCACCATTTATGATAAGTACGTCTTTACCAGTCGGAAGTAAGATCATGTCGCCCATTACTCGTGGCATTGGCATGGTTGTCATGGACCAAGAAGGCGAACTGTCTGTAATCTTTATTCTCCCGCAGGAGGTAAGCGCAGAGGCAAAACTACCTACAGCAAGATTGGATAATATATAATCACATCATGACAACTAAAGAGTAAAATTGTGACGGAGATCCTTCAATTGTATCGACTATAGATAAAGACGCGTAGTTCTTGAGTTTGACAAACTGTTAAAACAACTGGTAACTCGAACCAGTTTCGTACGCACCGTTTTGTTTTACTAGTGCGTAGGAGCCGACTGGTGCACCACCACAGAGGAGCACCTCTGCCTCGGTATATGGTGGCTTCAGAGGAAGCAAAACTGAGGAGCCTGAACTTGGATAATTCCTTGGCTCGCCACCTGGAATTTGAGGGTACGTTCTGACAATCCTGTTCGTCTTGTAGTCTAGTAACACGGCACGATTGTTGGAAAATATAAAGAGGTTTCCGTCGACATTCAAATGAACGAACGGGTAGAGGTTGTTCTCATCAGGGTCCTTTGTTTCGCTTAAAAAACGAAAAGGAATGGTATTCACAATTCCGCTTGCCGGTCTAGGATAGAATTCATAGTTGAACTGTCTTCGTCCTCCGATTATTATCGCACTACCATCGGGAAGAATGTGATTTGTCGCATACCTGTTTAGTTAGAACAAAACAATTAAGCATAGGGGTAATTTCATTAAAGATACTAATTAATGAGATAAAATAAGTTAGGAGAAGAATTAATGGCATGTACCAAACATTTGAAAAAAAGTGAGATCACATTAATATGCTGGAGAATAAAGTATAGTAGACTAGTAGAGTCTTTAATTCTCATAAATTATAGACATTATCCTGATAAATGCATCAATTCATACTGTTGAAATTTGAAATCCGCTTGTAACAAAAATAATATATTCATGATAAAAAAAAGAAATCGAATAATTGCAAAAATATTTTACAATGGTAACTACCATCTGCGTACAATGAGGGCAGTCTGGTTCTCGACCCAGTCGCACGTAGAATCCAAACATGGTTTCAAAACACGAACTGCTCGCTCGCCATCACTGAATCCACCGGTTTGAATCATTGATCCATCAGGAGATACCATGCCAGACGAACACCAAGGATCTGTAAGCACCATTAGAGGCCT
The DNA here is from genome assembly GCA_946800325.1 of Luzula sylvatica. Classification (NCBI taxonomy): domain Eukaryota; kingdom Viridiplantae; phylum Streptophyta; class Magnoliopsida; order Poales; family Juncaceae; genus Luzula; species Luzula sylvatica. Next base: position 26,258,703 of record OX326958.1, on the reverse strand, counting down.
GAAAGAGTTAGAAATGGAGTCGTATTCCACCGAGTGAGCCGTGCAATCTGTCGTGAGAACTTGCTCTGACGGGTCATGCCGGCATTGCCCGTTGGAGAGAGATAGGTTCGACTCGCCGAAATCGGTGCGGTCGAAAATTATTACTTTGTCGTTGTGTAGAAGTTGCATGTGCATGGCTGATACGCCAATGCTCGATTGGAGTAGATCCCATCGCCCCGGCAATGCTAAGGTGATGGTAGAACTTACGGTGAGTAGGAAAAAAGGAAAGAAGGTGAGAAAATATATGTTCATCATGTTTGTTGTGCGCGTGTGTGTGTGTGTGTGAGAGAGAGAGAGAGAGAGATGCACAATACACACTGATTTTATAGCAAGTGTATGAGGATTAAAATGGTATGTTGTTGATAGAACATTAATCTGTACTATCTCACTACCAACACTAACTTTTATTCACAAGATCCTGGGTCGATGGCCCCTGGCTCTGACAGATAATCAGAGCTCAAGAATTTTGGGAAAGATCCAGCTTTTTAACCAAATAAAAGCATTACAAATCTTGAAAAATCTATCTCATGGCATCGACAAGGATTCAAAATACAAAAAGTATTTTTTATTTTTATTTAATGGACAAGACACAAAAAGTATATTTTTTATCACTTAATTTATAATCGATTCACTGACAGGGGAATAAGGACTGAGAGCTGAGACTTACCATGTGATCAAGATAAACCAACCAGCAAAATTTCTACATTGTCAGGATTCATATTAATTGGGTGGATGGATCTAAGACTAGTAGATACTTTATTTTTGGGGAAACTCTTAAAATCTCCAAACTATCTGAATATTTTAAAACATCTAACCCTTATAAAAGAACGAGATGAATTTTATTTACCTCATATATTTGTTAATTTTAACTTGGTTTTTAGTTAAAAAAAAGAAGATGGGCCAGAGTTAAATTAGAGTTCTTTTATGTATTTTTTTTTTTTTTTTTGTTGCTTTTGAGCTACCATACAAAATGATAATGTTTTATGGGCCAAGGCACAAGGGACAAATTAAGAATAGAAGATTCTTGAGCCCGTGACTATGCTTGTGAAGAATGAGACAATGTTCATGTATTCTGATATTTAACCTTATTGCAAAACATTTATTAGATATTTTAAGAAATTATGGGGTGCAATTTTTTTATTTTGTGCAATTGAAGTAAATTGTAGAGTATTAGAATATTATTGCACTGGATATGGCTGCATCTAATAACTGTGGGCGAAAGTTGGAGGGTACCCTTGTCTCTTGAGTCAATTTGGAGAGTGTACGAGGCATATATTTGGCTGGGTACCAAATATCTAGAGGGGACCAATAATGATTCAATGAAGGCTTAGAAGTTAGAACGAATGAAATACTATCATAAATCATAAACTAAATTCAAAATTATTAATCTTATGTATAAGGTAGACAAAATTCTTGCAATTCTAAGACTCCACGTCATCATGGGCTTTTTTGTAAAAAAAAAAAATTAATTTACAATTTGGTCATTTTTAGTTTTAATTTACATTTTGGTCATTTTTAATTATATTTTGGTCCTTTAAATTTACATTTCGGTCCTTTTTTACATTTTTTAATTTACATTTTGGTCCTTTTTATTTATATTTTGGTATTTTTTAGTTTTAATTTACATTTTTGTCATTTTTATTTACATTTTGGTCCTTTTTATTTATATTTCGGTCCTTTTTTACTTTTTTAATTTACATTTTGGTCCTTTTCATTTACATTTTGGTCCTTTTTAGTATTAATTTACATTTTGATCCTTTTTAATTTACATTTCGGTCCTTTTTACATTTTGATATTTTTTCTTATTTTACATTTTGGACCTTTTTTACATTTGGTCTTTTTTTCTATTTTACATACATATTAAAATTTGCGAATATGTCCTGATTATATTAATTGATTTTAGAAGCACCTGAACAAATGTTATTTATACAAATTATATTAGAAAATAATATCCGTGATAGACTAATTTCATGAACCTTATGCATTTATTGACATCATGATTAGATTAATTTAGTTCAAACGCATGCGCGTTAATTCGCGCACGCGTTAATTCTATTTAAATAATTATATAAAAAAATTCCGCGCAATTGCGCGAGGATAAAGCTAGTCTAATACAATATTGGAGGGACAACCGGATTAGGCTCCACAAAAATCAAAGATGAGTGTGAAACAAAATTCTCATAACTGCATGGACGATATAACTGGAATGAAATAGACGAATCTTTTAAGAAAAATCCATAACAACGGCGCAATGTACAATAATAATGAAAACGACGATGTTATGGTTAAGTCTTTGTTAGCACAACAAATATCAATGGGTGGAATATGAAAACATCCGATTTCAGATACAATTGTAGGGGTTTGTAATATGATATCTTTTTTTTTGTAATAATAGTTGGGTATCATTCAAAAAGAATTTACTATCATAAACATGATCGGTCCTATATTTTTGGAGGCTTATGGCGATATTTATCATAAGATTATTAGTTATTCTTTTTTCACGAAAAATAAACAAAGTATTTTTGGAAAAATTATATTGTATAAAAATAGAAATAGAACCTTCGTAAAAAAAAATTCTCCAATAAAACAAATCTAAGGGCCTGTTTGGCAAGTGGAATTAGTGGAGTGGAATCGAATTATAAGGTGGGGGAGAAAAAAATTCTGGAATTAATTAATTTCATAGTTTGTTTGGATGTCTAAATTATAAAATGATAGAAAATATAATTTTTTGTTTGGTTGTTTGAAAAATTCTGGAATTTTGTTGTTGTAACATGAAAGTAGTTAAAGTTGTTATGAATATAAAAATTAATCATACTTTATTAGATATTACAAAAAAAAATTCATAAATTTATCCATCAAACAAAAAGATTATATAAATAATAAATGTCAAGAAAAAAATATACATTCAACAAGACATACTAAATTACTAAATGTCATGGATCAAATTTTAAAAATAAAGTTTAGGGAGTATTCAGGGGCATTTTAGTAACTTCCAACTTCACCGGCGTCTTCTTCTTCTTCTTTGTAATTATGCATGGCATCCTCATCTTCCGAATCTTCTACTCTTTCATCATTGATGTCTTCATCTTGATAAATTATCGGAACCTCAAATTGCTCATCAATTTCTTCATCACCACTCTTTTAAAGTTTTCATCTTGTATTATTACAAGGAAGGAAATTCGATGTAAATATAATTTGAAATACACATAAAATATACTTCATTGAAATGAAAATCGATAACTCAAGCACCGTGTCGAATGTAGAGACCCTCGGATCTATCACCTCTTTTGACAAAAAATTACGAAATTATAAAAAATTAACATGATATAGGGAATTAAGAAGAGAGAGAGAAAGAGAGAGAGAGAGAGAGAGAGAGAGAGAGAGAGAGAGAGAGAGAGAGAGAGAGAGATGAATCATGATAATTTGAAATTAAGTACAACGCCATTAGTGCACCTCTGAAATTAAGTACAAATTTAGAGAATTTAAAATTTGGTATCGAACCAATTTTCAATACATGCAAATTTAAACACACTATGTTTAGTGTTTTACCTAGATTGACTCATAACCGTGAAGTGTTTCAAGAGTTTAAATACATCGAAGGGATTTAGAAGTGCAATTGAATTGTTAATAACCTGTAATTAATCAAATAACCAATTAGAAAAAGCACCGAACATGCAATAAAACCCTGAATCGTGCAAATTTGGGCATCAGTGAATTTTAATTGGAGCAAGTAATCTCTTTTAATTGGGGCAACTCAAGAGGAGAAGAGAACTAGTATATTTTAATTGGGGCAACTAATCAGTTCAATAATTGGAATCAGCATATGAATATAATTAAACACGAAAGAGAAAATTCAAGAGAAACTCACGTATACCTGAGATTGATGAAGGGTCTCAGCGAGGAGACACAAGAGGGGTTTCAATGGGGCGTTTCAAGAGAAGATCCACATACTAAAATCACATGCGAGAGGCTGGTTGAAGAGGAAGGGTGAACGGAGAGAAAGAAGTGAGGTGCGTGGAGTCTCAGGAGAAAGGAGGTTGAATGAAGACAGAAGGGGTGCGTGGAGAGCCCAGAAGAGAGAATATATGGGTGGGAAAGATAGCGTCAAAAAATTTGCTGGAAAATTGCACTCTAGGCGCTTTTCGGCGAGCGCATGTGTGCTGAATCTCAATACAAAAAAAATCTGGCGCACTTCTTAATTCCAGCTCAAACAAAACAACTAAACAAGGGATTTTGGGGATTTTAAAAGCCGGCTCACCTCAAAATTCTTGGTGCCATACAGGTCCTGAATGAATTTGCAAGAAGCGAAGCCTCTCCTCGAACCATATAGAGGTAAACTGGACTATCAGCCGTCTACAACATTTTTCATAAGACTCTTAGGCAACTTTGCACTCATACCCCTCAAAGTCATACAAATTAAAATATTACTCAATATCACCATGTATATTTTTACCACTTAGTTTAAGAAAATTAGGACTAATATTGAACCCTCGTAAACTTCTTTTGATATTTAGGAAAGTCATAGTTTAGTCTAAGGAAACGAAAGCAATTTCCAAAATTTACATATACCAATTTGGATGTTAGTTTGAGAAGTTATAGTAAATTATGAGGATGAGTCCTTTGTAGGAAGATTTATAGAAAAAGAAAGCTCAAAAAAGGAAACTTAGTTTTTTGTCAAAGTTTTTTTTTCTAAGAATTAGTGGGCCCATTCATATAGGATGAGTCTTTGTGAAGATCTCGGGTCTATGGACCGGACAAGACATGATCACTCTCTAAGGACTTGAGTATGGTAGTAGACCATATAGTGTCGTATTATCATGAATTTCATAAGAAAAAGGTGTTTTAATAACTCATATATGTCGCATTAACCCTCTTATTTTTGAAATTTATATATTTTTTTGTTTTTGAAAACTCATCACAAAACAAATTTCATAAAAACTCAATTTTCGAATTTTACGACACCCTAAAACTTCAAACCAAAACCAAAGACAATAAGGGCGTGTTTGCTAGGTCAGTTTTGTGTAGCAGCAGGAAACTCATAGTTGCAGGAAACCGATATATGAATATCAGGAAACTCTGGTAGCAGGAAAATGCAAAAACTGCGAGTGTAGGATGTTCAAAAGGTGTTTGATGAAAACCTAGGATTGTTGTTGTTATTGTTGTGTTGTTGATGTGTTGTTGTTGTTGTTGTTGTTATTATTATTATTATTATTATTACTTTTTTACATTTTTATTATGTATTATTTTATTATAATAATAATAATAATAATAATAATTATTATTATTATTATTATTATTATTATTATTATTTCTAATTACGTTTAAAATTATTTATAACCATTAAATCAAATGACACATACATTTATATAATTATATGCCATTGCTAGGTACGGGCATTCGGTTGAACCGAACCGAACCGAATAAGAGCAAACTGAATTAAACTGAAATGGACTAGATTCAAACCGAACCGAACGGAATAAAATTTGAACCGATTTAAAATCGAACCGAATAAAATATTCAAGAATTTTATTAATTCTTATGAAAATTTATAACTATCATATTTATTTCTTAATCATACTAAAATATTATTATAATTATATCACATAAATAAATCATACGAATCATTTCACGTCTAATTATTATTATTATTATTATTATTATTATTATTATTATTATTATTATTATTATTATTATTATTTTTATTATTATTATTAATTCTAAATACATTTTTAATTATGGATTTATTTTTTATTATTACGATTATTATTGTTGTAATTATCTTTAATTTCTAAATACATTATTATTATTATTATTATTATTATTATTATTATTATTATTATTATTATTATCATTAATTTCTAAATACATCTTAAATTATGGACTAATTTTTTATAATTACAATTATTATTATTATTATTATTATTATTATTATTATTATTATCATTATTTTCTATGTACATTTTTAATTACGTATTAATTTATTAATTAATTATTATTATTTTTATATTTTTCTAAATAAATTTTTAATTTAACAAAAGAAATATATTTTTTGAGAATATTCCTTTTTTAATACCATTAATTTTTAGAGAATATTTTTTTTTATTCCAACTCAACATACTTTAAAATTTATTAAACTTTGCAACTTAATGATATCAATTATTTCTATCCATGGAACCTAAACCACAAAAAATCCAATCGGAGATAAGTTTTCAAAGCTAAAGAAATTGATACCCATTCCTGGTTTTGCCCAGTTTTTGATGTCCAATTCTTGATTTCCTATGCATGGTCCGAACACCATAAATAACAAAACTCCAAATCCAAGGATTTCTATTGAAACTAGCTTCCAAAACTCTGCCTCCGAACAGGCCCTAAACAGTCCGTCCATCATGACGGTAGAACTTGCGTCATGACATTCTCAGTGGAAAATCAACAGTCTAAAACTCCATGCTTGTTCGTCATGACGCAAAACCTAGCGTCGTGACGCACTAACTAAAAATGAAGTGGTCTCACATAAGCTCCGTCGTGACGCCTTCACCACAGCGCCATGACGCACTATCCACTTTCGTCGTGACGGTAGAGCGTGCGTCATGACGGTCGCTATATAAAAAACAAAACTCCAAGCATGTACTGCGTCGTGACGCAAGGTCTTGCATCATGACGCACCTACTAAAATTGAAGATGCCTCTCAGCAGTTCCGTCATGACGCTTTCATACTTTGTGTATTAGACGTCATCGAGTTACTTGCATTGGAGGTCATCGAGCAATCCTAAAATTACAAATTTAATTTATTAAAACATAATTTATACTATAATTGAACCAAAAAAATAGTTTCGAATCTATAAAATCGAATTGAATTAATAATGTTTAGACATAGCTAAACAGAGAAGAATTGAATAAAAATATAAAATTTTGTTCCCAATCGAGTCTAGAGTCCAAATAGAGAGAAATTGAATTAAATAACAATTCCAATAATTTGAATTTGTGATGGTTGAATTGAATTAGTGATTGATGATTGAATGTGTGAATGAATAAGCAACATAAAAAGATATACGAGTTCTCCAATCAGAAATTATTCATGGGCTATTCACACAATATGTTCAATTAATTAATTTTCGTCAAATATCAACTAGATTGAACAAAAGGACTCCTTGTAATCTAAATATTTCTTTCTTTTTGTCATGAAATACTAGTGAAATAGGGATTATAGTCATTTATACTACAAACCTAGACATGAGAACTTACCAGATTTAAACCTGTTGCCACTTGCCAAAAGAGACGAAGCCTTGTTGCGGCGTCGCCAGAAGACAATGGGGAGAGAAGAAAAGAAAACTTGTCGACTTCAGCAGACCTAGATAGAAGAATCCTTATAGAGAATAGAGAAGAATCAAAATACTGGGCTGCAAAAATATGCCGAAAATAAATATATAAAATAAAAGCCCAACCATTTTTGTTGCAAAAAACGACCGAAAAACGGACCGTAAAACGTTTTTGACAGAAAAAACGGTCAAACACGTCAAAAAATGTTGACTGTTTTTTGCCCCTGTCTTGCAAAAAACGGTACGATTTTTCACCGTAACACCGTGTTTTGACCGTTTATCACCGTAAAACACCATTTTTACAACATTGATCTAGTGATCTCATATGCTGGACAGACTTCTCGATGGATAACTGATAACTCGAAAAACAGGTCGTTTAAATTGTGTAATTTCAATCTTACGAGTTAATCAAAACAATTTATAACAAATACTAATCAAGTGATAATTATAGGTTCGATCCAAGGAAATTTTGCGTATGTTCGAAATTGCAATTCAAGAACTGTTTCTATTGATCCAGAGACTATAATATTTTGTCACAATCATTATCTAAACTTTATAAAGCTCTGGTCAAAATTTCACTTTCACACACACAATTTTCGAATTTATGAAAGTTATAGATCACAAGGGTATTTTAGGCACTAATCAAATTCCAGAAAAATATAGATCGCAAAACAAGATTTCAAATTTGGCACAAAGATGCACAATTTAATACTAAGAGAGAGAACAGAAGAATTTCGCAGGTTTGATATTTCAGTAAAAAGTAATGAATCTAATGATCGAATTACAAACAGGTCCCTGGCAAATTACAGAATAGTCCAGACAATTTCAAGGTTGAGTAACAGATTTCAAAAATTCATATCAAATAGGAAATTGCAGAGAATTGATTGATTCAAAATATGTTTTAAACTAGAGATTCAGATCTAAACAGTGATGACAAACAATGAATATTATCAGATCTAAAAGTTTCTCAAACAGATCAAACAAATCAGCACCAGAATTTGAGTATTTCACAAAGGAAAAATAGGAAAAATGCAAGAAAAATTCCACAAAAATTCTACAAATTATATCTATCAATATAGAACAAGTTCACAAAGAGATTTCGATCAGATCTAACAATTCCTAATTAAAACACTAAATCTAGAGAAAGAAATACCGAAAAAGGGAATTCGAGTCCAAGAACGGATCTTGGCGAAGTCCTCGAGCCTTCACGCCTTGAGAGGAGATGAGAGGACGAGGAGAACAACTTTCTTCAGCTTTGGGAGAGATTGGAGAGAGGAGTAGCTCCTCGGAACGGCCTCGAAAACCGTGCAAGACACGATTTCTTGGCAAAAGGGCTCAAAGATGAGCAAGGGAGCTCGAGATGCTCTAACCATGGAGTGGGGAAGAGGCTAAGACCTTAACTTCCCCAAGAATGGAATGGTTGACCCAAGAGGTCCAAGGGCGATTTGAGAGAGAGGTTTTGAGTGTCTTTTATAGGAGAAAAGAGGGGGAAATAATTCGAAAAATCCAGATCTGATGTTGCAACTTGCATGGGTAGGTAGAAAAATTCGCAACGAATCCAACGGTCCAAGTTTCATCCAATTCGGACATAGGACGAGGGAGAAAACCCCAAAATACCCCTGAAGATATTCCTCCAAGATCCAGATTAAATCCCTTTTAATTCATCCGAAAATCAACCAAAAAATTCTTCATGTCCATTGCTGGCTGAAATGGAGAGAAAGAGTGGGCCTGCTTTAGTTAATTTCCTTCTTTGGGCTGCGTAATGGAGGTATCCATTGAACATTAAATGGAGAGAGGTCATGGGGCTGTTGGAGCCAAAGTGTTTGTTCAAACAAACTCTTGCGATTTTCTGTGGCGTTTTTACTGTAGCTACGCGTGTAAAGAGAAGAGAGAGAGGGATGTCAGTGCCTTGCAGCGTGGGTTACACATTCTAAAATTCACACCCGATCGCGTGCACAGTACTCGGTTGACTGGTCAGAGGCGGATTTGCTGCGTCTATTCCCGTGCAGATTTCCGTGTGTCAGATTTATCATGAAATGAGTCATTTTTGACCCGGTTGAAGTAAAAGCTCGATTTCTCTCTCATCCTTCCGTCAAATATCTACATATTATATATCAAATCGACCGGCTCGACGAGAGGAATCAATCTACACCATTGGTTCTGCGATATTTTGCACTTTTCACCTGACATTAATACAAAAACACTTATTAAAGTATTTAATCTCAATAAATTGGAATTATTAATATTTGGTATGCTTTAAGCATATTTATGTGTTTAAATTCTATATTTTGCGCATGTAAAAAGTGATGAAAAATTCCCTTATCAATAACACAAATCACTCGACTACGGTTTTCATCCTCAGAAGTAGGAACGGAAACACAATTAGGGTTGAGGCAAAACCGCACGTCACATGCACGACGAATTCGAAGCAATGGCAATGGCCTTAGAATACATAGCACTGAATCTAACCCTGCAATCGGCTCTGCTACTAACGGACAACACGGAAGTGGCAAAAACTATGCAATAGAACGACCGCCATATCGAAATCTCCAACCGATTTGCGTTCCTAATTGCTCGACAATGCATCATGTGGAAACGTAGAGTCAAAGATCCTACATTTGCCCACGTTTCTACGTCTAGATTAAACAACAATTGATATTAGAGCAAAATACTAACCGTATCTTTGTGTAAGTAACAACTTGTATACGATCATGACCTTACTCGGTAATAATATACAAACTACATATCCCGAAAAATTAAATGGAAAGAATTGAAATTTTTGGAAGAGATGCATGCTAAATGTACTTACTATCCAAAGATTGAGATCGATGGTGAAAATTGATTTCGAGGTTTTCAAGGAAAGCACCTGTGAAATCGACTCCACACCTAAATTATGTCATGCCACCGATCTCAATGTGACCTCCGACACATATGCCCAAAATCTTATTCTCACAAAGGTAGTCGGATCACTTTCCATGATTGTGGACAGATGTACCACATCCCATTCTATATGGCGAGCTCTCCTAGACCGATTTGAAGGAAACAATAAAATGAAGAGAACCAAACTTATGAGACTCGAACAATCAATTGATAGTTTCCAAATGATCGAGAATGAATCCGTAGATGATATGTACTCATGAATGACGCATATCAAAAATAGATTCATCGTTCTAGGATAGAGCCTAACAAATTCTCGAGTTGTAGGTAAACTAATTAGAGCTATGCCGCCAAGTTGAGAAACTCTCATCGTCGCCTTGGAAACCATGATGGCTACCCAAGCCATCACTCCGGAGGTTTCGTAAGCCATCTCCGCAATTTTTAGGCTCGCATGAAGCAACGAAGCAACAATACGATAAGCACCTCATATTCCGGACCTATAGCCAAAATCATCATCGAAACGAACGAAAACGAGAACGAGATGTCCTTATTGGTAAAAAAGACACGAGGACCTAAAGGAACAAGAGGGCAAGTTCAACGATGACCGAAAACGCCTACACTTGAAGCCGGTGTGTTTCGAGTGCAACAAAAAGGGTCACACAACCGACACGTGTTGGTCAATTCATCATAAACACGCCCCCGTGGAACAAACGCGAAGACGCTCCAAGAGCTAAGGAAAGAAAGGATTCGAGGCGTGAGTAAAAACCCAAAGAGAGAACCCTAAACGACAAACACAAAAAGAAAATAAGGGATTCCGGAAAGATGAAGGCGTTCATCGCCGATTCAGATCGGTGGGTAAATACACCACCAAATAAGAATGAGGTGGTTGAGCAAGCCATTCAAGAAATGCTCATGCGAAAAATTCCTATTCCGGAGCCAATTGCCTACGAGCCTCCTCAAGTTGTCGACTCCGGTCATGAGATATATTGAAATTCTAATTTAAATCAATTTCAATGGAGGAAGAGGCTAGCTCATCCGATGAGTCGGGAATTGAGTCCGAGTTTGACTCTCATGAGAGTCTAATGCGAGAAGTCAATCGACTTCGACAAAGTGAGATAAAACAAAGAGCATGATACTCACTCCCACGGCTAAGTAATTTTCTCTTGAATTATCGATAAAGTCGCACAAGACACAACTAACCGAATTTAACGGATTTTCAAAATGCGAATGTCATAGGTTTGAACCAGGTAGTCCATTCACTGAATGGAGACTTTTACATACACTGGCATATTCGTAGATGAGATGATCAGGTTTTACTGATCTGGGATGGTAGCGTCGATTCTAGAATATGGATATACGCGGCGTCGTATATTGGACTGACCACTATATGAGTTTGTGACATGGTCAAAGTCATTGGAGACGAACTCATATCCAGATAGTGCGTTTTAGTTCTTCATACTTGAGTGATCTCACGGATACCTAGTATGTGAAAAGACAATGCTTTGATATAATTAACCCTACGCGTAACTGTGTAGCAGAGATTACTATTGGGTATTGTTTTTAGCATAGGCAAAGGATGTGAGGTTGCAAGATAGGAATTGTTCCTTTCTAACCTTCAAAAAGGATAGAGGGAGATATCTCTCGGGCACCTCGATTGAATTGAGATTGATGAAATGCTTGGCCAAGCTCGATGGAACTCAGTAGAGTTCGCATTGTTATTATCAATTTATTATCGAGAAATAGTATATCTGATCAAAAAGAAAAGGGGATGACTTGAAGCCTTAGGCTTCACCGTGACTCTTTTGATCGGAAGATATCGCGAACAAGAGAACTAGTAACACTTATCAGAGCTAGGTATGAACATGTACTGCATCTTCATAAAGGTGTTCTCCACCTTTTTCGTGTTAATTCTGGGTAGGTATTAACGGCAGTCTAGTGCTCGCAATACCTTGTGGATTGCTGCTATATCCACTGCCACTCTTAGACGAACCTACACGGTCACACCAAGATTTCGTAACATATCGGATTCTCAAGATAATGCTCACCAATACGTTTGTTGGACAAACAAAATGGAATCACGTGTGATTAGATCTCACGACATATGTTGGACATATGGCCAAGTTGATTAAGTCTTGATCCAAGAGGGAGTTTGAAAGAAAATATGGCTTAAGAATTAACTTGGAAGAATTTATATAAATAGGTAAATCTGCAGTCAGAATTGGGCCCAATCTGCAGTCAGAATTGGGCCCGTTCGAACTTATTTCCTATATATATAGAATTCTGATTTCATTTTAACCTAATTTTTTTCGTTTCAGAATTAGGGTTTTGAGCCGCCGCTTTCTCTCTCTTCTCCCACAGAAAAATAGATTAGATCTAGAGTGATTTAGAGGGAGATTCGAGCAAGTTCTTGAGAGAATTGATCATGTCGGCGACTAGAACGACGTTGACGATTCCGATCGGTCGAAATCGAGGTGGACACGAGTAGAGGGATTGCACGAGTATTCCTTGGAGAAGGTTCACGGATTTGGAGAAGAAGTCGACACGTACTAACTTGTACGAGGTAATTTTCTCCAACTCTTCCTTTTTGGATGGTTTTCGGGCGTGATCCCGGTATAATTAGGTTACGCATGCGAAACTAATTCCGCTGCACACTTTGATAAACGTGTGCGTAACCCTACAGTGGTATCAGAGCAATCGCTCGCTAAAACCATCGAAAATCGATGTTTTATTTCGAATTTAGGAAATTTTAGAATTTTTGGGCTAAATTGCAAAATTACAATTAAAACCTGGAATCTGGGAAATCTGGGAAATAAACCAGGAATCTGAAAATTCTGGACAATTAAAACCTGGAATCTGGAAATTCTGGACAATACAATTCTGGAATCTCAAATTCTGGAATACAGAAATTCTGGATATTCAAAGTACGAATCTGAAAATTCCGAATTTTTTTTTAAAAAAAAAAAAAAAAATTTTGTCCAAAATATTTTTTTATATAATTTTAAATTCAAGTAGAGGTGTTAAGTATTATATATTTTTGGAATTAATTAATTTGTTCATCATGTCACCAAAGTGACCTCTCATGTTGAAATTAATTTTATTTCGAAATATAAACGGTTGTGTCCGTATTATTAAATAAAATATTTAATCGGCCCAAAGGAAGATGAATATTTATATTAATAATATGTACTTTTGTGGTAATAAGTAGGTGATAATTATTTGGTTTTATGCGTAACTTATTTAATCGGCCCGAAGGAAGATTAATTTGTTGATGCATTATTTTATTATCGAAACTTGATTACTACACCAAGATATTACTAAGAAATTAATATTATTATCCAAAGATGAAATATTAATGGAAACTCGATATCTTGTGATGGGGTTTACCTTTATTGAATTTATTATTATTATATTCGGTTAATTTATGTGAGCTAATGGTTTGTTTATTGCTCTCAATTTTTACAGCCAAAATTGTGTCGAATATTCTAACTAACATCAATTCGATTCCAATGTTGAATGGCTCTAATTTCAAGATATGGAAGGAAAATGTATTAATTTATCTTGGAGTACATGATCTCGATGTTGCGTTAAGATTCGATAAACCCGCTGAAATTGATGATAAGAGTACGCCTGAACAAAAGGCGGAGATGGAAAAGTGGGATAAATCAAATCGCATATGTTTGATGATTATGAAAAAGGCCATTCCGGAGGCATTTAGGGACACTGCTTCAGAAAATATAGCTACGGCTAGAGAGTATCTTGAGGATATTGAAAAGAGATTCGCAAAGAATGAGAAGGCTGAAATATGTACACTCTTAAAGAATCTCCTTTCAATCAAGTATGATGGCAAACAAAATATAAGGCAGTACATTATGGAAATGTCTCATTTGGCTTCAAAATTAAAGACACTCAATTTAGCAATATCTGATGATATGCTTGTGTACCTTATTATAGTATCTTTACCGCCACAGTATGGACAGTTTTTGGTGAGCTATAACCATTTAAAAGAGACTTGGTCTCTGAATGAGCTCATCTCACATTGTGTGCAAGAAGAAGATAGATTGAAGCAATATAAGACAGAAAGTGCTCATTTTGCCTCGACCTCTAAGAATAATAACAAAAGGAAAAGGAGCAAGACTAAAGAAGCTGCAGGTTCGGTACCTCAAAAGAAACAAGAAAATAAGCCGATTAAGTCGGAAGGATTGAAATGTTTCTTTTGCGGTGTTGAAGGACATAAGAAAAAGCAATGCACCAACTATCACGCTTGACGTGCTAAGAAAGGTATGCTTTTAAATTTGGTTTGTTCTGAGGTTAATTTAGTTTCGGTTAATAGACACATGTGGTGGATAGATTCTGGTGCAACAACTCACATCAGTGTGTCTATGCAGGGTTGCCAGAATTGCCGAAAACCAATTGATGGCGAAAGATACATCTATGTAGGGGATGGCAAGACTGTTAAAGTTGAAGCAATCGGAACTTTTAGATTATTATTAAGTACTGGATATTATTTGAATTTACATGATACTTTTGTTGTACTTACGTTTAGACGTAACTTAATTTCTGTTTCTGCTTTGGACAAGATTGGTTATACTTGCTCGTTTGAAAACAGAAAATTTGGTTTGTATCATGATTCAAAATTAGTTGGATCTGGTTCTTTGTATGTTTATGATAATCTTTATTCCATTGATATTGTTGCTTCATATAATGAAAGCTTGCACTTAGGAACGCGCACAAAAAAACGCAAATTAACCTATGAGAATTCTGGAACATTATGGCACAAAAGATTAGGTCATATTTCTCAACGAAGAATAGAAAGATTAGTGTCAAATGAAATTCTCAATCCCTTAGATTTCATAGATTTTACTATTTGTGTTAATTGTATAAAAGGGAAACAAACTAATAAGAGGAGATTTGAAGCCAACAGGTCACAAGACGTCTTAGAAGTGATACATACGGATATATGTGGACCGTTTCCTATCAGTGCTAGGAATGGTCAACGTTATTATATCACATTCATATACGACTTTTCTAGATATGGCTATATTTATCTCATTCATGAAAAATCACAGGCATTGGATGTGTTTAAAATATTTAAAGACGAAGTTGAGAATCAACTCGACAAAAGGATAAAAATCGTTAGATCCGATCGTGGTGGTGAATACTATGGTCGATATGATGGTTCAGGTGAACAACGTCTAGGGCCTTTTGCTAAATTCCTAGAGGAAAGCGGTATTGTCCCACAGTATACGATGCCGGGTTCACCCACAATGAATGGCGTCGCTGATAAGGGGATTTTTCATCACTTTTTACATGCACAAAATATAGAATTTAAAAACATAAATATGATTAAAGTATACCAAATATTCATAATTCCAATTTATTGAGATTAAATACTTTAAATTGTGTTTTTGTATGAATGTCAGGTGAAAAATACAATATCTCGCAAAACTAGGAGTGTGGATGGATCGATCTCGTCATGCCGATCGATTTGATATATCATATGATGATATTTGATGGAAGCATGAGAGAGAAATCAAGCTTTTACTTCAAACGGGTCAAAACCAACTCGTTTCATCGATGACAGCACGGACCTGACTATATCTGAAACCCAAGAGGATCTTCTGTGGCAACCCGAGTCATACAGCCCAAATAACGAGTCCAAACCCATAGATTATGACTCAACACACAAGGTTGCACGGAAAACCTTACATCAAACCTCGTTTTCTGTGATCACGCGTGCAGCGACTCGTTTTCCTCTCTCTCCTACCCGCGACACCAAAGATCACATGGTCCAGCTTACACCAGATCCACTGGGCGCTGACCAGTCAAACCACAACTGCCTTGATCAATTGTGAACAGATTCACGTGTGAACTACGCTGCAGCGCACTGACAACTCCTTCTCTCTTCATTACACGCTGAGCCAGACATACCTCTATACAGAGAATCAAGGAAGGCAGTTCAAACAAATTTCTTGGAGCCATGCGCTCGGTTCTCATCTCCATTCAGTTTTAAACCTGACCCTCCAGTTCCGCCGTAGAGGTCTGAAAATATTAACCGGACCCTCCATTACTTTCTAAACCGCAGAAGAACTCAGATATTTTGGGAATTTCGGAGGATTTTTTGATGATTAAATCTGGATCCGTGGATAAGTTTTGCAATTGTATTTTCGAGTTTTCTTGGCCGTCCGATGTCCAAATTGGATGCGGTTTCGAGCGTTGGATTCATGGGAACGTTCTCTACCTAACCATGCAAGTTGCAACTCGAGATTTGTCCTGTATCAACCTCCACCTCTTATAAAAGACACTCATGACCATTCTTTCACTCACCCTTGGACCTCTTGGGTCACTCACTCCATTTTTGGGGGAAGGTAAGGTCTTAGCCTCTTCCCCTCCATTGTTAAAGCGTCGAAGCTCCATCTTGCTCATCTTTGAGCCATTTTTCGCCGAAAAGATCGTGTCGAAGCACGGTTTTCGAAGCCTTCTCGAGGATCTTCATCCTCCCTCACTCTCTACGAGTCTCGAAGTTTCTCTCTTACTCCCATCATTCCTCTCAAGACGTGACGGAGCAAGGACGACGCCAAGATCGATCTTGGACTTCACTCTCTCCTTTTTCGGTACTCTCTTTTACAATTGTTGCGTTTTAATTAGAAAAATATTAGATTTGAATAAACTTTGATTGTAGATCTGTTATATTTGATAAGATACAATTTGTAGAATTTTTGTGGATTTTATTTCGTAATTTTCCTATTTTTCCTTTGTGAAATACTCGATTATTTTGTGCTGTTTGGTTAATTCTATTTAAAATAGAAAAATACTCAAAAATAATTCTTTCTCAATATCACTGTTTATATCTAGATCTGTAGTTTAAAATAGTTTTTGAATAAATCAATTTCTTGCCATTTTCTATTTGTTGTTGATTTTACAAGTTCAATTGATTAGGCAACTAGATCTTGTATTAGTCTCTGGCCAGTTTTGATCCTGATTGTTTGTACCTTTTTAAACCTGAAAAAATTACAAATCTTGAATCATTGATTAGATTGTTAAGTCTAGTTTCATAATCGTTTTGTCTCATTCAAAATAATAAAATTTCCTATTTGATATGAATTTTTGAATGCAACACATGCAAATCTGGAAATTGTGCATCATTGAATCTCAAAAGAATAATTGTGTAGAGCTGAATATTGTGAATTAAAATTTGAAATTTTTAGCATCTGTTTGTGAGATCTGGATATTAATTGTCCCAATTTTTCATAATTTTTGGATCAGTAGAAATAATTTTAGAAATTCGCATTCGATTATACGCAAAATTTCCTTGGAACGAACCTCTACTTAGCCTATTCTAGTAGTTGTTTATAAATTGTTTTGATTAACTCGTGAGATTGAATTTATACTTTTAAACGACCTATTTTACGTGTTATCAGTCGCTGAAAGACGAAATAGAACGCTTAAGGATATGGTGCGTAGTATGATAAGTAATATTACTTTATACCACCATCTCTTTGGGGGAGAAGCACTTAAAACTGCAGCTTATATCTTAAATAGAGTTTCGACAAAAGCAACTAATAAAACACCATATGAACTTTGGACTGGTAGAAAACCTAATCTAAATCATATGCATGTATGGGGATGTCCAGCAGAGGCAAAGCCTTATAGGCCTAATGAAAGAAAGCTGGATTCCAAAACAGTCAGTTGTTATTTTGTTGGATATGCTGATAAGTCTAGGGGGTACAAGTGTTATGATCCCACAACAAAGTCGATATTTGATTCAGGGAATGCGCGGTTTTTTGAGGATGTCTTTTTTGAGGGGAGAAATACGGGTACAGACTTTGTTTTTGAAGAGGAACATGTAGATGTTCCAACAGATGTTCTTGACATTAATCAAGACTTAAGTTCTGATTTTTGTCGATAACATACATGATCAAGACAAAGTAGCCGAACAACAAATTCAGACATCCAAGAACCACAACAATTAACATTAAGAAGATCCACTAGAGAAAGGAAAAAATGCAATATCGGATGATTATATTGTATTTCTTCAAGAACATGAGTTTAACATTGGAATGATGGAAGATGATCCGATCAATTTTCGTCAAGCAATGGAAAGTTCTAATTCTCAAAAGTGGATAGATGCCATGAATGAAGAGATGAAGTCGATGAAAGACAATGATATTTGGGATTTTGTTCCGCTGCCTAAAGGAACGAAACCCATTGGTTGTAAATGGATTTTTAAAACTAAACGGGATTCGAAAGGCAATGTGGACGGATATAAAGCACGTCTTGTCGCAAACGGCTTCACACAAAAAGAAGGTATAGATTATAAAGAGACTTTTTCTCCGGTTTCTTCGAAAGACTCTTTAAGGACTATCATGGCATTAGTAGCGCATTTTGATCTTGAGTTACATCAGATGGATGTAAAGACAGCATTTCTCAATGGAGACATTGATGAAATGATTTATATGATGCAACCTGAAAACTTTGTGTCGGGAGATCCAAAGAATACGGTTTGCAGACTTAAGAAATCCATCTACGGACTCAAGCAATCATCTCGACAATGGTATTTCAAATTTCATCAAAAGATCATTTCATTCGGTTTTGAAATGAACTTAGTAGATGATTGTATATATCATAAGTTCAGTGGGAGCAAATATATTTTTCTAGTTTTATATGTCGATGACATATTACTTGCTACTAATGATAAAACTTTGTTGCATGGTACCAAGAAATATTTATTTGGTAATTTTTGAGATGAAAGATCTTGGTGATGCTTCTTTTGTGCTAGGTATAGAAATACTTCGAGATCGCTCTCGTGGTATTCTCAGTTTGTCACAAAAGAATTATATCGAAAAGATTTTGAAACGATACAACATGCAACATTGTAGGCCATTAAGTACCCCCTGTAGTAAAAGGAGATAAGTTTAGTCTTGACCAGTGTCCTAAGAATGAATTGGAAAAGAAAGAAATGCAAGTAATTCCTTATGCTTCAGTCGTAGGGAGTCTCATGTATGCTCAAGTATGTACGCGTCCGGATCTTGCGTACATTACAGGAATGTTAGGGCGTTATCTAAGCAATCCGGGATTAGACCATTGGATAGCAGCAAAGAGGGTCTTACGGTATTTGCAAAGAACAAAAGAATATGTGCTCACGTATCGGAGGTCAGATCATCTTGAGATCGTCGGTTATACTGACTCCGATTTTGGTGGATGCAAAGACAGTGGAAAATCGACCACCGGTTACATCTTTATGTTAGCAGGTGGAGCCATTTCTTGGAAGAGTGCTAAACAGACTTTAGTTGCAGCTTCCACCATGGAAGCAGAGTTTATAGCCTGTTTTGATGCATCTGATCATGGAATATGGTTGAGAAATTTTGTCACTGGGCTGCGTATAGTGGATGGTATTGAAAGGCCACTAAAATTATATTGTGACAGTCGAAAGAAAGAGTTCAGAATAAAGAGGTGTTTATTGAGCATATCAGTACAAACTCCATGATTGCGGATCCGCTCACTAAACAATTACCACCGAATATATTTAATGAGCATGTCGCTCATATGGGTGTTATTTCGGTTGAGGATATTTTGTTTTAGTGGGAGTATATATATTTGCATATATATGGCATAGACATATTTTAGACATATGATAAAGTTAAGTTTATATTTGGTATACATAAATATATTCTGATTTATTTTGGTAAGTTTATGTCTCATTTAGGATTATAAGGGAGACGGTTTGTCTCATCAAGGTTTAAGGGAGACGGGTTGTCTCATTAAGGATTTAATGGAGACGGTATTTTTTGGTTCGATCTCACCAAAGAAAATAAGGAGGACCAAGTTGAAAATAAACATGTTAAGATCACGTTACATGAAATTTTCATGCTACACATCCACATCATGATTCATGTCATTCGGTTGTGTCGGTGTACGTGACCATTGAAGGTTTAGTTACGTTATATGTAACGAAAGCCGTTTTGATCCTACATTGATCTAATCGATGGACGGAATTGTTAAGGAACACATAAAAGTTATAACAGAAAAGATGCGCATACTTTGGTTCAATACATAATTATATAGATGCACCAGTGTTTTAAATAGCGGCGCTGTAGCGGCGCTATAGCGGGTTTTGGGAGGTAAACGATGCATCGCTTCGGAATTTAGCTTTGTAGCGTTTTGTTCCGCTGCAACGCTATAGCGGACCGCTATAGCATGAAGCGTTCAATTATAGCGGCAGTAGCGGTGCTATAGCGTGATGATGATGATGATGATTATTATTATTATTGTTGTTGTTGTTGTTATTAAATAATAATAACTATAATAATAATCACTATTATCATTACACAATAATAATAATTGTTATTAAATAATGGTAATAATATTAATAATTATTATTATTATTATAATTATTATTGTTATTATTATTATTGGTACTAAATAATAATAACAATAATAATAATAATAATAATTAATATTATTAGTATAAAATAATAATTATTGTTAAATAATAATAATAATAATAATAATAATAATAATGACAACGATACCAATAATAATACTAGTAATAATAATAAGCATACTTACTATTATTATTATTATTATAGGAAAAATAAGATAATAACAACATCAACAACAACTATTAATAGCCTTATTATAATTACAATAATATAATAATAAAAATAAAAACAAAATTAATAATAATAATAATATATTTTTCTTAGGGATGAATTTTAATTTATGTTAGTTTGCGAGGTTGATATAACTATGCATTCAACATAATTTTATTTATAATATTGGACCGCTAATTTATATTTATATTTATATTGTAGTATTATAAAAATAATAATTTCGATCAAAAATCCGCTGTGATGGTGAAGCGGCGCTATATCGCCCGCTAACGCTAAACGCTAAATTAAACGTCAAAATGCTGCATGCCGCTGCACGCTATTTAAAACATTGAGATGCACATATAGTCCAAGTGGGAGATTGTTGGATCATATATCCAACATTGGACTAATATGTTAAATATTTATGTGGTGTATTACTGTTAATTATATGTTTATAATAAAGTGATCAGCTTTAGTTAATTGTAGTAAACATTAATGTGTCATTTATGATGTGAGCCTTTGATGTATAGAATTATTGGTGGTATGTTTCTAATTTCTATGATGGGCTGAAATAGAAAAATCCACATTAGGAGCCCAAAATGTACGTCTTTGTGAAAAGATGCCTTGTGGCTATAAAAATAAATTGGTCCCAAGCACATATGATATTCTGCCATTCTCTTTTCCATCCCATTAAGAAAAAAGAGATAGATCCATAGGAGAAAAGAAACCGAAGGACTCTTCAATTGGAGATCATAAAGTGCTTGGAATTTCAAATCTTTGCGACTAAGGCGTTGTCTTCCTCCAATGGAATCTGGTATGCTTCCGTTCAATATTTATTTTAATGAATTCACATAGTCAAGGTCCGAAGGTTTGACGGTACCGGTTGGTACCGTCCCAACAATGCAAACCAACGAATCTTCCGAATTCGGGTACATTTCCGCAATTTTCTCAAACACAGGGAGTCTTTTGCAAATTTCTAATATTTATCCACTTTCTGCAAATTTCAGAATTGTACAGGAAATAAGAGAATATGAAGAAAATGCGAGAACAAGTCAAATATTTAAAAATAAATATAGAGGAACATAATCTTGAATTGCGTGTAAAAGCCGCAAACGATGCCGAGTCGGCGTGTAAATTAAGGCTCTTGAATTGAGTCAGAAATGAATGATTTAAGAAGCAAACTCGATTCGTCATAACGGTACCGTTTTGCAGCGAAGCCCCTAAATTTTGCGCAATTACTAATATGTATAAAATTTTGCGTAATCAATAATATTTAATGTTGTTGTTGAATTTATTGGAGAAACAATGGAGCTTACAGAAGCGATACGAATAAAAGACTCCGAAGGAGAAGCATATATTTCCGAGATTGAGGTTATTTTTGTTTTGCAAAATAATAAATTATATACCATTTTTTATAATAATATACTATTTTATTTTCCAGGCGATTGGGCAAGCATGTGAAGATTTGCAAATGCAAAACCAGCATTTAATTAAACAAGTTGTGAATCGACACGATAATAATATCAAATTGATTTCGGAGAATGTGAAAACGAGCCAAATCCAAAATAATCTTTTTTCTGAAAAACAAGTGTTAATTGAACTATTTCAGCATGTTAATTCTTTTCTCAAGCCGTTCAAGTCTAAAGTTTTGTATTCATTGATTTCTTTGTACGTAATGTGAGTAGTACTATTAATATCCGTCTATTGAAATCATCATCAAATGAGCTTTCATGAAACTCCATTACATATTAGGATAATATCATCCCGCGCAATCGCGCGGGGAAGAAGCTAGTTGTACTATAATATTATGAAAAAAGAAGTCCCTAAATTGTTCCATCTCCGTGTAATTTCATCATCATGTTCTTCACTTAATTAATTACAACTTCACTATTTATACAACATGATATTTGCCCTGTTTCATCATCTACTACTGATGAAATTCGTCACATCTAATAACAACTCATTAGTCCTGATTTGGGACAAGGGATAGTTATTCAACACTTGAAATGCATGCCCAACTCCTCCATACAAAACCTGCTCCACAATTTTCCCAGCCCTCCTCAAAGCTTTGCAAAAATCTAAGTTTCGGTCTTTCAATATGTCCAATTCGCACACACAAACAAACAAAGGTGGAAGCGACAAGTTCTCGAGCCTCGGCGACCCTTTACCTAACGGGTTACACCACGGATGATCTCGAGTGGCCCCCACCGGCAACGCCAGTCTCCAATAACAGTCTGACGTGGCGAGACTCAATGCTGACCCAGGCGACTGAGCTTGGTTTTTCTCCGATGATGTACGCATCTCACCTCCAAAAAATGGTTGGATTAATATAACTCCCCTCACACACAATAGATCCGTGGAGTCGACACATGTCGCCACATGATAAGCTATTGGGGCACCTGCACTATCACCAGCCAGGAAGACGCGGCGAAAATTCGAAAAATTGATCCAAGAATTTAGTTTGTTGGAACCATGGTGATTTTGTTGGTATCTTGCTTGGTTTCTCAACCACTTAATTACCGTTAGACCATCGTTGTATGCCGTCGGCAGCCTATGCTCGGGCGCAAGACGATAATTAACTGATACAATAACGCAATTGGCCGAAGCCGACATACGCGATAAGAATTGATGGTAACAACTCCAAGCCGCCGAACCAACGCAAAATCCACCCCCGTGAAAATATACAACCACTGGGAGCATTTTACTGTTCGATTGAAGCCTCGGCGTGTAAATCCGCGCCCAAACACCAGTTGATCGGTCGATTTCCACGTCACTGCATGTGGTACCCGGTACCAAGCCCCAGTTACAAGCCACGTCTCTGACTGCGGGAAGACGCTCCACGTACCCGTCTTTGTAGACCCTTATTAGCCCCTCTATCTCCTCCAAGACACGGCCGTGCGTTTTGCCTAGATGGAAGCTTAGCCTCGAATCGCCTACATGGAGAGCACCCATTCTGGTTTTTCAATCACCAAAGAGATTCAATGGAGTTGATTATTATTTTTTCTGTGTCTGGTGAGTGTGTGTGTTGATTTGCTGGTTGTCTGTATATATAATTGACATCCAAAGTTGCAGGTGCAAATGGCCAAATGGATGGGTGCTGATTTTGCTGACAAGTGTCGCAAGTAGAAAGAATTGCTGATTTTACAGGTCAAAATTCTGGTAACAGAGGTTGGATCTTTCGTGGTTCGAACCAACATATGCCCATGTGTTCTCTTTTAGCAAATAAAATGTATAAATAATTATCAAATTTTATAATACTTCAAAATTTGAGTATAGTCTTGTTATTATCTTTTGAGATAGTTTTATTGAATATTAAAAAATTCGTGCATCTTTTTTTTACGTGTGATTGAAATTTCATTTTTATGTCTTGAAACAAAATTGAAATTGATATTCTTTACAAAAAATATACCAAACATAAAAAATAATAATTTATAAATATTGTAGAATGAAACATATTTTTATAAAACAATATACATGTTTGTTAAGGAGAATCCAAAAAAAAATCCACGCAGGCAAAATATACTAATGAAATTAGCAAAATATATTATTTAAATGAACAAAATATATTGTTGAATCCAATAGGTTAATATGGCTAAAATTAAGAATAAAATAATATATTTCCAACAATATATTTTGTTATATATAAAAATATATTTTACTAATTTCAATAATATATTTTGGACCTTGGATTTTTTTTATAAAGTACAGTTCCAGTTCAACCCGTAACACACAAAAATACGCTCATTTTTGCATCATGTTTTCCTATTGACCTTGGCAAGTTTAAACGTGATAAATTGGCAACCAAATTGGTGGGGTCACAGAAGATCAAGAGCACTTCAAAGTAGACTTGCAAGACTTGGTCACCCACCAGTGTAAGTGGTGGCGGTGGGTGGGGACGAGTTTATTAGGAGGTTTCATTTAATTATTATTTTAAATTTTAAATTTTAAATTATTTTAATATGTTTTCCTTATTGGCTGAGTTTGCTAAGTGGAAATGTTGTGGTAATTACTTTTCTCAAGCCTAACAAAGTTGGCCCATAAATATATTGATTTTGATGTTTCTTCCTTTTTAGCCTTTTGAGCATAAATAATGTTCTCTTTTTGCTAACAAAGTGTGTTCCAAGCCTCCAATGAGGGAGATAGCTGAAGAGAAGAGAAGAGAAGAGGAAAAAAAAAAAAAATCTAGAGGAATTATTTTATGGAATTTTTTTCAAAAGCTTTTTTAGCTGTTCTGAATATTATGAAGAAATCCTCCACCTTTAAAATTTCTTACAAAAATACCTATAAATTGGATTTTTTTTTTTTTTATTATTAAATGGAAAGAATTAATTGTCTTCAATTCATTGATTTCAATAAAAATTGAATCATGACATATGTTTTATTATGTTATGCATTCAACCATTTATGTCAACAAAAATTTAATCACAATTTTATTACACTTATGGTTAACCAAAATGACTTGTATTTTTATGTTAATTTTATTAGCCAGATTGGTTAAGTTAAATCTATTTTCCAAAATCCAACTACAGTAAATACATATTCTGCTATTGACAACTAGACAAGTGAATCTTTTGATAAGATAAATATATTGAATAGTTATTTCTCTATAGTAGAATATGCATTATATTACATTTGGATTTTTATAAAATTTCTCGCTAATACATTGTTTTAATAATATTTTCCAATATTATATTAATTATGTTTTTTACTATTGGATTAATGATAAACTAAGTATTGTTTTAGAAATTATTTAAAGATACTAGGAAGATTTATTAAAATTAATGAAGGAAATAAAAGAGGGGTTTTGGGCAAAGAGGAGTTTTTTCAAGTAATAAAATCGTGAGGGTGTTTTTCACAATATTCAGAAAAATAAGGGAAGTTTTGAAAAAAAAAATCTCTATTTTTATTTTACTCAAATGCTATATTAAAAAAATATTAGAGGGCAAGAAAAGAAAAAATTTCACCCAACAAGCTTCAAATTTGAGAGTATTGGTAACTGGGAGTGAAAAATTCATCTTTTTTCGACAACAAAAAAAATCATAACTATTAATCAATGTTCCAGAAATCGCTCGGCGCTCGCTGGTCGGCAGACGACCATCAAGCGCCAAAGATGATTAATCGGGATTAATCGGGAATCTCGGCGGACCTCGGCGGATTTTTATTTTTTTATATTTAATATTTAAATTAATTAAACAAAATTACAAATCACAGTTTTTTTAATAAGTTTTAAATAATTTAAGTAACAAAATACACTACGTCACTAAACTAACATAAACTCAAATAATAATAATAATAATAATAATATTAAAAATATGAAAAAATTTAGTCCAAATATATTTTTTTGAATAGTATCCGACAAACGATCGTTTTCATTATTGATGTCTAATTTTTTTGATGTCAATGAAAATTCATTGGCAATCCATAACAAAAACGATCATTATTTTGAATAGTATCCCACAACCTCTCATAATATATGATTTTTTGTGCTTCACATTCAACCAACTAGACTATGGACCCGTTGGCAATTCAAAAAAAATTTTTTAAAAAAAAAAAAAAAAAAAAAAAAAAAAACTGTACACATCTAAAAATCGGCTCGGCGGTGGCTTGGCGGTCTTGGCGGACCCTTGGCGGCCGCTTGGCGGAAATCCGCCAAGCACAAAACGCCAAGAGTTTATCTCGACGGCGGACCCTCGACTACCGATTAATCGGTGATTAATCGGCCGCCAAGGCCGATTTCCAGAACACTGCTATTAATATCCAAAATACCTCGTTAGCATTCTCTTTTATGACACATATCCATTTTCTAAAATAATCTGTGTTGCAAATAGCACAATATATCAACATATATTGTAGTGTGCATCAGTGCCGGATCTATTAAGAAACTAGAGGGGACAGTCGCTCCTCTAAATATTTAAGTGGTAATATATGTGTATGATTATGCTATTGCATTTTATGATAAAATTTGAAATTTATGTACTACCGGCCCTCCAAAAAAAATTTGAAAATTTGAAATTTTATGCTATTTTTCATGATATTATTTTTAATTGGGGATCAATTGCTTGAAGCTTTGAAATTAAAATGCATTGACATACTTCCTTATGGTTTACATTCTCATTTTTTATGGTTTATATTCTCAATTTTTTGTTTGCGCACTCGATAATAATGTAAGGGAATACTAATTTTCACTCATTCTGCCTACTATAGGGGTTGGTGGTGCTTCTTAACAAGCGAGAGCATATCTGGTGGGAAAACGTTTTATTTTATTTTCAAAAATTAATAGGTCAAATTTTCTATAAATAAACTCATTTACTATTTTTTACATTTGTGATGGAATAAATAAATGTAGTGTACCAACCAAACATGAAAATCGAATATATCATTGTGTATGCATATTATAGTATTACATGTTATATTATAATACATAGAGAAACGTATTTATTAAAATTGTATGTTGCAAAAATGTTGCACCGATATAAAATACGCAATTCACTGCAAAAATAATTTAAAACGCTGCAAATCGCGAAACACTATTTGCAACCTTGAAAATAATCAAAATGTGCTTAAAATGTTTAACCTTGGTGAAATTTTCTCGTCAATACCATTATCATCCTGCCTTTCTTCTGTTCCCCTCTTTTCCCTACCCAATAAAACTAATCCAATACTGAAGCAGACCCTTCGCATTTCGTTTTAATTATCACAAAATATTAATTATTTCAATAAAAAAAATAAAAAATACCAGTAGTGCTATACAAATAAAGAACAAAAATAAACATGAAAGCAAGACAAGACAGGATGGATTGCATTTTGAAAAGAGCTCATTTACTATGCCCCCCCAGATTCCCCCACACATCCTCGGTCCGGGGGATTAGTAATTAATCCATGTCTTAATTAACACAAATTCATTCGATTAGTGATTAATTATTATTGAATTAAGATACATGTGAATTAACCATTAATAATTAATATTTATTAATTGTTAATAAAATGGGTTTGTGTTAATTAAGTGGGGGATTAATTGGTAATCTCCCATATGTCACTCCCAGAGTGGGTTTCAGGGGCATGGTATAATTTTCTTTTTGAAAAAGAATAAAGATGATTTCAAGTAGCTCACTTGGGGCTTAGAATTTTGATAGGAAAAAAGCCAATGCTTTATTCCAGTTCTCTCTCTCTCTCTCTCTCTCTCTCTCTCTCAAACAATCTTAGGACCCAAGCATCTTTTATAAATTTGCCTTTGTTTTGGCCATGGTAGGCAAGAACGCGACACATTCATTCGAGAGTTGACACTTAACGAATAAGTGAAGAATCTGAATTCAGAACGGTCCATAGTATATCGGTATCGGTTTGACCGAACGCAAGTGTTAAAAAGTTATGGCATGTGATATGCCAACCATAATCCATTGAATATCATAAAAGATGGTCCAAAATCAAAGGAAATAAAATCAAACAAAATTTATCTCGTAAAATTCTTGTCTATGGCATCACGTCTTTATCTTTTCCTTGGCTTCTTGCTCAAGCATGTAACTCTTCTTCATCTCTTCTAGCACAGCATCATTTGTACTACAAAATTATAAGTATCGTGTTAATTAAGGGTTTAGGGTACCCGCGATATTTCCTACTTTATGAAGTGAAAAAAGTAGGAAAAGATTTACAATTGATGAAGGCATTGATTCAGCTCTTTGGCCTCCTTTCGGCATGTCCAAATGACCGAAAGTGTTTTTCCCGAAGCACATTCTGCGTATTTTGCGCATAAGTCGTCGCATTCTTTTAGAGCCTTTGCCTTCATTTTGCTACGTAAAGCTTAACAAATTGAACAGAACTTGAAATTAGGACCCAATTAAGTATAAATTACATAAATGATAGTCAATTCGATGACATATTGATATCACACAAATTATCACCCAATTTTGCAATTCAATTGAGGGGATCCTCTAAGAGTAATTCATGGCTTCATTAATAATAAGACCAACAAAGGTTTTTCTCATCTCTATCAGTGCAGGCACAGTATCAAATACAAAAGTCCTAAGATTTCCCTAAATCCAACTATATTTTCAAATGTTCCAGCAAAACTATGCGGAAAAATGAAATTGAAATAACGATTGAGAAAAGTTGGGCTCAATTGATAGAAACAATATGTAAATTAAATGGGCATTTTTAATTGGAGTAAAAAGGCATACCTTCTTCAACCTTCTTTTTGACATGGTTCTCTCTAGCTTCTGCCAGGTACCCCATTTTCCGATTCGACCAACTCTTTGCAGAAAAACCCTATACGGAGAGAGAGAGAGAGACGAGCAGGATTTTCGTAATTGGGCTGGAAATATTACAAAGAACGTAAATTGGGTTGGAACAAAAAAGAAATATGATGAAATTGGGTTGAATTCTTTTTCCTCATTGGGCCGTAAAAGAGCTGGGGATAAATTTGAAAAACAAAAAGAAAAAAAAAAAGCTCACTTTTGAGCCCCGAAGTGTTCCAAAAAGTGCAACTTGCCCTCCAAACTCTAATTTTGTTCATTTTGCCCCCTGAACTCTCATTTTTTCTCACTTTTGCCCCCTCCATCAGTTAAGTGCCCAGTCAGCAGTTAAGTGATGACGTGGCTGTGATGACTTGACAATTTTTGATGATTTTGTTGTTGACGTGGCAAAGTTTATATTATTAAATGACACATTCATTAACTCATTTAATTATAATCATTAACCATTATAATCCAACCTTCAATGGCGACGGGGTGAGAGAGAAAGAGAGAAAGAGAAAGAAGGATTAAAATAATGCATTAATGAGTTTGGGTTTAATTAATGATTAATGATTATAATTAAATGAGTTAATGAATGTCATTTAATAATATAAACTTTGCCACGTCAGCAACAAAATCATCAAAAATTGCCAAGTCATCACAGCCACGTCATCACTTAACTGCTGACTGGGCACTTAACTGATGGAGGGGGCAAAAGTGAACAAAAATGAGAGTTCGGGGGGCAAAATGAACAAAATTAGAGTTTGGGGGGTAAGTTGCACTTTTTGGAACACTTCAGGGGGCAAAAGTGAGCTTTTTTCAAACAAAAATAAAAACAAAATAATTTTATTCTATTATCAGTTCGATGAAATATTCTTATATCATTACTAATTAAAAACTTCTTAATGACAATAAATTATATATATAAACAATAATTTTATCCATCTCCGATATTCCTTAAAAGAATATTTAAATAAATCTAAAAAATGAATTTATGTTTATATTATTATTTGAAAAAATAAATATTTTTAAATCTAGTAAAAAATAACAATCTGAATATCTAAATCGAACATAATCAGTTTAGAATCCAATAATAACACACACAAAATCAAAACAATCCAAAACAAAACAACAAATACTAAATTACTAAATTAGAATAATTAAAAATCATAGTCGAGATAATACAAGCATTTAGTTTTATTAGTTGAGAGCAAATATTGGACAAAATATTTTGTTATTAATTACATAAATCTAACTGATTGTTATTAAGAAGTAACTAACTGAAAATAAGGATAAAAGTATGTTATAATGATTTTTTTTGACAAACATTAATTATAATTTATAAACATGTTAATAGTTCAACAAATAATATCAATTTATTTAAAATTAGAGAAAAGATTGTGCACTCCAAGAGTGAACGTGTCCGAGCACTATCAATAAGAGAACGACATGTGCCAGTTTGAATTTTTTTTCTTCTGATTTTGGCTGCATTTTGTGCACACTGTGCGCACTCCGAAATGCACGCCGTCCCTCATCCAGGTTTATATGTTTTTTAGATATATCATATCTTTTCAGATGTATGATATATATTTATTTGTTATATCTTTATGCATTTTAAATATATGATATAGATTTTTAAATACAATATATGTTGTAATTTTTATATGTATGATAAGTTCATTTGTTATACATGTTTATATGTATCAGATACACATTTTTAGATGCATGATATATATATTTTTTAATACAACATATATTATATTTTTTATATGTATGATATAAATTTGTGCATGTATACACCTTTTAAGATAGGAAAAATATGCATGGCCCCCCAAACTCATCCCAAGGTTTTTGATGAGGTGAAGAAAAAAAATTAGATGGATTGATTAGTATTTTTAATTGACTCAATTAATTGTTAATCGACACGTCAATTATTTATATTAGTACATATTAATTGACACGTCAATTCAATTAAACGACCAATTAAATCGTTAATTGAATCAATTAGTAATATTAATCAGCTCACTTAACTTTCTCTTGTCACCTCATCAATACTACTTTTGTGTGGTTGAGGTAGGGATGTCAATGGTGTGGATATTGCCCGAACCGACCCGAACCGTATCCGAAAAAATATCCGGATTCGAAAAAAATATCCGAATCCGAGTGGATCCGGATATGGATCTGGTTGCTAATTTTAAGATCCGGAACCGGATTCGATATTCGGTTTTGGTGCGGGAACCGGATCCGTGTTCCGGATCCGGGTATTTTTAGGATCCGGATACTCGAAACTAGATTCGAGTATCCGAAATCGGATCCGGATACTCATATTATATATTATTTTTGTGTATTATATTTGATATTAGTTGAAAAATCATATACAAATTAATGATTTGTAAATGATTTAACTCACAATCGTAAAATTATGTTTAAATATGATCATATTTATCGTTTATGTTACAAATTATATATATTTATAGCTAAAAAGTAAGTTACGTTATGATAACATAATATCCGTTTTAATATCCGAAACAGAACCATATCCGTATCCGTATCCGACAATATCCGAACCGTATCCGTATCCGTTTATTATCCGAACCGTATCCGAATCCGACAATATGGATATGGATATGGTATGACCACTATCCGAACCGGATCCGAACCGTTGACACCCCTAGGTTGAGGGGCTCCATATATAACTTTTTTAAGATATAGTTTTTTGTGTGCCTCGAGTAATATTTTGTATAAAAAAATTTGGACTAAATTTATACCTTCTCACAAGTTACAAGATTTCTTTTTATAAAATGGGATGTCATGGATTATGTAATCCAAAAACTAGCGTTACGTACTCTATTTTATTTATTTATTATTTATAGATCAAAAAATAACATATTGGATGATTGAAAAAGGAGAATGTAAGAGGTACATTAGTTTACAAGCAGTGATTTGAATGATGGGGGCTTCTATCATACATCTCTTTCCTTATCATACACTCATTTTCAAGGGTATTTGGTGTAATTATTCATTTATGAATATTTAAGGTAAGATATCAAATATATTTATCAATTAATGTTTAACTAAATTGGAATTTTTTGTTGTTCATTTAAATAAAAATTTCCATAAAAGATAAATTTTATGATACACCCTTTTACAAATATAATTAATTGTTAAAATACCCAAAATATCCTTGTAAAAGGGTGTATGATAGAACTCCCCTTGAATGATATAACATAATGAATGAATGAATATATTTACAACAATGATTTGAAATATTGTTTTTAATTATTTAAAAAAAATAAGATGTTTGAATGATATAACTTCTTATTTAGTTATGAACAGAAAGGGGGCTTGGACAAGGTCCAGTAATGATAGGAACCCCACTTTATTTCCAGAATATTTTCCCGAATCGGACGTGGCAGTAGCAGGTGTGCCACATCAGATTAAACCACTCACATCCAAATAATCTGTCAAGAACGAGAGAGAGAGAGAGATAGAGAGAGAGAGAACACAATATATGGACTGGAGAAAACAGCGAGAAAAAGAAGCCGCCCGAAACCCCAAGGAAGCCACCAGATCGCCGCCAGGATACCGTCAGATCGCCGCCATGGTACCGTCAGATCGCCGCCAGGGTACCGTCAGATCGCCGCCAGGGTACTATCAGTTCGCATGAGACTGATACAAAGCGAAGAATAAATCTCAAAACTCTACTCACGAAGTGACGGCTGAACATGAAGCACCAAATCGAATTAGCCTTTGCTTTTTTCATCAAATGGATCCCTAAAACAATCAATTTCTTCATCAAACGAAAGGTATTAGGTCTTATTTCAAATTAATTTTTGGTGTAGAGAGAAGCAAATGAAGGGTGCCGCTAATCAGTTTTTTTACTGTAATTCTTCCTGTTTTGATCTGATTTTTGTGATAGGATTGTTAATTTTTTTTTTTTATTCAATTTATTGTTTTATTTGTTAATTGCTCTGAAATGGTATCTTTTCTTCTGATTTCTAAGTTTGGCCTAATTTGGTTAATTAATTTAATG
The DNA here is from genome assembly GCA_946800325.1 of Luzula sylvatica. NCBI lineage: Eukaryota > Viridiplantae > Streptophyta > Magnoliopsida > Poales > Juncaceae > Luzula > Luzula sylvatica. The sequence continues at coordinate 26,225,621 of OX326958.1, read as the reverse complement.
AGTCACTTTTTGTATATTTGACAGTTTTTCAAATTAGGGTTTTTGACAGATTTCTCAATAGTTTATTTTTCTTTAAATTTTATCAAAAAAAATTTCGATAATTTTGATGATTTTTCAATTCTCCAAGAATAGCAATTTTATTCAGAATTTTCCTGTTTTTTTTCTTCAATTGTTCAGAATTTTTTGTTTCTTCTTTTCAGTTTAGTAATCGAAATTTCGACAAAAATTATGCCAAAGAGATAGATAGCATTATAGGTTAGTATTAGTTGATTCGAGAATAATTAGTGTTGGTGATTTGAGAAGTAATGGTTTTGTAATTTTATAACGATATAGATTGTTGGATTTGTTATGGTTTTGTAGTGGTTGTAATTAGTTTTAGTTGATTTGTGATGTAATGAATTTATGTGTGCTTGTAATAGTTTATTTGGATTTGGACATGATTTATTAGGATTCTGAGCAAACATAATTATTTGGATGACAATTAGAATTTCAACTACACCAACAGCAAGACGAGTACACAACAATTACAATTTTATCAAATATTTGAGTACATATTGCATACAAACTAGAGTAGATATCAAACCACTACTGCTGAGCGAAGCCACTGTTGGTGCCAATGGCGGAAACACATCAATGACAAAATCAATGAGCCGTGAACAACAACGAAAACATCAGCATATGAGCAACGGACCCCTTCTCTTCGCGGCCAAAAGCGGTGCCGATGTCTAAAATCACCAAAAAAGAAAAAGAAAAATAAAAAACATACATTTTATTAACAATAACAGTCAATTGCTAAGAAAAGAGAGAAAAAAATGGAGATAATTTGTACAATCAACAAACTCTCTTATCTTCCATTGCACAAAACATACTCATACAAATATATGTAACCAACATCCTCTTGCCTCCCAACATATTTCTATGTACCAGTGCATGTCGCTCTCTTTCTTCTTTGCAAACCATCTCAGCTTCGTCGACAAATCATCACAGAATATTCAATCAACCAGCCACTCTTGCAATACACGTCTTCATCTCTGGTTGAATCTGCGCTTCTCTGGATTTGCTCCGTACTCACGTTCTCGTGACACCTCTGATCCGGTCTTAATCTTGATTATGTCGATGGTAATTTCTCCATCAAAAGAACATCAAAAATAGCAAAAGAGGACCTGCATTATTCAAAATTACAAAAGAACCCCGTATTTTAGAACAACATAGAAATTGGAACATTCTTCCCAAAAACAACAAAAAAAGAGTTAAATTAAGACTAAATAAGAGAAGAAACTAACACATCTATCAAGATAATCAGCACGGTTTGTTTAATGGTATTTTCGTATAAATTGTCGCAGTTCCATTAACCGTCTCAACCTAACCTTGACCTGGTTCTAATGAGGTGCTCGCTTCTCTAACTTTCACCTGTTAGCTCGGCCGCCGTCCAGCCATCCCACTTTTGAGGTCGGAAGAAAAACAGAAAGAGAGGACAAACCCTAGAAAGGGGACGGAGCAAAGAGGAAAAAGAAAGAACCAAATTTCTGAAAAACAAATACATGTGAAGGTGGGTTCATTAGCTTGGCTGATGTGGCAGACCACTGCCACATCAGCAATTCGGGAAAAAAAGTGGGGAAAGAAGTGTGGTTAGTATCATTACTCGACAAGGTCAATGGAGAATTGAGACCATTTAATAGAAAGAAGTTTCCAGATTGGCTCGTTGGATTTGGATATACATTGTCTTTAGATGCCATTTACTGTACCCCCGTATTCTCCCAACAGGAAACCATATCAATCCGCTCAAATACTGCCTAAACCTGGTGTTAGTTATAACGAAAATAACTAAATAATTTATATTAACTAATCAAGATTCCAATTAATTATTTTTTTATTGGAAAAGTATCTTTGCCATAAGCGATTGAAATTTCTTTTTAAGTTGTGTTTTTTTTGGTTTTGGCAAATTATTTTTGACAAAGTTTGCACCACTCAACAAAAATGATTCAGACATTAAGAAAAGAACATGAGTAGGCAAGTTTTAGAGCTTGGATTCGAGCCAGCCAGGAAGTTTCTGCATGCAAACAACAAAACCTTTGTCCCTGAGTAATCTCTGCTGGACTGCTATGAGAATTATTCGACAAGATACCTAAATTTCTTTTCACAAGTCAAGGTCTTTGCTTATTAAAACAAAATTATATTCTTTTCGTTTGACTCTCTTCAAAATTCTGACAATACCATCAATATATTTTTTATTGAATCGACTTCAATTTTTCTCTCTCATTTTACTTAGTTCGAATTAGTTACATTAATTAATAGCCGGCCAACTTAATAAATATTTTCCTTTTTAGTACAGTTATCTAATTTGCCAAGCAGTGAGGTTGGAATTGCAATATAAATTTGCATTTTTGGAAAAGTAAGTTGGTTCTCACAAGTAACATTGAATCCTTGCAAAAGCCTCTCTTTCCTCCTAAATGCCCACTGGCTAGCCACAAGATTCAAACTTTATACATATCTCAAAACCAAGTTATAAACTTATACTCACAATACTCACAATCTCAGAGAGAGAGAAAGAAAGAGAAAGAGAGAGAGCATTAACACAAAACCAACAATAATGTGCATTAAGATAGAATCTTTGTTTGGCATTCCGTCGAGGCAGACTCGCAAGCTGAAGGTGCAACTCCGCTACATGATTAGCCGCATTGCGATTCTCCGTAGAAAGCACCAGGTCCAGTGTTCTCAGGCACGCGGTGACGTGGCTCAGCTTCTTCCTCTTGGAAAAATCGACATTGCAATTCGTCGGGTCAGTGATTAATTAAATTAAGCATAATTTCTCGTTTTAAATTTCATTCGAAACCCTTTTCGACGTATTTAATGTAGTTTGTGTTCAATACAGGCTGAGCAAGTTTTGAAAGAGGAGAGGATGCTAGATATATACAACCTTGTGGAGAACTATTGCAATCTAATACTAGAAAATTCTCTCCTTTTTGACCTGCAAATGTAATGTGCTTATTTATTTATTCACCATATTTATCTTTTTGATCTTAATTGATATCCTATTTATTTATTGTAAATTAGGGAGTGTCCTGAGGTGATATATGAGGCAGTATCGGGTCTAATTTATGCGGATCCGAGATGCGGCGATTTGCCAGAGCTAAGAAAAGCGCGTCACATTTTTATTGACAAGTATGGTAAAGATTTCATGACCAAATACGGTTTAGATCCTCAGGTAATAAACTGTTTCACCTCTTAATATTATGATTTTACCTCAAATTTTATTCAAGGAAAAAACAGGGAAGATTTAATTGATTTTTTTTCGTACCTAGGTGATCGAGATATTCAGTAGAAAGCCTACCATGGAAAGTTTGAAGAAGGTGACACTGCAAATTGCTTCTGAACAAAGGCATCAAATAGAATTTGACGAAATTTCACAGCACAAAGAGATGGTAATTAATGAATATTTGGGAAAGAATTTACTCAAAAAATGATTTAATGGATAATTAATTGATTATTAATTTACCATTTCCAATTGTGTAAAAACAAACTGTGTCCATAACTCGTGACATAGCAATTAGAAAGAATGTGACTGAGAAGCCCGTTTTGAACGTACCGGTACAATAAAGAAGGAAATGTTTTAGAAGAGCTCTGATACTAATTACAAGTTAAAGAGAAAGACTACGAGCTTTGGGGGACGAGTAGGGGTGTCGGCACCGGCACGGAGGAGTGGAAATGGTTGAGGAGAGGAACTGATGAATTTACACTGTATTTTGTATATACTAGAAAAACAACCCGCGTTTCGCTGCGGATTTTACTATGCAACAAATCAATATTTCTTACCATATATTTTTTCCTTTTATGTTTTTCTCTTATTTTTTTTCTTGATAATCAAAATAAAACCAACATATCCAATTAATATTTTGACAAGTAAATAAAAATAAATTGAGCACATACTTGAAAGCTAAATAAGAAAAAAATGTTCCATCATTAATTATCATTTGCTCACAAACCAATATATGACCCTCTCAATGCAATATGCCAACAAAGAAATATTAATGAATAAAACATAAATTGCACATGACCCAGCTTCAAGAGTACCTTCTCTCACATAGATGGAATGAGTTTTGACAATGTAATATGATGACGATGATAAATTAATTTCATTTGTCAGTTTATTATAGACGAGTTGATTTCCTCATATATGAGAAATGAGAATTTTTGATACTTCACACATATGAAATTAATAATAATAATAATAATAATAATAGTGAGAATGAATGACTTGACTGTTGATTTTGTCATATACACGATGAAAGATGAAAATAGATATGGAAAAATATAAAATAACATGAGGTTGACATAAAGCGATGTGTGGATGGAAAGAGTTTGTGGGTCTAGATAAAATTAGACAATTCAAACATATAATAATAATAATAATAATAAGGGATAATTTCTTGTACGTCCTTCCTAAAAGATAAAATATCAAATTTGTCCCTGTGAAATTGTAAATATCAAATATGTCCTTTCAAAACCAAATAATCTATCAAATTTATCTTTACATAATTAAAATTTATCAAAATTATCCTTCTAAAACTAATACTTTATCAGATTTATCCAAATCGTGAACTAATCATCCAACCAAATATAATTTCAGTCTCTAACTCAGGCTAAGTCACTAAATAAAATTTAATATGACAAAAATGCCCTTGCTCCTACTAACAAAAAGCAGCAGTGTTCTTAAACCTTGATAACAAAAACGAAGAATGTCTGCTCCTGTCCATGAGAGGAGGGAGAAGGAAGCTTGACGAATCAAAGCATGAGGCCTCCTCCGCTAAATTGATGAACTCCTCCTCCTCTTTCGTCACCTCTCCATCAGTTATTGCTACGAAGGCAAGGAGAAGACTCGTTCGCTGACTGGAGCTACATAATCCTACGACTGGAGTATCGGGAACCCAAGGACTCCGCCGACTAGAGATGGAGCGTAGCCTAGGAATGGACGCGATGTCGATTCATGCTACAAAAGACGCCCAACAAGGGGCGACGACGCAGTTGCCAGGAAACGACTCAATGCTGGATTTTGCTAGGAAACGACTTCATTTATGCTCGATTTTGCCAGGAAACGACTCCATTTCTGCTGGATTTTGCTAGAACACGACTTCATTTATGCTCGATTTTGCCAGGAAACGACTCCATTTATGCTGGATTTTGCTAGAACACGACTTCATTTATGCTCGATTTTGCCAGGAAACTAGGTCTATGCCAAGACCCACTGATGATGTTGCTCGATTTTGACTGGACCCACTGCTCGACATAGTCTGTGGCTTGATCGCGGCTCGATTTTGACTGGACCCACTAAGAAATCGTAAATTGACACTGCTAGCAGTTATGAAATAGTATCCGTGCCTCTTCTCTCAAAGGACACTAAATATCTACCAGTTAATTCACCACATCTATCATTTGCAAGGTTGTACAAGTAAATCTTATGTCCTCTCTTGTTTTGACTGGAATGGTCGTACTAGTACTGCTACTTGACATGTGCGAGTTGTATACTACTACTAATTGACTAATATGGTAATTTAGACTTTGCAAATTATGGATTATAGTTTTAGAGTTTAAACCAATGTTTTAGGGGTTAATTACAAATTTGAATACTAATTTTAGGGTTTGAAAGCGAACATCTCTAAAAACTTACCTTAATATGCAATGTTTGATTTGTTTAATTCCATTTTTTGTATCGAATAGGCACTCTGGACTTCGTGACATAAGGAAAGATTGAGATTCGGAAGAATTTCATCAAAATCTTCAAATTGAAAGTTCAAATGGCAACTTGTCGAATACCAAACTGTAAATTGCATTAGTTATTTTAACGTATAAATTTTTGTGGGGTTATAGTAAATGCTAGAGATGTGTTGGTACATCTTTTGTGTAGTTAAAGTAAAATGTTAGAAATTGTTCTAATTTATAAAGTTTTTTGGACATGAAAATTTGACAACAACCTATGTAAATGTAAACAATTTCAGACTAGTAGGACAAACATTAGCATTAAAAACCAATTGTTTCGATTAAGCAGAACAAAAGATCTCAAATATTAAAAAACTTGAAATTTTACACATTCACAACACATAAATCCATTAGTGCGAATCAATATATCCAAAATTACAACCATAACAATTACATAAATCACAATCAAGAATGAAATAACCAAAATAATCACAATTAGTACATAACCATTACACAATCATAATACTAATCGCAACAATTACAATTCTAAATGAATACATTGCTAAACCAATAAAATAACATCAACTTGTTTCTTTGTGCTTCCATGTATTCCTTCAAAAGCACAACCTGCATTTCAACACCAAATTGAAAACTCTAATTTGCGAACTAGAAAAGCGATAATGTTGTGACATCCAATGAGGTAATATTAGCACAAACATGAAAATAAATGAAAGTACCTTAAACCAATTAACGATACACTTTTCTTTGATGTTCGTGCTAGGGTGTCCTAATCCTTTGCCATCTTAGCATCGAATAGGAAAAACAAAATTTTTTTTTTTACATTGTGCCTAAAATGAAAATTTTCAATTTCTGAGTCAGCTTATGAATTGAGTTTCGGATTTTAGTAATAAACAATGAAAATTATAATTTCTAATTAGGAGTAAGTACATTCAAAGATTAGGTTTGCAATTGACTCAACTCTCAAGCATATTTAAAGCCGTAACTATACACTCTTGCTTTTCTAAATGCTCTCAATTAAATCTAATTGGACATGATTGAACACAATTGATTGTAATTATATTTAATTAAGTCTTGTTGAAGTTAAATCCATCATAATTAAGTCTAACTGACTTAAATTCAGAGTAACTAAACTTGAATTAAGTTTAATAAAGTCGAATCAAACTAAATTCAGTCAGTATCAAAGATTCAATATGTTCAATTCAGAGTAGGTAAACCTGGTTTGATTTGTCCAAATCCTTCGTCGTGGAATAGAGTGTGTTCAGGTCTTGTTTAGAAGATCTTCGCCTCCTCCCCACCACGAGCTTCGCCTCCTGTTCGACATGAGCTTAGCTATGGAAGAGCTTTGCCTCTTGTTTGCCATGAGCTTCGCTTCTTCAGATCTTGTTCTAAGTTTCGTCAATGTTTAATAGACCTTCGTCATGGTTCAGAAGCTTGGTCATGGAGGTGGATTTCATGATCCAACTTGGAGGGATAAAGTAAATGGAGCTTGGAGGTGGATCTTGTGATGGAGCTCGGATCGGAGGTGGTTCTTCGCCATGGCTCTGAAATTAGATGGAGATTGTTGGGGTTCGTCATGGAGAGAGCTTAATGGGGTTTAAGGGTAAATTAGTCATTATACTAGTTTTCTGTCAAGTCTAACAGATCTGTTAAGATTAGATCAATTTGAAACAAACTAAGTTTTAGAGGGACAAATTGGATATTATGATTTTTACAAGGACAAATTCGATATTTTTAACTTTTGGAAGGACATACCTGAAATTCCCCCTAATAATAATAATAATAATATGAACTTTCAATACATGTAACAGTTGAATAAAGAGAAACCTAGCTTTTTAGTGACCTCATGCATTCTAGTAAAAAACATGTACATGACAAAAACTTCTTAAATTTTGAATTATTAAAAAAAAGGCACGGACATTTTGTAACAATGAAATAATGCAAAGGCTTCAAGCTTCATTACCTAAAGTTCATCATTTTTTTTTATTTCATGTCAATCTGTCAAGAACCAAATAAAGTTTAATAACATCTTATACTGATATATTATAATTCGCAAATAAATAAACAAGTCACTTTATTCAGAAGCTATTTGCTATGACAAAGTTCTAGTGATCAATCCCTCCTAAAAATAAAAATAAAATATTAACTAACAATAATACTAATGATTATTTGAACTTATTATATCAATTTGTACAAAGTTACTTTTTTCATGTACAAGTCACGCGACACATTGCTATCTAATGTACGTGACACATTGCTATCTAATGAACACCAAAAATCAAACTGATTTTGAGATTTTTACGGGGGTAAATTTAATATTTATAAGTTTTGAAGGGTTATAACTTATATATGAAAAAAACACCTTGAAATCCCCTTGCATAAAATTTTCAACGACCATAATCTAGAAATAGTGTACTATGCTCGAGCTGTCAAAATCAATCACTCTTATAAAAAAATGGGAAAATATAAGGAGCTCTCCAAACTCAATAAAACATTAAGGATGCGTCAATCGAGAATGTTTTATTAGCATTGATTATCCTTTTGATTGAATCAATCCAACTAAACATTGTTTTAATGCTTAATCAATCAAATCAACCCATTAAATCAATCTCGATTGACGTATCCATGATATACATGGAGGATGTTGGGGGCACCATATATAACCTCTATAAAAATAAAGGCCGAAGAATATAATAACACGCAGTAGTAATGATACGAACCCCACTTCTTTCCCAATTTTTTTTCCCGAATGATGACGTGTCTGTGGTCTGCCACGTCAACACCTCATTTTTCTTTTTTGACATGATACAATTGCGCTTTATACTTTTTTTGAAAAACACATTCCCCATTCTCTTCTTTTTTTTATTTCTCTCTGGTTTTCGTTCCCGCTTGCTACAGCAAATTAGGGTTTGCTAAGATTGTTGAATAAGGTAATGTTTTAATTTCTCTCAAGTTATTTAATGCTTCTTCTCATAATTTAGTGTCCATTCTATTTTTATCATACAAGACCTTGTATTTTTGTCCTTGGTTTTAAATACGACCCTGTATTTGTTGGTTGTATTTGTTGCTTCCGTGAATGAACTTTTGGTCTAAAAATATTCTTTTTCTCAAATTATAAAGGTGTTTAGTCTCTGGGATATAGGATTAAAGTGGTTGATATTTACTTTCTAGGATGTATTTTGGTTTAGACTTGACATCATGAATAGAATGATCGAGAAACAATGAAATTGATTGATCTATTTGACTGGCTAATTGCTTCATTGAAATTATGACCATAAATATATAATATAAGATAAAATCAAAGTCACGGTACAACAAGACTAATCAAAGTTTTTTTTTTTTTTGTTGCAAAAATGCCCTTAGGCGACTAATCAAAGTTTTTTTTTTTTTTTGTTGCAAAAATGCCCTTAGGCTAAGACTAATCAAAGTTACTTCACTGAAAATTACATGTTTCTTGATGCATAAAAGATGAAATCGACAAAACTAAAAGAATCCCTCGTCATTCAATCACAAAACAAGAATAAATAAAGTCATGGTGCAGCAAAAATATAATAAAATTATTGCAATCCCGCAAGTTCAGATTCAAGCAATAAAACCGCCAAATTCTATCTTTTGCACTTAAAATTCACACAAAAATTCACATATTATTTTGCAAATTAAGAATAACACGCAAGATAGCATCAAATTAACATAATAACAAATGCATTTTACACAAAAAATCAGAACATAACAGATTATCAAATTAAGAAATTCAGTTCTCAGATTATCAAAATAAAGATCTATTTTACAAAAATGAATCAAATCTGCCAAGCTATAACTTAAATTAACAAAACACAACACAAAAGTCCGATCAGAGAAGAAGAAAAAATACATCAAAAAACAAGCAACAACGCCTTACAAATCAGTGAGTTCCGTCTCTCTCTCTCTCTCTCTCTCTCTCTCTCTCGATCGATATCTAGATCCTTTTCAGGTGAGCTTTATCTTCGGTCCGTCTTCAGGCGAGTTTCGTCTCCCTCGAGATCAATCCATCCCTCTCTCTTGCGCTCGATCCTGCATCGTTTTTATCTCTCGCTTTGTCTCTCTCGCTTCGTCTCTCTTTCTCTTCCCATGTCTTTCTCTCTCTTCTCTTCTCATCGACTGGAAAGAGATCAAAGTAATATATTTTTTTAAGATTATTTTTTGAAAGAACGTGGTTTAAATGATGTGACAAGCCAATTCGTGCCATGTAGGATTCGGGAAAAAAAAATGGGGAAAGAAGGTATGGTTCCTATCGGGCTTGTTTGTTTTGAGGGATTGTGATTTACATGGATAGTGAAATACAATAATCAATGTGAGTTGTTTGATTTGTTGTATTTTGAAATCATATATATGAAATTCTTTGTTTGATTTTTGGTGCAAAATACGGGATTTTAATATTTTAATATTTAATCCCTTATTATATTATATTATATTATAATATATTATTTTATATCATATTATATTATACTGTATTATATCATATTATATTATACTATATTGTTTTATATTATATTATATGATATGATATTATATTATGTTATATAATATTATATAACATAATATGATATTATATTGTTTTATATTTTATATTCTATATTCTATTGCTTTAAATAATATTATATTATAATATATTATATTATATTATATTATAATGTATGATATTATATTATATTGTTTTATATTATATTGTTTTATATTTATATTTATATTATGTTATATTATATTATAGTATAGTATAATATAGTATAATATATTGTATTATTACGTGATATTATATGATATGATATTATTTTATATTCTATTGTTATATATTCTATTGCTTTATATTATATTATATTATATTACTTTATATTATATTGTTTTATTTTATTTTATTTTGTTTTATATTATATTATATTATATTATATTATATTATTTTATATTATACTATATTATACGATATTATATTATAAATTATATTATTATTCTTTATATTCTATTATATTATACTATATTATACTATATTATAGTGTTTTATATTATATTACATTATATTATAGCATATTATAATATTTTATATTATATTATATTGTTTTATTTTTTTATATATTGTTTTATTTTATATTATTTTATTTTATACTATATTATACTAAATTATATTATATTATATTGATTTATACTATATTGTATTATATTATAATGTTTTATAATTATATTGCTATATATTATATTATAAGATATTATATTATATTATATATTGTTTTAAATTATATTATATTATATTAAATTAAATTAAATTGTATTATATTGTTTTGTATTATATTATATAATATAATATAATATTATTTAATATTATTTAATATTACATTATATTATAATAATTTTGGAGAAATGATTTTATAATCAAATACATGGATAAGCTTATCCATGGATTTGTAATACCAATTTTTAAGTTGTAGTACAAAATACCGGGACAAGAAATACTATCCCATTTAATCCCTCAAATCAAACAAGAAATTTTAGGCTTATCCCGGATATTGAAATCATATCCCATCTAATCCCTCGAAACAAACAAGCCCATCATTACTCTTAGCTTTCACATTCTGATTCCAAGCTGCATAAATGTTGAATTTAAATATCTTCCTTTCCAGCTAAAATGTGCCCTACAGTATCGCTACAGTGTTTTGAAGAAAAAAAAGATTTATTATCCTTCAAAATGTATCCACCGAATTCTCCATTATTTAACTATTAAGATTTAAAAACCCGGAACACTGTAGCGGCGAGATTTAAAAACCCGAAAGGGGTTATTTTTGGAATATTTTCGAAAAGGAGGTTAGTTTTTGAATTTTAATTCTAAAAGAGGCTACATGCAGAAATGCTCCTTGATAAACAGTAAGGGGAGACGTGGCTATCCATGGTTGAGCTAAACTGGGATAAATTTAAGGAAAAAGTTTGTTTTTGGTCTCTAACAAATACCGAAATGTTCAATTTGCCCCCTGACTATTTTTTTGGTTCATTTTGCCCCCTAAACTTGTTGTTTTTGTTCTATTTACCCCCTCCGTCAAATAACTCCTGCCCCCAATTAAAGAGCCATTAAACCATGTTATTTTATACCTATTTTTCTACCCGATCCGAAATGGTTTAACCCGACCCATCATGTTTTAACCCGACCCGTTTATTAACTTATTTCTCTCTCACAGCGCTCTCTCTCCACCCTTTTCTCTCGCTGTGCTCTCTCCGCTTTCTCTCGCTCACAACACTCTCTCGCGAATCTCTCTCGCTGCGCTCTCTCTCTAGTGGTCTCTCTCCAAAAAAATTTGCTTCCAAATTGAATCTCTCCTCCTCGCGACTAATTTATCAAAGTCGATATCTGCACACGTCAACAGAGAATTTAAGGGACACCTTATCCCATGATCAGCCATCCTTTGAAACCTCTGTTTGATTCTCTTCTCCAAACTAAACCCAAAATAACCGGGAAAATTAACAATTTCATCTCTAGGATAACCCATTTAAACAAAATAATTCCATTTTGGCTCCAAATTTTTCTCCAGACTCAGCGTAAAAATCTTCGAGTACCGGTTAAGCATAAATTGTACCTCCTCCATACTATAATCTTTATCGAGAAAAAAATGGACTACCCGTTTGAGCTTTCTATTAATACTCAAACCAAACACCTCTGGGGTTTTTTTAATTAACGATACCACGTTTAAATTAATAGATTCAAAATATGCAATTTTGGGTATCACGTTTTCTTCGAAACTGAGCGCCAAAATCATTGGGCACCGTGCAATGATTCGGACTATACTTTCTTCTGATAAATTAAGTTCACGCAAATAATTAACGGTGACATCTACATTGGCCGGCGAAACAGTGAATAAAACAGGATGTCGATAAATAGCCTTAACGATTTGCTTGTTATCCACAGCCATGTTTCTTCTCAGGTCTTTTTCTAATAGATTTGGTTTAACCTCGTTTGAGTCGGTTGACAATGAACTCTGAGAAATCCTAAGAAAACAATCAGATTCATTGTCTGATTTAGACTTCTCCATTTCTGCATTAATTGTTTAAGAAATATCTATCAAAAGATGAAAGAAATCAGTTCAATTGAATAATTTCTCGGTACACATATATACAATTTGTTCATTCCAAGAGATGATAACGAGGTTAACAAAAAGAATATACCCATCATGTTTAAACATGGCTTTGAACATTATCTCTTCCTTTTCTAAATCATCTGAAATATGTATGCACTCGATCACCACGTCCCCTTGAACTTGACACCTCACGCTCATCTTTATTTCCGTGGTTTCTTTCTAAATTCACAAACATAACAACACTAATTAACAAACAAGAAAAAATATAAACAAAAAGAAAAGAAAATTAATTACCTGTTTATAATGGCGAAGAGATTTCTTAACCTTTGTAGTCTGAAAGAGAACTTTTGAAGTTTTTCTAACAAGATCAGGTCCATGAACCTTAAAGGAGAGAAAAGGAGTGCTGTGAGCAGGGTTGGAGAGAGACCACTAGAGAGAGAGCGCAGCGAGAGAGATTTGCGAGAGAGTGCTGTGAGCGAGAGAAAGGGGAGAGAGAGCGCAGCGAGAGAAAGGGGTGGAGAGAGCGTTGTGTGTGTGTGAGAGAGAGCGCGCGCGCTGTGAGAGAGAGATAAGTTAATAAACTGGTCGGGTTAAAACATGATGGTCGGGTTAAACCATTTCGGATCGGGTAGAAAAATAGGTATAAAATAACATGGTTTAACGATTCTTTAACTGGAGGGCAGGAGTTATTTGACGGAGGGGTAAGTAGAACAAAAATAACAAGTTTATGGGGCAAAATGAACCAAAAAAATAGTCAAGTTGAACATTTCGGTATTTGTTAGGAATCAAAAACGGACTTTTTCCTAAATTTAATGAGAGGGTTGATAGGGGTGTTTGATTTTTTTTTTCTTTCTTATTATTCAATTTTGTAAAATTATGAGCTCTGATGTGATGTAATGTCAAGTTTGTTACAAATGGTTTAGAGTGATGTACATATGCTATGCTTATTTCTTTTGTATTTATTTGTATTTAATTAATGATTGAAAAGAATATTATTTATTTTTAGAGAAATTCTTCCGTACACCAAATTTTTTTAAACCGTTCATTTTGACGAAAATAAAGATACTTGAAATTAAGGTATATTAGTAACTTTTAAAGTCCTCTCCAATTTGACGAAAATGAAGATACTTGAAATAATTGATACACCGAGGGAATTGCAAGGTTTGCTCGGGACTCACGTTTTCTTGGATTCGCCAAAGTATTTAAAAAACCAAACAATAACGATTCATTCATTTGAAGTATAATTCTATTAGTTATTTAAAAACCGAACCGATTCAGTTATTAACTATATTATTATTATTATTATTATTATTATTATTTTTGAGTCAATATTATTATTATTATTAGTTGATATAATATCTAAAAGAGAAATTTTTTTGCACTTGAATTTAGTGCACTACAAACGGCCTCAAATACATTTTGGAATGCACTAAAAAATATATTGAAAGTTGTTTGAAGTACACTTCATTGAAGTGTAATTTTTTTTTTGTTATAATTATATAATTTAAAAAAATTAATAATATTTGAAGTATGTTTTATTAATATTAGTTTATTAGTATTTGAAATATGAATTCTCGATTCTATTCGTATTCATGTTTTTATCACTTAATTTACAGAAAATGATAAACAATTGAATATAACCAGTCATATAAAATTAACGAGTAATAATAATTTACATCATCAATACAAAATGCTATGATTTTCTAAATATTCTTAAAATATTAAAAAAACACGCCTCAATAACGAATACATAAATATTAAAAAAAATATCAATAATTTAATCCGGGAGATCATAAAATTGACTAAAGAAATTGAAGGACACATAAGTCTTCACAAATTTGATATAAATATATAAATTTGTGACATTAATTAATCAAATATGTATCATAAATTAAACACAAATTTATATATTTGTGTCAAATTTACGATCGATTATGTGTCCTTATCATTACCAACAAAAAAAAACCATGAACAATTTCTGGTATAATTTCCTGGGTCCTCATAACATTTCCATTTACGCGGGGCGAGAAGAAAAATCAACTGAGAAAAGAGAGTAACAATAGCGTGAGCGCACGAACGCACAAACTACCAAAAAAGAACTTGAAGAAACAGAAAAAAAGAAGATGGAGAAAACCCAAACAATCGATTGAGGAATGTGTTTCTTTGCATTTTAATCCTGGTAAATATTTCGCTTCCCCCCCCCCCCCCCCCCCCCCCCCCCCCTTTTTTTTTATCTATTTGAGATTGATTATCGTGCTTGAAATGGTAGTTTTTGGGGGTTCGATTCGATTTTATGTTTTGGGTTTGCAAGAAATTTCGGTAAGTAGATAATATGATTGAAATTTCTTCACGGGAGAACTAGAATGATTCCTTAAATGATAATGGATTTCATTTAAACTATCATGTATTATCAGGTAGAACTAAAAATGCAGCTGCTAGATTAATGAATTTTGCTTTGTTAGTTTGTTTTATTCCCGATTCAGACAAAATTGGTGATTATTTCTTTTATCAGTAATCTTAATTTGTTTTATGGGTTCACAGTTGCATGATAGATAAATCCTTTTGATATTTGTTCTCGTGTGTATTGATTTTGTTTTGTATTGGATTTTAACTTGTATTTGAAATGGGCACATCCTATTATCGATTTGATTCCGAACCTTCATTCTACATTAATTTTTGAAAAGAAAGAAATACGTTGCAGCCTTATTTCCTTATTTCAGTAATTTAATACCCTGTGTAATGAATAAATTTAATTTCGGCGACATTACCGCAATGTAACTTATGATTTTATATCCTTTAATTTGTGCACTTTTCTTTTGTTTCAGAGTACACGAATGAAATCAAACCCTTCGACGATCAAATTCAGTTCTTAAAAGGCAATTTCTCGAAGGTACTCCTATCTTTCATACAACAATATCACATTTTTCAACCATTAAACCATTGCAATAAAGTCAAAATTTGCATCTTGTAATGTTTTTTCTTTGGTCATATTTTTTGTAAAGAATTTCACAATTCATTGATTAAAGCCAAACAGTCAAGCCTATGCACTACTTATCCATTATCTTAGCTGCGTAAATTAGTTTATTCTCTAAATTCATTTCTTTACTTTTTTGGATATTTTGAATGATTAGATGGCTTCAACTTCAAATCAAAACGGTGAAAATGGAAATAATCAAAGTAACATGTGTCGATGCGGACAAGGAGATTCAAACATGTGGATCAATCGGCCTTCTGACAACTCTGATACTAGGCAATCTGGTGTCTGCCCTAATTGTCAGGTACTCGACCATAATAATAAATTAATAATTAACTTCAATTTTTTTGCAACATTAATTATTTCTCCATAAACGAAAAAAGAAATAATTAACTTTTATGAAAACCGTGCTTGACTACAGATCATAAAGAGTGGGTTTCTCCATATCTCAACCAAAGGTATGCCTTTCCCATTATTATTAGGGAAATTATATTCTTTCCCCAGATTTCAACAGCACAACTTCAATTTTCTAATTAACCCACTTAATTAATCTGATAATTAACAAAAAACACATAATTAAAAATTTATAAATATTAAATAGGAATTGCTAATTCGGATGGTTGTTAATTATATATCACATATTAATTAATCATACTGTATGTGTTAATTATCATGTTAATTAGGATATGAGGACGTTCTGTTGAAATCTGGGGCTTTACTCTTTTTTTTTCTTCGAAGTACATTTATTTTATCTCATAATTATTCACCAAAAATACAATTATTATAGAAGGATTCGCTCTTACATGGTCATGGAAGAAACGCTGGTTTATTCTCACGCGCACATCACTAAACTTCTTCAGAAACGATCCTGTAATAATAATATTATTAATCTCATTTTTTAAATACTTAAATAATAAATAGTCTTTAATCCCAATATATATAAATATATTTATTTTTTCAGAATGTGCCACCAATAAGACCAAACGAGCTTAATAATATTATTGGAGGCATTGATCTCAAAAATTCTGGAAGGTTCGTAAATATTCATAAAAACTCAATATATTACTCTCTTAATTAACGAATAAAATTAAGTTGAACAAACATGGTTTTAATTATTATTTATGTTTCAGTGTGGTTAAGGTAGATAAGAAACTCCTAACCCTGAGCTTTGACAGCCAAACCTTCACTTTGAAGGTAACTCCTATTCAGAACTAGAAATATCATGTATTATGTATATGGTATACCCTCTCATCTTTTCATTGGTACAGGCTGAAACCACAGAGGATCGAAACGATTGGAAAAATGCAATAGAGAATGCATTGGTTCAGTCTCCCAATGCTTCGAGCTCGTTAGGCCAAAACGGTATATTCAGGCCCGAGCCTTCAGATCAAATCAAAGTCTCAGCAGAACAATGTATGTCAGCTATTTTCTTCTACTTGAGAACTTTTCCAAAAATTTATGTTTTTTAAAATATGTTTTTTTTTACGTGAGTAGTGAATGAGACTGGGCCAGAGAGAGCTCCGGTGGTTGGTACGCCAGTTATGTATGCACTTGAGGATGCAAATGGAAACCCTTCATTCTTGGAGAAAGCTCTTTGCTTCATCGAAGATTTTGGTGAGTAATTTAGGAAAAAATATCATATTACCCCTAAAAACTTGTTCTTCATTATTAAACAATAATTTATTTTTTGGTTATATTTGAAATATAGGCATTAAAGTCGAAGGTATCTTGAGGCAATCAGCGGACGTAGAAGAGGTCCAGCGTAGGGTGCATGCTTATGAGCAAGAAGGTATAGTAAAATTATTAATTTTTTTTTTTGCTTAGGAAAACGTAAATTTTGTAACTAATAATTTCATTCTTTTTGGGGGATTTAGGAAAAGCCAATTTTTTGCCAAATGAGGATGGTCATGTAATTGGTGATTGCATCAAGGTATGTAATTGATGATTAGAAATATGATCGGTCTGCTGCATATTTAGAACTTCCTATTTCTTATATTTTTCGTCTTCTTCTCACTAGCTTGTGCTTCGAGAGATGCCAGGCTATCCTGTTCCAGCAATATGTTGTACTGCCTTGGTCGAAACTTTCAGTATGATACTTCTCCTTTTCTCTTAGTTTCATCTTTCTTCACATTTTTTATATTCCAAGTAGTTGATCTTATAATAATTAATCTCTATTAATAAAATAAAAAAAGGGAAACCATATGAGAAACATAGCGAAAGAATCGATGCAATGAGGGTCATCATCTACAAAAAATTCCCCGAGCCAAATCGTCTCTTATTAGAAAGGTAACCTTGCCAAAGAAAATCACCCTATAAACTTCAAGAAATTTATTTCCTTCGGATAAGTACAGGATACTCCGGATGATGTTGGTGGTAGAAGAGCACAAAGCACAGAACAGAATGTCGTTACAAGCGTTAGCAGCATGCATGGCTCCGCTCCTTCTTCGAGCTTTATTGGTTGGCGATCTAGAAGGCGATTTCAATCATTCCGCAGCCGGGAATAACTCCATCGAACTTTTTCAGGCTGCCGCTGCCGCCAACCATGCGCAAGGCATCGTCACCACCTTCCTCGAAGAGTTCGAAACCATTTTCGATGTTTGATCTCTCCCTAATCATTTCTCTTTCAATTAATTAATCATGAATATTCCGTTAATCTTAAAAAGATGAATTGTTTATAGGATGAGTATTATTCAGATGATTCCACGGATTCGGAGGGAGAAGAAGGCGGCAAATATCACAAAGGATCGACTGATAATGACGTACACGACGAGCATGATGGCGAGGAATATGACGAGGAGGAATATGACGAGGACGAATATGACGAGGATGATGACGACGACGAGCATGACGGACATGATGATGACCACAACGTGCACTCTTATGAAGGAGAAAGCAATAGCGAAGCCGAGACTGAGTTGTCTCATGACAGAGTAATACAGAATGTAGCGAACAACAACGCGCAAGCACGCGCGGTTACTCAACCTAAGGTGGAGAGTGTGGATGAGAAAGAGAGGAGCATTCCGACCTCTGCTTCTTCGTCTTCTTCTTCAAAATCAATTTCACCAACACCCGAGGATGTGATTCAGAATAAGGAAATTCCTCGGGGTGGAAACGGTAAAAATCCAGTTACTCGTGTAGCGGAACAAAAAGAGAGACCTGTGGAAAATCAAGTCATGAAGTTGACCTCTGCTTCTGGGACACATGCTTCTCTCTCGAGGGCTTTCAAACTTTCAGATCGAGCTGAGGCTGTGCCAAGTGTTAAGCGTCCTACTGCCATGTGGGGCCGCACGTCTGTAAGTGTAACTTGTCATTTTTTTATATTCTAATGATTAAGGGGCATTTTTAATTTGTGGGTTTTGTGTCTTCTGTTAGGCAAGGAAGAATCTTTCGATGGAGTCTATTGAGATGAGTAGTGATGATGAGTAAGTGATTTTAAGGTTTTCATGAAGTATTCAAAAGAAATTAGGTTTTAGACTTTATATTCTAAGTATCTTTCCTTGTCTGAAACAGGGCTGCGGTAGAGAAACTTGAGAGCACTAAAATGGAACTTCAAACCAAACTAGCTAAGGAGGTACGTAAAATTCTTAGTGCTTAATCATTATTTTGAAATTATGCATATATGTTTATTTATGGAACTTTCATTTTTTATTCCTCTTTCTAGAAAAAAGGAAATCAGGCTTTGCAGGCTAGCTTAGAGCGACGCAAGGAATCTCTACAAGAGCGTCGATCAGCTCTTGAGAAAGAAGTACGCTCTCTCTCTCTCTCTAAAATATCGGCCCAAAAGAAAAAAATTCATAAGACATTCTAAAAGAACCGATTACAATGTTAGCCATGTAAATATCTCGTATTTAACTTTTAATAAATATTGAAATAGTTGGAGAAGTTGCGAGAGCAATTGAAACAAGAGAAGAAATTGAGATCGTTGCTCGAGTCTGGACTCGCACAAGCTCACTCATCTGGTTCTTTCACCGATATTGATAACAAGGTAACTTACTCACTTCATTTACTCATCAATATTAGAAAAAAATATTTGAATTCTTATTTCATTTACTCATCAATACTAGAAAAAAATATTTGAGTTTTTATTTTTCAAATAACATTTATTGATATGAGTAGGTAATGGCGGATTTGGAGGAGGTTGCGGTTCAAGAAGAGGAGATCTCGAGTTTAAAGCAAAAGGTATTGGATTTACGAGGCCAATGCAATAACAACCTGGAACAAAGCTATGCTTCTCTACGTGATTTTTGCAATAAGAAACTCACCAAGGATGCTATTTCCAAGTATATACTCTGATCTCTTTCTCTCTCTACTCGTAATTCTTATTAATTTCATGTTGATATTTATCGACTTATATTTGGATAATCAGGAAAGTCGTACTGAGTGACGAAAGTGACAGCATATTCGAGGATTTCATAGAGACGCACGGTCTACCAGCTCCTTGTCCACCAGAGAACAAGAGAATCGAATCTGCAACTGAAGAACATCCCACGCTCGCACAACTTACCAAATCCAAGAACGTTCCTTGCGAGAACGAGGTACGCTTATTAACCCCTTTTTATTTTATTATGAATGTTCTTTTCATGCTAATAATTAATATATTTTTCAGAAGAGGAATCTTCCTCCTAAAAGTGGCAAATCGGGTAGAAGCAGTAGCAGCAGCTCATTTGGTGATGAAATCGGTCCTTCTGAAAAGCAAGAGAATAATAACAACATTAACAATGGGAATGCAAATGCTGCACCGCCGAAACAACCAACTAGAAGGTTCTTTTCAAGGGGTGATAACTCGAAGAGGGAATACAGTGATGGATCACACAAGCAAATCGAAGAGCCGCCAGTAAATAATGACCTCGCTACCGTCATGGTCAAGAAGAGCTCTTCGAGTGTAAGTCTTCGTTAGCCTTGTTTTGCTATTCTTTTAAGTATGTATTGGGGAAATGTTTTGTTCATTATTTTTGTGTTTAGGAAGCAGGGCCCATTCCACCATTCGCTTTGGCGAAGTTAACGAGCCAGCTTATATTTCTCAAGGAACGCAAGGCTCAAATGGCGAGGGAATTAGATGCGTTCTGTGTGAAGAAAAGTTCACAATGAAAAATATGTATACATTTTTAAAAAAAAGAGCTCACTTATACTTGGATTGGATTCTTCTGTATTGTAGAAATATTCGCGTAACATAGTTGAGTAGTTCAAGGTCGATTACCCACCAATATTATTGTAAATTTATTCAATTATCCATCTTAATTTTTTTTTTTTTGAGGTGGTCGGCAGTAGCCTTCCTAGATTAAATTAAATAAAGATAAAATTGTTATTTACCTAATTATTTACAATAGTGCCATGTTTGAAAAGAGAAAAGTACACATAGACTTATTTTCCTAAACTCATAGTTTTAGGTGCAGTTTAAAACCCAGGCATCTGCATCCTCCATCGCCCTTTCGCTGATAATCCTTATGCATGGCCCCTTTTGATTGAAAATTTTGTCGTTCCGTGATTTCCAAATGTTCCACAACGTCGCTAGTCACAATGAGTTCCAGAGTTTCACAGTGGTGTCGAGCATGAGTTTGGCGTTCTTTCGCCAAAACGTGATTTGGCTCGTCGTCCATTATGGTGTTCTGATTTGGCAGTGAGCCAGAATCCTTTTCCATACCTTCACTATGGTCGGACAGTGGAGAAATAGGTGGTTGTGGTCCTCGGGGCATGATGGCCTGCACAATACACATACACAGCCGCCGGCATTTGGCCAACCGAGTCGAGCTAGTCTGTCATGGGTTAGAAGCCTGTCGTCGAGTAATAGCCATGTGAATAGTTTAATTTTCTGTGGTGCGCGGATGTGCCAAAAGCCCTGAGCCCATGGTATGTTGACCCTCATGTCAGCCATCAGTGTATAGAGCTCTTTGACGGAGAATGAACCAACAGTGGAATACGAGTGACGTTAGCTCGTGGTGGATACGAGTAGAGAGGTTTCAACTGAAACCTTAGCTGTGATCTAACGGGAGCAAGTTCGAGGAAGGTCGAAGAGCAAACCGGAAAGCAATCCGGTTGTATTCGACAAATCGGAGCTTCGAGCTAGGTGTCGAATCGTGCGGGTGTGGGACGCAAATGTTGACGGAATCGAAGCAAGGACGACAACTACTCAAGAATCAACCCGTCTCCGTGATCAATTTCACGCGGTATGAATCTTTATATATAATAATTATATATGAGTAATTGCATAATTAGGATTTGTACTTTCGAGTCGACGACGTGGTCCTCGGGATCGAGTCTGACTGGGCCTCTCAATCCGCTGCGCGGGACTCGGTAGTGACGCCGATACCCAACAGTGGTATCAGAGCGATCGTCGCGTTCGAGAGTCGAATCAACTCCGGATAAGAGTTATTCGAAAAATTCATGTAGATTTATGACATAATCATGTAGTCATAAAATTAAGACCATGGAGAACTTACTAGAGTTTGATCATATGATGATCAAAAACATCTAGAAGTAGTCATGAAAAATATTTCATGATTAATCGTTTTCGAAACGATTCGATTTCAGAAAAATTCACTGTCAAAATTGTTTTTCATAGTAGGTCCGTCATGACGGACTGGTTGTCCGTCGTGACCGACATTGTGTGTCGTGCAGTCCAAGAATTGGACATAAGACGTTTTAATGGTCCGTCGTGACGCAACATGTTGTGCGTCATGACGGACTGTGTAAATTCTCTCCGTCCTGGCGGACATTTTTGTCCGTCGTGGCGAAAGTGGCACAAAAAGTCTCTGGAAGTTGGTACAAAATTGTTTTGTACAGTCCGTCGTGGCGCAAGTTGTTGGGTTGTGACGGAGTGATGCAGTCCGTTGTGACGCCATGACCGTGCGTCATGACGGAGAACTTGAATTAGCCTGTGGAACTCGAGGCAAAAATTACCCTCCGCTCTTTATGTATGTTGTTTGTGTTGGGTTATCTACACCCCATCGAGTCCGCGCAGCGGATAATTATTGGACTCCACGGAGTACAAATCCCCGAGATCTCATCTACGATTTGTACCTAGCGAAATTGCCTATAACTAATATAACGTAAATCTAATAAACGTAATATTTGTACCTAGCGAAATTGATCGCTTACGAAGGGTTTGTCGCTGTGAAGCCTTCACTTCCGTTCACGTCGCACCTTTTCGTTCGCACCTTTTCGCTCGTACCGGTTCGTCGCACGCCCAAACCGGTCGTATTTCTCCGTTCGTCTTCTCGTCGGTAAATGAACTTAACTCGTTAGTACGCAAACGTATACGTACCTCTACTCGTATCCACCGCGAAACGGGAGTCGTCGGATAATCACGAAACTGCCTAGACGCCTCGTAATCACTCTTGCTTAAACTCTTGCCGGAATCAATGGTGAATTCCGGCGAACTTTTCTCTCTCTTAATTACTGGATTAATTAGTGGAAATAATGGTTGCTTAGATTGATTTGATTGAGTGAGATTAGGGTCCTATTTATAGAATAACTCGTATTCCTTCACCAGTAAATAGAGACACTCTTTAATCAATCGAATGATACTTTTATATGCATGAAAGGACAAGTTTCTAGAAGATTTGATCAAAAGATGTGTCTCCTGCAAAATCAGCAGACACACTTTCACTAAAGTGGAATTTCGACCGCCTTAGGTCCGTAATTAACAGGAACTTTCTGAACTAAACTTCTAGATGATCTTATCACCTTTCCAACAAATCCGAGTTTATCCAATTTGGATATCCAGTCCGAAAGTTATGCTAGTTTTAGTAAACGTTCGCGTCCTTTCGTCGAACTGCCGCAACCTTTCGTTTATTTCATTAGAATGAACGTCCTACGTTATTCAAATGTTTTTCCACTGAATATGAAAGTTGTATATAATCTAATTAGCTAACTTATGAGAGTTGAATCATCCAAATCGGTGTTCGTATACGAAAGTTATGTCCGTTTTAGTAAAAATATTCCAAACAGATTTTTTCCTAAAATCTTATCTTATCAATCTAATTATGTATATCATATATACATATGTGCATCTAATACACATGTTATATTTCTATGAACTACCATGTTCATATATCCTTATACTTACGATTTTATCGTAGATGTGAAACTGCATTTCCTTCAGTCTCCCACTCAATTTTATATCTACGTAAAACGTACTATACATATTATATATATGTATAATTTTTAGAGAGTTTATGTATATCCTATATACTTATTGTTCAAGCCCGACTTGTCTCATTTCTATGTGTGACCGTGTAGGTTCAACTTAACGATGGCCGTAAACTTATGCCTAAGTCTTACAAGCTTATGAGCGGAATCTAGTCACTCCATCATAGCTACCCATGTTAAATTGAATTTAAATGACTTTCATCATTTATACCTAATCTCGATATACGATTTTGGTTCTCTTGTTCGCGATATCCGTCAATGACGAGGCATGGTGATAGTCATCCCCTTTATGTAATTGACTTAATGTTTTTCCGATTTCTCATGAATTAATTTAACAATTGATCAATATCAATTTGTGCACATGTTAATTTAATTCAATCGGTGGCCAACAAAATATCTATTTCTTTCGAAATGAACAATTCCTATCTTGATAATCACATTAATATTCATATTTCGTGACACACCCAATGATAGTCTTATTACCCATTTACGGAATAATGTTAACTATATCAAAGTATGCAACCACGTATAAAAATTAATCAAGTGTTATCTCAAGTATGAAGCTACCAAAACCTATTCGTTGCAATTCATTTTTAATGACTAAACCATGTTTTGAATTCGCACCTTTTGGTCAAGTCCATACATATCAACTATATGTAACTATATTTCCGATTTGACACGCTCTTTTGTCAATGATTAGTAAAACTTAATCATCACCTCGGCAAACATACTAATTATGTTAGTCTATTATCATATAATAGAATATATTTAACTCATTAAATATCCTAATCATAAATAGGGACAATTTCGAAATATATACTCTTATTCAATTTCGTTTTAAATAACATTTATTGTAAGTATTTAATATATGACGTCTTTACTTAGTAAATCTTATTATACTAAACGCTCATATTTCGAGATATAAATCTGGATTAATATAACTAATTATATAACCCCACACACAAGTTAAAATAAAGCTAAATTGTGGAATAAACAAAACTAAATATTTTATTAAATCAAAATAAAAAGTTTTTACATTTATTGATTACATTTATTTATAGAACTAATAATACATCATTTACGAAATTACTAAGGAATATTGGGATGAGATAGCTAATATAATCCCTAATTCAATTCCTCATCTAGATATCTTAAACCAATGTTGCGAGTATGCCTATCATGCTTGGCTTGAGCTAATGGTTTCGTAAACGGGTCCGCCACGTTGTCATCAGTATTAACTTTCATTATGGCAACTTCCTTGCGTTGCAAAATTTCACGAATCAAATGAAACTTCCGCAGAATATGTTTAGAACGGTGATGTGATCTAGGTTCTTTAGCTTGAGCGATCGCACCCGAATTGTCGCAGTATACGTCAATGGGTTTCATAATGCTTGGGACTACTCCAAGTTCCAGGATGAATTTACGCATCCAAACCGCTTCTTTTGCTGCTTCCGAAGCTGCGATATATTCCGCTTCTGTAGTGGAATCAGCTATCGTAGGTTGTTTGGAACTCTTCCAAACTACCGCACCGCCATTTAGACAAAACACATAACCTGATTGAGACCAAAAGTCATCAATACATGTTTGAAAACTAGCGTCGGTATATCCTTTAACGATTAGCTCTTCACTAGTACCACCATACACGAGAAAGAGATCCTTTGTTCTACGTAAGTATTTAAGGATAGATTTAACCGCAATCCAATGTGCTTCACCAGGATTCGATTGATACCGTGAAACAACGCTTAAGGCATATGATACGTCTGGACGAGTACATATCATGGCATACATGATGGATCCTACCGCCGAAGCGTATGGAACATCAGACATTAATTTCTTATCTTCAATAGATGTCGGACATTGATTTTTCGAGAAATTAATACCATGCGACATAGGTATAAATCCCTTCTTGGAAATTTCCATTGCAAATTTATGCAATACCTTGTCAATATACGTACTTTGACTTAAACCAAGGAGTCTTTTAGATCTATCTCTATAGATTTTTACGCCTAATATATAAGCTGCCTCGCCTAAGTCTTTCATAGCGAAACGACTCGTTAAATATTTTTTAACTTCCGTAAGCATCGGAACATTTCCTATGAGCAATATATCGTCCACATAAAGAACAAGAAACACAATACGGCTCCCACTTACCTTCTTGTATACACAAGGTTCATCTACGTTTTTGATAAAATTATACTCGCTTATAACTTCATCAAATCGTATATTCCAACTTCGAGATGCTTGTTTCAATCCATAAATGGATCGTTGTAACTTACAAACTTTATTCGCATCTTTTGGATCCATAAAACCTTCGGGTTGTGTCATGTACACATCCTCTATTAAATTTCCGTTAAGAAATGCGGTTTTAACGTCCATTTGCCATATCTCATAATCATAGTATGCCGCTATAGCAAGTAGTATGCGAATAGACTTAAGCATGGCTATCGGCGAAAACGTTTTATCATAGTCAATATCATGGATTTGTTTGAAATCTTTCGCGACAAGCCGTGCTTTGTAAGTTTGCACATTTCCATCCATATCGGTTTTCTTCTTGAAAACCCATTTACATCCAACGGGTGTGACCCCTGGAGGTTTATCTATCAAGTTCCAAACTTGATTATCATACATGGACTGGATTTCTGATTTCATGGCTTCGAGCCATTTGTTGGAATCTATACCTTTAATCGCATCTTTGTAGGATTTCGGTTCATCATCAATGAACTCAATGTCGCCATTATCAGTTATGATAAAACCATACCGTTCAGGTTCATGGCGAATCCTACTAGATCGACGAGAAGGTACAATGACTTGTGTACTTGATTCAGCTAAGTCAACATTTGACGGTTCTGAATCAATCATCGTCGGTTCAACTTCTATTTCGGTATCTCGAATTTCATCAAGATCTATTTTTGCTCCTCCATTGTGCGAAGAGGTAAAGTCCTCCTCTAAGAAGACACCTCTTCGTGCCACGAAAACTTTATTTTCAGCTGGATTGTAAAAATAGTATCCTCTTGTTTCTTTAGGATAACCGACAAATAGACATTTGTCTGATTTGGGATCGACCTTGTCAGAAATCATTCTTTGGACATATGCTTCGCATCCCCAGATTTTAATAAAAGACAACAATGGAGTTTTTCCATGCCATAGCTCATATGGTGTCTTTTCAACCGACTTTGAAGGTAAGCGATTTATCAAATAAGCCGCGGTCAAAAGTGCATATCCCCAAAACGATTTTGGAAGACTAGTTTGACTCATCATTGATCGAACCATATCTAATAGGGTACGATTTCTCCTTTCAGATACACCATTCCATTGTGGTGTGCCAGGTGGAGTAAGTTGTGAAATAATTCCACAATCTTTTAAATGATCGGCAAACTCATAGCTCAAATACTCGCCTCCTCGATCAGATCGAAGAGCTTTGATTTTCTTGCCAAGCTGGTTCTCTACTTCATTTTGGAATTCTTTGAACTTTTCAAAAGATTCTGATTTAAGACGCATTAAATAGACACAGCCATATCTACTATAATCGTCAGTAAATGTGATGAAGTAACGATAACCTCCTCTTGCCTCGATGCTCATTGGACCACATACATCTGAATGTATTAGTTCTAATAGCTCCGTGGACCGTTGACCTTTCTTTGAAAACGGCGCTTTTATCATTTTGCCAAGTAAACATGATTCGCATTTCCCATATGAATCAAATTCAAATGAGTCGAGTAAACCATCTTTATGGAGTTTCGAGATGCGTTTCTCATTTATATGACCTAAACGACAATGCCAAAAGTAAGTTTGATTACCAACTTTAGGATTATTCCGAGATTCATTAACGTTATAGATGGATTTATTAAATTTATCTAAATCTAACACATAAAGACCATTCTCAATAACTACATTAGCATAAATATTATTGTCTTTACATATCACAAATTCATCATTCCTAATAACAAATTCATAGCCATCATTCGCTAATTTAGACACGCTTATTATACTTTTACATAAACTATGTACATAAAAACATTTATTTAATACTATATTAAATCCACTTGGTAATGCTAGATCCACTTCTCCTATTGCAAAAGCCGCAACCTTTGCTCCATTTCCAACGCGGAGATCTACATCACCAGACTTCAATCTTCTACTATTTCTTAGGATTTGCACATTACGACAAATATGAGTTCCACAACCAGTATCTAATACCCAATTATTCATGGTAAAAATATTAATTTCTATAACAGACATACCTGCGGTACCGGCCGCTACGGCTTTCCCTTTGTTCTTCCTCGACTCTTCGAGAAATACCTTGCAGTTGTGGCGTCAATGGCCCGTCTTTTCACAATGAAAACATTTATCATCGTCCTGTTTCTTCTTCTTCTCGGATTTCCCTTTGTTATTCAGTTTCGGGTTCTTCTTAGAGCCCGAACCTGATGCACCTTTTGAGTTGTTTCTTTTACGATTTCCTGATTGAATCATTAAGACATCATTCGATCCGCCGCGGTTTTTAGGACCCGTCGTAATCATTTCCGATTCATAATTCTTCAGCATCCCATGTAATTTGGGGATCGTCTTGTTCATCGAATGCATGTGATAGTTCGTCACGAATGAGGCAAATGTCGGCCGTAATGAACAAAGGATCAAATCCTGTTGCAATGTTGCCGAGATTACTTCGTCGAATTTCTCTAGACGGTCTAGGAAATCCTGCATCTTTAGCATATGCGTGCTAACTGACGACCCTGGAGTCATTCTACAATTAACCAAACCTTTAAGAGTATTGAACCGTTCAAGTCTCTTTTGCTCCTGGAACATTTCAAGGAGACGTTTGTTTATCGTATATGCATCGGAGTCTTCGAACTTCTTTTGAAAACTTGCATCCATACATGCTAACAGAAGGCATGTTACATTATTCGATTTGCCTTTGAGTACTTTCAACTCTGCCTTTTGAGCTTCTGTTGGATTAGCCACTTCCACTATTGGCGTTTCTAATACACTTATTATATCTTCATGCCTTAGAACGTTTCTAATACACTTATTAGATCTTCATGTATTAAATTGAATTATAAAAATAAAATTCTAAAGTTTTGTAGTCAAATAAGGAATTCTTTGTTCGTTTCGAAGCAAAACTATTTTCAAGACATTAAATGGTACCAGTAATTATCCTATAATATTTTACCATTCGATTACTTGTGAATTTGACTTTAAAATCTTATTTTAGGTTTCAATTTTGGGAAAATTTACTAAGATGACCCTACATATGATCTTAATCATTTTTCTTGCGATTTGATAACGCAAACCGTATGACGTTCGCTCTGATACCACTGTTGGGTTATCTACACCCCATCGAGTCCGCGCAGCGGATAATTATTAGACTCGACGGAGTACAAATTCCCGAGATCTCATCTACGATTTGTTTATCAATTTGCCTATAACTAATATAACGTAAATCTAATAAACGTAATATTTGTACCTAGCGAAATTGATCGCTTACGAATGGTTTGTCGCTGCGAAGCCTTCACTTCCGTTCACGTCGCACCTTTTTCGTTTGCACCTTTTCGCTCGTACCGGTTCGTCCCACGCCCAAACCGGTCGTCTTTCTCCGTTCGTCTTCTCGTCGGTTGATGAACTTAACTCGTTAGTACGCAAACGTATACGTACCTCTACTCGTATCCACCGCGAAACGGGAGTCGTCGGATAATCACGAAACTGTCTAGACGCCTCGTAATCACTCTTGCTTAAACTCTTGCCGGAATCAATGGAGAATTCCGGCGAACTTTTCTCTCTCTTAATTACTGGATTAATTACTGGAAATAATGGTTGCTTAGATTGATTTGATTGAGTGAGATTAGGGTCCTATTTATATAATAACTCGTATTCCTTCACCAGTAAATAGACACTCTTTAATCAATCAAATGATACTTTTATATGCATGAAAGGACAAGTTTCTAGAAGATTTGATCAAAAGATGTGTCTCCTGCAGAATCAGCAGACACACTTTCACTAAACTGAAATTTCGACCGACTTAGATCTGTAGTTAACAGGAACTTTCTGAACAAAACTTCTAGATGATCTTATCACCTTTCCAACAAATCCGAGTTTATCCAATTTGGATATCCAGTCCGAAAGTTATGCTATTTTAGTAAACGTTCTCGTCCTTTCGTCGAACTGCCGCAACCTTTCGTGTATTTCATTAGAATGAACGTCCTACGTTATTCAAATGTTTTTCCACTGAATATAAAAGTTGTAGATAATCCAATTATCTAACTTATGAGAGTTGAATCATCCAAATCAGTGTTCGTATACGAAAGTTATGTCCGTTTTAGTAAAAATGTTCCAAACAGATTTTTCCTAAAATCTTATCTTATCAATCTAATTATGTATATCATATATACATATGTGTATCTAATACACATGTTATATTTCTATAAACTACCATGTTCATATATCCTTATACGTACGATTTTACCGTAGATGTGAAACTGCATTTCCTTCAGTTTGTTCAATTTATTCTTCATGGTTTGTAATTAATCAATTATTGGGATTTGTTGAACTCTGCATTATAATTTGGAGTTCAAGTTGATTTTAAAATAACAACATTCATAAAAAAAAATTAACTCGCTTGATCTGTCATTGTGTTCATCTATAAATTGAGTTTATCCTATATTTTTCTACGTGTGTCCCTATATTTTTCTTTTCTTTTTTGTTTCCACTAATTTCCGTAAAATACCGTTTCACATGTAACCCACTAAAACATCATAATTTCACACGTATCCCTCAATAATATGAAATTTCACGAATATTTGCAGACGTTTCAAATATCATGGATATTCTTTTTAATACCTTCAAATATCATGGTTATCCCTATAAAATTCTTAAAATATCAAATATATCTCTATTATCTCATTAAAAAAACATCAACGTCCTTCCCGTTAGTAATATGTTAATTACCTAATTTTTTAAGAAAAAATCTATGATAATGAATAACTCTTGCTCTTAAATGATATTTAAAACTATAAAAAAAAATCAAATAGTCCAATTTATCTCGTGATTTTCTTCCAAAAATCATTACTCAAATTAATATTATTCTCTAAATTTTAAGTAGCTACCATATAGATAGGATAAAACGAAAAAATATTTTAGGGATATTCATAATATTTAAGGGGACTTTGTAGGGGTATTTATGAAATTTCGCGTTATTTAGGGATATACGTGAAATTATGACATTTCACAGGGGCACACATGAAATTATGCCAAAAATAAAATGAAGATATAAATTCATTCTCTCGATACACAAATCAAATAGCATTGCACACGTATCTAAAGGAACAACAGTACTTCTTACTCATGTGTGAAAGAAGTTACAGCAATTCATAAATCCGATTTGAATGAATTTTTATGCAAAAAATCGTGAACTAAGAAAGAATCACCGGGTGAATAACAAATTAATTTGATCTTAATTTTATGATGGATGATTGAATAAATTTACAATAATATTGGTGGGTAATCGACCTTGAACTACTTAACTATGTTACGCGAATATTTCTAAAATACAGAAGAATCCTGAGGATCCGAGAATCCGATGCGAGTATAAGTGAGCTCTTGTTTTTTAAAATGTGTACATATTTTTCATTGTGAACTTTTCTTCACACGGAACTCCTCTAATTCCCTCGCCAGTTGAGCCTTGCGTTCCTTGAGAAATATAAGCCGGCTCGTTAACTTCGCCAAAGCGAATGGGGGAATGGGCCCTGCTTCCTAAACAGCAAAATAATGAACAAAACATTTCCCCAATACATACTTAAAAGAATAGCAAAACAAGGCTAACGAAGACTTACACTCGAAGAGCTCTTCTTGACCATGACGGTAGCGAGGTCACTAGTTACTGGCGGCTCTTCGATTTGCTTGTGTGATCCGTCATTGTATTCCCTCTTCGAGTTATCACCCCTTGAAAAGAACCTTCTAGTAGGTTGTTTCGGCGGTGCAGCATTTGCATTCCCATTGTTAATGTTGTTATTATTCTCTTGCTTTTCAGAAGGACCGATTTCATCACCAAATGAGCTGCTGCTACTGCTTCTACCCGATTTGCCACTTTTAGGAGGAAGATTCCTCTTCTGAAAAATATATAAATTATTAGCATGAAAAGAACATTCATAATAAAATATAAAAGGGGTTAATAAACGTACCTCGTTCTCGCAAGGAATGTTCTTGGATTTGGTAAGTTGTGCGAGCGTGGGATGTTCTTCAGTTGCAGATTCGATTCTCTTGTTCTCTGGTGGACAAGGAGCTGGTAGACCGTGCGTCTCTATGAAATCCTCGAATATGATGTCGCTTTCGTCGCTCAGTACGGCTTTCCTGATTATCCAAATATAAGTCGATAAATATCAACATGAAATTAATAAGAACTACGAGTAGAGAGAGAAAGAGAGAGTATATACTTGGAAATAGCATCCTTGGTGAGTTTCTTATTGCAAAAATCACGTAGAGAAGCATAGTTTTGTTCCAGGTTGTTATTGCATTGGCCTCGTAAATCCAATACTTTTTGCTTTAAACTCGAGATCTCCTCTTCCTGAACCGCAACCTCCTCCAAATCCGCCATTACCTACTCATATCAATAAATGTTATTTGAAAAATAAGAACTCAAATATTTTTTTCTAATATTGATGAGTAAATGAAATAAGAATTCAAATATTTTTTTCTAATATTGATGAGTAAATGAAGTGAGTAAGTTACCTTGTTATCAATATCGGTGAAGGAACCAGATGAGTGAGCTTGTGCGAGTCCAGACTCGAGCAACAATCTCAATTTCTTCTCTTGTTTCAATTGCTCTCGCAACTTCTCCAACTATTTCAATATTTATTAAAAGTTAAATACGAGATATTTACATGACTAACATTGTAATCGGTTCTTATAGAATGTCTTCTGAATTTTTTCTTTTGGGCCGATATTTTAGAGAGAGAGAGAGCGTACTTCTTTCTCAAGTGCTGATCGACGCTCTTGTAGAGATTCCTTGCGTCGCTCTAAGCTAGCCTGCAAAGCCTGATTTTCTTTTTTCTAGAAAGAGGAATAAAAAATGAAAGTTCCATAAATAAACATATATGCATAATTTCAAAATAATGATTAAGCACTAAGAATTTTACGTACCTCCTTAGCTAGTTTGGTTTGAAGTTCCATTTTAGTGCTCTCAAGTTTCTCTACCGCAGCCCTGTTTCAGACAAGGAAAGATACTTAGAATATAAAATCTAAAACCTAATTTGTTTTGAATACTTCATGAAAACCTTAAAATCACTTACTCATCATCATCACTTCATGAAAACCTTAAAACCTAATTTGTTTTGAAGTTGAAGCCATCTAATCATTCAAAATTTCCAAAAAAGTAAAGAAATGAATTTAGAGAATAAACTAATTTACGCAGCTAAGATAATGGATAAGTAGTGCATAGGCTTGACTGTTTGACTTTAATCAATGAATTGTGAAATTCTTTACAAAAAATATGACCAAAGAAAAAACATTACAAGATGCAAATTTTGACTTTATTGCAATGGTTTAATGGTTGAAAAATGTGATAAACAAGTTAAAATACAAGTTAAAATGTGATATACTCGTTTTTTTTTTTTTTTTTTTTTTTTTTTTTTAGGATCATGTGCCCATTTCAAATACAAGTTAAAATCCAATACAAAACAATATCAATACACACGAGAACAAATTTCAAAAGGATTTATCTATCATGCAATTGTGAACCGAGAAAACAAATTAAGATTACTGATAAAAGAAATAGCTGCATTTGTAGTTCTACGTACCATTATCATTTAAGGAATCATTCTAGTTCTAGACCTAAACACCCGTGAAGAAATCTCAAATCATATTATCTACTTACCGAAATTTCTTGCAAACCCAAAACATAAAATTCAATCGAACCCCCAAATACTACCATTGCAAGCACGATAATCAATCTCAAATAGACAAAAACAAAGGGGAAACTAAATATTTACCAGGATTAAAATGTAAAGAAACACATTCCTCAATCGATTGTTTGGGTTTTTTCCGTCTTTTTCTGTTTCTTCTCATTCTTTTTCTTTTTGTAGTTCGTGCGTTCGTGCGCTCACGCTCTATTGACTATTGTTCTCTCTCTTCTCAGTTATTTTTTATGAGCTTCACTAATTTTATTATAATTATAATATTTTTAACTGAATAAATCGTCTTTTCTCAAAAAAAATTGAGTCCATTAAATTGCTGGATCATTAAAATTTTGAATCCAAAATTCAAATTTCTTTAATTCTATAGCTGGGGTAGACCCTCTCGTAATCAATCTTGAACTGCTTATTTAAACAGAATAATTGTCTACGTTAGAGATTTATGGGTCTTCATTGGAGCTATTATATTCTTTGATTTACAAAAAAAAAATGTTGATTATTATAAAAGATCCAACAATTTAAAAATGTTCATTTACATAATTTTTTTCATATAATATATCGCATAATACTCTTTATATAAAATAAAATGCTCGGATTGAATTTCGCAGATAGATCCATATCATAAGCAAACGGAATGTGAATTTTGTGAATCAGGGGTTGTTTTCGGTGGAGAGAATGATATGAAGCAGTAGCATGGTGCTTTCTCCTTTTGAGCGCGACACTTCGAAGAGGGAGAGGTGAATAGCTAGTTCATTACTGAGAGGATTTGATTTTGGATTATCGGGTCGAACTTACCCCGGATTCGTTTCAATATCTGGATCAGCATCCAATAACAATTAGGAACACATAATCAGTAAAAATTGGAACTTTTCCACATGTGTCCGAGTTATCTAGGCAGAATACTAATGCGACGGGAATTGCTTGCTTCTAACGCTGCCACGCTCCACACTTCTCTGCCGTCCGATCTTTATTTCCGCTCTTTGTCCAGAGCTGTCTGATCTCTTTGTGCACAGTCGCCTGATCAAATCATCATTCATTATGGCCATCCGATGTCTTCTTGGCCTTTGGGTGGCTACCAGCTTTGGCTTGTAAATGTTAATTTCTGAAACAAATACAAGTTCTTGAAATAATTAGATAGTGATTATTGAATTGATAGTTCTTAAAATCAATTACGCTACTTGTGAGGTCCTGACCAGTTGAGCAAAATTGATCTTCCATATTTCATAAATATTGTTTGTTCAATTTATTCTTCGAGGTTTGAAATTCATCAATTATTGGGCTTTGTAGTTTGTTGAACTCTGCATTAAAAACATGGGGAGTGCTATGATAGACCCATTTTCTTATCATGGACCCATTTTTAAAAAAATATTTTAAGAATTTTAGTTATTTATTAATTAATTCTACAAAATTTATGTTTTGAATAACATTAAAATGTAAATATACGCTAGAATCTTACAAAAAATATCATTATTTCACAAATATTCGAATTTTTTTTAAAAAAAAATGGGTCCATGATAAGAAAATGGGTCTATCATAGCACTCCCCTAAAAACATTCATTAATTTTTCTATCTCACCTGGTTTGTAACCGTTTTTATCGCTATATATATATATATATATATATATATATATATAATACTAAATAAATCCTTGCTCCCATAAAAGACTGCATCATCATGTTGATATGGACCATTTGATCTTGATCAAAATGTCCAAATTACTTGGTTCTTCATTTGAACTGATTCATATAAATCAACTAATGTAAAAATTACATGAACATTGATCAATTGTGAATCAAGTTAATTCATATTTTCTGTCTTAATTAAATATTATTAATTTGAGTTAATCCTACACTTTACCTCGTTTCCTCCCATTTTTTCTGTTACTTTTTGGTTTCCTCTAATTTCCATAAAATACTGAATAAAATAAAATGAGCAATTGAGCACAGTTTCTATTTTTAATCATGCTCCCCATACACAAATCAACATAGCATTGCACATGTATAACAATAATTCTGGATTCGAATGATTTTTCATGCAAAATACCATTAAGTAAGAAAGAAAATATTTAAATGAACCTACCATTTATACACCGGGTGCATAACAAATTAATTTCATCTTAATCTTAATCTTTAGAGGGATAATTGAATAAATTTACAATAATATTTTGTAGGTAGTCGACCTTGAATATTTATTACGTTACGCGGATACTTCTAGAATGCAGAAGAATTTGAGAATACGAGTATTTGGGACGAAAACAATGCGATACGGGTCAATTATTTTAATATGTGCTTTTTGGATATGTTTCGGATAATTTAAGATAATGTCATGATACTTCCGAAATACGACTAAGATATGACTAAATACTTCTTTCAAGGTACCTCGGTCCATAACATGTTTATATAAAAGTACATCAGATGTCTCTAGAACATTTCTAGGATATTTCTAAAATTAGTTTCGTGATATTTTTAAAATAAGTTTATGATATTTCTGTGATATTTACATTATATTTAATTTAAAAATATTATTAATATATTACTTAATTAATTTAATTTATTATTTTTATACAATGTGAATATATTAAAATAATAACTATATAATTGTATTTGTGTTTGTGTTTGTGTTCTAAATTTTTTAAAATTATCATATCGACAATATCTATATCGTATATGATACAATACTTATATTCTTATTCGTGCAACATAGATTATTTAAACCGGGTAATTATCTATGTTAGAGATTTATTGCTCTTCACAACGACTTATTATATTTTCGTGTTTTAAAAAAAAAATGTTGATAGAAAATAATCATCACAATATGTTATAAAAAGCAACCAAATGTTCATTTAAATAAAAATTTAACATAGTATAGACACTATTTCATGTGTATCCATGTAAAACATCGTAATTTCACATATACCTCTCAATAATATATAATTTCACGAGTATCCATACAAATCCTTAAAATATCATGGATACTCTTTTAAAACCCTTCAAATATCATGATTGTTCCTATAAAATTATTAAAATATCACATATATCTTATTAAAATCATCAACGCCCTTCTCGTTAGTAATCTGTCAATTATCTAATTTTAGGATTATTTTTCTCTGATTATGAATAACTTTTGTTGTTAAATATATTTAAAACCATAAAAAATCAGATATTGTCAAATATATCTCATAATTTTCTTCCAAAAATCATATTCAAATCAATATTATTCTCAAAAAAATTAGTAAGTATTATATTAATATGGGGGTAAAATGAAAAAAAATATTTTGATCAGAAAAATTAATAAATTTTTAACTAAAAGTTCAATTCATGATATTTGAAGGGTTTTAACTTTCATAGAGGTATTTATGAAATTTTGCGTTTTAGAGGGGTATACGTGAAAATATAATTTTTTTGCGGGGGCACACATGAAATTCAGCCTATTATATATTACATAGTACTATTTATATAATAAAGTAAGTGAAATTTACAAATAACCCCCTAATTTTTCTTGAATTTACAAAAAAAAACCTAACTTTTGAGAAACTCCAAAAAAAAACCATACATACAAGGTTTTCTTTTCAATTACCCCCCCCCCCCCCCCCCCCCCCCCCCCCCACACACACACACACACACACACACCCACACACACACCCATAGGGGTATTTCACGGTGTTATGGACCCAAATACCCCTCTATTTTCCTCTTTAAATTTAATAAACATATTTTTGTATTATTTTATTAATTTAAAATCACTATAAATATTTTTTAACATATACTAATTTAAAAAAACTATATGTCATATACATAATTTTTATTTTTATTTATTATATATTTTATCATAGAAAATAAAAAATAAAAATATGATTTATAAAATATTCTTGGAAATATGTTGACAAATTAATATTATTCTAGTATTTAATTTTAATGTTAAATAGTTGTTAATAAAAATAGTTACAAAATATTTTTTCTTGTCATATACATAATTATTACAAAATAAACTGCCGAAATAAAATTAGCTGTTGAAATTAGAACTAATGGCAATATCATTTTAATGCTAGTTTTGATGTTCACTCATGCATTGCTAATTTGGTAAAAAAAATACTATTTAGTAATTTTTTTTATTAACAACTATTTAACATTAAAATTAAATACTAGAATAATATTAATTTGTCAAGATATTTCCAGGAATATTTTTTATGTCATATTTTTATTTAGTTTTAGTTTTCTATGATAAAATATATAATAAATTAAAGATTAAAATTATGTATATGACATATAATTTTTTTTAATTAATATATGTTAAAAAATATTTATAATGATTTTAAATTAATAAAATAATACAAATATATGTTTATTAAATTTAAAGATGAAAAATAGAAGGGTATTTTGGTCCAAAAAAATTATAATACCATGAAATATTCCTATAGGTGTGTAATTGAAAAGAAAACCTTGTATGTAGATTTTTTTTTTTGGAGTTTCTCAAAAGTTAGTGGGTATTTTGCAAATTCAAGAAACATTAGGGGGTTATTTGTAAATTTCCCATAAAGTAAAAGTTTTCAGAAATGTTAGGGTCTTTTCAAGAATTCCTACATTTTCCTACCACTGACTTGTGGGTTCCATCTCTTTGCCCTTTACAAAGGATGAGCAATGGTTTTCTTATCCTATGCTTATCTACACGCACTCCGCCTTTTGTTTCTCTTTCCTAGAGCGCCATGGCTTCTCTCTTCTCCCTCTCTTATCCTAGCTTCTACTCAAGATCTTTCCAGGTACCCAACTTCTCTCTCTCTCTCTCTCTCGAAAAACCCTATCCAATGGCAATGTTGGTAAAAATCGATTGAATAAGGTACACCATTTTTACTGAATTGTCATTCATGTCTATTTTCAGGGCAATACAAGAGCACTCACCCACTCACTGAAACCATTTATTAGTCACCATAGGCCTCCCTCCCTAGTCGTGCGAGCATGGGTGAAGAAGGGTCCGAGAAAAGTGGAGACAAATGACAGGTTGAGACTCGACAATTTGAAACCTCAACCTGGGTCGAGAAAGAACAGGAAGAGAAAAGGGCGTGGTAATGCTGCCGGCCAAGGAAACAGTTGTGGTCACGGTATTGTCACTCAAATCCTTTCTTCTTCGTAAAAAGTTTTAATCTTTACTTTTGCTATTTCTAAATTTGAGAATTAATTGATAAGGTATGAGGGGGCAACAGTCAAGGGCTGGGGCGAATCTCAGAATCGGATTCGAGGGTGGACAGACTCCTCTCTACCGCCGTATCCCCAAGCTAAGGGGTATTGCTGGAGGTAATTGACAAAAAAAATGTATTAATTGACAAATACCCAAAATACCCTTTTGAAAAATGGTCTACCATAAGAAAGAAAAAAGGTCTAACTCCCCTTTTTTATTGATAATTATATATATTATTATCAGTTCAGATTTTGATGAATTGATGGTTGGTTAAATTGGGGTTTAATTGGTTGTAGGTATGAAGGCGGGTTTATCGAAGTACGTGCCGGTGAACCTAAAAGACATAGCTGCTGCTGGTTTTGAAGAGGGAGATGAGATCTCGTTGGAATCGTTAAAAGCGATTGGTTTGATCAACCCTTCCGGTAGAGAGAGAAGATTACCCTTGAAGGTATGATTAATGAAAAAAAAAATAATGTGATTAAAGAAAAGAAAAAAAAAATGAGTTCAAACACATATTATGCACTATTTTAGAGAGTACCTCTTCTTTCCATATTGATGATATTTTATGTTTTTGTTTGGTCTTGAAGATTTTAGGAGATGGAGATTTGACCGTGAAATTGCTAATAAAGGCGAGGGCATATTCGAAACAAGCAAAAGAAAAGCTAGAAGCGGCGGGTTGCACTTTGACGGTGTTACCGGGTCGGAAGAAGTGGGTGAAACCGTCCGTTGAGAAAAACCGTGCCCGTGCTGATGCGTATTTTGCTGCTAAAAGGGCAGCGGCCGCGGCAGAATTGGCGGAAGCTGCAGAATTGGCGGAATTGGCAAAATTGGAAGAATCATCATAGGATTGTTTCTTTCTCTTTCCTTTGTTCGTTCTTGTTTTTTTCTTTTGGGATCCATTTCTTTTTTGTAATGTAAATTTATTTGAATTTGCAGAGCCTTGATAGTTTTGATATATTTTTTTCTTAACAATGTTCTTGAAAAAATGCGAAAGTCCTCTCCAAACA
The DNA here is from genome assembly GCA_946800325.1 of Luzula sylvatica. Taxonomy (NCBI): domain Eukaryota; kingdom Viridiplantae; phylum Streptophyta; class Magnoliopsida; order Poales; family Juncaceae; genus Luzula; species Luzula sylvatica. Next base: position 26,185,618 of record OX326958.1, on the reverse strand, counting down.
AATCCCCTTTGCCCTAATATTTGCTGTACCATATTAATCAATGTTGTTACTTCTTTGAGTTACTTTTAATGTGATGATTATTTTCAATTAAAATTCAAAACATAGTTCAAGAAAGAATGAGAGGATCTATAACAGAGATAATATTTCTTGTACATTCGGAACAGACCGCATAACAAAAATACACTCACGTCATTAAAACAATAGAAAATACGAATATAAAAAATATGTATTTGAGGGGCTTCTATTTTTTTTTTTTTTGCTAATTAAGCCATGTCATGTTTAATTTTTTTAATTCAAATTGTACGAATAAATTTTAATGTCCGCAGGACAAGAAATTTGAAAAGTTTTGTTAAATTATTGTTTGACACACACAAGTTACATATTTTTGTTATTATAAATATTTTTTATTTATATTTAATATTTGAGTAGTGATACACCCCCTAGTACTCTCCCCCCACATCCTTGATGACGTGGATATGGTGTAACACCTTCAAAATTAACACACAAAAACATTATTTAACATCTTAATTTATGATTTAATTATCTTAATTTATGATTGAACATACAATTAAGATGTTAAATCATGAATTGAAGTGTTAATTTTTAAGGTGTTAAACTATATCCACGTCATCAAGGATGTGTGTGTGTGTGTGTGTGTGTGTGGGTGTGTGTGTGTGTGTGTGTGTGGGGGGGGGGGGGGGGGGGGGGGGGGGGGGTATGTCCAACATTTTCCTTCTCACACGATCTATTTCTCTTCGAACTAATAAATTTACCAACCTCTTTATTTTGGACCCATTTTTATGTAATCTCCTCATGCCACATCATCACAATTATTTCAACCATTAAATTATGATATGTGGCAACATATACACCATGGATTAACTTTTGATTTTGTGTGATTATGTTTCATTTGTAGACATTTACGTGTCCATTATTTTACACATAGTTTTAAGCAATATTAGAATGCCACATCACCTTACATTGATGATGTATCAAAATATTATTCGTTAGGTTCATGTTGGACAAGTTGTATTTAATTTTGATTTTTTCAACAATATGTTACATGATCAATTGTGAAATACAAATAGAATGTGAAAAGTTTAAATATCTAACATTAATAAATTAATATATAATATCATAAAACATACATCAAATATTGTTAGCATTTTTCATAATATAATATAAAATTAAGAAATATATTCACTTGAATTTTATCTTTATTTTGAGTTCCATATTATCATGTATTCAATATTTTTCTCTAACATAAAATTATGTAAAAAAATATATAAAAATAAATGTAATTACATGACTTGTAAGCCTAATTATTATTATTTTTAAAACTATAATTGAAAAAGTTGCACATGCTACTAAGTATGTTATATTTGTATTTTTACTTAAAACAATTTCATGTTAATTTTTTTTTTAAAAAAAGAATGAAAGATATTTATTTACTAAACACAGATAATTTCTTTAACTTATATAATATTTTTAATAATAAACATGAAAAATAAAATTTATCAGACACAAATAATTTTTTTGAACTTTTAAAATGTTATTATTCTTATTTTTAGATATGGAAATTTAAAATATCATATGGTTTTATTTTTTATTTATGTCTACGCATGTTATTTATCTTATAGTAACAGTCTTATTTTTTATCCCGAAAAAACATAACTATATATTATGTGTATGACAAAACAAATGAACAAAATCGTCGCGAAACGCGGGTAATATCCTAGTATATATAATTTTTAATATGAATAATTATATATTTTATTGAGGATAAGTTTTATTTTTAATAATTTTAGAATTTTAAAAATTAATCAAATTAATTTATTTGTAAATTCTTGCAAATTCTGATGGGACAGAGGGACATGAGCCCGTTGCACAAATTACTTCTGAAAGCCTGACGAGAGGAAACGGCTAAGAAGCACCTTCATTGAACAATCGAAGAGGAGTTAACTCGAGAGGAAAGAAGAACTCCTTTGTGAAGTAAGGAGTTTCAGATTGCCATTAATGGCGAGAGGTTTCAAGTCTAGAAAACATCCTATTTTAACCCCCATGAGGGTTCTTTTTTTCTCGCCAACCTCCTCTTTTGCAATCGCCCACTTCTCTGTTTCGTTTCTCCTTCTTCGACCTGAGAGAATTACCCATTAGAGAAAGGAGAGGGAAACGAAGCGGATTGGGTGAAGTGATGAAGGGCAAGAATGTTTTGAGCGAGAGGAAGGCCTCCTTCAAGTGGATTGTCATACTATGTCTCGCAATTTTTGGCCTTGGAATGTTCTTCACAAATGGGTATACAAATGTCTTGATGAATTGGTTCACTATAAAGCTAATATGCAAATCAAACTTGCTTTCCTTTTAATTCATGCTACTTTTTACTTAAATATTTCATTAATTTTGTAAAATAGGTTCGGAATAGTTACGAACTCAAATGGCCGACTAATCGTTAAACAAAGGCAAGAAAGAGAGCTTCAAGTCCTCTCAGAAGAGCACACAGCTAAAAAAGTATGTTTCATTTTCACAATCTAATTAAATAAATTGTACATTTAAACCCTCTTATATTCTTTAATCGATACTAGAAACACGGCCAAGAGAAGGATATAATCATTGAAGTGGCCAAGACCCACGAAGCCATACAGTACGTAAAGAAAAATAAAATCCTACTCAAATCGAAAACAATGGCATTTTGGTAAATTCTTTCTTTCGTTCTTTCTTTAGGTCATTGGACAAGACAATGGCGACCCTTAAAGTGGAGCTATCGGCTCAGAGAAACCCGAGCGGTGCATCGCACGCCGTGCCCACTGAGAGAAAGAAAGCGTTTGTGGTGATCGGTATCAATACTGCTTTCAGTAGTAGAAGGCGCCGCGATTCTCTCAGACAAACTTGGATGCCTCAAGGTCACATTCTTTTCTCTCGTGTTTAACATGTCAAACATGAAAAATATCAGTAATGCCCCTCCTTTTGCTAATTTTGTATTGTTTCCATTAGCAGGCAAGAAGCTGGAAGAATTAGAGCAGAAAGGCATTGTAATTCGTTTCATGATTGGTCACAGGTAAATATTTCGTACTTATTCGAATTGTGAAACTAATATTTTGATATTTAACAATTTATTTCGTGTAGTGCTACATCAAAAACTATTCTCGATCGTGCTATTGAAATCGAAGAAGCTACGCACAAAGATTTTCTCAGACTGGTACAACAAAACATTTAATCTCTATATTTCTTAAAATATTAACTTTTTTTTAATCTTTAATTTTTTTATTTTTTAACTTATGATTCGTGGGTTTTTCAGGATCATGTTGAAGGGTACCATAAATTAACGACAAAAACAATGAAGTTTTTCTCCACCGCTGTGACCATGTGGGATGCGGATTTCTATGTTAAAGTCGATGACGATGTTCATCTCAACATTGGTTCGTTTTTAAATCATTAAACATTACATATTATATATTTTATTAACTATTATATTATTTTTTAAATTATGTTTTAATACAGGAATGTTCAAGGAACTTTTAGACGATTACAAAACGAAACCAAGGACATACATTGGTTGCATGAAGTCTGGCCCTGTTCTTTCTTCAAAGTACGCTTTTTTTTGTTCTCCTTAAAAGAAAATAAAATCTTTGTTTCTTCATTGTGTATTTATTCATTTATTTATGTGATGAATTTTGGGTGTTTTAGGGCATCAAAGTATTACGAGCCAGAATTCTGGAAATTTGGAGAGGATGGAAACAGATACTTCAGACACGCTACAGGACAAATTTACGCGCTTTCAAAGGATCTCGCCACTTACATCTCTATTAATCAGTACGTACCAACAAAAATTATAAACAACAATTCGTTCATTTATTTATTTATTTATTTTAAATATATGATACAGGGATATATTGCATAAATATGCAAATGAGGATGTATCGCTTGGCTCGTGGCTAATAGGCTTAGATGTTAACCATGTTGATGATCACACTATGTGTTGCCAAACTCCAGGTTTGTACAGGTTTTCTCTCTCTCTAATCTCTATAGATATATTTTAAATTTAAATCTATTTTTTTTCTTCATATTATTTTCTTATGTGTTTTTTGTGTGTGTGTGTTAAGAGTGTGAAATGAGCGGAAGGTTAGGAAAAGTATGTGTGGCGACGTTTGATTGGAACTGCAGTGGGATTTGCAGATCGGTGGAAAGAATTCATACGGTGCACCAGAGGTGCGGCGAGGAAAACTTTAAGCAGCAAATTGGTTTCGTCTTTCCTGATATAAAAACAACCACGACGAAAGATTCGACTCAGCAAACAAACAAATAAATAAAAGAAATAAATAAATTTTGTTTTTATGATGTATACTTTAGCTTCATTCATGTTCATTTGTATTGGACCACATTATACGTTTCTTTGCTCAATATAACTGAAATAATACATTTTTTACTCGTTTCCAAAAATAATACTAACTAGTTCATCATGAGTGTTGGAGTGAATTTTGGGGGCACTATATATTTTCCCACAAATTTATGAAAATATGATTCATAGAAACAAGCACAAAGTGCGCGCGCATTCGTATATTATAATTTGGACCGTATTTTTGTTATCATACTTATGTATCTAACCTTCTAGTCTACTGGCGTTTGCATTTTCCATTGCAGAACTTTAGAAAATTACTTCGGAGGAATTATGCCTTCAATTTTTTTTTATTAGTAATTTATCATATGTTTTGTTTTTAACTTATTTTTTTGGTGATTATGTTGTAATTTTTACGATTTATATAGGATGGACTCTTTGAGAAACCGGATTCGTTTGATTTTTAACTCATATTTTTTTTGAGATTTGGGAAGATGCCTAACCGTTTGAGCTAGCAAGCCATGGTGGTGATTTTTTTATAGTTGTTCTGATGAGTTATTTTTGTTAATTGGGTTGTTAATTAAGTGAGTTAATTAGGAAATTGAGGATGTTTCGTTGAAATCTGATGCCAAAATATAATTTCCCCATCAACAATAACGAATTTATATAATTATCAATGTTTATATAATATTTTCAGTATTCTTATGGTATTCGTATCATATTCAATTTTATTTACGTACATGATTATGAATGTATTCGTTATTCCAATACAAAAACACTAGCTAAACTTATTTATGCGTGACCTCATTTCCAGTGCACCAACACCATTCATTATTTCCGAAAAAAAATTCAAAATCTTAACCGGTTGTATTTAACCTTCTCAAAATACCCTCACATGAACGAAGGGTGAGGATTTAATCTATCAAAAAGTAAGTTGAAATTTTTGGTGTAGGGAAGAATAACTCATTTTCAAATAAATACGATGATTAATAAGCAGGAGATTTGGAATTTGTTTTTGACTTCAACAAGAAGCATACAAATTTTGCATTTCCCATAGATTAATCCAATAAGTAATAACATCAACTTCTTTAATTTCCATACATTTTGCAGAATCAACATTATTGTTCGCTCCATCATCACATCATCAATGCACTCAAATAAATATATAAAAAATCACATGCTATCCATCCACACACAATATATATACATATATATATATGGATATGATCAATGACCAACACTCTTGTTTGGCCAACGTCGGCCAACAACACTTATTTCATTAAATCTAAATATTAAAATTGAATTTTAACCGTATATATATGATTTATATCATTTGAGAATGTTGTAGATTTAATTTCATGAAAAATAAAAATTTCTATCATGCTTATCATAATTCTTCAAAAAATTGAACGGTAGGAAATAGTTACAACATGAATCATCATTAAATAAATTTTGAAATTCGATTTTTTTGGTTTGGATGTATTTTAAATCATATAGATAGGCTCAAGATGAATTTTTATTAAGTTTCGAGTTTTTCTTCATGGAAATCTATAAATTTACCGAAATTGACGGTTGTGAAAATATGTTATCGGTTTTGTTAGATACAAAAATCGAAATTGTATAAAATTTATTCTACATCATATCTAAATGATATAAAACATATCTATACGGTTAAGATTCGATTATAATATTTAGATTTAGTGTAATAAGTGTTATTGGCCGACGTTGGCCAAACAAGAGTGTTGGTCATTGATCATATCCCCTATATATATATATATATATATATATATATATATATATATAGGGGAGTTCTATCATACACCCTTTTACAAGGGTATTTTGGGTATTTTAGCAATTAATTATATTTGTAAAAGGGTGTATCATAAAATTTATCTTTTATGGAGATTTTTGTTTAAATAAACAACAAAAAATTCCTATTTAGTTAAACATTAATTGATAAATATATTCCTTAAATATTCATAAATGGATAATTACTCCAAATACCCTTGAAAATGGGTGTATGATAAGGAAAGGGGTGTATGATAGAAGCCCCCATATATATATATATATATATATATATATATATATATGGGGGAGGATCCCTTGACATCAATATTGGACTCCCATATCGGACTTCCTAATTCTAACCGTTCATATATATGATGGAGGGCTGAGATCAAATCAAAAGTTTAGCACACGCTTAAATAATAAAAAAACTGCCCAGACCCCTAACTCTGTCGTGCTCTCTTTCTCTTCCATCAAACTCTTCTTCCACCCGTGCTCTCTCTCTCTCTCTCTTCACTGGAACCACTTAGCTCTCGGCATGGCGAAATTTCGAAGCGATTCCATCCGTGCTCTCTCTTCCATCGAGCCCTTCTTCCACCCGTGCTCTCTCTCTCTTCGCTGGAACCACTCAGCTCTCGGCATGCAGGAATTTCGAAGGACTGGAGATGATTGATGCAGCCCCCTCTCTCTCTGGAGACGGCAGTCTCCGACAACGCAGAACCCGACTCTCTCTCTCTCTCTCTCTCGATGGAGAACTTGGCGCCCCTTCCCCCATCTCTCTCTCTGACGACTTGCGAGGTATACTTTTTACTGGATTGTTACTTTTTCTGTTTGTATCCAGGTCTAGTTCTCGAAGACCCTGACACCCCGAATCGAATTTCAAGATCAATTGAAATTCTTCCCAATCCTAGGATCAAAAATCACAGATTTAGGCACCCAAATCTAAGTCTAAAGCCCAGAAATTCCTCCAATATCCTCACTAAGGAAGAAGGAAGCTCCCTATCTATCAATTAAAATACTTCAACAGCCCCAAATAACAACAACGGAAGAAAGAGAAAATCCCCAATTGATCTTTCAACAACCAAAATTTCTAACTAGAAGAGAGATTCGAGGTCGAATTGATTTTCAGTGTTACTTTCGTCTGTTGATCGAAGTCGATGACGGTTGTTTGCTCAAACTCGAGGAATATTTTTTGCAGGTTTAGCTCGAAGTCAGAGACTATTGTTTGGACGACTTGAAGTTGGAATGCTCAAAGATGGACGACTTACATTGTGTTGTGTCTTGTGTATCTATTGGCTTCTAATGATTTGATTCCTACATTGTAAGTATTGTGTCTTGATAGAATGTAGGTATTGCGTCTTGTACATTGCTAGAAGATTCAGCTTTTACTCGAAGTTTAAATGCACAAGAACGTGGTTCAGGTTTTACTCGAAGTCGTAGATGGAATATACAAGCACGAGGTTCAGGTTTTTCTCAAAGTCGAAATTGGATTGGAGGTTTTACTCGAAGTTGCATCGAGTCGTGGTCAGGGCCTAGAGGTAGAGATTTAGAATTAGGTTTGGATATTCGACGATTATATTTATGTCGAGCTAAGGTTATGTTTTAAAATTATAATGGATTGATTTGTCGAAATGAGGATTTGTAATTGTGTATATATATGTATATTAAATTGTCTATTAGTCGAAATGGGACTAATGAGGTTATAATTGTATCGAATTGTCTGTTAATTGTCGCAATGCATAGATTTTTTTCAAAATTACAAAGAAGTCTTATGAGGGTTATTTTGCAAGAATTGGAAAAAAAAAACGATAAAATTGAATTGTTATTGATGAAACAAATAGGAGCATACTTTGCATGAAGAACAAAGTCTTCATGAACTGTACCATGATTTATTTACCAACACGGTACCACCGTGAACACACTTCATAACCCATTACAAGTTAATCCTAAAACAAATTCTAAAACAAATTCTGGACTCAACTATTATAAATCCATTACAAGTTAATCCTCTACAATCATAACCCAAAACTTAATAAAAATTTCATACACAACTTCGAGTATAACCCAAACTTCAAAACTTCGAGCATTTCAACCAACGAGCATTCCAACTTTAAGCAAAACCAGGAAAAAAAATCATTTTGTGCGCCTGATTCGAGCAAAACTTCGAGTACATAGCCTTCTACCAACGACCTCATCATCGATTTGAGCAACATCCGAAAGTATAGTGACTTCGAGTCAGACCTGAAATTTTTTTTGAAAATCAATTCGAAATCCAATCTCTCTTCCAAATGAATTTTTTACCCCCTTTTTCGTCCACATTTGTTAACCTAAATTTAATTATTAACAACAATTACATGAATTTGTTAACCTAATCCAACTTCGACTAAAACCTTAATTCAAACATGACTCCGAGGAAAACCCTAATTATAGCTCAATATACCTAAATTATACCTCAAAAATTAATTTACAATTATACCAATTAAACCTCAATTATACCTCGAGGGATACAATATATTTGTTGCACGAACTACAACCAGATGCCATGAAGGAAATAATTAAGAAAAAATGACAGTGGAAGAGACTTGTTGCTGCGAATCTGCGAAAAAATAATACCAGTTGGTCACCATGTTCAAATTCGGCCTAAATTCCACCAATTCGACCTAAATTCTGTTCTTACCTAATGACACAAACTCCGCCAAAATTTAGCACAATTCGGTCTCAATTACCTAGAGAGTTCAAGTCTTATGTCGAGGTTAGAGTCACCAGATTCCATGTCGAAGCGCCGAGACAGCGTCGCCAGAGAGTTCGCCAGGCACCAGCCGTCGCTAGAGAAGGGGGGGGGGGGGGGGGGGGGGGGGTTCTCTACATCAGTTCGCCAGAGAGGAGAGAAGGCGTCGCCGGGTTCCAGCCCTCCATTATCGACTCCCAGAGAGAAGTTTCCAATGGAGAGAGAGATAGAGAGAGACCTAAGTTTCCAACGAAGAGAGAGTAAAAGGGTTTAATTCACGGGCAGGCATAGTTCCGTGGAAGAATTTTTGATTTGATCTCGACCCTCCATTAATAGATGAACGGTTTAAATTTGGGAGTCTAATATGGGAGTCCAATATTGATGTCAAGGGATCCTCCCCCTATATATATATATATATATATATATAGAGAGAGAGAGAGAGAGAGAGGAAGACTAACATAATTAATAAGTATCAAAATTTTAATACTTAATGTTTTTTCACTATTGAATTTGAATTGAGATTTGTAAATTTAATGATATCCACAAACTTTCATGATCATAATGAAAAAACACAAATCTCAATACAAATTTAATGATGAAAAAATATTAAGTATCAAAATTTTGATACTTAATTAAGTAGTATAGCTTCCCTTATATATATATATATATATATATATATATATATATATATCCAGCGAGAGGTGATTCTTGCAATATTATTTGTGCATATCTTCATTAATCATGCAGATTTTGCATAGTACTGAAACGACAATCCTGAACCACTGAGCTTCTCGTCAGTCATCTTATTGAGCTGCTCCACCATATCCAGCGAGAGGTGATTCTTCCAATCGCCAACTTCACCTCGCCGAAAAAATGATTTGTTATCCACACCAAGCTCCCCCATTAAAGTCACTCCCTTTTTATTCAGTACTTCTAAATCCTTCATCTCTCCAAGACTACACATCTCCATTAGCTTCTCCACCCCGGCACCCCCTTTCCCACGACTTCCACTTCCGAGAACTTGCACCCCATAAACTCTTTCTTGGTATCCTTTTTAAGATCCTCGTACCTCATGAACATGACTCTGTCAGGGTATTTCTTACTCACCTGCCAGTAACTGAGCACATGATCAAAGAAAGGACCAAACGGATGGATGCCGGCCAAAAACAACTCAAAAAATTGTTCAATAGTTGTGCCTTCAGGTAAATATGATTTCATGAAGTGCCACATCGAGACGTATATGTCTCTAGGATTTCGGCAGAGATACACGACCTTGCATCCAGACTGTTCAACCGAACGGGGGAGGAGAGGGTAAGGGATTTGGGTTCCGAGCAGACGAGGGGAAGGGAGGAAAGAGAGATCAGGTAAAACATTAGGTTTTGCATATAGCATGAATTCAAGGAATGGTACACACTCGTGAGGGTTAAAGGAGTGGAGGGTAGAGAGAGGTAGAGGTGAGTCATTGCGATTTAACGCGGTGAAGGATAATGCCTTGATCCATGTGGTACCGACGTTTGGCACGGTGACGACTATAATATCAGTTGGTTGAGCTATAAAGTTTTTGCGACATGACAGCACGCCGTGAAGACCGCCGTGGGTATAAGGAAACCAGAAACCTTCATATTTGTACAAACTGCGTACACGGGGCAGACTGGCGATGAGACTCTCGGTTTCAGGGTCGATTTCGGTATTTTCATTGTGGTTGGAGAGAATGGTTTGAGTAATATTAGATTGGAAACATAGTGAGTAAGGGGAGTTAAGGGAGGTATTTCGAGCCATCGATGAAGAAATTAAATAAGGTGTGATGAGAGAAATTAAATAAGGGGAGTTTGTCATATTCTTATTCTTATGTATTCTTAAAATAAGTTATAACATATCTATGAGAAAAAAATGTACAAACTTTTTATGTGGAAAAAAAATCTGGAATTTATATTTTTAAACGAGAAATATAAATCTACTTGATTAAAATAATAAAAAGACGTAAAACTTGATGCATTCTTAATTTATACAATCATAAAAATATTGATAATGCAATTTTACAACTAAATAGTACAAAAAAATATCAACAAATATAATAAACAAAATAATAGTGATTTTACATGCCAACTTTTGGCACTTATTCATTTAATTTGAATTTCAATTGTATTGGTGATTGGTGATTTCAACATAAAATTTTGAAAGTGTTAATCCAAATAACAAAATATTATTTGTTTTGCAACTAAAAATCATATATTAACACAATAAACGGTATGATCATTAAAAATATTATGTTACCAATAAAAAATATTGGTGACATATAGACATTAATTTTATTATATTAACACTAAAATTGGTATATTGACACAAAAAAATATATCGGTATCGCACGTGATGTATAAATCCAAAAATTAGTTTATTTGCACCGAATTTTATATTAATACTATTTTAGGTATTAATATATCACTTTTGTGTTTCACGGTCAATAAATCATGTAAATTTATAATGTTAATAAAAAATGTTTAGTGCGAATAGACTATTTTCAATGCAAGTATATTATTTTCAGTGACAATACACTGTTTTTAATGTAATATATTATTTTAGATATTAATATACCACTTTTGTCCCTGTAAATAAATCATGTAAATTTTATAGTATTAATAAATAATATTCGGTGCAAATGAATTATTTTAACCGTAAATATATCATTATTAGTGATAATATATTATTTTCAATAGTAATATACTATTTTAGAAATTAATATTAGTGTTGTGTTTCACTATCAATAAACCATTTGTATTTTAATATATTATTCTTATTGTCAATACAAAATAATATGTTGGTAACAAAAATATGTCTTCACGTGCGAACGGCAACGAAGACTATAAGAAAGGTTTTTCATAATAAGATCTTGCAATGGCAGATCTAGATCGAGGCTTCTCGATCAATTGGCATCGACGGCCAAAAGCCCTATAATCGAGTTAGGGTTTTCTTTTTTTTTGATATTTTTCTTTTTTGGAATGAAATTTCCTTTTGAAATGTAATTCTATTTTTCTTTTTTAATGAAAAGACCGAATACTTCGTATTCTTTCAAAAAAAAAAATATGTCAATAAATTATTATAAGTACATCATTAGTAATACTAATTTTTACTTGTCAAGTTAATATATTTTTATCATCAACATGTTATTTTTAATATTCATATACTAATTTTACTGTTAATAAATAATTTTTACGTATAATCTATTAATTTCAATTTTAATACATTAGTTTCAATAACAATACATTGTTTTTAATATTAATATAATATTTTCGATATTATTATATTATGGGAGTTGCAATGTCATTGTAAAATAGAATAGAATTGGAGTTGGGCACTTCACAAACACAATCATATACAAAGTCAACAAACCTTAACCGATCATCATAAAATAGAATAGGATTTATAACTTGAAGCTAGATCTGAAACAAATAAAAATTTCCCAACAGAGATCATTTACTATGCCCCCTCATTACCCCCAACATCCTCTGTATCACTGATTAACAATTAATTGATATAAATTTAGAATTGTTAATATATATATATATATATATATATATATATATATATATATATATATATATATATATATATCCATTAATTATTAATGAGATATATTTTTGTTAATTACTTGGGTCAGTAACCATTAATCGGTGATATAGAGGATGTTGAGGAGAAATGCCTTATGATAAAAAAATTCCCAACAAATAATATCATAAAGTAGCTAAATTTATAATTACTAATATGAAACTCTCGCTCCGCTTCGGTTTATAATTAAAAAATTATTTAACACGTAATACTTGTTCTAAATTAAAATTAAATTAATTTTAGTATAAAAATAGTTTGATGTACGTTATTTAATTTTATGTTGTATTACTTCAAAATTAATTACACTAAAGTTATTATTTTATTTGGTAATAAATTGGACATGGAATATTTTCTTATCATAACTCATAAGACGTTGATAATATTTGTACGATGCATAATTAGTTATAACAAAATTATACAATTGAAAAACTTCTATATTTTTGTCATGAACATACGTTTTATATATAATTTAAGAACTTATATAATATATTTTCTCAAATATGCATGGTATTCTATATTTTACATATGACTTACAAATATCTCGTAGATAAAATGCATTAAAAAAATTCTCATTAATCAAATTATACTTATGTATGTGATACTAATATTTTAATATACATTTTCATTTTTGTAAGATTATATAAATATAAATTACGGTTTAAGAACTTACTTTTGAGTTTAACAACGAATTATGAATATAAAAAATATTGAATGTACAAATTTTCCAAATTGTCCCAGCGTTGACACCTGTCCTTTTTCTCAGGTTTTTTGTGACATCGGTTGGTTATATTAGTGATCATGTAACGAGTCAACTTTTTTTTGGTTTATAAATAAACTCTCGGGCTGTTGTGCTCACAATCATCACCGGTGACTTCAAATTTTTTTTTATTGCCAATAATTTGATGAGATTAGCGGGCCTTATGGGCCATGATTTCAATGTCATTTCTGATCCTCTGTAAAAAATTTGGTGTAACAAACATAATTTATGTACATCTTTGTGTAATGAATCACATTGATAATTTTATGAATGATAATTATTGCATTTTAAGCATGAAATTCCAAATTCAACATAAAAAAGGAAAGGAATCCTAAATATTTCATTTAATTCATATATGTAAGTAGTCCGAAATTTAAATAAAGAAAATCCTAAATATTTTAGTAAGTTTGAAATTTAAATCAACCAAAAGGTTGTAACTATAATGGAAGAGGGATTGTTTGCATTTTGAGATTAAAAAAAAGTATGTTATAACATGTTTTTTTATTTTTGTATTCTGATATTAATACTGGCATAAATAATTTGTAATATGAATGAGTATATGTATTGAACATATTTAATTGAGTTCTGATTTGTAATTACTTTTTTGTTTGTACCAACAATTGACAAATATTTTGACCAGTCCAAGTAAAGAAAATAATAGTAGTGCACGTTATCTAAATAAATTCGAAACATAACTCATATCTAATAAATTCAAAACATAACTCAGTCCAATCGGTTAAGTCAATAAAATAATAACAAAGTGCATATAAGAAAAAATTATTTTTCAAAATGACAACATGAAACGGTTCAAACATGTACAACGTTTTAGCATATCTATAAATGTTTTAATGTAGTGAATTGCCATGTTTAAATACAACCACTATGTACATAATAAAATAATAAAATATTTTTGTATTGTGTAAAATATAACATTATTATTTTCTCGGCAATTTTATTCTCCAAACAAACCAAGACGTACAAATAACAAAACTATAGCAGTCATTATACAGTGAAGTTTTAGTTTTTTCAAACGGCATAATTTCTTATAATAATATTGTGAAAAATATTATGTTTACCCGTACAAAATTCAACAGGCATATTGGAAAAAGTTTGAAATATCATTTGTAGTCATACAAGAAACATAACATGTGATATATATATTTCTTAAATTTCGGCAACATTAAAAACTTTATTTTTTTTATCGAGATGTTTAGTCCGAAGAGGAGCGAGGGTAACACCTAGTTATGAATATAAAAATATTGAATGTACATGCTTGTCTTTGAACTACTTAAGGTTGTGGCACTATATGTCCTGCATATATATTTGAAACCAATTATTATATACTATTATTATTACAAACTAGGAGATTATTATATTCTTAAGGTTGTGGCTTGTATTTGTTATGCACATAATATATAGTTATGATTTTTCGGAATCAAACATAATTCTTTGTGAAAATAAAATCATATTGATTAAAGAAGTTTGATGATGACAAAATTATTATACTGTTTTTGAATCCGACACAATGCGAAATATTTAATTAGTATTTTAATGCAATACATACAAAAAAAATGTATCACTATAAGATAATAAAATAACATGTGTGGACATAAATAAAAATCAAAACCATATGATATTTCAAATTTTCATAGATAAAAATAAGAATAATAACATTGTAGAAGTTCACAAAAATTATTTGTGTCTAATAAATTTTATGTTTCATGTATATTATTGAAAAATATTATATAAGTTTAGAAAATTATTTGTGTTTAGTAAATGAATATCTTTCATTTTTTTAAAGATTAACATGAAATTATTTTAAGTAAAATTACAAATATAACATACTTAGTAGTAAGTGCAATTTTTTTCAATTATAGTTTTAAAAATAATAATAATTGTGATTACAAGTCATTAATGTAATTATATTTATTTTTATATATTTTTTTACATAATTGTTTTCATAATTTTAAGTTAGAGAAAAATATTGAATATATAATAATATGAATCTCAAAATAAAGATAAAATTCAAGTGAATATATTTCTTAATTTTTTAAAAATTATATTATGAAAAATACTAACAATATTTGATGTTATGTTTTATGATATTATATATTAATTTATTAATGCTAGATATGTAAACTTTTCACATTCTATTTGTATTCACAATTGATAATATGACATATTGTGAAAAAAATTCAAAATCAAATACAACTGGTCCAACATGATCCCAACGAATAATATTTTGACACATCATCAGGAGATGAGTAGATTGCATAATCAAATACAACTGGTCCAACATGGCCTTCTAAAATTGCTTAAAACTATGTATAAAATAAGGGACACATAAATGTTTACAAATAAAACATAATCACATAAAATCAAAAATTAATCCATGATTCATATGTTGTCATATAACATAATCTAATGGTTAAAATAATTGTGATGATGTGCCATGAGGAGATTGCATAAATATGGGTCCAAAATAAGGGAGTTGGTAATTATTATTATTATTATTATTATTATTATTATTATTATTATTTTGTAGAATTACCTTGTACGAATAAAAATATAGTTTCGCTGTAGTTGCAATCAAATAATTTTGTTTGGGAAAACCACACAAAAAATCAAAATTTATTTTGTACCTTTAATTTATGCAATTAATTGCCCCTTAGCATGTAAGCACATTGTTTTGAATATAATCTTCTTAAATATATAAAGGAAAGAACTCCAGAAAAATCTTGATTTGTACTGACTCAAAAGATTTTGCATGGTAAGGGATGGATCCAGGAATGAATATTAGGGGGGGCCGACATAAATTAATTAATTAAAAACATTTTAATTAGTAAATATTAGAAAAAAAAATTGATTTTAGTCCCTCGTATATTGTTATTGTTCACTATGACCCCTAACTTAGTTTTGGAGTCACTTTGCACCTTCATTTTTTTTAAATGATCATTTAGGTATTTCCATTAATTAATGGATGATGTGACAGTTAAATTTTAATGAGCTAGCAACTGATGTGGCAAAAATTGAAGACATGACAATAAAATTTGTAAAAAATATATAATCTTTTTTTTTCTTATTTTCTATGTTTTTAATCATGAGAAAATCAGTTTTTCCTAAAATCAATTAGCGTCTAAATCCTAAAAAAATTTCAATTTTTCCTCTTAATCTCAAGTCGTCCTCTTTCTTCCACAAGATTTGACAAAAAAAAAAATTGTTTTCCAAAATCAATTAACGTCCAAAATCTCTTATTTTTCTAGGGTTTAGACGTTAATTGATTTTTGGGCAAAACTGATTTTTTCGAGATTCAATACATAGTAAACAAAAGAAAGAAATATTTTTATGTTTTTTTCAAATTTTAATGTCATGTCATCAATTTTGCCACACCATTTACCAATTCATTAAAATTTATCTGTTAACTAATGGAGAGAGCAAAATGAACATTTAAAAAAAGATTAAGGTGTAAAGTGACTAAAAAAATAAATTAGGGAGCAAAGTGAACAATAACAATATATGAGGGATTAAAATCAGAATTTTTTCTTATATTTACTAATTAAAACACTTCAATTTTGCCACATCATTTTTTCTTATATTTGATCATAAAACATCACACGCAAAAACACAAAAATATATAACGTTACCAATCTATAATAAACATCCAATATATAATTAAAACTAGTTATTTATTTAAGACGAAAAAAACACGTCTTGTTTGCATCATATCGAAATCGTCTATTTGGAAGAGTATTTGGGGATTTTGAATAAAAATATTTGAGAATTTTGAATAAAGGAAAGTAACAAAGTGGGGTAATTTGGGGGAAGATCGATGGTGGGTTCACAAAGAGAAGACGAATGATTGGTTTGGAAATTAAAATAAGGATATTGTTAAAGTTAAGTTTGCAATTCACCCACATTTGATTGGGCTTGGAATTTGGCTTTATACAGAAATTTATTTCAATTAAAATGTGAGATGACAAACTTAGGCAATGACCAAACTTAGCAACTTAAAAAATTAATATTTTGACCGTTTGTTTCAATTAAAAAGTGAGATGAAAAAATTAGGAAATAGCAAACTTAGAAAGCACTACTCTTAATAAATTTCACAAAGGTTAGGGGTGGCCCGGCCCCCCACTAAATCCGTCACTGGGCATGGTCCTTCATAAAATAAAATAGAAAGCACACATGAAAGAGAGATTTGTAAAAAGTCCTATGTCTAAATGTAATAAAACTATTGTTTGTAGAAATTGAATCATTTATATTAGATGGAAAAAAAATTGTTATCCATTCACTTTGTAAAATTATCCCTATCCTCTTCTATGGATAAATTTATTAACAAATAGTCTTTCTCTTTTTTTTTTTTCTTTTTTTCTTTTTTCCTTTTCAGATAAAAAAAAAAGTTGCAATTGGCCGGGTTGGAACAATGGAACCTAACCGGATCAGAACCTTCAACGGAGGGAAAGATTATTTTTTTAATTTGCGTCCATCTGAGGCAAATTAGCTTGGTGATAAGTTTTTTTCCGGTTTAAATATTAATAGTCAAAAGCCACTTGTCAAGATTATGTAGGAGCCATTAAACTTTAAATAACTAACTTTTTATTCGCACAATTGTGCGCGAGTCTTCGAGTCTATCATGATTTAATTTTTTCTAGAATGATTGTTCATACATCAGTGTTTTGGTATTTTTATAACCTCCTAATTTTTTTGGATACTCGTTACTTTTTTTTATATTGTAAAAAAATTCTCTTTCTTTTTGTAAACTCCAAAAAATCCCTCTACCAAATATTTATTTCCAAATACCCCTATGGATGATATTGAATTTTTGGACCAAAATACCCTTCTATTTTCATATGTAATATTTAATTTTTTTTTATTATTAATTTTATTAATTTTAAGAAAATTTATAAACATTTCTTAATAGGTACTGAATTCAAAAAAAATAAAATTATTATATATTGTGCTTATATAATTTTAATATTTCATTTATTATTCATGAAAAAACTAACATCATATAATAATAAAATAAACAATAATAAATAAACATCTTGAAAATATATTGATAGAAGAATATCTGTTTAAACATCCAATTGTTTATTTTCATTCTCATTTTATGTAATTTTTTAATAGTTTAATGATATTTTATTTTTTAAATATTTGCAAGGTGTTTAAATATTGTTGTTCATCTGAAAAAAAAATATTAAAGTCAAATATATATAATGTATAAAATATTAAAATTATATAAATATAATATACAATTATTATTTTTTTAAAATTATTATATGATACAAAATATTAGGATTTTTTTAATTAATAATAAATAAGCAAATCCAAGGCTAAAATTCAATCAATCAAAAATGATGTTGATGATCACATGACCAAAAAAATGATAAATTAATAATAAATAAGAAAATCTCGTTCTATTTTGATATGTAATATTAAAAAAATAATTATTAATTTTATTAATTTTAAGAAAATTCATAAACATTTCTTAACACATAATGATTTAAAAAAAAAATTATATATTGTGTTTATATAATTTTAATATTTCATTTCATGAAAAAACTAACATCATATAATAATAAAATAAACAATAATAAATAAACACCTTGAAAATATATTGATAGAAAAATATCTGTTTAAACATCCAGTTTTTTATTTTCATTCTCTTTTTATGTATTTTTTAATAGTTTTATGATATTTTATTTTTTAAATATTTGCAAGGTGTTTAAATATTGTCTTTCATTTGAAAAAATATTAAAGTCAAATATATATAATGTATGAAATATTAAAATTATATAAATATAATATACTTTATATATATTATTAATATGGCCATGATTTTTGTAACTTTTAATGACTTGATTAATTTCTACATAGAGAAACGGTTATCTTTATTCTTTGGTAAATAATACTTGGACCTACATGTTCAAGAAATTCTTTTTTGAAGGAAACATCAAATTTATTTTCTTTTGAAGGAATATACAAGGCAAGCTTAAAATGTCACCATCTATTCAATGCAGAAGAGCTCACATCAAAATTTCTTTTAATTAAATCACTAAAGTATAAATAGATAATTAATAGTTATTTTTATAACTAAACTTTAAACTTGAAAAATGCAAAAAGAATAAAAATACAACAACAATCCAAGAAAAATTGTTAAATAAATCCCACAATACAACAACAAGAAGAAGACCCAGAATCAAATACAACAACTAAATCTGTGCAAAAGTTTTAATTCCACCTAAATAAATATGTAAAAAAAATCAATCCACAACATTCTACAATTAACTAGGTGGCGGACATTTTTGCCTTTTTGTCCTCTAAAATTTTCAATTCTTCGTGCCACCCCTCCATCTTCTTCATCTTCTCCAACTGCTCTGGCTTCATGTTTTTGGGATCCCCTTGCAATTGTGATTCTGCGAGCCTAATCTGCAATTGTTTCAAAACCATTTACTTTAAAAACAATAATTCATCAAATATTGATTTGGGTGTAAGTTCAAAATCACACAAACAAAACCAAATCCTTGAACGTACTCAAAATCACACGTATCAGTAATGTACCTTCTTTTTTAGTGCACGAATCTTTTTGTCTAAATCTACACCAGACGAGCTCTCTGCAGAGTTTACAGAGAGTCTACTCATCTCATCGGCTATCGACTCGACTGGACCCGTCCAGTTTGGTTTGACCTCCTCAGAGGGCCTGACTTCAGATCCTGCCAACTCAGCATTCACCGAAGAAGAAGAATCCTCCAAATCCTTTCCTTTATCAGATACTGATTCCTGCGCAGCCTGCAATAGACGAATATCTACACTAATTAATACAATATCATAATTTATTAATCAAATTACGCCGAAAAACCCTCTTATACCCATCAAATCTTCCAATTTATAAGACGATTAATCTAATTCCAGAAACATGAAACAAATAAACAATTAATTTAACCTGATTTCGCTTCTCTTTCTTCTTCTCATTGCGTTTGGCAGACTTGCTCTTAGGTTTTGCTAATACCTCGGGATCGTACCCTGGTGGAATATCAGGTTGTGCTTTCTTCAACTACAAACCCAACAAAAAGTCAAAAAGGAATCAAATCTTCAACACCCAATTGGGGGATTCACGAATTTTGATTCTATCAGAGTAAAAGGAGTTATAAATGAGAAATTCATAAGAAAGGACTCACCAAGGCGCCTTTGGGCTGATAAATGGCTACTTCGTCTTGAGGCACATACCCAGCACGGATACGAATTTCCTTCCTGAGTGTCCCGTCGGGGCGGCGAGAAGGGGCAATGACCCTCTCCCCATCCTTCGGTATGGATAACCGTCGTGAGGAAGCGCTTACTTGCTGTTCCTCCGCGGTTACGCCGCCGCCGCCGCCGCCCCCGCCTAGATTAACTCCCGTCTCCGCTACCCTGGACATAAATGACGTCCAAGAAGGGTTGTAAAGAGGAAAAGAGGTATCTTTTCGGTGTTTGGGGAGAAGGAACAATGAAGACGACGAGTTTGGACAGATATGTAATGGATCATAAGAAGTTATAAACTTATAAACATACAAAAACAATCCCATTTGACTATAAACCAACGTAACTTTTAATTTTGACATGGTCACTTTTCATAAAAGAAATTGTCCCTATTTAATTTTGACATGGTCACTTTTCATAAAAGAGAGAAAAAAATGATCCAATAATTTAATTAATCCCATAATTGCAAATTATGAAAAATTCCTATCTTTTTTAATTCCCTCAAGAACTTCTTATATTTTTTTGTTTCTTCCAAAAACTCTCTAAAATTTTTAGATTCCCTAAAAAAAAACCCTACTTTTGTTATGTTTTTAAAAATGATCATTACACCCTCATAATTTTATTTATAAATTTTCATAATTTAATAAATAATAAATATATATTAAACTATTATAAAAAAAAAATACATAATATTAAAACATTACAATAAATAATATATAAATATTAAAATAATACATTGATATTAAAATAATATGTTGATATTAAAATATCATTTTCAACAATTATTAATATTTTAACATCTATGAATTATTTATTTTTAATCTTTTAATATATATTATAATAATAATTTAATATTTATGTATTATTTATTATAATATTTTACTATTTATGTATTATTTATTTTGTGTATTTTAATATCTATTTATTATTTATTAAATTATGAATATTTATAAAATAAAATTATGAAAGGATAATCATCAAAAAGATAAAAGGATTTTGAGGGAAAAAATGTTAGCGGGTTTTTGGAGGAAGAAAAAAATATAGGAGGCAAGGGGCTTTTCATAATTTCCAAAAAAATTAGGAGGGTTTTGAAGAATTCCCCAAAAGATAAAATCATTCACACTTGTTGCAAAGTACAAAACACACAATACAACACTATGAACATATAACATCAAGTCTTAACATTATTAATCAAACAAAAAAAATCCTCTCTATTGTACCAAATCGCACATGCTCGGATGCAACGGGCACCACAACGGCTGAATCGGTTCTGCACGTATCCCTCTCCCTACCATCCGATACCTCCACTCGTTCAACCTATCAGTCGCCTTCGCGTAACGCTTCCTCCCTTTTCCGTCTTTATTCCCCGACCACCATGCTTCCGCCGCAGCCGCGGCCCTAGGCCACAATCTAGAATCCACCACCGCAGCATCGGCCTGTTCGGACCAAAGCGCCACCTCGCCACCCAAAACTCTACTCGCCTCAATCTCGCTCAACCCATGTACTATATCATAGTCATACACTCTTTGCCATGACTTGTACGGTGCACACCACGACCCCCCGTTCCCTCCATCGTAATTAAATGGGTGGTTTGGTAAATCCGCTTCTTGGCGGTCGTAACGGGCGTCGTTCCCGACCCACCCGCCGTGCCCGCAATCCAAATAGTAGAAATTCCATGAGGATACAATTACCCGATAACCCGCTTGGACAATCCGTTTCGTGTTCTCGGGGCCGTTATTCCATGTTTGTAATATGGTGCTTTCTTGAGGTAGAAATTCGGGTCGAACTTTTACATCCGGACCTAATAACACGTCCTCCCAATAAACAACGGTACGATTCAATGTTTGTGTAATGTAAGGATAAGTTGAATTTATGAATTTTTCTAGTAATTCATCGTGGGTCCCGTCTTCAGAGAGGAAGTTGGTGATGTTAGGGTTGGTTTCCCAGCATGCGGTGTTTACCTCGTCAGCCCCTGCGTGGAGGAATTTGTCGGGGAAAAGAGAGGAGATGTCATGAAGAACGTTTTGTACAACCTTGTAAGTTTCGGGTCGGAGCGGGTTTAGTTGACCCGTACCCGGTTCGGCTGCTAATGCGGGTTTGTCTTTCGGTGCCCAAAACCTGTTCGCGCAAGTGATTATGTCGGGATATGCTGATGACCATGACCCCGTGTGACCTTGAAATTAAAAAAAGTAAAATTAAAAATAAGATGAAGAAATAAAGAAGACAAAACAGATTTCCATGAGTTGTGTTTTCTCTGTGAGGCATTTCGTCGAACATCCCAAGTGCACAATTTGGAAAATAAGGAATTAGCAACAAAAAAAAAATATATAATATTGGTATTCACCAGGCATGTCAATCTCTGGTACGACTCTGATTCCACGATTAAGTGCATAACTGACAACTCGCCGTACATCACGGGTCGAATAACGCATATCTGACCCGTAAGATCCATTCAATGCGAGATTCGGTTCAGAAGGCAATATGATTGGGAACGATTGAGAATCTGTAATGTGCCAATGAAACACATTCATCTTGTTATAACTCATGGCACGAATCGTCCTAAGAATATCCCTTATTGGATAGAAATTCCTCGAAGTATCCAATAATAATCCGCGATGGGTGAACAATGGCCTGTCGAAGATCCGCAGCCCGGTGGGGACAACTGGAGGGTCGCCCCATGTGAGCTGGCTGAAGGTCTCCAGTCCTCGCATGATGCCCCATGGGGTTTTAGCAGTCAGAGTCGCATCAACAATCGAAATGGAGAGGGAATAGGATTCATCAACGCCGGACTGGAGAGGGGCAGCAAGGTCGGAAACGAAGAGCCGGAGAGCGACGAGGGGGGAACTGGAGAGGTTGACTAATGGAGGAATGATTGGGCGGTGCTTTTCGGAGAGGATTAAGCTGGCGTAGCGTGTAATGGCGTGGTCGAGGTACTTGTGTGAGGAGAAATTGGCGGCTTGGATTGAGAAGGAAGGAGAAAGGGGGGCGGCGAATGGGCTGGGCCAAGAAATGGAGGTAGGCTCAGGCCAGAGCTTGATGGAAGAAGAGAGAGAGATTGGCAGCGAGAAGATAACAAAGAAGATGGAGAAGACGGATTTAGTTGCCATTGGTAAAGAGAGGGAAAACTAACCCGTTCGGCAAGTGACGGAACAGAGGAACAGGGGAACAGGAAATAATTAATTAAACCGTATTCTAACATTGTTAGACAAAGTTAATGAAATAAAAATGTAGGATTAAAAAAGATGAATGATAATAATGACCAAAATGCCTTTTATCGTATAACCTATTTTTTCTCTAATTAAAATCAAATCAATCAAATAATAATGATAATAATGATAATAATAATAATATAATAATTATTATTATAGGGGGCTTCTATCATACACATTTTTTCTTATCATACACTCATTTTCAAGGGTATTTGGAGTAATTATTCATTTATAAATATTTAAGGTAAGATCTCAAATATATTTATCAATTAATGTTTGACTAAATTGGAATTTTTTGTTGTTCATTTAAACAAAAATGTCCATAAAAGATAAATTTTATGATACACCCTTTTACAAATATAATTAATTGCTAAAATACCCAAAATACCTTTGTAAAAGGATGTATGATAGAATTCCCCATTATTATATTAACTATACTAATAGTAATAACATTATTAATAATAATAATAATACTATTAATAACATTTATTATTATTATTATTATTATTATTATTATTATTATTATTATTTGTATATTAATAATAATTATTATTATTATATTAATTATTATTATAATAATAAATAATAATAATAGTAATAATAATAGTAATAATAATAATAAATATTATATTAATAATAATAATAATAATAATAATAATAATAATAATAATAATAATAATAATTATTATTATTATATTAATAATAATGACATTAATAATAATTATAATAATGATAATAATAATAACAACAATATTAATGATAACAATAATAATAATAACAATAATAAAAATAATAACAGCAATAATAACAATAATAGTAAGGGTAAATTGGTCCAAAATAAATAATTATTGGGTGGAATAGATCTATTCCATGTTTTATATGGAATAGACTAAACCGGCTAAACCCTCATTCTATTTCATGATAATCCATCATTGTTCGGCAGGAATAGAGTGGATTAACCCATTTAATCCTCTATTCCACTCTATTTCATGGTTGCCGAACGGGCCCTAAAGTATTTATTTGTTGCTACTAGCAACAACTGAATTTTTTGATTGGGAGAGCATTGTATTATGTACTATTTATTCAAAATTAAACATTAACAAGATTTTAATTAGATTTATTACATACTTAAAATAAAATTATCACAAGTTAAGAAAATTTTTATCACAAATTAATGAAGGAGAAAATTACCAGAGAATCATAATGTAGATCTTGTGCCATGTTGAGTTCTCTTGGTTTGGGAATGACTGACCATTAGATTTCCATTTCACGATTGTTTTTGTCACGAGTTTTCATTTTGAAATCATTTCTCGTTAAACTAGTTTGTAAATAAATAAATAAAATTCATAACTTCTTTTTATATTTTCTCCAATATCTTATGAATGTCATCTTGTAATTTATAGGAAATTATGTGACTAAAATATTATATTAGCGGGTTTTGATTCCTTAACAGGATCAGCGTTTGTTAGAGTTTTCATTCGATTCGCAACTTCGGCCTATTAGATAGGGATTTATACAATCTTTGAAGTGTGTGCAGACTTAAATCACATGTCGCCTTTCTTTTGCAAATTTCTTTCTATTTTCTGCTCGAGTAACATTTTTATTGAGGTCGCATGAAAGACATATTATATTCATGGTTCTTATATTAAATTTTCTCCAATATCTCAAATATGTTACTTTTTAGTTCTGTATAAAATCATATGATTTTTGGAGAAAAGGAAAGTATCAACCGTATTTTTTAAGGGGAAAAAAAAGGAGGCAAGACAGATATTGAGTTATTTGAAGGTTTTTCGAAAACAAAAGACAAAGTTTGAAATATTTATTTAGGGATAATCTCTAGTTAATATAATACCGACTCACAAATAATATTTCTAAAGTTTGACATAAGGTTAAAAACAAACAAGACATGCAGATAAAGGATATAATCTGAGCTAGGTCTAAGTGGCATGACATGCACATGAAGAAGGCATGAACAATTCCATGAAAAATAAATAAATAAATAAATATTACCACTAAATTACTAATTAGCAATAAATGTTATCCATTAAATTTGTCTTCCTATTTTAAAATATTACAAAGGCCCATTTTCCATCCACAATACCAATACCCACAAGCCCTAAAAACCACAAAGAAGAGGAAGAACAATCAAGTCCAATTTTGCTCAAAGGGGCCTTATTGCAAAATTTTAAGCCTCCATTTTTTCTCTCATGCAGAACCGTCATCAACACGATCCACTAATTCATTACCGGGTTCTGATTCCTTAACGGGTTCATTATTCGTCAGAGTCTCCGTTTCTCTCTCAACATCTCGAACTTCCTCGTTCTCGGTATTCTTCAACTCCGACTCTTCCTCGGGTTTTGCTTTCGCACCGATTCCTTTAGAAAGAGACACGTACTGAAGAACGAGTCTCTTATAACATCCGAGAAGATCGTGTACGTCAGAAACGGACAGATCACCGGCACGGGCGTATAAATACGGGTACTCCTCGAAATATTTTGCCAACTCATCCTCCTTCAGAAGCTCACTACTCCCTTTCTTCTCCAAATCCAAATCACCGTTGTCAAGACTCATCTTCTTCTCTAAGCTAGTATTACTATTATTACTGGTGTTGCCGAGGCCGAGGAGAGAATCTCGAGCCGAATTCATTTTTTTCTCAAAATCAGAATCGTCCATTGAGAGAGCTCGTCCGTCTATATTCCATATAAACGATTCGGCCGAGAGAATATTCGTGAAGAAGTACGCGGATTCCGAGACGAGCCGAGTCTGGCGTCTGAACCGCTGTATGTACTGAAGGTTCGAGTGCAACTGTGGAGGATTCGCCTGGAATAAAATGAAATATTAGCAATGATGAAAGGGCTTTTTTGTAATTTAAACAAGGGTAGCGTTATTTCCAGAGTTATTTTTTCTGAATATAGAGCGGTCATTCATATTTTTACTAAATTGTCCAAAATAGCCCTTTATAAATATATTATATATTTAAAATGTAGTTACTAAATAATTTGTTTACTATATGTTCCTTCAGTTAATTTATCAAAAATATAAACAACCACTTATATAAATAAATACAAATTCGGTGATAATATTTTGAAATGATTAAATTTGCATGATTCTTTTTAGTTTTTTTTTTAAAAAAAGAATTTTTTTTTTGGTTTATGAAATTATTTCAGAATATTAATTTGATTTTTGTTTAATTGCATTGTAATTTTTTATTATGATACGAGGTACGGATTATAAATTATTATTTTTAAAGGTTATATATTATAAATTAAGTAGGGGTATTTTGGTAAAGTTACGAATGATCGCTCTAGATTCAGAAAAATTTGCTCTAGAAATAATGCTACCCTTTAAATAATTACCTTGATGGTGACGTAAATCAAGACGGGAAGGAACTCGTCCGCACCGGGTGGGCTGTTTCCGTTAGAAACGGAAGCGTTGACCAGAAGATTAGTTATCACTTTACAACAATTCAATATGCACACGAGTTTGTCTCTTGGTGCCTTGTACGAATTTATCTTTTGTAATTCCTTTATTGCCAGCTGGCATTATTAAAAGAAAAAAAATGAGCACAAAAATGCTGATGTCATTAATATGTTGGGTTAACTTACCAGCCATGATGTTTCGTTTTGATACTCTGGTTTTATGTCCAAATTTTCAGGACGTATAAACTGCTGTATTAAACCTATTTTTTCGAACAATTCTTCGTCGCTCGTCGCGTCTTCTGGTACCGTCGCAAAAGTGCGGCTATATAACTTTGTCATCACGTATTTTTCGAGACCCTAAAATAATCAAGTAATGAAATAAATATTTGTTGTTATTTTAGGAATGAATGAATTTTTTTTTTGTTTACTTCTGCGGCACTGTCGAGTTCTTCTTGTGAACTATTGGCCCAGAGAGGGTGAACCCTAAATGCATCTTCCATCCTGGCTAGAAATTCTTGTACCGCTCTACTATCTACGTCGGGTTCAGGGGTAGTATTGGAAAACGTAACTATAAAGCTGTCACGATGTAGAAATGAAACTTAGCATTGCATGTTTTTCAATTCTAAATCTCGAAAATCATATACTATTAGGAACTGTTTATGGTAAAATTGGACTTCATACAAGTTTAATTGGGGTTTTCGGTACAAAAGGGCATAATTTTTTACAAATTCGGCAATTATTGCCACAAATTCTCGGGCAGAAGACTATCGAATTGAATTCAGTCTCATCCTTTTTACAAATTCTCTTCTTTGATAACACAATTGTCTTCTCTAACCAATCTACCTGTATAATTCTCTCTATTATCCTAAATCTTTTGCTATTGAATAGAGAACGGACGGACCTCTTGATAGATTTGACAAAATCTGCAGCGGACGGATGGCGCATGCGTTCCAGGAAGTCATGCCACGTCAGAGGAGCAGTGGACGATGCAAACGCATCTCCGGCGCCGGCGCTCTCCATGGGAACGACCGGCAGGAGGCGAATGGGGCTGGATCTATGAGCGTGGTAGAGTGAGATCGTCCCGAGCTCAACAAGACATGACTTCGTTCGTAAAGGACACTACTTTTTTTTCATTAATTTATGAAACTTGCAAATTTACCCTTCTAAAAATCCAGAATATCATATATCGTGCTTACAAAAAGTAAAATTATCAAATTTGCCCTTTCCAGAATATAATTTGTCATATTTACCATTCAATTTATCAGTATCATTATGACAGTTAATTTTGTAAGAAATACTAATGAATGACTCTCTTTTGGATAAACAAAATATTCAATTTTTTTTAGAGGGTAGATATATACTATTTTTGGTAATTCGGAAAGGATGATGATGATATTTTTTGTTTTTTAGAAGATTAAATATCGTAAAACCTCCTCAACTTTTTGCATGATGAGATGATATTCTTTTTATCATGAATGACTCATATATAAACCTCCTCAACTTTTTGCACTAATGGCCATTGAATGACTCATAATTATTTCCAGTTGATTATACAGCAATAGGTGGTCATAGAGTAATATTTTATTTTCATTTTTCTTTTATTTCCTATTGTTTTTTTATATTTCTTTGTAAAATGGTTATTAGTTTATTCAAATTCAAGGCCCTAATTTTGCTAACGGCTCAATGCGGTGACTTCACCCGTCTTGTTGTAGGGCCGCCTTTTGCAGAAAAGTGTACACATTGACACACAGTGACAGATCTTGAGCGAAATGTTTGGGAAAACTGTTCACAAATTATTGAACTATTAAAAGAAATCAAAATGTTTGGAGGGTTCCTATATACACTTTGATTTCTACCAAAAATACAATAATAAACTATTTTTTCTCAAAAAAAAAAAAAAACAATGAGAGGGGAGGAGGAGGAGGAGGAGGAGGAAGGTACTAGATCCGTCTAGATCCGTCCATACGTATACGGAAGCAAAATGATATCAATGTTCATATCACGGAGGTATAAAAGCCCCCGAAAACCAATTATAAAAAGAATAAAATTTTAATGGTTTGTATTTGAATTCTTGTTTGGTTTCAAGAACGGTATAAGCGTTTAACAAAAATATATATATGCAATGACGTAATGTAAGCAAAACTCTATAAATTACCATAATCAAGCAGTTATAAAAAAAAATCATAAGAACCAATTTTAAAAATTATAAAATTTTAACAAAATTATGTATACTTACACTAAATATTCATAATCAGAGATGTACATGTTTCTCAAAGTTAAGAGCTTAACAAATATGTATATACATACGCATGTAAAAATGTATAAAAAGTAAAAACACCGTAATATCATATGGAGGTATACATATACAGGTCCATAAAAACCTAATATATTTTAATAAAAAGTATATACATAAGCAAAAAATGTATAAATGTGCATAATCAGAGATATATACACTTTCTGAAAGCTATCAAAGTATAACAAAAAAATATGTTCATACGCAAAAATTTATAAATTCCAATATTACAGAGGTATAAATACCTATAATAACCATATAGAAAAATGGCAAACTTTCAGCTAAAAGGTAGTTACATAAACAAAAATGTAAAAATTCTCACATCAGAGTCACAAGCTAATTTTAGAACGTACTGCATTGAAAGAGAAAATGGTGTGTGAGAAAGAGATTGGTTTAAGTTAAGAGAAACTGGACCAGTTTCTCGTGTAAGATGGCTCGAGTAATAAACAAGATAAAATATGGAGAAATTCAAAATGAAACTGTGAACATTAACCATAGTAACGCAATAAATAGGAAAAAAGAATCAAAATCAAAATACAAACTCACAAAAGAGAATACCGAAACACGGCAACATAATATTAACATCCAAAGCCAAATCCCACCATAGTGAAGACCCATGAATTCGAACTACGCATTAATAATATATCAGACTCAAAGTTCATTTATTACTATTCCCAACACGAGACACAACTAAACGTTAACTAATAATACACGCACACGCAACCACTACACATAAATCTCCATGCCAAGGATCTTAGAAGATTGACACAAGGGACAAAAACCCATCTTGCTCTCGCACTCCTTGCAGAGGCAGAGATGCCGGCACGGTAACAACAACATACACGCCTCGCTCGTCTTGCAAATTTTACAAACCGAAACATTCAAATCATTATTATAATTATTATTATTCGTTTCTTTCGACTTGGAAAGAGCGGCAATTCCGTTACAACAGGAAGCCGTGTCGTCCACCTCGCTGTCCCCGCATCCTTCGCGATTGTCCCTGCTCTGGTGCGCGTACACCTGCTCCAGGTTGAATTTAAGCGCAGTGATCATGCTGTCGTTGTACTTGGCGCGTTGCTGCCAGGCCGACACTTCCATCGCGAGCTGCTTGATCTGTTCTTCGAGTTCTAGATTCTTCTTGGTAACGCTCTCCACTTCGTGTTGCTTTTCCTGTATCTTCTGCACGATTTTGTCTTCTACTGCTGCTAATGCTTGCAAATGTTTCGTCTGTACTTTCTCCAGTATCGACTGCCTCATCCTCTCGCTCTGTCATTTATCATAATATCAAATATATCCTCGTCAACTTAAAAACGCTAACACGAACCTGGGCACGGATGAAGCGGTCCATCTCGGCGTCCATGCGATGGACCTCGCGGGCGATCTCGTCGTCGATTAAAGGGAATCCGCCCATGAGGATCGGAGAATCTCCTGACGAGGCTGCGGTTCTCCTGTCATCGAGGGATAACGCGAGTCCTGTAGAGACTGCCGAGCCAGCGGTCTGTAGAAAATCAATGGATGTGATTTGGGAGTTCTCGAAGAGTTCTAATTGCTCCTTCGGCCTCCTGCTCATGCTCCATCCGTTCGATCCCATTACGTCCTCCACTTTTTTGTTTAATGTCAACATGAAATTTATCAAGGTTAAATCAGTAACTTAAACTTGGATAAACCCAATTCCGAAAAAACTAAAAGCGATAACAACGATCAAAGACTCGGAGAGAGGGAGAGAGAGAGAGAGAGAGAGTAAGAGTTTGCGGAAAAACAGAATTATTGGTCAATTTACAGTGAAAAAACCCTAGTTTGGAGCTTTTGTACTTGGGAAAACGAAATAAGACTTACGCGGGGGTTGGGACTGATCTTGATAAGACGAAGGCATGAAGAAGGTAACTGGTGCGGAGGCTTGCCCGTCGATCGGCACGAAGTTCCTGATTTGCGTAAAAAAAAAAATCACTCAAATAAAGAATAATAATCAATAATTAGGGTTTCAGAAATGGGGGAATTGAAGAATTGAATTGCCTGAACTGAGTAGAATGCTGTTGCTGCTGCTGCTGGAGGTTTCGTTGCGGAAAAAACGCCATTGCTGCGCTGCGAGAGCGAGAGAGAGGGGGAGAGATTGGGGACTTGGGAAGGTGTATCCAAGGGAAAGCAGCAAGTGGACAAGATTAACTATTCCCTGTTTATATCACGGTATGACTGTTCGTGTAGCGGGTCTAATGGTCATTATCAGTTTATATAAAGTTTTAATTCGAAGCAAAATACCGAATTACCGATTAATCAGTAATCAGTGATTTAACTATATTATATGGTTTTTAGTTTTACTCTTCGTTTTAAACAAAAAAAATTATTGACTGTTTGACTGTTTCTTATGGACTTTGACTGATATTCTATATCAATTGATTAATTGGATTTATATCGGATTTACTTTATACAGTTATACCTTCCTTGTCCCAAAACTGAACCAAAAATTCGAACTTAGCCAAAAAAATTAAGGGAAATTTTCAAAAAACCCCCTACCTTTTTTTGATATTCTAAAAACCCCCATATCTTTTTGGAAACTCCAAAAAAACCCCTCTACCAAATTTTTATTTTCAAATACCCCTATGGGGTTAAAATTAACTATGGATGGTGTTAAATATTTTTTTATGACCAAAATACCCTTCATTTTACATATTTAGTAATTAAAATAATGTTTTTGTTATTTGTATTGATTTTAAAAAAAGTTCTAATTTTTTTTTGCTTATAATAATTTTTAAAAAATAATTTTCATATGTTATATTTATATAATTTTAATATTTCATACATTACATATATTTGACTTTCATAACTTTTTATTGAAAAAATAACATAAAATAATAATAAGTAAGATGAACAACAATATTAAAAGAACACCTTGCAAATATTTAAAAATTAAAATATCATGAATTTATTAAAAGCATACATAAAAGAAGAACGAAAATAAAATTAAAATATATGTTTAAAGAAATATTTTTCTTTCAGTATATTTTCAAGGTGTTTATTTTATTATTATCTGATGTTAGTTTTTCATGAATAATAAATGAAATATTAAAATTATACAAACACAACATTTAATAATTTTATTTTTGTGAAATCATTATATGTTAAAAATTATTTATGAATTTTTTTAAATCTAATGAAATTAATGAAAAAATAACAAAAATATACATATGAAAATAGAAGGGTATTTTGGTCAAATTTTTTTTTTAACACCATCCATGGTTAGTTTTAACTCCTATAGGTAGGGGTGTACACAACATTCTCCAACCCGCCCAACCCAACCCAGACCGACCCGTTTTTGCGGGTTTCGAAATTGTTGAGTCGGGACCCGGACCGACCCGGACCGACCCGTTTTTTGTGGGTCGGGTTACGGATTAGAAATTAAAAACCCGGATTAACCCAACCCGACCCATAGACTATCAAATTTTCATTTAATTAGGGAAAACTTATTCATATTTCTAATAACTTAAAAATTAATTATCACATTTATTTTTTACATTAGTTTTAACATAAAAAACTTTTTTTTTATTTCAGTCACGTTGGAAGCTAATGAAGTCGCAATAAACAAACCAACAACATAAAAACTTCTTCATGGGACATAAAACAAAAAAGAATGTGGCGATTTCTTCACGGGACAACCGAGATCTTTCACACGAGTGGAATGTGGAGATTTATTTTGCAACAATTTCTTTTTAATATTCATAGTTTACTACAAATTTAAGAATTCCAGTTTACTTAATTAATGTTACATTATATGATTCAAGCACAAGTGGTATCATCGAATTGGGTGTTTGT
The DNA here is from genome assembly GCA_946800325.1 of Luzula sylvatica. Lineage (NCBI taxonomy): Eukaryota > Viridiplantae > Streptophyta > Magnoliopsida > Poales > Juncaceae > Luzula > Luzula sylvatica. Next base: position 26,152,448 of record OX326958.1, on the reverse strand, counting down.
TATATTATATGGTTTAATTAATTAAGATTTATTTTTCAATTGTGATTCATGTGTTTGTTAAAATAATTGTGATGATTTAATAAAAAAATATAGTTCTTATTGAATATTTTTTTTGAAACATATGAATAATTGAATACATATCTCTATAGTATATACTCGGCAAAAAAAACCCGGCTAACCCGCCCAACCCGCCCAACCCGGTTATGTTGGGTTTCGAAATTTTTATATGTATCATGGGTTGGGTTGGGTTGGAAAAATGGAAATCCGTTATACGTGGGTTGGGTTATAGTTTCGATAAGCACCCGCCCAACCCGGTCTATGTACACCCCTACCTATAGGGGGGTATTTGAAAATAAAAATTTGGTAGAGGGGGTTTTTTGGAGTTTCCAAAAAGATAGGGTTTTTTTTTAGAATATCCAAAAAAGATAGGGGGTTTTTTGAAAATTTCCCAAAAATTAAATCCATCTCTCTCCCGTATAATAGAACAAAGCTAGGAATATTTCTAAATTCGCTCCCAAATTCATTCACAGAGGTCATTGACAGATAAGACACACATAAATTATTGTATAAGCAATATGTTGCACTGTAATTTTGTAGTCCGCTACGTCTAATAAAATATTTTTATATATTTTTATAAAATCAAATGAATTTTATTAAAGAAAATATTTCATGAAAAATTATAATATATAAAATCAATAAATATTAAATAAACAAAAAAATCTCTCGTATTTAGATTGAGTATGAATTGCTGGAGATGATCGTTTTCAAACAATTTCTTAATTATTTCATAAATTTCTATTTAAGATGTTTAATATAAATATGTTATAGTTCTCGCTATAGCGCACGCTAATCGTTATCGTTATCGTTACATGGACCTACTTGTCAATTGTCATCCGCTAGTGAGTGAAAGAGGAAGTGAGGAACGTAGTGCAGTATGATATTTGTTCATTTTTTTTTATTGATTTTAGGATTTAGGAATTAGGATTAACCTCAAGGCGGATTTAGTAGGGACCGGAAGACCTTGGCCTCTCAAGATATTTGCCGAATAATTTGTATAGCGAAAGATTTAGTGTATTTTATCAGTATAACATTGTAAATTTTATTTTTTCCCCTCTCTCTCAAATAAAAAAAAATTGAAATGTAGTTTCAATAGGTCTATTTTATTTAACCCCTTTCAAAAAACTCGTCAAGATCCGCACTGATTAATCCCAATAATTTCAGAGACCTTTAACGGTAATTAATTCGAATTTTTGAAAGGAGGATAACAAAAAATATCTTTATATTTGGATATTGAATAATTAAATAAAATAAAAATACACTGTAAAAATATTATGCTTATTTTTTCTGAAATACGCTCTTATGAAGGGTCATGTGAGAATTGTAATTAAACTAAGAGAATACTCGCGCTACGCGGCGAGTGTGTTAATTATGTTTTTCATTGCAATATAAATTACTTGAGCTCATTAATCTATGATAATATTGATAATATCATCCTAAAATAAAATTATTATAACTCATTAATCTATATATGATTATTCATATATTTTATAATTATTTTACATTATGATGACAAAAATCTCATTTTTTGAATCAAATAATATCACTTAAATTAGTGCCATTAAATAATAATATATGAGATGTAATGCAATTCTACGAAAAAACATAACAACAAATATTATATAATTGTTCACAACATTTCATACAATACAAAATATAAAAATAATGAATCATACGACATATGTAATAAGTAATAACACATCATTAGTTATATAGTAATAATATTTTTTATTGATTCAAACTGCAATGACAATTATAAATAATATCAAACTTAATAGCGGAAGTAATTTAATAAATAATAACAAAATTTAATTTAGACTAAACATAAATAGAAATTATTCTGTATCATATGATTTTTTTTTTAATTTTTAACAATATTATTTGACAAGTGTTTATATGTTGGGAATTCACCCGACCCCGGACCCGCGCAGCGGATATGAAGGCCCGGTCCGGTTCCCTAAATCCAAGATCACGCAATGACTTCGAGGGTACGATGCAATAGAAGGATAGACGATTACCAACGTGAAATTGATCACGCACGACGGGTTGATCGCTCGCATCCTTTTTTTCTCCGGTGTCACGTTGGTGACTAGCCCGTGCGTCCCATACCACACGTCTCCCACCATCTTGACACGCCTCCGGTTGTCTTTCGTGCGTCCCACGTCCACACTCTTCCACAGCCTTTCGCTCTCGTTGACGTTCCTCCGGATTGATCACAATCGAAGAGCCACAAATGTCGCTCCTCTACTTGTATCCACCGTGAGTCGGAGTTCGTCGGTCGCGGGCGCAACTGCCTTGACGCTGCACCGGCGAACTTGCTTGATTAGATCGATTCTCTACACCGAGAAAAACTCTTTTTCTCGGTTTTCTCTCTTTGCACTCATTCGCTCTTAGAAAAAAGACTCTCAATATTCTGGATTAATCTTATTAATTCCACAGGTTGGACTGAATGAATTGGTCTGAGAGAGAGTGAAACATCCTATTTATATCATATAGGATAAGGATGGGCCAAAAGGTATGTATATCTCATATACATCTTTTCAGACAGAAAACTGCAGACACCCTTTCAGTATTCTGTTGAAACGAAAATATTAAATCGTTCTAACCGACTTTAAACCTTCACGAAAGTTCTAGATCATCTTATTATCTTTCCAACCCAATTTGGCCTGGCCCAATTGGAGTTCGGATGCGAAAGTTACGGACGTTTTACTAACTGTATGTCAAACGGTCGCAACCTTTCGGTATTCCATTAAAACGATACTGATACTTCGTTCAAATGAAAAATATTTCTACATGAAGGTTGTAGATAATCTTATTATCTATCTAACCCAATTTGAGCCATTCAAATTGGATTTTCCTACTGAAAGATATGACCACGAATGTACGCTTACATTCGTTTATCCTTATGTACACTTTTACGGTTGATCCGAAACTGTATTTCCTTCGGTCTCCCACTCAATTTCAGATCTACCTAAAAGGTACTCATGCATATCCAATATGCACGACTTTAGAGAATATAGCTTGCGTATCAAATACCAAGCTACGCACATCTTATGTGCCAAGTTTATAATCAAGCCCGATTTAGTACGACTCGTTGTGTGACCATTAGATTCGGTTAACGATGGCAGTAGGCTGTTTCCAAAGCACTACAAGCCCATGAGCGGGATCTAGTCACTCCATCTTGGCTACCCATGTTAACACGAATAATGATTGTGATCATTGTGCCTATCTCGAATAGCGGTTATTAGTTCTCTTGTTAGCGATATCCGTTAATCAAAAGGCATGGTGGTAGTCATCCTTATATTTTGATTAACTATACTTATTCCTCGTTTCCGAACTGATTTAACAATTTCAATCGATATTAACCATTAATATCATTGACCGTGGCCACGGTTTTCGTTAATCAATTCATCGAGTGGCCTAAGAGATATCTCTTCCTTTCGGAATAAACAATTCATATCTTGGAGACTCACATTGAATTCCGTGTTTCGGACAATACCCAATGATGACCGTTTTAACTCCCTGTTACGGTGAGCCTAAGGTCATATCAAAGCATTGTGTTACGCACGAAACGCAATCAATGATCCACTCAAGTATGAAGAACCTAATACCCTACTCGTCGCGAGTCCATCTATAATGACTAAACCATGTCATGGTCTCGCGGCTTCGGTCATATCCAATATATGTCACCTAGCATATATCTGAAGAAAATACAGTTTCGGATCAACCGTAAAAGTGTACACAAGGATAAACGAACGTACGCGTCCGTAGGCATAAGAAACAGTTTGGTAAAACTAGAATAACTTTCAGTGGGAAACTCCAATTGTTGGGGAATATCCCCGGCCCCGGGCCCGCGCAGCGGATATGTAGGCCCGGTCCGATTCCCGATTCCCGAGATCACGCCATGACTTCGAGGGTACGATGCAAATAGAAGGATAGATCCATACCAGTTCCAAATTGATGGAACACGAAGGGTTGATCGCTGCCTCCTATTCCTTCGGTCACGTTGGTGACTTTACGCACGTCCCACACCGTGCGTCCTTCACCGTTCGTTCCCGTTCTTCGATCCTTCGGTTCGATCACAACGGAGAGCCCCAAGTGTTGCTCCTCCACACGTATCCACCTTGAGTCGGAAGACGCCGGACACGGATACACCTGCCTAGACGATGTATCGGTGCACTTGCTTGATCTCGATCGATTCTCTATTAATCTCTCTTTGTGCCTTTTCACTCACAAAAGATCAAATCTGAATTTGCTCTTTTTCTTGTGTCTTGGGCAGAATATTGCTTTGAATTACTTCTGAATTCCTTAGTGAAGATGAGAGAGAAAATCCTATTTATACCCTATAGGATCAGGATTAGCCAAAAGGCATGTATATCCAATATATACCCTTTCACACAGAAAACTGTATGAACCTGTTCAGTATTCTGTCCAGACGAAATTGATAAATTTCTCTGACAGAAAATCAACCAAAACGACAGTTGTAGATAATCTTATTATCTACACAACCCAATTTGGCCCAGCACAATTGGAGTTCGTATGCAAAAGTTATGACTGTTTTACTAACTGTATGTCATACTGTTGCACCCTTTCGGTATTTCACAGAAACGACACTTATACTTCGTTCATATGAAATATATTTCTATATGAAGGTTGTAGATAATCTCATTATCTATCTAACCCAATTTGAACCATTCTAATTGGATTTTCCCACTGAAAGTTATGGCCATGAATGTACAACTACATTCGTTTATCCTTGTGTACACTTTTACGGTTGATCCGAAACTGTATTTCTTTCAGTCTCCCACTCAATTTCAGATCTACCTAAAAGGTACTCATGCATATTCAATACGCACGATTTTAGAGAATATAGCTCGCGTATCAAATACCAAGCTATGCACATCCAATATGCCGATTTTATGATCAAACCCGACTTAGTACGACTCGTTGTGTGACCATGTAGGTTCGACTTAACGATGGCAGTAGGTTGTTTCCAATGCCTACAAGCTCATGAGCGGGATCTAGTCACTCCATCATAGCTACCCATGTTAAACGAAAAATGATTGTGATCATTGTGCCTATCTTGAATAGCGGTTACTAGTTCTCTTGTTTACGATATCCGTTAATCAAAAGACATGGTAATAGTCATCCTTATAATTTGATTAACTACACTTATTCCCCGATTCCGAGTTGAGTTAACAAATTTCAATCGATATTAACCATTAATATCATTGACCGTGGCCACGGTTTTCGTTAATCGACTCATCGAGCGGCGCCTAAGAGATATCTCTTCCTTTCGGAATAAACAATTCCTATCTTGGAGACTCACATTGAATTCCGTGTTTCGGACAATACCCAATGATGACCCTTTTAACTCCCTGTTACGGTGAGCGTAAGATCATATCAAAGCATTGTGTTACGCACGTAACGCAATATGATCCCCTCAAGTATGAAGAATCTAAAACCCCATCCGTCGCAAGTCCATCTATAATGACTAAACCATGTCATGGTCTCGCGGCTTCGGTCATATCCAATACATGTAACCTAACATATATCTACGTTCCCGATTCGACAAACACCTTTGTCTCATGATTAGCAAAACATAATCATCTCCTCGGCAAACGTACTAGTGTACGCATTCAGTCTATTATCCAATAATAGAAATGCTTCTCTCTTAAGCAAGCTGATTCGCGACTAGGGATGTTTAGAAATGACACTTTAAGTGTGACGGTTTCGCTGCACATGGTCCTCAACCATGTCGACGTCCACACAAGTTCAAATCAAGGTTCATGTAAGAATCATATTACACAACCTAGCACACAGTTTTCATATAAGATAGATGCAAAAATGAAAAATTTTAAAATTCTGAAATTGCATTACTATAAGATAAGTTTGGGGTGATACAACGTTTACTAATCTATTAGACTAATCTCGTCCTACGAAACTATCGTTTTAGATAACTAACTACTCTCTTCCTCCTCTAGGTATCTCAAACCTATAGCTTTCGCATGATAATCGTGCTTAGCTTGCGAGAGTGGCTTAGTAAACGGGTCCGCAACATTCCTGTCAGTATCAATCTTCTCAATGATCACATCCTTCCTTTGCAAAATCTCACGGATCAAGTGAAATTTTCTGAGTATGTGCTTGGAGCGGTGATGTGCCCTCGGTTCCTTGGACTGTGCTATTGCGCCCGTATTGTCGCAATACACAACTACAGGTTCCGAGATGCTCGGGACTACACCAAGCTCAGGGATGATAGAAATAATATCCCTTTGTTTCAAATTGGGTTAGATAGATAATGTGATTATCTAGAACTTTCATATAGAAATATTTTTCATTTGAGCGAAGTATCAGTGTCGTTTTAATGGAATACCGAAAGGGTGCGACTGTTTGACATACAGTTAGTAAAACGTCCGTAACGTTCGTATCCGAACTCCAATTGGGCCAGATCCAATTGGGTTGGAAAGATAATAAGATTATCTACAACTTTCGTGAATGTTCAAAGTCGGTTGGAACGATTTAATATTTTCGTTTCAACAGAATACTGAAAGATTATCTACAATTGGGTCGTATCCGAAGTCATGGCGTCATCTTGGAATATGGGAACCGAACCGGGCCTACATATCCGCTGCGCGGGCCCGGGGTTGGGATGAATTCCCAACAGTGGTATCAGAGCGATCACCATCGAATCGAGGGTCGAATCATAGTCGTATATTCGATATACGCACGGGTTATCAAAGTTCGTACCCGTTTGCATGATGTTACATATAGAGAATCAAAGTTTCGTTAAAATCACAAGTTGAATTCACTAGAGATCAATCAAAAGTTGATTGAGAGTATCTAGGAATGATCGTGAAAAAATTTCATGATTTATCGTTTTAGAAACGAGCGAAAACGAAAGAAACGGCGAAATCTGCAGAAAAACAGTTTTTCTGCCGCCCCGGGGGCAGTTTTTTGCCACCCGGACACGTCCCGGGCGTGGATTTTGCCCCCCCGGACGCGCCCCGTGGGTACTGCCTCAATGCAGTAACCCCTTATGGATGCTGATTTTGTTTTCGCCATAACTTTGGCTACGAACCTCGGAATTTTGAGTTCTTTATATCGATATGATCGGCATCAATCATTCTAGCATATTAGATAATTAATTATTTAGAATAATTAGTCTCCCTAAATAAATCATATGCATTTAGAAATCTTGTGATAGTGATATAATATGATTATGTCACGAATTTAGAAACATGAATGTCATGATCCCTCATAATATTTAAGTCATGGAAATGCCTTCCATATCATCAACCATCGAAATTGGTATCACAATATGTGTGTTTCTAGGTCTTCGTCATGCACACATGTTGTTGGTACTAATGGGTGGCAAGCGTTAAATGGGGACTTACGTGTTTCTTGGTCTTCGTCATGCACGTGAGTAGTTCATTTGAACGATACGTTTGATATGGTTTTGACTTAACCGTCCAAGCCAATCCGATTGGAGTTCGAGGCATAGTTAGAATGCACACACGGAATTGGGATTGTATATGATACGATCCATCACCGAAATTCTAAAAGGTTCGAGAGTCGCATATGATGCGATTGGATTATATCCTACCTAAATAAGCGAGATCCCACTCGATAGGCCTTCGTCACTTGTGGGAGGATTGCGAAATATGGATCTCGGGTGTTATGGACTTGGAGTCCCGTATCGGTATGAGGGTTATCGATTCGAAAAAAAATAACACATTCATATATTCATCATGTAAGCATATAGATTAAGTACGCACGGTTAGGAGCTTAATCTTTATCATCCGTTTAGAATTATGTTTTCAAGCAACACCAAATATATCGATGAGATCGATATTATAGATGACTTTTGGGCCGGAATTACTGTAATTAACCTTGATAGTCAAAGAATAGTTCTTACACTTAAAGGAACGTGTTGGACACGGAAATGGTAGATTCAGGGCTCGAGGCTTTGGCTTTAGAGAAAATCGGGTTCGATACACTTTAAGAAGGAATCGAACAATATTACGTGCCTTGTGGTGGCATGTATAGACGCAAATTTCTCAAAATTGTTTTGAGAATTCGAGTGTATATGAAAGAAAAACGCAAATCTCAAGAAATAGTTGCAAGAGATAAAGCGTGTTGAATGGTTCAATGCGGCTCAAAGAGTAAGTTAATTTTGAGACGCCTTATGGGTCTTTGATTAACACTCGTGTGTTGATGGTACGAGATTTGATCTTCGTAACCGAATATCATATGCATTCGATAGATAAGTCGATCCCGGAATTGCATGAGATGCGATGTAAATTTGAATAGGAGATGCTTGGAGCATCCGAGGAAAACAGAGCATTGAGATGCGTGGATGTCCTTGTTATTCAAAGGCGGGATCGAAAGAAATAAATGTCTAAGGGTATTTTGGGAAATTGTTTTCCAAACAGGAAGTTCGGACAAGGAGTTGTCCAAACTAATGACTCAAAGAACGGTAAAATCCGAGGAGGATTAAACCTAGAAGTTGATTGCTTCTTTTGGCGTTGCCGTCTTGGCCATATAAACGAGATACGTGTATCTAGATTCCATATGATGGATTGCTAGAATCATTCGAATTAGATTCGATTGATTAATGCGATACTTATTTATTAGGCAAGACGACAAATGGCGTCTTTCTCCAAAGGTTGGAGAAAGATCCAACGAATTATTGGAAATTACATTAAGATGTAAATGTTCCGATAAGTTTCGAGGCAAGAGGAGGCTATCGATATTTTGTTACGTTTACGGACGGTTAAAGTAGATATGGTAATATCTGTTTAATGCGTGCCGAAACGGAGACTTTTGAAAGGTTCAAAGAGTTTCAAAAACGAAATACAAAATCGACTAAGCAAGAAAATCAAAGCTTTTCGATGTGATCGAGAAGGCGAGTATTTGAGCTACGCACTTCGATAGGATCGAGGAGGCGATATTTGAGTTATAAGTACTGATTATCATTTATGGTTGTGGAATCGTTTCATGATTTTCTTTATTTCGGAACATTGTTCGAAAAGATGAAATGAACGCATGTTAGACATGGTTCGATAAATGATAAGTCAAACGAATTTCCCAAAAATGTTTTGGGGATACGCCCTTGAGACAGCGGCACTAATGAATGGTTGCATATATGATATGGACCATAAATCTTCTAATCGGTACAAAAGACGTCATATGAGATATGGATCGGAATGGTTCCGAAGTTGTCATGTGTACATATTTGATGATGTGAGTATATTTCAAAATTGGTTTCGATTAAACTCAATCCCAAATCTAAAAATTGTTCGTTTATCATATATCCTAACGGAAACTAAAGGGTATTAGTTCTAACGTCCCGACGAAAATGAGATTTTCGTGGCTCGAAGAGATGCCTTTTTAGAGGAGGACCGAATGCGCACAAGTTTGGAACTTGATGTCGCTTATCTCTATGCGGGCTAGTGGGAGTAGAATAAATCTCGAAAGAGTTCGAGATCTCGAAAATGAACATTGTACCGATGAAAGTTGACACGACTTCATCAAGAGTTGATGAATACGAGTCGAACACACAAAATAATTTTTCATAGATCAAGTAGGCTATATCATGCCGGTAAATACGGATTTATCGTGGCTAATGATGATAGACCGAAATCATATGATGATTCGATATCCTACAAGGATGCTATGAAAAGTTGATTCCACATGATACGGTGTCATGAAATGTGAGATTCGATCCGTGTAAATTATCAAGTTTAGAACTTGATTTCATTACTTTCCGGGTCGGACCCGTGAAATGTGAATGAGTTTTCAATGTGAGAACCGACACGGATAGGAATACACATATATGCAAAGCGAGGCTCGTAGTGAAGAGTTTCAAGTAATTCATAGTTGGACTATGAAGAAACGTTTTCGCATGTTGCCATGCTTTCACATTCTAAAAATTCTGCTTTCCATTGTCGCGTATTATGATTATGTGATGTGGCAAAATGGATGTCAAAACCGAATTTCTTGACAGAAATTTTATGAAAGGATGTGTACTTGACACAACCTTACGGTTTTGTCGATTCATAAGAATCGGGAATATGATATGCACGCTTTAACGATCCATATGATGGATTAGAAAAAGTTTCTCGGAGTTGGAATATTCGTTTTGACGAAGTTATAAACTGTTATAACATTGTCGAAACGAATGAAAACTTTGTGTACACATAAATGTTAGTGGGAGCCGCGTTATATTTCTTGTAACGACACAAAATTTAGGCATTACATTTGCATTGAGATTTGGTACAAGAGTTATGCTAAATCGGAAACTTTATAGTTATGCTAACGTACTACGTACAAGAGATTTGATACTTAATGTTTTTTAACCATTAAATTTGTATTGAGATTTGTGTTTTTACATGATGATCATGAAATTTTGTGCACATAATTAAATATACAAATCTCAATGCAAATGCAATGGTTAAAAAATATTAAGTACCAAATTTCTTGTACTTAATTAAGTAGGTTAGCATCTTTTATATATATATAAGAAAAAATTATGTAATCACAAAGATCATACTTGATATACTTGATATTGAGTTTATGATGCGAAATATATACACGATGCCACGATGCTCTGTAGTCCGTGCATGAGGATCAAATTTTGGACGTGAAATGCATTGTTCAAACTTTGTATTTAAATGTCGAGCATACACTCTTTCTAAAAAAATATACTCGTATGATCCACACAACTATACCGGAGACTTAAGTGATTTTTAGACATGACAAACATTAGTATAAATAAAATAAAATCATGAACAAACTATTCGAGATTTTTAAGCAACTCGTATGATCTCACAACCTCTCACAACACATTGACTGTTCGAGATTTTTAAGCAATTACATATTTGGAAGTTCTTTTGGTTTCGGGTTAATATCAATGCAAGTCATCACGATTTCAAAGGAGTTAATTTTGGTCACGTCACATGTACGTTTCATAGGTATATCTAGGGGTGTCAACGGTTCGGATCCGGTTCGGATAGTGGTCATACCAGATCCATATCCATATTGTCGGATCCGGATACGGTTCGGATAATAAACGGATACGGATACGGTTCGGATATTGTCGGATACGGATACGGATATGGTTCTGTTTCGGATATTAAAACGGATACTATGTTATCATAACGTAACTTACTTTTTAGCTATAAATATATATAATTTGTGACATGAACGATAAATATGATTATATTTAAACATAATTTTACGATTGTGAGTTAAATCACTTACAAATCATTAATTTGTATATGATTTTTCAACTAATATCAAATATAATACATAAAATAATATATAATATGAGTATACGGATCCGGTTTCGGATACTCGAATCTAGTTTCGAGTATCCGGATCCTAAAAATACCCGGATCCGGAACACGGATCCGGTTCCCGCACCAAAACCGAATATCGAATCCGGTTCCGGATCTTAAAATTAGCAACCAGATCCATATCCGGATCCACTCGGATTCGGATATTTTTTTCGAATCCGGATATTTTTTCGGATACGGTTCGGGTCGGTTCGGGCAATATCCACACCATTGACATCCCTAGGTATATCAGCACAATCAATTGTCAACTTCTTTTTTTTCAGAACAAACATACATAAATCATGATTTGTTGGGAATAAAAAACAATTAGTGGTGACTATGCGTCCAAAGAATTGTAAAAGAATGTTAAAAAAAATGATACTATTAATTTACAAAAGTTCTTTCACTTACTTTTTTGATTGTAATGTCTATATTATCCACGAAGTTTTCAAAACTTGATCATCTAACTCTCATATTTGCAATATAGATAAATAATAGTATTAAGTATTTACCGGAGACGCGTATGAAATCACTATATTATGTTTCTTCGTATTCATGTTCATTCTCGTGACAATTATTGATAAGAAACATCTTCTACGAACTATTGACCTGAGTCAAAAGAGGCACGTGGCAAGTTTTGATAAGTTGCGCCTTGAGCCTGCGTGCCACCACGTCGCTCAATGTTAGACTACGAGGCGTTGAGAACTTCACACAAGTCGTATTACACTTTTCTTATTCCTCTCTCTCTCTCTCTCTCCGGCTTTTTCCCAATTAGAAAAATCAAAGAAACCCTTTCTTATTCTGTCTCTGTTTCTCCTCTTACCTCTCTCAGTGAGTCTATTGGACCTTACATAATTCAAGTTTTTGGAGAAAAGGGTGTGTGTGGTTCAGAATTTTGTGCATATTTTGGTGAGAAATATGAGAGAGATTATTAGTATTCATATTGGTCAGGCTGGAATTCAGGTTGGGAATTCTTGCTGGGAATTGTACTGTCTCGAGCATGGAATTCAGCCTGATGGACTTATGCCAAGGTTTGATTTTAATTTTGTTACAAAAGTTCCTATCTTTTCTCTCTGTTTTCTATATTTTTGTCTATTTCGAATCTGATTCTTACAAACTTAACCCATTAAGCCTAACCCCAATTCCTATTCCTATCTTAACTTAATCTTAACCACACAACATACCATGATCCAAACTGGTCTGATGATTCATACCAATTAGGTACTGCAAACATAGACAAATTTGTAGAGATATAGAAATACAAAACCAAGCCAAACAAGTATGTCTTTTGTATTTCAGTGACACTTCAGTTGGGATTGCAAAGGATGCATTCAACACATTCTTTAGCGAGACGAGTTCGGGGAAGCACGTGCCGAGGGCCGTTTTCGTTGATCTCGAACCGACTGTGATCGACGAAGTGAGAACAGGGGAGTATCGCCGGCTATTTCACCCCGACCAACTCATCTCCGGTAAGGAGGATGCTGCCAACAACTTCGCCCGTGGTCACTACACAGGTATGTGTTATCTTTTCTACACTGGTTTAATTAAGACCTATAATGCTTTTCACTTTTCTTTTTTAGTGGGAAAAGATGTTATAGATCAATGCCTAGACCGGATTAGGAAGCTCGCCGATAACTGCACGGGTTTGCAAGGATTTTTGGTCTTCAATGCGGTCGGTGGTGGCACCGGATCCGGACTCGGTTCTTTGTTATTGGAACGTTTATCCGTCGACTATGGAAGGAAATCAAAGCTCGGGTTCACCATTTATCCTTCACCTCAGGCAATACATGTTATTTTCGGTTTAATATTTCTGTTAGTTTTTTTTTCTGAAACAATCCAATGTAGATATCAACGGCAGTTGTGGAACCATACAACAGTGTATTATCAACCCATTCTCTAATCGAGCACACCGACGTCGTCGTCCTACTAGACAACGAGGCAATCTACGACATCTCCCGTCGTTCGCTCGACGTCGAGCGGCCCACGTACACGAACCTCAATCGACTCATCTCCCAAATCATCTCGTCCCTTACCACCTCTCTCCGCTTCGACGGGGCGATCAACGTCGATATCACCGAATTCCAGACCAATCTCGTCCCGTATCCTCGCATCCATTTCATGCTTTCTTCCTACGCCCCTATTATCTCCTCTGAGAAGGCTTATCATGAACAACACTCCGTGCCTGAAATAACCAATTCGGTTTTCGAGCCTACTAGTATGATGGCTAAATGCGATCCCCGCCATGGCAAGTACATGGCTTGTTGCCTCATGTACCGCGGTGATATTGTGCCGAAAGATGTTAATGTTGCCGTTGCCTCTATTAAGACCAAGAAGACCGTACAATTTGTCGATTGGTAAGCAAAAATATATCATTAACCTTGATACAACTATTGATGTGATGATGTTTGTCATCAATAATATTCACGAAAATTTAAAAAATAAAAACTTCATTTTTTTTTTGCAAATTTCCCTAATCCTAACTTTCAAGAATATATCCTCAATGAAACATCTCTTATTCTTCTGGAGGTGTCCGACGGGCTTCAAGTGCGGGATCAACTACCAGGCACCCACGGTCGTGCCAGGTGGAGACTTGGCAAAGGTGCGGCGTGCAGTGTGCATGATTAGCAATAACACGGCAGTAGCAGAGGTTTTTACCCGCATCGACCATAAGTTTGACCTCATGTATGCAAAACGAGCTTTCGTGCACTGGTATGTGGGCGAAGGAATGGAAGAGGGCGAGTTTTCTGAAGCACGTGAGGATTTGGCTGCACTTGAGAAGGATTATGAAGAGGTTGGCGCTGATGATCAGGGCGATGAAGAGGAGGATGAATATTGATTGTTGGAATTGGATTGTATTGCTTTGTTTTGTAATTGTATTCTTGTATTTGAAGTTCAATTTGACAATGTGATTTGAGGTGTTATTGTTAGTGTCATATGTATGTATGTATGTGTGTATGTATGTATGTATGTACCGATGTATGGGCAATTGTATATTTTGAGCAAAATGTATTTATTGTATTTAGGATTTTGAGTGAATGAAGACTTGTGGATATTTTTGTCAGACTCATGCTACCCATCCTCGAAAATACGGTTGAAGGAATTTCTGAATACTCCTTGACCATAATGGCCTTCATGTCTGCTATTCCAACCTGAACATTATATCTATCTCAAAATTACACAGAGAGAGAAAAGAGAGAAAGACTGAACATATCTCAAAATTGACACTTGGTTTGGCTGGCATATGGCTCAAATTAAATTTATAAACATTAACTATAGGTTACTCTAAATTACACAACATTACATAAAAGCCCGCAAAGCGCATAAAATTCGAGATAAGTACAATATTTTTTTTTCTAAAAATACACAAATATCGCTCATATGCATACAATTAACTCGATTTCACCCCTGTTGTTATTTTTACTATCAAATTGACAACTAAATCAATTTATTATGTATTTAAGTGTGCATCCTGAAAATAAAAATAATCAAGTTATTTAAAATGAACATTTTGCAATTATGCATGCAAGTCCTTGGTGTTAATTTAATTACAAAATAATACATATCAATACATTAGAACATTGCCGACTGCCGTAATTTGGTACCAGTAACTCCACCACGCCACCACATGTCAAAATATCAGATCATACATATTTTCCCTTAGGGGCATTTTGGTAATTTTGAACGTACGTTCTTAACTATCTGTCTATCCAACTTGTCGTGTCAAATTCTTCCTGTCATTAATTAATTCCCTTTTTTAATTTAAAAAGGTTGACCAGCACAACAGCGACGGTTTCCTGATCGAATCTGTCAAAAAACACAGTTAATTATGTGCTTTGATCCAGGCCACACATCTTTCAATGAGGGCATTTTTGTAAATTTTGGTAATACGAGGGAAGATTTCGCAGTTAAAAAAGATAAATTACATAATCTTCTCCAAATATGTACATGGTCCGATTTCGCTTTGAATCTTCAACTCTTTTGAGCAATTGACTTCGAGTGTGTCTCCAACAGTCCAACTTAATTAAAATAAAACTAAACCCATCAATTCAAGGTAGAAAGATAAAACAAATGAGGGAATAAATATAACGATAACCGAAGTTAACAATAGTACAACAACACGTTGCACTAGCCAAGGATCACAACCGAAATATAGAAGAAGAAACGATTCAATTGAACTTGAATTTTATTATAGAAGAAAGAGAGATTACAAATAATTTTCTGGTGTTCAGATGACACAAAATACATCCATATTTATAGGCTACATGGTTCATGAACATGACTCATCACTAATGTGAACATGACTCTTCACTAGTGCATATGATCCATGAATATGACTCTTCACTAGTGTGAACATAACCTTTCACATGTGTCCAGAACATTCATGAACATGACCTTTCACACATACATACATGATAAACATAATTAATATAAAATGCTATTTTATAATTTAACACTCCTCCTTAAAATGCATTTTTGGACACGAGTCCCAACTTGACTCGCAACAGCTCAAACGGTCCCTTGGAGAGAGACTTCGTGAAGATATCCGACACATTGTGTTTGCTTCTCACCTCCATAACTTCAATGGTTCCATCAAACACTTTTTCTCGAATAAAGTGATGCTCAATCTCGATATGTTTGGTCCTTGCATGACAAACTGGATTAGTTGCCAACTTTAGAGCACTTTGGTTATTGCCTTGAATATTCGTCGGATAAGAAATAGCTTCATTGATATTCTCGACCAAACGCCTTAACCAAACACATTCTTGTGCGGCATGCGACGATTCCTTGTACTATGCTTCGGTAGTTGAAAGCGAAACTGAATCTTGCTTCTTGCTACACCACGAAACACACGCAGAACCGCAAAAGAAGACGTAACCGGATGTAGACCTCCGATCATCCAAATCACCACCCATATCAGCATCAGCATATCCATGCAAATCAAAGCCGGAACTCTTCTTGTACAATAGTCCCAAATCGAGAGTTGAATTCACGTACTTGAGAATTCATTTCGCTGCATCAAGATGCGACTTTGTTGGAGCTTGCATAAACCGACTCACAAGGCCAACCGAAAAAGCAATATCCGGTCTTGTAATCGTGAGATAAATAAAACTTCCAATAAGTGCACGGAATTTTCGAGAATCCGGAAGAGCCTTCGCATCATTACGTCTCAACTTCAAATTTGCATCAAGCGGAGTAGAACAACGCTTCCCGTCTTTCATGCCAAATCTTTCAACAAGTTTTTCGGCAATATCCTTTTTGAGAAACGAAAATTCCGCCTTTCCTGCTTTCCACTTCCAATCCAAGAAAGTGATTAAGTTCTCCAAGATCCTTCATCTCAAATCGAATCGAGAGCAACGATTGAAGTTTAGCAACTTCGTATTCATCATTCCCGGTGATAATCATATCATCCACATATAGAAGAACAATAACATGCAAACCCGATTTCTTTTTCACAAATAAACTGTGATCAGAATCTGAAGAAGAGTAGCCACAAAACTGCAAATATTCCGCAATCTTGCCATATCAAGCTCGCGGTGCTTGCTTCAAACCATAGAGCGCCTTCTTCAACTTGCAAATATACTCCGGATGTATGTCAGAGACATATCCAAGAGGTTGCTCCATATAGATCTCCTTGTCAAGCTCGCCATACAAGAAATCATTCTTGACGTCCAATTGCCAAATCTTCCAACCAAAAGAAGCGGCCATTGAAATTACGACTCGCACGGACGTCATCTTCACTACGGGGCTGAAAGTCTCTTCATAGTCTTCGCCATACTTTTGGGAAAATTCTCTCGCCACAAGCCTCGCCTTCTAACGCTCAACACTTCCATCCGCTTTGCGTTTCAACTTATAAACCCATTTGCAAGTAACCGGGTCCACATCCTTGGGCTTCGGCACAAGATCCCAAGTTTCATTCTTCCGAAGAGCTTGCATCTCCTCATCCATAGCACTTTCCCACGACTTGTTACCTTTCGCTTCATCAAAACACGACGGTTCACCATCCATCGATCCAGAAAAGAAACAAGAATATGTCGTGATGAAATTCTCGTCTCTATATCGAGCCGGTCGAATAATCTGCCTTGTTGACCTTCTTGGAGGTTGCACATTTTCTTCTTCTTGGGGTTTCCCTTCATTACTCCCCTTATCACCTTGCTCGGACTCATTTGTGATAGTTGAAGTAGGAAGCGAAGATGGAGATTTCGGACTCGAATCTACAGATGATATTTGCACATTCGGCTCTATTGCTAACAAGTCACCTTCACCATTCGGGGAGAATAACGATGACATCTCATCAAACGCGACATCTCGAGAAACAATGAATTTATGAGTCATTGGATCCATGCACTTCCACCCTTTCTTCCTTCATCATAACCGATGGACACACACTTTCGTGCTTTCACATCTAACTTGGTTCTCTTTTCATCGGGGGCATGGACAAAACATGGAGAACCAAACACCTTCAAATGCTTCACGCTAGGCTTCTCCTCAAACATTAACTCATGAGGAGACTTCATATTATTTGGACTGCATGGAAGTCGGTTAATCACATAAGTTGCGCACGCCATACCTTCTGCCCATAAAGCCTTCGGTAAATTTTTTTGCGTAAATCCAATTCATACAAACTTCCACAAGATGCCAATTTTTGCGCTCCGCCACTCCATTTTGTTGAGGTGTATACGCACAAGTCAACTCCCTTTTAATGTAATGTTTCTCGCAAAACGAGAAAAACTCCTTCGATGTAAACTCGCCTCCATTGTCGGTTCGAAACTTCTTTATCTTCTTCCCAAGAACACCTTCAACTGTTGTTTCGAATTCTTGAAACTTCGAAAATACCTCCGATTTATCCTTCATGAAATAGACCCAAGTGTATCTCGTGAAATCACAAAGACGAGCATGCGCACCTGAATAAGACAATGTCTGAGTCGGGCCCATCAGATCACTATGAACAAGTTCCAACGGACTGTTACATCTTGAAAGAGACTTATCGAAAGGTCGTCGATGTGATTTCTCATACCGGCAACCCTCGCACAATTCGATTCCATTCGGGAAAGAAAGTTGCGGAAGACCATTTACGAGATTCTTTGAAGTCATTGCTTTTAACTTGTCCATATTCACATGACCAAGCCTTGCGTGCCAGATCGACGCACCATCATTGGAACTCATCTTGTCGACGTAGGAAGAAGAAGCCGATAAAACGTACAAATCATTTACTCTTTTACCAACATGAGTAACGTCAACCTTCACCTCCTCAACATTTCGAAGGAACTTCACATCTATTGGACCAAATAGAACAAAATGTCCCGCATCAAACACATTCGTCACTGAAAGAAGATTCTTCTTCATGCCGGGTACATGATAAACACTGTCAAGAATAATCGATTCTTTATCTTGACCAGAAACTACAACCACGCCCTCCTTCTTCACATGATGAACGGTATTGTCGGCCGTCACAATGGCTTGATTGTCCTTATAATCGCGAAGAGAGGAAAATTTAGAATCGTCACCAGTAAGATGATGGTCACAACCAGAATCGACAATCCAATCGTTCTCGTAATTAATAGAAGATACCATAGTTCTCTCCGCCATAAAACACTTATCCCAATTTTCTCCTTTGAGAATATCTTCTTTGTGTGCGGCGTTTCCTCCTTTCAACTTCACTCGACAATTCTTCTTGATATGCCCAGCCTTGCCACATCGATAACACTTGAATATTTTTCGAGAGCCACTACTATTAGGAGAAAACTCCCTCTTTTTCGTTGTATTTTGATTGTCTTCATTCTTCACATAATTGGTCGTCTTAGAAGACACCAAATCTTGCCCTTCTCCTTATGATATCGAAACACCCGACATTTGCCGAGCCAAAGATTCTTGAGAAGCCAACAAATTTTCGAACTCTATCAAGGATGGTTGTTGTGCCCAACCTTGTATCAATGTAACAAATGGAACATACTCCTTCCGAAGACCACGAATAATATAGCGCTTCATTCGTGCCTCCGAGATTGCTTCCTCGGGCTCCAAAAGTAAAATTTCCGAACATAAATTCTTGACCTTCAAGAAGTATTGAGAAATTGAAAATTGTCCTTGCACGATTCTAGCCAACTCATTCTCCAAGAATTGAAGTCGTGCCGTATTCTTCTTATTTAGTAACTCATCAAGAGTCTTCCAAATATTCGCCGCCGAGTTACAACTCATGATATGCTCGAATAAGTCGTGCGAAATAGATTTCTTCAACACGAACTCCGCCTTTGTGTTAGCAGTTGCCCACTCTTTCACCTCCGCTCCATTGGTTATCACACCATTAGCGCCAACAGCTGGAATCGGAGCAATTTCCGTACCATCGACCATCTCCCACAAATTTTCTCCTTTAAGATAAGACTCCATACACGTCTTCCAAATTTTATAATTTGAAAAACTAAGAGCATCCACACCAAGTCCACTAACACGACCACCGAACTTCATCGATGCACAATCGTCTTCTTCACCGAGAGATCTTGAAAGTACCGTCTACTACTCTCGTAGCTCTGGTACCATGTAACAATAACCGAAGTTAACAATAGTACAACAACACGTTGCACTAACCAAGGATCACAACCGAAATATAGAAGAAGAAACGATTCAATTAAACTTGAATTTTATTATAGAAGAAAGAGAGAGATTACAAATTATTTTCTGGTGTTCAAATGACACAAAATACATCCCTATTTATACGATACATGGTTCATGAACATGACTCCTCACTAATGTGTGTTGGGAATTCATCCCGTCCCCGGGCCAGCGCAGCGGATATGAAGGCCCGGTCACGCCATGACTTCGAGGGTACGATGCAATAGAAGGATAGACGATTACCTGCGTGAAATTGATCACGCACGACGGGTTGATCGCTCGCATCCTTTCCTTCTCTGGCGTCAAGTTGGTGACTAGTCCGTGCGTCCCATACCACACGTCTCCCACCGTCTTGACACGTCTCCGGTTGTCTTTCGTGCGTCCCACGTCCACACTCTTCCACAGCCAACAGTTTTGCTCCTTCGGTTTGATCACAATCGAAGAGCCACAAGTGTCGCTCCTCTACTTGTATCCACCGTGAGTCGGAGTTCGTCGGTCGCGGGTGCAACTGCCTAGACGCTGCACCGGCGAACTTGCTTGATTAGATCGATTCTCTACACCGAGAAAAACTCTTTTTCTCGGTTTTCTCTCTTCGCACTCTTTCGCTCTTAGAAAGAAGACTCTCAATATTCTGGATTAATCTTATTAATTCCACAGGTTGGACTGAATGATCTGCCCTGGAGAGAGAGAGAGAGAGAGAGAAACATCCTATTTATATCACATAGGATAAGGATGGGCCAAAAGGTATGTATATCTCATATACACCTTTTCAGATAGAAAACTACAGACACCCTTTCAGTATTCTGTTGAAACTAAAATATTAAATCGTTCCAACCGACTTTGAATATTCACAAAAGTTGTAGAAAATCTTATTATATTTCCAACCCATTTGGATCTGGCCCAATTAGAGTTCGGATGCGAAAGTTACGGACGTTTTACTAACTGTATGTCAAACAGTCGCACCCTTTCGGTATTCCATTACAAAGACACTGATACGTCGCTCAAATGAAAAATATTTCTATATGAAAGTTCTAGATAATCTCATTATATATCTAACCCAATTTGAACCATTCAAAATGAAGTTTCCCAATGAAAGTTATGCCAGTTTTACTAAAACTGCTTAAACTGAATTTTCTGGTTTTCTTAATAAAACCGTTTCTTATCAATTTAACTATGTATATCCAATATACATATGTGCATCTAATATACACATTATTTATGCCCACGAACGCGTACGTTTGTTTATCCTTGTGTACATTTTACGGTTGATCCGAAACTGTATTTCCTTCAATGTGAACATGACTCGATACTAGTGTCTATGATCCATGAATATGACTCTTCACTAGTGTGAACATAACCTTGCACATGTGTCCAGAACATTCATGAACATGACCTTTCACACATACATGCATGATAAACATAATGAATATAAAATGCTATTTTATAATTTAACAATAAATGTGTGGCCGCAAAGGGACTTGTTAGAGGTTGTGACTTCATGATTCATGACTCATGACTCGTGCGTATTATGGTTGTGGTCCAAAGAAGATTTGATATGTTTGTATGTATGTATGTGTGTATGTATGTATGTATCGAGTTTCCAACATAGTGAAGATCTCACTGGCTCTCGCTCAGAAGAAATTTGAAATCTTCTCCAATGGTAAGATCTAGATCAACCTTCTCCTCCAACGTTCATATTCAGAAGAGAGACGTTGAAGATTTGATATGGAGTTACCACTCCAACGGTCATATTCGCCCTTCTGTATATATTCTGCGCCAAGCACGAAATACCCCTGTTTCCTTCTCTCCCCCAGACCAATGTTGTAAATTACGGTAAACGGTACGGAACGGTCGGGGACCGTAAAACGGTGAGAAAACGGTCATCGAAATCGATAATAATTTAATTGAAATTATAGATGAAACCAAATAAATATATAATAATTCAAATTTTTAATAGTAAAAAAATAGCATAAATCACAAATTATAAACACAAATTATAAACACAAATTCTAAGCAATTCTAAACAATGTCCATATTACTCACTGCCAAAATTCTAAGCAATTCTAAACACAAATTATAAACACAAATTATGAACACAAAATTACTCACTGCCAAAATTACTCACTGCAAATTTGACATGGCACTTTACCATTACGCCATTTAAAGTTTCGAAGTCTATGCCGTTCTACACGACATCGGGTATATTGTACGGCTTAACGGGCGGGAGTTCTATCGAATCGAGATCCACGTGGATGCCGATCCATTTCATTAAATGACTCGCCGCTTCTTTTCCTCCTTCCACGTAATAAACCCCGAGTAAAGCCTCGATGATGTCAGCTAGGGTTTTGCTAGAGAGCACCCGATACGACCCCAAATCGCCTTCCATCTCCCCTTCTTCTCGCATATTCTCCACACAATCATCAATTAAATTTGCTTCCTCTTGTTTAACTGCAAATTTCTCTTCGGATACGAATTCGGGTTCTTCTTTGGAGTCCTCGTCGAATATTGGAAGTACCCCCGGAGCAGCCCAACGAGAAGGGGCGAAACGGTCCGCTTGGATGTAGGATTGAAGAGATTTGGTGAGGGCGAGTCGCAAAATCAGTCGCAGTCACTGTACCAGAGTCGCAAAATCAGTCGCAACCATTGTACCAGAGTCGCAAAATCAGTCGTAACCACTGTACCAGAGTCGCAAAATCAGTCGCAACAAAATCAGTCGCAAATTTTGGGCGATTCACTGTATCAGAGTATGCACGAGAGAGAGAGAGACAAGAACCAGTTTGCTCGAGCGAGAGAGAACCAATCGCGAGTCCTGTGCGCGACCGCGTCTGAGAGAGAGGACAGTGTGCGAGAGAGGAGACTGGAGAGTGAGGCCTGAGTCAGGTGCCAGAGTCCTGTGCGTCAACGCCCGACCTTACTTGCGACTCGCGAGAGCGCGAGAGAGAGCGAGAGAGAGAGAGAGAGAGAGAGAGAGAGAGAGAGAGAGAGAGAGAGAGAGAGAGAGTCATGTGCGAGAGCGAGAGCGAGAGAGAGAGAGAGAGAGAGAGAGAGAGAGGGAGAGAGAGAAGAGTTAATTGGAGAGAAGAGTTATTTTGTATTTGAGGCTTGGGCTGAATTTTATGTTGGGCCGGAAATTATTTAAATATTCAATGATCCATGAAAATTGATGAGAAAAACGGCCGTTTTTCGATACGAAAAACGTTTTTTTCAAAAAAAAACGGTCAAACACGTTAAAAAAACGTTTGATCGTTTTTCAAAACGTCTTGTAAAAAACGAAACGTTCTTCCACCGAAACACCGTTTTTTGATCGTTTTCACCGTTTTTTACAACACTGCCCCAGACTACTCTGTCTCTCTCGTTCTTTCTTTCTTCCATCCTCCCTCTCTCGTTCTTTATCCTCCCCTATTTAGAAGCGACACTCTTTCTCTCTTTCTAAGAAGCGACACTCTTTTTCTCTTTCTACTCCAGATACGAAGGAACAAGTGGTTCATGGCGATAGAGGATGGAGCCATGGAGGATACGTAGTACCAACGATTTTATGAGGATTTCGTCTCACGAGTCTTCTTAAAGATTTGGGTAACAATTACAATTCGTTCCTTTTCAGTTTCATTGCATAATTCTAAAAGAAAAAATTTCATTATATTTTTGAAATCGATGCAAATTAGCTATTCATTTGACAGTTTCGATTTTTTCTTCTTCGCATTTCCATTTCTGAACATCTATTATTTTGATAATATATTCTAATTAATTTAAATATTTTTTTTTGAGTTAGGGAATTTATTTGGATTCTATGTTTTTCGAATCAGCAATTTTTATTTGGTAATTCTTCTTTAGGTGAATTTTTAAGTTTTTGAACTTAATTGATCCTATAAATAATTAATTTTGATGCTGTGGTCTAATTATTTGTTAACGTATGAAATCATTTTTCTTATCTTTCCTAATTCTTATTGTTTTCTAAAGAATTTCAAAGTTCTTATTGTGTTCTAATTTCTGAATTAATTAGTCATTTATTTGCTGGCCAGATATGGAATGATTAATTTAATAAGTTAATAATTTTTGTTTATTTAAGACAGAGAATACATACATGACTGTATGTATTGCAAGTGAGGCCCATCCGATCAGAACTCGGCTGAAATAATGTTTTCGGTATTTCTTTTGTGTCGTAGCACGAGTTGAGCCGTTTCTATATGAATTCTAATAAGTGTGCTCTGCGGTGCTACAACACCTGGAGTGGAACCTTATTGGGTTTACAACGGATCGGAATTTTTTGTTGTTCTCTGTCTTTTTTCTCGGGTCGATGGCGATGCAGAAATAATACTTTTCATATTTCTTTCGTGTTACAGCACGAGTCGTTCCGGTACGATTCCTAATAAGTGTGCTATGCGGTGTTACGGCTCCTCGAGTAGAACCTTATTAGTTTTCGTCATCGCCTTCGTCCGTGCCGTGACAAGGCAGAAATGTCGAAAATCCAATTAATCCGAGACCAATCTACGATGTTATGTCTTAAGTTTTCTTTCCTCTTTGTTATTTGAAAAGTGTCATGTTTTTATACAATCCATAACATTTCCCACGTGATGGTAGTGTATTCACAATATGGCAACAATAAATTACTCCGGATTAGAATCTTATTCAACCGACTGCACCGTTTCGTTTGTTTATTTTTGTATTTATCTGCATAAAAAATGATGGTTCTTATTAGCTTGGACTGCTCAAATGAGTATTTTGGGGCTTATTCTATTTCGGGGCTTAGCTTTGACTGCTCAAATTCGATGTTTGTCTGGACCTTATAACAAAAGCCAGACAACAATTTTGGGAAATATGTAAACAAGGGCAGACACTCAACAAAAACAAACTATAAGTGAACGCGCAAAAAAATACAGTCTAATTAAATGAAAACATGTACGTAAAAAATGTTAACACACACAAACAAATACAAATAGCTAATAAACACAAACGGGAACAACTACAAAAACTTGAACAAACATATTCGAACACATTTGTTGCTTCTTTTGTTTCACTTTTTCAAATTTTACCGATGATGTGTGAAAAAAATAAATACATTTTGAAGTAAATACAGTTTTGGATCAACGATAAAAATATACATACAAGGACAAACGAACGTACGTGTTCATCGGAACAAATACGTGTGTAATAAGATTACGTAAATTTCAGTTCCAGGGGCACTTCCGTTACAACGGACGTTAAGGTTCGTTGTAACGGACCTAAGCAGGATTTGTTAATAAGAGTTATTAATAAAGAAGAAAATTTTCAGAGAAGGATCTGTTGTAACGAAAACTGGGCTGCGTTACAACGGACATACTCGAGTTAGTATAATACAGGATTACTGTACAGTCTGTTACTACGGACCATGTGTAGCGTTGTAACGAACCTATCTCTGGAACTGTATTTTAGTATATTATGACATACACTGTTTGATATATATGATATATACTCTTTCATGTGTCCTTATCCAATTAAGTATAAATATGATATTTCTCTCTCCTCCAAGGGTTTTAACCCAATCCAATTCAGTTGACTCATTCTAACACCCAAGCGAAAGAGTGTGAACGAAAGAGAGAAAGAGAAAGGAGAAAATTGTTTTCTCCACTAGAGAATCTAATCATAGATGATAAGCAAGTGCACATACATGTCGTCTAGGCAGTCGTGTGTGTGTCCAAGAGAACGCAACTCACGTGGATACGGGTAGAGGTATCATATCTTTGATCCTAATTTGTGGTCCAAACGAGAAGAAATTGTCAAGATGGTGGGAGGTGTGTGGGCGTGGGACGCATTGTTGTTTAATTTATACCTAGAGGGGGGTGAATAGGAAGTCATAAGGTCCAATTTTCGCGGTAGGGATATACAATTACTATTTAGTGCGAAAGCATAAATAAATTAGAGAAAAAAAAAATAATACCGAAACAAATAACACACGGTATTTGTTTATGAGGTTCGGTAAGTGGTTGATATGTAGTTTGGCTACTTGCTCAATCGACCGACTCGATTGATTGCAAGTACCTACGTCTCCGGAGATGTATTGCGCCTTTTCAGCTTTCGATTGAATTTCCGTATCAACTTTTATAAGGTTTTGCTTAGATCGATTTACACGATTCTATCGATCTATGACGGATTTTACAAATAATAACTAGCCTATTATAATTAACTACTAACGAACTAGTCGTGATCGGTCATGCAAGTTGATAATCGTTGAGTAGATATATAGAAGCGAAGTAGATCAATGATTTAGGATTTTGTCTAGAGAATTTAGGACTCAAGATCTAGGTTTAGTTTTCTCTCTTTATAATGGAGTTGTAATTTTGCAAAAATGGTTGGAGAGAGAAAGATAGAAAGAGTTATATTTATAGAACGCATAGACTCTTCTCATTACTTAGTGTTTATGTACAGTCCGTCGTGACGGAAGTGATGGCCCGTTGTGACGGACTGTAAGTCAAACTAGCCGTTAGAACAAAAATATTCGAAAGCTGGTACTTCCGCCACAATGGAAGATGTGTCCGTCATGACGGACGTCCAATATCATGAGGTCCGTTCGAACGAACGTATGGTTCGTCGCAACGAACCTCCCACTGTAAGTTTTCTTAATAAATAGGTTTTGTACAGTCCGTCATGACTAACGAATGTCCGTCATGACGGACCTATGGTTCCGTCACACCGGATTGGTTTTGTCCGTCTGACGGACAGTGTTTAGTATGCAGTTACAAGTTTGAGGTCCGTCATGACGCTTCAAGTTCCATCACTGGATTAGACAAATTTAACAGTTTCCTTATTTACACCCAATTTTCAAAATTGATAAGGACATTTTTTGTATACATTTTATATAAATAAAAAAACAAAGTTTAAGCATTAATATCATGTTAAATATACAAATCACAAATTCACTATTCTTACGAAATGATACTTTGATATGCCTATTTTCTCTTAAATACAAGTAAAAAGATCATTAGAAGACTTGAGGTGAAGTGGAATCCACATCTGGGAAGTTCTTTGAGGCATTTCATCACACACTTGCACAACTGACCAACAACAATTAATTTAGCCGTAACTTATGCTAAACTTCGACAAATGTCACATCACTTGCATCCAGAAATAGAAAAATTCAAGAAGATGAACTTTGATATTCGACTCTTATTCTGAATACAAGACTAAACATCTCCGTAACGTGTTGTACACATCAATAACCATGAATCCAACCATACAAATTGAGATAATATATGACACTCCATGGTCTCCCCCTATAATGTCTTGAAGCGTCAATCGAGAAAGGTTAGTAAGAGTTAACTGGACTGATTAGTCATCAAATCAAGCTTAGTTGGATTTATTCAATTAATGGATCTTAATTTAAACAAGAACAAATTTTACAAGAAATGATAACGTCCCACAGTCATCATTATCATTATCATTATCATGATCTTTCTTGTCCATTGATCAGTAAGTTTGGAATAACTCGAGATGTACCAGTTCAGTGGTTATACTGGTGGCGGGAAGCTCGATTGCAAGTGGAACTGTTGTAGCTTCTCTTTCATTTGCATCTGAAAAAACTCGAAGTTCAAAACCATTCAGATTTTGCCGTGCTTTATTTTGCAATTCCATATTTTCCTGATTCATCAAAGATATCTTTCTTCGAAGTTCGATATTTTCGACGTGCACTCCGTATCCCTGACAGAATGAACAGAAATGAGAAAATATAATAGCGATGATGCGAAAAGAGAAACTAATATTAATTATATATTGCCAATTTTTTTAAGGTTATCAATATTTTTAACTACTCAATTTGTAAATAAGAATTTGTTATCGACCTTGTTGTTGAGGGCGTCGATTTCGTTAGCAAAAACTTGATCCTACAACATGGAACAAATTAAAATCATGATATGTACAAATACATAAGAGCCTAATTAAAAAAATCAGACATTGTTTAATTAAAAGAATTGGAAGCTTATACAATATGCACCCCCTAAAAAATTATAATAACTACTTAATCCACTAATATAAAGTTAGAATTTTTTTACTGATGTAGTTATGTTGATATTTTAAGGGAATAAAACCTTTTTCTTTCTGACAGCATGCAAGCTCATCTCAAGTTGACTCTCTAATGCTTGTAGATTTTCAACACCTAAACCTGACAGATCTTCTCCAATTAATTTCCTGTCGTGAAAAGTAATAATGATTAGGATCGTCGCCGCAAACAAATACACAAGAACAACACACGAACACAAATTTTTTTACGTGGAAACCCCGAAGGGAAAAACCACGGTCGCCGGCGCTCAAACTATTTTACTATACTGGAGAAATAAAGAATACAATTATTGATATTTGTTGGAATGAATAAAACTCTACTAAACTCCTACCTAATACAAGAAAATAATTATTGTCTTAATTACCATCCAATCATGGCAATAAGAATATATGAAGAACTTTTCTATCTCCTCAAGGTTTCATTTTTACAATTTCCTAATCCTCGGATTTCCAAAAATCTCCATACCAAAACAATAATGAATATGATTACACATTTCAATTTCATTCCAAGCTTTTGAGGCAATTCCTACATTAATAATTATCTACTGAGAAAATAAAGAATCTACTTAAATTTTGATTAAACAAAAAAAAGTCTACATAATATCTCTTATTTTCAAGTTCATGATCCTGACATAATGATTAAGAAAGTTTATCTCCTACAAATTAAATATTTACTGTGCAAATACATATAAACCAATATTATAATACATGTTAAACGGAGCGAGACGGAAAAATCACCAATTATATGATAGAGGATTAATTGGGTTTGTCCTTATAAACAACGATAAATTTTAAGTCCAAAAAATATGGTTTTTCTTTTTGGGAATCAGGGAAAGAGAGAGAAACAAAGGGAGAGAAAGAACGAGAGTCATATGGAGCGTGAGTGTCACGAGATTTCGTTGTCCTAGTCCTCTTCTGATCACCAGTGCACATTGACGCCGTTCTTTTTTTTCTCTTTGTAGTGAGAGATAGAAGGGATGCAGTTTTTTTTAGGATTTGGGTTCGGTCTTTGATTAAATATTTTAGTTTTAGTTTTGGATCGAGCCGGGTATAATAGATATTACTCGGATAGCCGAATCATAAAATATCGTTTTACCCGATTAATCAGGAAAAAGTTAGTCGAAACTGATCAAATCATTTTTAACAAACAAACATGGATAGCCGAATCATAAAACCACTGATTAACAAACAATTCGTATTAATCGGCAATTTTTACAATAATAATAGATATTACTAAGGATAACCGTATTTTTTTTTTGGAAGAACAAAGTAATGTATGTACCGGTGATTTAGCTGCAAATGTAGCAGTTGCTGCCTCAGCACTTCCGCTTCTCTTTGCCAGAGCTGAATGGGCCAATTAATTATCGAGATATAGTATATTAATTAGAAATTAGTAATTACAATAGTAATAAACCCGCTTAATCATTTTATGACAAATCGTAAAGCTTCAGTAGTTGTACTTGTAATTTAATGACCCAATTAGTAAAGGTAGATTTAGGGTTTCGCTACATGGAGAATCAGATTCTCAAATTGTGATGCCCATTTGCCATTAGTTACAGTTTAGAGTTACATTGAGATACATTTAGGTTTCATTTATCACTGAAATATATTATTTAGGTCAATCTGTCAGCATTAGAATATATTCGATGACTAAGAGCCTGCTCCTTCAAATAAAAAAAGGTACTGTATATTTAAATAAGCAAGTGTTATATATTTGATACCATGAAAAACAATACTACTGACTTTAAACTCAATTGAACGAATTAAAGAAGAATGATCTTAACCAAATGACTGGCCTTTTATGTAATTTAATAATTATCAAAGAAATAAAAGGGTGCGACGAACCTTAACTTGCGAAGCGATCGGGTTCACCACTTGAAGATGCTCTTCCTTGTTCCTTGTATACCGCACAATTGTTGATTTCATGCTGCCATCAAAGTAAATCAAAGAAACTATTTTTTCAAATTTAACTTGCATTGATCATAAATTCGGTAAATTCGTCTTGTTATGTACACATAATCGTGGTTAATCGTGGTTTTTACATGAACAACACATACAATACACTGACCTACGAACACAATAGAATGCACAACTAAAAAAAATGATTTAATTAAATACATGTGATACACATTAATATATACACAATGACTTATTAATAGTTATCTTCACAAAAAAAAGTAATATCTTGCTTTATTTGTGCCACATGTAAGAATTGACATACAACTAATAATGTAATTTGCTTTGATGAATAAATAAATTTTAAATCCAAAGAGCGCGTTTCGTGGCTCTCCTTCAAAAATCAAATCACTTATTTCATAGTTATTTTTCTACGATGTATCAAAGAAAAAGAAATGGATTCCAATTGATAAGAGACCAAAATCCAGTGTCTCCATAGAAAATACGGATGCTATTAAAGCAAGAAGATTTACAAAAAAACACATTCACTTATAAATCCATGTTCACGAGAAAGAAAAATACCGATTTTAGAGAGAGCTTACCTTGAGCTAGCAAATTCGTAGAGTCGACCGGTGCTAGAAAACACGATGAGACCTACCTCGGCATCACAAAGAATTGCTAGCTCCTTCGCTTTTTTGAGCAACCCATTGCGCCTCTTAGAGAAAGTCACTTGCCTACTGCTCGTATTGTCGATCCTTCTTATTGCAATCTTCCCTCTTCCCATTTTTTCAAATTAACTGCTCAATCTTATTATACA
The DNA here is from genome assembly GCA_946800325.1 of Luzula sylvatica. Taxonomy (NCBI): domain Eukaryota; kingdom Viridiplantae; phylum Streptophyta; class Magnoliopsida; order Poales; family Juncaceae; genus Luzula; species Luzula sylvatica. The sequence continues at coordinate 26,121,710 of OX326958.1, read as the reverse complement.
CACAGAGCCAAATCACAGTGCTTTGCTTGATTTGTTCAACTCCATTGTTGGCTTTGAACAAGAAAGAGATTAAGAGTGAGATCTAAATCGTGGTTCTTGAGATAGATATAAAAGAGAGAGAGAAAGAAAGTGTAAAAGAATAAATGCTTATTACCTTAAACTTAGAAAAGAAAAGATTCGAATTGATGGGTTGTGAGGTTTCCAATTTTTTTTCTGAAATGGGAAATGAAAGGGGGGATTTGAGATCTAAAACTAGGTCAAGGGAGAAGAAGTAGTGGAGATGGGGGCAAAAGATGGACAAATGCCAGCTTCAGATTGGCTAGAGTTGTATAGTTTAAGGGTAGTTTAATGGTACGAGGTCTGAAAATAGAGAGCGCCGCTTGTCGTATGGATCACCAACACGTGTGGGTCTTTTTCCTTCTCAAGTTAATTTTTTTTTTTCCTATTTGGACATGGATTTTTTGTATGTTTTCAGATATTATTGAGATAATTTCTTTTATTTATATTTAAATAAAAAGAGTAGTGTTGTATATATTAGTTGCGTTCAGGACTGGTCTGGACATTTTAGGTGTCCTGCTTTAAGTTTGTACTCGTTCCTTTTATTACCAAAAGAATGATCCCTTATGCTCATGTTTGGCAACAAGATAAGAAGGGGATAAGTACTTTATTTGCTGAATTCCTCCTAAACACATGATTTATTACAAGGAATAAAGAAGGATAAGATTAAAAATAGAGGATTAGCTTATCACCACTTTTTGTGTTACTCTCTTACACCTTAATTGAACATACATTTTTAAGCAAAAAAATCAAAATATAAATTAGTCAAAAGTGTTCTTCATTCATCACATTACTTTAAATTTTCTTATTTGAAAATTATCAAACACACTATCGACAATAAAAAAATGTTTATGATAGATTAAAAAAAGGAAAATTCTTCAAAAACCTCCTAACTTTTTTGGGATTTATCAAAAACCCCCTAACAATCAACCCCCCCCCCCCCCCCCCCCCCCCCCCCACACACACACACACACACCCCACACCACCACCACCACCACCACCACACACACACACACACAATGGTTAAATTTAACATTCCATCCAAATTTTCTTTTTTTGGGACAAAAATACCCTTATTGATATTTTTTTATTCAATATAAATTAATAAATATATAAATAAATAAAAAACATTCACGTTATTATATTTAATATTGGTTTATGATAATATTTTACAAGTCGCTATTTTAGTTTACTATTTATAATATATATAAATTATTCTTTTATTAAAAAATACTATTTCATATTACATTTTAAATTTTTTACATAAATTCAAAAAAGTTGGGGGGTTTTGAAGAATTCCCCAAAAAAATATCTCTAAGCAGTGATTAGACAACATTTTTTTTGTTTTTTATGAGAATATTTGATATTCCAAGATTTTACAAAAAAAATTGTATTATTATTATTATTATTATTATGAGTGATTTAAATTGCGACGCAATTGCGGCGGCATAGCGCAAATCGCAATAAATATTTATAAAACGCAACACCGCAACCTACTAAATAACGCCGCAATATCGCATAATATCGGTGATCATATGAAAATTACAGTCCAAACGTAATGAACCGTTATATCGCAATTTAAAACATTGATTATTATTATTATTATTATTATTATTATTATTATTATGGTGATAATGATGATTGATGATCATTAAATAATATTCAAGTACAAATAAATCATATCAAATGCTAGCATAGAGTCGCTTATTTCCTTCGTAAGATATAGGAATTGACACTATTTTTTACTAGCGGAACTAGTGCTTTTGTTCATAAAAGAAGTGCTGAATAAAAAAATTGTGGCCACCTAGCTAGGTGGAGCAATTATTTTTTATTAAAATAATAAACCTAATATTAGTCAATTACTTAAGTTTATATGTAGTTTTAGAGTGAAAATGTGTGAGCTGGTTTGAAGAAGGGTGTATAGCAGTGAAAATGTGACTAATCTAATGTTACTAGGAAAATTCCCGCGCTTCGCTGCGGACTATTCAATTTAGTGTTTATGATAAAAATAATATTTTTACTTCGAAATATTTTAAGTACAAATTAGAACTAATATTATCCATTATATCTATCATATTTGGAAACATGCATATTATTATATTGTTCCTTTTTTTTAAAATGAAATTAAATTGGAATCTACATATCAAAAAATTTCATTTTATGCAGTGAGAATCGTAGACTATTTTTTTATTTTATTGTTACTTCTTAAATATTTTTCATTACTCACAAGGACACAATTGTCACATTAAGTGGTTTAAACAATGAACTCACATAATAGTAAGAACGGGTTGAAAAAAAATCAAATTCTCATAGCATAAGAAATCAAACATTAAAGAGGTGATAAGATATTAATATTATCAAATCAAATTCCTAATTTATTCTTGAAGTAATTTGAATAAAGGCCCAACATTAAATGATCAAAAAGTCTGAACAAGATCAAACACCTAAAGCATGGTTCTTTATTTCTTTTGACTATTTTGCTAACTTTTTACATGAATGTGAGGATATAAAATTGAACAAAATCTAGTGTAACAAAAAGGGCAACGTGGCATGTTGTATGCTCTTGTATTGTAAATTTAATAAGAGGGTAAATTATAAAAGCATAACAAGTGTATAATGTCATTTATAAAACCAACAAAGGAAGAATAATATAGTATGTATTTCCAATTTAATTATATATATTTTAATAAGTCAATTACTTAAATTTGTGTGTATTGTTTTTAAAGTGAAAATGTGTGAGCTGGTGTGATGAAGTGTGTATAGAAGTGAAAATGTGTGAACATTAACAAGTGTATAATGTCATTTATAATCAACAGAGAAAGAATAATCTATTTCCAACTTAATTATGGGAAAAGATTGTGCAGTCCGTGGATATTCATTTCATGTGCACGCTATCAATAGAAAATGACACGCGGCAGTTTGATTTTTTTTTTTCCATTTATAACTGCATTTTACGCACTCCGAAACGCAAGCTGTGTCTCATCCATGTTTTATATATTTTTAGATGTATGATACATATTTTATGTGTTATACATTTTTAGATGTATCGTATATAATACATGTTATACTTTTTACATATATGATATATCTTTATTTTTTATATCTTTTTAAATGTATCATGTACGTTATGTTTTTTTTAAAATTCAATACATGTTATACCATTTTATATATGTGATATACATTTATGTATGTATATGTGTGTATGATAATATTTTAAGATTTACATGAGTAATATTTTGTATAATTTTTTTTGGATTATATTTATATTTTTTGTATAATATTTTATATTTTTTTTGCGGCGTGTGTCTTCAGTGCACAAATAAGATAGTTGTAAATGTGGAAGGAATAAACGGAATAATGGAGTATTTGCGTAATTGGATATCGTCTTGCTTATTAATTGCTGATGAAATCGCAAAGAGAGATTCAACGAGGGGTCCCTTCTCTTGGGTTAAATACTTAAATTTATATTTAAAAGTGTGATTTTTACAAACTGTGGAAGGTGATGGATAGTGATCCTTGTAGCACATAGGGTATACTTGTATTATCTAATCAAATATTTTGAACTAATGGATATTTGGTTGTATGCTTCTTCGAAATAAAAGATGGATGTAAATAATTTTTAATGATTCATTTATTAGACTAAGTAGAGGATGCATGAAATTGGTGCTCATTTTTGACCGTGTGATTTTTATCGAACTGTACCAGGAACTTATGTTTTGTTATGTTTTATTAAGATTTCATATGCTAATTTTTGAATTATTTTTAATGATTCATTTATTCGTCTATGTTTTATTTGACTATTAACAACTGAATTATTATATATATATATATCTTTGTTTTCTTTTTTGAATTTTAATTATAATTGTTATAAATTATTATCGTTTCTAGTGACCATTTTTATCGTTTTTAATCGTATTACGGGTAAAATACTAAAATAGTGACCGGCCGTTCCGTAACGTTTTATGTTTTTTACAACATTGGTTGTAAGAGAATAAATTAAAAAATAACTATAATTGTTTTTGTTGATAAGACTTATAAAATGAAATTAAGGGAAACTGGCATATTAGAGGGACATACTCAATATTTCTCCAGAAAATAAACATATTTTTGCTCCAACTAATGAAAAATAGTTTGGTAAGCAAAAACACATCTTTACAAATTAAAAAAAAATCACTAATGCATTCCATGAATATGCACTCCAAATACAAATCATTAACAATGAAAAAAAAACACTTTTGTCCTTTCAACTCTTGCCAATGTTTAATATGCCTCCTAACACTATTTTTGTCCAATTAACTCTGGCAAATTCTATCTTTCTTTGTTAAATCAACCACTTTCAACAGTTAACCGCTGACTAAATTGTTTACAACTGACGTTTCTTTGATGATGTATCAAATTAGGGATGTCAATGCATGATTTGGATAATAGGCAATTCAAATCGTATTTAAATTATGTAGGCTTTTCTTTTTTCTTGTAACATAACTTTTTCCTCAATAAATATATAGAACCTAAAAAGCACATTTCGTGCTCTGGACTCTATTTCAAATAAAAAATATGGTTTGGATAATACATGTACATGACAGATACCTGATCTGACAGAATGGGTAATACCGGTTTAATTCTCCTGAGGGACGAGTAATTGGCTCATGTACGGGACATGTATGAGAGATGTCATACCCGATCTACAGGTATATACCCGACCCAAATTTGACTATCAAAATTATTTATATATCATTTAATTTAATCGATGATTTTGTTTTGAGTGTATCAATAGATAATTTTACATTAACTCTAATATATTCTAATCCAACCCATCCTACTTATCGGCAGAAATGAAAAAATTGTGAAATGTAGTACCTCATTTCTGTTTAATAAAAAAAATAACTTATTTCTATCGTAAGTACTATACTAATTTTGTATGACATGTTTATGTTTTTTTATATATGTTCATATATCTTCCATGTTTCCTTTTGAGTATCATGCTTTTCACATGACGCGGATGGAGATAATGAGAAAAATCGAATTTTATTTTTGATATAATTTTATTTTTAAAATCACTTTTATTTTCGTTCTTGACTCGTAATATAATTTAATGGTGTAGGTTAAAAATTAATTTGTTGAATGAAGCAATTGTTTCATTCGAGCGACGCTATTGATAATTTCGTGTGACATAAGACGTTTGTTTGGAAATATATTTTATTTGAGTCATTGGATGATGTAACTGTTTTTTTTTTCCATTATACGACCTTAATTTTATAAACCTTTTGTGTTTGTATACTATTTATATATTTTAGTTGGATATTATAAAATAAACATGAGACGAATTCTCGTGGGTAATTCGGAAATCCGCATGATCTAAATGAGGTGTGGATAAAAATATGTTGAAATTTACACAACGATATAATATTCAAAATACTAATTTTGTTTCACAAAACTATTACAAACAAGCACTAATACTTTTTCTCTCTAAATGTTTTTCTCTCTAACTCTCTTTCCCTCTAGCTCTCGTTCTCTCTCTCTCTCTCTCTCTCTCTCTCTCTCTCTCTCTCTCTCTCTCTCTTCTACTTACTTTCTATTGATCTGATAGAACACACTCATTTTCTATTTGATGTATGTTACTCTCACTCTCTTTCTATGATATTCCATAGAGCTACCCTATCTTCCTATTTATAGCCATGTATGGTGGTGTAGGTGTAACTTGGAGATTCTAGAGAGACGTAGAATTCTCTTTGACCGCCATTACAAAGTGGGTTAAATAATTTTCATGATATTTCTACTCATCTCCAATTAACCATCTAGAACACACTCCAATATTCATGCCTATTTTTCATTCTTAAGTTACTTCATCTTTACTATGAAGTAATTTAATTATATTATATTCAAGAAAATGAATTAATACTTCAACAAAATACTCAGTTTGCAAATGGAATATCGGCTATGGATAAAACACGATTAAGACGAGTGAGGGTGTGCATGTACCTATATCTGACCAATACCCGCTCAATTGACATCCTTATATCAAATAAATATAATATCTAATTTGCCACGTCGCAATGAAGCAATTTTTCTCTGACCCGCTTCGAAGGACATAGGTCAAACTGTGACTACCAGTGGCGGATTTTGCCCCAAATCAATGGGAAAGGACGGTAATCTAGGGGTCTATAGTGAAGAATTTTCAAATTTTTTTGGGAAGACAGTAGTACATAATTTTACAGTTATGTTGTAAAATATACTGACATAATCACATATATATACTACCGTTAAAAAATCTAACGGGAGGCAACTGCCCCTCCTAATCCTTTAATAGATGCGCCACTAGTGACTACGTGTCTCCGTTGATACTCACCGCTGCCAGCATTGCCGTAACCCCGACGACTTTCATTACCAGGCCACAAACGTATTCTCGGTCAAGTCTGAAGCTGCCAGGCCACGATACGTCAATTAGGTTTTCCTTCTAATATATTTTTTTTTTCTTAATTTCTCTAAGAATTTTTGCCTCGCTAACGTGTCTCCAACAAATCAATGAGAGCTTTTGTTAGAACAAATTAGACTTTTTTGTCATAGACTAAATTTAGGACTTTTATTGGAACAAACTATTATCTTCAATCTATGTTTTTTTCCACTTATTATTAATCTATATTTACTAATTTTTTCTAGGAATTAGAAGTGCAATAGCTTCATCTCGGTGTCAAAACAAAAATTAAAAGATTCAAATCACTAATCAAATTATCAAGATTATTTAGAAAATAGGGATTGAATCGTTCAAAACTTGAAGTCAGACAGACCTGCTCCTGTTTATTTTATCCAAGCGTATAAAAAAAAGATGAGAATTAAGTTAGTGCAAACTAGAAAGAACTTGATGAAAAAGATATATGGAGAAGTGTGATACTCTTTATTGGGAACTAATTACATTGAATAAACCGTAGAGGAGAGAGAGAGAGAGAGAGAGAGAGAGAGAGAGAGAGAGAGAGAGAGAGAGAAATAATGCAGTACAATACAAGTGTCAATCATCGCCTGATAATTCCTCAGCACATCCAAGAAGAATGGACCGTTGGACCCTTTTTTTATGTTTTCTCAACCCAAAACTTATTCAACATAGAACTTTGGAACTTGTAATATATTGGGTCAAGTTTTAATGAGACCATCCTCGGGCCGAGAAAACATATTGGGCTTTGATAAAATAAAGTAAATAACTGTAATGAATGGATTCAGACCCAAATATGTTATTTTTCATTTATTTTTTAACGCTCCGCTAACACGACATGCCTAATTCATTATATTACAGAAATTGAATTAATAATATCATTAAAAGTTTAAATCAAGTGATGCGAAATAATATAATCAGAACCGGCTCCGGATTTTGAAATACTCAAAACCAATTTTTAAAATCTAATAACTTACACAAAATTATTAAACATAAAATTCAAAACATTACATTACATCTATGTTTAAAAAAAACAAAATATATATTTCAAAATAGGAGCATTTATGGCAATAATCCTGTTTGAAAAAAAAATCGAAAAATATTTCAAAACTAACCCATGTCAAATTTAAAAAACGATACCGTCTTTAAAAATTTTGGTATATTAATTAGCTTAAAACCCATTAATTAATCAATACATATCATATATATAAAACAGTGTATATTAATTCAACAAAAACATCGACCATCAAAACCGGTCAAAGACTTTAATGAATTAGTTGTTACTAGCAATAGCCCGCGCAATAATTGCGCGGGACTTCATACTCTTTTTTACGTGTTTTGTATAATTTGTTTAAGTAGATTTTGCGCGTGTACGTTTAAACTCAATTATATAATCATGATATGTTCGCAAATATATTGATGTCAATAAATGCATTATATTTAATAAATGTTCATGAAATTTGTCTATTATAAATATATGCATTTTAATTAATAGGGGTTTTTGGAATTGGTCCATCATTATAAATCCACATAAAATAAATAAAATATTGTGATTATTTTGGGGGTCAATTTTTTTTCTTTTTCCATACATGGGTGTAAGTTGGGTTGCAATAGAAACAAAAATATTAAAAAAAAAATTACCATGACACGTGTCAGTTTATTATGATATGTTCTCCATTAGGACTATGTATAATATGTCTCCAAAATTTACCATCACATTTCTTATATCTTATTTCTTATATAGTTATCACAGGTAATTGACATGATAACCAATACATATCATATAGTTAACAAATAATTAATATATAATTAACATTCATTTGAATTACTAAATTTAAATTAATATTATGTAATCATTTATTATGTATTTTTTAATTATCATGCTAATTATGCGTGTTAATTAAAATATAAAAATTATGATGGCTAAATTTTGGGGCCAAATAAAATTCACTTTTCACTTTTTTTGACACAAGCGCATTAAAAAAAAATAGAGAAATTTTACGTTATACCTAGATTTTCCTTTCGAAGTCTATTTCAATTAACACGCATAATTAGCAAGATAATTAAAAGAACATATCATTAATAATTAATTAATATTTATTTAAATTTATAAATTTGACAAAATATTAATTATGTATAAATTAATTGTTAATTATATGATATGTATTAATTACGAAGTTAATTAAATATATGCATTAAGATAAAGAAAACTTAATGGCAAAATCTGTGAACATGTATCCCTTTTTTGAATTGAATACTTCACCTTATTATAAAACCTGGTAGCTATTTTCTCAAAAAAAGTGTCCCTGGCAAATATGGTTAACTCTAATTAATAAACCGAGTTTTTAAAATTTCTAAAATTCGGTGTCAACTGATTTTTAATCAGTTTTGGATTAGTTTTCGAATATTTTCAAAATCAAGATTATTTTTCGAATTTTATCCTCATACTGGATCACATGCATAAATGCTTCTTCAAAATAGCATACTATTACAAAATGCTCACTTAATTAGACAAATTTAATAGTTTCCTTATTTACACCCAATTTTAAAAATTGATAAGGACATTTTTTTTATAGATTTTATATAAATAAAAAACAAAGTTTGAGCATTAATATCATGTTAAATATACAAAACATCACAAATTCACTATTCTTACGAAAATGATACTTTGATATGCCTATTTTCTCTTGATGTGAAGTGGAATCCACATCTGGGAAGTTCTTCGAGGCATTTTTTTTTTTTTTTGCATTAAAAAGGCTCGTAGACAAATATTTACAAAGTTTCATCATTACATAAAATTGACATAGGACTCATTAGTGACAAAATAACAAAAACAGACGCTCTAAAAGAGATCATAGAAGCTATCAACCTCAAGTTAAAAACATTTTGACTTAACCTAGCACTCCTTGCTAAGGAGTCCGCCTCCATGTTCAAATCCCTAGAAATGAGGTAGAAACTCCACCCCGAGTGTAAGTTTGCTAGCGTGCGACAATCTTCAAACTCGTAATATACGCGCCAATCGACATGAAGGGAAGTATTTGCTATGACATTAATAATGATTTTATTGTTCGAGAAAATTGCGCAAGAAGATATACCGAGAGAAACGAGCTTTTGTAGAGAAAAACGGCAAACCAAGACCTCGGCTTGGAGGGGCGATTGAGCTTGAGTCGGCTTGCCTTTACAATAAATACGTGTTCCCTTTTTTACAATGATAAATTCGCAACCCGCATTTGAAATTGTCAAAGATCCATCAAAATGGCAAATGTAAACCTCGTTCCCTTTATAACCGAGATACCAATCGGCTATTTGGACATCTCGGAATGGGTTGGTGGATTTTGTAATCGAAAGCACTATATTATTAACTTCACCCGGTTTATATTTTTTGTTTGCAAAAACCCACTCACACCGGCATTTTCAAATGGCCCAAAGTGTATTCGCCAAAATACCAAATTGTTGTTCATCGAGATGTCTAGCAAAATGGAGAAGGATATCTGTAAATTCGCCATGAAGATTGTCGACTTTGAGCCCAAGGGAGGAGGTAAACCACACAATTTGCGATAAAGGGCATAAAAATGTTAAGTGTAATGTATTCTCCTCATCCCAATCGCATCTCGGGCAAAGTGGGAGAATGTGGCGTAAGCGTTTATGGAGATTTGTGTTTGTCGGTAATGCGTTTTGACAAGCGCGCCAAAGAAAAACCGAAACACGCGGTGTTAAGACATTGTTTCTCCAAATCGCATCGCACAATCCTTTTGGACAAAGAATTGGTGCGCATGTTTACATAAGAATTTACCATTTGATGCACCTTTCCAAACGAGCCGGTCCGGTTTGTCGAGGGAGGAGGCGGAGATGGCTGTATCGGTTACAATTTGGAGCGCTTTGCATGAGCCGAGCTTCTCCATTAACAAGGGCATATTGCACGAAATATCCTCGGTATTTATGAATTCCACCACCCTCATATTGCGTTCCTCGTTGGTTCGGGGTTTATCTGCGAGCCAATTTGTATACCAAGGCGCACCAATTGCGGGACAAGTTTGACCATCGCCGATGATCAAATGTACCATAGCGTGGAAAAAAGGTCGTTGTGCAAGCAACGCTTGCCAAAATTTTGTGATATGTGTCTTTCTCTTCGAATGCCATATGGTATTTGAAGGGAAATATTTAGCTTTAACGACCCGTACCCATAACCTATCTTTATCGGTGAGTATTCTCCTAAGATATTTTTGCAGTAAAGCTCGATTCACCATATGTAGGTCGTGGACCCCCAGCCCACCCTCCTCCTTCGGTTTCATAATTTTTTCCCATTTACAAAAAGCTAGAAATTTTCCCTCCTTTTCCCCCCACCAAAACCGCCTAATAATTTGGGTTAATTTTTAATGGTAGATTTGGGAACTAATTCGGTGAACATGGTGTAAATTGGAGTTGCGGCAAGAACCGAGTTGTGGAGTATTAAACGACCCGCATGAGATAGTGTTTGAGTTTTCCAACCCTCAAGAATTGTTTGAAGATTAGTCACTAGTTGGGCGGAGTCAATGGATCCATTTTGGTGGATATGGATACCAAGATAAAGTTCTTTTGGTGCGGCCAATGAAGCTCCTAATATGGACAAAATCTCCTCTTGTGAGTCGGCGGAAACGTTACGGCTAAACCAAACTTTCGATTTGGAAGGGTTTAAACATTAACCGGATACCATCTCGCAGGATTTGAGAGCCTCCTTGATGTGCGAGACTTCACACGGATTTGCCGTGGCAAAGATAGTCAAATCATCCGCGTAAAGAGAGTGGTTAATAGGTGGGGCCGAAAAAGCGGGTTTAACCCCGGTTATGTAATTGTTGTGTGTCGCATAATTGAGAGACCGGAAAAATAAATCCATTCCTAAAATAAATGGATATGCAGATAATGGACAACCTTGCTGTAAGCTTTGGCCGGGTTTGAAAAAACCGTCTCCTTTACCATTGAACATGATTGAGAATTCGGCACTTCACATGCAAATATCGATGAGAGTAGCAAGGGGGGGGGGGGGGGGGGGGAATTGTAGTGGTGTAAAATATCCCGTAAGAAATCCCAACTCATTCGATCAAAAGTCTTAGATAAATCCGCTTTAAGTGCAAAGGAAGGTTTGGAAAAATTGATTTGGCTAAAGGAGTGAAGTACCTCTTTGGGAATTATTATATTATCCGAAATTAAGCGATTCGGTAGAAAGGCGTTTTGCTCGTCGGCTATCATCATCATCAAAGAAGGGCGAATACGGTTGACAATAACTTTGGCAATAATTTAATACACAATATTAGGTATACTAATTGGGCGGTAATCATGGAGAAGTTGCGGCTCATCAATCTTAGGAATAATCACCATATTCGAGTCCCCTAGACCGGATGGCAAAATACCGGTACGAAAAAAATCTTGGATAGTTACGGATAAAGGTTTGAGAAGAGAAGGTAAGAAATATTAAACGAACCGACCCGTTATTCTATCCGGACCCGGACTTTTGTTCGGACCAAGTTCGCGAATTGTGTTAATTATTTCCTCAATACTCGGTATACCTTCCATTGAAGAATGTTCGGTACTCGCGACTTTTAGCAATGTAGAGAGGAATTCGGCCGGGTAGACCTCCGTTAGCTTCCGTACCGGTTGAGGTTTCGACATCGTTTTGTAATGTTCGATGAAGGCTTGCCGAATACCTTTTCCATCTCCCACCCATGTACCATCCGCTAGTTTTATGGAGTGTATAGTGTTATGACACATTCGATTCGCCGTAACTTGGTGAAAGTACTGCGTATTGTGATCACCCCCAATAATCCAATTCACTCTAGAGCGTTGATGCCAAAAGATTTCGATTTGATTGAGTGTGTGCATGTGCGCATCTTGAATGGATTTTTGGTTCTCTTGATTTGCGATGGAGGGAGGTTCTTGTTGTAAGCGAAGCATCGAGTCCTCAAGGCTCTGGAGTTTTTCATGGGGTTTCGGTATTGTGCGAGTCCATTTCGATATATTTTCATTGAGTGCGCGATGTGTAGTGAGCCAATTTGTGTCGTTCCGTTTAATTGATTATTCACAAATCTCCTTAAACCCTTTTTCGTGAAGCCACCAATGCTTCACCCGAAATTTGCGCTTAGCGGGTTTTGGTTACCAATTTGGTTCGCAACAAAATGAGATGGTGGTCACTACTAAAATGCGGTAAATGGAATACACTCGCATCCGGATATATTGTCCCTTGAAGCGTTGATTTGCCCATGTAAAAGCTTGTCCATTACAACCGAGGTCAAGAAGACCGTTTCGGTTGATGAATTGAACAAAACGCTTGTTATTGACGTGAAAGGAAGAAGATCCTCCTTCCTTTTCTTTTGGTGAAGTTATAGCATTGAGATCACCTATAATGCAAGACGGTACCGAGGTATCATTTAGATGCGTTTCTAACTCCGCCCAGATAGCCGGGTTATATATTAACCTTGTGAGGGTCACCATACACACATAGAAGTTTTCATTTGTTCTTGGTAATTGGGTTGGTAACATAAGCGAAAAGATAGGAGAAGTTGGATTCAATAATTTCAAGCGTCACATCGTTGGACCATAATAACCAAAGACCTCCCGAAGACCCAATAGAAAACACTATATGACTATTTACAAAAGACAATTTTTTCACTCTATGACTAGCTCGACTAATATTGCACCGCGTCCCGAAAAAAAAAGCAATTGAAGCTCGCGTGCTATGGAAGTATCCACTAAGCATAGGAATAGTTGCGCGGCCTCCACTCCCGCAACAATTCCATGAAACAATATGCATTAGGTTCTCGGTGGTGTTCCACCACCGCTTTAGGTTTTTTGAGGGATGTGAATTATGCTCGGAGGTCGAAACTAGAGCTCTACTATCAAGGTCCGTGGGAGTCTTTTCGGACAGTTCTTGTGTCGCACCCGCGGGATTGCATCCGCGCTTCGACCGAGAAAGAGGGGGGAGTGACGGCGAAGAGGATCGGGATGGACACTACAACATTTCTGCCTTATTAGGACCGGGCAAAACCGTCCCAATAAGCCCCTAAACTGTCCCAATAAGCTTTTTGGGACGGTGGGCCGTCCCAAACACGCCATCCCAAACAGGGGCGTACCAAACTGGGACGGGCCGTCCCAAAAAGCTTGTTGGGACGGGTTTTTTTTTTGGGACGTGCAGTCCCTATGGATGCATGATGTAACAACGCGCAAGACAAGTACGCTGACAGTTGTTTTGGGACGGCCTGTCCCTATAACTTGTTGGGACGGCCACGTATTTTGGGATGGCCTGTCCCTATAACCTGTTGGGACGGCCAGAGTGATGGGACGGCCTGTCCCAATAAGCAATATATTTATATTAATATTTATTATTATATAAAAATATATAATAATAATAATATTATTATATTTTGTTGATTATTATATATATTATTATTATTTATTATTATATTTAATAATATTGCTGATTATTATATATATATTTATATAGCTAATTGAATATATAATTAAATAATTGAATATATAATTAAATAATTATATATATAATTATATAATTATATATATATAATTAAATAATTAAATATATAATTAAATAATTATATAATTATATATATAATCATATAATCAAATAATCAAATAAAACATATTAGAAAGATACAAATGAACGCAAAAATTCAAAGACACATCAAAGAAAACACACGAACAAATCCAAAGTCGCAATACAACCAAATCCTACGACATAAACAATAACACAAATACAACACACAAACACGCAAACGACCAAATCCGACAACATAAACATTCTTCGCAAATACAACATAAACACGCAAACAACCAAATCCGACAACATAAACATTCTTCACAAATACAACACAAACACGCAAATACAACACGCAAATAACCAAATACGCAAGCACGCAAATGATAACTCTAGAAATTCATATTATCATCATCACCAGGTTGGTAGAACAGGTTCCCTAGCATTTCCTAAAAATATAATAACGTTTCGATAAACTATATATATATATATAAACAATAATAATTTATAATCCATATACTTACACTCCAATTATTCGGCTGGAATGACGGGATAGGATGATACATCCTCGGTTGCGACGAGGACGTCGGTTGTTGCCTCGACGGAGTGTACTGCATCTGCATCCGGTCCATCGGCGAATGAGGTGACATCATCAGATTTTGCATGTCCGTACCGATCGAGTAGTTCGTCCGTTGCGATCCGTCGACCCGTCCCGATCCATCGGCCCGTCCCGATCCGTCGGCCCGTCCGAGATTGTTGCCCGATCCTGCCGGAGATGTGCCGGATCCTTACCCCTTAAAAGAACACAAGATATATTAAAAACCGAACTAATTAAATATTAAAATATTTCAAAGTAAAACCTACTTACCTGTTGACATCCCTGCTGGTAAACCATCTGAGATAATTGAGTAATTGAACCTCGCATCATTTTTGCATATCCGCCTCCATCTTGAAATAGTATTAACCTTAAATCTATCCTATAATCCTAACAACACTATTTCTAACCACAATATTTATCAAATTCAATTTACATTTACAAATACATACCAACTAATATTTATAAAATTGAAATAGTATTAACCTTTTTGTGAAACAAAAACTTGGACTACGTCGAAAAGCTCGCACGACTTGATTCCGTCGATTCTCCGCCCGAATAAGTCAACTTGCTCAAACTACTTTTTTGTCGTAATTAACAACAAAATTATAATTCAAATCTGTCGATTTTATATCTGTAAAATCTGTTACAAATTTACGCTTTTGAAAATTGCCTTACTAAAATCTGCCAAAATGTATTATAGTGACCCCCGCTTAAAAAGAACCAGTACAAAGATATTCTCTGTCCAAAATCAACAAATATCCAAAAAAATATTTCGTTCTAAAAAACCTAAAAATCCAGGGCTAAACATTTAAATTGAGGAGGAAAAAAACCATACCTAGAAGTGTCTAAAATTCAGTAAGAAAAAAACAGATACAAAAATTTGTTCTAAAAAACCGGATCTAAAATTTGTTCTAAATAACTATCTAATTCTGTCAAAAAAAGAGAAAAAAAAATTGATACAAAGAATATTACGGAAAAAAAATGCTTAGATTATAAATTACCAAAGCTTGCTCGAAGTTGCAAATAATGCTTAAATTAGTTCAAAAATCTGTGATTTTTAAATCGGCCAAAATCTGTTCAAAATTGCTAAAAAATGTTCACAATGTCCAAAATCTGTTCAAAGAATATTTCGATTTTTTTTTTGAAAGAGTTCTAAAAAACCAACAAAAGCTTCAACAACAATTAACTGAAGGAAATACAGTTACAGATCAACTAGTACATTGTACACATGAGGGTAGATGAACATATGTGTTCGTCGGAATGATTGGATGCATAATAAGATTATGCAAATATCACAGAAATTACATGGTCCGTCATGACGCACCAATATGTGGTGCGTCATTACGCACAGTACAGTATTTCTAGATAAGCCAATCTGTGAGTATACCGTCATGACGCACCGGACTGTGCGTCATGACGGTGGTGCGTCATGACGCACAGTCCTGTCCGTCATGACGGACAGTGCAATAACTGTTTGATCTAGTACTCGTGACTCTTGCGTCATGACGCACCATATCGTGCGTCATGACGCACAGTGATCCAAATTCCAGATTTTCGGTTTTGATACTCATTAATGCCCCATTAATGGAGGCTTTGATTATAAGATCTGAGCATCCTTTCTCTCTCTCTGTAAGAATTCATTCTAGATCTGAGAAAAACTTGTGAGACAAGTTAGAGGAGAAAAACTCCATTAGAGAGATTGAAGAATTGAGCAAGCTTGCGGGAATTTTAGGGGAATTCGCCGCAACCGAAAGACGCAAGTTCGAGGTGGATACGAGTAGAGGAATCTCAACTGAGATTCTCTGGTGTAATCAATCGAGAGCAAGGTCGACCAAAGTTGGAGACGAACCGGAGTAATTCCGGTTGTATACGACAAAGAAACTTCGAATTAGGTGTCGAATCGCGCGGGCGTGGGACGTGCGTGTCGCCGGAATCGAAGCAAGCAAGTAAGCAAGCAACTAAGTGAACAACCCGTCTCCGTGATCAATTTCACGCGATATGTTTCTATGTATATAAGAGTTATATTCATAGGTAGTTGCATGTAGTTTAGGATTCGTACGATCGAGTCGTCGACGTGGTCCTCGGGATCGGGTCGGACCGGGCCTCACAATCCACTGCGCGGGGATCGGTAGTATAGCCGATACCCAACAGTGGTACACTACTAGAAACAGCACTATCACCGGCGGGGAAATATTATTACCGGGGGTACCCCCACTAATAATATTTTCAGTGGCGGTACCGCCCTTGAAAACTCATACCCCCATTGTAAGTGTACTTTCACCGGCGGTACCGACGTTAAAAATATATACCCCCACTGAAAGTCCAACTTTCACCGGCGGTACCGCCCTTGAAAACCAAAACCTCTCCAAAGACTTTATTTCACCGGCGGTACCGCCATTGAAAAAAACCACCCCCACTGAAAAATTTACTTTCACCGGCGGTACCGCCCTTGAAAGCTAAAATATTTGCACAACACTTCTTTTACCGACGGTACCGCCTTTGAAACAAGCAACCCCCGCTGATTATTTAACTTTCACCGGCGGTACCGCCATTGAAAAGCTAAAACTTCTCCTGAACGCTTTGTTTTACCGGCGGTACCGCCACTGAAATTTAATACACCCACTGAAAATTTACCTTTCACCGGCGGTACCGCCACTGAAAATCAATACCCCCACTGAAAATCACAGAATATTAATAATTATCAGAAAAATAATGAAAATAATAATAATAATGAAAATCATACAATAATCATAATAATAATACTTATCATAATCATCATCATATTTTCATAATAATAATTAATATTAATCATAATATAATATTAAACATATCGATTCTACATTTTCGCTAGAAGCCTCGTAATAATAATAATGAAAATCATAATTATAAACAATAATAATCATAATAATACTTATAATAATCATCATCATATTTTCATAATAATAATTAATATGAAACATATCGATTCTACATTTTCGCTAGAAGGCTCATAATAATAATAATGAAAATCATACAATAATCATAATAATAAACAATAATAATAATAATAATCATAATAATCATAATAATGATACTTATAATAATCATCATAATATTTTCATAATAATAATTAATATTAATCATAATATTAATATTAAACATATCGATTCTACATTTTCGCTAGAAGCCTCATAATAATAATAATGAAAATCATACAATAATCATAATAATAAATAATAATAATAATAATCATAATAATCATAACAATAATACTTATAATAATCATCATCATATTTTCATAATAATAATTAATATTAATCATAATATTAATATTAAACATATCGATTCTATATTTTCGCTAGAAGCCTCATAATAATAATAATGAAAATCATACAATAATCATAATAATAAATAATCATAATGACAATAATCATAATAATCATAACAATAATACTTATAATAATCATCATCATATTTTCATAATAATAATTAATATTAATCATAATATTATTATTATTATTATTATTAAACATATCGATTCTACATTTTCGCTAGAAGCCTCATAATAATAATAATAATCATTATCATATTTTCATAATAATAATTAATATTAATCATATTATTATTATTATTAATCATATCGATTCTACATTTTCGCTAGAAGCCTTTAGTCTATCATAATAATATTTATAATAATAATAATAATAATGATAATAATAATAATCATCATCATCATATTTTCATAATAATACTTAATATCAATCATATTATTATTATTATTATTATGATGATGATAGACAAAAGTCTTCTAGCGAAAATGTAGAATCGATATGATTAATAATAATAATAATAATAATAATAATAATAATAATAATAATAATAATAATAATCATCATCATATTTTCATAATAATAATTGATATCAATCATATTATTATTATTATTATTAATCATATCGATTCTACATTTTCGCTAGAAGCCTTTTATCTATCATAATAATCGTAATCACAATAATAATCATAATAATCATACTTATAATAATCATTATCATATTTTCATAATTATAATTAATATTAATCATAATATTATTATTATCGATTCTACATTTTCGCTATAATTAATATTTTCATAATAATTAATAATAATAATAATAATCATCATATTTTCATAATAATTAATATTAATCATAATATTATTATTATTATTAATAATCATATCGATTCTACATTTTTGTTAGAAGGCTTTGTCTAACTTAATAATAATAATAATAATAATAATAATAATAATCTTAATAATTATACCTAATAATATAACTATCACCGGCGGTATGTTCAGTTACCGCCGCCGAAAGCTTCATTAGCATGCAAACACGTTGATTTTTTTCGATTTTCACCGGCGGGGATGCTTATACCGCCGCTGATATGTAGTTTTCACCGGCGGGGAATTTATACCGCCGCTGATATTCTGATTTGTTTAACTACATGCAGCCGCTCACGCAAACACAAACCCTAAACTGAGTTCGCAAGCCGCTGAGTTCGCGAGATCCTTCTTCTTCTTCCGCGATGCCTTCTTCTTCTTCCAAGTCCTGCAGCCGCTGAAGCGAGGCCTTCTTCTTCCGAGTAGAGTCGTCCTTCTTCTTCTTCGAGTGGAGTCGCTGAAGCCAGTGGCCTTCTTCTACGATTTCCTTCTTCTTCTTCTTCGAGCCAGGGTCCTTTTTGCAGCAGTCCTTCGAGGTAATTGATCTCTCTAATGTTCGCAGCCTTCTCCTTCGAGTATTTTGCGTTAATTTTGTTTTTGAAATAGATTAGAAATTGATTAGGCTGAAATTTTGATTAGAGATTGATTTTATGAAATTGATTAGAAATTAGGCAGAAATCTGTCACATTTTGTTTTATGAAATTGATTAGAAATTGATTGCAGCCTTTTCCTTCGAGTTAATTGTTCTTGCAACCTTCTCCTTCGAGTTTTTTGCCTGAAGACAGCGAGAGCGAGTCCTCCGAGTCCTGACAGCGAGTGCTTCGCGAGATCTGTCACAGTTCTTGCTGGTGGTAATTGTTCTTCTCATTTTGTTTTTGATTTTAGGTGATGTAATTGATAGAAATTGATAGAAATTGAATAGAAATTGGGCAGAAATTGAATTAGGGATGAATTTTGAAATTAGGGTTTTTGAATCGATTAGGATTAAATTTAGGGATTTTAAAATTGGGCAGAAATTGAATTACTTTATGCAGAAATTAGGGATTTTGATTTTACGAAATTAGGCAGAAATTGATTAGAGATGAAATAAGGTTTTTTTCGAAAATTAGGGATTACTTAGGGTTTTCCAATCCGCGAGATCTCGACTTAGGGTTTTTTTTCGAAAATCAGGGGCTATTTAGTAATTTGTAAAATCAAGGGACTATTTTTGTAATTTTAAAAATCAGGTGCATTTCGAAGAAGATGAATTTATAATAATTAAGAATAATCAAAATTAGGGTTTTATTTGTTAGGGGCATTTTTGGAAATTAGTTACGAAACTACCCGAATTTGCGAAAAACCAGGGGCTTTTTTGTAATTTCGAAAATCAGGGGCTGTTTTGTAATTTGTAAAATCAGGGGGCTATTTTTGTAATTATTAAAATCAGGTGCATTTCGAAGAAGATGAATTTGTAATAATTTTTGTAAACCCTAAATTCATTTCTTTTCGAAAATCAGGGGCTATTTTGTAATTTGTAAAATCAGGTTTTTTTTTGTAATTTTAAAAATCAGGTGCATTTCGAAGAAGATGAATTTATAATAATTAAGAATAATCAAAATTAGGGTTTTATTTGTTAGGGGCATTTTTGGAAATTAGTTACGAAACTACCCGAATTTGCCAAAAACCAGGGGCTTTTTTGTAATTTCGAAAATCAGGGGCTGTTTTGTAATTTGTAAAATCAGGGGGTTATTTTTGTAATTATAAAAATCAGGTGCATTTCGAAGAAGAAGATGAATTTGTAATAATTTTTGTAAACCCTAAATTCATTTCTAAATTAACACTTTTTCCTTGATTAGGGGCGTTTCTGAAAAATATTGGGGGGAGCTTGTTGTAGAAGACAAACGAAAAAGCCATCTTCGATCAGGTTTTAATTTTATCCTTTTTTTGTTATCGAAAAAGCCATCTTTTGTTTTGATTGAAATTATTTTTTTTTTGTTATTGAAATTCATTTTTTGCGATAAATCAGGTTTTTTTTTTTGAAATTTCAAAAAATCAGGATTTTTTGGTAGTTTGAAAAATCAGGGGCTTTGTTTTGTAATTTTAAAAATTAGGGACATTTTTGCGTTAATTATATTTTAAGTTATATTTTATGCGTAGATAAATATGTCGAATAATCGGGATTGGATGTGCAATCGGCTAGAGAGTGACAAAACAATAAGTTTGATGTATTTGGAAGGAGTAGGAGAGTTTATTCAATACGCTTTTTCGCGTGAGGGGAATGTAAGAGTACAAAATAATGTCGAGCGTGTTTTGTGTCCATGCAAAGGGTGTCAAAACATACTTTATCGTAATAGAGATGAAATATCTCTTCATTTAACGAACAAAGGGTTTGTTCGGGATTACAAAATCTGGCACGTTCATGGCGAGTCAGTCGAAATGGAAGGAGGGGAAGAAGAAGAAATGAGTGAGGGTGCAGATATGGAACAAATGATTTTTGATGCGGCGGGTCAAAATTTCGATCATAGCGAGCCTCCAAATGCCGAAGCGCAAGCATTTATCGAGATGCTTCACGCGGCGGATGAGGATTTGTGGGATGGCGCCGAACGTTCGAGGGAGAAAAAATTGTCCGCAGTTAGTTTGTTGTTGAATTTGAAAGCGGATTTTGATATGAGTGAAGTTTGTTTTAATCGAATGCTCTCGATTATGAAGAATAAACTTCTTCCGCCAAATAATCGGCTTCCGTCCAATTATTACGAGTCAAAGAAGATTGTTAAACGTTTAGGTCTCGGGTACGAAAATATTCATATGTGCCCAAAAAATTGCATATTGTATTACGGCGAGAACCAGGATAGAGTTCAATGCCCTATATGCCAAGAACCTCGATACAAAGAAACTGGATCGAGGAATAAAAGACTTATTCCTCGCAAGGTTTTGCGATATCTTCCCATTACTCCGCGGTTGCAAAGACTTTATATGTCTCCGAGAACTGCGAAATTCATGACTTGGCACAAATATGGTGTTCGAGATAATCCTAATTTGATTGTCCATCCATCTGACGGGGAAGGTTGGAAGCATTTCGATGAAATCCATGGTGAATTTGCTTCTGAGCCGAGAAATGTACGTCTTGGTTTATCAACAGACGGTTTCACCCCATTTAATATGACCGCAGCCTCATATTCTTGTTGGCCGGTATTTCTCGTTCCGTATAATTTACCTCCTGGAATGGTTAATAAAGATGAAAATGTGTTTCTCTCTCTTGTCATCCCTGGTCCTGAATATCCCGGTAAGAATTTAAACACTTTTCTTCGACCTCTAATAGATGAGCTAAATTCTTTGTGGAATAACGGCGTGGTTACGTTTGATTGCTCACGTCGTGAAAATTTCACAATGAAAGCTGCTCTAATTTGGACCATAAATGATTTTTCGGCATACGGTTTGGTATCCGGTTGGTCAACGCACGGTAAGTTAGCATGTCCAATATGCATGGAGCGAACCAAATCATTTCGATTGCCTCACGGCAAGAAAAATTGTTGGTTTGATTGCCATCGACAGTTTTTGCCAGAAAATCACAAGTTCAGAAAACAACGTCAAAAATTTATTAAGAACCGGATTGAAAACGCCCCCTCACCCAAACGAAAAAGTGGTTTAGAAATGCGTGAAATAGTTGAGCAATTGGACGAAATACCATACATAATGAAAGATGGTAAACAACAATTCGAGGGATTTGGGGTCGAGCACAATTGGGTGAATAAAAGTATTTTTTGGGAACTTCCTTATTGGCACGATAATTTGGTGAGACATAACTTGGATGTAATGCATATTGAAAAGAATGTGTTTGATAATATTTTCAATATCATCATGGATATTCGTGAGAAAACTAAGGACAATCCAAATTCCCGTCTTGATTTGGCTTTGTTTTGTAATCGTCCGGAATTAGAACTGCAAAGGAAATCTAACGGGAATTTCAATAAACCTAAAGCTATTTATTGCTTAAACAAGGACCAAAAAATATCTGTTTGTAATTGGATAAAAGATTTGCGATTTCCAGACGGTTTTGCGGCCAATTGGTCACGTTCAGTGAAGGTACCAGAATGCAAGTTTCATGGGTTAAAAAGCCATGATTGTCATATTTTCATGCAAAGGTTGATGTCGGTGGCATTTCGCGATTTTCTTCCGGATGCTTTTTGGGAACCAATTACGGAATTAAGTAATTTTTTTCGGGACTTATGCGCCACAGAATTGGATGCGGCGCATTTAGTAGAAATGGAAAAAAAACGTGGTTGTCACGTTATGTAAGCTCGAGCAATTTTTACCGCCGAGTTTTTTTAATTCTATGGAACATCTCATATGTCATCTAGCATACGAGGCAAGAGTAGGAGGGCCTGTGTCATATCGCTGGATGTATCCATTCGAGCGATGTTTGCGAAGGCTCAAAAAGAAAGTCCGAAACAAGGCACGAGTTGAGGGCTCTATAGTGTCATCGTACGTAATTGAAGAAATCTCCAATTTTTGTTCTAACTATTTCGCATCAGATGTGAACACCCGATCTAATCGTCCCGATCGTCATGACGATCAAGCTTCCACAATAAATAACTCTGGTTGTTCGGTATTTAACTATCCTGGACGAACATTCGGACCTTATGTGGTAGATCTCAAAGAAGACGAGATTAATGCAGCACATTATTACGTGTTGATGAATACTCCGGAACTTGAAGAATATATCGAGTAAGTATATCCTTAAATGAGTCTGAATTTATTCAATTGAAATGTTCATAACTGATACTATTATTCATTATAATTTCTTAGTGAGTATGAAGAGGAGACTAAACGAAAAATTCGAGGCATATCAAATGTTGCATTGCTCAAGAGAAGAGAGAAAGAATTTCCGTTATGGTTTCGAAATAAAGTTATTTACGGTCGTGATCACGTGGTTTCCGAAAATGTGAGAAATCTCGCATATAGACCCGCTCTACGTGTAAAAGCATACAATGGCTATTATTGTAATGGGTATCAATTTCATCCGCAATCTCGCGAGAAACACGTGAGTACGAGGAATTCAGGAGTATGCGTGAAAGGGGATTCTTGGAACGCCATTGAAAATGATTATTATGGAATTATTGAAGAAATTGTGGAATTGAAATATTCGTTTTGTTTGAACAACAAAATAATATTATTTAAATGTCGTTGGTTCGATAATGTAAATGGTATAAATGTGGACAATATTCACGGATTAGTGGAAGTTAAGCACACATCTCGTCTTAAGAGTTTCGATCCTTTTGTGTTTGCTCATCAAGCAACACAAGTGTATTACATGTCTTATCCTTCGACGAGACGAGAAAGACGTGATTGGTGGGTCGCGACGAAAATTAAACCTAGGATTTTATTATGTCACGAATCTGATTTTGTGCCGGTAAATAACGAGTCCTTGTCGAATCCATTTCAAGAGGAAGATACAGTTTGCCCGTTCAATGTTTTAGATGGAGATGACGATGATGTCCAATTGAACGAAGATGGTGTAGTTGAAGAAATTCCTGCGAGTGAGGTTCAACTCAATGTCGAGAGCGATGATGAGAGCGATGACGAGAGCGATGAAGAGAGCGGTGAGGAGAGCGATGACGAGAGCGATAATGATGGCAACGATGATAATCTTGTTTTAGATGATGATTCAGATTAGTTAGTATGTAATATATATATATATATATATATATATATATATATATATATATATATATATATATATATATATATATATATATATATATATATATATATATATATATATATATATATAGTGTTATTTTTTATATTTTAATTAATATTTTTCTCCACTTATTTGCAGGTATTTTTTTACTATGGATAGAAGAGCGCCGAGACGACGACCCGCGAGATCAGCACCATTACCTCCACCCGAGCGGACAGAAGAAATACAAGAAGAAGTAGAGACGCAAGAGGTTGATGCTACTAGACGTAAAGGAAGAGGCCACAATGTACTTCCTGACTTGCCTCCTACGGCCGAGGCTCGGCCGACCGTGGTTGCTAGTGGGGACAGGTATATTTTATTCTTATTATTATTTATTTATTTTATTGAATGTATATGTTAATTATTTGACACAAATATTTTAGCGGATTTTTGTTGGCCGGTCAAGGGAATGATAGGCGTATCTCATCTCTGATTGGTTCACTTGTGCGTAATATGTCAACTGGACAGTTTAGTTGGAGTAAATGGACTCAAAATGATAAGGAGGCGCTTTTGAACGCTTTTTTGGTAAATTTAATAATAAATTTAATTTTTTTTAATTAAATATTAAATTTTGTATGTTATATGACTATTGAACAGATGCATTATCAGTGGACCAGTGGTATGGACGATGTCGCTAGAAAGATCGTGACAGACCAAAATGAGTATACATTTTACAAAATTGCGGGAAAGCTCTACAACGACGCACTTAGCGATGCGCGAAAATACGCAGAAGGACGATCTGGATCAGACAACCCGATGGATTGGATTCCATATAAACCATGGTGGATACAAGAGGATATCTATTGGCCGCCGATGTGTCAGTATTGGTGTACCGATGAGTGGGTTTCGAGGTCAAAACGCAACAAAGCGAATCGATTCGCAAATCCTAGTCGTGCGCATCATGTCGGTGGATCAGTGTCTTTTGCGGGGCATATGAAGAAAATGGTAACTTCATTTCTTAAAAAACATTAAATTCCATATCATAAAACGAATTAATCTTTGTTTGTTTCTATAATAGGAATTGGCACAAGGTTCGATCCCCACGACCTTGGATTTGATGAAGAAAACTAAGGTACGAAAAAACGGAGATTGGGTCGACGAGAAATCTGCAAGAATCGTGGTTAGCTTGTCATTTTTTAAATAATTATATTTTTTCTTCTTTAATTTAATAATTTAATAATTATATTTTTTCTAAATTGTAGCAAGAATATTCGAGTCGAATGAGTGAGAAATATGGTGATAATTGGGAGGAGGATCCGGATCTTCCAGACGATAACGGTGTGTTTGTCCAATCGTCCGGAAATAAACCGCACGGTCGATATTACGCCTTGGACAGCGTTTTGAAGTCATCTGATGTATGTATACAATACATTTTTCAATATAATTCATAAATTGTAATTTTGTTATTTTTTCAGATGCGGCCAGCACACACATCGCATTCTTCTGTCGATGGTTCTGTTGACGGAGGTAGTCGTCGTCGTATGTACTCCACAGATGAGTTGCAACAAATTATGGAGCAGAATGTGCAGGAGAAGGTGGAGGAGAGAGTGACGGGTATGAAAGCCGAGATGAGAGCCGAATTGAGAGCCGAAATGGAATCCGAAATGAGAAAGCAAATGATGGATATGTTTGCGTCGATGAGAGAATCTGGATCTGTAAGTTTTCAGATTATATTTTTTAATTTATTCTAGTAAATCAATTTTATATTTTTTAATTTTATTACGACAGGCTTCTAATGCACCGACACCGGCGCAAGTTGGGGATGGAAGCGACGCCGGAGTTTGATTAATTGATTTGTTAGGGTTTCGTGTGTTAGGGTTTCGGATTATGCTATTAAGGGTTTCGGGTTATGCTATTAAGGGTTTCGGGTTATGTTTTTTATGTTATTAGCGACGTCGGAGTTAGGATTTGTGATTCTCGACAGTAGCTCTTTGATTATTGAATTTTATCTTTTTCGATGTGAGAATTTTCTGATTTTTTTGAAATCTGGATTCTGGAAAAAAATTTACAAAATAATCCTGAAATCTGGAAAAAATTATCAGCGGGGGTACCGCCGGTGATAATACTCCCCGCCGGTGATAATACTCGAAGTTGAAAGAAAAATACCGCCGGTGATAATAGTACCGCCGGTGATAATGCCGACGTTGAAAATACGATTACCGCCGGTGATAAGTTAACCGCCGGTGATAATGCCGACGTTGAAAATAAGATTACCGCCGGTGATAAGTCAACCGCCGGTGATAACCGCCGACGTTGAAAATAAGAATACCGCCGGTGATAAGTGCACCGCCGGTGATAACTGCCGACGTTGAAAATTTTTGTACCGCCGGTGATATCCACCGACGGTGAAAATATAAGTACCGCCGGTGATAGAAGTACCGCCGGTGATAATCATACCGCCGCTGAAACTACTCGCCGGTGAAAATAAGCTCACCGCCGGCGATATTTCCCACCGCCACTGAATACAGCCGACGCTGAAAGTTTGTAAACCGCCGGTGATAAATTTCTACCGCCGGTGAAAGTACCGCCGCTGAAAATGTTCAACCGGATCTGCTTATTTTCAGTGGCGTAATAGCTACCGCCGGTAAAACAAAATTTTACCGCCGCTGAAAACCTTTACCGGGGGTACCGCCGGTGATACTGATTTTTAGCGGCGGCTTATCTGTGGCGGTGTATCAGCGGCGGTTTTTTCACTTTCAGCGGCGGTAAATCACCGCCGGTGATAGTGCAGTTTCTAGTAGTGGTATCAGAGCGATCGTCACGATTCGATCGTCGAATCGATTTCGAATAAAAGTTATTCGGAATTTCATGTAGAAATTAGGACATAATCATGTAGTTGTTAAAAATTAGGACCATGGAAATCTTACTAGTATTTGATCATGAGATGATCAAAAGAATCTAGAAGTAATCATGAAGAGTTCATGATTAATCGTTTTTGAAAGGGTTAAAAATCAAAAAATTACAAGTTAAAATTGAATTTCAGGACTGGTCCGTCATGACGCACCATATTGTGCGTCATGACGCACCAAGGTATCGGGAAATCCAAGAGTTGGATCTGAGGCATTACACTCTGTCCGTCGTGACACACAAATTAAAGTTGTGCGTCATGACGCACTGTGTAAATAGATACCGTCATGACGGACCATTTGTGCGTCGTGACGGTGGAAGCCCAAAAAGTTCATGTGAACTTGTACACAAATTGTTTTGTACAGTCCGTCGTGACGCACAGTTGATGCGTCATGACGGACGAAGCCCAAAAGTTCCTGTGAATTTGTGCAAAATTGTTTTGTACAGTCCGTCGTGACGCACAAGCTGGCGTCATGACGGTAGTACACAGTCCGTCGTGACGCTATGACCAAGCGTCATGACGGACAAACCTGAAAAGTTTATGGAAATAAAAACAAAATAGTTTTGTATGGTCCGTCGTGACGCACTTGCTGGCGTCATGACGGACATGTGAAGTCCGTCGTGACGCACCATTTCATGCGTCATGACGAAAGTCAAGGTATTTCCAATTCAAAGGAAACTATTGTACAGTCCGTCAGGACGGACCATATGGTGCGTCGTGATGGACCATGTAAATTTTTTCTGTTTTACTTAAATTTGGTTCTAATCAATATTAATTATGTTCATTCATCATGATAAACTTGCTCAATGATATAATTAGATTATATCACATAAATCCCTGCATAATATTTAAGTCATAAAATGCCTTCCATGTTCACAACCTCCGAGGTTGGTCTTACACTTTGCACGGTTTCATGCCAAAGTCGGGCGTGCAATGTTGTATATATCAACATGAGAGGCAAGCGTTAATTGAGGACAAATGCGGGTTCAGGCCAAAGTCGGGCGCATTTGTAGTTCAATTGAACGATATGTGAGCACGGTTGTGACTTAACCGTCCAAGCCAATCCGATTGGACTTCGGGGCATAGTTAGGATGCACAAACAAAATTTTGAATCATATATGACATGGTTTGATACCGAAATCCTATAAAGGATCGAGAGTCACATTGGATGTGATTGGATTTATCCTACCTAAATAATGAGATCTCATTTGTCGATCAAAGTCACTTATGCGAGGATCATGCATGAAATATGGATTTTGAAGTGTTATTGGATTTAGAATCCCGAATCAATATTAGGGTTATTGATTTGATAAAAGTAACATATTTCATATCATCATATAAGCATATAACATAAGTTCGCACATATTAGTATCAATCTCATTATAAAGTATTTTTCGTTGTAGCAATCATGACTTCAAGCAACACCAACGCCATGTCGATTAGATCGGTCTTGGAAAGGGAGAAGCTAGTTGGCAAGAACTATCGATTAGATCGGTCTTCAAACAAGAGAGAGAGAAACGAGAGTGGGAATGGGAAAAATGGGGGGGGGGGGGGAATGAACTTGTGCTAATGGCTTGGGAAGTGTGTAACGACTGGATTTTTGGTACGGGCCGTACCAAATACCTGTTTGGGACGGTGGGCATTGTTGGGACGGGCTGTGCTAAGTTTTTGGGACGGTGACACAGGTTGGGACGGGCCGTAGGAAAATTGTTGGGACGGTGTATTTGTTTTCGGACGGGCAGTACAAAAAATTTGGGACGGTTTCGACCTTTTGGGACGGCCCGTACTAAACCTCTGGCCTGCCACGTGTTCAATTTGGGACGGTATATTTTTTTGGGACGGCCCGTACTAGAATTTTGGGACGGTATTTGTGTTTTGTTACGGGCTGTACCAAATTTGGGACTCATTTTGGGACGGCCCGTCCCTGTTCTGACAGCAATTTTGGGACGGCATGTCCCTAATTAACATATGTGTTGTAGTGGGAGAAAGAGGCAGAGATGTGTTCAGTCTAGGATATGGACTCTAGTTTGGGTCGGATTCGGGTCGAGGGATAAAGAGAGCTTGATTAATCCATTTTCCTAATCTCCTTTGAGCAAGTTGTGAACCAATCACATTATCTTTGAGCTTTTCAATTCGGTATAGATCGAACAAACTCGTAGTTTCATGACCAATAAAGCTGCAAAAGGTACAAATCTTAGGCACCTTTTCATAAACGATATATACAAGACGAGAGGTGAGGTTTGGTAGAGATATAGGAATTGAATCCGAAAGAGGGATAGAGAGAGATAAAGTGATAAAAATCTTTATTGCCTTATGGCCATTAACGAAGATATAGCTCGGGTTGGACAAAGGAGTCCCAATTCTTTCGGCCACTTGTCTAATAACATCGTATTGATTTGCTCAAGCGGAAGGTAGTGGGATTGCACCCATGTTTCAAACGTATCTACACACTCATGTCTTATCTCATCAACTCCTTTAATAGGTTGCACCACAACAAGCTCATTTCGAACAATCCATGGTCCATTGATCAAGACCCGAGCCATGTCGGATTCGGATTTGAAGAAAATGAGCGTTAACCCATTCTCTTGTGGTGAGAAATCCGTATCGGACCCAACTCGCCATAATCTAATAAGTGAGTTGACCAAGGTGGTGTCGAGAATAGGTTTGAGCGAAATTGTACGGATTAGAGCGGCAAGGCCCCAATTTTTTGGTACCATTTCGGATTGGTAAAGAACCACCTCTCTCAAGTCATGCGACGTTTCAATGTGGATACCCGATAACTTTTGAATGAGGGCTTCATCGGAGAGTTGTGCATTTTCCATGATCTTTGCATGGAACTTAGTGAACTTCGTACGGGAACCCAACCCGAGACTTGCGGATCCGAAACGAGGGGAATAGAGCAAACCCGATAGCTTTGTTACTCTTTGAAAACGGAAAACTGAACCGCTACCAATCCGAGACTTGCACGAGTATGGGTTGATCTCGGTTCAAACGGGGAGCTCGGAGGATAGAGTAAGAGAGGGGGATTAGGGTAGGAAAATAGGGTATGAGGGAAAAAAGGCTTAGATGCGGGTGGGTTATATAGAAGGGGTGGGGATACATAACTTGTAGTTGGAGTAGTGGAGAGAAAATCGAAAAAACTACTTTGGGGTGAGTAGAATTTGGTTTATAGTGGAGGTTATAATTGGTTGTAAATTAACTATCAATATGAGTAGAATTTTTGGTTAGGAATAAACCTAACAATTCAACATGGGAGCAAGAAATTTCTAGGAACCGATTGTACACCACCGTGTATCGGTTTAGAATGGTATAACGAGATGAGAATATTGGACTTAGTAAGAAATATGCATAGCCATGCGGTAGATAATAGTAATAGATGATAACGGACCATTGTCATCCGTATGCCACATGTATTCGGAGAGGAATAGCGGAAAGAGAAAGGACCCGCACATTACATCGGAGAACGAACCGGTCAGCACCGGTTAAATTGGACCGATCGACCGAAGTTAGAGTGCCAAACGTAGTTATGGCTTGGCATATGTACTCGATATGCCAAAAGGGTAAGGGAAATTCATACAATTCGACCGCGACACTCCAAAGAATGTCAAAAGAACGCGGTGGTGGGAGGTGGGACCATGGTCGAGGCGAAAGATGATAATTGTCCTCCCAAAAAGAAGCATCGTCGATTATGATGGTAATGGAGATATGGGAGGGGGTTGGAGGATGAACTAATTGTAATCAAAACGGGAGGGATTGAACTCGGATCCAATTTTCCCAAATTTGTTATGGACGGCTTCGCGAAGGGAGGTAAGAGATGAAGATCGGTTATTGTCGATTTCGATAAGAAAAACCGAGGCCTCAAGATCGTTTCTCAATAATTGTGTGGTACCTACCTCCGAGAAGAAACATGTGCGGGCCGAGTACGGTGAGGCTACGATTGAATCGAAATCCTCCATTGTAAACTTGAGGCCGTGTTGATGAACCGATCCAAAATTTTGCACAAATTGATCCAAACTGGACAAAGGGGTGATTAGTCTCGGGTTGATAACCGAAAATTGAGGCCGGGATTCAATCTTTCTTGTCAATTTAGTTGGAATCGGGAGAAAGGTAAGCTCGCACAAAGGTGCACGGTCGCGGGAATAGTCATTGTTGAGGAGGGGAAAAGAAACCGGGGGCTTCGTGCCACTCTCTAAGCTGATCGGAGAAGGAGACCCCAACCAGTGGTGGCCTGAGCACTCCGGCGATCGTAGAGGAGCGCCTATTCCGGCGGTCGGGGCGGTTTCAAGACTAGGATTTCGCTTATTCTTAATCGTTGGAGATTGTCAAGGCAATATTTTCTTAGTCCTTTGAGGCATTTCATCACACGCTTGGTGTGCACAACTGACTAGGGATGTCAACGGGGCGGATCGGGTTCAGGTAAGCCTCCCCCATACACGAACCCAAATTTTCGGGTATTATCCGAACCCGAATCAAAAATACCCGCGGGTAAAAAATCATACCCGAACCCGCGGGTATTACCCGTTACCCGAAACACTTGCTTTTTGAATTATTTTTTTTTTTAATGATTGAAAAAATTCAAAAGTTTGTCCAGTTTTGCATCTTGAATAAATTGAGTCCGTTTCTCTCCACAAACCTCAGTTTAGGCCGATTTTTAACTACAAATTTGTCTCCAAAATCGCACGAAAAGTACAAGAATACCACAGAACTCGCAAGGCCCAATATATTGTAGAAAAATCCATTGTTAACACCCATTTGTGCTTGAAAGTTAAAATCATGATATCCAAATCAATTAAATTGCCATTGAAACTTGAAAGAGGTCAAAAGAGATTCTAAGTATCTTTTGAGTGGTACCATACCAACTGCCAAAAAAAAAGAGAAACTCTGGTACCCACGAGAGAGGGAGAAGAGAGAGAGAGATGCGTTGTAGTTAGAAATTTAGGGTTTAATGAGAGAAAGGCACCTCTGCCTATGTGCACACGCACCAAACTTTGGGTCAAGGGTAAATTTGAATGATTTAGATTTAATCATCAAGGAATTGTAAGGGTAAATTTGTAATTTCAATTTTCGGAATTTTCGGATAATTTTCGGGTACAGGTTCGGGTTACCCGCGGGGCGGGTAGTACTCCGTCCGTACCCGACCCGAACCCGAACCGGGTATTTTTTTTCGGGTATTACCCGCCCCGTTCGGGTTGGGTACCCCAGGGTTCGGGTTTTACCCGGCCCATTGACATCCCTACAACTGACCAACAACAATTAATTTAGCCGTAACTTATGCTAAACTTCGACAAATGTCACATCACATGCATCCAGAAATAGAAAAATTCAACAAGATGAACTTTGATATTCAATTCTTATTCTGAATACAAGACTAAACATCTCCTTAACGTGTTGTACACATCAATAACCATGAATCCAACCATACAAATTGAGGTTATATATGACACTCCATGGTCTCCCCCTTTAATGTATTGATGCGTCAATCGAGGAATGTTAGTAGGAGTTAATTGGACTGATTAATCATCAAATCAAGTTTAGTTGGATTTATTCAATTAATGAATCTTAATTTAAATAAGAACAAATTTTACAAGAAATGATAACGTCCCACAGTCATCATTATCATTATAGAACTCCATAATCTTTCTTGTCCATTGATCTGTAAGTTTGGAATAACTCGAGACGTACCAGTTCAGTATAAAGTGGTTATACTGGTGGCGGGAAGCTCAATTGCAAGTGGAACTGTCGTAGCTTCTCTTTCATTTAAATCTGAAAAAACTCGAAGTTCAAAACCATTTAGACTTTGCTGTGCTTTCTTTTGCAACTCCACATTTTCTTGATTCATCAAAGATATCTTTCTTTGAAGTTCGATATTTTCGACGTGCACTCCGTATCCCTGACAGAATGAACAGAAATGAGAAAATATAATAGCTATCCCAAAAAAAAAATTAATATTAATTGTATATTGCCAATTTTTCTTTAAGGTAAACAATATTTGTAACTAAATTTGAAAATAAGAATTTGTTATCGACCTTGTTGTTGAGGGCGTCAATTTCGTCAGTAAAAACTTGATCCTACAACATGGAACAAATTAAAATCATGATATATATACACAAATACATAATAGCCTAATTAAGAAAATCAGACATTGTTTAATTAAAGAATTATAAGCTTATACAATATGCACCCCCTAAAAAATTAGAATAACTACTTAATCCACTAATATAAAGTTAGAATTTTTTTACTGACGTAGTAATTATGTTGATATTATAAAGGAATAAAACCTTTTTCTTTCTGACAGCATGCAAGCTCATCTCAAGTTGACTCTCTAATGCTTGTAGATTTTCAACACCTAAACCCGACAGATCTTCTCCCATTAATTTCCTGTCGTTAAAAGTAATAATGAATATGAATAAACATTTCAATTTCATTCCAAGCTTTTGAGGCAATTCCTAAATTAATAATTATCTACTGAGAAAAATAAGAATCTACTTAAATTTTGATTAAACAAAGAAAAGTCTACATAATATCTCTTATTTTCAACTTCATGATCCTGACATAATGATTAAGAAAGTTTATCTCGTACAAATTAAATATTTACTGTGATAATACATACAAACCAATATTATAATACATGTTAAACGGAACGAGACGGAAAAATCACCAATTATATGATAGACGATTAATTGGATTTGTCCTTATAAACAACGAAAAATTTGAAGTCCAAAAAATACGTTTTTTCTTTTTGGGAGTCAGGGAAAGAGAGAGAAACAAAGGGAGAGAAAGAACGAGAGCCATATGGAGCGTGAGTGTCACGAGATTTCGTTGTCCTATTCCTCTTCTGATCACCAGTGCACATCGACGCCGTTCTTTTTTTTTTTCTCTTTGTAGTGAGAGATAGAAGGGATGCAGTTTTTTTTTTTGGATTTGGGTTCGGTCAATATTTTAGTTTTGGTTTTGGATCGAGCCGGGTATAAAAATTGGTCAAATATCGTTTTACCCGATTAATCAGGAAAAAGTCAGTACAAACTGATCAAATCATTTTTAACAAACAAACATGGATAGCCGAATCATAAAACCACTGAATAACAAACAATTCGTACTAATTTCAAAAAAAAAAAAACAATTCGTATTAATCGGCAATTTTTACAATGTTAATAGATATTACTAAGGATAACGGTATTTGTTTTTTGGAAGAACAAAGTAATGTATGTACCGGTGATTTAGTTGTAAATGTAGCAGTTGCTGCCTCAGCACTTCTGCTTCTCTTTGCCAAAGCTGAATGGGCCAATCAATTATCAAGATATCGTATATTAATTAGAAATTACGATAGTAATAAACCCGCTTAATCATTTTATGACAAATTGTAAAGCTTCAGTAGTTGTACTTGTAATTTAATGACCCAATTAGTAATGGTAGATTTAGGGTTTTGCTACATCGAGAATCAGATTCTCAAATTGTGATGCCCGTTGGCCATTAGTTACAGTTTAGAGTTACATTGAGTTACATTTAGGTTTCATTTATCACTTGACATATATTATTTAGGTGAATCTGCCAGCATTATAATAAACTGTATATTTAAATAAGCAAGTGTTATACATTTGATACCATGAAAAACAATACTATTGACTTTAAACTCAATTGAACAAATTAAAGAAGAATGGCTTTAACCATATGACTGGCTTTTTGTGAAATTCAATTATCAACGAAGTAAAAGGGTGCGACCGACCTTAACTTGCGAAGCGATCGGGTTCACCACTTGAAGATGCTCTTCCTTGTTCCTTGTATACCGGACAATTGTTGATTTCATGCTGCCATCAAAGTAAATCAAAGAAACTATTATTTCAAACTTAACTTGCATCAATCATAAATTCAGTAAATTCCTTGTTATGTACACATAATTGCGTGGTTAATGGTGGTTTTTTACATGAACAACACATACAATACACTGACATATGAACACAATATAATGCACAACTAAAAAAATTGATTTAATTCATGGTTCTGAATATCGGACTCGGAATCGGACTCGGTTGGCTCTGGAGACTCGGGACTCGGTCGACTCGGACAAGACTCGGCCGAGTCAAAAAAAAAAATCGGACTGTGAGTAAAAAAATCGGAAAAAATAGAAAAAAAATAAAAAAAATAATTTTAAAAATAGATAGACATTCATAAACATGATACACACAAATTCAACTCATAAAACTCAAATTACTACATTAAAAAAATTACATTACATAACAAAATTAATACATTAAAAATTTCTACTGTCAAAAACTGTGACGAGCGGGTTACATTGTATAATCATCATCCTCATATTGATCATGAGGAGGAAAATACATTTGTAAATTTGTATTGACGAAAATTTGTATTGTCGGAAAGATTTGGAGTTACCGATAAAAAGTAATTTTTTTTTTTTAGAATTCAGTACCCAAAATTTTCACAAAAAATCAGTAACTTTTATAAATAGAAATAAGTCTGATTGTTAATCAGTAACTTTTTTTTTTTAGAATTCAGTACCGGAAAGCCAACCAAATCAGATGCAACAAATTGGAGATGAAATTAGATCAAGAATAATACGAATATCAAGATTTTTTTTTAACAAACAAATCCATAAATGCAAGAAAAAGATCAAGGAAAAAGACCAAAAATAAATATATTCTGAAAAAGTCGAAATTACCCTCACCTAATTAGTTTTTCCTCAACTTTAAACGATCCTGACTTGCTCAACAATAGTCCAAATTACATGAGAAAAAATGATGTACAAACTAGATACATAGGTCTACAAGATGTGATTTTTGGATTCATTTAAATAAATCTAGATTAATTGTAGATTTGGTTACAATATGATACCAGAAAATGCCAAAAATTAGGGTTTCGTAACTTAGAATATTCGAATTAATTAATACAAGTCAAAAAATTAGGAAATTGTTCGTAAACATTAAAAAAAACTTAGATTAACATAAACAAACTAGTTTCAT
The DNA here is from genome assembly GCA_946800325.1 of Luzula sylvatica. Taxonomy (NCBI): domain Eukaryota; kingdom Viridiplantae; phylum Streptophyta; class Magnoliopsida; order Poales; family Juncaceae; genus Luzula; species Luzula sylvatica. The sequence goes on along the minus strand of OX326958.1, from coordinate 26,085,392 downwards.
CTAGAATTACCAAGATTCAGAAAGAAATTCAAATAAAAACCAAAAAAATGGCAAGGTAAATTGGACTTGAAACCTAATTTGGAGAGGCAACGACGGTCTTGAAGTTCTTGGTGGTTCTTGAGCTTCCCTTATATGGAAACCAAGTAGAACCATAAAAATATATAACAATCTTAAAAAAAAAAAAAAAAAAAATCGGAATATCGGATCCGATTTATCCGGGTCAAAATCGGCTCGGGTGAGACCGAGTCCGACTCAACTCGGCCGAGTTACGAGTTTTTTTTAACTCGGCCGAGTCTCAGAACCATGATTTAATTAAATACATGTGATACACATTAATATATACACAATGACTTATTAATAGTTATCTTCACAAAAAAAAGTAATATCTTGCTTTCTTTGTGCCACATGTAAGAATGGACATACAACTAATAGTGTAATTTTCTTTGATGAATAAATAAATTTTAAATCCAAAAGAGCACGTTTCGTGGTTCTCCTTAAAATAACAAATCACTTATTTCATAGTTATTTTCTACGATCTATCAAAGAAAAAGAAATCGATTCCAATTGATAAGACCAAAATCCAGTGTTCACGAGAAAGATTTACAAAAAAACACATTCACCTATAAATCCATGTTCACGAGAAAGAAAAATACCGATTTTAGAGAGAGATTACCTAGAGCTAGCAAATTCGTAGAGTCGACCGGTGCTAGAAAACACGATGAGACCTACCTCGGCATCACAAAGAATTGCTAGCTCCTTAGCTTTTTTGAATAACCCATTGCGCCTCTTAGAGAAAGTCACTTGCCTACTGCTCGTATTGTCGATCCTTCTTATTGCAATCTTCCCTCTTCCCATTTTTTTCAAATTAACTACTCAATCTTATTATACACACATAGCCAAATCACAGTGCTTTGCTTGATTTGTTCAACTCCATTGTTGGCTTTGAACAAGAAAGATATTAAGAGAGTGAGATCTAAATCGTGGTTCTTGAGATAGATATAAAAGAGAGAAAGAAAGAAAGTGTAAAAGAATAAATGCTTATTACCTTAAACTTAGAAAAGAAAAGATTCGAATTGATGGGTTGTGAGGTTTCCACTTTTTTTTTTTCTGAAATGGGAAAGGAAAGGGGGTTGGGGATTTGAGATCTAAAACTAGGTCAAGGGAGAAGTAGTGGAGATGGGGACAAAAGATGGACAAATGCCAGCTTCAGATTGGCTAGAGTTGTATAGTTTAAGGGTAGTTTAATGGTACGAGGTCTGAAATAGAGAGCGCCGCTTGTCGTATGGATCACCAACACGTGTGGGTCTTTTTCCTTTTCAAGTTTAATTTTTTTTTTCCTATTTGGACATGGAGAAAGTTGTTCATTCTCACAAGTCCTCAATTTTTTTTATGTGTTCAGATATTATTGAGATAATTTCTTTTATTTATATTTAAATAAAAAGAGTAGTGTTGTATATATTAGTGGAAAATTATACTCTTCCCTATCATTTCATCTCCAAAATCATGATGGGATAATCATCACGTCATTTTGTCATGCTTACTAATTCATGTTCCCAATTTACACTCAATTAATTAAGCATTCAATTTACACATAAATAAAATGCAATTAAAAGTCCATTTATTTGCCTTCAAAACTGGTCTGGACATTTTAGGTGTCCTGCTTTAAGTTTGTACTCGTTCCTTTTATTACCAAAAGAATTATTCCTTATGCTCATGTTTGGCAACAAGATAACAAAGGGATGAGTACTTTATTTGTTTAATCCCTCTTAAAAACATGATTTATTACGAGGAATAAAGAAGGATAAGATTAAAAATACAAGGATTAGCTTATTATCATCACTTTTTGTGGTGATAATTTTGTTACTCTCTTACACCTTTAACATTTTACTAAAATATTCTCATTTGTTACAAAGGAATACAGAAGGAATACAGAAGGAATATATAAGGAAAAAGAAGGAATATAGAAGTGTGACGTATACCCTCTTTTGTTAAAATACCCTCATTTTTTTACTAAAATACCCTCATTAGCTTAGCACATGATTTATTACAAGGAATAAAGTAGGAATATATATTGTTATTTATTAATATACATTGAAATGTGTATATTCAAATTATTAATTAATTACTTACAATAATTCAGAAAAAAAACTAATTAACATTGAAATATTATTATAATATACAATATCAACATACAATCAGTATAACATATATAATTAATATAATATAATAATATACGGATATAATATAAAATAATATAATACACTAATATAATTTAATGTAATATAATATAAATAATTTAATTTAACGTACGTAATTCAAAATATGTATAATATAATATAACCATATTACATAATATAATATGATATAATATAATACAATAATAATATAATATAATATAATAACAATATAATATAATAAAATACAATACAATTATAATACAATAAACAATAATAGATATAATATAACATAATATAATATAATCAAGATAATATAATACAATACAATTTCATATAATATAATAAAATATACAATACAATACAATTCGATACAATATACTATAATATAATATACAATACAATTCAATACAATATAATATACGATAATATAATAAAATATAATATAATTATAATATAATACAATAACAATATAATATAATACGTTAATAATATAATATCATATGATATAATATGATATGATGTAATATAATATAATATAATATAATATAATATAATATAATATAAGATAACATAACATAAAATAATATAACATAATATAGTTTTATGTATTAACATATGAATTTTAAATTTACACACAAAGAGGTTATTTTGGTCATTTCAAAATATTCTATTTTAAAATCAACACTATCCCAAAATTTATCCTTACAACCTTAACAAACACTATTCCAAAATTTAGGGATAAATAGGTATAACCCATTATGCCTCTAAAAAATTATGCCCACCTTATTCTCTTCCCAAACGGTGCCTATAAGAGTAAAAATAAAAAAAATATCAATAAAATAATTGAACATACATTTTTAAGCAAAAAAAAATCAAAATATAAATTAGTCAAATGTGTTCTTCAATATTCATCGCATTACTATAAATTTTCTTTAGATTACTTCAAAATGAAAATTATCAAACACGCTATCGACCATAAAAAAAAATGTTTATGATAGATTAAAAAAAGAAAAATTCTTCAAAAACCTCCTATAACTATTTTGGGATTTATCAAAAACCCCCTAACTTTTAGATTACTTCAAAAAACCCCAGAAATTGAGTTGATTTTTTTTTAACCCCCCTCCCCCCTACTACAATTGTTAAATTTAACATTCCATCCAATTTTTTTTTTTGGGGACAAAAATACCCTTATTGATATATTCTTTTATTCAATATAAATTAATAAATATATAAATAAAGAAATTTTTTCAGGTTATTATATTTAATATTGGTTTATGAAAAAAAATTACAAGTCTCTATTTTATTTTACTATTTATGATATATATATAAATTATTCTTTTATTAAATAAATACTATTTTACAAGTCTCTGTTTTATTTCATATTACATTTTTTATATTTTACATAAATTTATTTTATATAAAAAATCTTATAATGAATTATAGAATAATATAATATGAAATATTTGTAAAATATTATTTATTTATTAGTTTATAGAATAAACTCAATATAAAATAAATTGTGAGGGTATTTTCGGTCCAAAAAAAATAATTTGGATGGAAAGTTAAAGATAACACTAGTAGGGGGTAAAAAAAATTCATTTCAATTTTTAGGAATTTTTTGAAGTAATCTAAAAGTCAAGGGAGTTTTGCTAAAATCCAAAAAAGTTGGGGGGTTTTTGAAGAATTCCTCTAAAAAATATCTCTAAGTAGTGATTAGACAACAACATTTTTGTTTTTTATGAGAATATTTGATATTCCAAGATTTTACACAAAAAATTGTATTATTATTATTACTAGGAGAATACTCGCGCTACGCAGCGAGAATATTAATTATATTTTTATTGTAATATAAAGTACGTATAAATATAATAATATTGATAATACCACTTCAATTTATAATTATTTTTACTAATCTGTTGATTATGTTTATATTTTACAATTATTTTACATTATGTTGAAAAAAATTCATTTTCTTAATCAAATAATTATACTTATATTAATCAAATAATTATACTTATATTAATGTCATTGTATAATAATGTCATTTTACAATTATTTTATATTAATGATTTTACAAAAAAAAATAACAACAAAATATTACATCATTGTTGTTCACAATATTTCATACAATATCAAATATAAAATTAATGAATCATACAACATACGTAGTAACATATCATTAATTATATAGTACTAACAATTTGTTATTGATTAAAAATGCAATGCAAATTATAAATAATATATCAAACTCAATAGTGAAAGTAATTTAATAAATAATATAAAAAATAATTTAGCATAAACATAAATAATTTTATATCATATGATTTTTTAAAATTTTATATTTTAAAAAAAATAACATTATTATATTATTTGATAAGTGTTTATAAATTTAAGAAATTATTTCGATGGATAAACTTTTTTTTATTTCTATTATTTTTCAAAAGTATTAATATTAAATTTGTTTGATCATAATTTTCAAAAATAAATATTAATATTTAAAATTCTATTATGTAAATAAATAATTAAAATTTTATTTTGTAAAAATACATTTTTTGCATTGCATTTTTTACATTCTATTTTTACAAATTAAAATTATGGAAAATGGTATGTATGAATTATATTAATATGGATGTCAAAATAAAGAGAAAATTAAAACGAATATATTTGATGAATTTTTAAGATGAAAATTCTAAAAATAATACTACTATGTGTTGTATGTTTATAATATCACATATTAAGTTATTAGTGTTACATATATAAACTTTTCATCTTCCATTGCATTCACATTCGATCATGTAATCTTATGTGAAATGGTAAACAATTGAATAAACTTAGTTTAACATAAACCTAACCAATAATAATAGTCCACATCATTAATATATGATGATGTGGATTTCTAAGAATCCTTAAAACATAGTGTAAAATAAGGGACACTTAAATGGCTACAAAGAAAAAATGTTTATAAAAAATCAATAATTAATCAATGGTCTAAATTTTGCTACATATCATAATCTAAGTACAAATAAATCATATCACATGCTAGCATAGAGTCGCTTTTTTCCTTCGTAAGATTTAGGAATTGACACTATTTTTTACTAGCCGAACTAGTGTTTTTGTTCATAAAAGAAGTGCTGAATAAAAAAATTGTGGCCACCTAGCTAGGGGGAGCAATTTTTTTATTAAAATAATAAACCTAATATTAGTCAATTACTTGAGTTTATATGTAGTTTTAGAGTGAAAATGTGTGAGCTGGTTTGAAGAAGTGTGTATAGCAGTGAAAATGTGTGTAATGTTACTATAAAAGCATAACAAGTGGATAATGTCATTTATAAAACCAACAGAGAAAGAACAATATAGTATGTATTTCCAATTTAATAATATATATTTTAATAAGTCAATTACTTAAATTTGTGTGTATTCTTTTTAAAGTGAAAATGTGTGAGCTGGTGTGAAGAAGTGTGTATAGAAGTGAAAATGTGTGAACATTAACAAGTGTATAATGTCATTTATAACCAACAGAGAAAGAATAATCTGTTTCCAATTTAATTATCGGAAAATATTGTGCACTCGGTGGGTATGCATTTCATGTGCATGCTATCAATAGAAAATGGCACGTGACAGTTTGATTTTTTTCAATTTTAACCGCATTTTGTGCACTCCGAAACGCAAGTTGTGTCTCATCCATGTTTTATATATTTGTAGATGTATGATACATATTTATGTGTTATACATTTTTAGATGTATCGTATACAATACACGTTATATATTTTTTTTTCATGTATGATATACGCTTATTTTTTATATCTTTTTAAATATATCATTATTTTTTATATCTTATTAAATGTGTCATGTACGTTACACTTTTTTTAAATTTAATACATGTTATACCATTTTATATGTGTGATATACATTTATGTATGATAATATCATGTACATTACACTTTTTTTAAATTTAATACGTGTTATACCATTTTATATGTGTGATATGCATTTATGTATGTATGATAATATTTTAAGATAGTATTTTTTTACACGAGTAATATTTTGTATAATTTTTTTTTGGATTAGATTTATACCTTTTGTATAATATTTTATATTTTTTGCGGCGTGCGTCTGGAATGCACAAATAAGATAGTGTAAATGTGGAAGGAATAAACGGAATAATGGAGTATTTGAATAATTGGATATCGTCTTGCTTATTAATTGTTGATGAAATTGCAAAGAGGGATTCAACGAGGGGTTCCTTCTCAGTGGGTTATATTTATATTTAAAAGTGTGATTTTTGCAAATTGTGGAAGGAGATGAAGTTAGTGATCCTTGTAGCACATAGCATATACTTGTATTAATCAAATGAAAAATGTTGGACATGGCCCACCTTTTCTTTCAAGAGATGACGTGAATATGATTTAACACCTTAATTTATAATTTAACATCATCTTAATTGAATAATCAAACATAAATTAAGATAATCAAACCATAAATTAAGATGTTAAATCATGTATTTATGTGTTAATTTGTAAGGTGTTAAACTATATACACGACATCAAATCTTTTGAGGGAGAATACTAGGGGGTGTAAATCACTACTATAATCAAATATTTTGAACTAATGGATATTTGGTTGTATGCTTCTTCGAAATAAAAGATGATGTAAATAATTTTTAATGATTCATTTATTAAAGTAGAGGATGCATGAAATTGGTGCTCATTTTTGACCGTGTGATTTTTATCGAACTGTATAAGGAGCTTAGGTTTTGTTATGTTTTATTAAGATTTCATATGTTATTTTTTATTTTGGACATTCGTCTATGTTTTATTTGACTATTAAAAATTGAATTATTATTATATATATATATATTTGTTTTATCTTTTGAATTTGAATTATAATTGTTATAAATTATTACCGTTTCTAGTGACCATTTTTATCGTTTTTAACCGTTTTAAGGGTAAAATACTAAAATAGTGACCGACCGATCGTTCCGTAACGTTTTATGGTTTTTACAACATTTGTCGTAAGAGAATAAATTTAAAAAAAAAACTAAAATTGTTTTTGTTGATTAGACTTATAAAATGAAATTAAGGGAAACTGGCATATTTGAGTTTCTTGTGGACATACTCAACATTTTCTCCCAAAACTAAACAATTTTTTGCTCCAACTAAGGAAAAGATAGTTTGGTAAGCAACTTCTTTACAAATAAAAAAAAAATCACTAATGCATTCCATGAATATGCACTCCAAATGCAGATCATTAAAAATGAAAGAAAAAACCATTTTTGTCCTTTCAACTCTTGCCCAATGTTTAATATGCCTCCCAACACTATTTTTGTCCAATTAACTCTGGCAAAATTCTATTTTTTTTTTGTTAAATCAACCACTTTCAACAGTTAAGTGCTGACTAAATTGTTTACAACTGACGTTGCTTTGATGATGTATCAAATTAGGGATGTCTATGTATGGTTTGGATAATAGGCAATTCAAATCGTATTTAAATTATGAAGCCTTTTCTTTTTTCTTGTAACATAATTTTTTCTTCAATAAAATATAGAGCCTAAAAAACACGTTTCGTGCTATGGGCTCTATTTCAAAAGAAAAATATGGTTCGGATAATACATGTACCTGACAGATACCTGATCTGACAGAATGGGTAACCGGTTTAATTCTCCTGAGGGACGGGTAATCGACTCGGGTACGGGACAGGTATGAGAGATGTCATATCCGATCTACAGGTATACCCGACCCAAATTTGACTATCAAAATTATTTATATATCATTTAATTTAATCGATGATTTTGTTTTGAGTGTATCAATAGATAATTATTTATATATCATTTAATTTAATCTAACTCTAATATATTCTAATCCAACCAATCCTACTCATCCGCGGAAATGAAAAAATTGTGAAATGTAGTAACTTATTTCTATTTAATAAAAAAATAACTTATTTCTATTGTAAGTACTATACTAATTTTGTATGATGTTTTTTTTATAGATTAGTGATGTACAACCCCTAGTACTCTCCCCCCATATCCTTGATGACATGAATATGGTTTAGCACCTTCAAAATTAACACACAAAAAACATGATTTAACATCTTAATTTATAATTTAATTATCTTAATTTATGATTTAAAATACAATTAAGATGTTAAACCATGAATTGAAGTGTTAATTTTCAAGGTGTTAAATCATATCCACATGACGCGGATGGAGATTGGAGATAATGAGAACAATCGAATTTTATTATTGATATAATTTAATTTTTAAAATCACTTTTATTTTCGTTCTTGACTCGTAATATAATTTAATTGTGTAGGTTAAAAATGAATTTGTAGAATGAAGCAATTGTTTCATTCGAGCGACACTATTGTTTAATTTTGTGTGACATAAGACGTTTGTTCGGAAATATATTTTATTTGAGTCACTGGATGATGTAACTGTTTTTTTTTCATTATACGACCTTAATTTTATAAACTTTTTGTGTTTGTATACTATTTATATATATTAGTTAGATATTATAAAATAAACATGAGAAGAATTCTCGTGGGTAATTTGGAAATCCGCATGTACTCAAAATGAGGTGTGGATACAAATACTCGGTTTACAAATGGAATATCGGCTATGGGTATAACACGATTAAGACGAGTGAGGGTGTGCATGTACCTATATCCGACCAATACCCACTCAATTGACATACTTATATCAAATAAATATAATATCTAATTTGCCACGTCGCAATGAAGCAATTTTTCTCTGACCCGCTTCGAAGGACCAAGGTCAAACAGTGACTACGTGTCTCCGTTGCTACTCACCGCTGCCAGCATTGCCGTAACCCCATCGACTTTCATTAACAGGCCACGAACGCATTCTCGGTCCAGTCTGAAGCTGCCAGGCCACGATACGTCAACTTGGTTTTCCTTCTGATATTTTTTTTTTCTTAATTTATCTAAGAATTTTTGCCTCTCTTAAGTCTCTCCAACAAATCAATTAGAGCTTTTGTTAGAAAAAAATTAGACTTTTTTTGTCATAGACTAAATTTAGGACTTTTATTGGAACAAACTATTATCTTCAATCTATGATTTTTCCACTTATTATTAATCTATATTTACTAATTTTATCTAGGAATTAGAAGTGCAATAGCTTCATCTCGGTGTCAAAACAAAAATTAAAAGATTAAAATCACTAATAAAATTCTCAAGATTATTTAAAAAATAGAGATTGAATCGTTCAAAACTTGAAGTCAGCCAGACCTGCTCCTCTTTATTTTATTCAAGCGTATAAAAAAAATTAAGTTAGTGCAAACTAGAAAGAACGTGATGAAAAAGATATATGAAGAAGTGTGATACTCTTTATTGGGAACTAATTAGTAATTACATATAACAAACCCTAGAGGAGAGAGAGAAATAATGCAGTACAAGTGTCAATCATCGCCTGATAATTCCTCAGCACGCCCAAGAAGAATGGATCCTTTTTATGTTTTCTCAACCCAAAATATATTCAACACAGAACTTTGGAACTAGTGTATATATTGGGTCAAGTTTTAATGAGACCATACGCGGAAATAGATAAATTGGGCCGAGAAAACGAATTGAGCTTTGAGAAAATAAAGTAAATAACTGTAATGAATGGATTCAGACCCAAATATGTTAATTTTTCATTTATCTTATAACGCTCCGCTAACACGACATGTCTAATTCATTATATTTACAAAAATTGAATTAATAATATCATAAAAAGTTAAAATCAAGTGATACGAAATAATATAATCAGGGCCGGATCCAATTTTTTGAAGTACTCGAAGTCAATTTTTAAAATCTAATAACTTACACAAAATTATTAAAGTTGAGTGAAGAAGGAATTAGAAGAGACAAAAGAGGTAAAAACTTGCTTCAATGGCGAAAACATAAAACAAACAAAACCATAAAAGCAAGGAAAATAAGTCGCCATGGCAGCAGCAATGAAGATCTGAAGGGTGAAAGGAAGAAGATGAGATAAAGCATAAAGAGGCGGCGGAAAGATGAAAATGAGGAGAATAGAAGATGAGAGAAGAGTGTGGGCGTTATGAACGAGGGAGAGGTATAAACCTAAGAAGCCCAATTATCTTATTTTGTATTTTTTCACTACTTAGGCATGATGTATATATAGGACTTTTATTTCTTTTGTGAAAATGCAAATGTAAGAACATGTGTGAATTATGTGATTATTAATATAGTTTTTCTGGGATGAGATATTAAAGCTCACGTTAAATTGGATTTATTCAATTAATGAATCTAATCAATTCAATTAAACTCGTCCGATTGACACATTAAGAATCAATTGAAGCTGTGTGGGAACGTCATATATTTTTTCATACAAATTCTAGACTTTGAGCTCCACATGCCACGTCTGTGAATGTAAATTCCCCCAAAATTTCAGGATGATAGAACACTCTCGAGCTACATTTCTCTCGATATCAACTCCTTTCGAATCTCTCTCTAAAGTCTTCAAAAACTGGATCCAAACTCCATTCCAATACATATCTATACTTCATTAAATGACCATTCCTTACTTTCCGCATTAGCATTGCAAAATCAAAACATCTCTCTCCTACCCAATATCATGTTATGTTCCTCTCTCTCTTGAATATTTTCTTATAAAGAAATTCAAATTTGATAGAAAACTAATGACGTAGATGTCACATATTACTTTAGTTAAATATACAGATAAAGGGGGAATTCTATCATACACCCTTTTACAAGAATATTTTGGGTATTTTAACAATTAATTATATTTGTAAAATTATGTATCATAAAATTTATCTTTTATGGAGATTTTTGTTTAAATGAACAACAAAAAATTTCAATTTAGTTAAACATTAATTAATAAATATATTTGATATCTTACCTTAAATATTCATAAATAGATAATTACTTCAAATACCCTTGAAAATGGATGTATGATAAGGAAAGGGGTGTATGATAGAAGCCCCCCAGATAAAGAACAATATTTACGTCGTGAATTTAATTCTTTTGAGGTTAATATATACTGTTTTGAGTGTCGTTATACTTATGTTCCATTACTAATATGAAGTTTTCTATATCAATACACCGTTTAAATGTCGATATTTCGACTTCGACTGTACATTATCAATATATAAATTTTAGCATACACACTATTATTAATAGGGGAATTCTTCAAGCCCCCCCCCCCCCCCCCCCCCCCCCCCCCAACTTTTCTTTAAATTATGAAAAAAAAAACCCAACCCCTTTCTTTTTTGGATTCTCTAAAAAATCCCCTATATTTTTTGTTTCTTCCAAAACCCCCTAACTTTTTAGATTCCCTAAAAAACCCCTATCCTTTTGTTTTGTTTTTTAAAAACGATCATTATACCCCATAATTTTATTTTTTAAATCTCTATAATTTAATAAATAAAAAAAATACATATTAAACTATTACAAAAAAATAAATAATATACAGATATTAAAATATTATAATAAATAATACATGGATATTAAAATATTATAATAAATAATATATTGATATTAAATTATCATTTTCAACAATTATTAATATTTTAATATGTATGTATTATTTATTATAATATTGTAATATCTATGTATTATTTATAATAATATTTTATTATCTATGTATTATTTATTTTTGTATTTTTATTTTTATTTGTCATTTATTAAATTATGAATATTTATAAAATAAAATTATGGAAAGGGGTATAATGGTGATCTTCAAAATCATAACAAAAAGGTAGGAGGTTTTTGAGGAAATCTAAAAATGTTAGGGAGTTTTTGGAGGAAGCTAAAAATATAGATTTTTTTTTAGAGAATCTAAAATGATAGGGGTTTTTCATAATTTCCAACAAAGTTAGGAAGGATTTGAAGAATTTTCCTTATTAATATACCGGTTTCTTTTTTTTGAAGTAAGACTTAGCCACCTTAAGATGTCATATCTATCTATAGTAATAATTTTGAACAGATGAAGAAACTGACACGTGATTTCTTTTTCATTTCCTCTTTACCCATCTCCGCAATTCACTTCCGTAAGCAAAGATACACATTTCTTACTCTCTCCTCATTCTTCTCATTTCCGCGAGCTAATGCAAGAAAAAACCTTGCCGCTTGCCGACGCGACGAAGCAATGGAAGTTCACGAAATCCCAGCGACGCGACGAAGCACGGCAAGCCGAGAGAAACCACAAAACGACGCCCCAAACCCTAGCCGCGAGTGAGAACGAAAGAGATGGCGAGACCCAAACCCTAGCTTCGAGCGAGAGTCGACGGAGATGGAAAGCTAACTTGAGCTCTGCAGGTTCATTTTGGCGATTTACAGCAGGTATTTGATGTTTTTTATTTTTTTGGGCGTCAATTTCTCCGATTGGGGTTTCAATTCTCGAATTTCATGTGGTTTTTAACTTTTTTCAGTTTTTTTGGTGTTAATTTCTGCGATTAGGGTCTCCATTTGCTGCAACTAAACAAGAACGAGCACTCAATCAGGCATCATAACCCCTCCCCTCTCTCTCCTCATTTTTCCTGTGCGCTCGACGAAATTTCGCGGAGACGAAAAAGTGGCAACTTAGGGTTTCATTCTTCTTTCGTTTTCTTTGTTAAAATTTTCTAGGCTTTACGGGTCGCATTTGCTAAAAATGTCCACGGACCTGGTCCATCCAACCTCAACAGTCTCGCTGCTGCCGCTATTGAAGCTGCCATCTTTTCTCAACAGGTACACTTTTTAACCATAAAAAAATATTATTTTTTTTTAATGATTTTTAACATTTTTTTTGTTCAATGTTCTGTTAGTATGATTCGTCGGTCTGGGCACCTAGACAAATTTGTACAAAGTGAAAACAGTGAGTCCAATCAGAATGTGCCAACTGTACAACCCGGTTTTGTTTGGGATGAAAACTCGGGTTATTATTACGACGCTGCCTTAGGCTTTTATTACAATGGAAACACTGGTCAATATCTATATCATCTTCAAAAATGTAAAATTAATAATTTACAACTAGAATTAATTATTTTTTTATTTTTTGGACCAGGTCTTTATTATGACGGAAATACGGGCGCTTGGTATTCCTATCATCAAGAAACCCAACAATACATACCATGTAACAATACCGCGAGGCAGAGAAATTTGCTTCGATTGGGAAAGGAAGAAGAGGAAAACATGTCACGGCAGAAAAGGAACCCTAGCCCTGACCAGAGCTTTTCGACGGAGAAAAGAAAAAGGAGTAAAGCACGCCGAGGCGGAGAAGACAATACCGCGAGGCAGAGTGGGCCATGGCACAGGGTGGAACGAAACTGCTGTTAATTTGATGTTGTTTTTCATAGAAACAAAAGATGAAAGCACTACCATTTGGGAGAAAAAAAAAAGGTAATATATGCTCTTTTGCCAAAATACCCTATCTTTTGTTTCTAATTATGCAAACTTAATTGCAATTTTAATAAACAAATTTTTTCAGAGATTTTTATAATTTTGACATCTCACAGGGGTATATATGAAATTTTGTAAAATTTCATTTATCCAGGCAGCAAGTGGTGTTTTGGTTTACTTAAAGGTAATATATGATCTTTTGCAAAAAAGCCCTTTCTTTTATTGATAATTATGCAAAATTAATTGCAATTTTAATAAACTAAATTTTTAGAGAGATTTTTTTTTATCTTTGACACTCCCCAGCGTTATATTAGAAATTTTGTAAAATGAAATTTATGCAGGGTGCAAATGGTGTTTTGGTTCGAAGTTCGCTTTTTGAAAGTCATCGCATTTCATATTCTATATAGCATCATAAATATGTAAGCTTTTTGGTACAATTTTCAAATATGCCCCTGAATAAACTCAATATTTCTTTGGCTATTTGTACCGATCTTTTTTTTTTGCATGTTTAGGCTTATTCAAAATCAACGTTTAAAAGACACTTCGACTTCAATTTCTGTGTTTTTTCAGGGATATAGATGAAATATTTTTTATTTGCCAACATACTCTCAAGGTATATACATATATATGTGATATTTTGAAACTTAGAAGATCCACATGAAATTGAAATCAATTGGGGAATTTTCTGGCTCTAAAGTTTTTTCCGCGAAATAACAATTTTTTAGGGTATTCTGACATTTTCGCGATTTTTTCCCGAAGTTGCTGTATTTTTTTTAGGTGTATATTCGTGATAGATTTTCGTCGGAAATTTTCTGCGTTTTAGGTTTTTTGGCAAGAAACTATATTTTGCAAAATTGGAAAATTTGTATTTTTGGTCTGAAGAAGTATATATGAAATATATTTATGAGGTTTATAGTTCGATATTTAGGTGTGATCCAGTCCGTGTGAATTGACGAGATTTGCAAATTAAAAATACACTTAAAAACATTCGAACAATTTTAAAGGTTATTTTGGAAATTTTTAAATTTTCATAAAGTGTTTTTTAGCATAATAAACATCTAATTTAGTCTTTATTTCTTATTGTGTTTTTATTTTTTTTGATGAAATGGAGAGGGCTTTCACATCCCCCATCCTAATATATTAAAAGAAAAGGCAAAAAGTATTTACAATTTTTTGAAAATAAATACTAACTAGCTTTATTCCCAAAACTTAGAAACTCGGCCCAGGCCCAAAAAATACCTAAGTTTATAACCTTTCCCCTGTGGTGATTATGTACCATGTGCATCCAACTCATGGATGCCACTTCTTCCTTTTATTGCTCCAGATAGAAGCCCTAGTCTCCTCTTCGAGCTCCTCTTTCTATTTTTGCGCCTCTCTTACTCTTTTTGTTCTAAAGCTCGACTCAGTCGGTAGAATCGCATCAATTTCCCTTTTTTCCTTGAGGATTTCTTCGAGAAGTTTTTCTTCTTTCTTCTCATAGTCTGTGAAAACACGACGGCACCTTTCCCTCCAGACTACGAAGAAGAACACCGCGAAATCACGATTTTGGTTGCGTTTTTCTGGGTGAGAGTAGATGGAGAGCAGAGATTGCGTTAACTGAATTTGTTCGCTCGTTTCTACCCGTATTTCTTGCTGGAACCGGGACCAGAGTTGGTTTACAAAGACGCATTCAACAAGGTGCATGCAAGTCTCCTCAGCACTACAACAAAGGAAGCATCTATTGACCAATTGTAAGCCCTTCTTTTTGAGATTATTTTGCGTTAAAATTGCCTCTTTTTCATATAGCCAGTAGAAAACTTTCATCCTATTCGGAATTTTTAGGTGCCAGATTTGCACGGCTTTGTCGTAAGTGAAAACACCTAAAGCCATTTTTTGATACATGTTCGCAACCGAGAATTGAGACTTGATCCCCCCTTTCCATTCCACACTATATTCTGTCCCTTCTTGAGATTGGTAGATCCAATCTTTTAAGTATTGTAATTCAGTCTCGGCTTTGAGAGATAAGGGTAACCTGAAGAGTTTTTCCAACTGGATTTGTTTTAAGAGGGAGGCATACGCGCCCTCCTTTTTTATTGCGAAGCTGAACAAGGCTGGCATCGATTGATTTAAACGCCCTAGGCCCCAGTCACTATACCAGAAGTTAATTCTCTCACCCGAACCCACTGTGAATTTCGTATTCAGATAAAAAAACTCCATCAATTTTAAGAGAACTTTCACAAAGTAGGAGTCAGTTATATTTCCTTTGTCGGACAAGCTTCTCTCACAAGGATTATTAATTAGAGATTTCCAGTTCAGTCCTTGTTTCGTGTCATAAAATTTCCACAGCCATTTCGTGAGGAGAGCTAGATTGAAGTATTCTAAGTTCTTTATACCTAGACCTCCCCCCGTCTTCGGTCGACAAACTTTTTCCCATGCCACCAAGGGGTAACCATTCTCATTTCTCCCCTTCCATAGAAATTTTCTCATCAACTTATTCATTTCATTAAGGGCCCATTTTGGAAACTTATAGACAGAGAAGTAATACACTGGCAAGGATGAGAGCACTGAGTTTATTAAGACTAGTCTACCTCCCATATTCAGTAAGGTCCCCTTCCATCCAGTTAATTTCTTATCAAATTTTTGGATAATTTCTCTAAAAACATCTCTACCAGGTTTCTTATAGTGGAGTGAGTAGCCAAGGTACTTAAATGGTAAGTGTACTCTAGGACACCCCAGCTCTCTTTCAATCTCATCTGTTACCCCTGAGTTTTCCGGTATTATTATAAATTCAGATTTTTCGTAGTTAATCATTAGGCCAGAAGCTTCTCCAAAAATGTTTAGGATCGCTTTGAGCCGTTTGACTTGGGTCAGATCCGGTTTGATAAAAAAGAGCGAATCGTCCGCATAGAAAAGTGAACTGTGTACATCCTTAATTGGCTTCTCTATGAAGTTTAACATCCCTAAATTTTCTACAATTCTTGCCAACGCATCTATCGCTAAAATGAAGAGGTGCGGGGATAGAGGATCCCCCTGCCTCACCCCTCTCTTGAGGTAGATAGTTTTTCCGGGCACTCCATTTAATAGAATTTTAGTGGCCCCTCCTAGCACGAGATTCTTTATCCAGTTAATCCACCTTTGACCAAAACCTCTCTCTCTGAGTATCTTTATTAGAAAGTCCCAAGAGATTGTGTCGAAAGCTTTTTGGATATCAGCCTTAAACAGTAGAGTTGGTTGTTTATTAATATTTGCCGAGTGAATTATTTCTCTCGCATAGATCAGACATTCTGATATTTCCTTACCCTCCAAAAATCCTATTTGTGTTTCGTGAATTAATGCATTCATCACCTTCTTGAGTCTATTTGCAAGAGTTTTGGAGATAATTTTTTGGATGCTACTTACCAAGCTGATTGGCCTGAAGTCCTTGGCCAGAGTCGCACCCTCTTTTTTGGGAAGTAGAGCGATGTGGGATATCGCAAATCTCCCAAGCCCTTCTCTTGAATCTGGACTTGTTAATTGCGAGATAATGTGATGAAGTTCATCTTTTAGATAAGGCCAGTATAATTTAAAGAATTCCCCATTGAACCCATCGGGTCCGGGGGATTTTTCTTTTTTCCATTTCTTAATGACAGTCTCTATCTCTGTCATTTCTATTTCTCTTTCTAAAATTGATAGATCTATCTCTCTTTGATTGAACAGAACCGACGTGTCGATTGTTGATTGGATTGTTGAGTTATTGGCTTGGCCCATGAGATTTTTGTAGAAGTTAAAGAGGATTGCTGCTTTGTCATTGTGGGTTGTCGACTCTGTGTTTGATCTTGTATCCACGAGTAGGGGGATCAGGAGTTTATTTCTCTTCACCGTCGCAAATGTGTGAAAGAATCTAGTGTTCGCGTCCCCCTCCTTGATCCACCTGAATTTTGCCCTTTGTTTCCAGTAGGCTTCTTGCAATTCTGTTATTTCGCCAAGTCTTTGTTTTATTATTGCTTTTAGCCAATTCTCCATCTCGCTCAGTTGCCTCTCCTCCCTGATTTTTTCAAGTTGATTTAGTATGGTTCTGCAGTTTGAGCTGAATTGTTTCTTGAGTATTTGCCTATTCTTATTCCATCTTTTGAGTTTGATTGAGAGCGACTCCAATTTGCCATAAAATTTCTTGTACGTTGTTGCTATGGATTCTTGTAAATGGGTCACCACGATTGCGTGCGCTTCTGGGTTGTGGAGCCATGAATTTTCGTATCTGAAACTCGTGTGGATTGGAAAAGAAGTGTTGGCTTGAAATATCACTGGAATATGATCGGAACAAGTGTTGGTCCCACCCGTTTGGGATGATTGAGGAAAGACGATGGCCCATGCTTTGTTATACAAAACTCTATCTAATCTTGCTCTAGCAATAGCATTGGCCCATGTGTGAGATATGCCTATCAGTGGGGGATTTATGAGATTTACATCATTAATAAACTGCGAGAACATTTGAGATTCCCGCCAGTTTCTCTGTGGGTCGCCGGATCTCTCATTGCGATGGGCTATTAGATTGAAATCGCCTAATATAAGCCAAGGCAATTCAGACTCTCTGTCTGTCTTTTCTAATTCTTCTAGAAATTCTTTCTTTTCTAATTCTCCTTGTGGGCCGTAAACCCCTGTAATGAAAATAATGTTGTTATCCCATTGGCATTTGAGTTTTACAGTGATGGAGTATTTCCTTTTCGAAAAACTAATTTGTTGGAATAGGGATTGATTCCATGCCATTAGAATTCCCCCTGAAGCCCCTATTGCTTCTAAAGTACTGAAATCATTTAGTTTAGATCCACAAATTTCTTTATTTAATTGTTTACTAAAATCTTTAAGTTTTGTTTCTTGCAGGCAAATGAAATCTGGTTGCTCGTTTATCAGTGATTCTCTAATTATTCGCCTTTTTTCTACCGCATTCGCCCCTCTGACATTCCAGGAAAGGAGTTTGATTTTTTTGTGCTTCATTATTTATGTGTTTGTTTCTGATTACTTGACCTGATTTATTGTTTAGGGTCTGATAAGGAGGAGATTACATCTTCTAGGTCATCGTTTATCTCTATTCCTACCGACCTTAGAGCGCTGAAAACAGCATCCTTTTCTATATACTGTTTCGCATTCTCTGGTAGTTGGTAAGAGAAAGAGGCCTTTGATTTATAACCTTTTTTATCAAAACCATAGGAAATTTCTTGGTATTGTGTGATTTGGGCTTTCTCTGTGGCCGAGATATAATAATCTCCTTGCTTTTCTCTTATCCTTTCACTTCTCCTTCTTATTTCTTTGTGTGTTTTTCGCGTTGATCCTTCACTTAAAATTTCAGCGTCAATTGGCTCGATGGACAGAATTGGTTCCTGGTGGTTTGAATTGGCCATCTCGTCAGTGTGGATTTCATTTCTAGTGGTAAGTGGGTTTTGATAGATGATGATGGCCTGGTTTTTGTTGGAAATGGGTGATAAATTATCCTGGAAGTGAGTATTGTCATGTGGGATGATGGTGAGTGAATCAGATCGGTACTGATCATCCAAAATATTGAGTTGCCGAGGATCACTTGAACTTGATTTTTTTGTGGCTGAGTTAAGAACATCGAGTTCTCGAGGATCTGTTGAACTTGATTTTGTTGTGGCTGGGTTAAGTTTGAGAGTTTGTTGTGAGCATTGTTTGACTCTCCACTCTTTTATGGGGTCTCTCTTCTTTGGAATCCATACCCCATGAGGAGTATTGCTTTTATCCTCTCTCTTTTTTGAAACTTGCAATCTGAGTGTATGGCTTCCATCATCTAAAACTAATTTTATTGGTAATTTTGCTTTGGTACTGATATGAGCTTGTAGGTGAATTTGTTTTATTTCGTTGTATCCTTTGATTTCTTGAATGTTGTGCAGGGTTCCTATCTCAGATATTATATTACCAATGTTGGAGGGGGAGCAGAGAAGCTTTGGAAGTTTGTCAATTACGAGACTGGTGAGAATTGTGTTGAGTTGTGGTTTGGTCCTCCTTATGGGATAAATTGTATTTGGAGGAAGATAGATCTTCCTCGCACTGTAATTAATTGGTGGTTTATTATTGTTATCCCAACAATTTAACGCTATGTGGCCAGATTTTTTGCACGAATTGCACTTAATTCTATTTCTACATTCTGATCTATGATGATCTTCCTCGAGGCATCTAGTGCACTTGGTTTTAGGTTTACTAGACTTTTTTCTAGTAATTGTAATCCAAGGGTTTTCTTGTGTGCATTTCGAGTTTTGCTTCACAACTTGTGCGTAGCTTGGTTTCTGAGACATCTTTGCCTCTGTCTGCGAACTGGGTGAGCAGTTTAGAGAGAATCCTTGTAGATCGAGGGGGGTAGTAGAACCGGTGTTCCACTTGGGTTCCTTTTCTTATTGTGTTTTTATCTTTTGTACAATTAGGGATTGTAGAACGAAGGAGCTAATGAACATAATAAACATCATAGACGGATTGGTACAGACCCGTTTCGAGAACCCAAATGTGTTTGCACACGGCTCCTTAAAAATGCAAAAATCACGAACATGTTCGAATTTTTTCCAACGTTCCAAAACCCCCCCTTAAGGGCGCAGCAGACATCGTCAGAAAAGCTGCAGTAAAGGTCGCATTTGGAGAAGACGAAAGAAGACTCGAGTCAATCACCAGCTCAGCAGACGGTACGGTTTGGTTCGGCTGTGCAAACGGGTCCATTTCTCAGTGGGATATAAACGGGTACAAATTGCAAGAATATACGCGTAATTATGCTTCGGTACAAATTGCAAGAATTTACCCGTGCAAAATCTAGAAATAAATAAATAACCAAATTTCCTAATTTGCCAGGTGTCTTTCCACTGATGCAATTCAGTGGGCACTAATCTGGCGTACCGGCAATTTTTCTTATATGAAATAGAAGGGTATTTTGGAAATTTTATGAAATTAAGGGTTATTTTTGAAATATTAAGAAATTGAGCAGTATTTGTGATATTTTCTCAATTTCAGGGTCATTTTGAAATTTTACGAGATTTATGGATATTCGTGATACTTTCTTTTTCGGGGTTTTTTGGAAAAAAAAATGATTCATATGATTATCTTTGTTCATTTCAGGATATGTGTAATATTTTTCTCATCTGAGGGGTATGCGATGTGATGTGATGAAAAATATGTGTAATATTTTGAAATTTTAGATATTTTTAGCATTTTCAGGGACATACCAGGTATGCGATGTGATGAAAAAATATCGAGACCAAAAAATATTCGTTGATGGGGGTTCTGGTATGGGGAATCTGTACGACTCGAGGAGAAATGGCGGCTTTCGCTTCTGTGGCGGCATTTACTCCTCATTTCTGCTATCCCAAGTGGCGTTTTTGTTCCTCATTATGGTAAACTAAAAATCCACAAATTTTCTTTGCAGTTAGTTTCGTTTTAATTTATGAACAAATATGTAAGTTCTTATATATTTGGAATTTTCAGTTCTTTGGGTTGTACAAGTTTCTTCTTTGTTTATTTCACTTTTGATTTTGGTAGACAAGAATTTAGCCAATCGGTGTAGTTATGTGAGTATTAATGTATTAGAATTATATTCAAATAGTAATTATCAATGATTTAAATTGCGGCGCAATTGCGCCGCAATAGCGCAATTCGCAATAAATATTCATAAAACGCAACACCGCAACCTGCTATATAGCGCCGCAATATCGCCGCAATATGACGCAATATCGGGGATCATGTGTAAATTATTGTTCAAGCGCAATGGACCGCAATATCGCAATTTAAAACATTGGTAATTATACTATTTTCTTAGTAGAAATATAGTATATTACAAGATTGGATCGAGAAAAGTTTGATTTAATGAGGATTTTGATAATGGAATGAGAACTGAACTCAGATTGATTTGAATTGTCTTAGTTGTATCAAACTATACGTTGTTGGAAAAATAAATTAATCATGTAAAAATATGATATTGTAAAACATAATACAACAATATACATAACTTGCAAGCAACACTTATCTTTGACGAAGATCAAACTAACGACACAACAAATATACAATTTTGACAACCAAAAAATTATGAAAAAGAAAATTAAAAATAATGGAAAAGAAACAAAATCAGCCCCGCGCAATTGCGCGCGTTATATGCTAGTATAATAAAAAGAAAGGAATTACATATTCCTTAACAAGGAAAAACAAAAAATTGCATACAAAGTCTATTGCCTACGGTATGGCCTAATCGGAAATTAATAAGAGAAAATCCTAATTACGACAAACCCTAATATAGCCACCTCAGTCGCAGGCTTGACCTTTGTGCCGTCTTGAACAAGGTAAGTCGTGGTCTTTTGTTCTCTTTATTGTTCGATCTTGACGGCAAACTCGTCGTCTTAGCCGTGACCTTCCATGGCTTTCGTTATCATTACCTTCGCTGGTCTCGTGACCTTCACTGTCGTGACCTTCTGTGTCCGTCATTGGCAATATGGGCCTTGAACCCTAGCAATCTGAGGAGGGTCGAAGATATGGAATGAGAAGGGTTGGATTGGGAAATGAGGTTGAGAAAGAGAAAGGAGAGGAGGAAGAAGAGCCTTGGTGTGCCCAGATCCGTCGGATCGGCGATGCTCCTGGTGTCGCTGCCTGCTTGGTGATTATGTTAAAGATCACCAAATATGCCAGTACCGATGTTCAAGCCTCGAGTTTTTCCGTCTTCATCGGCTGAGGCTGAAACGAGATGAGAGAAAGTAGAGAAGAAGGTTTCGGGTTTAGGAGGGGCAAGATTGGGAACTAGTGAGTGGTGGAGGAGGCGTTGGCGGAGGTGGTGGAGGAGGGGCGGGGATGGAGAGAGGTTGGGGGGGGGGGGGGGGGGGGGGGGGGGGGGGAGGCAGCTAGGGTTTGCCTCCCCCCCAAACTTGGTTGCTTTCTTTTCCGTCCTTTGAATATACCGGTTTCGTGTGAACAATATCGATTACTGTTTCTAAATTTGAATTATTACCATTTTGTTTTAAGTAAATATATTATTTTGTTGTCAATATATTATTTTAGCGTCAACATGTCAATTTCGATATCAATTATATAACTTGATTCTTTTTCATACTTAGTATATGTTGAAGTATATATTAATTTACAAATCCTTGTTTTTTTGTTATTTAAAATAATAAATAGAAATAGAAAACTAGCACGACCACAAAACAAAATATTTCAATAAATTAAAAAAAAAAAATTAATTGATCAAAAGAGATAGCGTCCCCTCCCCTCCTAGATTTTTGTTTTTTGAATTTTGAGTGAGTGTGTGTGTGTGTATATATATATATATATATATATATATATATATATATATATATATATATATATATATATGAGTCTGTCTACTATGATATTAGTGGTACAAGAAATTTGGTGCCATTAAATTTTAAACCGTTGGATGTAAGCAAGTTGAGACGGATCAACATTGAATGTTTTAAATGGTGATTAACAGAACCTTGGCCCATCCGTCTGTTTGTTTTTCTCTTTGTAGCTCGTTTTGGAAAAATTCTTTCTTTCAGCTGTGTCCGTCTCTAAAATCTATGTTGTAGTTCTCTCCATGTGAGTAACTTATTCTTTGGGTGAAACTTTTTTTATGTCTTTCCACGGACGGCGAGTCTCTCGCTGAGAGAGATGGTCTTGATGAATTCGTGCCCTATCACTTCTCTTTTGCGAGGGGCTCTTCTGAATCTATCTTCATCAGGTTCTCTTCCTCTCTTATGACATGGCCTGGACCTCTCTCTATCAGATTCATCAATCAAGTTCCTATTGATTGGGATTAGGCTTGCAATTTGATCTCGTTTGTTTGTTCGTGGTGATAGATGACACATCTTTTGTCCGTGGCATCGAAATACTCAATTTTGTCCAGTGTAAAATTCGATGTACTCAATATTGAAAGTGACTGAAACACACCTTTTGTCTCTCTTTCTCTCATTATTGAAATTTGAAGGTTTGCAACAGAAGGTATGTTCTCTCGAAAGAACTTGTGTTAATTAAAATGTGCTCTCTCTCTAAGAGAGAATTTGCAATGAACTCCTGGAGTTTTTTTTTCCATGCTTTATGTCCAAAGGGTATGTTCTCTGTTCCAATTACAAGGGGAGACATGTTTGGTATCTGTCATATTTCTTAGTAATATCATAAACATCAAATAAAACATTCACAAATACAGGGGCTATCTCGGCTTAATACACATCCAAAAAATTATCCAATGAAACATAACCAAAATCTAACAGCGAAACGAACTTACAATACAAATAACTTTTTAAAGATAAATTATTTTTTAAATCCAAACATCACAAAACAAAGAACTTTAAAAGCAATACAAAGAACTTTTGAAAGATAAATCATTCTTAAATCCAAACATCACAATACAAAGAACATTAATAAGAAAACAAAATTCCAACTAGAGGTGTGCAACAAATATTATGGTCACTCTTTCCATATGGACGGTTTGTAAGAGAAGGAACATCCTTTGGGGGTCAAAGGATGCTTTACAAATATGAAATCTCTCTTCAAACACCCATTTCATCTATTTTGATTATGGATCAGGGTTCTTAATTTTATTATAAATATAAATTAGTAATTAGTTAACAGTTACAAGTTTACTGATTAGTATCAGATTATAATTATAAATTTGCTTGCCTGAACTTAAATCAATTCAATAGGGGAATTTAACCAAAATCAATTAGTCTCAGTTCTCGGCACCCTAAAATAAAAAAAATCACAAAATCAATGGAACCCCAAAATCAGTAAAATATACATGCTCAAAGAGAGAGAGAGAGAGAGAGAGAGAGAGAGAGAGAGAGAGAGAGAGTACAAAAGGCTAAAATCTTGATACAGAGCTAAATCGCCGACTTGAAGTCCCAGATCCGAGCAACGAAAAAATAGGGTCGATGGAGGTCGTTCATCGATGGAGTGAGCGAGAGGGTGAGCCATGGACATCAACCACTACAGAAAATCTCACAAAATTGAAGGTACTGATAGAAGTGATAGGGCACGAATTCATCAAGACCATCTCTCTCAGCGAGAGACTCGTCGTCCGTCGAAAGAGAGACATATAAAAAGTTTCACCCAAAGAATAAGCTACTCACATGGAGAGAACTACAACACCATAGATATTAGAGATGGACACAGCTAAAGAAAGAATTTTTTTTTTTTCCAAAACGAGCTACAAAGAGAAAAACAAACGGACGGATGGTACAAGGTTCCGTTAATCACCATTTAAAACATTCAATGTTGATCCGTCTCAACTTGCTTACATCCAACGGTTTAAAATTTAATGGCACCAAATTTCTTATACCATTAATGTCATAATAGACGAACTCTATATATATATATATTAT
The DNA here is from genome assembly GCA_946800325.1 of Luzula sylvatica. Classification (NCBI taxonomy): domain Eukaryota; kingdom Viridiplantae; phylum Streptophyta; class Magnoliopsida; order Poales; family Juncaceae; genus Luzula; species Luzula sylvatica. The sequence continues at coordinate 26,060,545 of OX326958.1, read as the reverse complement.
TGTATTTGATGATAAAATTGAAAATATATATGTTACCGTCCCCCCATTTTTTCTAAATGTTTTTATTGCAATCCTTCCTTGATTATTGTTAGAAGTGACAATCGGGCGGGTCGGGTTCGGATCGTTTCGGTTTGCGGATCATTCGGGTCATCGGGTGGTTCAGTTTGCGGGTGGTTCGGTTTGCGGATCATTGGGGTTCAGATCGTTTCAGTTTTCAGCTCATTCGGTTACGGATTGTTTCGATTTTCGGATCATTCGGTTCCGGATCATTTTGATTTTTAGGTCATTCAGTTTCGGGTCGTTTCGATATTTAGATCATTCGATTCCGGCTCGTTTCGATTTCCAGATCATTCGGGTTTCGCAAAATTTGATTTTGAGTAACTCGATTTTTCGAAAATTTAGTTTTCAGGTCATTCATAATTTATTTTATGTGATACGGTTTCATATTATTTGTATTTATTAGTGTCAATTGGTTTCTGTGATGCTTGATCTTCGATGTACTTGGATTCCTAGACATTTTGACAATAATATATTAATTTTTTTATTCGGTTCGAGAGTTTCGAATCATTCGAATCATGAGTTTCGAATCATTCGGATCATGGGTTTCAAATATTCGTGTTTCAGATTAGTTCGGATTTCGGATTGTTCGGGTTTCGGATCGTTTGGTTTCGAATCGTTTTTGGATTTGGGTTATTGGGTTTCGGTTTACTTTCAGATTCAGATCATTCGATTTCGATTTTTGATCGTTGACTTTTCAATATTTTCGATTCGGGTCGGATTCAGATTTGTACGGGTCGAATATTTTTTTTTGGATAGGGTCCCATTTTGCCGGCTCTAATTACCGTCACCGTCCGCCACTTGAGTACGTGATTACAAGCGTCTTTTGAAAATATTTTTCCATATTTTACGTGCATGTTGCCTCATGTTGGTATGCCCATCACAACACTTGTTAATTGGTACCACCCTCCATTAATTTGAGACCCATTTCAGACTTTCTCCTTTGTCCTCACCCTCATCACTCCCCCTCTACGTTTCTCTCTTTCTAGAGCACAGCAAGTTGCCTCGAAACTAAAGTCCCATTCTTGTCTCTGCTTTTTTCTTTTCTTTATTCTCAAATTGCTCTTTATTCTAGGATTCCTCTCCTTTATTGCTCTACCTTGAATGAACTACTAGTTTTTCTCTTTGCTAAGAAAGAGAAAGGAACAGAGAGAAGCAAGGAGAAGATCTATCCGAAGCCTTGTAATGGGCTGCATTGCTTCCAAACCAGACGAAACCCATCAACAGAAACGATTAATATCACCAGAAACTTACACAAAGCTGGAGCTTTCGCTCCGCCTGCTCGCCTCACGTGCTTCAGATCTCCGCCGCCGTCACCAGAGGCGCTGCTCCGGGGACGGTACGTGGCTCCTCGGTGGATCCGTGGACTCTGACGAGGTTGTTTCGGCTCTATTCTCGCCTCAAGTGGAAATGGGGCCTCGTTCTGTTGACATACCGGCTCAGGCGGTTCTGATGCTCGTGTTTCCTGAAGTCGAAGGCGAGAAAGAGAAATCGGGAGAGATGGATACGTGGCAAAGAAAAATTGCCTATCTAGAAAGCAGCATTCTGCCGGTGACTGGTCAATTGGTCCGATTCACTTACTCGGATATACTCTCCGCAACGAGGAATTTTGACATAGGCAAGAACTAATTTTTTTGTAATCATGGAAATTAGTAATTACAGCGAATTAATCGATTCTTCTTTTACAGGAAGAGAATTAGGGAGAGGTGCACTGAGCCGAGTCTACAGAGGGAGAATAGGTACAAGGAGAAGGTCGGTGGCAATAAAGAAAATAGAAGCAAGAGGCCAAGAAAGCATAAATTCATTTTGTCGCGAACTCTCCATTGCTGGATCTCTTTATAACCCCAACATTGTGCCCCTCATTGGTTTCTGCGTAGACAAAGAAGGGCTCTTTCTCGTTTACAAGTTTGTCTCTGGCGGTACTCTTGATTACCATCTTCACGGTACGCCCATGGTAATTAATTAGTAGCGCAATTAAGGTTAATTGATGCATTTTTGTTTTGTTTAAATTACTCTTTATTAATAAAATTAGAGAAGAAAGGAAGGTGGAAAGTGATGAAATGGGACGAGAGATACAAAGTGGCTATTGGATTGGCGAAAGCGGTACAATTTTTGCATTTTGGCATGAATAAATGCGTGATACATCGAGACATTAAGCCCTCGAATATCCTCCTATCCTCCAAGAAAATTCCCAAGGTAACTTCCGTTCTTTTTTATTTGGACCATCATTTTTGCATTATTTTGAAAATAATATTTTCTTTAAAAATAATAAGTTATAATTTCCACAATATTCTATATTTCTAAAACTAACATGTTTATGTTCAATATGTCTCATCCATATTATTTTGATTCACAATTACTAAAAAAGAGCATGAAATCTTCTATCGAGAAAAGGTTTCCAGCATGACATTTCTATTGAGAAAATCTGAATTCTTCAGCTTCAAGCATCAAATATGGTCTTGAAAAAAGTTTCAAAAATACTTTAATGAGATTTAAAAAAGCATAAGAATACGTGAAGTCAATGAGAATAAATGTGTATTCAAGATATCCCTGAGAAAGAAAATAATAATATATCTATCACTTATTAACAAAGGGGTTAGGAAGTGATTCATTTTTTTTGTCTAAAAAGTGTATTTATGAATAAAAAAACGTAAAAATGTTTATATATATTTTAAGCAATACAACTTTGGTGGAAACGCAAATTTTATTATCCGCTCATGGGAATGGAGAAAACTAACCAATTTTGGAAGTTTCCCACGAAACATGCGGTAGTTTTTATTAATTCGTGGTTAACCTAAATATGGGAATAAAATCAATAAGAATATATGCCAAAAGATACTTATTTTAAAACTTGAACCAGAAAATCCCCAAGGTAACTTAAATTTGTGACGACACGACCTGCTCGAAAGCAACCCGAACGAAAAAAATTGAAAACTCAGCGACCCGAAACTCGAATTTTATCCGAACCCAAATGAACTGAAAACTGAACAGTCCAAAACCAGAATGACTAAAAAATTCATTATACAATAGATCCTATGTATTTCTCCAATATTTATTTCTTTGTGTTAGTAGTCTATTTGACATCCAAATGTAATATAGATATTAAAAATGATAAATCGACAATAATAGCAATATATGAACCGTTAACACTATGAGCAATGTCACTGAAAATAAAAAGTGATATACTATGACTAAAAAGAATGTGTGAGCATAATTACATAATCATACAAAAAAAATGATATATGACAGCAACGAACACACATATTTATACTACAAAATATATTTATACTTGTATTACCCGAAGCATAAACCAAATGACCCATATCATAAATCTAATCACTCCAAGTATACATCCAACTGACCATAATTATCGACTCGATTATTCAAACCCTAAATTGACCCGTGACCAGTTCCATAATGACCCGACAACTAATTTAACATTTATCATATCTGATAATATTCTAAATTATTATGTACAATTCGTATTATATTAAATATTATTCTCTTGTAAAGTTATTAAAATTCTTTTTACGAGATATGCAAGCCCTATTTACGTGCAATTAAATATTTTACTTATGTTATTAATAATTATGAAATAAAAATATCAAAACGGGAAAAAATTAGGAAACAATTCTTTGTTTACTTTACACTTTAGTCCTTCAAATTACAAATGATTTCAGTTTTTAATTCATTAATCAGATTATGAAGGTTGCACTTGCTCAAATCCTACTTTAAAAATACAAATCTTAGCGCAATGTTTAATAATGAATTTTACAATGGTGACAATTTCAGTAAATTTACGAAAATATCCTTCCTGAGATTTCGGCACAATTCTTTTTCCTAATTTGGATTATTATATATTTTCTAACGGATGTTTAACACTTGAAACTCTAAACAGTTGTGTGATTTTGGAATGGCGACTTGGACTCACGAGCCATCCCAACCTTTCCTTTGCAAAACCGTCAAAGGAACATTTGGGTACGTGATATTAAATCCTTTTCTTTCTCTCTCTTTCTCTCACTCTAAACTTTCTATAATGAAAATTAGATATTTGGCACCGGAGTACTTCCAGCACGGTAAACTATCCGATAAAACGGACGTATATTCATTCGGTGTCGTATTATTGGAGCTCATTACTGGCCGAAAAGCTATTGATCGGTCTCGACCCACCGGAGACGAAAACTTGGTTTTATGGGTACGTTTTGTTTTTCTCAATGTCTCTCTCGTGTTGCTAAAATGATTAAATTGCTATTTTTTCTAACAGGCTAAACCGCTTCTTCAACAAGGGGAAAGAGGGGTAGGCAAGTTAATAGATCCTAATTTAAATTTTAGCTGTACTAACCATTATGCCAAGAACTTTGTTGAGCTGGCAAGGATGGTACGAGCTGCATCGGCCTGCTTGAGTACGGACGAGTCGAACAGACCCGGTATGAATGAAATCATTAATATCTTGCAAGATCAAAATACGTGTGACCGTGATTGGTCGATTTTGACACATAGTGGGTGCTTAACGGGTTACGGGTTGCATTGCCAATTAGAAAAGAGCGATATGAGAAGCCACATGGCATTGGCCATGCATGGTGTTTCTGATACCGACGAGGATGAAACTTATGGCCGATGAATTAAATAATTCTTTTTTGTTTTTGTTTTGTGAGGTATTATGGGTTCTTTGTGTTGTCGTTTCATTTTGTGCCCCTATAGGCTACGATGTATGAAATTTTGAGGGGTGTACATGATATTTTCTGGGTTTTGGGGGGTATACGAGAAATTATCCCATAGGTGTAGAGGATTGTTGTACATAAGAATGCCGTTTTAATCGTGATTGTTTTGGTTAATTTAGAATGGGTTGTAAAGAAAATTGTGTTTATCTATCTTCTTTTTTTGCCCCAGTAAAATCATTATGAATGTAGTTATTGCTAATTGTGGTAAATGGATTTGCTAGAGGTGGTCATGCTAATTATGAATGTAGTTTGTGGGCTTTTGTCCTTGTAGTTTTGATGAATGGACCAAGAGTGGAACATACTGATAGTGGCATGAAGTTAATTAAACCTCGCATGTCTACATGTCTACAACGCGTTTCCCAAACTCTACTCCTGCTTGAAGACCAAACAATTTTAGAATTGTTCTCCCTTTAAAGAGAAATAGTGAATGTTTTTTAATTCTCACATTGAGCCACCTCATTTTGACTTTCTATCACACATATTAATATTTATATAATTTTCATAATTATTTTATGATTTGATTATATCTATTAATTTATATCATGTTTTATCCATTTAACCATTTAATAATTTATTTTATGATCGTTATATCATGTTCTATCTTAATTATATTAATATTGTTCTCCCTTTAAAGAGTGGATGTTTTTTAGCTCTCACATTGAGCCACCTCATCTTTGACTTTCTATCATACATATTAATATTTATATAATTTCCATATTTATTTTATGATTTGATTATATCTATTGATTTATATCATGTATCCATTAATTTATATCATGTTTTACCCATTTACCCATTTAATAATTTATTTTATGATCTTTATATCATGTTTTCATATTTATTTTATGATTTCATATTTATTTAGTGATTAACATTTATATAATTTCCATATTTATTTTATGATTTGATTATATCCATTAATTTATATCATGTATCCATTAATTTATATTATGTTTTACCCATTTAATCATTTAATAATTTATTTTATGAGCTTTATATCATGTTCTACCTTAATTATATTAATATTTATATCATGTTTTCATATTTATTTTATGATTTCATATTTAATTTGTGATTTGATATTCATTAATTTATATCATGCTTTACACATTTAATATTTTTTTCATATTTGTTTTGTGATATTCATTAATTTATTTTATGATATGATTTCATATTTATTTTGTGATTTCATTCATTTATATCATGCTTTACGCATTTAATAATTTTCATATTTTTTGTGATATTCATTAATTTATTCTATGATATTATATCAAATTACACATTTAATAATTTTCATATTGGTTTTATGATATTTTTTCTGTAAACATAACAATTAATAAGTGAATACACAATCTTTTATCTAATACAAACAAGGGGAATTCTTCAAAAACCCCCAACTTTTCTGAAAATTCTGAAAAACCCCCTATACTTTTAGAAAACCCCCTATCTTTTTTAGATTCCCTCAAAAACCCCCTATATTTTTTGCTTCTTCAAAAACCTCCTAACTTTTTTAGATTCTATCAAAAACCCCCTATCTTTTTATTATGTTTTTTTTAAAAATAACCATTATACCTTTAGTTTTATTTTTTAAATTTCTATAATTTAATCAATAATGAATATATATTAAACTATTATAAAAAATTAAAAATAAATAATACATGATATTATAATATTATAATAAATAATATATAGTATTAAAATATTATAATAAATAATTGTAATATTAAAATATTATAATAAATAATTGTAATATTATAATATTATCATTTTCAACAATTATTATAATATTTTAATATCATGCATTATAAATAATACATAGATATTAAATTATTATAATCAATAATATATTGATATTATAATATTGTAATAATTGTTGAAAATGATATTTTAATATCAATATATTATTTATTATAATATTATAATAATTGTTGAAAATGATATTTTTAATTTTTTTATAATAGTTTAATATATATTCATTATTTATTAAATTATAGAAATTTAAAAAATAATACTAAAGGTATAATGGTTATTTTTAAAAAAACATAATAAAAAGATAGGGGGCTTTTGAGAGAATCTAAAAAAGTTAGGGGATTTTTGAAGAAGCAAAAAATATAGGGAGTTTTTGGGGGAATCTAAAAAAGATAGGGGGTTTTCTAAAAGTACAGGAGGTTTTTCAGAATTTTCAGAAAAGTTGGGGGGTTTTTGAAGAATTCCCCTACAAACAATTACATTAAAAATCTGCAGCGAAGCACGGGCAAATTTCCTAGTAGTGTTATAAAAGGGTCATGTATTAGATGTTATTATGAATATGAATTGCTATTCATATTCGAAATCATATCAAATTTATAATTCATATAATGTTAGGTTAATATGTAAATGATTATAAATCATAAGATAATTTGTACGTCATCGTTAACACGTGATTATGATAGCAAAATTATAAAATAAATTAATAAGATTATAAATTAATCGCTAGTCATATATGGAATGTTTGCAGAAGATATATGAGATAACAAATTATATACTCACGTCAGTATATTCACATATTTGATCATCACATTTTACTGACATAGCTATATCACAGACATAGCTATATCACAGACATAGCTATAATGCTATATCAAATATGAAATATAGAAGTGTATTGAACAATGTTTTAAATTGCGATATTGCGGTCCATTGCGGTCGGGTCTTTTTTGCAGCGGATTGCGTTTGCGGGCGCAATTGCGGCGCAATGAACTTATTGCGGACAGTCGTTGCGATGTTAAGTTATGTAAAAATAATAGTTTGTTTAAATATATTTTTCACAATATTTTCTTCTAAAAAGGATAAAAAAGTTGATTGTCCAGGAACATTTTCAGTATAAATAAAAGTTGATCATAAAATTTTCATTAAAATGGCAATTATACGGGATCTTTGGATTTGTATTTTGTTGAAGAATTTTTTGTCGACATCCAAAAATATCAAAACACTATAACTCAAATTTTAAATCGAAACATCAATGAAATACAATGAAAATTATGAAAGCCATATATTTATAGATGAAAATGACATATTTTAGAAGTTATGTATGTTATGAGTATATTTTATCAAATATTTTGATAATAAAACATGGAAACTAAGTATTATATAATCTAAAAAATTATGTTATAATGTTTATATTAAATAATTCTTGACGAAATTAATTTAACGTGTGTTTCGTGTTTAATTCAGGGTAAAAGACAAAATTTCACAAATTCAAGCCCATCATTGCGTTCCTCTCGTCGAGACGAGCGATTTCAATATAAATTTCATGTAATTTGATGGAAGGATTTGAAAATTACAACGATTTGAATATTATCCCGCAATTTGTACCCGCAATTACCGCAATTTTCCCGCAATTGCGCCGCAATGGCCGCAATTTTTCGAAAACGCAATATACCGCTATATGTTATTGCGAAATTGCAATTCTAAATTTCGGGCCGCAATTTCCGCAATTGCGCCGCAATTGCGCCGCAATTTAAAACACTGGTATTGAACATTACATATCAAATTGACTTGAAGTAGTGGTGCTCTATGCCAATTAGATTAGACTTGTATTGTTTATCCACATCATATATGAACGAGTGTATGGGCCGATACTATGATTAACAAGCCATAAATGCATAGTTCGAAAACCCGAAAACTCGATTTGACTCAACAGCTAACACAAAAAAGTTATTTTGGAACTCACTTAAGAACTCGTTGAGTTTGTAGCACAATAAATTGTTTATTTATAATCTAATATCATTTTGCACAATTTTTTTTTATCAATAGCAATACATCATTATTGTCCTAAATTTGAACAAAATTTCAATATTAAAACAATTAGATAAGAAAGAAAAAATAATACCATGTAAAAATAGACATACAATTAAGACATCTTAAAAAAATGAGTAAAAGGAGAAGGCTCGGTGGCCCTCCATCCATTGGTGTCAATGAGACTCGAACCCACAACCTCTCACAACATCTGATTTTTTAAGTCTCACAACCAATCACTGGACCACGAGCCCATTGACACAATTAAGACATCTTAAATAACATATATAACGTATGACATCAATACATTGCACCCATTGATTACAAGAACTCAATGGAGCTTTTGTATCCTATTTCATCAAAGATCAAAGAAAGTTGATAGCGGTTTATAACATTGTTCACTCACCAATAAGTCCACATGACAACACTATGCGGCTTTTTTCCGCCCAGGAAATCTGCAGATTCATCACGAATCCGGAAATTGTAGTCCCATGGGTGATGACCATTTTCAAATTACGGATTCCACTAAAAATCAAAATATTCCTATGGTTAGTAGGACATGATAGAATTTTGACACAACAAAATCTGTCGAAAAGGGGATGGTCAAATGGTACGTTGTGTGTTTTATGCTCTACTACTCTAGAAACATCTGACCATTTGTTTGCTCAGTGTGATTATTCTCGCCAATGTTTTGCGCTATGTCAACTTCCGACAGACACAGAAGATTCCTTCGTCCGATACCTCGACAAAGTGTGTTCTCTCAGTCAAACCGACTCGACAACTCCAGCCGTACGTTGTGCAGCCTGCATTTGGGCCATCTGGAAAGAAAATAATAATAGGATATTCAAGAAGCTCAGAATGCCGATTCTTATCAACGCGAGTGCCTCAACACGACTCCCTCCTGGCAAATGGCAAATAACGGGTGTATTGTTTAGGTTATGTTATGAAAGTTTATTGGTTGTAATATGCGTATTGTAATCCTTTTGCAATTTCTCAATAAAAAATTAGAACCGGAAGAGCACGTTTCGTGCTCTAGGATCTACTTCAAAAAAAAAAATGCATTGCACGCATAGGTGAATATCATATGTATTATGTTATTTAAGATGTCTTAATTGTATATGATCCGGTCGTCAACTCATTTGTTGGGAATTCGGGCTTCCTGAGCTTTTTGTTTTGTTCCATCCCGTGCATGACTTGTTATCAGTGCGGGTTGACACTTCAGTCGAGAGTTATGAACGCCCTCACTCCGGATAAAATTATTAGTATGTATATGATTAGATATGAAGGTAAGTGATTTTGATTTCGAAAAACCGGGGCAAGTATTTGAGAAGTATTTATATACATATATATGATTTATGATTTTGATTATTTTTGAGCGAAGTTTATGGCTAGCCATGTATAACGTCGATCTTAATAAACTAGGCTCAAAACTCACTCACTTAGTCACTTCCGTGACTAACACTTTTATTTGAATGTTTTGAGTCTAGGTATGATGGACAGATCATTCGGGGCAGCGGGTATCTAGAGTGTGAGTACGATGGTTTGGTTTTCATCGCGGGCCCCGAGGGACCAGTCCACTTTCGGGCCGGACCCCCCTCGAGGGCCCGGCCCACCCTCGGACCGGAACACCCTCCCTCCACACACACACACACACACACACACACACACACACACACATGTTCTCTCTCTCTCTCACACACACACACACACACACACACACACACACACACACACACACACACACACACACTTATACATACATGTTCCCACACCCCCCCCCAACCCCCCCCACACACACACACTATTGGGTATCGGCGTCACTACCGAGTCCCGCACAGCGGATTGTGATGCCCGGTCCGACCCGATCCCGAGGATCACGTCACCGATCCGAACGTACAAATCCTATCTACATGCAACTACCTATGAATTTTTGAAAGAAATACAGTTTCGGATCAACCGTAAAAGTGTACACAAGGATAAACGAACGTACGCGTCCGTAGGCATAAGAAACAGTTTGGTAAAACTGGCATAACTTTCAGTGGGAAACTCCAATTAGATAGATAATAAGATTATCTAGAACTTTCATATATAAATATTTTTCATTTGAGCGAAGTATCAGTGTCGTTTTAATGTAATACCGAAAGGGTGCGACTGTTTGACATACAGTTAGTAAAACGTCCGTAACTTTCGCATCTGAACTCCAATTGGGCCAGGTCAAATTGGGTTAGAAAGATAATAAGATTATCTACAGCTTTCGTGAATGTTCAAAGTCGGTTGGGACGACTTAATATTTTCGTTTCAACAGAATACTGAAAGGGTGTCTGCAGTTTTCTGTGTGAAAGGGTGTATATCGGATATACATGCCTTTTGGCCCATCCTTATCCTATATGATATAAATAGGATGTTTCTCTCTCTCTCTCTCTCTCTCTCTCTCTCTCTCTCTCTCTCTCTCTCTCTCTCTCTCTCTCTCTCTCTCTCCAGACCAGATCATTTAGATCGATCTATGGTATTATTCAGAATAATCCAGAAATATAAAGAGACATCTTTCAAGAGAGTGAAAGAGTGTGAAGAGAGAAAGACCGAGAAAAAGGAGTTTTTCTCGGTATAGAGAATCGATCTAATCAAGCAAGTTCGCCGGTGCTTCGTCTAGGCAGTTGCATCCGCGACCGACGAACTCCGACTCACGGTGGATACAAGTAGAGGAGCGACACTTGTGGCTCTCCGATTGTGATCAAATCGAAGGAGCAAAACAGTGGGCTGTGGAAGAGTGTGGATGTGGAACGCACGAAAGACAACCGGAGGCGTGTCAAGACGGTGGGAGACGTGTGGTATGGGATGCACGGGCTAGTCACCAACGTGACACCGGAGAAGGAAAGGATGCGAGCGATCAACCCGTCGTGCGTGATTAATTTCATGCTGGTAATTGTCTATCCTTCTATTGCATCGTACCCTCGAAGTCATGGCGTGATCTTGGATTTTGGGAACCAGGCCGGGCCTTCGTATCCGCTGCGCGGGCCCGGAGACGAATGAATTCCCAACAGTGGTATCAAAGCGATCTCCATCGATTCGAGGGTCGAATCATAGTCGTATATTTGATATACGCACGGGTTATCAAAGTTCGTACCCGTTTGCATGATGTTACATATAGAGAAAGTCAAATTTCGTTAAAATCACAAGTGGAATTCACTAGAGATCAATCAAAAGTTGATTGAGAGTATCTAGGAATGATCGTGAAAAAGTTTCATGATTTATCGTTTTGGAAACGAGCGAAAACGGAAGAAACGGCGAAATCTGCAGAAAATCAGAGTTTGTGCCGCCCCGGGGGCAGTTTTTGGCGCCCCGGACGCGTCCCGGGCGAGGTTTTCTCGCGCCCCTTGGGCCTCTGCGTTACAACGGATGGGGCTGGGACCCCCCTCTGGATGCTGATTTTGTTTTCGCGATAACTTTGGCTACGAAACTCGAAAGTTTGAGTTCTTTATATCGATACGATCGGCATCAAACATACTAGCATATAGGACAAGTAATTATTTATAATAATTAATTTCCCTAATTAAATCATATGCATTTCGAAAATCTTGTGATAGTGATATAATAAGATTATGTCACGAATTTAGAAACATGAATGTCATGATCCCTTATAATATTTAAGTCATGGAAATGCCTTCCATATTCACAACCACTATGTTCGGTACTACGTCTCACATGGGTTAAGGCCAAAGCCGACATGGGTTATTGTAGTCATCGACGGGGTGGCAAACGTTAAATAGGGACTGATAAGGGTTAAGGCCAAAGCCGACTTATTAGTAGTTTATTTGAACGATACATTGAGTATGGTTGGGACTTAACCGTTCAAGCCAGTAAGGATTAAGGCCAAAGCCGACTTGATTGAAAGTTCGGGGCATAGATAGGATGCACACACGGAAATGGGATTGTATATGATACGATCCATCACCGAAATCCTATAAATGTTCAAGAGTCGCATATGATGCGATTGGATATAATCCTACCTAAATAGCGAGATCCCACTCGTCTGCCAAAGCAACTTGTGGGAGGATCGTGATATATGGGTCTTGAGTGTTATGGAGTTGGAGTCCCGTATCGGTATGAGGGTTATCGATTCGATAAAAATAACACATTCATATATTCATCATGTAAGCATATAGATTAAGTACGCACGGTTAGGAGCTTAATCTTCATCATCCGTTTAGAATTATGTTTTCTAGCAACACCAAATATATCGATGAGATCGATATGATAGATAGCTTTTGGGTCGGAATTATCATAATTAACCTTGATAGTCAAAGAATAGTTCTTAGACTTAAAGGAACGTGTTGGACACGGAAATGGTAGATTCACGGAAATGGTAGACTTTAAGAAGGAATCGAACAATATTACGTGCCTTGTGGTGGCATGTATAGAAGCAAATTTCTCAAAATTGTTTTGAGAATTCGAGTGTATATGAAAGAAAAACGCAAAACTCAAGAAATAGTTTCAAGAGCTAGAGCGCGTTGAATGGTTCAATGCGGCTCAAAGAGTAGGTTAATTTTGAGACGCCTTACGGGTCTTTGATTAACACTAGTGTGTTGATGGTACGAGATTTGATCTTCATGACTGAATATCATATGCATTCGATAGATGAATCGATCCCGGAATTGCATGAGATGCAATGTAAATTTGAATAGGAGATGCTTGGAGCATCCGAGGAATCCAAAGCATAGAGATGCATGGATGTCCTTGTAATTCAAAAGCGGGATCGAAAGAAATAAATGTCTAAGGGTATTTTGGGAAAATGTTTTCCAAACAGAAAGTTCGGACAAGGAGTTGTCCAAACTAATGACTCAAAGAACGGTGAAATCCGAGGAGGATTAAACTTAGAAGTTGATTACTTCTTTTGGCATTGTCGTCATGGCCATATAAACGAGATACGCGTATTTAGATTCCATATGATGGATTGCTAGAATCAATCGAATTAGATTCAATTGGTTAACGCGATACTTATTTAATAGGCAAAGACGACAAAGTGCGTCATTCTCCAAAGGTTGGAGAAAGATCCAACGAATTATTGGAAATTACATTAAGATGTAAATGTTCCGATAAGTTCTGAGGCAAGAGGAGGCTATAGGTATTTTGTTACATTTATGGACGGTTAAAGTAGATACGGTAATATCTATTTAATGCGTGCCGAAACAGACACTTTTGAAAGGTTCAAAGAGTTTCAAAAACAAAATACAATATCGACTTAGCAAGAAAATCAAAGCCCTTTGATAGGATCGAGGAGGCAAGTATTTGAGCTACGCACTTCGATAGGATCGAGGAGGCGATATTTGAGTTATAAGTATTGATTATCATTTATGATTGTGGAATCGTTTCACGATTTTCTTTATTTCGGAACATTGTTCGGAAAGAGGAAATGAACGCATGTTAGACATGGTTCGATAAATGATAAGTCAAACGGATTTCCCAAAAATGTTTTGGGGATACGTCCTTGAGACAGCGGCACTAATGAATGGTTGCATATATGATATGGACCATAAACCTTCTAATTGGTACAAAAGACGTCATATGAGATATGGATCGGAATGGTTCCGAAGTTGTCATTTGTACAGATTTAGGATGTGAGTAAATTTCGAAATTTGTTTCGGTTAAACTCAATCCCAAATCTGAAAATTGTTCGTTTATGATATATCCTTAAGGAAACTAAAGGGTATTCTAACGTCCCGAAGAAAATGAGATTTTCGTGGCTCGAAGAGATGCCTTCTTGGAGGAGGACATGATGCGCACAAGTTTGGAACTTGATGTCGCTTATCTCTATGCAGGCTAGTGGGAGTAGAATAAATCTCGAAAGAGTTCGAGATCTGGAAAATGAACATTGTACCGATGAAAGTTGACACGACTTCATCAAGAGTTGATGAATACGAGTCGAACACACAAAGGAATTTTTCGTAGATCAAGTAGGCTATATCATAAGCCGGTAAATATGGATTTATCGTGGCTAATGATGATAGATCAAAATCATATGATGATTCGATATCCTACAAGGATGCTATGAAAATGACGATTCCATATGGCAAGATGCCATGAAATCTGAGATTCGATCCTTGTAAATTATCAAGTTTAGAACTTGATTTCATTACTTTCAGGGTTAGACCCGTGAAATGTCAATGGGTTTTCAAGATGAGAACCGACACGGATAGGAATACGCATATAACAAAGCGAGGCTCGCAGCGAAGAGTTTCAAGTAATTCATAGTTGGACTATGAAGAAACGTTTTCACATGTTGTCATGCTTTCACATTCTCAAAATTCTGCTTGTCATGGTCGCATATTATGACTATGTGATGTGGCAAAATGGATGTCAAAACCGAATTTCTTGACAGAAATTTTTATGAAAGGATGTGTACTTGACACAACCTTACGGTTTTGTCGATTCATAAGAATCGGGGATAGGATATGCACGCTTTAACAATCCATATGATGGATTAGAGAAAGCTTCTCGGAATTGCAATATTCGTTTTGACGAAGTCATAAACTGTTATAACATTGTCGGAACGAATGAAAACTTTGTGTAAACATGAAGGTTAGTGGGAGCCGCGTTATTTTTCTTGTAACGACTAAGAATTAGGCGAGACCGCTTATGAATTAAGCGTGAAGGTCTATAGGATAGATCTAAGAAGTTCCTCGTTCTATATTATAGCACGTATATCGACATATTGTTGAAAATGGTTTTCAACATATAACTCCTTGGCGGAATTAAATCGAAATGTCGAATGACAGAAATTTTTCTACGGCTCGATGTGAGACATCAAGTATGGTGAAAAGTAATAATATGAATATTTACATTTGATGTGAGGATATATTATATATGTCATGATATGTATGTGGCTATACGTCGTAAACATAAAGCGTCTAATTCACCGTCAATAAAATCCAAGGGAATCACACGAGTTTGAATATAATGCGATTACATGAGACTAACTCTTGTGAATGTATAATGGTTATATATATATATATATATATATATATATATATATAATGGTTATGTACATTTAAACCCATCAGGATTTGTATTGATAGCGGTGAAGTTTATCCTTGAATACTTTGCAAAAGAATTCAGGATTTTTTATCTATAATGGTGTGGAGGACGTGTTAGTTATAAAGAGTTATAACAACGACAATTTCCAAATATTAAGCACGTCCAAATATGTAGCACGACTTTCGATCACAAAGTGTGTACATGTTTTGCTTAAACAAAAATACGGTTATGTGGAAAGGTTCCACAGGACCAATAATTTAAGATTCTATTTACGGAGGCGAGTATATTGCGGTTATTAATCGCAAAAGGAAGAGGTGTGGGTCAAGGATACATGACCAAACTCGAGTAATCACGAGTTATCGGATTTATGGTTGTGTATTGCGTGAGACGCAATAGTACAAGTCAAAAATGCCGAGGTCAAAACCACTTCTAGCCAATACTCAGAAAATTTCATTTGATCCATGAAATTTTATGAAAAGATGTGATAGTAGGTATTGGAAATGTTCCAAACCTGATGAAGATTAACACTAGCGGGAACGTGCGGACCCGTTTACAAAACCGCTCTCTCTAGTCGCACGTGACTGTCATGCGATGACTATGGGTATGAGATACCTAGAGGAGGAAGAAGAGAGTAGAGTGTAGTTATCTAATGCGATAGTCCTCGCAGGTTGTGGGTATGGAGATACCCATAGGTAAACGTTGTATCACCCAAATACTTAATCCATATGAATGCATCCCTTTTAAAAATTTTGTTTACTTAAATTTTTATGCATTCACCTTATATGAAAACTGTGTGCGGGTTGTGTAATTTGATTACATGAACCCTGATTTGAGCTTGTGTGGACGCCGACATAATTGAGGATTATGTGCAGCAAAACCGTCACACCTAAAGTTTCATTTCTAAACATCCCTAGTCGCGGGTCAGTTTGCTTAAGAGAGAAGCATTTCTATTACAAGGGAATAGACTGAACGCGTACACTAGTACGTTAGCCGAGGAGATGATTATGTTTTGCTAATCATAGGACAAAGGTGTTTGTCGAATCGGGAACGTAGATATATGCTAGGTGACATATATTGGATATGACCGAAGCCGCGAGACCATGACATGGTTTAGTCATTATAGATGGACTCGCGACGAGTAGGATATTAGGTTCTTCATACTTGAGGGGACCATTGATTGCGTTACGTGCGTAACACAATGCTTTGATATGACCTTACGCTCACCGTAACAGGGAGTTAAAACGGTCATCATTGGGTATTGTCCGAAACACGGAATTCAATGTGAGTCTCCAAGATAGGAATTGTTTATTCCGAAAGGAAGAGATATCTCTTAGGCCACTCAATGAATTGATTAACGAAAACCGTGGCCACGGTCAATGATATTAATGGTTAATATCGATTGAAATTTGTTAACTCAATTCGGAATCGAGAAATAAGTATAGTTAATCAAAATATAAGGATGACTACCACCATGCCTTTTGATTAACGGATATCCCCAACAAGAAAACTAATAACCGCTATTCGAGATAGGCACAATGATCACAATCATTTTTCGTGTTAACATGAGTAGCCCTGACGGAGTGACTAGATCCCGCTCATGGGCTTGTAGTATTTTGGAAACAACCTACTGCCATCGTTAACCGAACCTACATGGTCACACGACGAGTCGTACTAAGTCGGGCTTGATTATAAAATTGGCACATAAGATGTGCATAGCTTGGTATTTTGATACGCGAGTTATATTCTCTAAAATCGTGCATATTGGATATGCATGAGTATCTTTTAGGTAGATCTTAAATTGAGTGGGAGACTGAAAGAAATACAGTTTCGGATCAACCGTAAAAGTGTCCACAAGGATAAACGAACGTACGCGTCCGTAGGCATAAGAAACAGTTTGGTAAAACTGGCATAACATTCAGTGGAAAACTCCAATTTGAATGGTTCAAATTGGTTTAGATAGATAATAAGATTATCTAGAACTTTCATATTGAAATAGTTTTCATTTGAGCGAAGTATCAGTGCCGTTTTAATGGAATACCGAAAGGGTGCGACTGTTTGACATACAGTTAGTAAAACGTCCGTAACGTTCGTATCCGAACTCCAATTGGGCCAGGACAAATTGGGTTGGAAAGATAATAAGA
The DNA here is from genome assembly GCA_946800325.1 of Luzula sylvatica. Classification (NCBI taxonomy): domain Eukaryota; kingdom Viridiplantae; phylum Streptophyta; class Magnoliopsida; order Poales; family Juncaceae; genus Luzula; species Luzula sylvatica. The sequence continues at coordinate 26,042,817 of OX326958.1, read as the reverse complement.
TTGTCTACAACTTTCGTGAATGTTCAAAGTCGGTTGGGACGATTTAATATTTTCGTTTCAACAGAATACTGAAAGGGTGTCTGCAGTTTTCTGTGTGAAAGGGTGTATATTGGATATACATGCATTTTGGCCCATCCTTATCCTATATAATATAAATAGGATGTTTCTCTCTCTCGCTCTCTCCAGACCAGATCATTCAGATCAATCTATGTTATTATTCAGAATAATCCAGAAATATAAAGAGACATCTTTCAAGAGAGTGAAAGAGTGTGAAGAGAGAAAGACCGAGAAAAAGGAATTTTTCTCGGTGTAGAGAATCGATCTAATCAAGCAAATTCGCCGGTGCTTCGTCTAGGCAGTTGCATCCGCGACCGACGAACTCCGACTCACGGTGGATACAAGTAGAGGAGCGACACTTGTGGCTCTCCGATTGTGATCAAATCGAAGGAGCAAAACAGTGGGCTGTGGAAGAGTGTGGACGTGGAACTTACGAAAGACAACCGGAGGCGTGTCAAGACGGTGGGAGACGTGTGGTATGGGACGCACGGGCTAGTCACCAACGTGACACCGGAGAAGGAAAGGATGTGAGCGATCAACCCGTCGTGTGTGATCAATTTCACGTTGGTAATCGTCTATCCTTCTATTGCATCGTACCCTCGAAGTTATGGCGTGATCTTGGATTTTGGGAACCGGACCGGGCCTTCATATCCGCTGCGCGGGGCCCGGGGATGGATGAATTCCCAATAAATTTAACTCTTAATTTCATGGAGAAGCATACCACGTGAAATTGATCACAAAGACGGGTTGCTTTGCTCGCTCCGATCCCGATAATACGCACGTCCCATGCCCGCGCGATTCGACACCTTGCTCGAAGTTCCTTTTTTCTAAAACAACCGGATTGCTTTCCGGTTTGCCCTTCTACCTTCCTCAAACACGCTCTCGTTAGATCACAGCAAAGGCTTCAGCTGAAACCTCTCTACTCGTATCCACTGTGAGCCTCGTCTGTCGGTTACGCGTGATTCTCCTAAAATCACCGTAAACTTGCTCAATCTCAATCTCAATCACACTTTCTCTCTTTCTTTTACTCATCTAACAAGAATAATATTTCTGCAAGAATGCCAGGAAGAAAGAGAGGAGACAGTCATGATCTTATAATCAAGGCCGAATTAATAGTGCATTAATGAGTACCTTAAGAAAAATTGATAATCCAGAATTTGGATCACAGACCGTCATGACGCACAGTAGTCCGTCATGATGCACTAGTCACGATTATTGATATAGCCGTTATCTATATAGTCCGTCATGACTGACTATACAGTCCGTCATGACTCATACTCATATATTGGTACACATAATTTCCTTTGGTCCGTCATGACGGACCAACTAGTCCGTCATGACAGACTATGTATATTTCTGCGTAATCCTTCAGAAAATCCTTCACGACACACACACACACACACATTACATGTTACACATTCACACTTCACACACATTTTTAGCATAAACAAGCAATTGGTAAATATCCATCTCTGAGTGCTCCTCTCGTTCACATGTGCTGATAAATATTTGATGATTGAGGGCTCTGATTCCTTGTCATATTCTCTGAATGATATGTTTATGACGCAAATGATTTATATTTAATTTTAATTTGGGTGTGTGAACATGTATGTATAAGTGTGTGAACATGTTTATGATGTAGATATTAATATTATTGAACTTAAAAGATATATTATGTAACATATATGCACATCGATTATTTACGAAGTATATTGATTTCTAGAAAGATATGTTAGAACACGAAAAAAATAACATGACGTTATTACAAGAGCTCACACGATACCACTAAGAACATTTTCAAAAAATTCGGAACAATCACTATTTTACCCTTAATTTATAATATTTATTATTTAGCGCTTTTATTTATTAATATTATCATCTTTTCCAAAAATCAAGCAATTATTTCAATCTTCTAATCATGATATATATATATATATAAGGGATGGTTCCATAGAGTGCTTACTTTGAGTTCTTATTTAGAGTCCAAATCTGAACCCTTCATCTAATTTGAACGGACGGTCGAGATTTAGAATGTGATAAATGCTGCCCAACATTAAAAAAGCTTGTGCCCCAAATATTTTCTCTCCCTAACCCCACATCTCTCGTGCACACTCTCTCTCTCTCTCTCTCTCTCTCTCTCTCTCACCTGACGGAAGGCTCCTCAACCATTAAATCTTTACTCCTGGCTCCTACTGCCACGACCTCTCTCTCAGTTCGACGGACTTCCCAGAAGACGATCGAGCGCCAGTCTTTTCGCTCTCGTGCGACCGATCCTCTCTCTCCCTCTTCCTCTCTCTTCGTCAGAGCATATCTCTGACTCGGGCACGAGACTGATTGAATACTAACAACAGGCACGACCGCTCCTCTCACTCTAGCATGACTTTAGCTGTAGCACGTAATCGCTCTTTCTCTCGAACAACAGGTACAACACTGACTTAATTTTGTAAATAATTGGATGGGTTGGGATAAATCAAAGTATTGTTAGTTAATTGAGGAAATTTTCCCAATAATTAAGGGGTTATCCATGCTGTATGTAATTAATTGGTTGTTTTATGTGTGGGGGGAATTATATATTAATTTGTTGTTTTGATTGATTTGTCATGAAATTAATTTTCCATTGTATTACTTTTTTTAGGTTTTCGAAGGGCAACCTCACAAACTCTTGTTTGTCTCTTGCACGCGACGCCTGACCTCGACGATCGCTCATGTCTTTAGCGATTTCGTTGTTATGAGATTTTGGAAGAGTATACATGTGAATTTGGATGATGTTTGAGATGCATTCGGAAACCTGTCTATTTCTGTACCGTAATTGTTGGATTTTGTTGAAAATGTAGAGGTTGCATTGCGAACTTGTGAGTGATTTGGTTTAGAAAAAATTTACACTTGTTTGAGGTTTTGAGTACTTTGTAATTGTTGGATTTTGTTGAAAATAAATGATTCATGTCGAATTTTTTTTGAATGAATTTTTGTAAAGATGTCGAAGATAAATTTGTACCATTCAAAAACTGGAAATAAATTTCAGGAACTCGGTACACATTTTTAAGAACTAAAAACTACACATATATTTCATCAAATATCCTTTAATAGCTTAACAATAAATCAACAAAAATAGGCAAATTAAATTGCTCAATTTGATCATCAAACACCATGATATTAACAGATTTTTTTTTGAACAAAAACGCACAAAACCCTAAAAATGAGATAAAATTCTAATTCACCTCCTCCTCATCACTTTGAGAGTCAGATAGTTCCATTGCACCTATAATAAAACCAAAAAAAATAAAAACTAAATAAATTTTGAACATTTTAAAATGACACAAATAGAAAAGAGGTAAAATTAACCTTTATAATTTTTACTTGTCGGATTCTCGGGACAAGTTCTTTTGTCGTGGAATACAAGTTTTTTACAACATTTACAATGTCGCTTTTTCTTACTTGTTGCCAATTCAAGACCACTCTTAAATCTTCCCGATTGCGCAACTCCATCTTTTTTTCTACCTTTAGTATGTGAAATGTTCGGGTCGGAGATCAAAGTTTCAGATGATTGAAGAATATATTCTTGCTTGATATTCGGAGCCTTATCTGCGGGAATACTCACTAATATCCCACGCAAATCATCGATATATTTGGTATAAACTCGAGAACGCTCAACAGAATCAGCGGCCAAATAAATTAATTCCTTAACTTGCTCCGAATGTCGGGTAATTCTTAGTTTTTTGGCTTCTTCGGTTCGATTATCTTCAATCGAACCTTTGAAATTTTTGCGAAATATGTTAGCCTTTTTCTCCATCGTGGAATTATGAAATGCTCGGGTATCGAATCGATATCTTTATGAAGAAATACTTTCAACACGTGTTTGCAAAGTAGTCCAACAAACTCGAAATTTTGGCAATCGCACTTGGCTTCTCCAGATTCCAAATTAAACGATACAGTAAATTTTTCAGATTCAAAAATCTTTGATTTCAGAACATATAATTGGCATCCATCTTCACTTGTCATCTCCTCGACTTTGAACATCAAAGCATCTTTTAGTTCCGCCTTAAATTTAGCGAAAACATTTCTTGTGTACACATTTGCTGCATGCTTCAACAAGAATTCGCCATTGTCCACCATTCGAAACTTATCCTCCGATTCATAGTCTTCCTCAATTTCTCGGTTCACAATCCTCTTCAAGGCTTCTTCATAGCTAAGAACGAATTCTTTGAGATTTGTTTTCGGATTAACAAAATCATTGAAAAACGAATTCATTCCTTCACTACGTCCGGTAGTATTCATACCGGCAAAGAATGTGATACGGTTATAAACGGGTACCCATGATTCACGGATATTGTATAATTGTTGAAGCCAATCATTATTTTCTAACCCGAAAGCCTTCATTAATCTAATCCAACTGTCCTCGAAATCTTCTCTCTTGTAAGTTGACCAAATACACCTTTTGAGCTCCTTCTTAAAATTAGATTTCTTGTAATAAACTTGCCCCAATTTCTCAACGAATTTCTTTTTAATATGCCATATGCATAATCGGTGGCGGGTGTTCGGAAAGACTTCGGCAATCGCTCGTTTCATTGCCAAGTCTTGATCGGTGAGTATCGCGTTTGGAGCACGCCCTCCCATTGCTTTAAGCCAAGTTTCGAATAACCATTTAAACGAAACATCGGTCTCATCTTGCATCAATGCACATCCAAATTGAATCGATTGCATATGGTGGTTTACTCCGGTAAAAGGCGCAAATGGCATTTTGTACTTGTTCGTTCGATACGTCGTATCAAATACAACGACATCCCCGAAATAACAATAAGACGCACGAGATCGCCCGTCCACCCAAAAAAAATTCATAGCCCTATCACTTTCATCCATTTGAATTGCATAAAAAAATTGCGGATCGGATGTAACTTTGTCCACAAAATACGCGAGGACCGATTGTGCATCCCCACCATCTAGTTGCAATGTTCTCAACCGCAAATTCCACGAATGATTATAACAATCCCTCTTATCAAAGCCAATAACATCGCCATCAAAAAGTGAAGGAATTTTGGCAAATTTTACATTTTGGTTATGAAATTTTTCGGTTAAGTCTTTGATATGATCGGGCATGTGCCTATTAGACCTCATTTTATTCCTCTTACTAGGACTCACAAAATCATGATTATGATTGTTATCGAAAACGGTAACTTTCCATTTGTTTGTCTCTAGTTGGTATTTGATGCGCATTTGAGCCTTGCAATTGCACGTCATGGTTGATGTATTTCTCGTTCTTTTCTTATTTACACCCGTTTCTTCCTCTTCCTCTTCGCACGTCTTCACATGGATTCCTTGTCGATGGCATACAAATTGAATATGAGTCACCATGTCCAACCTATTTATTCCTTTTTTCGCAGATTTTTTGCTAATCCAAAAACCATGTTGGCGCCCGTATTCTTGATAACAACTTTCAGCTTCCTCTACGGTGTCAAAAATCTTGCCAACCAATGATCCATCATCACAACATTGTTCTACCTAAATAAAATAACAAAATAAAATTAATACATAAATCAAAAGACTCAAAATATTGTTATGAACACAAATCAGAATTTACCTCGGGCTCCACACAATTGCCGCTGGAGCTAGCACCGGATGCCATGGGAACAAGGAGAGAGTGTCGAACAGAAAGAAGAGTTCAACAACGACAAATTTTCAGCGTGAGAGAGGGAGAGAGAGGGTTGAGGGAAACAAGAGAGAAATAAGCTTAGAAGCTGAATCCAGAAAAAATGCAAGAGAAACAAGCCTGAGTACATAGAAGATGAATCTAGCCAGAGTTCATATTGAGAGGAGAGATGAGGTAGAGTCCACCAGGAACTTGAAGAGACAAAGTGGGAAAAATAATTAGATTGTGTGCGTAGAGGAAGAAAGATGCAAATTGGGCAATTGAGAATGTGAAAAGTCGGGCAGATTGAAATTCTGGGCTGTTTTGATGAGTGTTTAATTTTCTTTTACATCTCAACCATCCATCATAATTAGATGAAGGGTCCAGATTTGGACTCTAAATAAGGACTCAAAGTAAGCATTCTATGGAACCATCCCATATATATATATATATATATATATATATATATATATATATATATATATATATGTGTGTGTGTGTGTGTGTGTGTGTGCTAACTAGAATCCATAAAAAGAATTCAAGGACTAAAATTAAATACATTTAAAGACGGAAGGACTTTTTCAAAATAATGCAAAGACGGAGGGACCAAAATTTAAATAATGTAACCCCTCTTTTATCTCTCTCACGCTGTCTCTCTCTCTCTTCCCTCGCGCCCCCACGACTCACGTCTTCTCCGGCGACGGTCCTCGCACTCTCTCTCTCTCTTCCCTCGCGTTGTCTCTCTCTCTCTCTTCCCTCGCGCCTCCACAACTCACGTCTTCTCCGGCGATTGTCCGCCTATTGCAAGAACACCTCGTCTTCACGAAACCCTAAGTCAAATCGCCACGATTTTCTCTTCCGTGCTCTCTCTCGCGCTCTCTCTCACGGCGGCGATTTCTCTCCCATATTTTTCCTCCTCCGATTTTGAAGGCTGGAATTGGAGCTTCTCTCCCAGTTGGATTTGTCAGTTTTTTCCCATCATTATGGTTAGTTTCTTCCTTGATTTCCTAGTTACTTACGTTTGGTCTTTTATTAGAAGTTGAATTCACGATTAGTTAAAGTCTGGGATTATTTTTGTGTGTTTTAGCTCAAAATCAAGTTCTATGTATAATATTTTGGGGTTTAACTTGATTTGTGGTGATAAGTCTTATAAATTTGACGTTCAGTACTCAATTCCGTAAATTAATTTTGGGGAAAATTAAACCACTGAACATATATCATGTACAAATTTTCTGTTCAATCTATCTATACATAAGCAGGTATCAGATGGCAAAATAATTTTTGGTGTTGAACACGTTTCAAAGAGACGATTGACTTTCTGAAATTGAACATAAAATTGCTAATTTTTTTAAATTGAACCAGAAATAGATGAAATTTCTGAAATTGAATCAGAAATTCAGTGGAAAAATGGCGAAATTGAACTTGCACTTGGCTGGCGAGGTGAATAGGCGAGCGCATGGGTGGCTGGCGAGCTCATTGGCAACCACTACTAAAAAACGCGATGATAGCTAAACAAATTTATGTGTCCAACAGACGTATTGGCTTCACACAATCCTATTGGCGACTATATCTCGTGGCTACCAACTTGCAGCTATCATCGCGTGTCTAATGGTGTTACTGGCCACGGGTCTGTAGACAACATATTTACTAGCCACGGGTCCATTAGATACGATACTCTATCGTAGAGAATGGTGCTAGTTGCTTCGAGGCTATACCCGTCGCCAACAATACTCTTAGCTACGGTACAAGAGGTTGTATCTAATGATTTTGGACAGCCGTGGCAAAAATACAACATTTATTTTATTGCCATCGAAAGTAAATAATCTGTAAATAAATTAAATAATCAGTAATTAAATTTTAAAATCAGTAAATAAATTAAATAATCAGTAATTAAATTCCAAAATGCCAAATTATCTTCATTATCAAAATATCTGACATTGTTAATCATTCAAACATTTGCCGAGACTACATATAACTCGCAACACACAAAATACACTCCATCACAAAACCAAAAGAAATACTCTCATAAATCTGACATAAGCTGCCCTACTAACTGAGAGGCGTTGCATCATTGTCGTCGAAGAAGTTGTTTTGCATGGTCACGCCAAAAAGACTTTTTGAGTTCAAGTCCTTTCGTCCAATTCCACCGGACTACATATTACAGTATATGAGTAATTAGGGTTTGTATAAAAAAAAACTAAAATGACTAAAATGCCCTTCCAAAACCCTAACTGCTAGTTACAAAACCTAAAATGACAAAAATGATAGAATTTCTTTCGGAGTCTCCCAATTTGAAATGTTTAATATTGCATCGTTGTCGACTCGATATGGATTGTATTTTTTTGGAATCGGTGCAATCCTTTAGCCTTTTGAACTGCAATTTTCTTTTATCTATCCTTGACCAGCCACTAATCTCAATCTCTGGCCCAAATATCAAAATTCTTAAAATCGATCATATCCCTAATCCGTTAACGCTGGCCGATATTCCTGCTAATTCTGTGAAATCTGTGATTCTAAACGGAAGTGTAAACAAGTTTTCGAAGGTCATGAATGTTTTGGTGGGTGTGGCAAATCTTGAATTTGTTTTCGATATTGGTTTTGTTAGAATGATTGGAAGAGTAGAAAATCTCGGTGCACAATTCGACAATCTGAAGTTGCTAACCCTCTCTTCCAGTTGCATACTCTTCTGGTTAAGAGAAATATGCAACTTCCTTACCCGTTGCACCAATTTGGAAGAATTGGTTTTGTGCCAGAGTCATTGCGATGAAGCGCATGTAAGTCGGTTTTAATTGTTATTTCCTTACTTGTGATTTGTAATTTATATTTCAATTTTATTTGTAATATAGGATTTCGAAGAATTATATGATCATGCAGTTGGCGAAGGTCATTTAATTTCTGGCGATAGACCTCGCAGGGTGTGTTTGGTCGGTGCTTGTGGTAATAATATATTTGTTATCCTCCGAGGTCTAATTGATCATCTCGCGATGAAAAGAAACGATTTGGACGTTCGAGTTGTAATGACTGAGTTTTGATCATTTGATCCTGATTTTGTTGTATGTTTGGCTTAACTATGTTTTTATTAAATATTGATTTAACATTGGTAATCATTTGATCATTTTGTATATGTTTGGCTTAACTATGTTGCGATATTATGGTCTATGATTAAGTACACATATTTGGTATTTTTTTAACTTTTATTACGTTTATTTGTTGTTTTAGAGTTTATATTTTTGTTGGCCATTATTACGTTTTATGTGTTTGGCCTTGATTCAATATTGTTTTTTTTATCAGATGGATTCACAATATTGTTGTAATGACAACTTATATTATTACTCCAACCTTTATTAAATTGATATAATAAGTAATATTAATTAAATGTATTTAATTGTAAAGCATTATATTTGAGCAAAAATAATAGATGAATTCACAATATTGCTTTTTCTTGCTTGTATAAAAAACTGACCTAGCAAACCCCCTCCCCCCTCCCATTTAATATTACATGCATTGTATTAACTTTTATTGTATAGTAGGTGCAAGAGGAAGCTGGGCCGGATAGGTGCAAGAGGACGCTGGGCCGAGTGTTTGATCACCAGAAGCCTGGTGCTTAGCGGGTTTGCGAATAAGAAGCCCAAACCGAGTAAAGAACAGGAGGAATCCAGCGGTGCCTGAACTGGAGAGCCGCAAGCTGGACGTTAGGGGTCGTCAATAGTCTTTTAAGTCGTGTCGTCAATACTTGGCACAAAAATTCCACCCGCCTTCTCAAACATATTTTTCGTTTTGAGAATTAAATATATTAAAAAAGTATTAGCTAAGGAAGATTTCTGTAGCCAATGATACTATTGGCACCAAGACTTGTTAACCACGCGGCACGTTGTATTGGTGACACAGGATGTGTTGGGGAATATCCCCGGCCCCGGGCCCGCGCAGCGGATATGTAGGCCCGGTCCGATTCCCCGATTCCCGAGATCACGCCACGACTTCGAGGGTACGATGCAAATAGAAGGTTAGATCCATACCAGTTCCAAATTGATGGAACACGAAGGGTTGATCGCTGCCTCCTATTCCTTCGGTCACGTTGGTGACTTTACGCGCGTCCCATACCGTGCGTCCTTCACCGTTCGTTCCCGTTCTTCGATCCTTCGGTTCGATCACAACGGAGAGCCCCAAGTGTTGCTCCTCCACACGTATCCACCTTGAGTCGGAAGACGCCGGACACGGATACACCTGCCTAGACGATGTATCGGTGCACTTGCTTGATCTCGATCGATTCTCTATTAATCTCTCTTCGTGCCTTTTCACTCACAAAAGATCAAATCTGAATTTGCTCTTTTCTTGTGTCTTGGGCAGAATATTGCTTTGAATTACTTCTGAATTCCTTAGTGAAGATGAGAGAGAAAATCCTATTTATACCTAATAGGATAAGGATTAGCCAAAAGGCATGTATATCCAATATACACCCTTTCACACAGAAAACTGTATGAACCTGTTCAGTATTCTGTCCAGACGAAATTGATAAATTTCTCTGACAGAAAATCAACCAACACGAAAGTTGTAGATAATCTTATTATCTACACAACCCAATTTGGCCCAGCCCAATTGGAGTTCGTATGCAAAAGTTATGACTGTTTTACTAACTGTATGTCATACTGTTGCACCCTTTCGGTATTTCACAGAAACGACACTTATACTTCGTTCATATGAAATATATTTCTACATGAAGGTTATAGATAATCTAATTATCTATCTTACCCAATTTGAACCATTCAAATCGGATTTTCCTACTGAAAGATATGGCTACGAATGTACGACTACATTCGTTTATCCTTGTGTACACTTTTACGGTTGATCCTGAAACTGTATTTCCTTCAGTCTCCCACTCAATTTCAGATCTACCTAAAAGGTACTCATGCATATCCAATACGCACGATTTTAGAGAATATAGCTCGCGTATCAAATACCAAGCTATGCACATCCTATGTGCCAATTTTATGATCAAGCCCGACTTAGTACGACTCGTTGTGTGACCATGTAGGTTCGACTTAACGATGGCAGTAGGTTGTTTCCAATACCTACAAGCTCATGAGCGGGATCTAGTCACTCCATCATAGCTACCCATGTTAAACGAATAATGATTGTGATCATTGTGCCTATCTCGAATAGCGGTTACTAGTTCTCTTGTTAGCGATATCCGTTAATCAAAAGGCATGGTAATAGTCATCCTTATAATTTGATTAACTACACTTATTCCCCGATTCCGAGTTGAGTTAACAAATTTCAATCGATATTAACCATTAATATCATTGACTGCGGCCGCAGGTTTCGTTAATCGACTCATCGAGCGGCGCCTAAGAGATATCTCTTCCTTTCGGAATAAACAATTCCTATCTTGGAGACTCACATTGAATTCCGTGTTTCGGACAATACCCAATGATGACCCTTTTAACTCCCTGTTACGGTGAGCGTAAGATCATATCAAAGCATTGTGTTACGCACGAAACGCAATCAATGATCCCCTCAAGTTTGAAGAATCTAAAACCCCATCCGTCGCAAGTCCATCTATAATGACTAAACCATGTCATGGTCTCGCGGCTTCGGTCATATCCAATACATGTAACCTAACATATATCTACGTTCCCGATTCGACAAACTCCTTTGTCCCATGATTAGCAAAACATAATCATCTCCTCGGCAAACGTACTAGTGTACGCGTTCAGTCTATTCCCTTGTAATAGTAATGCTTCTCTCTTAAGCAAACTGACCCGCGACTAGGGATGTTTAGAAATGACACTTTAAGTGTGACGGTTTCGCTGCACATAGTCCTCAACCATGTCGACGTCCACACAAGTTCAAATCAAGGTTCATGTAACAATCATATTACACAACCCAGCACACAGTTTTCATATAAGGTGAATGCATATTAATTTAAGTAAACAAAATTTTAAAAGGGATGCATTCATATGGACTAAGTATTTGGGTGATACAACGTTTACCTATGGGTATCTCCATACCCATAACCTGCGAGGACTATCGTATTAGATAACTACACTCTACTCTCTTCTTCCTCCTCTAGGTATCTCCATACCCATAGTCATCGCATGACAGTCACGCGCGACTAGAGAGAGCGGTTTTGTAAACGGGTCCGCACGTTCCCGCTAGTGTTAATCATCATCAGGATTGGAACATTTCCAATACCTACGATCACATCTTTTCACAAAATTTCATGGATCAAATGAAATTTTCTGAGTATTGGCTAGAAGTGGTTGTGACCTCGGCATTTTTGGCTTGTACTATTGCGTCTAACGCAATAAACAACCATAAATCCGATAACTCGTGACTACTAGAGTTTGGTCATGTATCCTTGATCCATACCACTTCCTTTTGCGATTAATAACCGCAATATACTCGCCACCGTAAATAGAATCATAAACTATTGGTCTTGTGGAACCTTTCCACATAACCGTGTTTTCATTTAAGCAAAACATGTACACACTTTGTGATCGAAAGTCGTGCTACATATTTGGACGTGCTTCATCTTTGGAAACTGTTGTTTGTTATAACTCTTTATAACCAACACGTCCTCCACACCATTATAGATAATAAATCCTGAATTCTTTCGCAAAGTATTCAAGGATAAACTTCACCTCTATCAATACAAATCTCGATGGGTTTTAAATATACATAACCATTATGTATATATTTGTATAACCATTATACAATCACAAGAGTTAGTCTCATGTAATCGAATTACATTCAAACTCATGTGATTCCCATGAATTTTATTGACGGTGAACTAGACGCTTTATTTGTATGACAGATAGCCACATACATATCATGACAGATATAATAGATCCTAACATCAAATGTAAGGCATCATATTATTATTTTTCGCGCTGCTTGATGTCTCACATCGAGCCGTTGAAAATTTCTGCCATTCGACATTTCGATTTATCGCCTCCAAGAAGTTTACATGTTGAAAACCATTTTCAACAATATGTCGATATATGTGCTATAACATAGAACGAGAAACTTTTTAGATCTATCCTATAGATCTTCACGCTTAATTCATAAGCGGTCTCGTCTAAATCCTTTGTCGTTACAAGAAATATAGCGCAGCTCCCACTAACCTTCATGTGTACACAAAGTTTCCATTCGTTTCGACAATTTTATAACAGTTTATAATTTTGTCAAAACGAATATTCCAATTCCGAGAAGCTTTCTCTAATCCATCATATGGATCGTTAAAGCGTGCATATCTTATCCCCGATTCTTATGAATCGACAAAACCGTAAGGTTGTGTCAAGTACACATCCTTTCATAAAATTTCTGTCAAGAAATTCGGTTTTGACATCCATTTGGCCACATCACATAGTCATAATACGCGACCATGGCAAGCAGAATTTCGAGAATGGGAAAGCATGGCAACAAGCGAAAACGTTTCTTCATAGTCCGACTATGAATTGCATGAAACTTTTCGCAAAAAGCCTCGCTTTACATATATGCGTATTCCTATCCATGTCGGTTCTTCATCTTAAAAAACCCACTCACATTTCACGGGTCTAACCTAGAAAGTAATGAAATCAAGTTCTAAACTTGATAATTCACATGGATCGAATCTCAGACTTCATGACACCATGTCATGTGGAATCAACTTTTCATAGCATCCTTGTAGGATATCGAATCATCATATGATTTCAATCTATCATCATTAGCCACGATAAATCCGTATTTACCGGCTTATGATATAGCCTACTTGATCTACGAAAAATTCCTTTGTGTGTTCGACTTGCGTTCATCAACTCTTGATGAAGCCATGTCAACTTTCATCGGTACAATGTTCATTTTCAAATCACGAACTCTTTCGAGATTTATTCTACTCCCACTAGCCCGCATAGAGAGAAATGGCACCAAGTTCCAAACTTGTGCGCATCTAGTCCTCCTCCAAGAAGGCATCTCTTCGAGCCACGAAAATCTCATTTTCGTCGGGACGTTTTAACTAATACCCTTTAGTTTCCTTAAGGATAAACGAACAATTTCCAGATTTGGGATTGAGTTTAACCGAAACAAATTTCGAAATACACTCACATCCTCAAATCTGTACAAGTGACAACTTCGGAACCATTCCGATCCATATCTCATATGGCGTCTTTTGTACCGATTAGAAGGTTTATGGTTCATATCTTATATGCAACCATTCATTAGTGCCGCTGTCTCAAGGGCGTATCCCCAAAACATTTTTGGGAGATCTTATTGACTCATCATTTATCGAACCATGTCCAACATGCGTTCATTTCCTCTTTTCGGACACATCTCAATGTTCCGAATAAAGGCAATCGTGAAACGATTCCACAATCATAAATGATCATTAATATTCATAACTCAAATATCGCCTCTTCGATCCGATCGAAAGATTTAGCTCAAATACTCGCCTTCTCGATCCTATCGAAAAGCTTTGATTTTCTTGCTTAGTTGATTTCGTATTTCGTTTTTGAAACTCTTTGAATCTTTCAAAAGTCTCTGTTTCGGCACGCATTAAATAGATATTTTCATATCTACTTTAACCGTCCATAAACTTAACAAAATACCGATAGCCTCCTCTTGCCTCGGAACTTATCGGAACATCATATGTAAATATAATTTCCAATAATTCGCTGGATCTTTCTCCAATACTTTGGAGAATGATGCCATTTGTCGTTTTGCCTAATAAATAAGTATTGCATTAATCAATCAAATCTAATTCGAATGATTCTAGCATTCCATCACATGGAATCTAGATACGCGTATCTCGTTTATATGGCCAAGACGGCAATGCCAAAAGAAGCAATCAACTTCTAGGTTTAATCCTCCTCGGATTTCACCATTCTTTGAGTCACTAGTTTGGACAACTCCTTGTCCGAACTTTCCATTTTGGAAAACATTTTCCCAAAATACCCTTAGACATACATTTCTTTCGATCCCGCTTTTGAATTACAAGGACATCCACGCATCTATATGCATTGGATTCCTCGGAAACTCTGAGCATCTCCAATTCAAATTTAAATCGCATTATATGCAATTTCGGGATCGACTTATCTATCGAATGCATATGATATTCGGTCACGAACATCAAATCTCGTACCATCAACACACGAGTGTTAATCAAAGACCCATAAGGCGTCTCAAAATTAACCTACTCTTTGAGCCGCATTGAGTCATTCAACGCGCTCTAGCTCTTGAAACTATTTCATGAGCGTTGTGTTTTACTTTCATATACACCCGAATTCTCAAAACAATTTTGAGAAATTTGCGTCTATACATGCCACCACAAGGCACGTAATATTGTTCGATTCCTTCTTAAGTTTATCGAACCCGGCTTTCTCTAAAGCCAAAGCCTCGAGCCCCGAATCTACCATTTCCGTGTCCAACACGTTCCTTTAAGTCTAAGAACTATTCTTTGACTATCAAGGTTAATAACGGTAATTCCGACCCAAAAGCCATCTATCATATCGATCTAATCGATATATTTGGTGTTGCTTGAAAACATAATTCTAAACGGATGATGAAGATTAATTCCTAACCGTGCGTACTTAATCTATATGCTTATATAATAATTATATGATAGTGTTATTTTATCGAATCGATAACCCTCATACCGATACGGGACTCCAAGTCCATAACACTCAAGATCCATATATCACGATCCTCCCATAAGTTGCTTTGGCAGACGAATGGGATCTCGCTATTTAGGTAGGATTATATCCAATCGCATCCAATGCGACTCTTGAACCTTTATAGGATTTCGGTGATGAATCGTATCCAATACAATCCCAGTTCCGTGTGTGCATCCTATCTATGCCCCGAACTTCCAATCAAGTCGGCTTTGGCCTCAACCCTTACTGGCTAGAACGGTTAAGTCACAACCATACTCATCGTATCGTTCAAATAAACTACTAATAAGTCGGCTTTGGCTTTAACCCTTATCAGTCCCTATTTAACGCTTGCCACCCCGTCGATGACTACAATAACCAATGTCGGCTTTGGCCTTAACCCATGTGAGACGTAGTACCGATCATAGTGGTTGTGAATATGGAAGGCATTTCCATGACTTAAATATTATGAGGGATCATGCCATTGCACGTTTCTAAATCCGTGACATAATCCAATTATATCACTAACACAAGATTTTCATAAATGCATATGTATTTATTTGGGAGTCTAATTATTCTAAATAATTATCTAATTATATGCTAGTATGATTGATGCCGATCAAATCGATATAAAGAACTCAATATTCCAAGTTGTGTAGCCAAAGTTATCACGAAAACAAAATCAGCAACCAGAAACCAGTCCGTTGTAACGCAACATAGTCCGTTGCAACGGACCTCCTGTATACTTGGCACTCCGTTACAACGGAATACCAGTCCGTTACAACGCTATTTATTCCGGAGTTTGGCCAAAATTGCCAGAAACATGTCCGTTGCAACGCAACCTTGGTCCGTTACAACGCTATTTTCTGCAAACCTTTGTCCAAATTTCCAGAAACCTGTTCGTTACAACGCAACATATAGTCCGTTGCAACGGAAAAACCTGCGTAGACATCCGTTATAACGGACCCAGTCCGTTACCACGGACTCCAATAGACACCACTGGCATCCCCGCAACCTCGTATCTGATACAGGTTCCGTTACAACGGACTCCAAGTCCGTTGCAACGGAATATGCGTTTTTCACAGTTCTCTTCACACCCCCGCATCCTATACAGGGTCCGTTGCAACGGACTCCAAGTCCGTTACAACGGAATATGTGTTTTTTCGAAAAATTCTCAATTTCCTGTATCTGCTCAGTTTCCAAAACGATCAATCATGAAACCTTTTCACGATTATTCCTAGATACTCTCAATCAACTATTGATCGATCTCTAGCGAATTTCACTTGTGATTTTAATGGAATTTGACATTCTAAATATGTAACATCATGCAAACGGGTACGAACTTTGATAACCCGTGCGTATATCTAATATACGACTATGATTCGACCCTCGAATTGATGGCGATCGCTCTGATACCACTGTTGGGGAATATCCCCGGCCCCGGGCCCGCGCAGCGGATATGTAGGCCCGGTCCGATTCCCCGATTCCCGAGATCACGCCACGACTTCGAGGGTACGATGCAAATAGAAGGTTAGATCCATACCAGTTCCAAATTGATGGAACACGAAGGGTTGATCGCTGCCTCCTATTCCTTCGGTCACGTTGGTGACTTTACGCGCGTCCCATACCGTGCGTCCTTCACCGTTCGTTCCCGTTCTTCGATCCTTCGGTTCGATCACAACGGAGAGCCCCAAGTGTTGCTCCTCCACACGTATCCACCTTGAGTCGGAAGACGCCGGACACGGATACACCTGCCTAGACGATGTATCGGTGCACTTGCTTGATCTCGATCGATTCTCTATTAATCTCTCTTCGTGCCTTTTCACTCACAAAAGATCAAATCTGAATTTGCTCTTTTCTTGTGTCTTGGGCAGAATATTGCTTTGAATTACTTCTGAATTCCTTAGTGAAGATGAGAGAGAAAATCCTATTTATACCTAATAGGATAAGGATTAGCCAAAAGGCATGTATATCCAATATACACCCTTTCACACAGAAAACTGTATGAACCTGTTCAGTATTCTGTCCAGACGAAATTGATAAATTTCTCTGACAGAAAATCAACCAACACGAAAGTTGTAGATAATCTTATTATCTACACAACCCAATTTGGCCCAGCCCAATTGGAGTTCGTATGCAAAAGTTATGACTGTTTTACTAACTGTATGTCATACTGTTGCACCCTTTCGGTATTTCACAGAAACGACACTTATACTTCGTTCATATGAAATATATTTCTACATGAAGGTTATAGATAATCTAATTATCTATCTTACCCAATTTGAACCATTCAAATCGGATTTTCCTACTGAAAGATATGGCTACGAATGTACGACTACATTCGTTTATCCTTGTGTACACTTTTACGGTTGATCCTGAAACTGTATTTCCTTCAGGATGTAGCTAACAAGTGGTGTATTAGCTGCAAGAAACATATATTGGCCACAGAGATGTGGCTAATGATCCGTTGATAGCTACAGAGTTGTAGCCAACACTTTCCCGGTGTAGCTATCATCGCGTTTTTTAGTAGTGAACCCGTGTCTTGTTATGGACAAATTTGCGAGGCTGCGAGAGGATGAAATTCTACAAATTCGCTGGGTTTGTCGTGTCGCATCGCTGCTGGTCTCGTCGCATCAAGATGAGATGGAGAGGCTAGAGGAGAGGCTGGGTTGGAGAGAATAATGAGGTGAGAGAAAGAGGGGTTAATGGATGCGGGATGCCAAAATGAGAGGCTAACGGGTACGGATTGGCTGCTGTGGGTTTGTTGTGTATTTGATTTGAGTTATATATGCATTGCAAGGATATACATGATATTGTTGAAATTTCATTGTTGTGGAATTTGTTATTATATTTTTTATTATTGTAGCTTTTATTCTGGATATAAATTATACAAAAAAGACTAGAGAAAACTAAATAAAAAATGAAATTTCGTGGTTAGCATTTTGTTTTAGAATGGTATAGTCATTTAATTCATGAAACATTATGTGAGAAAAGCTTAGCAAAACTTTATGGTTTGTACCAACAATAATAACGAAATTAGCGAAATATGTTCATGAATTTAACAAATATACTAATAAAATATATTTTTGAATTAAATAAAATATATTCTTCAATTTAATAAAATATAATATTGAATTTAGCAAAACGTACTTTGAAATGTGACAAAATACATTATTGAATTTATCAAAATATACGGTTGAATTTAACAAAATATAGTTAAGTATCTGATGAACATGATCATTAATCTGATATAATTTAGCAAAATATATTATTGAATTTAGCAAAATATATTATTGATTTAGCAAAATATAGTTAATTATTAGAGGAACATGATCATCAACTTGATATAATTCAGCAAAATATATTATTGAATGTAGAAAAATATACGATTGAATTTAGGAAAAATATAGTTAATTATATGACGAACATGATCATTAATTTCATATGGTTCAGCAAAATATATTATTGAATTTAGCAAAATATACGATTGCATCTAGCAAAATATAGTAAATTATCCGATGAACATGATCATTAATTTCATATAATTCATCATAATATATTATTGAATTTAACAAAATATACGATTGAATTTAGCGAAATATAGTCAATTATCCGATGAACATTATAATTAATTTCATATAATTCCGCAAAATATATTATTGAATTTAGCAAAATATAGTCAATTATCCGATGAACATTATCTTTAATTTCATATATTCGGCAAAATATATTATTGAATTTAGCAAAATATACGATAGAATTTAACAAAATATAGTTAATTAT
Source organism: Luzula sylvatica (assembly GCA_946800325.1). Lineage (NCBI taxonomy): Eukaryota > Viridiplantae > Streptophyta > Magnoliopsida > Poales > Juncaceae > Luzula > Luzula sylvatica. The sequence goes on along the minus strand of OX326958.1, from coordinate 26,023,731 downwards.
CCGAGGAACATGATCACTAATTTCATATAATTCAGCCAAATATACTATTGAATTTAACAAAATATACGATTGAATTTATCAAAATATAGTCAATTATCGATGAACATTACCATTAATTTCATATAATTCGGTAAAATATATCATTAAATTTTGCAAAATATACGATAGAATTTAACAAAATGTAGTTAATTATCCGATGAACATGATCACTAATTTCATATAATTCAGCCAAATATATTATTGAATTTAACAAAATATACGATTAAATTTATAAAAATATAGTCAATTATCCGATGACCATTGTCATTAATTTCATAAAATTCGGCAAAATATATTATTAAATTTAGCAAAATATTCGATAGAATTTAACAAAATATAGTTAATTATCAGATGAACATAATCACTAGATTCATATAATTCAGCCAAATATATTATTAAATTTAACAAAAAAAGTAACACGTGTCTATTTTTATTTGTGACAAAAGTTTTTTTTTATAATGTTGGACACGTGTCCTGTTTTTGTTGGTTCTTTTATTTTTCAGAGAATTTTTTTACATTAGGTTGGTCTCCTGTCTCGTTATGATTAGTCGGTCTTTTTTATTTCTGATTTTTTTTTTAAAAAATTATGTTGTACACGTGCATATTTTTATTGGTCTGTTTTTTAATTTCCGAGAAATTAATATTTTCGAAATAATTCAGGGAAGTGGGCTTGTTCTAATTGGTATGTTCTTGTTGTTATTTACACGTGTCAAGTGGTAATTAGCTGCAGTAGATAGCTATTACAAAGAAGAAACGCATGGGTTACTGTCAGAAATCACATTGGACGGTCAAAGAGGGTCCCAAAGATGGAAGAGCACGTTTCGTCTTATTATTAGTTTGTTTTTTTACATGCAGAAAAAGCAAATAACTTGCGGATCCCAAAATTTACTCTTCAAATAAAACACACAAATGGCTGCTTCTGAGTAGGGATGTCAATGTGCCGGGTAGAAATCCGAATCCGCGGGTATCCGACCCGAACGGGGCGGGTAATACCCGAAAAAATTACCCGCGGGTCGGTATTACCCTGTCCGGGTTCGGATCGGGTACGGGCGGAGTACTACCCGCCCCGAGGGTAACCCGAACCCGTACCCGAAAATCCACAGTACTAACCCCAACCCCAACCCAAATAAACTAAAACCCTAAATCCCGTCGTCGCTCTTCTTGTTCTCCCGTCGTCGCGTTGCTTCTTCCTATTCCCTGCTCCTGGCGACAATTTTGGCTGCGAACGGCGACGACTTCGGCTGCTCCTGACTTCGGCTGCTCCTGGACGACGCGGACGACGCAGAGTAGCGTTGGTTTCGCTACTCCTGGCGAACGGCGACGACTTCGGCTGGCGAACGGCGACGATTTTCGCTGCTCCGGGCGTTTTGCTGCTCCTGCGATTTTGCTGCTCTGTCAATTTCGGGTAACGGGCATACCCGCGGGTATACCCGTTGCCCGCGGGTTCAGGTTCGGGTATCATTTTGTACCCGCGGGTATTTTGGGTTCGGGTAATACCCGAAAATTCGGGTTCGGGTATGGGGGGAGGCTTACCCGAACCCGACCCGCCCCGTTGACATCCCTACTTCTGAGAGTTTACACATCAACGACTGTAGTCCAGCATGTGTATTACGTGGCGCGTCTGAACCAGTAAAAAATCATCAAATTGACACGTGATTTTGGATTTTTTTTTGGATTCTCCTTTATATATATATATATATATATATATATATATGAGAGAGACTAACCTACTTATAAATTAAGTATCAATGATTTGCAACTTAATGTTTTTTAACCATTGAATTTGCATTGAGATTTGTGTATTTAATAATGTGCACAAAATTTCATGATCATCATGAAAAAACACAAATCCCAGCGCAAATCAATCATTAATTACCAATCCTTGGTATTTAATTAAGTAGGTTAGCCCCCCCCCCCCCCCTCTCTCTCTCTCTCTCTCTCTCTCTCTCTCTCTCTCTCTCTCTATATATATATATATATATATATATATATATATTCGATCGCATAAACATAAATTCATACTTAATTACACAACCAATAATAAGTTTAAACAAATATGTGAACAAATTATAGAGATTTTCAATTTCATACCTCATCAATAACAATATTGACCTCAACCATCAAACTCTACCTTTCCAAGCAGATGAAATACGACAAATCCTAATGGGATAAGCTAAAATAAATTACATCGGGACCGGATGGACTAAATCGTATATAATCGAACATGACATATTATTTCTATTACAAAGATTCCCAGATCACAACCTTAGATTTAAAATGTAAAATATGTAGTTTTAAAGAAAAGAAAAACATATCCAAAGCGAATTAAAAAAGACAAGTTTGGTGTAGCCGTGTGGTTGTACAAATGCTGCCCTATAAAGACAGATTAACGCACCTGTGCATGATTTGTGTTTATCCATCTCCAAGATTCTACATCTCGAGAACTCATATCGTATCCGTTCCGATAGCACATTGGAGAACAAATGTTCTTCACTTCGAAAGAAAATGAAGTCATGGATCGATTCTTCAACCAAGTTAATACTTGTATGTGTCAATATTCGAAGAGAAAGAATTATATTATTTGTCTATTTCTTGAGGAAGAAATTGGAGGAAGATTATTTATGTCTTCTTTTATAAAAGGAGAGAGACAAATAAAGAGACATTCATTTCTAACAAGAAACCGAAAATGCCATATCTCGATATATTAATATTGGACCATTAATTTTTTATTTCTTGTAACCTCCAATTAATATTTCTCTTCGTATTCTGTAATAATCAGAATCAAAATATGTTATATGATTTAATCCTCTTTCTTTATAATGCATGTTGTATGCATAAAGACAAAATATCCAATAATTAATATTGGACCAAATATATAAAGTTTTAAAATGAAGTATTATTTATAATAAAATTATGTTTTTTTATCAACAAGATAACATAGAGAAAATGAACCAAATTTAATCCTACTTTACACACCAAAGAGGCTTAAGACAAGAAGATCCACTATCACCTCTACTTTTTGATCTTGGAAGGAATAGACATACTACAATAATTATAAGATAAATCTCACCTTTATTATGACTTATCCAATCCAAACACCACTTCTACAATATGTGAACAACACCATCGTATTCATAGAAGTTAGCCCCAACAATCTAGAATTAATTCCATACATACTTGAATTATTCACCGAAAACACAGGAACTAGAAATTAATAGAAAAATCTCTTTCACACTGATTTGCACACCTCTACAAATACACGAGTCAATAGCCCAAATATTACGATGTCCCAAAAAATAATTTCCATAAATTAGTTAGTAACCCCCCTTACATACAAACAACCGAAGAAAGAATCATACCTACCTAATTTATAGCCGCGTGGAAGGGACGGCTCCTCTCACTAGGTGGCCGCATCACCTTAGTAAAGGTTGCATTGAACGCAATCCCAATATATCTAATGCAATCAGCTAAATTACCAAAATGGATGACTAACCGCAAAACATATTTGGACAAAATACATGAAATTATTATAGAGCATAGGAGACTCGGACTCCATCCAGTTTTTGCTTCCAACAACAAAATCCTCCCTCCAAAAGGATCTACTAGACAATCTACCGGCATACAAAATATCGACAACAAAAGATCCCGACTCACAACAAATCACATGGAGATGTACACCGAATGGAACATATAGTGCCAAGAGGGCCTACATATTCCAAAGAAACCCCGGAATAAAAGTAAGTTTGCAAAAAGAGGTATGAAATACAAAAGCACCGTTGAAGATAAGAATCTTCATAATGGCTAGTGTTCCATCGGAAAATAAACACGGCGGACATACTAGCGGGTAAGGGATGGTCAAATACTCCAATTTGTACTTTGTGTCAACAAAGCCAAGAAACGATGGATCACCTACTACTAACTTGCCCATATACCCAAGTGATATGGAGACTAATTGAAGGAATTACTACGGCAAATGGGCCCCTCGTAGGGGTGTTTAAACGGTTTGGTTTATTTGGTTACCGAACCGAACCGGTCAATTTTGGTTTATTTGGTTCGGTTTAGTGGATTATTTGGTTCGGTTTGGTTTAAAATTAGTGTTATTCGGTTTTTATTTGTTCGGTTCGGTTTTGTATTTTGAAAACCTTATAAAATCGAACCGACCATTATAATTATCATGTGACATGCAAAAAATATACTGTATAATAGAAATTTGGAATGCGTAAAATATTTAAATGGATATTGTTCATAATAATAATAATGTAATTTATAGGTTTGAAATGATAGAATTAGTATTTTTTTATTAAAATAATTTGGTGAAATTTTGCATTCGAGTACTAAATATTAGTGAATTTTAATTAATGGATTTGATGTTATTTTGCACTGATATATGTTGGTTTTTTTGTTATTAGTTTGAACTAGTTACTTTTATTTTTAAAAATTTGAGTATTTCTCTGTTTGTTTGTGAATTGAATTAGATAATAATAATTAACTATTATATGTGGTAATTAAAAATTGATTTTTGTCATTTATATATATGAAAGTGGTAGAGTCTACATTGTATAAATTGGTTACACTGCATTATTATTTGGTTTGGTTTAACCGAATCAACCGATCAAATCGTTTGGTTTAACTGGTTCGGTTTTAGTTTGGTTGATATATTTATTTGGTCGGTTCGATTTAGATTTAATTTGGTTCGGTTTTAATTGATTTTACTTTAAATTGTTCGATTTGATCCGAACCGACCATTTAAACACCCCTAGTCCCTCGCAACACAATCCACCATAATGGAGGTTTGGGAGATGCGATCAAAATCAAAAAGTAAAGAAGGAAAATTGGAAAACGCTTGCCTTGGCGGCAATTAGGGAAACATGAAAAGAAATAAATAGGAAGATCTTCTAAAATACGTCTAAAACATCAAATATAACAGCGAACAAAATACTCGAAGAAGCGGTCACATGGAAAAAATACGAAAACTAATGACAAAAAGATAAACCACGGTAGCAGGAGAAACATAGGGCCAATTTTATAATTCACTAGCTTTCTCCCCGCGCAATTGCGCGGAGGTCTTTAGTCTGTTATGATTTTATTTTTCTCAATACGTAATTAGATTCTACATTTTTTTTATCTGATTGTACACACATAAAAAAAAATCTATCTTTTTGTAAATTTCAAAAAAACTGATCCTCTACCAAACTTTTATTTCCTAATACTCTTATGAATGATCTTAAAAACAAACGGACAAAAATACCCTTCTATTTTCAAATTTAATAATTAAAAATATATTTTTATTATTTTTTATTAATTTTATTACTTTTAAGAAAATTCATAAACATTTTTAACATGCAGTGATTACAAAAAAAATATAATAATTACAAATTGAGTTTATATAATTTTAATATTTCATTTATTATGTTTGAAAAAATAACATCGGGTAATAATAAAATAAACAATAATAAATAAACATCTTGAAAATATATTGATAGAAAAATATCGGTTTAAACATCTGGTTTTTTTTTATTTTCATTCCCTTTTTATTTATTTCTTTAATAGTTTCATGATATTTTATTTTTCAAATATTTGGAATGTGTTTTTGTAATATTGTTGTTCGTTTTATTATTATTTTATGTTAGTTTTGCAAAGAAAAAATGCAAAGGTCAAAATGTTAAAATTATGTAAATAAAATATATAATAACTTTTTTAAAATTATTATATGGTACCAAAATTTAGGACTTTATTAACATTATTAAAAAATAACATGTACATATGTAAATTATTAAAATTTGATGACATGGAGCAACCAAATGAGAGAAATTTTCTTAACTTTATACATATACAAAATGTAAATTAAAACTAAAAATGACCAACATATAAATAAAAAAGACCGAAATATAAATTAAAATGTAAAAAAGGACTGAAATGTAAATAAAAAAGGACCAAAATGTTAATAAAAAGGACCAAAATATAAACTTAAATTAAAAAGGACCAAAATATAAATAAAAAGGACCAAAATGTAAATTCAAAAATGTAAAAAAGGACCGAAATGTAAATAAAAAAGGATCAAAATATAAATAAAAAATGACCAAAATGTAAATTTTTAAAGTAAAAAAGACCAAAATGTAAATAAAAAGGACCAAAATGTAAATTTTTAAGCTAAAAAAGACCAAAATATAAATTTAAAAAATATTTTTTTTACAAAAAAATCCTGATGACGTGGCCTCATGTAGGAGCTCCATTTCTTCCAAATTTATACATAAGTATAATTTGCAAATTCATGTAACATGTAAAAAACTCTCTTAATTAATCAAACCTTAGGTTTGGCATCTTACCACCTAATTCAAAATAAAAAAAATTATCATTTGAATTAGGTTACGACGTGATGAACAATATATCTTAAAAGATGACTAGTAATAAGTTTTAAGATTTGATTCTCAAATATAATATGATTTTAGCCAAGTTGTGCCAACTCATTCATGAATTATTAAATGTGTTCACGGTCCATTAAGGTTGTCAAGGGACCCAATATCTACCTCATAAACCTAATCAAAATCACCAAATATTCCAAAAAGCCAAATATTGGATTGGGCTAATTTGAAAAACAACTCGTTACTTGAGATCTCACGTAACTTATTTTGATCAATATATATATCACCCTCTTGAGATTCAAGGTTTAAACTCGGACCTTCCTTTTCTCTTTATCAAATGGATAGTTCTTCTCTCAATCAAAATAATGTTCCTCCAAAACCTCAAAAAGAACGGGAACAAGAAACGAATGATCCAATATATTTAAAAACCAGGAATCATTATGCTCATTTATTTCATCCAATAGACGAACTAGATTTTCCATCCAAAGATATTATCCTTGCACTCCCGCTTGAGAAAAACTGGATAGGTTCCTATAGGAAGTATCAAGGCTTCTGGCGGCCCGAAGGCTCAATCCCTGGAATCATATCTTTCCAACATTCATTCAAACCTCTTTCTGGTGATATTTTTGTCGCAAGTTTCCCGAAGAGTGGCACGACTTGGCTAAAATCCATAGTCTTTGCTACACTAAACCGGATGAGATACGATTTTGCCGCGCACCCTCTTTTGGGACTTAACCCGCATGATTGCGTGAGGTTCATTGAACATCTTTCTTTCGAGAAGCGTAATTCCTACCTCGAGAGCCTCCCTTCTCCTAGAGCTTTTGGTACACACAGCCCTTATTCAACGCTTCCTAATTCCGTTAAAGAATCAGAGTGCAAAATAGTGTACATTTGTCGGGATCCTAAGGACGTTTTAGTCTCTATGTGGTACATGTTTAAGGCACGTAGGGACGGATCGCCATTTCCATTTTCTGAGACTTTTGAATCGTTTTGCGAGGGTCGAAGTCCATGCGGATCAATATGGGAAACTGATTTGGAATATTGGAACGAGAGTCTACGAAATCCTAAGAAGATATTGTTCTTAAAATACGAGGATTTGATACATGATCCATTGAGATGGGTGGAAAAGATAGCAGATTTCTTAGGCTATTCGTTTTCTGAAGATGAGAAAATGGAGGGAATACCGAAGAAAATAGTTGAGCTTTGCAGTTTTGAGAACCTTAAGGGTTTAGATGTCAACAAAAAGAAAGATGGAAATTGTACCAATTTCTTGACGAATCATATTTTTTTTCGTAAAGGTGGGATAGGTGACTGGAGGAATCATATGAGTTTGGAGATGGCAGAGCGAATAGACGCGATAACTAAAGAGAAGCTAGAACGATTTGGCTTAAGCTTCTCGAGTTCAGCCATGAATTAAGGCTTCCGGTTATTCTGTTTGGCTGTTCTGCAACGTGGTCCACGAGCCCTATAATATGCATTTGTTTACATTGAGTTAATTAATCATTTGATTATGTTCAGTTCATTATATTTATGAATTTTAATATTGTTATGATTGTATCAAATAATGATAGTTGTTTAAGCATTTGATTGTTATGATGAGTATTTTTGTAAAATTTGTTTTTTTTAGTATGTTTTTCTCTCCATGAGCAAGTATGGCAGGATCATGCTCTATCTATGTTCTCTCCTTTATTTTCAACTTGTACATTGCATATTCATTTTATTTGCGGAAATTATTTTTTTTGTTGAATAAGATCATATTCATTTTATTTGCGAAAATAAGTTTTTCAGAAACCAAGCTTAGGCTACTGAAAAAAGAACAAAGGTGTTCTTTTTTTTTTAAATGCAGGGAAAGCAATTTTGTTTCGGAAAAATCAAGTCCAAATATATATTATTTAAGAGAAAACTATTTTCTCTTTATGGGAGACCGAGACTATTTTTTCTTTAGGTAGTAAACAACGTTTGCAATTTTCATTAACCAAAAAAAAAAAATTACAAAACTTAAAAGAAAGAAAAAAGTAACATTCCGTAACAAGAAAAAAAATCAGATATCCTAACACAAATTTAGAATTTCTGATTTTAAGTTCATGCTTAATTATACAACCAACAATAAGTTAAGCAATGAACAAAACTATAGAGATTTTAAATTTCACAACTCAACAATAAAAGTAAAAACTATAATAATCCAAATAACAATATTGACCTGAAGCATCTAACTCCCATTTACCCTCCCCTCAGATGCATCATCACATCCTCTATATCCCTAACTAACACACTTAATTAACTGATAATTAGCAAAATACACTCGATTAATAATTAATTAATATATATATTTAAAATACACATAAATTAACAGTTAATAATTAATATTAATTAACTGTTAATCGAGTGTATCTTGTTAATTACCAGTTAATTAAGTGTGCTAATTAGAAATATAGAAGATGTGATGATGCATCTGAAGGAAGGCTAAAATTTCCCTTATCTCTACTACAAAGATTCCAAGATCACAACCATGATCTAAAATGTAAAGTGTGTAGTTTTAAAGAAAAGATAAAACATATCCTAAGCGAAATGGATCCCATTCCACATGCGTGATATATAATAAACAAATTGTTTCTGTACTATCTAAAACCTATGCTTGAGATCAAATCCCAACTTCAGTTTTCAATTCGAGGCCAGCTTGTAAAGCACCAAATTTAAAATTCCAAATTAAGTGAAGATTCCAATTTAAAATATTCTGATCTGATGAGCATGTGAGGCCACCACTCATCTGTATGTCCTTCGAAATTTTAAAACTGTTACTAAGTGGTGCATTGAACTTCAGAACTTGGTGTTGAAGGATTAAACAAACTTACTGGTTTATAGGAAAGATAATTTTAATTTATTTAAAAATCTGACAATGTGTGTGCATTGAGAAATTTTCACCTTGTATTTTTGTAAACCAAGTATTTTTATTATTGCAAAAACTAGAAAAAATTGAAAACAAAATGTAAATGTATATAAGTGAAAAGATTCGGGACAAGTTAATTAAGCTAATCATGAACAATTCATTTAGTTCTCCTAAAAGTACTTTCCAGCAGAAATATGATGATATTTTGATATACAAAGTTGCCAACATTCTAACATATTTACTAACGGGTTTAATTTATTTATTATTCCTTATTCCCAGTATTTTCCTTAAACCGGTTATAATCAAATTAGTTATGTTGATGAAGTTTTCCATTTTTCGAGTAACAGAAAAGGATTGATCATATTTATACCTTAAAACAATATAAACTAGCTTTTACTCTCGCACTTTTGCGTGAGTTATTTCACTTTTTTTTTTTTTTTTTCTTTTGTTTTTGGTGGTTTTGTGTGTAATTTTGTGTGTGTGTGTGTGTGTGTGTGTGTGTGTGTGTGTGTGTGTGTTAGCGTGTATTTATGATGAGTATTGTGTATACTCGAAAGGATGAGTGTGTAAGTGTTTTATCATTGTTTTGTTTGTGTATTAATGCACACATTAAAGTCTAACTATCTTTTCGTTGTATGGATTGATAGATTCACGAATGGATGTTTTTTTTGGCAAATTAATCGATGTTGTGTGTAATGTTTTGAGTACATGCAAAAGAGTGGGTGTATAAACATTATGAGTATTTTTTGTTGTTGTATGAAGCAAGGATAAAATCAGATATATGAATTGATAGATTCACTTGTAAGTGTGCGCATCAAAATCACTTGTTAGAATTTTGTGTTTTGATCCACAACGTTTCTTGATTTTCAATTTTTCGTTGCAAATGCGGTCATTTTGCAAGTATTTTTTTCAAATAGTCCGGCGAATAGATCAGTCAATTTTGTTTTCATTATAAACATTGTTTCATGAAATGATTTGCCTTAGTATATGTTGATCCTTAAAGATAGTAACATGAAAACACCATAATTGTGCAGGATCCAACCTTCCTGTACAATTAAGAGATTTCAAGAATTACAATCTTGTTATATTTTAATACATCATCGGCTAGTGTGCACATCAAAATGACCAGTCAGAATTTCGTGTTTTCAATATGCAGGTATATTTTAACAGGAAACCCTAGTTTCATGGTGGGAGAAGAAGAGAAAGAGAAGGAAGGGGAAAATCTAAGGCGGCTCATAGAAGAGTAGAATGAAATGAAGAGGGGAAGGTTTATATATGTTAGGTTATGGATTTCATTATGCTGTGTTTATGAGTATGTAAAGTAATGTCCGGTATTTTCAAATTCCGGTATTAGGCTTTTTTCCTCTTAGAATGCGCAAAAAATTCCTGCGGAATTTTCAAAGAGTAAGGGATTGATTAATTTGTAATTTAGATCTTAAACTACACTTAGGATTGTATAATTTTTTTGTTAAATATAAAATAGAAGTAGGACTTAGAGCCTACTTTATTATTTTCAAAAAAAAAAAAAGGTTGTTCGTTGTGTGATCTCGATATGCCAGTTAGTATTCAGTTCTGTAGATTTTAGATTTTGTTCGTTTTTGGTGAGCATGTAAATGCTTCTGTGCGTTTTTTGGGTTTCTTTTTGCATATTTCTTGCTCGAAGGGCTTTGTTTCTCGGTTTAGTGTGGTGTTTGGCGATTTATTAACACCGACATCTCTTTTGTTGCTTTTTTCGGTCATAGTTGGTGCTTTCTGTTTTTTTTTTTGTGTAGTTTTTTGGGAGTTTTGGTCGTATTATTGTTATTGGCTTTGTGGTTATTTGGTTTTGGTTTTGGATTTGTTCTTGAAAGGATACTGAATTTGTGATGTGTTCGGAAGTTCATGAACACAAATCCTTTCTTTTAGATTGTATTCAGAGAATTAATGTATTATTTTGTTCTGTGATTTGTGTTTTTTTTTCGGGGAGATGTGAATATCAGTATTTATGTACCGTGCTAGGAAATATCATGAAATATCAAGAAAATATCATTTCATGACATCTTATTATTGTTATTAGCAAGAACAAATCTCAAATCTCAGTATATGTGGATCATGCTATTTGGACTTAATTTAGTTCGTTTTTTTTGGGTTTGTTCGTGTATTTCAGAACCGAAGAAAATTTGGATTCGGCTAATTCTAGCTCTTTCACGGTCATATAAAGAAACAATGTTCTCTGTTGCACGAAAAAACAAACTATTATTTGTTGCCCGTGATGCAAGAAACGAAATCTGAGTACATCCATTGTGACATGCGAAATATGTTTATTGTTCGAGAAGGCCGGATCTCGAACAATGAATATATTTACATTTCACAATGTGAGTTGATCCATGTATGCTGAGGCAATCTTAACGGATATAAGTTTATTCTGTTTATCGTAAGCTACTTAAGCGAAATGATGAAAGCATCGACATGTTTAGTCATATGTTGATAATGTGATTCACGAATTTTCCAAGGTTTATTTTGACTCTGTGATAATAGTATATGGATAATTATACCATACTCCTTCATTTTCCCACAACATCCTCTATATCACCAATTAATCATTAATTGATGATTAATTAGAATGATCATTAACAAAAATATATTCAATTAACAGTTAATTGATATTAATTAAGAATTGTTAATGTGTATGTATTTTAATTATATATTAATTAACTGTTAATGAAGTGTACTTTTGTTAATAACCTACTAATTAACCATTAATTAGAGATATAGATGATGTTGTGGGGAAATAGAGGGGTACAATATATGGCCTCGTAATATATTGGTGTCGTAAACATTTAGTATGATTGTTTTTTTTGAGGGAGGAGCAAGTTGAACTTGCTGCTCGAATAATTTCATTAAACATAAAATGTTTACATAAGAGGGTATGAAAAGCCCTAATTCCTAATTAGGTTTAGCTAATCCTAATTAAGCCGACGACTGTCAACAAGGTACGGAAAGCCGTAGAACGTACTCGTCAACTGCCAAAGATATCAAAAGAAGATGAGCCATCGAGAAAAGAAAAGCTGTCATCGTCATGTTTTTCGTGTTGAGACAAGAAGAAAACCGAATCCGAGGAGAAGATGAGTCCGGCTTGTCAAAAGAAACCAAAAAGCTGGGATGAAGATCGATCACTGGTGGTCGCTATCACGAGAATGCACAAGAGGAAGACTAAGCATTGAGGAGAACCTTGATTTGGTCGCCGTCAACGACATTTGAAACATCTCGTCGAATCGAGGAGGAGAAGAGACGAGTAGTTGTCTCCGGCATCTGAGAAATCTCATCGAGGCAGAGAAGAGAGAAGTTACTGTCATCGACTTCTGGAAGAAAAAAAAAACAGTTGAGTAAAGAAGAGATAAGACGCCGTCACCGATTGGGGCAGAAATGAGAAGAACCAGGACGGAACTCAACAGACTTCTCTGCTTTCTCTTGTTTTCGATGGCATATCGAGACAGATCGAGGCAGAGAAGACAAGAACCGGGGCGGATCTGAACCAGAGAGGAAGAAAGGGATCCGAACAAAGAAGAAGAAGAGATCTGAACCGGATCGGAACTGGACCGAGTCAGAACTGTACCGGTACGATGGGGAGGGAGAAGGGATGTCTATGACCACTGGGATCCGGCTCCTTTACGGTTAAAGGTGGCTTTGATGGTAGGGTGGAGGGACGGAGTTGGCTTCGATTGCAGGTTGGAGGGACGGAGTTGGCATCGATTGTAGGCAGGAAGGAGGGGAGGAGGTGGAGGTAGCAGTAGTAAGGAGGTAGGAGATGTGGTGAAGGCAGGGGACGGAGTTGTACTTCTTTTAGATCCAGATTTTGTAAGAGCTTTCTTGGTGTTTTTTGAGTTCCATGATAGTTTTCGAGTTGATTTTCGCGATTTGTACTGATTTTGGTGCTGGTTAAATTGGTTTCTGGATTAAATTGGTACTGGTTTTTCGATTAAATTGGTGTTTTTTTCTGAAAACTTCACATCTTGGTATTTTTTATGAAACCAAATTGGTACTGATTTTTCTGAAAAGTTCATATCTAGGTTTTTCTATTTTTCTGAAAAGTTCAGATCTAGGTTTTTTTTCAATTAAATTGGTACTGATTTTAGTGTTCAATTTATTGTACCAGTAAGTTGTTATGATGCTTTATTTTGGTGCTGATTTTGGTGTTTTCGATTAAATATGTTTAGGATGCTTCATTTGTACCAGTGAGTTCTTAGATCTCCAATTATTAAGTTGTTTTTTTAATTAATAGGTCTCCAATTAATTGGTACCAGTAAGTCGCTTTTTATTAAGATGCTTTATTTTCAGAAAATTGCTAGGTCTCCAATTTATTGTAGCAGTAAGTTGTTTTTTTTATCTTTATTAATAATTGAATTAATAATCAGATTTGACAATCCAAAACTCGTGGACTTTTTATTTGTTTTTTCCAGAAATTAGTTTCATTGCAGGGAATTTGACTGTTAATTGGACTTTTTATTGTTTCCAAATAATTTGTTTCAAACTTGGTTGATTAGACGTAATTGATAATTTATTGATCAATTGAACTGACTGTTAATTTGTGTGATTATCGCAGGAAATATACGGAGCGACTTTATGTGAAGAATTTGAGCTATTTATTGAAGGGATTTGGAGCTAACATAGTGTTGATGGTATCGCAAGTGATTAATGTGTCCGGCGGATTGACAATCCAAATTTTGTGAATTTACTTATTTGTATTTTGAATTTTTTTGATTATTTCTTCATATGGAATTGATGTAATTTGAATTGAATGGAAAAAATATTTGTAATTTGAATTGATGTTAATTGTGAAATTATTTTTTAATATGAAAATTAATTTTGTTAATTGTGTATTTGTTTGTGTTAAAAATTGAAAACATGATTTCTTTATTAATTTGTTGTTAATGAAAAAATATTAAGTGATAAATATTAGTAATTACTAATTAGTAATTTGAATTGCTGAATTAATTTGAACTGATTTGAAAAGTTCAATTAATTATAGTTTATTTTATAATGACACTTCATTAAGGAATTGATAAATTAATATCAATTGAATTGAATTGATAAACTAATACGAATTTATTTGAATTGATTTGATTTTATATTGATTATTAATTAAAGAAGTTAATTATTAATTTAATAATTAAATTTGGTGGGATGTTAGTTTTGATTGATGTACTCAAATTTAATAATCAAATTTTGATTGATGTTAATTTAATGAATTGATGTAATCAAATTAGTTGTGTCATTTATTTATCTTATATAAATTAATAATTACAAATATATTAATTTGTCAATTTTGAAATTTTGGTTAAACATAATTACTACTCTAATTGATTGAATATAATTAAACATAATTTGATTAAACATAAATAATCGTGTCAACTGGTTGAATTTATAAAAATTAATAATTAATTATCAGAATCTTAATTATCGTATTGATTAATTAGTTGAATTGACAAATTAATAGAGAGTGCAGCCCAATTGATGAGGTACAGCCCAAATTGACAAAAATGGCACCTTATCATTTATCAAGGCTCCAAAAGTTGGAGGGGCCAACTATATTTTCCCTTCAAATTGTATGCAAACTTAAAACATGGGAAATTTTATGTGCCCCCTCAATTCGTCCCGCTTAGGGATGTCAATGGGTCGGGTAGAAATCCGAACCCGCGGGTACCCGATCCGAACGGGGCGGGTAATATCCGAAATAAATACCCGTCCCGGATTCGGGTTCGGGTACGGGAAATTTTTTACCTGCGGGTATACCCGAACCCGAAAATCCCCGAAAAATACCCGAAAATATCACATAATATGAAAATTTTGGATGTTTTTATGGATTAATTATTTGTAATATTTGGATTTTTAATGTATTTGTACAAGTTGTTTGTTTTATGTATTTAAAATTGATGATAATTTTACGTATTTGTATAATAATTTTTAATTTTTAATTTTTTTAATTTTTTATTAATTATTTGTATACCCGTTACCCGCGGGTTCGGGTTCGGATATGGTTTTTTACCCGCGGGTATTTTTGGTTCGGGTTCGGATAATACCCGAAAATTCGGGTTCGGATATGGGGGGCTTATCCTAACCCGACCCGCCCCGTTGACATCCCTAGTCCCGCTATCATTGATTTGAAACATGTTTACATCATCAAGTAAATTGGTGTCCCCAATTTATCTTCCCAATTTCCCAAACGAATTAACAAAACTTTCAATTAACAGTTAACTCAATTTTCATTAATAAATAAGCAATATATTTCAATTAAGATTTAAAAATAATAATTAATAATAGTTATACAATACAGTTAATTAACAACATAATTATATATAATGTAATTAACTTCTTTATTGATGAATAATTTTTTGTTTGAGAACTTAAATAATTGTATACCATCATTTTTGTTAAATTAATTATGACACTTATTTATTAACACAAATAACACTAATATATTGTTTATAGCACTAATATAATATCTAATTAACACAAATAAGACTCATTAGATATATTCACTTTTCTAAATTAACAATAATACTCAATAATTTTATATTTTTTCTAAATTAATGATGAGGAATTACGAACTCAATTAATATTCAAAGTTAATATTTATAAATAATTAATTATCGGTTAATTAGCACCAAAATCTGGAAAACCAAATAACAATTGACGGTTAATGCAAATCATCCAAATTGTAATTAACGATTAATTCGCCCCCAACATGTAATTCATATAATTCAGCCAAATATACTATTGAATTTAACAAAATATACGATTGAATTTATCAAAATATAGTCAATTATCCGGTGAACATTATCATTAATTTCATATACGATAGAATTTAACAAAATGTAGTTAATTATCCGATGAACATGATCATTAATTTCATAAAATTCGGCAAAATATATTATTGAATTTAACAAAATATACGATCAAATTTAACAAAATATAGTTAATTATTCGATGAACATGATCACTAATTTCATATAATTCAGCCAAATATATTATTAAATTTAACAAAAAAAAAGTGACGTGTCTTTTTTTTATTTGTGACAAAAAAAAATTATAATGTTGGACACGTGTCCTGTTTTGTTGGTTTTTTTATATTTCAGAGCATTTTTTTTACATTAGGTTGGTCACCTGTCTCGTTATGATTAGTCTGTCTTTTTTATTTCTGGGAATTTTTTTTTTAAATTATGTTGTACACGTGGCATATTTTTATTGGTCTGTTTTTTAATTTCCGAGAAATTAATATTTTCGAAATAATTCAGGGCAGGGGGCTTGTTCTAATTGGTATGTTTTTATTGTTATTTACACGTGTCAAGTGGTAATTGGCTACCGTATATAGCTATTACAAAGAAGAAACGAATGGGTAACTGTCAGAAATCAAATTGGATGATCAAAGAGGGTCCCAAAGATAAAACACACACATGGGTATCACATGGAATGGACATAGATGGAAGAGCACGTTTCGTCTTATTATTAGTTTGTTTGGACGGTGGAATTTGTGTTGGAATTAGCATTTTAAAATGATGCAAAAGTAAATTTTTTGTTTGGTGTGAGTAGAAGATTGGAAATATATAATTCTTGGAATCTTCTAATTCCATTTTTCCATTAAAACTTGGTTCTCCAAATATGAGGAGTGCCAAAGTGGAGCAAAAAATTAATCAAAGAGCAATTTGTATTATAATTATTAAATCTCTATAATTAATATAATATTATATTTATTACCATACATAATAGTATTATATGAATAAAATATAATTTTATAATAATACAAGAATACATATAATATTATTATTTAATATATTATATGGATATAATTATTATAATATTATTATAATTAAATAATGTATTATATATTATTATAATTAAATAATATATTATATATTATTATAATAAATAATTATTATATTATAACAATTATATAAATATTATAAATATTATTATAATAACTCATAATAATTATATTATAATGATAAATTAATGATATTTTAATAATTATATCCATATAATTAATAATACTATATATGATTATAATAATGTATCAGAATTATATTATAATGATAAAAATATTATATTATAACAATTATATCAATATTATTAATATAAAATTATAAATATTATTATAATGATGTATGATAATTTTATCCATATAATTAATATAAAATTATAAATATTATTATAATAATATATAATATTTATGTAACGGTAAAATAATTATATTGTAATAACTATATATGTACTATTATTATAATGTTATATATTATTGAAATAATACATACTAATTATATTATAATAAAAAATATTTATATTATAATAATTATATCCATATTATTAATATAAATTATAAATATTATAATAATAATATGAATTATTATATTATAATAATTATGTCCATATTATAAATATAATATTGTATACATTATTGTAATAATATATAATAATTATATAATAATGATAGAAATAATTATATTATAATAATTTTATCCATATAATTAATATAAATATTATAAATACGAAAAAATAATTATTAGTGGTGCATTGAACTTCAGAACTTGGTGTTGAAGGATTAAAACAAACTTAATGGTTTATAGGAAAGATAGTTTTAATTTATTTACAAATATGACAATTTGGGTGAGGTGGCATTGAGAAAAAAATACGAAAACTAACGACAAAAAGGTAAACCACGGTAGCAGGAGAAACATAGGGCCAATTTTATAATTCATTTGCAAATTCATGTAACATGTCAAAAACTCTCTTAATTAATCAAATCTTAGGTTTGGCATCTTGCCGCCTAATTCAAAATAAAAAAAATTATCATTTGAATTAGGTTACGACGAGATGAATAATATATCTTAAAAGATGACTAGTAATAAGTTTTAAGATTTGATTCTCAAATATAATATGATTTTAGCCAAGTTGAGCCAACTCATTCATGAATTATTAAAGGAAAATGTTGTACCTCCCCCTTGCACTCCCCCCCACCTCTTGATGTGTTGGCGGAAGAATTAACACCATCCAATTTAACATCTTAATTATGATCAAACATTTTAATTTATAGTTAAACATATTAATTATGATGTTAAATCATAAATTAAGATGTTAAATCATAAATTAAGATGTTAAACGGGATGGTGTTAAGTCTTCCGCCAACACATCAAGAGGTGGGGGGGGAGTGCAAGGGGGAGGTGCATCAATAAGGTTGTCAAGGGACCCAAATATCTACTTCATAAACCTAATCGAAATCACCAAATGTTCCAACAAGCTAAATATTGGATTGGGCTAATTTGAAAAACAATTCGTTACTTGAGATCTCACGTAACTTATTTTGATCAATATATATATCACCCTCTTGAGATTCAAGGTTTAAACCTCGGACCTTCCTTTTCTCTCTATCAAAATAATGTTCCTCCAAAACCTCAAAAAGGACGGGAACAAGACACGCATGATCCAATATATTTAAAAACCAGGCATCATTATGCTCATTTATTTCATCCAATAGACGAACTAGATTTTCCATACAAAGATATTATCCTGGCACTCCCGCTTGAGAAAAACTGGATAGGTTCCTATAGGAAGTATCAAGGCTTCTGGCAGCCCGAAGGCTCAATCCCTGATATCATATCTTTCCAACAATCATTCAAACCTCTTCCTGGTGATATTTTTGTCGCAAGCTTCCCGAAGAGTGGCACGACTTGGCTAAAATCCATAGTCTTAGCCACACTAAACCGGATGAGATACGATTTTGCCGCGCACCCTCTTTTGAGACTTAACCCGCATGATTGCGTGAGATTCGTTGAACTTCTTTCTTTCGAGGAGCGTGATTCTTACTTCGAGAGTCTCCCTTCTCCTAGAGCTTTTGGTACACACAGCGCCTATTCTGTGCTTCCCAATTCCGTTAAAGAATCAGATTGCAAAATAGTGTACATTTGTCGGGATTCTAAGGACGTTTTAGTCTCTATGTGGTACATGTTTAAGACACGTAGGGACGGATCGCCATTTCCATTTTCTGAGACTTTTGAATCGTTGTGCGAGGGTCGAAGTCCATGCGGATCAATATGGGAAACTGATTTGGAATATTGGAACGAGAGTCTACGAAATCCTAAGAAGATATTGTTCTTAAAATACGAGGATTTGATAGATGATCCATTGAGGTGGGTGGAAAAGATAGCAGATTTCTTAGGCTATTCGTTTTCTGAAGATGAGAAAATGGAGGGAATACCGAAGAAAATAGTTGAGCTTTGCAGTTTGGAGAACCTTAAGGGTTTGGATGTCAACAAAAAGAAAGATGGAAATTGTACAGATTCCTCTGCGAGGAATCATATTTTTTTTCGGAAAGGTGGGATAGGTGACTGGAGGAATCATATGAGTTTGGAGATGGCAGAGCGAATAGACGCGATAACTAAAGAGAAGCTTGAACGATTTGGCTTAAGCTTCTCAGTTCAACCATGAATTAAGGCTTCTGTTGATTCTATTTGTGTTCTGCAACATGGTCCATGAGCCCTATAATATGCATTTGTTTAATTGAGTTTGTTTAGTCATTTGATTATGTTCAGTTCAATATATTTATGAATTTTAATTTTGTCATGATTGTATCAAATAATGATATTTGTTCAAGCATTTGATTGTTATGATGGGTATTTTTGTAAGATTTTTTTTTTGTTGAATATGTTTTTCTCTACATAAGCAAATATGGTAGGATTATGCTGTCAATGTTCTCTCTTTTATTTTCAACTTGTACATAGATTTTTATTTGCGAAAGCTTTTTTGTTTAATAAAATCATACTCATTTTATTTGCGGAAATATTTTTTTTGTTGAATAAGATCATATTCATTTTATTTGCCGAAATAACTTTTTCAGAAACCAAGCTTAGGCTACTGAAAAAAGGACAAAGGAGTTGTTTGTTTAAAAAAATATATAGGAAAAGCAATTTTGTTTCAGAAAAATATTATTCAAGAGAAAACTATTTTCTCTTTATGGTTGAGATTATATGGACAAGTAGTCTTTAATGAAATTGTAGCAGTTCCTTGTGGATATTATATAGTACTTTAATGAAAAAAACCAAAAGTTAGGAGTTCTAAAATATTAGAAATTAAAGAGTTTTTTTTTATATTTCAAAAGTCATTACCATTACTTGTAAATATGCCAAAACATAGAATATTTAATTAAACTTCACAAAAAATAACAAAAGCCGCATCAAAATGTAACCAATGCAAATTCATACTTTAGACAAAACCTCGAAATTATAAAGGGTAATCAAAATTACAATCATGTCACCACACTAATCTCGTCATGACATAACATACCTATAATGCCAAAACTTGCGACTTGTGATCGATCCCATTGAATATCAGCGTCCCGCTTAACGGCACAAACTGCTTCGTGACGAGCTACAAAACAAACGAAAATATCAAAAACCTTAAACCCTAAAATTCTGCAGAAAGAAAACAGACGAAATCAAACATAAATTGTTAACCTTGATTACTTCTTGAGAGGCGACGCCTCCAATGAACGAAGCAACGGTATGAATTTCGGCACCACCGTACCGGCACATTTCTTGTATCAGATCTTCATTTACTGACGAACCGTTCAAACCCAATTCGTTCAGAATTGAAATATTAAATGCTTTCAAACGAGACTCGTCCTCGTCCATCTCACTACTACCATGGAGAAATATTTCATAAATTTCAGTTATTTTATTTTGATTTTTCAAAATGAAATTTCCCATGTTTGGGAGAAAAATGGAAACTAAAACGCATTCAAAATTTAGAACAAATACAAGTATTGGTGTTTTGAACTGGAGTTAGTATTTGGACTTACAAAAATCTATCATTCAAACACAAATTATTTAAATTTGCCTTCGAAAGAGACGCGTGCTCCTCTATTTCACTGCCAGAAAGGGAATATTTAATTTTGAAAAATTCAAAGTGTTCTATTTTTATATTCTTTTATGACTCTTTTTGAAATTCCACAAAGTCAGCTCAAAAACTATCAACAAAATCTTCGAAATCGATTTATGTCACGATTCATATTTTTATTCGAGATTTTGACATCAAACTCTCAATTAAATACCGGTCCGTTAATAGATCTCAAATAATAATAAAAATAAGCAAAGACAACCCTAGAAAATTAGAAAATTACTTACCCATCAAACACACCAGGGAGCCGATTGTAATTATTCGCAAACCGATCAACTGCACGCAGTAAGATATAAAAACCCACCGAAAAACTAAACCCAAAAAAAAAAAAAATCAATCACTTAATTATTCAATCAACATTTAATAACATAAAATTTGAGTTACCAATAATCCTCATCAGTAAAGTATTTCTGTATATCCGAAGTATTCGGAGAAGTAAATTCCTCCTCAATGGTTCGATATCTACATATCTGCACACAAGAAAAAAATATAAAGATCAAACTAATTAACAAAAATAAATAAATAAATAAATACTGACTTTGAGTTTCCTGGCATTTCGACAGAAAGTTCGGATGGAAAACCTGGAAATGGAATCCGAGTTCCGGCCAATTCTTTTCAGGATTTCTTTTACGTGATTTTCGACTTTAGTACAATCCAACTCCGCTTTGGCTTGGTATATCTTTTGCAGACTCACATAAGACCTACAATAACAAAAAATATATATTAAAATGGAAAATTAATTATTATTAATATTATTATTATTAGGAGACGAACTCGGTCGAAGAAGTCATGTCGGGAATTGAACCTTCAAGAGGCGCCTCTCCTCCACCTTCTTTTTCAATAAACTCCTAATTAAAAATTTACAAACAAATAATTAATTAGTATATACGAAATTTAATTCATATAATAATAATAATATATAGATTAAGGAATAAACCTTTAAAGCTGCAACCAAAATCCAGAAATCAGAAGAGTTCGAATCGACCTCAACACAACTATCTTCCAATATTCGTTCAAGCTCAGAACCTGAAAAGTAAAATTTGCAAATATCATCTTTTTGAAAGGTTATATTTGTAAAATTGACAAATAATTTAAACGTACTGATTCCTCGTGGTACGGAGACTTTATATGCCGAATTCATGGCTTCTTGGTAGTTCTCTTCGTCTAAATTATGCATGTGCCCTTTAATTAATTCCTATATTGAATATAAAAATGTAACGAGAATGAGAGGATATGTATATAATTAATAATAAACAGTATATCAAGAAAGTACCTTGAATTCCTTTTTCTCTTGGCGGGTTGAGGGTAAGGACCCGTTATGCTTTTGTGCCCATTTATCAGCAAGCTTTACAAGAATACCTATATATGGGGTGTGTTTGTGCACCACTGCATCTTTTTCGTTCAAATCTATTGTTTCTGCGAACCTGAATAAACAAATAAAAATGACGATAATGCAGGGCCCTTTTTGCAAAATTCCAAACATTGAAGAGGAAAATTAGAATAATACTGTTTAAGTTCGGGCCAAGGATTGTGTAATCTCAAATCATCGAGAAAATGGTCCGGTTTTGATTCTACCACATCATGCTCCTAAAAATTAAAAAAAATATAAATATTTAATTTGACCGATTAAATAAAAAATGACACGATGTTTATGAGGTACGTAATTTTAATTTACCTTAGCGCTGATTCGTACCAGACCAGTGAGGCCATAAGAACGAGCTATTACCAAAATAATATTTGATTTTCGACAAATACCATCAAGCTTCAACAGAGAGCTCTCCCCCATCTGAAATCAATCCATATTTTCATTTTCAAATTCATTCAAAAAACGGTATATCGAACGCAGAAAACGAAATATTGTATCGAGACCTGAGTGGCAATAACGAGTGTGAACTCAGAGAAGAAAGAAGGATTTATATCGATCAATGTGTTTGGCGATTCCTCGACGAATTTAGCCTTGACCGAATCGTTTAATTCTTGTAAAAATGAGCATACACATTTCGCTCTTGATTGACCTAAACACCCTTCATCCACTATCGAAAAATACTTTGTTGATAAGTATTAATAAAAATTGATGGATTGTAGTAAGGGTATATATGATATTTTGCCAAAATGGGCATACGCAAGAAGTTATTGCCGAGGTCATGTGGTTCTACTTTGGCGCCATCGACAATAGTAACGCTTCCAATACCGCCAAGCACGAGATTCTTCAGAGCCTCTGACCCAGTGGGCCCACAATTCAGTAGACAAATACTGGACTTCTCCAGTGCTGATTGCCCCTGTTGTCCCCATATCCTTAAAAAGTACAATAAGAGTAAAAAAACTAGTACAGTTTAAAAATCCATTGTTCGTCAAGGCCAATGGGAACAAATACTAGTCAAGGGATTTTGGCAAATCGAAAGAAATAGGGTTTAGATGGATTTAGTTGCAAGCGTTTGTGGCTGAGCGAATGCAAAACTGGTTTAAAACTTAGAATAACCACAAAGGATTCAAGAGGGGGTTTGTCGGATCAAATCGATTCAGATTAGATTAGTTAAATCACACAAGCATACGGAGAGAGAGAGAGAGAGAGAGAGAGAGAGAGAGAGAGAGAGAGAGAGAGGGACCTGAGCTGACGATCGTACTTGTTCTTAGGCTCGGCGGCCATCGTTTTCGTCGGAGAGATGAACCGTCGTTGGGTCGGAGGGAGAATGGCTTGTGAGCTGTGGGTAATGGGTCTGGAAAAGAATCGAGCTATGTATTAGTGTGACGGTGTGACCAGATCATCTCGACAATCCGAATCTCCGAAGGCAACTTTTTCATTTTTAAAAAGCATCAAAATCAAAATTTGAAGAAAAAAATGTGGTAATTAAAAGAAATTAAATGGTGTCACATAAAAATTTCCTAATAAATGGTGTCACATGGCACGTTCTATGTCCACCGCGTGACATTTTTATTACATTTTTTTATTTTTTTTTAGATTTTTGTTAGTTTTTAAATTTTACGGGTATACGTGACATGTCATGTCTCCGTCACATGATCTTTTTCTCAACAAAAAAAAATTAATTTTTAAATTTTTAAATTTCTCGGAAAACTACGGAGGAGGTGTTAAGTGGCATGCTCTGTGTCATCACGTCGCATTTTTGTTATTTTTTACCAGATTTTTTTCAATATTGAGACTTTACAGGGTATATATGAAAATAAGATATGTCGCGTGGAATGTCCTGTGCTCGCGACGTAGTCATTTTTTTTTAATTCTTTTAGATGGAGAATATATTGATTGGTTATACAATTTAATTCTTTGATCTAATTTTTAGAAATGAAAATAAGATGAACTTCTAAAGATTGATAGATGAACTTCACAAAATCATAACAAATTAAAAAATATATAAAATTGAGTGAGATGTGATCTTGAACAAACTAGACACAATAAGTATCAGACACACTTTTTTGGTGATTTTAAAAGACATATAAATCAGTGAAATATATTTTACAAAACATGACACAAAAATGGAGAATTCATAGAAATTTAACCTAATTATCCACAAAAAAAAAATCTTATTTTCTTATTAAACAGACAAATTTTCAAACATGAAAAAGATACACAAACAGATAAAAATACAAAAATAAACTTTATACAATTTTAAACATCACAAAAAACTCATACTATTATATTTTTCATATAAATCTATAATTAATTAAAAAATATAAATAAATTGAAAAATCAAGAAAAACATGTATAATTTCGCACAATCATTAAACATAGGGCTGCAACTTTAGCTCGTGGCTCGCTCGAGCTCGACTCGATAATAGCTCGATAATAGTTCGCTCGATATTAACTCGAAATTAAACGAGCCGAGCCGAGCTAGCTCGAACGCTTATTGAGCCGAGCTTGAGACAGACTCAGCTCGCTCGTATTAAGCTCGAAAAGAATTTGAGCTCGATTTAAAATATTAAATACCTTTATCATAATTAATTCATATTATATATATTATTATAATTAGAAAATTTTATATAGAAAAACTTTATCTCCATAATAATTCCAAGTCAGGTTACAACTTAGGTCCTAAAAAAGAATATTAACTAAGGGAGGCAAATTAGTAATACCACGTTCAAATCCTATTTTTTTTATGTTTTGTGTTGTATGTTTGATTTATTATTGTTATGTTTTAAGATAGTTTGGTATTTAGAATATTTTTTGTTTATTCGCAATTATTATAATTTTTTTAATTAAAATTCAAGTTGTTTTTTTAATTAAGTTACTGTTGAGCCGAGCCGAGCTAGCTCGAATTAGAACGAGCCGAGCTTGAGCTTGATTTTTTAGCTCGAACCATAATTCTAAACGAGCTGAGCCAGCTCGAGTAAGTTCCGAGCCGAGCTGGAGCTTGGCACAGCTCGCTCGAGCTCGGCTCGTTTGCAGCCCTAATTAAACATATAATAACAAATCCAATAAAACATACATAATTAAATTTGAACATACCAGTAAAAAATAATGACAAATTTACATACATGTTCCTAAATCTTACCGAAAAATTCTCGAACAGGTGTTGGTGAAAATGCAAAAGATTTTTTTATTTTCTTCTTGCTACTTTAAAATGAACAATAATAAAAAATTATTATTTTCCTATTTCACCAGAAGAGAAAGTGACTTAATTAATTTTCTTTCCAAGTTAACAAGAAAAAAATATAATTAAACACTTTCATCAGAATCTCTCGCGAATTACCATCCTCGTCTTCTTTGGTCGGGAGGTACGACGGAAGATCTAATTTTGCAAAGCTTTCCTTGTAAATTGGGGTTTTGCAAAATTTCAAAATGAGAATTTTCTTTGTAAATTGGGCTTTTGCAAAATTTCAAATTGATAGCTTTTCTTGTTAATTGGGCTTTTGTAAAATTTCAAAATGATAACTTTCCTTTTAAATTGGATTTTTGCAAAATTTCAAAATGATACCTTTTCTTGTAAATTGGGCTTTTGCAAAAAATTCGGTTTATACTCCTACTTGCACACCATCAAGATTCCAAACTGCCGTCTTGCTCGCTGATCTTCTCCGGAATTCATCAAATCGGCCGAAGAAAATTAATGAGCATCAAATTTCTCCTCTTCTTCTTCCCTTCGCTTCTCTTATTCCATTCCGTAATATCTTTTCGAGAAGTAGCGCCCGATGATTCCTCCGTGTTCACCGAGACATTCCATCTGGAGGGTGACGTAACGTGGATCGTACAGGTGAGCGACCTCCACCTCAGCAGATACTGTCCACAGCGAGCTGACGACCTGATGCGGCTTCTGGGTCCATCCCTTTCCGTCATTCGGCCTCAACTCGTACTGATCACCGGCGATCTCACTGGTAATTTCTGTTCAATGATCAATTTTTTTTTAATTGGGCGATTTGGGATTGGTAAAATTGCTATCATGGTATTTTTTGTTGAATTAGATGCCAAAAGCAAAGATAGAACCAGTTCTGATCAGGAGGAATCAGAATGGATTTCGTACCAAGACTCCATCAACGAAATAGCTTCACGGAGCGGTATTGACAAGCGAAGAATATTCGATATAAGAGGAAACCATGATAAGTATGGTGTCCCTTATGAAAAACACAATCTCGATTTCTTCTCCATTTATAGCGTTAATTCTCAGCTCAACAGGACTGCCAAGATATATAACATCTCTCTTTTGGTAAGTAAAAATATCTCTCTCTCTCTCTCTCTCACTTGGTAAAGATAGATCTAACAGTCTTCTAGAAGGTTTTGTAGGGAAACGATACCAAGTACCACTTCCTCGGAATAGACGATTCGATACCTATAGGTATTCGGCGCCCCGCAAATTTGTTCGGTCATCCATCTGACAAATCTATGCAAGCAATAATTTCGACCCTTCAATTTGATGATAATTTCGATAATGCCCCTTTAACTACCAAAATCGCATTTGGACACTTTCCTTTGTCTTTCACCGCATCATCGAAAGGAAAAGGTCGATATGAGAATGTGTTCGCAGAACAATTGGTTTCGGTATATTTATGTGGTCACCTTCATGCTAAACTAAGCGACAAATTGAAGTGGTTACATTCGGTTAAATTAGGATTAAATAATAATAATAATAATGATAATAAAGAGAAAAATAACGTGAAGTATTTTTGGGAATGGGAATTAGGGGATTGGAAGGATAATCGATTCGTTAGGATTCTTTCGATTGATAGAGGGGCAATTTCTTTTTTGGATTTCAAACTCTCGAGTCAAAAATTAGGGTTTGAAACTAAAATTTTGATCACATATCCAATCGATTCAAGATGTGGTGCCGAAACGGGTCTTGGATCTTTAAGAAATGACATAAACGCTCTCGTATTTTCGTCTCGTGAGATTCTGAATGTGACTGCTAGGCTTTATGACTCGTTTCGAGGGTTTAAGATAGTCGAGGAAGTGCCTTTGTCGAGACCCAAATCGGGACCGTTATTTCATGCAAAATGGAACGCTGAGAATTATAGAAGCGAAGATCCGACCCGTTATTGGGTCCAAGTTTTCGTGAAGGATTTTGAAGGCAAACAAATTTCTAGTGAGAGAAGGCCCTTTTCGTTGAACGGTAAAAGGGCAATTCAGTCGATTCACTTGTTGAATTACTTTTTATTAGGAATTAAATGGGAAGATCTTTATGAAATTCTTCTTTGGTTAAATTTGGGGTTCGTAATTTCAATCCTTTTCCTACCTAAAATAATCCACTATTTCGTCGAAAGAAAGAATTTCAATTACCACCTGTTCATTTGGTATTTAATAGAGGGTTCGAGGAATAAGAAAATTTGGATTTGTTTAGTAATATATTTTATTTGGTTGATTAAAATGCCGTGGTTTTGGGGGTACGCCACGTCATCAAATGGTCGAATCATTCCCATGTATTTATCGGGATGGAGAATAAAAGATTATTTAAAAGAGGATTTATTTGGCGGACCAGATATAATGGTAATTATTTTGCCATTTTTATATCTCGTGTTATCTCCTATGGTGCTTATTATATATGGATTATTCGCGGAGAGAGCTAGGGTTTATCATTTGCACGAAAGAGAGAGAAAGGAAATGAATGTCTTTTCTTTGAGTTGGGTCAGAAAAATCCTTCTCGTTGCTTGTGGCGTCGTTTTTTTGCTGCATTTTAAGGTTCTCTCTCTCTCTCTCTCTCTCTCTCTAAACAAGTAAATTAATATGCAATTATAAACTTTTTGATATTATTTTTGCAGTTAATTTCAACACTAATGAGGGCTTATGGGGCGGGACCGGTTGCCTTGTCACCAGCGGTATCATGGGCTCCGCCATTATTGTTGGCGGTTTCTATATATACTACTCGTACTATTTCTCTCTCCTAACTCTTGGCGGGCCCCATCATTAGGGTTAGTTCGGTAGATAAGTTCGAAATGAGATAATTTTCGGTAATTAGAAATGAGAAACTAGCATGGTTATGCTTAAATACTATGAATAAATTGTGTTTGGATTATTGGATTGTTTGTAGAATAAAAATAAATAGAATAATGGTATTGTTTAATTATTTTTGGTCCATGATATTTGTAGGAAACAAAACAAAGGATATTTGTAGTTTTCTTAATTTAAGGGGGGGCTTTTTTTTTGAATAGGAAGGGGGGGCTTTGAATAGACCAATTTGTTTCCTAAAAAGTGTAAATAATACACCAACCAAACTACTCCCATATAAATATCTAGATAAAAGTGATATCCATGTGGCCATAACCCAAAGTTTGGTTTTATATGTAGTGACGCTGCACCTACTTGCTATGCTTACGGTCTGCAATATTTATTCATTGCAAATTCCTGCAATTTGTTATGAAATGGTTCAGACTATAATTTCAGCGAGGGGTTTAGGGTGGAAGAGAAATCATTTCATTCTTAGTTGTTAAAAATATAGATAATTGTTAGTGATCAAAATACTCTTTTGCTCATTGTTGCTTTATTAAATTTTGTTTATAACAATACAAAATCAAAAAGACATATTTTATGTTTTTTTATTTATTTTTATTTTTTTTTATTTTTTTTTTATTAGAAAAGACATATTTTATGTTACATAAAATAAAATGTAATAAAGAAGAAAAGAACAACAAAGCAAGAGAAGATGAAATAGTTTAAAATGTAATAAAGAAGAAAAGAACAACAAAGCAAGAAAAGATGAAATAGTTTTTAATTACCAATTAGGAAAAATAATTGAAGGGTAGATATATTTTTCTTTAATTTTATCTTATTTCATGGTTTAAAATCACATCATACGTCCATGGAAGAGTGAAATTACACAAATTCACCGTTTATTACATTTAATTCCAACCTTTTTGATTGGAATGACCAAAATAATCCACTATTCCCTTCTAATTCCAGAAACTACAAATTTGCAACAAGTAAAAACAATATTGCATAGAATTGGTAATAAAACATGTTTTAAAATTTTGTTTTTGGGGGGCCATTAATGAATTCTAAGGTTTGTGCAGAGCTCTTCCAGCTAACACTGCAGCATCAATGATGAGGGTGATCTCCTTTGCCACCTGGCTCATGACACATTTGTTTCCCTGAAATGTGGGACCTCCTATATCCACCTTCTTTATGCAGTTCAGTAAATTCTTATTGCACTTCATGTTCAAGTAGTCATCTATAAGCACAAAGAAAAGAAAAAAAAAAAATTAATCGTGTGAGTACAATGCATGTTTTTGCATGATATATTATCTTTCAAGAAAATTAGAATGCCACAATCACTGAATATTTCAAATTTACCCTTCAAAACTTATTTAGCCTCTATGTCATATTTATCATGATAATTTGTTATTGACTAAAATATCTTTCTGTATTGCCTTTTCTTCTCTCTCTTAACTCGACCTTTTTAAAGATCACCATCCGCCCATGGCAATAATTATGATACATTTTGGATTTTTATAAGGACGAATAAGATATTTTTTTATTTTTGGAGGGGTAAAGATGATAGATAGATTTTGGATTTTGTAAGGATAAATTTTATACTGTATTTTTTTTTCGATTTGCTATTCGTTGCCGGGTTTCGTCCGTCACCAACCAGGTAGCGTCGCGTGGTATTTGTTTTTACGATGTTGTGTCTACTGTTACTAAAATAAGATATTAAAAATATGATATTTAAGTAAATGTATAAATTGTATAAAAAAAACTATTAAAAATATACATTTCTACTAAAAATGTATAATAGATATTTTATGAAAATGTATATTCCTATTACAAAAAATATATTGTTCATGTAAGAAAAAGCATATTGTTATTAAAAATGTTCTTACACATAAAAATTATAATTAAAATATACATATTGCTGTTGAAAAATGTTTATCTCACATTTTAAATGGAATCTAACATCAACAAAAAAAAACACACATTTAAAAAAAAATCAGAACTTAAAACCAAACAACATAAAAGGAAATTAGTACACATAATTAAATATATATAATATACATTCAAAATTATCCGAAAAATATATTGTACACAAAAATGAATATATCATAGTTAAAAATGTGTACGTTTAAAAACAACCAGAAAAGAATATTGGTTGCTCCGTGATAAATAATGGTCTAGAAAATTATCTTTTGTGAATGTGGAGGGGCCGAATCTTGGTAGGTGCTCCCCAAGATTTTTAGTACGTAACTAATGATTCGGTATATTTTTTTAATATAATCGTGTAAATTTTACTATTTAGTCTTCCAATATTTTTTTAGTTTTTATTTGCCCCTCCCATAAAATTCCGTCAAGCATCATGGACCATAATTTGATTTTTTGCGTGTGTGTGTGTGAGAGAGAAATAATATTTGTACCGGGATAATACGATTTTTTGAATTTAGGAAAGGGTAAATTAAATATGAAATTGCCCTTAAAGAAAAAATGAAAGAGAAAGACAATACTATTATTGGCAGTGACACAAGCATCATGAACCATACAACAAGAATCCAGCACATCACACGGCTTCTCGCCGGGGCAACCAGTATACATTATCCCACAATACTTTCCGTATCTCAACAATGGCGGCACTGTTATCGATGCAAAAATCGAGTTTGAGCATTCCGAAAAAGAAAAAAAAGAAGAAGAAGGAAGAATTAATTATAAACGCGGCTTACGGCTGCAATTGTCCGACTCGCAAGTGCGGCTACACCCCTGCTTACTCTGTCAAAGATTGAACAAGTTGAAATCAATTAGTTATTTTTTCGAAGCGAAAAGTTAGAAGAAAATATTTTTGATTCAGACGAAAATGCCGATGCCGAGATTAGAAGATTGAATTCCAATGTTGAGAGCATGGCAACGGGTGGCTGAAAGGAGCAGGATAGCTAGAAATGGTTGCATGAACCACATGACTTATTTAATTGTTTGGAGATAAAAGAGAGAGAAAGTGTGTGTGTGTGTGTGTGTGTGTGTGTGTTGAATCACGGGGTTCTAGTGAACAGACTATTTATAGAGAGAGAGAGACATTGAGTGAAAGGTTGATTTCTTCTTGAAGGCCTTAAATTTATCTTTTCTGCTCGTGAGTCGAGTCAATAGCATGAGTAAAATATGGAGATATTATAGCAAGAGTCGTGAATAATTGGTTATGAAGCCTTAATCAAACTTAGGAAGTAGTAGCAACTAGCAATTCAATTTGATGCATGATGTGGAGAGAATATACAATATACATGTTCTCTAGACTCTAGATGATACTAGTTGTTACCTCACTTGATTAATTTCATTTTTTATGTGAAGTGAGTGACCAAATTGTGCGGAGAAATTAATTAATTAGATGAGTGTGGTTATATATGTGGGGCTTCACATTGGATATGACCTACCAATCATGGTTTATATATTGATTTTTTCGAGCTAGATTGAGGTTGGGCGGTTTAGAGCTCAAAAATCATGAAAACCGACATCACAGATCACACCATGGATATCTTAGGTGGTTCCGGATTGAATGTGATGATGTGAAAATAAATTCTTTTATATTAAGATTTCTAAATAATTCAAAAACTATATTATGAGTTTTAAGGTTCATTAATTAATTCCTACGAGGTAGATCGAATTTATTTTTACCATTACCTATTCTTTCATCTGATAGTGAAAATAATGGAAATTTTTTAAAACTAACCACGTTTGAAAACAAAATTACAAAAATACCCAAGTTTTGAAGAAATTCCGAAAATATCTTTTGCGGGGTACCATTCAATGCCTTTTTTAAATTGCGGGGAACCATTCAGCGCCTTTGTTTAGGGGAGTAATTAAGGGTGTTAAACAAAGGCGCCGAATGAAATAGCGGCAGGCGCTGAATGAATCAGCGCCTTTCAAAGATATTTAAAAAAAAAAAAATTATTCCACTCCAAGATGTACCCGCCGAATTCTCCATTATTTAGTTATTACGTTCAATTATATTGATAATTAAGATATATAATTAAATATTCAGTAAAATTTATTCAAATTTATGAATTCAAACAATTATTAATTATATATTAAGTTAACAGCCAACATGTACTCGTTATTATTTTAATTAATTTATATTAATTAGGACATAGAGATGTTATGATAAAAATTGGATAATTTCGATTCGTCTATTTAATTAAAATGATAGCAAGTACATGTTAGCTGTTAACTTAATATGTAATTAATAATTGTTTGAATTCACAAATTTGAATAAATTTTACTGAATATTTAATTATATATCTTAATTATCAATATAATTGAACGTAATAACTAAATAATGGAGAATTCGGCGTGTACACTTCGGAGGGGTTTAATTTTTTCTTTTTTTTAATATCACACACTGACACACGGTTTGAAAATAAGATTTTAAAAAATTATTCAACTCCAAGATGTACCTGCCGAATTCTCCATTATTTAGTTATTACGTTCAATTATATTGATAATTAAGATATATAATTAAATATTCAGTAAAATTTATTCAAATTTATGTATTCGAACAATTATTAATTATATATTAAGTTAACAGCCAACATGTACTCGTTATTATTTTAATTAAATTATACTAATTAGGACATAGAGATGTTATGATAAAATTTGGATAATTTCGATTCGTCTATTTAATTAAAATGATAACAAGTACATGTTAGCTGTTAACTTAATATGTAATTAATAATTGTTCGAATTCACAAATTTGAATAAATTTTACTGAATATTTAATTATATATCTTAATTATCAATATAATTGAACGTAATAACTAAATAATGGAGAATTCGGCGTGTACACTTCGGAGGGGTTTAATTTTTTCTTTTTTTAATATCACACACTGACACACGGTTTGAAAATAAGATTTAAAAAAATTATTCAACTCCAAGATGTACCTGCCGAATTCTCCATTATTTAATTATTACGTTCAATTATATTGATAATTAAGATATATAATTAAATATTCAGTAAAATTTATTCAAATTTATGTATTCGAACAATTATTAATTATATATTAAGTTAACAACTAACATGTATTAGTTATTATTTTAATTAAATATACTAATTATGACATAGAGTAGTTATGGTAAAATTTGGATAATTTCGATTCGTCTATTTAATTAAAATGATAACCAGTACATGTTAGCTGTTAACTTAATCCATAATTAATAATTGTTCGAATTCATAAATTTGAATAAATTTTACTGAATATTTAATTATATATCTTAATTATCAATATAATTGAACGTAATAACTAAATAATGGAGAATTCGGCGTGTACACTTCGGAGGGGTTTAATTTTTTCTTTTTTTAATATCACACACTGACACACGGTTTGAAAATAAGATTTAAAAAAATTATTCAACTCCAAGATGTACCTGCCGAATTCTCCATTATTTAGTTATTACGTTCAATTATATTGATAATTAAGATATATAATTAAATGTTCAGTAAAATTTATTCAAATTTATGAATTCGAACAATTATTAATTACATATTGAGTTAACAGCTAACATGTACTGGTTATAATTTTAATTAAATATATTAATTATAACATAAAAATGTTATGATAAAATTTGGATAATTTCGATTCGTATATTTAATTAAAATAATAACCATTACAGATTAGCTGTTAACTTAATACATAATTAATATTCATTCAAATTCATAAATTTGAATAAATTTTACTGAATATTTAATTGTATATCTTAATTATCAATATATTTGAATGTAATAACTAAATAATGGAGAATTCGGCGGGTACATCTTGGAGTGAAATATTTTTTTTTTTTAAAATATCTTGAAATGGCGCTGAATCATTGAGCGCTTGGCGCTGTTTCATTCGGCTATTTAACTGCCTTAATTACTCCCCTAAACAAAGGCGCTGAATGGTTCCCCACAATTTAAAAAAGGCGCTGAATGGTACCCCGCAAAAGACATTTTCGGAATTTTTTTCAAAACTTGGTTATTTTTGTAATTTTGTTTTCAAACGTGGTTAGTTTTAAAAAATTTCCGAAAATAATAGTGTTCTTGATTGAATACCAGAAATAGAAAGTTTTCATAATTGTTAAAATGTAAATAAATTCGGCTGCACATTGAAACAAAAATATAAGATTGAACTAATAAATGAATTACAATTTACTACCTTAGTAGAATCTAATTAAAATAATGAATTTTTTTGAAAAGTAGCCTTGTTTTATTTTTTTTAATAGGATAGCAAGTGATATGCCTAAGTTTTTTTTATATATAAGAACTAGATTTGTTCCTAATTTGCAAAAGAGGCCATTTACTGTGCCCATTTCCCCCACTATTCACGATATGGGGGGACTAATTGAAATCTCCCAAAATTATACCCGGTGAATTGTATTAACCGTTAATTGAAATTATTAATTATGTCGATGACTAATACAATTGTATTGCGTGTTAATTATATTTGAATTAACCGTTAATTAAAAACACAATTAACCTTCAATTGAAATGAGGAATACAAATTGGAGATGGATATTAATATCATACCCCCACTATTCACCATATCGTGAATAGTGGGGGAATCTCAGGGGCATAGTATAATTTCCCTTTGCAAAAATAGCTGGCGAAAGAGAATACACTTTCGCCAGACTCTCTCACGAAAGGAACACAAACCCTAATTTGATATTAATTAGAGGATTAAGCAGTTTTAATCTCTTTCGCCAAAGAGTCGGGCAAAAATGTATTTTTTTTCGTCATGAGATCTAAAGAAAAAGTTATTTTTCAAAAAATCTAGTTTTTCTTAGGAATTGATCTTTTGACGAGGTTACTTTTCAAAAAAATTCTAAAATAATGATTGTCTTTATTTCTTTATTTTATTTTGATTATAATGGTTGTCTTTATTGGTGCATAAGGGAGAGGAGACAAATTAACAACAATAAAGAACCCCAAAGGTTCCAAAACTTACAACCAATGAACAGACTACCATGTATGTATTGTAGTAACAAACACAATATTAATATTTTTCAGATTAGGTGCAGAAGTAAGATGCACCTGTTTGCCTTAGAAAATTAACAAATCGATTTTTGGATAATTATACATACTCCTCAAATTCTCCCCAACATCTTCTATATCACCAATTAACAATTAATGAACATGATAATTAAAAAAAATACATTACATTAACAATTAATTGATATTGATTAAAAATTATTAATTCATACGCACTTTAAATACATATCAATTAACCATTAATAGAGTGTATTTTTGTTAATTACTATGTTAATTAATTATTAATCGATAATTTAGAAGATGTTGGGAAAACTCCGGAGCACCATATATGGCCTCCAGATTTTTTCCTTAGAAAATCAACAAATTTACCCTAACTCTTACCATGCACTCATTTCTTTTAAGTAATTCACGTCGTTATTAATCATGGATTTTATGACGTAAATTTATTTTATATATTAATTTTATATTTGATCTTTTTACATATATTTTGTATGACTGTTTGTAAATGTTAATTTAAATCGTTAGAGGTAATGATGTGGTTTGATTCCATCATTAATTTTTTGTTAGATTTTTCGAAGATCATATTATGTGTAATTATTTGAATGTCATTATTGCACGATAACATTTTAAGTCTTATCATGTCGTCTTTAATATTTTAAATCGAAATCGCATAATTAAAATCGGATGCTTGATACAAAATATAATGTCCACATGACAAGGATTGTGATAAGTTTTGTAAAAACTAATTGTCGCTCTCAAGTTATATATTTTTGTTATTTAATAAAAAAATATTTCTCTCTCGTGTAATTTATATATATAATTTTTTAATATGAGATATTATAATATTTTTTTGGTATATGTTATATTAATAATATTTTTTAAAATCTGTCAAATATAGTCACTTGATTTTTTTTATTTGACGTCAATAATTGCATAGTTCATGCATAATTTTTTTATAATTTGAATTTGTGAAGATATTATATAATAAAACACAATGAAAAATAATGCATATTTAATATTTAAATAATTAATAGTAAAACAAAAACATATTATAATAGTAAGAATCTTATATGAGTAATGATAGAGTCCACACATTTTTTCCTCGAATTTGACCACGAACATGATGTGGCAATAACTGGTGTGCCATGTAGAATACACCATATGTATATATAATATTTGCCTTCAAAAAGAAAGACCTATCATTACTCTTTCTTTTCCTACATGGCACACCAGTCATTGCCACGTCATATTCGTGGTCAAATTCGAGGAAAAAAGGTGTGGACTCTATCATTACTCATCTTATATAATACTAAGTTTCTTATATTCGTGACTTTGTATAAACAACTTTAATACTAAAATTTCAAATGTAACATAAATGAAAATGAATACTTTATCTATTAAAAATATAGATAATTTTCTGAATTTATAAACATATATCGAATACTATTTTTATTGTAAATTCAAAAATAATACATGATGTCAAATAATGTGATAATTCAATATCTGTTTACCTATTTTCACTTTCTAATGTGATATTATATACAATTTTCATTGTTTTT
Organism: Luzula sylvatica; assembly: GCA_946800325.1. Lineage (NCBI taxonomy): Eukaryota > Viridiplantae > Streptophyta > Magnoliopsida > Poales > Juncaceae > Luzula > Luzula sylvatica. The sequence continues at coordinate 25,986,593 of OX326958.1, read as the reverse complement.
ATCAATAAAAAATTGAGCTTCAATTATACATTTTATATTTAGTGTTATATATATTATGTGTTGCCCTCTCGCATATCGAGATTATAGTTGCTATATTTTATTTAGTTATAAAAGTTTAAAAGAACTTATGAGTTTTTTAATTACATATTATGAATTATAAAAATGTTTGTACAATATATGTTTTCATTTAATAACCAAAATGATTCCAAATCGTATCTAATATCCTTAAATCATAAATTCTAAACCATACATCCTAAATTGATATCCAAACGGTATCCAAATTCGAAAATAACGGTATTGTTAAATAATTTTTTTTTCTTTTATTATAGGAAATTAAAAGTACAAATATTTCATTTCAAATTTTAGTTTGCAAATTGTAGCCAATTTTAATGGGCTACTAGGCTATCATAATTCATCTCATTGTTGGGCTCATAGTGTTTTTTTCAGGTACAATGAACGAACTACTTATCCAAATTCATTAAAAAAAAAGTTATACAAATGGGGAAAATATACTTGGCTCCCCAAACTCCAAAAAAAAATGTCTTGATGAGGTGGCAAAAATGAATTAAGTGGATTGATTAGCCTTTCTAATTGATTCGATTAAATATTAATTGACACGTTTAATTGACTTGTAAATAATTTATAATATGTTAATATTAATACATGTTAATTGACGTGTCAATTCGATTAAACGATCAATTTAATTCCTAATCGAGTCAATTAATAATACTAATCAACTCATTAAATCCATTTTTGTCACCTCATCAAGAAATTTTTTTGGAGTTTGGGGGTCTGAATATATGACCCCTTCCAAATGGCCTATCCTAGGGAAAATGCCCGTGGGCTTATTATATCCTTCGGAGAAGATGCATGCGTTGGTTCCTAATTTCCATCCCCAAATTTCTACTTCACTTTCTTACAAGAGTGTGAGTCAAGTCCATGCGTCCGTGCCCCAGCAAAAGCAACGTGGACTTGCTAAAAGACCACAATTGACCCCTAAATCAAATTCAAGACCGGGATTCCGAGACAAGTTAGCATATTGACTCGAAAGACTCCATTATAATTGAAACAAACCACCAATTTGGCTCGTACCACAAAGACTCAGGGACGAAACTACTACAGCAATTTCCTTAATTATGCTATATATATGGATATATGGATGTGTATATCCAAGGTTCTTCATTGTGAAATTAAGAGCTTCACTTCATATAATATATGGATCCAATTCAGCATATTAACCTACTTGGCCTTATTGGCACCCTCTCCTACTTAGTTAGAATTGTGAAGGAATTCGTCACGATGAACAAGTCCAGTTCCATCCCAAACACAAAAATATTTAGCACTAAATTAGAGTGTGACAATACAGAGCATGGTATATATCTCCATGAAAAAGATGCGCAATTAGTCATGGATTCCTTAGATTTATGTATCGCGGACAAGTTTATTTGTAGTGATGTATTATCGTTGAAAGGAGCTTATGTTCTTCTCGAGGAGAAAGAATCGGATTTGGATGAATTAACGGAGGCTTTTGAAGTGTTTGATTCGAATGGTGATGGTTTGATCGGTCCGATGGAGTTAAGTAACGTGTTGGCGAAATTGGGACTCGATGAGTGGCTGGGAATAGATAATTGTGAGATGATGATTCGGGGTTATGACAAGGATGGGGATGGTGCAATCAATCTCCAAGAGTTCAGAAACTTGTTAGAAAAAGCAATATAATGTTTGTACAATAGTAATTTTGAGCTTGTGCTTATTAGTAAGTAATAGCTTGTGTTATTATTAACTTAACTGTATTTCATATTTTCTTTGAAGTGGTATTGTATGATGCATCAATCGAGAGTGTTTTAATGAGTTGATTGGATTGATTAACTCTCAAATCAATGCTTAGTTTTAATTGATTCAATTAAAGAGCTAATCAATATAATTAAGTATTCTCAATTGACGCATCAAGAATACTTTATTGAGTTATCGGGACCTAGTATATTTCCCCTTGTATGATCATCTTGTTCCTTCAAAAGGCAAATTAGGGATTTAAAGGGCTTAGTTGAGCCATTATACTTGCATTTTTTGATATCTCTGGAAAACAACAGCAAAAAGTACTTAGAAATATTTAATTTGCATTATTAAAAATCATTTGTCCAATCATAACACAAGCCTTACAAATTGCATAATTGAAGTACTTAACATTGCCCATTAAATTGTTAATTAAGCTCCTACTTTCCCAATCCTAAGGAAAACAGGAAACTTAATCACCTTGATCTCTTCCATGTTTCCACCCCACGCCTTCGTAAAATTCTCTACCGTCTGTTCTGGCAAAAGTTCAACCCCTGTCTCCGTGGCCGTCTGATATGCAGACCATGACTTGATGTACGTCAAAAACGCGTTCAAATCCATCCTTTTCTCTACCACAAACTCGAAGGGCCCCGTATTTTCCTCACCATCGACAGGATCAAATGGAAACTCTAAACTCCTATTGCAAACAAAATTATCTAAAAATATGAACATGTTATAGCAATTTAATATAATCTTACAACATTATTTGAATGATTTACCTATATCGATCATCAACAATCTTCCTTGCTGGGGCCCAATAAGGACTGGACTCCCTGTACAAGTTCCAGAACACGTCATCAACGGTGGGGTCCACAACGGGCTCCACGTAACACCAAACAGCAAGTATACCATGAGGTTTGTGAAGGACGGACCGGACCTGCCCATAGAATGAAGGAAGGTCGAACCAATGGATTGCCTGAGCGACCGTGACCAGGTCAACTGAGTCTGGAACTGCCACGTTGGCATGAAGATCGGGAAGGGGGATGGTGCGTGCTGTGTGGACGTATCGTATGTTTTGTAGTTTTGGAGCATATGAGAGTTGTTGTTGGCTCGTATCTGTCCCTACTACGTTTCTGTAAAGTTCTGCCAGCTATGAAGTGATAGTTACTCGATTAGAATTTGTCTCGAAAATATCCACATTGATAAGTAGTGTCCTAATTATTTGGGGTTAATTTTAATTTTGAATTGATATGTTGAAAACTCTCCGGCATTGGATGAAGTTTTACTATTAAATACCATCCCCATTTGCCATTTTGCACGACCAACTTATAACTAAACTTTATAACTAAACTGAACTTTCTATCTGGGTCATGGTCAATAATTGACATATATGATAATGTCCACAAAATGGAAAATTCCAAGAAGTTGACTTTTAAGAAGGGGAGAGGAACACACACACATATATATATATATATATATATATATAGAGAGAGAGAGAGAGAGAGAGAGAGAGAGAGAGAGAGAGAGAGAGAGAGTACCGAGACGGCAGCTTGACCACTGCCGGTGCCGACATCCCAAACAAGTTGATGACGTGGCGTCTTCGAGGCAATGAACTCGAAGAGCTCTGGCGGATAGTTCGGCCGAATCTCTGCATATTTCGCAGCTTGCTTGTTGAACAAATCTGCCATCTCTCTCTCTAGATAGAAATGATTCTACTTGGTCTCTACAATTTGGTTGTGTGATTTTTAGAGACCAGTAAGATTTTATTTATAGAGGAGCAAAATTGGGATTAAAGTATAATGAGTGTTGCCTATTGGGCTATTAATTATGTTAGCATGAATTTGATTGGTTGAGAATTGTGTTTGAATTTTTGGTAGAGACTTGACCCCCAAGCTTTTGGTTTCCAACTTGCATGCGATAACTAAAGAGAAGATCAAGAAGGACTTCTCTTTGAAGTTTGAACTGTATTATCATCAATATCATGAGCTTTATTGAGTGCCTTCTCATCAATATCATGAGCTTTATTGCCTTCTGCTAATTTTATTTTTTTTTTTGAAAAAAATCATGTCACGAATCGTAATCATTATAATTTTTTTTGTATTGATACCGTCAAATTCGAACCCACAACTATTACAATATGAAAATTCATTGTGCTAAAACACTCAATTATTTAAATTATGGAGTCAATTGGCCTGTTAATTTCTTGTTTGTGTATAATCGGGAAGCAGTGCATGTGCGTGCATGGATCAACAATAGAATATGGCCTAATTATTATTCAAGTATAATGATTGTTAATAAAAATTAAAATGATGGTGTTTATTTGCCCCCACAATTTTCTCGTGGATACAACATGCTTATAATATCATAACGTCACTGCTGTGGGCCAAAGTTATGAGTGCATTGATCCAAGATGAGTGTGGCCCGATGATGATCCAAACAAATCCACCAAAATTAAGTCAAAATAAATTCAAAAATTTGGAAATTATCATCGGCCCATTTTGTTAGGATAAGCTACACCTAGGGGTGTCAACGGTTCGGATACGGTTCGGATAGTGGTCATACCAGATCCAGATCCATATTTTTTTTCGGATACGAATCCGGATACGGTATTATCCGGATATACCGGATCCGGATACGGTTCGGATATTAAACGGATACGGATACGGTTCGGATATTGTCGGATACGGATACGGATATTATTCGGATATTAAAACGGATACTATAATATAATAATATAATAATAATTTTAGAATTCAAGTCTTGATTATTTTATAATTTTAAAACAAATTATATATATATATATATATATATATATATATATATATATATATATATATATATATATATATATATATATATATATATATATATATATATATATATATATATATATATATATATAGTGATTATTGATTTATTAAGTATTATTATGAACTAAAATATAGTTATTGTATGTTAGATATTACTATGATTTTGATCATGATTTCAACAAAACGGTTACCCGTTTATAAATTTTATTCGGATCCGGATAGTATCCGGATAACTATCCGGATCCATATCCGGATCCATCAAAATATTAGCTCCTAGATCCGGATCCATACCCGTAAAAACGGATACGGTTCCGGATCCGGTTCCATCCGGATACGGATATTTTTTTTCGGATCCGGATATTTCTTCGGATACGGTTCGGGTCGGTTCGGGCAGTATCCGCTCCATTGACACCCCTAGCTACACCGCTCCAATGGACGTCTCCATTAGCTGTACCAAATGAAGAATATCTTCCTAGGACTAGTGTACTTAATTCATAGTTATTATGTTAATGAGTAGTTATGCATGTAATATAAATAGAGTGTAACTCTATGATGAAAAGGTTAATGAAAGAGAAACTTATAATTCTTGTCTTCTACATGGTATCATCTTAAAATCGGTCCTCTTCTTCCTCTTCTTCCTCTTCTTGATTCAAGATCCCCTTTTCTTTATTCTTGAATCCGACAATCGGATCTCTCCATGGCCTCTGTTGAGCCGTCCCCTCCTCTCTCTCTCTCTTGCTGATCGCTTACTCGCCCCTGATCTGGCACCGCAGCGAGCTGCTGGCTCGTCTCGAGCCGAGGCGACTCGCCTTCCTCTCTCCGGTGTTGATTCTCTCCAATCCATTCCGGCAGTTTCCTTCTTCAATCAATCGGTTTGGATTCCTAACTCTTCTCTCCTTCAATCCATGAATCCTTCTTCTTATTTCCCCAATGTGTCGATTTCTTCTCCCGTCATTGGATCTCACTCTACACCACCGATTGCCTCCACTAGACCGATTGGATCGGTTTCTTCTCCTACTATGGGATATCCGATTCCTCCACCCGGCTTCTCCTCTCTTCCGTTACCGGGTACCGGGTCTATACCCGGTTTCTCCTCTCTTCCGCTACCGGGTACCGGATCCGTACCCGGTTCCTCTTGGATTGTCGATGGGATCTTTGCACCTAACTCAAATCCGCTTCGCAACTCTACTATTCCGAATGCATCTACTTTCTCGATGCCCATGGAGTCTATTCCACATGTTACTCCTATCTTTTTCTCTCACTCTCTCTCTCTCCATCAAGCTTGATCGAGAGAATTTCTTGCTTTGGAAGTCGCAAGTGATACCGGTCCTTACCGGTTATGACCTACTCCCGTATGTGGATGGTTCACAATCTCCTCCCCCGTCTCTTATTTTGGTACCGGTTGGAGATACTTTCACGACAATTTCTAATCCCGTTTACTCCTTTTGGAAAAGGCAAGACTCTCTCATCCTTTCTTGGCTCTTCTCCTCTTTCTTGGAATCCATGCTAGCACAATTCATAAATTGCCATACTTCCTTGGACTTGTGGCGCTCCGTTCATCGACTCTATGCAAATCCCGTGATGTCTTCTCTTCTTGATATCAAACGTCTTCTCCACACGACATCGCGAGGTACACTATCATGTACGGATTATGTGAACAAAATGCAGGGTTTCGCCGATTGGTTGGCATCGATGGGGTCTCCTATCTCGGAAGAAGACCTCGTAGTTCACATCACCAATGGCTTGGGCCATGACTTCGATCCGTTTGTGATGAATGTCTCCACTCGCGAACGCCCAATGCCTCTCATGGAACTTCTCGGTAATCTCCGCACTCATGAACGTCGACTTGAGTTACGCGATGCGAATGTTCATTTGGCCACTTCAAACACCTCCTCTTCTCAAAATGGTATATTACCAACACCGCCACCGCATGCTCACTTTGCAAATTCTCCACGATTTCCTTGCCCACCTTATCCTCCTCGTGGTGGTGGTCGTGGAGGCGGTCGCGGAGGTGGCCGCAATGGTCGTGGTGGGGGCGGGGGCGGTCGCACCGTCTCCAAGGACGTATGCCAAATATGTAACAAACCCGGTCATGTTGCCTTGCGTTGTTGGAGTCGGTTTGATGTGACCATCCAACCTCTCTCCACCTCTCCTCAAGTTCAAACTGCGCAAGCTACACCCTCCGTTGCCTCTCACAATCAAAGCGAGAATTGGTTTCTCGATACCGGGGCCACTCATCATGTCACCGCCGACTTGAACAATCTCTCTACTCACTCGATGTATCAAGGCAACGAACAACTCCGAGTCGGTAATGGACAAGGTTTATCTATCTTAAATCTTGGAAACTCCACTATTTATTCTCCCTCTAAAACTCTTCATCTCAACGAAGTTTTACATGTTCCACAAATTACTCAAAATTTGTTGAGCATTTCGCGCTTTACTCAAGATAATGATATTTACCTCGAATTTTTTCCCTCCTTTTGTCATGTTAAGGATCGGCAAACCAACAAGGTGCTTCTTCGAGCCAACCTTATTGATGGACTCTACACGTTATCTCCGTCTCAAGTGTTATCTCCTTTTGCGCTAATAACGGAACGGGTTTCGGCGGAATTATGGCATCGACGTTTTGGCCACGCCTCACACTCGACCACGTCACATTTGCTTTCGCATTTTTCAATTCCATGTTCAACACAAAAACTTGAGTTTTGTAATGATTGTGCAAAAGCAAAATCGCATAAACATTCGTTTTTACCTTCTAATGTTAATGCGAAGTTTCCTCTTGATGTTGTTCATTCGGACCTTTGGGGACCATCTCTTATTACATCTCAAACGGGCTCGAGATATTACGTGATTTTTATTGACGAATATTCACGTTATTCATGGATATATTTTTTGGCCTCCAAAGATCAAGTGTTAACGGCTTTTATTCACTTCAAAGGATTGGTTGAGAATCTTCTATCTCGGTCCATTAAGGTTTTACAAACGGACGGTGGTACCGAGTATAAACCGATTTTTCGCCAATTTCCCTCCATTACTCCTCACTTGTCTTGTCCTTACACGCCCGAGCAAAATGGAGTGGCCGAACGAAAACATCGACATGTCGTCGAGTTGGCTCTTTCGTGTATGTCTACCGCCTCTATTCCTCCACAATATTGGGATGAAATCTTTTCGAGCATAATCTTCATCATAAATCGACTCCCCGTCTCGACCCAATCATTTCCATTCGAATGGCTATTCGCTCGTTCACCGGACTATATCTTTTTTCGGGTACTTGGGTGCTTGTGCTTTCCTAACTTGCGACCCTACAACTCGCACGAGTTGCAATTCCGGTCTCTCCCACGTGTTTTTATGGGTTACTCTCCTACCCATAAAGGCTATAAATGTCTACATTTACCGACGAGTCGCGTTTATATAAGCCGAGATGTTACATTTGACGAGTCCCCGTTCCCTCTTTGCCACACCCTCCAAGTGCTCATGGTGGCTTCGACACCTCATCCCCCCTGTGCCCCTATCTCTCATGCACTCGAAGATCGATTGATACGTGATCATCCTTCGTCTACCACTCCCGTGGTGAGTCCCGTACCTCTCTCCCATATTGGTGGCGCCTCGGACTCGTTACCGTCTCATGTAGTAGACTCGGCTACACCGTTACCCACTTCAAGTCCTCGTATTGATTCGGTTTCCCAAGTCGGATCCTCTCCGGTTTCGGATACCGGTCCGGTGCATCTCTCTATGGGTCAAGCTTCGCCTTTGTCTTTGTTCTCCTCACATGACTCTCTCGAGTCGTCTCCTCTTGTTCCGGTTTCTCCTTGTCATCCCATGGTGACTCGAAATCGTGACAATACACGCCGTCTCAAAGACTATCCCGATTTCCATCTCTACTCCACAACGAAACATCCTCTTGCTCTATCTATCTCGGTTGAGGATGAAGAACCCACTTGCTTTACCGTTGCTAATAAGTCACTTTCTTGGCGGAAAGCTATGGCGCTTGAGCTTGACGCACTTGTTCAAAACAAGACATGGGTTCTTGTACCACCTCCAACAAATCAAAAAGTGGTCGGTTGCAAATGGGTCTATAAAATCAAGAGACGTTCCGATGGTACGATTGAACGACACAAAGCTCGTCTAGTGGCCAAGGGATACAATAAAACTGTAGGAGTTGATTACTCGGAGACGTTTAGCCCGGTCGTTAAACCGGTGACTATTCGGGTCATTCTTTCTATTGCTGTCTCTCGTGGTTGGTCGCTTCGTCAACTTGATGTTAACAATGCATTTCTCCATGGAGATCTCACCGAGACCGTCTACATGTCTCAACCACACCCGGTTATGCTCACTCGGAATTTCCCAACCATGTGTGCCTCTTAAAGAAAGCTCTCTATGGTCTCAAACAAGCACCACGAGTGATAAGGGGATTTTTCATCACATTTTACTTGCACAAAATATAGAATTTATACACATAAATATGTTTAAAGTATAACAAATATTCATAATTCCAATTTATTGATATTAAATACTTTAATATGTGTTTTTGTGTTAATTTCAGGTGAAAAGTGTTAAATCTCGCAAAATCAGAATTGTAGATGGATCCGTCTCGTCGTGCCGATCAATTTGATATATCATATGATGATATTTGATGGAAGCATGAGAGAGAAATCGAGGTTTTTCTTCAAACGGGTCAAAGATCGTGACCCGTTACACGAATGGACGCAAATGGGTCTGAACTGACTCATTTCACCGAGGCCAACAAATCAGAGAGCTAATATAACCTGCCTGGATGACCTGTGGCGGAAGAACACCCGCGGCCAACCAAATGGACCCGTTTAACGCTCTGTCTTCTGTTCGCTACACGGAAGACCACACCATTTTCTCTGCAGCGGATGTACTACTGACCAGTCAACCGAGTACTGTGCACGCGATCGGGTGTGAATTTTAGAATGTGTAACCCACGCTGCAAGGCACTGACATCCCTCTCTCTCTTCTCTTTACACGCGTAGCTACAGTACAAATGCCACAGAAAATCGCAAGAGTTTGTTTGAACAAACACTTTGGCTCCAACAGCCCCATGACCTCTCTCCATTTAATGTCCAATGGATACCTCCATTACGCAGCCCAAAGAAGGAAATTAACTAAAGCAGGCCCACTCTTTCTCTCCATTTCTGCCAGCAATGGACATGAAGAATTTTTTGGTTGATTTTCGGATGAATTAAAAGGGATTTAATCTGGATCTTGGAGGAATATCTTCAGGGGTATTTTGGGGTTTTCTCCCTCGTCCTATGTCCGAATTGGATGAAACTTGGACCGTTGGATTCGTTGAAAATTATTCTACCTACCCATGCAAGTTGCAACATCAGATCTAGATTTTTCGAATTATTTCCCCCTCTTTTCTCCTATAAAAGACACTCAAAACCCCTCTCTCAACTCACCCTTGGACCTCTTGGGTCAACCACTCCATTCTTGGGGAAGGTAAGGTCTTAGCCTCTTCCCCCTCCATTGTTGAGAGCTCTCTAGCTCCCTTTGCTCATCGTTGAGCCATTTTCGCCGAGAAGATCGTGTCTTAGCACGGTTTCCGAGGCCGTTCCGAGGAGCTTTTCCTCTCATCCCCTTCTCCGAACCGGATACGAAGTTTCTCTCCTCCTCCTCTCACCTCCTCTCAAGGCGTGAAGGCTCGAGGACCTCTCCAAGATCTCTTCTTGGGCTCAATTCTCATCTTTTTTCGGTACTCTCTTTTACAATTTTATTGTTTTGATTAGGAATTAAGTAGATATAAGTCAAATCTGTTTGTGAACTTGTTATATACTGTGATTTATAATTTGTGGAATTTTTGTGGAATTTTTGCTCGCATTTTTTCTATTTTTGCCTTGAGTTTTACTAAAATTCTGGAGCTGATTTGTGTGATCTGTTTGAGTAATTTTTAGATCTGATAATATTCCTTGTTTGCAATCACTGTTTAGATCTGGATCTATAGTTTAATACAAATTTTGAATCAATCAATTTCATGCAATTTCCTATTTGATATGAATTTTTGAAATCTGTTACTCAACCTCAAAATTGTCTGGACTATTCTGTAATTTGCCAGGGACCTGTTTGTAATTCGATCATTACTTTTTACTGAAATACCAAACCTGTGAAATTCTTCTGTTCTCTCTCTTTGTATTAAATTGTGAATCTTTGTGCCAAATTTGAGATCTTGTTTTGCGATCTATATTTTTCTGGAATTTGATTAGTGCCTAAAATACCCTTGTGATCTATAAATTTCATAAATTCGAACATTGTGTGTGTGAAAGTGAAATTTTCACCAGAGCTTTATAAAGTTTAGATCTTTATTGTGACAAAATATTATAGTCTCTGAATGAATAGAAATAATTCTTGAATTGCAATTTCGATTATACGCAAAATTTCCTTGGAACGAACCTATACTTAGTACTATACTTAGTATTTGTTATAAATTGTTTTGATTAACTCGTGAAATTGAATTACCACATTTAAACGACATATTTTACGTGTTATCAACGAGCATGGTTTCATAAACTTCGCTCGTGCCTTCTTACTCTTGATTTTCTCTCCTCATCTTCCGACTCATCTCTCTTTATTCGCCAAAAGACCGATCACACGGTCTATCTCCTTGTCTATGTTGATGACATTATCATCACGGGGAACAACTCCGACATTGTGAACTCATTGATTCTTGCTATTGGTAAGCAATTCTCAATAAAGGATTTAGGGCCTCTCTCATATCTTCACACCCAACGGTCTTCATCTCAATCAAACACGCTACATTCACTCCTTACTCTCCAAGGCAAAAATGGAAGGTGCGAAACCTATGCCATCACCAATCGCCTCCGGCTCCCCGCTCTCAAAACATGATGGCACACCCTTGTTGGATCCGTATGAATATCGTAATTTGATTGGCGCACTTCAACACATCACGATCACGAGACCGGATATCTCCTTTGCGGTAAATAAGCTTTCACAATTTATGCAATCTCCCACCGACGACCATTGGGCCGCGGCAAAACGGATACTTCGGTACTTAAAAGGGACCATCACTCATGGTCTCACCGTTCATAAAGGTGATGAGATGGTACTTCATGCATACTCGGATGCCGATTGAGCTAGTTGTCCGGATGATCGCCGCTCCACCACCGGGTTTTGCATCTATCTTGGTCCGAATCTCATTTCTTGGAGTTCGAAAAAATAACACACCGTCGCACGATCGAGTACCGAATCCGGATATCGGAGCCTCGCCATGGCTACCTCCGAATTGATTTGGCTTCAATCACTTTTGTCCGAACTCTCTCTTCCTCTCTCTTCTCCTCCCGTTCTTTGGTGTGACAATCTTGGTGCCACTTTTCTCGCATCCAATCCCGTGTTCCATGCTCGCACTAAACACATTAAGATTGACTTTCATTTTATTCGTGATCGTGTTGAATCCAAACAACTTCAAGTCAAATTCATTTGCTCTTCCGATCAGGTGGCCGACGCACTAACCAATGGGGCTTCCCTCTCCTCGGTTTATTGATCTTCGCTCCAAGCTCACCGTGACGCCGTCCCCGGCTTCACTTGAGGGGGGATGTTAGGATAAGCTACACCGCTCCAATGTACGTCTCCATTAGCTGTACCAAATGGAGAATATCTTCCTAGGACTAGTGTACTTAATTCATAGTTATTATGTTAATGAGTAGTTATGCATGTAATATAAATAGAGTGTAACTCTCTGATGAAAAGGTTAATGAAAAAGAAACTTATAATTCTTGTCTTCTACACATTTAAACTCAATAACCGTACCTAAAGTTCCTTACAATTCCCTCAACTTATATGTTTAGAATGTATTTAATGAGTAAATAAATCTGATTTAATACATATGTACGTATTAGATGAGTGTGTTAAAAAAAATATAATAGATAAATAAATAAATTTAATTTAACACATGTGTATGTATTAAATGAGTGTGTTAAATGAATATATAATAAATTAATAAATTAACCCAGTTAGACACATAAACTATTTTAATTTTATATATATATATATATATATATATATATATATATATATATATATATATATATATTTGGTTTATCATCAATTGCCAACACATCAATTGTGTGAGAAAATTTAGAGGAGACAAGTACATTTTTCCTATAGTTCACACAATGCGTTCCAAACAAGACTAATGATGTGTTCAAATCTTTTATTTTATTAAGGTAGTAGACAAATTATCCACTACAAATTTCAATGAACATATAAATTTCAAGTTCAATACAAAAAAGATAAATGAAAATTTCATGCCACTAGTAAAGAAAGAAAGAAGCCTAGACATTAGGGTTAGGGTTTGGTCATTCAAAACGTCAGTCACGAAAGATCCACAAGATGGCAAACGAGGCCAAGGTCTGGGATCCGAAAAATAACGAGGTATGATTTTTCGAGTGTATATATGTTTTGAGTATAAAAAAGAAAAAATTGACATTATTACGATGGTGAAAACTAGTTTGGAAGAGGAGAAGTTTACAAAGAAGAATGAGTGAGAATGGAAAAATGAAAAGCCTGAGAATTGGTATGAACATAAGATGATGTTTTTTTAATGTTTCTACACTTTTATATGAATTTACACAAACAACAACAATTATTTTAAAACAAAATTACAAAAAATCCAAAAAAGTAGGATCCATCATTCTTGTACTTTTCAAGAAACAGTGAATAGTTTTATTGTTTTGCATTAACTAATTACAACATTATTTAATAATCTTTGCAAACAACATAATTTAATAACACAAAAGATCTACATCCGAAAAATAATTTTTACATTAATCATAATTCCAGAAAAACACAAAACACCATTTACCTATGAAACTCAAATATTTATATTATTATAATCAGTGCACCGTAATTAATTTTGATTTTTTAAATATCTCATGACAAAATTATAAAATAAATAGATTGTAAGAGTAACTTCGGATCCTCAGAAGTGCGGGGGCCGGTCTTGGGTGGGGGTGGGAGCGGGGACATCGGAGGGAGGATGGTCGGGCAGGGGTATTAGAGGGGAGCGGGGTTGAGACAAAGGGAATTGAAGAAAGAAGATTCTGACATAGGTGAATTGAGGATATGGTTGGGATCGAGGTAGGGGGTCACATATATTAGATCAGGACGACATTCGAGGAGAAAGGTTGGCAGCGTTATTTTATTCAAATCTGAATTTGCTCAATCTGAACTTGGCCATGAAAGGAGATCGCGCCTTTCCATACGGAGGTCAATGGAGTCAATGTTCAGAAGAAGGAGGTGGGCGGTGAGCACATTCCCTGCAACTTCTTGTTATGACTCAACCCATTTCTTTTTGCAGGAAGGCCGTTCTCTCTCGTTCTCTTTGAGACCCCGTACCCGTATTCGTACTGAAATGACCCCCTACCTCGATCCTTTCGACAAAGCCATAATCGAGATTGGGAATGTAGAGGCGCCCAACCCATTGCGGACATTAGTGAGAGTTTGTTCTTGTTTGAAACCACAAATGTTCTATTTTATGCTAATCAGCCTGGAGCCAGCAGAATCACCCTCTGAGACTTTTGACGCAGTTTTTTTTTTGGGTGTTGAAGTCTCGCTTTCATCCGCTAAGCTATCGATTGCTGAATTGGCGAGCTCTTTCAGAGGAGAGAATCTTTTATTTATAAAGTGAAATTTCTGAGCGAGAGAGAGAGAGAGAGAGAGAGAGAGAGAGAGAGAGAGAGAGAGAGAGAGAGAGTCATCTTCTTAGGAGAGGATTGTGGATTGGAGGAGGAGAGTCGTGGGGGGAGGAGTCGGCCCTAGGATTTGCCTTTACCCCAATATGTTTATTTTTTTTCCTTCTTTTTTGTTGTTGTAGAAATGCGTGTTCAGACTTATAAGTACAATATTTTCCCCAACTTAAATGGAATTAACTAACCTCCTTATTTTGGACCCACCTTTATGCAATCTCCTCATGCCACCTCATTACAACTCATGCCCCATCATCACAATTATTTCAACCATTATATTAGGATATGTGGCAACATATGAATCATATATTAATCTTTGATTATGTGTGATTATGTTTTATTTGTAGATATTTATGTGTCCCTTATTTTACACATAGTTTTAAGCAATTTTAGAAGACCACATCACCTTATACTGATGACGTGTCAAAATATTATTTGTTAGGTTCATGTTGGACCGGTTGTATTTGATTTTGAATTTTTTTCACAATATGTTACATGATCAATTGTGAATACAAATAGAATGTGAAGAGTTTAAATATCTAACATTAATAAATTAATATATAATATCATAAAACATACTTCAAATATTGTTAGTATTTTCATAATATAATTTTCAAAAATTAAGAAATATATTCGCTTGAATTTTATCTTTATTTTGAGATCCATATTATCATATTTTTAATATTTCTCTCTAACTTAAAATTATGAAAACAATTATGTAAAAAATATATATTTAAATAAATTTAATTACATTAATGACTTGTAAGCCCAATTATTATTATTTTAAAAACTATAATTGAAAAATAATTGCACATACTATTAAGTATGTTATTATCATATATTCAATATTTTTCTCTAACTTAAAATTATGAAAACAGTTATGTAAAAAAAGATATAAAAATAAATATAATTACATTAATGATTTCTAATCCTAATTATTATTTTTTTTTAAAATATAATTGAAAAAAATTGCACATCCTAATAATTATTATTATTTTTAAAACAATTATGTTATATTTGTATTTTTACTTAAAACAATTTCATATTAATCTTTAAAAAAAATAATAATGAAAGACATTTATTTACTAAACACAAATAATTTATTTAACTTATATAATATGTTTCAATAATAAACATGAAACATAAAATTTGTCAGACACAAATAATTTTTTTAAACTTTTACATTGTTATTATTCTTAATTTTTGATATGAAAATTTAAAATATCATATGATTTTGATTTTTGTTTATGTCACGCATGTTGTTTTATTATTTTATAGTGACATTTATTCTTTTTATTATGTGTTGCATTAAAGTATTAAATAAACATTTCGCAAAGTGTCATATTAAAAAATAATATAATAATTTTGTCATCACCAAACTTCCTTTATCAATATGATATTTATTTTCATAAAGTCTTATATTTGATCCCGAAAAATCATAATTATATATATATATATATATATATATATATATATATATATATATTTATTTATTTATATAATCAAATAAAACAAATTAGAAAAATACCAACACATAAAAAAAACAAACGGACAAATCTACAAAAATACAAACACAAAATCCAACAATTCGACCAACACAAACCACAAAAACTCCGCATAAAAACAACAAACGAACAAATCTACACAAACACAAACACAAAATCCAACAATTCGACCAACACAAATCACAAAACTCCGCAACATAAATACCATACACAAACACAAACTCCAAATATCTCTCACAAACATAAATCTCTCACAAAACATATACTACAAATGCATGTCATCTCCTTCATCAAGCGGGAAGAACTGATTCCCAATCATATCCTAAACATAAAAAAACCATTTCGATAAACTATTTATATATATACTTACAGTCCAATTCTGTGGCTGGGATGACGGGATAGGACGATACATCCTCTGTGACGACGACGACGTCGGTTGTCGCCTCTGCGACGACGACGTCGGTTGTTGCATCTGCAACCCCATCGGCGAATGGGGTGACCTCATCAGATTCTGCATTTCTGTATTCGTCGAGTAGTTCGTCCGTTGCGATCCGTAGATCGGTCCCGATCCGTCGCCCCGTCCCGATCCTTCGCCCCGTCCTAATCCGTCACCGCGCCCGAGATTGCTGCCTGATCCTGCCGGAGATGTGCCAGATCCTTGCCCCTTAAAAAACAAAAGATATTTTAGAAGGTACTTAGCACTAAAAATATTTCGAAATAAAACCTACTTACATGTTGACGTCCCTGCTGGTAAATCATCCGAGACAAGTGAGCAATCGAGCTTTGCATCATATGCATATCTGCCAGAAGTTTGTTGGGACGGTAAAATGATTTTGTGATGGCCCGTAGGAAATTGTATACACAATAGTTGATATACATTGAACAAAAAAAGAAATATTTGTACTAACATACACAAATATCTAACAATCCTAACTAATAAAATTTTCCTAAAACTCTAACAATCCTAACTAACATATATACCAACATTGATTTACAATTTACATAACCAAAGATTTTTGTAAAATTGAAATATTAACCTTTTTGTTTCTCTTCTGCCTTGTCTTTCTTTCTCTTTCCTTCTTTTCCTCTTCTTCTAAGTGTCTTCTCTTCCCTTCTCTAGCCTTCTCTTGACTTCTCTTTTGCTTCTCTTCCAAGTGCTCAAAAAATTCTTGCCAGAATAATATAATACTTAAAAAAAATTCTGCCAACATAATATAACAAATTTACATACAAATAATATAAAACCAAATAATATAACTTAAAAATTTAAAATATCTTAAAAATCCTGACAGAGTCCCTGAAGCTCAAAAAAAGTCAAGAATATACAAATAATATAAAACCAAATAATATTACTAAAAATCCTGCCAGTACAACTTCTTTAAATAACTTAAAAATCCTGCCAGAATAAACCTGTAAAAAATTCCTTTAAAAGCTCAAAAAACTCAAACAAAGTCAAAATATAAGAAGTAACAAAATATGTACAAAATCTGTCTACAAATTATCTAAAATTATTCAACAAAATTTATTCAAGGAGATCTGTTCACAATTATTCAACAAAATCTGTTTAAAAAATACTCAGAAAATTACTAAGAAAATAATAAAAAAATTATATCATTTAAATAAGGAAGATCTCGGTACTATGAAAATACTCAAAAAATTATTGAACATACTCAAAAAATCTTTTTAAGAAAATTACTAAAAAAATTACAAAATTGTCTTAAAAATTTATAAAAACTGTCCAAAAAATTACTAAGAAAATAGTAAAAAAAACTTACAGATCTCGCTACAAAGAAAATTACTAAGAAAATACTCACAAAATTATTAAGAATACTCAGAGATGAAAAAACTAAAAATACACAAGATTTCAAAGCCGTAAGATCTGACAGATTTCAAAAATTCACAAAAAAACTCAAAAATACACAAAAATTACTCAAAAATCTGAGTCCCAAAAATTACTCAAAAATACCAAGAAAATTATTTAAAAATACTCAAAAAATTGCTGACAGATTTCAATACAAGAAAAAAACTCATAATACACAAAAAACTCAAAATAACTCATGATGGAAACCAATTTTGTTTGATCCGACAGATTTCAATACCGTAAGCTCCAAGCAAAAAATCATAAGATTTAAAAACTTCAAAATACTCAAAACAAGGGCAAAAACACTCATATCTAGCTAAAAAAACGTAAACAGAGAGATGGAAATGTATACTAGTAAGAGGGGGCTGAGAGGGGCTCC
This sequence comes from Luzula sylvatica, assembly GCA_946800325.1. Taxonomy (NCBI): domain Eukaryota; kingdom Viridiplantae; phylum Streptophyta; class Magnoliopsida; order Poales; family Juncaceae; genus Luzula; species Luzula sylvatica. The sequence continues at coordinate 25,968,543 of OX326958.1, read as the reverse complement.
ACAACGAGATCCAAGCACCAAGATGCTCCACCGAGATCCAAGGCAGAAGGCGGACGGGCTGAGAGGGGGCTGTGGTGTGGGACTGAGAAGGCTGTAAGAGAAGAGAGAGGAGAAAGGGGGAAATGAGAGAGAGACGAGAGAGAGAAAGGAGAAAGGGGGGAAATGAGACAGACGAGAGAGAGAGAGGAGGCGGGAAATTGAATGCTCTCTTGGGAATGGGTGTAACGTTCTAATTTTTGGGACGGTAAACGTTTTGCGACGGGCCGTAGCAACAAATTTTGGTACGATAAACGACTTTGGGACGGGCTGTCAGAAGTTTGTTGGGGCGGTAAGGTGCTTTTGCGACGGCCCGTAGGAAATCTCTGGCTGACACCTGGTGTCAGGGCAGGACGCGTGTCCTTTTTGGGACGGTGGTTTCTTTTTGCGACGGCCCGTCCCTAAGTTTTGGGACGGTGATTTCTTTTTGCGACGGCCCGTCCCTAATGTTTGGGACGGTGATTTCTTTTTGCGACGGCCCGTCCCTAATTTTTGGGACGGTATTTCAGTTTTATTTTTTGTCACTAATTTGGGACGGTATTTGGGACGGCCCGTACCAATAATTTGGGACGGTTTCTTTGTCACTAATTTGGGACGGTATTTGGGACGGCCCGTACCAATAAAGTTGATGTTTAGCTACGGCCCGCCCCAAATCAGCTGATATGTTGTAGTGGTAAAACAAATGAAACAAAACCGCCGCGAAGCGCGGGTAATCTCCTAGTATTAACTTATTAAGGACATGATCATCTAAAATATTTGATTTGTTCTTGTTTGGCACAATTAGTGATTGGTTTTGTCCCAATGGGCTTTCGACAAGAATTCGTCCAAAGCCCTTTCTCAGCCATACGATTTTTGATCCAACAATCAATAATTCCTATAATAAAATTTTACACTAAAACCCCTGTATTAATTTGAAATTACAAAAAAATCATTATTATTAATAAAAGTCATAACAAATTGTTTATTTTTTTTATGAAAAATAAATCATTCATGTAATTTTGTTTTATGTTTTTTAATATGATAAAAATTCAATTGAGAATTATGCTAAAATGTTGTAATTACAAAAAGCTTTGGACGGATTCTTGTCCAAAACCTTTGGACATAACCCAGACCCACTTGTTGCACACTGGCAGAATTTTTTTGGACGAGTGTTTAGTTTTTTATTTTACAAAATTGTAATAGAGATAATATAAGAATATGAAGCAAAAATAACCTAATTTATGAAAAATTAAAGTACCATAAACTAAGTGTGCTATATTTTTTTTTTGTAGAAATTAAATTCAGGCATCATTCGATGCAGTAAAGTAATATTTAAAAAAATCATACACTCGAATTAAGATCATGCATCGACAGACACAAAAAACAATTAAAATTATATACGTTATCATAATTTAAATTATAAAAATAATTAATATTTAAATTTAACAAATTAAAAAACCCTTTCAAAGCCCGAAAAAATGCTAGTTTTGTGTTTTCTTTTATAAAGTTGGTTTTTTTCCATGGGAAGAGAGGTTTATTTTTTGTATTTGGTACATGAAATAGGATACCCCAAAAAATGTCAAAAAACTAAAAATAAATAGGCTCAAAACATATATTTCATTTTGTTAATATCTAGAAACAAAAACCCACAACAATACCAAGAAACAAAGGAAGAAAACTTGCATAAAAAAATTAAGCAAATAAAACACAAAATATATGAGATATAGCATTATATATATTTCCCTTTTTCCCCTATTTACTAATGGTCCTATGATAGATCAACTACACTCGCGGTACGCTGCCTCTTCGTACCGCTCCCACCAGAGCCTTCATCAATTGATGTAGGTCGTTCCATGACTTCTCTCAACGCCTCTTGTATCGAAACTAAAGAGTGCTGATGTGGCATTGATGACTGTTCGGATTGGCCGGAATCACCACATTCGACACAACTCGTTTCATCCCCGGTTATCAAGAGTACATTCTTAACTCTGCCCGCTAAAGTCGTTATCTCTGCCTTTAGGGCACGGAGATGTAATGATTTCAGGGTTTTTATAAGATCGGGAAGAAGATCCGACCTGTCTTCGCAGCATAATGATGCACGTATTACGAAGTGACCATCATCGTCTCTTGATAATGTGTCGACTATTAGTTCATCGCACTCGGTTGGTAAAGGACTTTCTTCGGCTATTTCAGATGTTTGCCTCTTTAACTCCTTGACGTGTTGGATTACCTCGGCGAGTAAGGAGGCCTTGTCGGTCTGAATTTTAATGAAATGAAAATTAGCTATAAGAATTAATGAATGGCGTGAAAAAAAAAGGACCATAAGAAAATCAAAAAAAAGAAAAGAAAAAAGAAGAAGCGTAAGTATGATTGTTGCTATAGAGCAATAAAAGTGAGAACTTTTGGGAGCCCTTAATTTAGTTCGTGTTTACATGCACGCACATTTCAATCTGATACAAAAAGATGTCATAATCTTTATAAATGAGATTAATGTTTTAGTAACATCAAAAGATTTATAACCATCCAAAATAATATATCAGCAAAGATATATAATTTTGAATTATCATTTTGAAAACCAAGCATTATAAACCATATTAAGTATTTTATATGACATGCCAATTAATAAATGTCTCGTAGTTCAGTGTTTGGTTGAGTACTATAATCGAAATGTTATTTCCTTGGACGAAATATTTATTTTCTCGATGCAAATTATTATTTTCCATGGATAAATAATATTTTACTAATGTCAGACAAAATCAATGTTAACCAAATTATCATATGGACTAGGGGGGCAGCATCCCTTATATTTTTGAGCGATATTATATATATGTGATTATGCTAATGTATTTTACGATAAAATTGAGAAATTATGTATTATCGCTTCCCAAATTTTTTTGAAAATTTCTCACAACAGCCCCCCCATAAATTATCCCCCCCCTAATACGACAAGATCCGCCGCTGCATATCATAATGATATAAACAACACAATGATTTTAATGGTTTTAATTAATTGTAATAGTTTGTAACTACTGTTGACACAGGAGATATTTGGGGATTATTCATGGGAGACAACCATCAATCAATCACTACTGTTCGTTTGCAAATGCAAAGGAAGCAAACAGAGCTAGTACACACCTACGAGCTTTAAGAGCTCTGAGTCCTGACAGGACAGAAGTGCACCTATTTGTTTGTCTTTCTTAGGATCATCGCTACTTCTTTCTCTTTGTAATGGCTGCTGCCTTAACCTAGCTAGCTCTTTTTTGTCCCCTCTCTCTCTCTCTCTCTTACGTACCCAACACAAGGAACATGTAATCATGAAAATGTAAGTTGGTACCAATGAATGAATGACGGCCATGAAGAATTGTTAATGCATGAATGAGAAAAGATAAAAACATTGTATATATTTGTATCCTTACTTTGGTTGTATTAGGGAGCATGCTCCTTAGCTTTGAGAGATGTGCATTGATCCTCTCACGGCGCCTTCGTTCGGCCTCGCTATGATTTTTGGAAGCTGCTAATGCCTTCGCGTCGATTATCTCTTGCGGGCTCATCTTTCCAATGTACGGCGAGGAAGTGGATGCGAACCCGCCAAAGTATTGTGAAGCTAACCCTAATGGGTCTGATGAGCTAGGCCCGACACAATCGATTCCTTCGTATCCGAATTGTAAAGCTGTTGATGCCCTCATTGTGTAGAATTCATGGAGGAAAGGTGGCGGCGGTACATGCGGGTGCATTGAAGGGTAAAATTGACCAATCTCATGATCTCCAATTTGATGAATTGGTGGCCATGGTAAGATTGGTGGTGCCATTGATATGTTCAACGGGTTGATGTTATTGGATCCACTTGTTTTCTTTCCAATTTGATGGAGTTCATCAAGATGTGTCCTCTTGTTCTGATCTTCTATCGGTACCGACTGGTACGGAAGCTGGAATTCTTGTCGAGTTTGTGAAGAAGAATCCTCTTCCATGTTTGTTGTCTCCACGGATCTCTCAGTATTTATCTACTCTTCGGCAACTAGGTTGTGCTGTATAAGCCTTAGACTCGCATGCAGCTATAATTATGTGCTTTCAAAAGAGGAGCCTCTTTGGAAAGCTTTTCGTATCTCTTATCTTTTCTTCCTCTTTTCTCTCTCTCCTCTCGAAATCATTCTTGGGGATGGAGATTATTTTATTATATCAGACAAATCTCTGTTCAAAAGCCCCTCTCTCTATCTCTGCAAACTTGCGATATGGATGGTTGTGTTGTTGTATACTCTCTCTCTCTCTCTCTCTCTCTCTCTCTCTCTCTTGCCCTGGTGTTTACTTTTTTCCAGCACTCTGGACCTATTACTTGCCTCCTACGTTACTCTCTCTCTCTCTCTCTCTCTCTCTCTCTCTTTCGTATGTGCACCGCCCCACACTCTTACGCATACTCTATGATGATTTGGGGGTTCAGTTTCTTCTTTCTTTGAAGAGAGGGATTTTCATTTTATGAGGAGAGAGAGAGCATGAGCATGGATAGAATTAGAACCGACCAAGCCTGACCACATGTAAAGAGAAACCAGAGTGAGAACTATCGTGTGTGTATCGGCAAAGATACATGTCATTATCTTCACAAGTTATAGAGTAGTGATAGGGACACAGATACCAACCACAAATGTGTCACAAATAACTAAGTTCATAATATTAATTATGCATATAAGAATCATAAATCAAACACAAACTTAGATATTTGTGTCATATTTGTGGTTGATATTTGTGGCCATATCATTACTCCAAGTTATATCAAGAATGGACAATCCTTTATTTATTAAACCAGTTGGTTAACCTTGTCACAAGTTTGTATTAAATAGAGACGAAGAGGCTTCGACCAATCTGCTTTTGCATTCCACGCACCCATTGTTGCCTCCCCTAAACGACGTAATCATTATATCTTGGAACACACTCCTTTATATTTCTTTCTAACCCTAGTTTTTTCTCTCTCTAGATCTCTATATATTATCTGTTGCATGGCTAATATGATTCGGTATCTCTCTTCAACAGAGGCTTCCTTTTTCAGTCTTGTCTGGAGGCTGCATGTTACAGTAACTATTTAATACTTGAACTCGAGGAAAAGTTTATTTCTTTTTTGTTGGTTTTGTGGGAAAAAGTTTTTTCTTTGTCTTTAGTTATTTATTGAGTATTTTGAAAAGGATTTTTTAGTGCAACACTAAGCATAACTTTAAACAGAGATGGCCCATTGAGATTTGATATGGTTTCCTGACTGTGTGGACATAGGAAAATTCATACTTCAAATAAGAAATGATAGGACGGTATCATCATAACTAATTAGGTCAAGAACATAATTACATGTGTTAGTCCCCCTTTATTCATGGAACTATGTGAAATAATCTATTCAGGGTGGTTAAATCTCCCTTGAACTTTAACTCAATCTGTAAATGTTAAAAAATAAACAATATGGAACTCAATATAAATCTGAATGACTAAATATTACCAATGATATGTAACCCAAATGATCATGATGTTTGTTAGTTTGGATGAGTCGGCAGGCCTGGTCCGGGACAAACTCGGGTTAGGGCATCCAAAATGCCGGGACCGGCCCTGTGAGTATGCATTAACTTTTTGGAAAAATATGCTGGTCCTCTCTAAATTTTGCTCACATCAATTGATGTGTTCGCAATTAAGTAAAACAAATAAAACAAAATGTGTGTTAAATTAAAATATTGTAGGTGTTAAACAAAGTTTATTTATTTATTTATTTATTATATACTCGTTTAGCACTTACTCATTTAATACATGCACATGTGTTGAACCAGATTTATTTATTTATTTACTATATGCTCTTTTAAGTGGCGATGTACACCCCCTTAAAACTTCTTAGGTCGATTGATGTATTAGCGTCTGCATTAATGGTAATAGTAACTATAAACTATTTTTTTTGCTCATCCTATATACGATGGAAGGACACAAAATTTCATCATTTCACACATTTTTATTGAATTTAATATTTCTAATTAATTTGTTTACAACCATTCATTCTTAGCTAACTTTAATTTTACAAATTTAGAATATAAATTATTGGGCTAAATTAATTCACCGTTTAACATGTGTTAAACGGATGGTCCTATATCATTTTTACTATTTCGCACATAGACCGTTTAACATGTGTTAACTTCATAATAAATCTACAAAGTTAGATTTTTATTCTTTTTTAAATTGAACCAATAAATAATAATCATAAAATTAATAAAAATAAAAATAATTTTACAAAAAGTCGGAAAAATGCAAATGCAAATATTTTGTTTTGCCACTGTTCGTGCCTAGTCCGTTTAGCACGTATTAAATTTATAATAACTCTAATCAATTAAATTTCGATTTTTTTAAACTCTCCCAATAAAATAAAATAAAATAAAAACAATTTTTGCAAAAAATCAGAAAAATGCAAATTAAGTTTTTTTAGTGATTGAAGATAAATAATTTTGCCCACGGGCATCTTTCAAAAAAAAAAAAAAAAAAAAAAAAAAAAGAAGATAAATAATTTTGGTTTTAAATAAATATGATTTATTATATGTACAATGAAGCAATAAAAATATACAAATAATCTAAATTTATTGCATAATTAAGTTTGTCTATCATCTAATTAATACGATTTTTCACTTATCATGATTTATCATCTAATATGATTTTGCATTTAATGTATTTATTATTTATTACAACACATCAATATGTTGGAGAAATATTTAAGGGGACAAATTATACTTTTCTTCTTTTAATGCATATTCATTTAATACATGCACAGTTAAACCGGTTCATTTATTTATCTACTAATCAAACACCACACATTTAACATTTTGACAAAACATCACTTCAATATGTTGAAAGGATCGTAAGGTGATTCGTATCATCACTCTAAATGTTTTTAAGTGTAAGATAGGATAAATAATTCAAGGTTTAGTGAATGTTTGGATATAATTTAGACAAATTCATTATATGGGTTAAGGAATTTCTAAGAATAAATGCTTCGAGAGTAAAGGCAAACATAACTTGAGCTTATTTGAAGTTTTTATAGGCAATGTTGGGAACTTAGGACCAGTAATTCATAATGCTTCTTTGGAATTCTTAGGTTTCGCCCGTTATATATTCAGCCCCCCAAACTCAAAAAAGAGCTTTGATGAGGTGACAAAAGTGAATTAAATGAGTTAATTAGTATAATTAATTGAGTCGATTAGCAATTTAATTGATCGTTTAATTGAATTAACACGTCAATTAACATGTATTAATATTAATATATTATAAATTATTTACGTGTCAATTAAACGTGTCAATTAATATTTAATCGAGTCAATTAGAAAGACTAAACAATCTACTTAACCCACTTTTGCCATCTCATAAAGACTCTTTTTTTGAGTTTGTTGGCCAAATATATTTTTCCAAATTTTATAGGGATCCGGCATTTTAAAATTTTGTAGGCCTAGAAATAGCTTATCATAAACTATAAACCGTTGTACTGGTTGAGTTATTTGTATGCACTCTGTAGATTTTTTGCAATTTCTAGATAATTCAAATCAAGTATATCCACACAAATAGATGGACACCTTAGAATTTAGATGCTTATAGTGTTGGGCAACCACAGTATAACAAGGAACAGAGAAATAAATAGCTTAATTATTTATATTCTCGCCGAACAAAATGAGAAAACAAAAAATAAATAAATAAATTAGGGGAATTGATTTCTTCCATGTTAAACATAAAATCGGGTTATTTCATGGATTAAATATTTTTTTCTTGACAAAGATATTGTTAATTATTCTTCTTCTTTGCTCAAGTGACTTTAAATAGTATTAGTATTAGTATTAGTTATAGTTATTTTTTTATTTTCTCATCCTTCTCATTTTTCTTGTTTTTTCTTTCTTTCCAAGAAACTCGTTCTCCATCATGTCTCTTAGACTTTCATCCGGTGATCCGCCGGCGATGTTGTAGTATTGTTCAATTTGTTCACGGATGTGGGACTAAACCGAAACTATCAAAATATATCATTTTTTTTTAATATATTAATGTTAAAAAACTAAAATTGGATATAATAATGTTACAAATAATATGATCTTTTTGTATAAATAAAATATGAATAAATTTTTATTTTATGACTATAATATTTCTTATTCCGTCCAACCGAATAAAACGAATAACATATCGTTTTATTCTGTTCGATTCTAAATCGATTCAGGAAATTAATTCAAAATTCAATTTAAAATACATCTAAAAAATCAAACAAAATTTGGGATAAATCACGACAGTCATGAACCGATTAGCAATATGAAATTAATATATTAGTGATTTCGGCCAATATTTAAAACAGTGTATGTTTCTTATCGTGTCAAACAATTTCTATATCAAACACTAGGAAGGCTTGTCTTCTTGTAATGTGCTTCCGTAATTTATTAGTCATTTTGCTACTTAATCAATCACTCAAATTAGTGCGAAAATTCATCTGATCTCAGGGGTGCAATTTCCATAAAAGCTAGCTGAAAATTGTTCTCTAGTGAAAAGAACATGCATCATGCATGGACATATATAGTTTTCGCATAGACAAATATAGGATTTGAATTTAATCTTAGAGGTAAATAGAAAATAATTAACTAATAGGTAAACATGATATTCAATTTGCTAATTGTAATCTATTGTTAATTTGTTAATTTTTATTGTTAATGCAATTAGAGTTAACGGAAATGATCTGTAAAATATTTTGTCATGTTTTTTTAGCAATTTTTTTATAAGTTAGTTATGTAAATTGAGTTTAATTTATGTCCGTTCAAAGTTTATAATAGCTCGAGCGGTTAGGTACCCTCATACCTCAAAAATTAGAGTTAACATGATATTATGGGTTCAAAATCCGGTAAAATCTGGTTTCCCTAAAATAGGTGAGAAACAAAAAATCCATCTTATATAAATCGAAAAAATTATCTGGTGAAGTAATTAGTTGGCTATAACATGTGATGATATGTAATTCTTGTCAACTAATATCAAGTCACGAAAATTATTGTTACGTAACATTTAGATTTGTCTATTTTATTATACAATGAAATAAAAAAATCCCGTATTCAATGTCTATCAATTTGTAAAGCTATATTTTGTTATTTACATTTTGCAAAGTAAACTTTTGGTTTTGTAGCATTTTCAAATGAATATATTGACACGTAAATATTTTAATACTTATATTTATAAAAATGAGAATATGCTAATTCCATTATGGGCTCCCATTTTTCATTTTAAATTCTTCATAAACGTCCAAAGTTTGGTTGGGCCAAATAAATAGTTGAATTAATAAGGCTTAGAAGTGGTCACAGTTAATAGATACATCATGAACTTCAATTGCACAATTTGCTCGGTTCTAACTTCATTTTTTTTTCCAGAATTACTTAGATGATAACAATGAACATTTTTAAAATTCATTTTCATCAGTAATTATTCTTATTACACTAACTTAAATATTTATATTTTTTTATCAATCAAGCTTATTTTTTCTTATGAATTTAGTTTTGTTCGGTTGTACTATTAAGGTGGAAGAAAACACTTTAAACAAAAAATTTGTTATAAAACTGGTTGAAATAATTATGTCAATTTAGTATATGTTATAAGTGTTGAAATTATTAAAAAACCCGCACTGAAGTTGATGGTATTTTACTAGTAGTACATTATGGACCAACCAGAAACCATATAGCTATTTTAATAAAATAAAAAAAACAAATATTACCAGAATTTTAAAATTATAAACATTATGTTTGCTAAATTTAGTTGGCATATTTATTAAATAAATATTTTTTCAACCGTGTCCTTAGATATAAGCACGTACCGAGACTAGTGTTTTTTAAAGTAAAATTATACTCTGCAAATGGTGATTAACCCTTCAATTAACAAAGTTAAATAATAATTAATTCATAGTTACTAAAAATTTAATATGTAATTACGATTCTTATCAATTAAAGATTAATCAGGAATATTCAAATTTAATAATTATAAATTAATTGTTAATTAAGAAAGATAATTAGCGGATTAATTATGAATAACACCATCATCAGGAAAGTGTGGGAGAACAGGGGTGCGTGGTAAAAGGCCTCTTTTATTTTGCAGAAAAAATATTGACATCTAATTTTATATATTTTAAGCAGATCTTTTATAATGCTCTGCACTAATAATTTGGAAAATTATAACGTGTGTATAGTATTCATTTAGCCAGTTCGTGAGATTTAAATACCAAATTTTACTTGCTTCCAACCCCTATAAATTGCACCCATTTCATCATCCACAAGCATTCAATTCAGCATATTTTTTTCCTTTCAGTGTTCATTGATTCATTCTAATAAATAGTATCATCGATCATGAATTCCCTCGTCCTAATTTCACTCGTGGCCCTTTTTCTGGGCCCACTCCCTTCCGAAGTCACCGGAGAAACAACGAAAAATCAATAGTATTCTCATAGTAGGCGTTGTCTGGTGTAAATCATGCAAAATAATCCCAAAAAGTTCTCTCGACGGAGAAACCTCAACGAACACAGCTCCCATTAGGAATAATGCTTTTCCTTTACCCGGTTTGTCATTATCCATCTATCACTGCTATAATTTGATTTAATTTTATCCATTTCATTTTAATATATAATTTAATTATAACATGCATGATATCAGGGACCACGGTAAAAGTGAATGTTTTGCCGACGAAGAGGGAAAGAATTTAATACAAGAAGAAAGTACGCAAAGCGGATCTGAATGTGGCTTTTTTTCACTCCAATGGCCATCAGAATCACTGTCAAGTTTCAGTGTAAACAAATGCTTTGTTTTCCTTGACAAATCACAATTTCCTGACTGCCCCGTGGCACTTTACCCAACTGATTCCGAAGGTGCTCCGTTGAACGTGTTCGCTGAAGCTGGCGGTGAAGGACTATATTCAGCTGGTCTTTTGACGTATGGGGCCGCTGTTCCGTGCCCCCTTAACTCTTGAGTCATACCGATGTAAAATTAATAAATTCTCGACTCAGGCAGAATGAGGTTGCAGTTGGATGCTGGAGATAATTTTTTTTGTGTTTCAGAGATATTGATTTGCAAGAATGATTTAAAACATAGGAAAAATAATAATTACATTCAGTAAGTTAAGAAATTATTAAACTATTATCTTTTATTATGCTATTGATATAAATATCATCTATTTCAATGTTTTGAAATGATATTATCTGATTTTACAATGTAAATTTAATCGATATTAGATCGGATGTAAAGATAACTCTTAGTAATTAAATCGAGATATTATTATCACGTCCTAATATAAGAGATACGACAACGGTCCAAATACATCACGAATATCACATGTTTACAAATAATAATATTACAAAACAAAAATTTATTTATTAGAAACAACAACACATATAAATGCATTATCTGGATATATCACATAATAATAACCAAAAGTGCGACTCACAAGTTCGGGATGTATTATCATGTCAATTGGGTGCAATTGGGATGTACTATCATATAAATTATAATATTTTTATCTTCAACTAATAATTTCTAAACGATTCGCATCACGATACTTATCCCAATTATATATAAATTTGTTTTATTTTCTTTTTAAATATGCAAAGAGATACCATACATATATGAGAGTACATGAAGAAGACATTGTCGCATATAAATAATTAGATTTTCGATTTTATTAAAAATTAAGATAAATATTTTATCTTCAATAATCAATTTTAATAGATGCGCATCACAATACTTATCCTAGTTATATATTATTAAAACAAATATTCTACGAGCCTAGTTGATCCAAAAAAGAAAAAAATAAACCTCCAAATTAGGATTTCCTTATTTGGTGGCATTATTTGTGGGGAGTGCTATGATAGACCAAATTTCTTATCATGGACCCATTTTAAAAATAAAAAAAATCGAATATTTGTGAAATAATGATATTTTTTGTAAGATTCTAGTGTATATTTATCATTTAATGTTATTCAAAACATAAATTTTGTAGAATTAATTAATAAATAGCTAAAATTTTTAAAATAATTTTTTGAAAATAGGTCCATGATAAGAAAATGGGTCTATCATAGCACTCCCCTTTGTGATATTACTGAATTTTTTTTTATTAGTAACTAGTTTTGCCCCCGCACAATTGCGCGGGACATCATACCTATTTTTTACATGTTTTTAATATAATTTATTTAAATAGAATTGGCGCGCGTGCGAATTAGCACGCGTGCGAGTCAACTAAATTAATCTAATCGTGACATATTTACAAATATCATTATGTCAATAGATGCATAAGGTTCATGAAATTAGTCTATCACAAATATTATTTTATGATATAATTTGTTTAAATAGCATTTGCGTGGGTGCTTTTAAACTTGATTAATATAATCATGCAATATTCGCAAATATATTTGATGTCAATAGATGCATTAATAAGGATTCATTAAAAAGTCGCAACGTGTCAGCTGAATACAACAGACACATGACAAATTTCTATGAAACCTCGCATAAATTTGAGCTTACAAAATTTCATACATACCCCTGCGAAATGAGCAAATAAAAAAAAATTGGAAAGCAAAAATTAGGACCAAAATCGAAAAAAATGGGGAAATTTTTTTACGAAAAAAGAATCAAAATTGAAAAAGAAGAAAAAAAATGGAGTAAAAAGAAAAACTACCCCCTTCCACATGTCAAAATTGAAAAAGGTATCATTATACTATCTACAAATAAGCAACACAGAACTACACCAAACAAACCACAGAAAATCCAATATAAAAAAAACAAAGAGGTGCTAGCATGGCATGGTGTGAGAAGGCAAATTTCACCAACTTTATACATAAGATAAAATATGCATTTATGAAGTAGAAGCCGTAAGTTATTTTTCTTCTTGTTATTATTCGGGACAACAGTAATAATGCACCGCTACAATAACGGATCTCGAGTAAGGATTTTAACGGGACGGATAAAATCTGAATTCGCGGATCGTTTGATAACCCGTTCCGGATTCGGGTTGGGTATGAGGGAAAATTTGTATTTGCGGATATTATATGTTATCCGAAAAATACTCGATCCGTATCCGTATCCGAATATGTCTGATAATTTAAATATTTAGATGTTTTATGACTTAATTATTTTTAATATTTGAATTTTAATATATTTGAACATGTTTGTTTTATGTATTTAAATTTGTTGGCCATTTTTAAAGCTGGTTTGGATCACAAGGAATATCAAGTAACTAGCTCTACGCCCGCGCAATTGTGCGGGTTTGTTTGCACTTGCGAAAAAAATTCTTTGTTTTCGTTTGCTCTTATGTACTTGATCGAATTGGCATAAAAAATGGTGGCTGGATTTTGTGCATGTGGATGGGCTTGATTGTCACTGATAGTAATATTGCCGATCATTAAGAGATATGCATATAGGCTTATAGGTATTTAAAAAAAATGGTTATAAATTATAGGATAATAGGTTTGCAAAAGGGTCCGCCGAATGATAAAGTAAAGTTTACAATGGATTATGCATTAGAAGCCACTACATAAAAAATTACGTTGTTCACAACAAAACATACGTGAGAAGACATTTTAAAAAAACATACAACGTTATCTAACTCTCAATAAAGAAATAAATTACAACAACAGAAAGTTTTAGTTGGTTCAATTATCAAAAATCAGTATGACATTATATGTGCCATTACGTTTTGTTTGCCTCAGTAAATCATGATTTTTATAAATTTTAAACCAAGAATCGCTTCAACTATTCAAGGGCCGGCTTCCTTCAACAGTTGAAACAATTTTTGCTTCAAAATTAATTTACTTTCTATACATCATAGGCAAAATAAAAAAGGCAAAGAGTTGTTATATGTTTCGTTTTCGTTTTTGTGTATGTTTATGCATTTACAATTCGTATTTGTAGGGGTGATTCGGGTTTGTATTGCATATTTGTATTTTGTACATGTATTTACATTTATATTTTGTATTTGTATTCGTGTTTGTATTTCCTTTTGTATTTATATTCTTGCGGTTGTATTTTTATTTTGTATTTCGTAGTTCGTATTCGCATTGGTTATGTTGTTGGTATTTGTTGTTGTTTTCACGTATTTCGTATTGCGATTCCTAATCATGTTCATGTTTCGTCTTTGTATTCGTATTTTTGTTCTTGTTCGTGTTTGTGTTTTTGTTCATGTTCATGTTCGTATTCGCATTTCTTACTTCGTACATATGAAGATAGCAAGAAATTCGACGAAGAGAAAGCCGTAGGCGGAGTTGATTGTGGTGCTTTTTCGCTAGAATGGAAATCACTTTCGAGTTTCAATCCAAGCAAATGTTTTGCTGTCCTTGGCAAATCAGAATTTCCTGCCTGCCCTGTGCCACTTTACCCTGGAACTGATTCTCAAGGTGCTCCGTTGAACTTGATCTCTGTGTCTGACGGAGTAGGACTATATACCGCCGGTACACTGGTGTATGGCATCGATGAAAAGACGTGTACCCCTGAACTTTGAGTTATACCAATGTTAAATTAATAAAAACTCGACTCAAGACAGAATGAAGTTGCAGTTGGATACCGGAGATAATAATCTTCTTTTTTATTGTGTGTTTCGGAAGATATTGGTTTGCGATAATGTTAGAATTCGTGCTTTTAAATCGTCAAATAAAAATAATAATAACATTTGGTAAGTTAAGAAAATAGTGATGTTATTCTTAATTTATTAAGATGACAACACTTTGTAAGTTGGACAAAAAAGAACTAGTGTTTTTATTGAGATGATAACACGCATTCCATCATAATCATTTGTTGTTTGTTTCTTTGTTTACAAGGTCATGACTCCTGATTTTACATAATGTAAAAGGAAAAATTCTATCTTGCCACCAGATTTCAACACAACATCCTCAATTTCCTAATTAACCCACTTAATTAACATTCCAATTAATAAAAAATATTGAATTAATAATTTTTAAATATTAATTATCATTTGTTAATCCAGATAGATGTTAATTATCACGTTAAGTGTGGGTTAAATCAATTTACATGTGTTAATTCATAAATTAATTAAGTGGATTAATTAGAGAATTGAGGATGTTGTGTTGACATCTGGTGGCACATATATGCCCTCAATGAAATAATTTATAAACAATTCAAAATAATCTTTTTTGAGGGAAAATATATTGTGACCCCAATCTCATTCGAACACTCTTGATTAGATGGACAAGGAGGATTAGTTTTAATTTGATTGATTTAACATATTAATTAAGAATTAATTGACACGTCAATATATTTTAATATCTTTACAAATTCATCACATTTTCTTGCAACAAAACCTTCAGTTATTTTTCCATTCTTAACATGCGACAATGTCGTTCATTTGTTACAATTTTCATTCACCAACTTTAGAGTCGAAACTTTCCAATAAGATCGAACTCCAAAAGGTACTCAATCTTGAGATACTATTATAAATTATAAATACTCGAATTCATGTATTTTATTTTATTTTATGTTTTTTGAAGAGAGGTTATATTGTCGTCTAGGATTGGGAAACTGTACTTGGGCCCCAAACTCATCCCAAGAGTTTTGAAGAGATGGCAAAAAAATTAGGTGAGTTGATTAACATTTATAATTGATTCGATTAAATATTAATTGATACGTTTAATTGATACATCATTAATTGATACTATGTTAATATTAATGCATGTTTTTTTTTAAGGAGGATCGACAATTTGTCGAAACCTCGAATATATTAATTGAAACGTTTGTTACAATTTACAAAATGTTGGAGGAATAGAAGAGTGACTATTCTATCCCCCAAAAGTAAAGAAAGCGTCTTGCGCAAATAAAACAAGTTAGTAGACTAGTTACAATATTTGTTCCAGTCGATAGTGTCTTGTGATGGGGAATATCCCCGACCCCGGGCCCGCGCAGCGGAATGAAGGCCCGGTCCGGTTCCCCGATTCCCGAGATCACGCCATGACTACGAGGGTACGATGCTAATAGAAGGACAGATTCATACCGGTGCAAAATTGATTGCACACGAAGGGTTGATCGCTGCCTTATTTTTCCTGTCACGTTGGTGACAATCCGCGCGTCCCACACCACGCGTCTTTCACTGCTCGTTGACTTCTCCGATTCGCTTGATTTCGTCTCCGACTCAATCTACTCGTCCGAATCGATCACAACCGTGAGAGCCTCAGATGTTGCTCCTCTACGTGTATCCACCTTGATTCGTAAGACGCCGGTCGCGAGTACAACTGCCTAGACGATGTACGGCAAACTTGCTCGATCGAATTGATTCTCTATCTTTCGAGAAACTCTTTTCTCGATTTCTCTCTCTTCGCACCTTTTCACTTTGAGAAAGATCAAATCTGGATTCTCTCTTTCTTTTGTGTCTTTGGCAGAATGATAACTTAATTCCTTAGTTTGGATGAGAGAGAAAGTATCCTATTTATATCAAATAGGATTAGGATTAGCCAAGAGGCATGTATATCCAATATACACCCTTTCACACAGAAAAGTGCATGAACCTGTTCAGTATTTTGTCCAGACGAAATTGATAAATTTCTCTGACAGAAAATTAACCAACATGAAAGTTGTAGATAATCGTATTATCTACACAACCCAATTTGGTACAGGCCAATTGGATTTCGTATGCAAAAGTTATGACTGTTTTACTAACTGTATGTCATACTGTTGCACCCTTTCGGTATTTCACATAAACGACACTTATACTTCGTTCATATGAAATATATTTCTACATGAAGGTTATAGATAATCTCATTATCTATCTAACCCAATTTGAACCATTCAAATCGGATTTTCCCACTGAAAGTTTTGGCTACAAATGTACGCTTACATTCGTTTATCCTTGTGTACACTTTTACGGTTGATCCGAAACTGTATTTCTTTCATCTTGTATGGTCAGTTGAGAGATACGATTGAAGGATTGCGGCTTGTCGTTGAATAGCGCATCATTCCTTGATTTTCAGATATTCAAAATCGCTGCTAGCCATTACGTTTGCCATATATTGTTTTTCTGAGTTGCCGAGCAGAAATCATACGGGTTTGATAGACCTATCAGTGCGTCGAGGATTCTAGAAATGAGAGCACCCCATATATTTGATGAGAAGGTGCATTCCAATAATATGTGTATTGCTGTCTCCATTTCTGTTGTACATAGGGGGACACCTCTGGTTATTGGGCCAACCACGTAACTGTAGCTTATCACTTGTTAGTATGCGAGATTGAATACCTAGCCATACAAAAAAACGAACTTTAATTGACGTATCAATTCAACTAAACAATCAATTAAATCGCTAATCGAATTAATTAATAATACTAATCAACTCACTTAATTTTTTTTTTACCATCTCGTCCAAAATGTCTTTTTGAGTTTGAGGGACTCCATATATAACCCTTGAGTTTGAGGGGCTCCATATATATAACCCCACTAGGATTGGAGCGACGTGTTCGTCCGCATAATCAATCAGGTGATGTCAATAACTTTTTTAAAGTTTAGTGTTTTGAAAGTTTAATATAAATATATTAACATAAATAAGGTATATAACATTCAAAATTTAATATAAATAAATTTGAATCAATATTAATAAATATTTAATGATGTTCTAATTATCACGTTAATTAAATGCAATAGCACAAATATGAAGAATACGGCTGGTATATTTTGGAGCTTCATAAAATTTTATATTTCTTTTCATTGATGAACAGTACAACTGATATTAAAAACAAAAAAATACTTTACTCCGAAATGTACCTGCCGTATTCTCCACATTTATACTATTACATCTAATTAACGTGATAATTAGAACATATCATTAAAAATTTGTTAATATTTATTTAAATTTATGAATTCGAACTAACGTTAATTACGTATTAAATTAATAGCTAACATGTACCCGTTATCATGTAATTAAATAAATTAACTTAGAACATAGAGCATGTTATGGTTGCGCGGATTTGCTCTATGTTCTAAGTTAATATATTTAATTAACATGATAACTAACACATGCTAGTTATTAATTTAATATGTAATTGCCATTAGTTCGAATTTATAAATTTAAATCAATATTAATGAATCTTTAATGATATGTTCTAATTTTCACGTTAATTAAATGCAATAGAAAAAATATGGAGAATACGACAGGTACATTTTGGAGATTCATAAATTTTTTTTTTCAAGTGTACTGATATTAAAAAAAAAAGTTTTTACTGAAAGAAATACAGTTTCAGGTCAACCGTAAAAGTGTACAAAAGGACACACGAACGTACACGTTCGAGAAGACAGAAAAATGCATAATATGATTGTGCAGAATTGGGCGAAATAACACTGTGCGTCACGACGCACGATATGGTGCGTCATGACGCACCACAGTGTTTTGTCCACTAGGCTGTGGACTTAGCCAAATTCAGGAAAAATAGCTTCGTGCGTCATGACGCACAATATGATGCGACATGACGGTAGGATGCGTATTTTGTCCAGTAACTTTTGGACTTCATGCGTCATGACGGACCATATGGTGCGTCATGACGGTAGCAGTTAAAAGTTGGTTTTGAACACGGTGCGTCATGACGCAAGTTATTGTGCGTCATGACGGACTGTATTAAAACGCTGTTTTCTGGCAGTTTTGGTACACACGATTTGGTGAGTCCAAAAGGTGGCTATTGGATGTCCTTATCCTATCTAAGTATAAATAGGATGTTTTCTCTCTCTCTCTTGATAGTCATATCATTATTCTATTCATTGAATCTTCAAGTGAAAGAGAGACACTTTTTGAGAGAAAAGAGAGAAACCGGAAAAGGGAGTTTTTTCGGATATAGAGAATCAATCGAGATTAAGCAAGTACACCGATACATCGTCTAGGCAGGTGTATCCGTGTCCGACGTCTTCCGACTCAAGGTGGATACGTGTGGAGGGGCGACATCTGTGGCTCTCCGTGGTGTTCGAACCGAAGGATCGAAGAACGTGGACGAACGGTGAATTTAGCGTGGTATGGGACGCGCGTAAAGTCACCAACGTGACCGGAGGAATAGAAGGCGACGATCAACCCTTCGTGTGCCATCAATTTGGCACTGGTATAGATCTATCCTTCTATTTGCATCGTACCCTCGAAGTCATGGCGTGATCTCGGGAATCGGAGAATCGGACCAGGCCTTCATTCCGCTGCGCGGGCCCGGAGTCGAGGATATTCTCCTTCAGTGGTATCAGAGTGATCGCCATCGATTCGAGGGTCGAATCATAGTCGTATATTGGATATACGCACGGGTTATCAAAGTTCGTACCCGTTTGCATAAAATCGGTGATTGAAATTGAATTTCGATTAAAATCACAAGTGAAATCACTAGAGAATCGGTCATTGGATGACTGGAGTGATCTAGTGATGATCGTGGAATAGTTTCATGATCAGTTGTTGAAGAAACGACGGAAAACGATAAAGGAATTTGGGCAAAATTGGCTGTCAGCGTGTGGTGCGTCAGGACGCACGAACTGGTGCGTCGTGACGCACAGCATGGGGCGCCACGGTACTGCGAGGACGCTCGGGTCCGTCAGGACGCACCGTCCGGTGCGTCGTGACGCACGCCAAGGGTTGCCTTGTGCTCATTGCGGGGACGCCATGGGTGCGTCAGGACGCACCGTCCGGTGCGTCGTGACGGACGCCAAAGGGTGCCACGGGCTTGAGGGGATGCTAACTGTGCGTCAGGACGCACCAACCGGTGCGTCGTGACGCTGGATCTCCAAGATGGTCCGTCAAGACGCGCAATATGGTGCGTCATGACGCACTGTACAAAGTATCATGGTCCGTCATGACGCACAATTTGGTGCGTCATCACGGACTGTAGAAAATCCTGTGTAAAAGAGTTTACACGAGGTGGTGCGTCAGGACGCAGCTTATGGTGCGTCGTGACGCACGAGCCCCTGGTTGCCAGATTAGTTTTTTTACTACAAACTTCGAAAATTTGTATTCTTTGCACCGATTTAAAGCATATAAATTTAGTTAATTTCAGGATAATTAAGTCTCCCTAATTAGTCAATATGCATTAGAAAATCTTGTGATAGTGATATAATTGGATTATGTCACGAATTTAGAAACATGCAATGGCATGATCCCTCATAATATTTAAGTCGTGGAAATGCCTTCCATGTCCACAACCATCGAGATTGATATGACATAGTGTGTGGTTTCAGGCCATAGTCGGGCACGTACTATTGTATATATTGGTGCGGGTGGTAAGCGTTAATTCGACTCACGTGGTTTCAGGCCATAGTCGGGCACGTGAGTAGTTCGAGTGAACGATACGTTGGATATGGTTGTGACTTAACCGTCCAAACCAATCCGATTGGAGTTCGGGGCATAGATAGAATGCACACACGGAACATGGATTGTATTGGATACGATTCGTCACCGAAATTCTATAAAGGAACGAGAGTCGTATTGGATACGATTGGATAATAATCCTACCTAAATAAGCGAGATCCCATTTGTCGGCCATAGTCACTTATGGGAGGATTGCGAAATATGGATCTTGAGTATTATGGACTTGGAGTCCCGTATCGGTATGAGGGTTATCGATTCGATAAAATAACAATATCATATAATTATCATATATAAGCATATAGATTAAGTACGCACGGTTAGGAGCTTAATCTTCATCATCCATTTAGAATTATGTTTTCAAGCAAACACCAAATATATATCGATGAGATCGATATGATAGATGGCTTTTGGGTCGGAATTACCGTAATTAACCATGATAGTCAAAGAATAGTTCTTAGACTTAAAGGAATGTGTTGGACACGGAAACGGTAGATTTGGGGCTCGAGGCTTTGGCTTTAGAGAAAGCCGGGTTCGATACACTTTAAGAAGGAATCGAACAATATTGCATGCCTTGTGGTGGCATGTGTAGATGCAAATTTCTCAAAATTGTTTTGAGAATTCGGGTGTATATGAAAATAAAACACAACGCTCATGAAATAGTTTCAAGAGCTAGAGCACGTTGAATGGTTCAATGCGGCTCAAATAGTAGGTTAATTTTGAGACGCCTTATGGGTCTTTGATTAACACTCGTGTGTTGATGGTACGAGATTTGATCTTCGTGACCGAATATCATATGCATTCGATGGATAAGTCGATCCCGAAATTGCATGAGATGCGATTTAAATTTGAATTGGAGATGCTAGGAGTATCCGAGGAATCCAATGCATATAGATGCATGGATGTCCTTGTAATTCAAAGGTGGGATCGAAAGAAATGTATGTCTAAGGGTATTTTGGGAAAATGTTTTCCAAACAGAAAGTTCGGACAAGGAGTTGTCCAAACTAATGACTCAAAGAACGGTGAAATCCGAGGAGGATTAAACCTAGAAGTTGATTGCTTCTTTTGGCGTTGCCGTCATGGCCATATAAACGAGATACGCGTATCTAGATTCCATATGATGGATTACTAGAATCAATCAAATTAGATTCAATTGGTTAAACACGATACTTATTTATTAGGCAAAGACGACAAAGTGCATCATTCTCCAAAGGTTGGAGAAAGATCCAACGAATTATTGGAAATTACATTTAAATGTAAATGTTCCGATAAGTTCCGAGGCAAGAGGAGGCTATCAGTATTTTGTTACGTTTATGGACGGTTAAAGTAGATATGAAAATATCTATTTAATGCGTACCGAAACGGAGATTTCGAAAGGTTCATAGAGTTTCAAAACGAAATACGAAATCAACTAAGCAAGAAAATCTAAGCTTTTCGATAGGATCGAGAAGGCGAGTATTTGAGCTAAACCTTTCGATAGGATCGGAGAGGTGATATTTGAGTTATGAATATTGATGATCATTTATGATTGTGGAATCGTTTCACGATTACCTTTATTCGGAACATTGAGATGTGTCCGAAAAGAGGAATTGAACGCATGTTGCACATGGTTCGATAAATGATGAGTCAAATGGATCTCCCAAAAATGTTTTGGGGATACGCCCTTGAGACAACGGCACTAATGAATGGTTGCATATAAGATATGGACCATAAACCTTCTAATCGGTATAAAAGATGCCATATTAGATATGGATTGGAATGGTTCCGAAGTTGTCATTTGTACAGATTTGTGGATGTGAGTATATTTCGAAATTTGTTTTGGTTAAACTCAATCCCAAATCTGAAAATTGTTCGTTTATGACATATATCCTTAAGGAAACTAAAGGGTATTAGTTCTAACGTCCCGACGAAAATAAGATTTTCGTGGCTCGAAGAGATGCCTTCTTGGAGGAGGACTTTATGCGCACAAGTTTGAAACTTGATGTTGCTAATCTCTATGCGGGCTAGTGGGAGTAGAATAAATCTCGAAAGAGTTCGAGATCTAAAAATGAACATTGTACCGATGAATGTTGACACGACTTCATCAAGAGTTGATGAATACGAGTCGAACACACAAAGGAATTATTTGTAGATCAAGTAGGCTATATCATAAGCCGGTAAATACGGATTTACCGTGGCTAATGATGATAGATCGAAAGCATATGATGATTCGATATCCTACATGGATGCTATGAAAGGTTGATTCCACATGACATGATGTCATGAATTCTGAGATTCGATCCGTGTAAAATTATCAAGTTTAGAACTTGATTTCATTACTTTCCGGGTTAGACCCGTGAAAAGACAATGGGTTTTCAAGATGAGAACCGACACGGATAGGAATACGCATATATACAAAGCGAGGCTCGTAGCGAAGAGTTTCAAGAATTTCATAGTCGGACTATGAAGAAACGTTTTCGCATGTTGTCATGCTTTCACATTCTCGAAATTCTGCTTGACATGGTCGCGTATTATGACTATGTGATGTAACAAAATGGATGTAAAAACCGAATTTCTTGACAGAAATTTTATGAAAGGATGTGTACTTGACACAACCTTACGGTTTTGTCGATTCATAAGAATCGGGGATAAGATATGCACGCTTTAACGATCCATATGATGGATTAGAGAAAGCTTCTCGGAATTGGAATATTCGTTTTGATGAAGTTATAAACTGCTATAACATTGTCGGAACGAATGGAAACTTTGTGTACATATGAAGGTTAGTGGGAGCCGCGTTATATTTCTTGTACCGACACAAAATTTAGGCGAGACTGCTTATGAATTAAGCGTGAAGATCTATAGGATAGATCTAAGAAGTTCCTCGTTCTATATTATAGCACGTATATCGACATATTGTTGAAAAAGGTTTTCAACATATAACTCCTTGGCGGTGTTAAATAGAGATGTCGAATGGCAGAAATTTTCTACGGCTCGATGTGAGACATC
This sequence comes from Luzula sylvatica, assembly GCA_946800325.1. Taxonomy (NCBI): domain Eukaryota; kingdom Viridiplantae; phylum Streptophyta; class Magnoliopsida; order Poales; family Juncaceae; genus Luzula; species Luzula sylvatica. The sequence continues at coordinate 25,945,232 of OX326958.1, read as the reverse complement.
AAGCAGGGCGAAAATAAAAATATGATGCTTTACATTCAATGTGAAGATCTATTATATCTGTCATGATATGAATGTGGCTATATGTCGTATAGATGAAGCGTCTAATTCACCGTCAATAAAATCCAAGGAATCACACGAGTTTGAATGTAATGCGATTACATGAGACTAACTCTTGTGAATGTATAATGGTTATGTATATTTAAATTCATCGGGATTTGTATTGATAGCGGTGAATGTTATCCTTGAATACTTTACAAAAGAATTCAGGATTTTATTTTATCTATAATGGTGTGGAGGACGTGTTGGTTATAAAGAGTTATAACAACGACAGTTTCCAAAGATTTAGCACGTCCAAATATGTAGCACGACTTTCGATCACAAAGTGTGTACATGATTTGCTTAAACGAAAACATGGTTATGTGGAAAGGTTCCACATGACCAATAATGATTCTATTTACAGAGGCGAGTATATTGCGGTTATTAATTGCAAAAAAAGTGGTATGGATCAGGAATACATGACCAAACTCTAGTAGTCACGAGTTATTGGATTTATGGTTGTGTATTGCGTGATACGCAATAGCACAAGCCAAAAATGCCGAGGTCACTATCACTTCTAACTAATACTCAGAAAAGATGTGATCGTAGGTATTGGAAATGTTCCAATCCTGCTGAAGATTAACACTAGCGGGAACGTGCGGAACCGTTTACAAAACCGCTCTCTCTAGTCGCGCGTGATGGTCATGCGATGACTATGGGTATGGAGATACCTAGAGGAGGAAGAAGAGAGTATAGTGTAGTTATCTAATACGATAGTCCTCGCAGGTTATGGGTATGGAGATACCCATAGGTAAACGTTGTATCACCCAAATACTTAGTCCATATGAATGCATCCTTTTTAAAAAAATTTTGTTTACTTAAATTAATATGCATTCACCTTATATGAAAACTGTGTGCTGGGTTGTGTAATATGATTACATGAACCTTGATTTGAACTTGTGTGAACGTCGACATGGTTGAGGACTATGTGCAGCAAAACCGTCACACTTAAAGTGTCATTTCTAAACATCCCTAGTCGTGGATCAGCTTGCTTAAGAGAGAAGCATTTCTATTATTAGATAATAGACTGAACGCGTACACTAGTACGTTTGCCGAGGAGATGATTATGTTTTGCTAATCATGGGACAAGGTGCTTGTCGAATCGGGAACGTAGATATATGTTAGGTTACATGTATTGGATATGACCAAAGCCGCGAGACCATGACATGGTTTAGTCATTATAGATGGACTTGCGACGGATGTGGTTTTAGGTTCTTCAAACTTGAGGGGATCATTGATTGCGTTACGTGCGTAACACAATGCTTTGATATGATCTTACGCTCACCGTAACAGGGAGTTAAAAGGGTCATCATTGGATATTGTCCGAAACACGGAATTCAATGTGAGTCTCCAAGATAGGAATTGTTTATTCCGAAAGGATGAGATATCTCTTAGGCGCCGCTCGATGAGTCGATTAACGAAATCTGTGGCCACAGTCAATGATATTAATGGTTAATATCGATTGAAATTTGTTAACTCAACTCGGAATCGGGGAATAAGTGTAGTTAATCAAATTATAAGGATGACTATTTCCATGCCTTTTGATTAACGGATATCGTAAACAAGAGAACTAGTAACCGTTATTCGAGATAGGCACAATGATCACAATCATTTTTCGTTTTAACATGGGTAGCCATGATGGAGTGACTAGATCCCGCTCATGGGTTTGTAAGGCTTTGGAAACAGCCTACTGCCATCGTTAAACGAGCCTACACGGTCACACAACGAGTCGTACTAAGTCGGGCTTGATTACAAGTATTGGCACATAGGATGTGCATAGTTTGGTATTTTGATACGCAAACTATATTCTCTAAAATCGTGCATATTGGATATGCATAAGTACATTTTAGGTAGATCTGAAATTGACTGGGAGACTGAAAGAAATACAGTTTCAGGTCAACCGTAAAAGTGTACAAAAGGACACACGAACGTACACGTTCGAGAAGACAGAAAAATGCATAATAGGATTGTGCAGAATTGGGCGAAATAACACTGTGCGTCACGACGCACGATATGGTGCGTCCTGACGCACCACAGTGTTTTGTCCACTAGGCTGTGGACTTAGCCAAATTCAGGAAAAATAGCTTCGTGCGTCATGACGCACAATATGATGCGTCATGACGGTAGGATGCGTATTTTGTCCAGTAACTTTTGGACTTCATGCGTCATGACGGACCATATGGTGCGTCATGACGGTAGCAGTTAAAAGTTGGTTTTGAACACGGTGCGTCATGACGCAAGTTATTGTGCGTCATGACGGACTGTATTAAAACGCTGTTTTCTGGCAGTTTTGGTACACACGATTTGGTGAGTCCAAAAGGTGGCTATTGGATGTCCTTATCCTATCTAAGTATAAATAGGATGTTTTCTCTCTCTCTTGATAGTCAGATCACTATTCTATTCATTGAATCTTCAAGTGAAAGAGAGACACTTTTTGAGAGAAAATAGAGAAACCGGAAAAGGGAGTTTTTTCGGATATAGAGAATCAATCGAGATTAAGCAAGTACACCGATACATCGTCTAGGCAGGTGTATCCGTGTCCGACGTCTTCCGACTCAAGGTGGATACGTGTGGAGGGGCGACATCTGTGGCTCTCCGTGGTGTTCGAACCGAAGGATCGAAGAACGTGGACGAACGGTGAATTTAGCGTGGTATGGGACGCGCGTAAAGTCACCAACGTGACCGGAGGAATAGAAGGCGGCGATCAACCCTTCGTGTGCCATCAATTTGGCACTGGTATAGATCTATCCTTCTATTTGCATCGTACCCTCGAAGTCATGGCGTGATCTCGGGAATCGGAGAATCGGACCGGGCCTTCATTCCGCTGCGCGGGCCCGGAGTCGAGGATATTCTCCTTCATTTACTTTACTCCAAAATGTACCCGCCGTATTCTCCATATTTGTACTATTGCATTTAGTTAACGTGATAATTAGAACATATCATTAAAAATTCATTAATATTAATTTAAATTTATGAATTCGAACTAATGTTAATTACGTATTAAATTAATAGCTAACATGTGCCCGTTATCATGCTAATTAAATAAATTAACTTAGAACATAGAGCATGTTAGGGTAAAATTTGGGGAAGAATATAAATTTTTCAATTGAAAATTAAAAAAAAAAAGGTGACACGTGTCACGATTTCATTCTATGTTCTCAATTAGTGCTATGTATAATATATTAATATTTAAAAATGACATTACTATAAAAAATGTTAAACGTATTAAGAAATGTATAATGCACTAATAGAAAATTGATTTCAATGACGATAAGAAAATGTCATTGAAAGTGCAAAAACCGTCACTGATATTCCGTCGCTGATATCACTTTGCGTGGCGGTACCGCCATTGAAAATTTTCACCGACGGTCTATATAACCTTCATTGAGAAAAAAATTCAACGGCAATTTTTAATTTTTCAGTGACGGTATGATTATGTCAAAAATATATTATTTAAAAAAAAAATTAGTTAAAAAAATACACCTCGATACATCCCAATATATATATATATATATATATATATATATATATATATATATATATATATATATATGAGGAAGCCTAACCTACTTAATTAAGTACCAAATATTGTGGCACACCGTATATTTTCCCTCGATACAAAGAAACTAGCAAAAAAATTTAGAAATGTTACGATGAGATTGAGGCACAGTATATTTTCCCTTAAAATATTGGGTAACGTATCCAAAAATCAATTAAATAAAAAGGAACTTGCAAAAAAAATGCGGGGTGAGGCTACTCCGAACGAGATTTCTTATCAACTATGTTGCACGGATACGGATACGGGTATCGTATCCAATACGATGCGAATACGGCGATACAGTAATTTTCAAAAAATTACGTTTACGAATACGACTATATAATTATTATGTTGATATATTTATATTATATATAATTAATATATAAGCAATAAATTAAATAATAAATTAATAATATTTTTAAATTAAATATCATGACAATAAATGATATCAACCAAACAATACAAGTATCATAAAAATATCATAAATTTGTTCAAGAAATATCCTGGAACTAATCTAGAAATATCCTATATAATTTATTTAAAAATATCATGGACCAAAATATATAATGGGCCGAAGTATCTTAAATGGAATACCACATCCGTATCCTGAACGTATTCCCAACCGTATCCTGCCGCATCCTGCAGTATCCATGCCGTATCCGAAAAAAATAAATATTAAAATATTCGAATACGCCACGTAACGTATCCAAGCCGTATCACGCCCGTATCTGTATCGGATACGCGTATCCTCTGAATATTTCTGTATTTTTTAAGCATCCGCGTAACATAGTTTATCACTGTATCATCATTTTTGTTATTTATATATCCAACGCCTTTGGGATTTCTTACTTATATAGCCCAAATTTTAACAAATTGGCCCATGTTCAGTGAGCCCAAATAACTTTAAGATAAGTTAAAAAAAAAATACGAAAAAAATCATACGAAAGGGTAGAGAGAAGAGAAGAGAAGAGCGACGATCAAATGGCGACAGAGATGGACGAGGAACAACTTCTAAAGAGCTTCATGGCAGAGGTCAGCGAGGTGGAGAGAGACAACGAGGTCATGCGGTAAAAAAACCCTAATCGTTTATCTCTTCCTTCTCGATTTCCAGTTGAAATTTAGATATTTTTTACCCTAGCTTTTAGTGTGCCGAAATTGATTGATGTGATCCTTTTGGTTCAGTTTAGGGCATTTGATTTTAATTGTTTTTAGTGGAATTGTGGCTAATTTAGTCTGATCCTAGTATTATTCCGACTGATATACTAATTCTCCACTGCAAATTTTGAAGAATTAGGGGTTATTAGTAAAATCCGCCCTATAATGCAATGTTTTGTACTTCTCAATCTAATTTGAACACACAGGAAAATAACTAATTATTTCCTTTCACAGAAGGCTTTTTTTTCAAGATTACTATTTATTTTGTATTTTTTTCCTACAAATTTGTTATTCGAGTCTTTCTAATAACAAAATGTTAAATACAGGATACTTGGTTGTTTCAAATTAAATCCTTTCGAGCATCTAAACCTCTCGTTTGATTCTTCACCTGAAGATGTAAAGAGGCAATATCGCAAGGTATAAATATAAGTTTCAAATTCTTTCTTTTCTTAAAGGGCTAAAACGATAATCCAGTGAACTTACGAGGACTAATTTTGAATTTTCACTGTATAGCTTTCATTGCTTGTTCATCCTGACAAATGCAAGCACCCGCAAGCAAAAGAAGCCTTTGGAGGTAAATTCAAAACTTAAAAGCACGAGGATATATTTGTAATTTGCACTTCTTCTCAATATTATTTTGTATTTGACAGCGTTGGCAAAAGCTCAGAAGTTATTACTTGACGATCAAGAAAGAGGATACGTTCTCGATCAAGTTAAATCTGCAAAAGGTATTGTTCGTCCCAAGCAAAATTACTCTATTCAATAATTACTATTGTGAAATTATTAAATATTTTATTTCTCCGTGCACTATCACAGCGGAATTGAGAGCGATGAGGAAGAAGGAATTGAAGAAAGACAATGCTTCTAGAATAAAAGCAAATGTCGACGAGGTAAGGAATTGAAATCCTGGTTTTTTAATTCAACTCTGATCTCAAGTTCCGATTTTATCCGTGCAGGGAAAGTACGAAGAGCAGTACGAGAGATCAGACGAATTTCAAGTGCAGTTAAAGATTAAAGTCCGCGAAATTTTAACCGAGAAAGAATGGCGCAGAAGGAAAATGCAAATGAGGGTTCGTTGATAAATATACTCTCGAGTATTCTACAATTTACATATTATTAAATTTTTTTTTTTTTTGCAGATATCTGAAGAGGAGGGGAGACTGAAAAAAGACGATGAGGAAACAAAGGAGATGTGGAAAAGGAAAAGAGATCACGAAGAGAAGTGGGAAGAAACAAGAGAGACGCGGGTATTTTATTTGTCTCTTTAATTGGATAATTTTACCCATTTATTTATTTATTTATTTGTTTTTTTTTTCATTTTCAGGTTTCTAGCTGGAGAGATTTCATGAAAACTGGAAAAAAGGTGAGCGAACCAAAAAGATTTTGTTTGAATATTTATTAGATAACTGAAACTAACTCTTTCGTCTCTCTTTTCACTTATTTTAGGCGAGGAAAGGAGAAATAAAGCCGCCAAAGCTGAAGACGGAAGACCCGAACAAATCTTACGTGCAGAGACCTGTGAAACGATAGAAAAATTGACTTGTATCGATACCTGTATCTATCATAATTCATATGGTTTAAGATGGCGCATGAATTTAGTAATTGTTTCAGCTTGAAATCCTGCATTACGCTGCCAAACTTTTGTGTACCATGTTTTAATTTTGTCCTTTAGTTCGCATTACTGGTTACTGTACTAATAATTTTATCCAATAGCGGTGCTTAATGTGTTGTGATTTTGAAATTATTAAAATCTAAATTGGGAGTTTCGTAGTAGAATCTTTACACCATTCATTAGTTGCTCTACACCAAGCTCTACACCATGGCCTTTAAAGAAATTTAATGATTCAATGTATTTTATAACAGTAGACAAGGACCCTATTCTATAAGGAGGGGAATTATATGGTATTTTATTTTTATTGTTTCATTTTCATAAAAAAGTAATTTATATCATATAAACTAATAACTCAATCAATCCCTTGGATTTGATTCATCATGTGAATTATCACAAAAATCAATTATTGATTTCTATTTTTTATATGATATTAATGAAAATTGAATTTACAATTTTTTTTGGGGTCAAATATTGTTACGAGATTTTTGACAACACACTTTTTTTATTGACATAAACGTTTGCAATTATAACATATATAGTATAATGTGCTATAATAAAACTTTAAAATCTATGTATCTATTTGTATGTATTTGCCCCTCCCTCCTTCCTTGCCTTGATAAATACAACTCGTTAATCCCTATATTGTCCATTACTAAATATGTACTTATCATATTAATTTTTTTTAACTGGAATTCTACTATCATTTCTTTTTTACTAACTTAAATGATGGTAGAAAACTGATTTTTGATGTTGATAAGTGAAAGTCCCATCTGCCGATTTAATCTCAACATCTGCCGAAATCGGCCCCTCTGATCCAAATCGAACAAAAAATGCACGAACTTGAAAGGGAAAGAAAGAAGTGAAAATAATGGAGTAACGTCACGCACGCCCCGTTTCTCTCCCACCTCCTAACTCGTCCCTCAAACTCTACAATTTCACTCACTCCTCTACTCATCTCCTTCTGCGATGTCTCTTTCCGGCAGTAGGGGCAGTAGTAACATCGACCCACTCAGGCCCTTCTTCCTCGCCATAGATCAGCTCTTCGGAAGGAAGCCCGAGCTCGATTTTGCTTCCAATCATTGTTTACAAATTGTAAAAGATGGTAACCTGGAGAGACGAAAGATTGAGATGCATTCTCCTCTGTATTACGTGGCTTGTACAATTGGTGGCGTGCTCAGCTGTGGAATCACACACATGACCATCACTCCACTCGATATTGTCAAATGTAACATGCAAGTGTGGATCCTAATTTCCTTTTCTCACACCTAATTTTTCAATTATATAGTTATAATTCAATTAATTGCCATTCATCCAATCCAATTTGTTGTTCACTTTCCATTTTGACCTTGTTTTCTTTCTCAGATCGATCCCAATAAGTACAAGAGCATCATGTTAGGGTTTACGATCTTACTAAAAGAGCAGGGTTTAAACGGTTTATTCCGAGGCTGGGTACCAACCCTGATTGGGTACGGTGCACAAGGCGCGTTCAAATTTGGATTTTACGAGTACTTTAAAAAGGCGTACTCTGATATTTTCGGGCCGTATCAGAAAACCACCATATTCTTGGCTTCTGCTTCGGCTGAAATGCTTGCTGACGTGGCGCTCTGCCCAATGGAGGCAATTAAGGTGCGGATCCAAACCATGCCAGGTTTTGCAACAGGTCTTTCTGACGGTTTCCCTAAGTTTATCAACTCTGACGGTTATTTTGGGTACTAATTAATGCTTTCCTCCGATATATCACATTTGGGAAATTCGCAAAAAGAAACCAAATTGCAAAAAAACCCTGCATCTGTACCATAAGTTTATATAATACCGTTAATTTTAGGTTTAATTTGAATGTAGGTTGTATAAGGGGCTTCTTCCTCTTTGGGGTCGCCAAATTCCTTGTAAGCATAATCCTTTTTTTCATTTTCTTATTTCTATCTACTAGCAAAGATTCTACATTTCTTCGCCTTTTAAGGTTTTAGTTATGATTTATCTGAAAATTTTGAATGGTGGAATTAATGCAGACACAATGATGAAATTTGCGTCGTTCGAAGCGATAGTGGAGATGATATATAAGCACGTGGTCCCGAAGCCAAAGGAAGAATGCAGCAAGCCCGTCCAATTAGCCGTCAGCTTTGCAGGTGGATACATAGCAGGCGTCCTTTGTGCTGTCGTTTCACATCCAGCTGATACTCTCGTCTCTTTCCTTAATAACACCAAAGGCGCCACCATCCACGACGTATCATTTCTCATATCTTTTTATTTTGTTTTATTTTTTGGTGTGATGGTAATTATATTTATGTACATTGTTAGGCTGTAAGGAGCATGGGAATATGGAACTTGTTCACGCGAGGACTTGCAATTCGAATAATCATGATTGGAACGCTCACGGGTGCGCAGTGGGGCATATATAATGCCTTTAAAGTCTCTGTTGGCTTGTAAGTACTTATTTTATTAAAAACGATAATGGAGAATTCCCTTTATTTTCATGTGTACTGCTAGATTCCATTACCCATGAGTGAGATAGCAGTTTAGGTTTCTTTTTGATAAATTAGGATATAAGGGACATTCATGATATTTCTTATATTTTGTAGAGTATTCATGACGGCTCTTAGTTTTTAGTGGTAGGCGTATAATTTGGAGGTTTCTTAAGGCCTAAATATGAAATTTGGCCTTACAGAGTTAAAATTTGAACTCTCTAAGCCTTGAATAGTACAAATTTTTAGAACTGTTTTCACTTTTATTTTTCAGGCCAACAACTGGTGGTTCCGCTTCAGTTGGTTCAAGAACAACAAAATATGGAAAGCAGAAATAAATTGGTTTAGACTTTATGGTGCCAGTTTTCGGGATAAAGTTAATTCCGTATCTTTGTAACACCATTGAATTTTTTAAATGACGTTTCTAACAAACATGTTCATTTTTCGAAAATTTTCCTTTCCAAAGGGTATGTACATGTGTTGTCGAAGTAAATTAATTAACGAATAAAACATGCATTAACACCGCATGGAACAAATAGGAAATTGTGTGCATAGTCTGGAAGTATAACAAAATAGGTGTCACTTTCATTTCTTGTTCATGAAACAAATTGGGTGAAAAGTTATGTTGTAAAAGTTGCGAATTAATTTTCTGGCAAATATATATCTTTTGATTCATCAAAACCCGCGCAGATGGTTGAGCCATATGTTGCAAAAATAAACAAACTTTTGTCGTGTTTGTAGAATCTGATAAGTTATGTTATCGAAGTTGTGAAATAATATTATGTGCTTGGAGTGTGCTTGAGGCTCCAAAGATCGTAGAAAAGATCACACTGATATAATAGAATATATAGTTGGAGAGCAAGTCATGGTGAGTAAAGCTAGCACAGAGGGAGGAGAGGAGAAGTGGAAATCCAGTAGGCAGAGATGAATGGAGAAAATAGAGAGAGAGGACGATGATGGATGACGCGAGACGTTCAAAAGAGAGACAGAAAAAGAGACGAGGCTCGCGAGGTATCGAAGGTTAGGATCTGGTCTTGGGCCACCGTTAGGCCAAATCTCTTCTTGGGCTTCTTTTCCCTTTCTCTTTTCTTTCCCTCTTCAGAGGGATGAGTGTAAATAGGATAGTTTTTCTTCCCTTTCTTTTATTGCATATTTTTTTTTAATTTTTTGCAAAAATGCAAATATTGAAGTCTAGTACCTAAGAGAAAAATTAATTATCATACTTTTCTAAGAAATGTCAAAATTAATGTCTAAAACGAGAAAAATACTCGAATTTCATGTTGTCCTAAAAAAACTTCGTAATTGAAGACTAACACAAACAAATATTTTTTTTCGAAAATATCGAAAAAATGCAAAAACTAAGTCCAACACCTTCGAAAAAATAAATTATCTTATTTTTATGAAACAAATACCGAAATAGTTGTCTAAAACGAGCAAAATACTCGATGTTCATGTTGTCTTAAAAAAAACTACGTAATAGAAGACTAACACTATCAAATTTCTAATTTTTTCAAAAAATTTCACAAAAATACAAAAAGTGAAGTCTAACACCTTAAAAGAAAATCAATTATGACATATTTTTTTTTTTTAAAATATCAAAATTGATGTCTAGAAACGAGTAAAATACGAAATATGTTGTCCTAAAAAAACTCCGTAGTTGAAGACCAACACATCTAAATTTTTATCTTTTTCAAAAAATCTGCAAAACTCACGTCCAACAACTTCAAAAAAAATGAAGAGTCATATTTTTTAAAAAATATCAAAAATTTAAGTCTTACATGTGGAAATATTCAATTTTCATGTCCTCCAAAAAATACTCCGTAAGGGAAGACTAACATACAGACACAATTTTCTATTTTTCAAAAATTTCTTAAAAATTTCAAAAGTGAGGTTTAACTCCTTACAAAAAACTCAATTATCTTATTTTCTAAAAAATGAAAAAAATTAAAGTGTAATACGAGGAAAATACTCAATTTTGTTGTTGTCCTCAAAATACTCACTAATAGTAGACTAATACACAATAATTTCTATTTTTTTCAATTTCTTTTTTCAGAAAATACTTACAAATGCAAAAAGTGAGGTCTAAGATCTTAAAAATTATCAATATCTTATTTTCTAAGAAATATCAATATTGAAGTGTAACACTAGAAAAATACTCAATTTTCATGTTGGCCTACAATTACTCCGTCATGGAAGACTACCACACACATTTCTATTTTTTAAAAGAATTCTTAAAAATGCAAAAAGTGAAGTGTAACATCTTAAAAAAATCTATTATCCTATTTTAAAAACAAATGTCAAAAGTGAAGTGTGACACGAGCAAAATACTCAATTTCATGTTGTCCTCATAATACTCCTTAATAGAAAACTAACACACACAAATTTCAATTTTTTTAAAAAATTCTTAAAAATGCAGAAAGTTAAGTCGAACAACTTAAAAAAATTAATTATCATATTTTCCACAAAATGTCAAAATTGAAGTGTAACACGAGAAAAATACTCAAGTTTCATGTTGTCCTAAATATACTCCGTAATAGAAGACTAACACACACAAATTTCTATTTTTTCAAAAATTTCTTAAAAATGCAAAAAAGTAAAGTGTAACACCTTAAAAAGATAAATTATCATATTTTCTAAAAAATGTCAAAATTAAAGTGTAACATGAGCAAAATACTCAATTTTCAAGTTGTCCTAAAAATACTTCGTGATAAAAGACTAACATACACAAATTTCTATTATTTCAACAATTTCTTAAAAATGCCGAAAGTGAAGTCTAACAACTTCAAAAAAATATCAATTATCCTATTTCCTAAAAATGTCAAAATTGAAGGGTAACACGAGCAAAATACTCAATTTTCAAGTTGTCCTAAAAATACTCCGTATTAGAAGACTAACACACAACAATTTCTATTTTTTCAAAAATTTAATAAAAATGCAAAAAGTGAAGTCTAACACCTTAAAAAAAATATCAATTATCCTATTTTCTAAAAAATGTCATAATTGAAATGTAAAACGAACAAAAACTAAATTTTTTTGTTGTCCTCAAAATTTCATGTAATAGAAGACTACCATACATAGATTTATATTTTTCAAAAAAATTCTAATAAATGCAAAAAATAAAGTCTAACACCTTCAAAAAATATCAATTCTCATATTTTCTAAGAAATGTCAAAATTGAAGTGTAAAACGAACAAAATACTCATTTTTCATGTTGTCCTCAAAATTCTCGGTAATAGAAGACGAACATACACAATATATATATTTTTTTATTTCTAAAAAACGTAAAAAGTGAAGTCTAACACCGTCGAAAAATACCAATTATCCTATTTATCAAACAATGTTAAAATTGAAGGTGAACACGAACAAAATACTCAATTTTTCATGTTGTCCTCCGAATTCTCCGTCATAGAAGACTAACATACACAAATTTATTTTTTTTCAAAAATTTCTAAAAAATGCAAAAAGTGAAGTCTAACATCTTCGAAAAAGTACCAATTATCCTATTTCCTAAAAAATGTCAAAATTGAAGGGTAACATGAGCAAAATACTCAATTTTTATGTTGTCCTCTTAATTATCCGTAACAGAAGACTAACACACACAAATTTCTATGTTTTCAAAAAATTCATAAAAATGCAAAAGGTGAAGTCTAACACCTTAAAAAAATATCAATTAACCTATTTTCGTAATATGTCAAAATTTAAGTGTAAAACAAACAAAATACTCCATTTTTTATGATGTACTCCAAATTCTCCGTAATAGAAGACTAACATACAGAAATTTCTATTTTTCAAAAATGTGCAAAAAGTGAAGTCTATAACACGTTCAAAAAATATCAATTATCATATTTCCGAAAAATGTCAAAATTGAAGGGTAACACGAGCAAAATACTAAATTTTTCTTGTTGTGTCAAAACACTCTGTAATAAAAGACTAACACACACAAATTTATGTTGTTTCGAAAATTTCTAAAAAATCCAAAAATCGAAGTTTAACAGCTTCAAAAAATCAATATCATATTATCCAAAAATGTCAAAAGTGAAGTGTAACACGTGCAAAATACTCAATTTTCATGTTGTCGAAATAATAATCCGTAATAGAAGACTAACATACAAAATTTTCTATTTTTTCAAATATTCCATAAAAATGTAGCAAGTGAAGTCTAAAACATTCAAAAAATATTAATTATACTATTTCCTAAAAAAATTTAAAATTGAAGTGTTACACGAGAAAAATACTGAATTTTCATGTTGTCTCAAAATATTCTTTTATTGAAGACGACACACAAATTTTTACTGTTCAAAAAAATTCATAACAATGTTAAAAATGAAGTCTAACACCTTAAAAAAATCAATTATCATATTTTCTAAATAATGTCAAAATTGAATTGTAACGTGAGCAAAGTACTCAATATTCAGGTTGTCCTACAAATACTCTGTATTAGAAGACTAACACACAACAATTTCTATTTTTTCAAAAATTTAATAAAAATGCAAAAAGTGAAGTCTAACACCTTAAAAAAAATATCAATTATCCTATTTTCTATAAAATATCATAATTGAGGTGTAAAACGAACAAAATACAAATTTTTTTGTTGTCCTCAAAATTTTATAAAATAGAAGACTAACAAACATAGATTTATATTTTTCAAAAAAATTCTAATAAATGCAAAAAATGAAGTCTAACACCTTCAAAAAATATCAATTCACATATTTTCTAAGAAATGTCAAAATTGAAGTGTAAAATGAACAAAATACTCATTTTTCATGTTGTCCTCAAAATTCTCGGTAATAGAAGACTAACATACACAATATATATTTTTTTTTATTTCCAAGAAATGCAAAAAGTGAAGTCTAAAACCTTATAAAAATATCAATTAATCCTATTTACCCAAAAATGTCAAAATTGAAGGGTAACACGAGCAAAATACTCAATTTTAATGTTGTCCTCAAAATTAACCGTAACAGAAGACTAACATACACAAAAATTTCTATTTTTTCAAAACTTTCAAAAAAAAATGCAAAAATTGAAGTCTAACACCTTCAAAAAATATCAATTATCCTATTTTCTAAGAAATGTCAAAATTGAAGTGTAAAACGAACAAAATACTCAATTTTTCATGTTGTCCTCAGAATTCTCCGTAATAGACTAACATACACACATTTATTTATTTTCCAAAAAATTCTCAAAAATGCAAAAATGAAGTCTAACATCTTCGAAAAAGTTCCAATTATCCTATTTCCTAAAAAATATCAAAATTGAAGGGTAACATAGCAAAATACTCAATTTTTATGTTATCCTCTTAATTATGCGTAACCGAAGACTAACACACACAAATATCTATGTTTTCAAAAAAATCATAAAAATGTAAAAAGTGAAGTCTAACACCTTAAAAAAATTACAATTAACATATTTTCTTAATATGTCAAAATTGGAGTCTAAAACGAACAAAATACTCTGTAATAGAAGACTAACATACACAAATTTCTATTTTTCAAAAATTTCTAAAAAAATTCAAAAAGAGAAGTCTAACACCTTAAAAATATATCAATTATCCTATTTCCGAAAAAATGTCAAAATTGAAGGGTAACACGAGCAAAATACTCAATTTTTCTTGTTATGTCAAAACACTCTGTAATTGAAGACTAACACACACAAATTTATATTGTTTCGAAAATTTCTAAAAAATCGAAAAATCGAAGTATAAAACAGTTAAAAAATGAATATCATAGTGTCAAAAAATGTCAAAAGTGAAGTGTAACACGAGCAAAATACTCAATTTTCATGTTGTCCAAATAATAGTCCGTAATAGATGACTAACATACAAAAGTTTCTATTTTTTGAAATATTCCATAAAAATTGCAACAAGTCAAGTCTAACACATTCAAAAAAATATTAATTATATTATTTCCTAAAAAAATTCAAAATTGAAGTGTAACACGAAAAAAATACTGAATTTTCATGTTGTCTCAAAATACTCATTTATTGAAGCCTAACACACACAAATTTCTATTGTTCAAAAAAATTCATGAAAATGTATAAAGTGAAGTCTAACACCTTAAAAAAAAATCAATTATCATATTTTCTAAATAATGTCAAAATCGAATTGTAACATGAGCAAAGTACTCATTTTCAGATTGTCCTTAAAATACTCCGTATTAGAAGACTAACCCACAACAATTTCTATTTTTTCAAAAATTTAATAATGATGCAAAAAGTGAAGTGTAACACCTTAAAAAAATATCAATTATCCTATTTTCTAAGAAATGTCAAAATTGAAGTGTAAAACGAACAAAATACTCAATTTTTCATGTTGTCCTCAGAATTCTCCGTAATAGAAGACTAACATACACAAATTTATTTATTTTTCAAAAATTTCTCAAAAATGCAAAAAGTGAAGTCTAACCATCTTCAAAAAAGTACCAATTATCATATTTCCTAAAAAAATGTCAAAATTGAAGGGTAACCCGAGCAAAATACTCATTTTTTATGTTGTCCTCAAAATTATCCGTGACAGAAGACTAACACACACAAATTTCTATGTTTTCAAAAAAATTCATTCCAATGCAAAAAGTGAAGTCTAATACCTTAAAAAAATATCAATTAACCTATTTTCATAATATGTCAAAATTGAAGTGTAAAACGAACAAAATACTCCGTAAAGAAGACTAACATACACAAATTTCTATTTTTTCAAAAATTTCTAAAAAATGCAAAAAGTGAAGTCTAACACCTTAAAAATATATCAATTATCCTATTTCCGAAAAAATGTCAAAATTGAAGGGTAACACGAGCAAAACACTAAATTTTTCTTGTTATGTCAAAACACTTTATAATTGAAGACTAACACACACAAATAAATGTTGTTTCGAAAATTTCTAAAAAAATCCAAAAACCGAAGTCTAACACCTTAAAAAATCAATATCATATTATCCAAAAATGTCAAAAGTGAAGTGTAACACATGCAAAATACTCAATTTTCATGTTGTCCCAATAATAATCCGTAATAGAAGACTAACACACACAATTTTCTATTTTTTCAAATATTCCATAAAAATGGAACAAGTGAAGTCTATAACACATTCAAAAAGTATCAATTATCCTATTTCCTAGAAAAATTCAAAATTGAAGTGTAACACGAGAAAAACACTGAATTTTCATGTTGTCTCAAAATACCCTTTTATTGAAGACTAACACACACAAATTTCAATTGTTCAACAAATTTCATAAAAATGTTAAAACTGAAGTCTAACACCTTAAAAAAAATCAGTTATCATATTTTCTAAATAATGACAAAATCGAATTTGTAACATGAGCAAAATACTCAATTTTCAGGTTGTCCTAAAAATACTCCGTATTATAAGACTAACACACAACAATTTCTATTTGTTTAAAAAATTTAATAAAAGTGAAAAAAGTGAAGTCTAACACCTTCAAAAAATATCAATTAACCTATTTCCTAAAAAATGTCCAAATTGAGGTGTAAAACGAAAAAAATACTAAATTATTTTGTTGTCCTAAATTTTTTATGTAACAGAAGACTAACATACATAGATTTATATTTTTCAAAAAATTCAAAAAAATGCAAAATATGAAGTGTAACACCTTCAAAAAATATCAATTCTCATATTTTCTAAGAAATGTCAAAATTGAAGTGTAACACGAACAAAATACTCAATTTTTCATGTTGTCCTCAAAATTCTCGGTAATAGAAGACTAACATACACAATTTTTTTTATTTAATTTCTAGAAAATACAAAAAGTGAAGTCAAACACCTTCGAAAAATACCAATTAACCTATTTTCTTAATATGTCAAAATTGAAGTGTAAAACGAACAAAATACTCATTTTTTTATGATGTCCTCCAAATTCTAGGTAATAGAACACTAACATACACAAATTTCTATTTTTTCAAAAATTTCTAAAAAATGCAAAAAGTGAAGTCTAACACCTTCATACAATATCAATTATCCTATTTCCGAAATAATGTCAAAATTGAAGGGTAACACGAGCAAAATACTAAATTTTTCTTGTTGTATAAAAACACTCTGTAATTGAAGACTAACACACACAAATTTATGTTGTTTGAAAAATTTCTGAAAAATGCAAAAAAGTTAAGTCTAACATCTTCGAAAAAGTACCAATTATCCAATTTCCTTAAAAATTTCAAGATTGAAGGGTAACACAAGCAAAATACTCAATTTTTATGTAGTCCTCAAAATTATCCGTAACAGAAGACTATCACACACAAATTTCTATGTTTTTAAAAAATTCATAAAAATGCAAAAAGTGAAGTCTAACACCTTAAAAAATATATCAATTAACCTATTTTCTTAATATGTCAAAATTGAAGTGTAAAACGAACAAAATACTCAATTTTTTATGATGTCCTCCAAATTCTCCGTAATAGAATACTAACATACACAAATTTCTATTTTTTCATAAATTTCTAAAAAAATGCAAAAAGTGAAGTCTAACACCTTCAAACAATAAAACTTATCCTATTTCCGAAAAATGTCAAAATTGAAGGGTAACACATGCAAAATACTAAATTTTTCTTGTTGTGTCAAAACACTCTGTAATCAAAGACTAAAACACACAAATTTATGTTGTTTCGAAAATTTCTTAAAAACCCAAAAACAGAAGGCTAACACCTTAAAAAAATCAATATCATATTATCCAAAAATGTGAAAAGTGAAGTGTAACACGTGCAAAATACTCAATTTTCATGTTGTCCCAATAAAAATCTGTAATTGAAGACTAGCACGCACAATTTTTTATTTTTTCCAAATATTCCATAAAAATGCAACAAGCGAAGTCAAACACATTAAAAAAATATCAATTATCTTATTTCCTAAAAAAATTCAAATTTGAAGTGTAACACGAGAAAAATACTGAATTTTCATGTTGTCTCAAAATACCCTTTTATTGACGACTAACACATACAAATTTCTATTGTTCAAAAAATTTCATAAAAATGTAAAAAGTGAAGTCTAACACCTTAAAAAAATCAATTATCATATTTTCTAAATAATGTCAAAATCGAATTGTAACATGAGCAAAGTACTCAATTTTCAGGTTGTCCCCCAAATTCTCCGTAACAGAAGACTAACACACACAAATTTCTATGTTTTCAAAAAATTCATAAAAATACAAAAAATGAAGTCTAACACCTTAAAAAAATATCAATTAACCTATTGTCATAGTATGTCAAAATTGAAGTGTAAAACGAACAAATACTCAATTTTCATGTTGTCCTCAAAATTCTCCGTAATAGAAGACTAACATACTCAAATTTCTATTTTTTTCAAAAGTAGCTAAAAATTGCAAAAAGTGCAGTCTAACACGTTCCAAAAATATCAATTATCATATTTCCTAAAAAATTTCAAAATTGAAATGTAACACGAACAAAATACTAATTTTTTATGTTGTCCTCAAAAATTTCTATAATAGAAGACTAACGTACGTAGATTTCTATTTTTTTTTTTAATTCTAAAACTGCAAAAAGTGAAGTCTACCTTCAAAAAATACCAATTATCCTATTTTCTAAGAAATGTCAAAATTAAAGTGTAAAACAAACAAAATACTCAATTTTCTATGTTGTCCTCAAAATTCGCCGTAATAGAAGACTAACATACACAAATTTATTTTTTTCTAAAATTTCTAAAAAATGCAAAAAGTGAAGTCTAACACCTTCGCAAAATACCAATTATCCTATTTCCTAAAAAATGTCAAAATTGAAGGGTAGCACGAGCAAAATACTCAATTTTTATGTTGTCCTGAAAATTTTCCGCAACAGAAGACTAACATACACAAAAATTTCTTTTTTTCAATTATTTCATAAAAATGCAAAGAGTGAAGTCTAACACCTTCAGAAAATATCAATTATCCTATTTTCTAAGAAATGTCAAAATTGACGTGTAAAACGAACAAAATATTCAATTTTTCATGTTGTCCTCAAAATTCTCCGTAATAGAAGACTAACATAGACAAATTTATTTATTTTCAAAAATTTCTAAAAAGTGCATAAAGTGAAGTCTAACACCTTTGAAAAATATCAATTATCATATTTGCTAAAATATGACTATATTGAAGGGTAACACGAGCAAAATACTCATTTTTTATGTTGTCCTCAGAATTATCCGTATCAGAAGACTAACATACACAAATTTCTATTTTTTCACAAAATTCTAAAAAACTCAAAAAATGAAGTCTAACACCTTGAAAAATATCAATTATCGTATTTCCTAGAAATGTCAAAATTGAAGGGTAACACGAGCAAAGTACTCAATATTCATGTTGTCCTCAAAATTCTCCGTAATAAAAGACTAACATACACAAATTTTTATTTTTTAAGAAATTTCTAAAAAATGTAAAAATTGAAGTCTAACATCTTCAAAAAATATCAATTATCCTATTTCCGAAAAAATGACAAAATTGACAGGTAACACGAGCAAAATATTCAATTTTCATGTTGTCTCAAAATACTCTGTGATTGAAGACTAACACAGACAATTTTTTGTTGTTTCGAAAATTTCTAAAAATCCAAAAACCGAAGTGACCTGACAAAAATCAATATCATATTATCCAAAAATGTCAAAATTGAAGTGTAACACGAGAAAAATACTTAATTTTCATGTTGTCCTAATAATAATCCATAATAGAAGACTAACACACACAAATTTCTATTTTTTGAAATATTTCATAAAAATGCAAAAAGTGAAGTCTAACAACTTCCAAAAATATCAATTATTATATTTCCAAAAAAAAATTCAAAATTGAAGTGTAACACGAGACAAATATTCAATTTTCATGTTGTCTCAAAATACTCCGTTATTGAAAACTAGCACAGACAGATTTCAATTGTTCAAAAAAATTCATACAAATGTAAAAAGTGAAGGCTAACTCCTTAACAAAAACAATTATCATATTTTCTAAATAATGTCAAAATTTAATTGTAACATGAGCAAAGTACTCAATTTTCATGTTGTCCCTGAAATACTCCGTAATAGACTAACACACACAAATTTCTATATTCTCAAAAAAATCATAAAAATGCAAAAAGTGAAGTCTAACAACTTCAAATTAATACAACCTCATAATAGTTAAAATATCAAAATCAACTCACTATTTGTTTTTTTTCCTCGTATGGTCTTTTGCATAGGGGTGTCAACGGTTGTGATAGTGGTGACGGAAATACAGTTATAGATCAACTAGTAGATTGTACACATGAGAATAGATGAACGTACGCGTTCGTAGATACGATTGGATGCATAATAAGATTATGCAAATCAGACCGAAAATACATAGTCCGTCGTGACGGACTGGTGGTCCCTCGTGACGGATCATAGGTGTTTCCTGACAGATTACACAGAACATACACAGTCCGTCATGACGGACTGGGTGGTCCGTCGTGACGGACCTAAAGAATTTATGTGCACCCATATGTGAGTTTAGAGTCGTGACTGACTGGTTGTCAGTCATGACTGAGGTGCGTCATGACGGACAATATGGTTCCTCATGACGGAGCATGAAGATAACGGCTATATCAATCATCGTGACACGTGCGTCAGGACGGACTATGGTGCGTCATGACGGACGGTGATCCAAATTCTAGATTGGTAGTTTTTCTTAAGATACTTATTAATTCTCAATTAATGGTGGCTTGATTATAAGATCAAGGCCAGCCGTTCTTTCTCTCTAGGGTTATTCTTTTGACAGAAAAGACTTGTGAGACAAGTTAGAAAGAGAGAAGAAGAGATTGGATCTTGGGCAAGTTTACGGCGATTTAGGGGAATCGCGCGTAACCGAGAGACGAAGCTCGCGGTGGATACGAGTAGACAAGTTTCAGCTGAAATCTTTGCTGTTATCTAACGGGAGCAAGTTCGAGCAAGATCGAAGAACAAATCGGATAGAGATCCAGTTATATTAGACAAATCGGAGCTTCAATCAAGGTGTCGAATCGAGCGGGCGTTGGACGTGCGTGTTACCGGATTGAAGCAAGCAAGCAGCAACTACGTGAACAACCCGTCTCTGTGATCAATTTCATGCGGTATTATTCTCTATATATAAGAGTTATATATTCGTAGTTGCATGTTAGGATTCGTACCCTCGGATCGGTGACGTGGTCCTCGGGATCGGGTTGGATCGGACCTCTCAATCCGCTGCACGGGGCTCGGTAGTGACGCTGGTACCCAACAAGTGGTCATACTAGATTCATATCCATATTTTTTCCGGATCCGGATACGGTTTGAATAACGGATACGGATACGGTTCAAATATTTTCGGATACGGATATGGGTCCTACTCGGATACTATGATGTAATAATATAATATTATTTTTAAAACTCAAGTCTTGATTATTTTTTAATTTTAAAATAAATGATATAAATATATATATTAAATTATAAATTAATATAAAAGTGAGAGGAATAAAGAAATAAATCTGGAGAAGGAAAAACTAATAGTCTTAATGTGTGGCGCCGAAAAATGAAATAAAATTATTTTATATTAGGTATTACTATGAAACGAAATAAAGTATTGTTAATTGAGTGAAATTAAGTTATTGACTATTAAGTATTACTATGAATTAAAATAGAGTTGTTGTCTATCGAGTATTACTATGAATGAGATCATGATTTCAACAAAACTTGTATCCGTTTAACAAAACAGGTATCTGTTTACAAATTTTATTCGTATCCGGATAATATCCGGATCCATCCAAAATTTAACTCCTAGATCCGTATTTGTACCCGTAAAAATAGATTCGATTCTGACCCATAACCGTTCGGATCCGGATTTTTTTTTCGTATCCGAATTTTTTTTTCAAATACGCTTAGGATTGGTTCGGACAATATCCGACCCATTGACACCCCTACTTGTGCGGTTTCATAAATAGCACACAATAAGCTATATATCTTGCCTGATAATTCATCACCACATCCTTCTATCATAATTAATACATTAACATGATAATAACACACATACTACATAATTTATAATTAATTAATATATAATTAAAAATTCAATTCAATTAATTGGTAATTATGAGTTTCTCGTTAATTACCATCTCTCCTCTCTGCCTCTTTTTCTCATATGAATATCTTTTTTTTCATTTTTTTTCGAAAAGAACTCTTTACTTTTATGAATATTATGAAAGCAGTCTCACAAAACCTTAAAAATTATGTACAACTAGCTTTTTCCCCCGCGCGATTGCGCGGGAGTCTTCGAGTTTGTTATGATGTAATTTTTCCTAATATGTTATTGTATTCTACGTTTTATTGCCTGATTGTTCACACATCTGTATTTTGGTGTATTTTTAACTCCCTATCTTTTTTAGATATTGTAAAAAAATTCTATGTTTTTGTATATTTCAAAAAAAAAAAAAACCTCTACCAAACTTTTGTTTCTCTTATGAATGATATTCACTTCTCCTTTTGCCAAATACTCTTTAATTTTCATACGTAATGATTATTTTTTTTTATTATTAATTTTAACCAAATTCGTAAACAATAATAATAAAACATGCAATAATAAATAAACACATTGAAAACATATCGTAAAAGAATATCTATTTAAACATCAATTTTTTTTTCGTTGTCCGTTTATTTTAGTAATAATTTCATGATTTTATATTTTTATCTATTGTAAAATAATATATTGTAAAAGAATATCTATGTTGTGTTCTTTTTATCATTATTTTGTGTTAGTTTTTCAGGGAAAAAATATAAAAGTCAAATATATATAATGTATGAAATATTAAAATTGTATAAATATAATATATAATAATTTTTTTAATTATTGTATGCTCCAAAAATATGAAGATTTTTTTAAATTAATAGAAAATAATTTTTTTTTAATTACTACATATATGAATTTAGGAGTTTTTATAATATCCAATAATTTAAGGAGTTTTTTGAAATTTTTTCGTCTATAATTTATACAAAAAAAATATGAATGAACTTGATCCACGATGGACCAAAATTCATGTAATTTTTTAATTAGTGGGTTTATATAGATCATGTTAAAATAAAAAAATCATATATTATAGATCTTTTTGATCAAGATCAAGTGGGCCACATTAAAAGGATGATGTGACCTTTGGTGAGGACTTTAATTTCTCTAAAAAAAAAAAAAAAAAAAGGTAAATATCACATTAACTGAAACCGGTAAGAAGACCAAAAGGCTAAAAATAAATAATTAATGATATCATTAATTACTAATAATATTAATTGTATATAGTTGATATCTATGATAATGATAAGAAATCAATAATAATTAAAGTGAGAAATTCAAATATCAAAAAGTGAAAAGGTAAAGGATGACGTGGAGCAAACATAGAAGAGCAATTTTCTTAACTTTATAAATATAAAAAAATGTAAATTAGAACTAAAAAGGACCAACATATAAATAAAAAGGACAAAAATATAAATTCAAATGTTTAAAAGGACCGAAATTTAAATTAAAAAGGACCTAAATGTTAAAAAAAAAAAGACCAAACTGTAAACTAAAACTAAAAAGGACCAAAATATAAATTCGAAAATGTGAAAAAGGACCAACATGTAAATAAAAGAGGATCAAGATGTAAATATGAAGGACCAAAATGTAAGTTTTTAAACTTAAAAGTGCCAAAATATAAATAAAAAGGACCAAAATATAGTTTTTTCAACTAAAAAGGATCAAAATGTAATTAAGAAAGGACCAAAATGTAAATTAAAATTTTTTGTAAAGGATGACGTGGAGCAAACATAGAATAGCAATTTTCAAAAAATGTAAATTAGAACTAAAAAGGACCAACATATAAATAAAAAGGACAAAAATATAAATTCAAATGTTTAAAAAGACCGAAATTTAAATTAAAAAGGACCTAAATGTTAAAGAAAAAAGACCAAAGTGTAAACTAAAACTAAAAATGACCAAAATATAACTAAAATGGGCAAAATATAAATTGGGAAATGTGAAAAAAGGACCGACATGTAAATAAAAGAGGATGAAGATGTAAATATGAAGGACCAAAATGTAAGTTTTTAAACTTAAAAGGGCGAAAATGTAAAAAAAAAGGACCCAAATATAGTTTTTTCAACTAAAAAGGATCAAAATGTAATTAAGAAAGGACCAAAATGTAAATTATTTTTTTTTTACAAAGAGGCCCCTGGACCCTTATGTAATTCTTTAAACTTGAAGGACCAAATTGTAACTTAAAAATGACCAAAATGTGAATAAAAAGGACCAAAATGTATTTTTTTTTAAAAAGGACCAAAATGTAAATAAAAAATGACCAAAATGTAAAAAAAATATTTTTTTCACAAAAAGGTCCCTGATGACGTGGCCTCATGTGGGAGCTTGAATTTATCCAACTTTATATATAACTTATAATTTCGATATAACTTTCTTATTAATCATTATACAAATTGTAATGAACTATATATCTTTAATTTTATAAAAAAAAAAAAAAAAAAAAAAAAAAAAAAATATATATATATATATATATATATATATATATATATATATGAACCTATGAGAATTGTTTTGGGAATAAATTAATACACAACATAAAATTTAAGAAGAGAAAAATGACATATTTACAATACACAAATGCTAATACAAATTTAGTGAATAATAAATTATAAGCATCAATTATTTGTATGTTTCTCAAAACACAATAGCCCGACTATAGATATATACAAATTGGGCCGGCTGTAAAATAAAATTCATTTCAAAAAATTCTTTTTTGGGAAAGAAGTTTAGAAATTCATGAGTCGTGACTGACGTGATATTTCCAAATAAAAGAAGATAACAAACTTACTATTATGACTTGAATTGAATAGTCAAAAGTGCTTTTAATTCCATACATGTCTAGTTGGTTGGCAAATAGTAACGGTAGGATGTCAACATGAGCACAAAGTAATGTACAAAAGATAAAGAATAAATGAATAATAATAAATATCATACGAAATAAAATAATTTTCACAAATAAAAGGGCACATAATAAATAGCTGTCTCTATCCCAACTCCTAACGAACAAAGGTCTATTTTCGTACGCATGATCAACATAAAACGAAAACATGCATGACCTACCTCCAAAAAGACTTGTAGCTACGTTAAAGAAAATCATGTTACTAAAAATAGAGACCAAACCGAGAACAAAATTTTGGTAAGGGCTGAAAAAATCAACTCTACATAAGCAGGGCTGGACCCAGACTTCGGCCGAGTTGGTCCAGATCATAGATTTTTTTTTTTTCATAGGCCTTCCTTTTTTTTAAGACCCGCTTTCGCATATTTCAGTTTTCAGGTTTAAATTCAGTAAATATATGTTCAATTTAGGTTCAGTTTAAGTTTAAATTTTAATTTTAGTAATTTCAGGTTTGTTCAATTTAAGTATTTCAGTAGTATCTTAGTTATTTTAGCAATTATTTTGGTCAATTTTAAAAAATTTAGGTTTGTAATTTCAGCAATTGTGTTGGTTATTTCACTGACACATGATTTTTTAGCATAATTTGATTAAAATTCAGGAATTTGCAAATTTAAGAATTATTAGGAGTTTTTCTCTAATATCTAGGATATTCGGCAAAATTTGTGCAAAATTTTAGAATTTTCACTAAAATTTAGGATTTTTGACATGATTCATATAAGAGAATTATATGAAATTATATTGGGCAAATAATGTCATGTCTGTAAATAAATTTTCACCTGTCCAAATAAACTCCTCTATACGAAACCCAGAATCATGCAGGGGCACATTATTAATATTGTCCTCCAAATTTCTTGATTTCACTTTTTCAACCATTCATCCCTCTTGATTTGGTGCCTAATATGATCCTCGGAGGCACTCATTTTTCTCTCTTGAATAATCTACACAATACAACCATATCTGGAGGTAAATCTTATATAGTCAAATTAGAAATGATTGCAGGGACTTTTGTGTAAATTAAGTTTGTAACTTATCAATATATAACAAAAAAATACTATATAATTATCGTTCACATTAATTCATGATGTATTAAATATATCAATAATAAATCAATGATTAATCAATGGTTTAAAATATACAACATATCATAATTTAATTATTGACGTAATATAAAAATATAACAAATTAGAAATTATTAATTTGAGTAGATGTTAATTATGTAATAAGTAATTTTAGTATGTGTTCCTTAATTACCCATGTTAAAGATGTTAATTAGGATACATAGACGGATTTTGTAGGGGCAGAGAGGGACCTTGCCCTCCCTCCCTGAATTTTATTAGTAACAGTGTAAATTATCTTCTTAAAAAATTGTGTATTGTAATTTCAGTAGTCTGATATTCCCAAGAATTCTGTTAAGATTTGTCATTTTAGAATTAAATATAGAAAGTGTGATGGTGAAATTTTGGAGCATGATAAATAGCCTCTGTATTGTAACAGTAACATTAGGCACCACACACTTCAAAACCCCCATTCTACACGCATCAATATATTTGACAGTAAGTTGCCTAATATAATTAATTTCATCATTAATAATTCATTAATTACTTTCCATCTATATTCATGCGTGTTGTGTGCGGGGTTATTAGTGCGGGTTGTTTATCATAATTCGTATTATAATATGAGGAGATACGTGTAAAATCATTTTTGTTCCACTTCTGTACGGGCATCCATAATATTCACCACATTTTGGAAGGACGTAAATGATACTTTGACGTAGAAGTACACATTAAATCCTACCGATATATATCATACTCAACCTCGAATTCGTTTCAATTTTGTTCCATACGAGTCCAAATGTTGTTATGATATGAATCAGCATTGGTGGCCCCATAGTGGTGGTTCAATTTTGTAGGTTTGCATGGCCTTGTATATCGAAATTTATACTACATGATTGACAATATTGGTTTATATTTTACTCCACGGTTATATAGAAAGAATCTCATTTCTTTTCATTTGGATCACACGTACTAACTACTAATTCAGATCATCAGATGCACATTGATATGGAAAAGTTTGCTAAAATAAAAGGGAGAGAATTTTTTAAAAAAGAAAGTGCAACAACGTCAAATTAAATAAATCGTACCTTTTTATTCATGACGATGCTACGTTTGAATCACCGACCAAACCTTATTTTCAGATTAATGTCACGGAAATGGAATTGGATCCTTTATCAATTGCCACCGCATCATAATCTTATATCTCATTATTATTGGTTTATCTCTGACTTGTGAAACTGAGGAAAAAAAATAGTCTTGTTGCAAGAGCCAACATTATTAAATTGAGAACGATTTCAATTTTATTTTATCAAATTATCGTTATACTCATGTTAATAATGAATTGATAATTGATATTTTTTACATTTATTTATATTTATCTATTAGTTTATTACTTTTCATAAATCATACAAATAAAATCTTTCATATATAAAAAATATTTGTATTCTTAATTTTTTTCATTATAAAAAAATAATTAAATTGTAACATTTCATATAAATTTAAATATTAATATATATTGGTTAGATTTTATTTTTTCATAATATTAGAAAAAATATTTTTTCATTATTTATGAAAGATATAAATAATAATATATAAATATAATAAATATCAATCACCATAAATAATGATATAACGATCATTCGATCAAAAAAAATTGAAATCGTGTTGGATCTTGTAATAACGTCACCCAAAAAAAAGCAAATTTACCAGAACTAATTACGTATATCGATATATATTAAAATGTAGTCATTCGCGATCGTCTTTGAAATTAGTTGATAGACACGAGTCGTGACAACATCAATTTTAACACGGTCAAGAATGGAATTATTTTCGAAACCATTTCTGAAGTGGGAAGAAATTAAAGAAAGGCAATTCGAGACCTGAGAAACAAGATAGGCGGTAATGTGTTGGAATATATGAAAAGAACGAAACAATCGTATATCTTCAAACAAAGAAGGCGGTCGTCCCTAGTAATAGCGGTTGCGTCAAATGATGTTGATCAAGTCATCAAGAATTAGTTAATAGAATTTTTATTACACTTATCTCTGTAATAAACTTTTCTTAGACCATTATATTTTTTATTTTTTTGAATGATTCTTAATCCATTATAGAGAATGACAAAAATGTCTTTCCTCCAAAAGAAAAGAAAAATAATTGATATGTAGTTGGTTGGTTGGTTGGGAGTTATGACGGATGTAGTTGGGAGATGCCATATTTGTTTTCAATTTTAATTTATGTTCCCTCAGAATAATTGAGAATAATTGTTCCTAGTACAAATAATATCATTATACATTATATGTCAATAAAAAATAATCCTAAGAGTATAATAATATAGTAAGGGAAATTTTACTTTGCCCCCCACAACTCATATTCTCATTGTTGGTACGTATTTCGAGAAGAGTTAGTATGAATAATTAGCAACTCAATTAATACACAAAAATAAATTAATCATTAATTTCAACGTACCAATAAAATTACATGCTAATTAATCATTAATCATTTTTACATATAAATTTGGTGTTAATTCAGTTAATAATTATTCACAAAACCATGATATCATGTGATAATATTAAAAATAAAAAATATGAGTTGTGGGAGCATAGTATAATAGTCCTTCGTAGATGAACATTATACTCTCAAAACATATAATAATACTAACCAAAGATAAATGAATGAAAAATGGTCACATACTACTAACACAATAAAATATTATATAATTTTTTTTTTCAAAAAAAAAAAATTATATAATCGAGTGAATTGTAGTATAATTTTTCTATCCACAATTTGTTACATCATAAATATAGTTTATGATTGTTTCTGAATGATGTGGGGTTGAATAGACAGTATTACAGCTTAATGTCTAACTAAATTAAAATTAATTTTAAATTCAATGTCAAATTTAATTTGTTATCAATTGTATTAATTAGCAATTCAATTGATAATGTGAAAATAATAATAATTAACAATAATAGAAAGATATTAACAATTCAATTTCTCTAATAACAAAATTGATAAGACAGAGTTCGATCTAATAATTATATTTAATTGAGTAAATTCATTTTATTGAGTAAATATAATTATAGAGTAATAATACGCGTAATAAAATGAATTTACTCAATCCAAATTTAACTATATTTTACTCAATCATGACACGTATTATTTTAACAAAGTAAATTGATTAGCATTTTTAATTAACTCAATTAAATGTTAATTGACGCGTCTGATTAACAAATTTAACTATATTTTACTCAATCATGACACGTATTATTTTAAAAAAGTGAATTGATTAGCATTTTTAATTAACTCAATTAAATGTTAATTGACGCGTCTGATTAACACATCAATAATTTATAATATATTAATATTATTAAATATTAATTGACCCTGTCAATTCCATTAAACGATCAATTAAATCGTTAATTGAGTCAATAAATAATACTAATCAACCTACTTAATCATCTCTTGCCGTTTCATCAAGGATGTTATTTTTGTGTTATTGGGGCTCCATATATGATCTCCGTATGAACTATGGATCAATTGTTTATTTTTTATGATATAATTTTACAATTGTTTTATTTTTTTTAAAAATTAATATTTTTTATGTTAATGGATAACATTAAATATATATTTCGGTTTTATGTGTATTATTCACTGTTTTCTTTTATTTGTTTTGAACTTTAATTTTGTTTGAATTACAACAAGTTATAATTTATTTATTTTATGTGGATTTATAATGATGAACTAATTTCATGAATCCTTATTAATTATAATTCAAATATATATGATAGAGAAATTTTGTGAACCTTGATTATATAATTGAGTTTAAACGTATCCGCGCAAATTCTATTTAAACAAATTATACAAAAAATGTAAAAAAAAAAAGTATGAAGTCCCGCGCAATTGTTGCGCGGGCTATTACTAGTAGTGATATAAAATGAAAGGAAAATGATAGATTGTTCCTCAACTCTCCTCAGATATTTGATGTCGTGGCTGTGATTAAATATATTGATTTTAACATTCTATTTCATGATTTAACAATTTAACAAGTTAATTAAGGGTCGAGCAATAAATTGAAAGTAGTCGAATCATAAATTTGGATGTTAAATCATGAATAAAATTGTTAAAATTTAGATTTAAAAATTATCCCACGTCATCCGCCATCAAGATTTGTGGGAGAAAGTTCTAAGAGAGATACATCACTACTCAAAAAGAAATGTGTATCAAAAAAAATAGATGAGGAAACATCATAAAGAAAGTGTGATAATATCATTAGATAAATGATTTTGTACGTTGGCTTATTGTACAAGATTCATCCCGGTGCAACACATGATCGGTTTTTTTCTTACAATTAATTTCTTTTTTTGCTATTTTGATTGTACGCCGTCTCTCATTCATGTTTTTTATATGTGTCATAGATTTCAGATATATGTTATACATTTTTACTTATAGCTTTTAGATGTATGTTATACATATTTGTATCTATGATATATTCTTATGTTTTATATCTTTTTAGATATATCATATATCGTTTATATGTATGTAATACATTTTTAAATACGATAGATGTTATATTTTTTACATGTATGATGTATTTATTTGTTATATTTTTTAGATGTATATATCATATGGTTTTTTAGATGCATGATATATAATTTTTTTAAATAAAACACAAGTAATATGTTTTTATATGAATATATAATATATCTTTAAGATGTATTATATATTTTACATGAGTAACGTTTTGTATATTTTTTACTTTATATTTTTTGTATAACAATTTATATTATTTTTCCGGCGCGCGATAGACAGTCAAATTGACAAAAACCAAACAGCCGCATGGCGTGCCGGGATAAATCCAGGATGAACTCATATATATGATATATCTTTTAAGATGTATTGTATACTTTTTACATGAGTAATATTTTTATATTTTGTTACTATATTTATAATTTTTGTATAACAATTTATTTTTTCTGCATGCAACAGTCAAAATGACAAAAAATCAAACTTTACCCCAGATTTCTCCAACACACATCGTTTATATCCTAATTACCACACTTAATTAACATGATAATTAACAAGTAATACATAATTGTTAGGCAGTACTCCCTCCCTGTTAATTCAACGAATTCAATCTAGTTAGGCAGTACTCCCTCCCTGTTAATTATCACAACTTGCATTATAACATTTTTCTTATATGTAACAACGCCTTCATTATATAAATTATTTTGCTGAATTTGGGAAATTTTGGAAGAATGAAAAATCATGATAACATTTCATAAAACAAGCAACCCCTCAACACACACACACGCGCGCGCACACACACACAGTAAAAAAATGTATATACACAACAGTAAATTTTATCCAAACTCGTTTGAATTATTATTGACTATTTCTTCATTTTTTTTATAATTTCTCCTATTAGGTCACAGTACTAACAAACATTTGGTATTTGTAATAATAAAAATGATATATATATATATATATATATATATATATATATATATATATATATATATATATATATATATATATATATATATAAATGCTAATAAAAAATCCACAAAAAAATCCAAAAAAAGAATCCAAGGTTCAAAATATACTATTGAAAATAGCAAAATATATTTTTGTATATAACAAAATATATTGTTGAGAATATATTATTTTATTTTTAATTTTAGTCATGTTAACATGTTGGATTCAACAATATATTTTGTTCATTTAAATAGTACATTTTGCTAATTTCATTAGTATATTTTGCCTGCGTGAATTCTTTTTGGATTTTTTTTTTTTGGATTCTCCTTGGCAAACATATATAACGGATCGGCGAATACACAACTTGATGACCAACTTAAAACTTCACGATATCTGGAATTTCAACCGGGTAACGGTTGATGCAGTCTTCCCACGGCCCATCAACCGATGTCTTTATTGTTCGCAAGCACTTCCATACTGCACTGTTACATTTGAACCCGCTTCCAAACCCAATTTGCCACACGCGGTCTCCTCGTGTCATCCGACCTTTCGACTCGATATAGTTAAGCTCATACCTATCATATATTAAAATAAACAAATTGAATTTAACAGTTCGGAACAAAAAGTTAATTGTTTGAGATGGTACCAGAGCGAGCTGCTCGAAGTATTGCCAAAGCGATGGAGGGTCATACGGGACGCCTCGACATGCTCTGCAGATAGCTGGAGACTCTTTTGCAACTCGTCAATGACTGCACGACCCCCTGCATGAATGCAAAAATGCTCGAAGGCTTGTTTGAAGTCGGGGATGTAGGGCTTCCACTTACGGTTTATTAGTTTTCGCCCCACGAGAGTGAAGAAGAAAAACAATTGCTCGGACATCGGAAGAACGAGTGGCCCGATAGTGGTGATGTTGGATTTTAGGGCATCTCCGGCGATGGCCATGAGATCTTTTGATAGGGAGATCCCGGAATGTCCATCTTTGTCCTCCTCCTGGTACACACACCGGTACGCACGGTCATCTGCTCCCTTGTGTGTGCGTATCACGTGTAAAAGGCGGTACTTGGCACGGCTAGCATCACGGCGGCGATTTGACAACAGTATGGCTGCTGCGCCCATGCGGAACAAACAATTAGGCAACAACATGTCGCGACGGTTTCCCTTGTAGAAATTTGGTGTGATTATTTCTGTTGATATAACCAAAGCATTCGATCCCGGATAAACCTGTAGAAATGTAATCGTTCTCGGTCATTATAACTCGTGCAAGTGGTACCAAATTGTAAGCCCACACACACGGACTACACCAACTTTGTTATTCATTGAAATTATTTATCATCTCATATGCATGCAATAAATACGATAAATTCATATTGTTGTTCCCTACTATTTTTATGGAATAGAATGTAATTAATACCGAAAAAACTTGAATATAGAAAGTGACATGCACCAACCTGTAGAAGGTCCCTTGCGAGATCAATCGATAGAAGTCCCGCACTGCAACCCATACCAGACAAATTAAAGCTTTTAATGTTACTCCTCAACTTGTACTTATTAACGATCATAGCCGAAAGAGAAGGCGTGGGTGAAAAAAGACTACAATTCACCACGAGTATATCGATATTCTTAAGTGTAACCCGTGTTTTCTTGATTAAATCATCAATTGCCGAGAAAATAACAAGTTGCGCCTCGGCACGTGCCGCCTCCATTGTAGGGTTAGGCGGTATGTAATGGTTGGCCGGCGGCAAGCAAGTTTCTTCCCCGAGACCAGATCTCTCCAAAATCCTACTCTGAAACTGCACAGATTTTTGGTCTGTGCATATCAATGCCGTGTGCTCCATAAAGGTGGCGAAGGGTACACGACACGATGCAGAAGGTTTAAAGCATGCATAGTCGACTAAGTATACTGGTCGGGGCCGGGACATGAAGTAAACCGTCAGAGCAAATATAATCAAGAAAGAAGAAAATAGGATGTGGAGTAAATCGAGTTCGAGGGAGTTATATAGCGAAATAATTCCCTCGGGGCCCTGTTGAAAGATTTCGAGTACGGTTGCGATAATTACCGGAACGAGCAGGACGGTAAGGAAATGATTTATAAGGTACTGGAAACCGAGCTTCACGTACTTGAGATTCACCGACGAGGAGAAATCCGGGACAGGAGGAGAAGGCATGGTTGTTTTGTTTGTGGATAATATATATATCTATTATTCTGTATATATATGTTATTCTATTATGTTCTCAGATTCTTGAGAGAGAAGTTTAGAGAAGAAAAGGGGTTGTGGAGGGGGGTTTGATAGCTTGAAGGGGATTTAATAGAGGAAGGGGATTTAAAATGGAGAGAGAAGTTTAGAGAGAGAGAGAGAGAGAGAGAGCAAAGTTGAGGGAGTAATGAATGAAGGCAGATGGGGTGGTTTAAGTGATAGCCTAATGCCACCAACCAGGTAAACAGACAATATACAGTCTTCAAGTCCAGCTTGCTACTCGAATTGGATGCGAGGAGGATTTGTTGAGTTGGCAAAGCTAGTTCATACTTGTCTCTACAATGCTCAAACTTAATTTAAGAAACCTAAAATAAGAATAAAAATAAAAATATAATATTTAAGTCAGCATTTTGTAGTAGTGGCCCGGGGCAAACCCCTGAATTGAAGCATTATTGGACTAGGAAGCATCAATTCAATACATATATAATGAGTATGTACATGTACGCAGTAAATATAGTTTTAATTTGGGGGTTATATACGGTGCCCTCAAAACTCATCCAAATCATCAAGAACATCCTTCTTGATGATGACGTGGACAACGATGTTTAATTGAATTGATTAACATCTTTAAGTGAATGAATTAAGGGGACGTTTGATTCTTGTTTTGGAGAATGTCTTGACATAAAATATGTCAAAGAATTTCATATCAAGACATATCATTACATGTGGTAATTTATTATCATGTTTGGTTGGTACGTTTATTTATTCAATGACATGCTTTAAAAATGTAAAACTGAGTTTATTTATGGAAGGCTTGAATTTTTTATTTTTGAAATGAAAAAAATATATTTCCTCCTCATGAAAATAGAGAAAATTCACCAATTTTAGCGATAATCATATTCTCACCAACTATGCTCTAGGGAATGGAGTATTTCCTTACTTTATTACCGAGTGTGAAAATCAAACATGAGAAATAAATAAATTATGATGGATGCCAAGACATACTAATTTTAAAACACGAACCAAACGCCCCCTAACGGATTAACTGACTGTTAATTGAATTGACATGTCCATTAATATGTATCACTATTAACATATTAAAATGAATTGACATGTCAATTAGACGTGTTAATTAATACTTAATTTGGTGCTAATCAATCCAACTAACCCTTTCTTGTCCACCTCGTCAAGGATAATGGGATGAGACCGGGAGGGGCATTATATATTTTCCCTTTTAATTTAGTATTTGTACAATCACGTCACAAAGAAGATTAAATACAAAGGAGAATATATGATAAATTATTTTGAATAAATTAAAGTACAATTAGTTAAAATTCCTTGGGGAAGAGAAAAGAGCTATGTTGCGCGGATACTCCAAAACACCAAATTTAGCCGTATCGTCGTATCCGTATCGTATCATAAATCATATGTTAAATTGCCGTATCGCCGTATCCGATACGCGTCGCCGTATCGGCGTATCCGTGCAACACAAAAAGAGAAGTGCTTTTTCCTGGACTATATGTTGTTGTTGTGAATATTAAAATATTTTTTTATGTCTTGTTGAGATTTTGTGTTTTTCTTTTCTTTTCTTTTTAAGGTATCATATAAACAATACCAAAATCCGTTAATGGTTCGGACGAATCGGACCAAGACATCAAAATTATCATGACTAGCCCTGACATTTTGACTTCTCATAATTATTGTTCACTGAAACTGAACTAAGATTCGTATTGTGTTAGGCATTTTTTTTCCTCTTATATAATTAATTAATCCTATAACACGAATTTTGATACATGTCCAATAATTAATTAATCTATCATCATTCTATCACTTTTCGGTATGATATATTAGCAATATATTTTTTCTCTAATAAAGATAAAGGATCACTCATGACTCATATTGGTTGGGGCTTCGCCACCAATTTGGGTTGGGGGTTGGGACGGTTGAACTGTGGTGACCTCATCTTCCATTTCTGTGTATTAATTAGTGGTCACTACTTAAGGTCATTAAATACATTTATGAAAAAGTCAATAAATGTTATCTTGAATATTAGAAAAAAACAAGTTTGAGCCACCCTTACTTGGTTAGGTCAGAAAAATAACTGGCATTAACTATAAGCTAATAATTATTTATTTGTAGTACAGATGAGTCAAATAGATCTAAGTTTGGATAAGAAGAGTTCGTTGTAATTTGTAAGTTGGACTGGAAAAAAAAAACTTGAAAATCGACTTTCGTTCGAACTCGGCTTTAAGATCGTTCGAAAACTGACTCGAACGAACTCGAGCCGACTCCAGCTAGGTCGAGCTCGGCTCGAGCTAGGTCAAATTCGAATAATCTTAGGATTCGTTGTCCCAGCACTGATGTGTTGTCGATGGCTCCTACAATGATTCATATTTAATATCTCCATGTGTCCCGTATAATTATGTTTTTTCACTTTACTCGAAATATACTACATTCTTCAAATTTCTCTTCGGTCGAATACTTTACTAGGAACCAACAATTAATTCAGAAACAAGAGTTCTTGAAAAAGAAGAAGGAAAAACCTACAAAAAACATAAAAAGTCCTTCTAACCGCAGTTACATCTCTACCACAATTAAACCACCGTAAACTCAACAAACTACAACATCATAAATTACCACCACAAACCAGTTAGCCACTCACTCTCTCTCTCTCCCCGTTACACAAACCCTACCTCGGCAAATTGTGCTCGTACCTTAGGAGGCCTACCACGGGGCCTCTTCTCAGCACTCTCCCCCAAAGCTCCATCATTAGGACTCTTCGGGGGGCGGCCACGAGGCCTCGGGGTCTTCTCAGGAGCCGAAGGGTCTCTGGGCTTCGGAGGCCGTCCTCGCGGCCTCCGAGGCCCGTCGAGATTACTTCTCCTCGGACCCGGTTCCCCCGGAAGGCGCGGTTTCGGAGGCCGGCCCCGACCTCGCCGGATTGGGGGAAGAGAGTAAATGCCGTTGGCCAAGGAAATCTCGCCGTTGGCGGACATGATGGCGAGATTGGAAGAGAGGAGGTTTGTGTGGTCGGGAGGAAGAGAGGAGAGAGATGAGTCGATGTGGGAGGAGATGACGGCTTTGGTCGACCCGATTGTGCCACCTGTCGCCGCAATTGCGGTTTTGATTAGCTGGAAGTGGAGAAATTTTGGAATGTTAGTTTTGGATATTGGTTTACAGTGACCTGCCGCCGCAATTGCGGTTTCTATTAGACTTAATCTCTGGACAATGGGACAAATTGATCCTAACAAATGCTAATAGTGAAATTCAAAAATGCAAGGGTTAAATCTACAGTCAAGAAACAACAAGCTAGGATTTCGAGTACAGTTAACTGAGGTGTGTAGACCAGACAAGTAAAAACCATTCCATTTTCGAGTACACACAACAAGCTAGGGTTTCAATCTTCAAAGACAGAAGAAAAAAAAGCGTACCTCAGGGTAGTAAGGAAGCGAAGGCGAAGTCGGAGGAGACGGCGATACGGATCCTGATCTGGATCCTGTCGGCGAAGCGGATGCTGATGCGGATCCGGATCCATCTTCTTCCGCCATTTCAGACATTTGGGGGAGGACGAAAAAGTAAGTGCAGTTGAGGCACACTTGAGCAACAGTGCTCCTTTTCTTCTACATATTTGTATATAGACACGGCACACGAAGGTATTTCTCCCTGACAACATTTTTCTGTGCACCCGGTCCATGGTTAGATTTACGTTCCGTACAGTAACTGGCTGGAATTCTCCAGTGACTTAATAAGTTAATCCCCTAAGTTAAGGAGGAATTTCTTGTATGTCCTTTCAAAAACACAAAATATCATATTTGTCCTTACAAAATTGTTATTATCAAATTTAACCCTCTGAAACTTAATTCATATCAAATTAATTCAAAACTAACAAAGCTGTTAAACTTAACAGAAAAATGGTACAATGACTAATCTAACCTCCAAACCCGATAAGCCCATAAACCCGATAAATAAGTTCAAATTGGCACTTCTTCTAACGATTCACTCCTTCTCTTAAAGCCGAGTTCAAAAATGGAAGCTTAAAGGGGAAGGGAAGAGAAGGGGAAGAGAATGGAGGGGAAGAGAAGGGAAGGGAAGGGAATAAAGGGGAAGGGAAGGGAAGAGAAGAATTTTCTCTTGCTCCCGAGTTCAAAAATGTTTAATGAAGGGGAAAGGAAGGGAAAGAATAACATCATAAAAAAAATTACAATTTTACCCTTTAAATAATTACCAACTATATAATAAAAATAAGGGTATTTTAGGTATTAGAATGTTTTAACATTTTGTCCCCTCCATTACCCCCCAAATTTGGGGAGAAAATTTTTTGGTCTCTTTTGTATATGGAGGAGAAATAGTGTCCCCTTCATTCCCTTTCCCCCTCATCAAAAAAAAACTTGGGAGCAAGATAAAAATTAACCTTCCCCTCCATTCTCATTCCCTCCCTCCCATTCCCTCTCATTGGAGCAGCTCTTCCCCATGACAATTTCTTCTAGCTACTTCTCCATGGCAATTTATTCTAGAGAGATGATTCTTCCAGACAGACGAAGCTCTTCCTCCTCTTATCCACACTCTCAAGTACTAGGATTTCTTAACGAATTGCTCACTGTCGTCGTGGAGGCTGCAAAGAGCGTAAGCAATGTAATTTTTTTCCTTATCTTTTTATCACCCCCAAAGTGAATTTTGTTCACAACCAATTTCTAGTGATCTCAAATATTTTGTTTTTTTTCTAATCTTTCCGTAGGTTATAAAGGATTTTACAAGTCAAAGCATGTTGAGCACAAGGCACGATACTTGCTGTAAAAAATCAAATTTGTAACGCTCAAACACAAATTAGTAATTGGATTACTGATTTATGGTTAAAGGACAAGTTAATTTGGTGAATGAAACTCAAAAGGCATGTGAAGAGCTCATCTTCAATCATCCTAAGAAACATTACCCTGCTCACAAAGTGTTTTTCCCCCTTTTTTTAAACTCGAAATATACACTTTAGTATAACTAATTGTATAATATAACCCATGCAAAAAAAAAAATTCAGTTAAATGGAGAGGAGAATTCAGCTTTGTCTGGTACGGACGAAAAACTTACGGACAATCCTTGGATTGTATAATTTTTTCAGTTCATTGGAGTGGGAAGAGTAGAAAATGTAAAGACACAGAAAAGAAAAGAAAAATGGGTTTGTGGACTAAATGACTTTTAAATAATGAAGGGTATTTTAGTCATTTAAATTTATAATTTATGATTAATTAGAACAAATACTAAAGTATAATTTGGATGGAAAGTTAACAATTTGGACAAATTTGATATTATTTAAGTTTTAGATGGATTTATTTGATAAATTTTTACTATTGAATGTATAAATTTTTACTATTGGATGGACAAATTTGATATTAACGAATTTAGAGGGACAAATATGATATTTTGTGTTTTTGGAGGGACATACAAGAAATTCCCCCATAAAATATCAACAATATTTTATTAGACGAGATAAAAAGCAATCAAATCAATTATCATGATACATACGAACACACAACACACTAAGTTTCTAACTAAAAAATTAGCTTCCAAAATATTAACAAGATTATTTTCGCAAAATGGACCTAAAACTCACGTTCATATTCAATCTTCACCATATTAGGACTCGAATCAACATCGTCAGAGAGATATTTTCTAACTTTGCTGGGTAAGTTCGTTAATACGACAGAACCTCTATTATAACCGTTCATCAAGATCTGGCCAATCTTGACCCTCCATTCCGAATTATTCGTCTCGTGCCACCTGTCATGTACCACTCTATCACAATAGTTCAACATCGTACCGATACCCGTATTTTTGACCCAACCATACCCCTCCAATACACGCGCCTCCCCTTCGCTCACATCCACTCCAACCTCCAAAATTAAAAAAAAAAAAAAATCAAAATATAGAAATATCAAAAATACCCCTAAAAATATCGTACCAACAAGGGTTTGTTTTCGATGAGAGAGGCTCTACTAGTGTTGACTTTCATCGCGGTTACGAGTCTTCTAATTTGCCAATCTATTGGCATGGATGGAACCAATTCGAAAAAATACGTAGCGAACCCATATTCAGGCCGCTCCAACACTATTCTGCATTAAATAACACAAAAAATAAGAAATATCATTAATACCCCTCCTCGTGTTTCTTTTCTTATTTTTTTTAATAAATAAGTTGAAAAAAATAATTTTGACCTGTTGTGACTTTGGAAAACGAAAATGAATGACTGGAGATCTCTACACCAACCCCATTCCACCGAACTTTTGCGAAATTGTAAATATCTCATCTAACAAAAAGATAATTAAAATAAATTTAGAAAAAATTAAAAAGGGTATTTTCGATAAAAGGAAGTTTCGAATTCGAACTAACCTGTTCGATAAGAGAAATTAGGCAAGATAAACAATACACTGGTTTTGCAGCCTTTATATGTTTTGCGGTATTAATCTTATGTAGAGATGCTCTCTCTGGAAAAAGCTGTTAATATCAAAACAAACAATAAAAAATTAAAAAAAATAAAACATGAAATAAAATATATTTTATTTTTGAACCTTGGAGATAATATTTTCAAGGTCTCCAAAGTCACTTTCACTGGATATGTCCAGTGGCTCCGTATCGTCTTCGCCAACGCCATATAGCTTGATTTCGCCCATAATTATTCCTTTATCAGTCAAAACCTACATTTTTCACAAAAAAAAAATTATTATAATTTGCCAATTTTGCAAGGGCTATATCATAAATGTCGCAAATACCTTAAGAAGTCCAGGTGCATCTTCTTCGAGAGCATGTTCAGCCGAATCCCTGCACAACAAAAAAAAATCATAAATTTCGTCTATATTTATTTCAAGTATTAAAAAGCGAAAAAAATAAATAAATGGAAATTTACGTAGCAGTTTTCTTCTTCTTTTTCCTCGGTCTGAGAGAGGTATAACCAGAATCGTTATTCACATTTTCAGAGCTCTGAGAATAACCTAACAAAGGAATTCGAGTTACTCTCGATTCACTCTCCATCGCATTAAGAGGTAACTTCTCGTCCACTTGTTCGGATTTCACTATACAAGAACTTAATGCTGGCACGACTTTTAAAGCGCTCGTTTCTGTTACCGGCTCTGTCTTTATGTCGACTAAATTACCGTATTGCCCCTGGTTAGGGTCTTCGACGTTACCGTTAGCTTCATCTTCTTGTCGAGTAATCGTCTCGATGACATCATCATGAACATCTGTTTCTCTCTCATCGGTAGGTAGTTTCTTGGATTTGAGAGAGCAGAATAGTTTTGAGACGATGAGTTCTTCTTTTCGAACATCTGTTTCTCTCTCATCTGTACCGGCACGGTACTGATGCAAGATCCAATTGGTTTTTTCGGGATCGAAAAAATTATAATCCTTTCTAAAGCCTTGGTGCGTACCGTCTAAGAATACGGGGGTAGTCTTTTCAATTTGTTTCCAGCCAATGGGGTTCTGACAGGTGTCATAACGTTCTTCCGCTGGTCTGTGAAAGAAGTACGATGCGGTTCCGTCCTGTTTAACACCTGTTGAAAAAACACGAAATTGTGAGAATTGAAATGAATTCGAGAAATAAAGTAGATGTATATTACCGCCTAAATTTTGGGGATGTTTATCGAATTCAAATCCTTCGTCTCCTTCGAGAGAGTTGATGTATTCGTGGATAAATGGATGAGGCAAAGGTGTTCGATTTTCATTTCCATTTCCATTTTTTGCAATTAAATGCCATAAAAGATCTCCATCTGTGGGATCGAATCTCATTCCTCTTGGAAGACCTGGCCATTCCTATGAAAAATAATGAAATTACATTTCAAAATTCGGTTATCTTTCAATTTGGGGGGAAATTTGAGCTCCATAATGATTGAAAATAGAAGTTTCGAGGCGTTCATGGAAAACATTTGAAAGTTCAGGTAGTCGAGTACAAACTGAAACATTTAGGAGTTAACCCTCGTTACAATTCGTCAGTCTATCAAACAGGAATTACAACGATTTTTACAAACAATTACTCGATTTGAAGGAACGAACCTGAAAACCGGCCAATTTGACACTCTTAACATCCTTTTCTGTCGAAATCCTGCAATAAACACAGACCAAAGATGGAGTGAGAAAATCCAAATGAAACTAAAACAAAAAGAACGAAATGTAGAGCGAAGAACTGACCTATTCTCAACGGCAGTGACGAGAGCATTCCCGGAGAGAAGCAATCTTCGTCGGACAATCAACGGCAAGTGGTCTAGTTCGTCCGTCGATGGCTCCTCCTTCACCTCCATGTCCATTTCTGGGGGTTTACTAAAATACTGGGCCCCTTTTCCGGGATGGAGAGAGAAAATGCAAGACTTGTGAATTTGATTAGGCGGGGGGGTTTGCACAGAACAACATAAAAGATGGTAATTTACAGTATTATCCCTTCAAAATTCAGAAATATCAATTTTGTTCCCAAAAATTAGTAAATATCAAATTTTAACATTTTTAAAAAATTTAAGATTAGGCTATTGACTATTGTGCTTCTAATACGTAATACCATACAAACATTTGGAATTTTAATTTTTCTTTCATTATATTTGCATCGAGATTGGTGTCTTGCAATAAATATGTCATTTTTTTCTCCTCAAATTTTGTATTTTGCATTAATTTATTCTAAATGTATTAATTTTGATGCAATCCAATAAATAAAAAGTTAAAGTTAGGAACATGCATGTTTCTACGCTTTCAAAAACACAATAACTCACCTCTTAAAATTTTAAAACTCATCGTAACAAATCCAATTAGAATTTTAAAATATTAAATTTGACCATATCCCGTTAGGGGTGAGCAAATGGTTTGGTTTATTTGGGAACCGAACCGAACCGGTCGAATTCGGTTTAATCGGTTCGATTTTTCAGTTCATTCGGTTCGGTTCGGTTCGGTTCAAAAATTGATATTATTCGATTTATTCGGTTCGGTTTGGTTTTGCTATTTTTAAAACCGATTAAACCGAACCGACCGAATTAGTATTATTTTTCATGTTTTTATTATGTATATTTAAAAAAATTAATATTTCATATTGTAAAATTATAAATAATATAATTATATTTTATATGATTTGTTTTTATATTTTTTTTGCTAAATAGAATTTGAATTTTATCATTATAAATCTTCTTATTCGGTTCAACCGAACAAACCGAATAAGAAATTCGGCTTAATCGGTTCGGTTTTAAATCGGTTCAAATTTTATTCGGTTCGGTTCGGTTTGAATCTAGTTCGGTTCGGTTTGATTCGGTTCGGTTCGGTTCGGTTCGGTTTGATTCGGTTTGGTCTTAATCGGTTCGGTTCAGAATGCCCACCCCTATATCTCGTTACTTTATTAATCATGATCAAAGCTGGGTGGATTAGTAGATTAGTACGGACCGTAGGTCTCCAAAAATGCAAGTTCTCAAATTTTGTGGAAGATTTATATACACAAAAAGTTTTTTACGAGTTGCATTCGAGATGTTCGATGAAATGGATTTACATATTTACCCTTTGTTAAACTTAAAATTACATATTTACCCTTCTTAAAATTAAAATATCATATTTACCCTTTCATAAATCTAAAATATCATATTTATCCAAAAATTAAAAACCATCCAATTTCTCCGTTAAACTTAACGGTTCACATTTAAAATTACTATTTTACCCTTCCAAAAATCCAAAATATCATATTTACCCCTTTAAAAATAAAAATATCATATTTACCCTCTCAATAGTAAAATAACATACGTACCTTTACTCACTCGACAAGAAAAAATTACGCCATACAATTAAATAATATTTTTAGTTATGGTTATATTTTTGCTATGAAGCTATTGTAGGGTTACGCACACGATTATCATAGTGTGCAGCGGAATTATTCA
This sequence comes from Luzula sylvatica, assembly GCA_946800325.1. Lineage (NCBI taxonomy): Eukaryota > Viridiplantae > Streptophyta > Magnoliopsida > Poales > Juncaceae > Luzula > Luzula sylvatica. The sequence continues at coordinate 25,901,856 of OX326958.1, read as the reverse complement.
CGCATGCGTAACCTAATTCTACCCTGGATCACGCCCTAAAACCAACGAAAAAGGAAGAATTGGAGATAATTACCTCGTACAAGTTAGTACGTGTCGATTACTTCTCCAAATCCGTGAACCTTCTCCAAGAATCGCTCGTGCAATCCCTCTACTCGTGTCCACCTCGATTTCGTCCGATCAGAAATCGCCAACGCCGTTCTAGTCGCCGTCACGATTAAATCTCTCAAGATCCTTGCTCGAATCTCCCTCTCAATCTCTCAGATCTAATCTGAATTCTGTGGAAGAAGAAGAAGAGAAACGACGGCTCAAAACCCTAGAAAAACTTTGGTCAAATTCCGGAATCAGAACTTTATATATATAGGAAACAGGTCAGTTCGAACGAACTTAACATAGTTCGTTCGAACGAACCCAGTTCGTTCGAACGCACCTAAATGTTCGTTCGAACGAACCCACTTCTGTTTATCACGAATAAGTCCGTTCGAACGCACTGATATAGTTAGTTCGAACGAACCTTATTCTGACTGCAGAATTGCCTATTTATATAAATTCTTCCAAGTTAATTCTTAAGTCATATTTTCTTTCAGCTATATTTTTTATATTTTTGTTTTTGTCATTTGAAATTGGTAGAATGATTATCTTTTGAAATATTATTGAAGTATTTTTTGCATTTATATTGTTATCTATGAGATTATATTGTTATATTCTTTGGGTAAATATGATATTTTTATTTTTAAGGGTAAATATGATATTTTGGATTTTTAGAAGAGTAAATACATAAAGAGTAAAATAGTAATTTTAAATGTTGACCGTTAATTTTAACGGAAAATTTGGATGGTTTTTAATTTTTGGGTAAATATGATATTTTAGATTTATGAAAGGGTAAATATGATATTTTAATTTTAAGAAGGGTAAATATGTAATTTTAAATTTAAGAAATGGTAAATATGTAATTTCTAGTTTAAGAAAGGGTAAATATGTAAATCCCCCTATAAATTATAATGTAAACATAATTATGAGGAATTTTTTTTTATTTAAAAAAAAAATCTAATCCACGAATCGGGAATGTATTTGGTTTTATATTTTATTGATAATATCAACATGACGCGAATCAAAGACCGAGGAATTTAAGTTTTGAGAGATGAGATTTCATAGGCAATGCCTCCATTTTTATGTCACTTGAAATAAAATGCAAAACATAATTACGATAGATTTATGTTTCAAAAATGAATTTTCGTAAACTATACAGTGCAATGCTTCTAATTTTATGGAAAGTTTATATGGAGATAAATATATTTTTAGGGATTGTGGCCAAGTTGTTCCGTAAAATGTCTAAATTAAGATACAAAACTTATAATTTACAAGTGATTTATGTATAAAGAAATATATTTTTAGAAATTGTAATCATGATATTTATGTATATAGTGCTACATAAATATTTATGTCAAATTTGTGATATTTTTTAGTTATGATATTTATGCCTAAATCATAAATTATTTACCTGATTCTAATTTATATAAATATTTATGTTAAATTTGTGATATTTTTTTAGTCATGATATTTATGCCTAAACCATAAATTCTTTACCTGATTCTAATTTATATAAATATTTACGTAGTCATGATATTTATGCCTAGACCCTAAATTATTTATCTGATTCTAATTTATGTCAAATATTTATGTCAAATTTGTGACCTATTTATTATTATTTAATTGTGAGCCAAATAAAATTGAGTTTAAATCCAACTTCAAATCGATATGAAAATTCATTAGGACAGAACCAACTTTTGAACGTTTTGCGTAGCTGAATATTCTGAAAATAAATTTAAAAAGAACAGAAAATAAATTGTAGAACACAATAAATTGGCAAAATATTCACTCCAACGAGATACCGAAAAGTCCATCAATTAAATAACAACATTCCCAATTTTGTAGAGTCGGGTCCTCGAGCTAAAGCAAAATTGATTGCCCCAATTTACTCATAAAATCAAATACAACCATAATCTCACAGGAAACCCCCAACCCCCAAATCCCAGTATCATACGCCAATCAGTTCCATCCAATTGCAATTTTACACAACCCCTTTCTTAAATTTCTTAAAATACTACAAATTGAGTCGAGTTTTCAGAGACAAGTTCGGTTTGAATTTCACATTTGTACCTTTTTTTACTGGCAATGTATATTAGTTGCATACATTGCAATTGGCGGTACTGAAACATGACGAGAACTGAATAAAATCAATGTGACTTCCAAAATTAATCCTTTTCGGCGCCCAAAAAAGTTAAAAACCCTAAACTCGTATCACGAGAAAAAGATAAAGCTCAAAACTAGCACAACAAAAAATTGGAGCAAAACAGTCGAGACGTAAATCCGAGTCGAGTCAGACTGATCAGCCGTAGCGTTGGCAGATGGACCGAACGCCGTGCTATTCAACAATGACGTACCGTTTTTACCACCGCTGCAGAATATTAATCCTTATATTAATGACATTATATTATATTATAATGAGATCATTAAATAATAGTATATTGTTCATGAAAGTACCTTCCAGAGAAAATGCAAGAATCATGACCTACAAAACAAGAAGAGAACACCCAAATCATTAATTATTCCAACGATGAACACCTCAAAACAAAAATAAATAAACTTACTCGGATCGGTGGTGGTCAATGTCGCGACGCCACTAAAGTAACACGTACCAGATCCCATCCCCATCCCATGATAATACGTATTAAACGCATACGTGGCATGCTCCTCAACCGTATCCGGTTCGTAACACGCTTGACCTTGCATCAACACCGAACAATCAACCTTTCCGGCCCCACAAGCCCAATCAAGAGCCGCTTGGAGCATTTTCACATCAGCCCCTTCTCGTGCAATGCAGAACGTCATATTCGTCGTATCATTTGACAATAATACCCCCGAGCCTGTCAAGTGCAGAGTATAAGCGGGCAATCCCGTCGAGTCGAACAACCCCCAATATTTTTCCGATAATGCCCCCGGTCTCTGGTCCTCGTCGTAGAGCTCGTAGAGATACGTCGGTACCGGTATTCCCGGATGCTTAGGCGTACCGGTGGAGTTGATAACATGTCGTATCAGGTTACTGTTGTAGGTATCGGCGTTGTCGGATGTTGCATCGGGTTCGGTACTCGGGTCGCCTTTGTGAGGCCAGCCTGTCTCGAGCACCACGACCGGTACGTTGGTCACGTTGAGGTACGCCATTGCGAAATACACGGCGTCTACGAGTGCATCGAAAACGTTGGTGTAGTGGAGAAGGGTGTTCGCGTCCACGGCTTCTTTGTTGGGGGGTAAAGGGCGAAAAAGCGCGTAGTCTAAAGGGATTACGCCGTTGGATTGCATGTAGTCGTAGTATGGGTATACGTTTAGGAAGAAAGGAGAGTTCGTGGATTGGAGAAACCGAAGTAGCGGAGATAAAACCGTCTCGAGCGAGCGGTTGAAGAAGGCTTGGGATGGTGGGAACGAGTCGAGGATTATCGAGGACGAATGAGGCGTCGACACCTTAATGTTTTTATCGAGGTTGGAAGCTACGAGTGCGGATTGAAGAAACCGAACGGCGGGAAGAAGTAACGGCGCAGCGTTCGGCATCGAGGTTAGAACCTCGGACCCGACAGCAATGGCCGAGATATTAACCGCTGGGTAATGCGCGGCGACATTCTTCGCCACCCAGGCCGCAGCGGTGGCGTTTGAAGAGCCGACTGCGAGAAGTTGCTCGTTCGGCACGGAGATTATCACGCTGATCCCCGTGTTCGCCAGCGCGGCGAGCATGGAAGGATCTGCGTCATAGAGACGGACGTGTCGGATGCTTTGGGAGCGGAGGAGAGCGGCGACTTGAGTCGCCGATGGCATTGCGGAGAGCGACGTGCCTACGTTTACGCCAATGTATGCACCTACAAAAGGTAAAGATTACGAAGAATTGTTATTTTATTATTCAAAATTTTGAAATTAAAATTGCATGCGATAACTAGGTTGTTCTTAAAGTGGTCCGAAGAAACGACGGTAACTAGACAACCTGGTATGGCATCTCTCTCTCACACACACATTCATTGAAAAGAGAGACAAGGAAAAACCAAATGCTAAATTTCAGTCTTTGCCCCTTGAAAGAGCTAATGGACAAAAATGGCACCCTTCAAATTATGATGAGATTTTGATAATTGTAGTGGTGTACAAATGAAATTGTCCAAAACATTAAAGCTTAAACAGGTAGGGTACCAGTACCACACAATAGGTCAGGAGTAATGATACAGACCACACCTTTTTCCCACGAATTGACCACGAATTGCCACGTGGCAGCCAGCTATTGGCTGCAGCTTTCCACCACTTTAGCTGCAGCCAATAGCTGGCTGCCACGTGGCAATTCGTGGGAAAAAGGTGTGGTCTGTATCATTTCTGATAGGTCAATATCTTATAGAGACTGAATCAGATCAATATCAAATCCAATTAAAGCCCAAACAGGGAACAAAAATGAGGATTACAGGTCCACTAGGGCCCATGTTTGTACTCAAATTTATGAAAAAAGTACATTAAAATGTCCTTTTTTCAAACAAGTTCTTATTGAAGAAGCTCTTTTATTTCAAATAATTACCAGCCATTTTTTATTGGAATATTTAATAGTGATCCATCCATAAGCACTCATTTTTTTGAAAGAAAAAAAAGAGGCTTCAAAAAGAAAGTTATGCATGTTTAAAAAATGCAATATATGTTGAACGATCATTATAATATTATATTAAGTTGGGCCTCTAGACTTAGTATTTTACTAAAATTAATCATGACTGTTATTATTTTAGCTTTCTTTTCAGGAGATTGGATTCTCTGGCACCTTCATAACTCTCACAGCCACAGATTATCAAGTATATTATTGAAATATAATCAAGTGATTATTATAAACATAGATCTAAGCCTTCAAACACATGTCTCAAACTCTTTTTTTGGACCTATTAACGACTAGCATAATTCCAAACGAGGTATGTACAAACAAAATCTCGCAACCCAAAACCAAAAAATTGAGAGTACAGATCACAATCGACCAAAAAATGGAAATGAAATCTGAGCCTTTTCCGTTCATACAGAAAGTAGCCAGCAAAAGTACACAATGATGAATAAAATGAATAGTATTAAAGATTTAGAACTCACCATTATCAGCATGAACCACTGAGATCGCCAGAAGCAAGAGAAGAATCACAGAAATTGAACTTCGATCCCCCTTCAGCATGTTTCCGCGCTTATACTCCACTTTTCTCGACTGATTAACACCAAAAAAGGAACAAAAACTGGCTCAAAGAAGAAATTTCTCACGTCCGAGTAGGAAAACAGAGCAATATTGAGCTCGTAGTAAAGAACAAAACTCAAAACCAGAAGTTCCACTTCTCCTTCCTCTTCTAATGGCGGATTATTACTGTCCCGAAGCGAAGTTTACTAACCTAGTAAGCTCCTCTTGGGAAAGGGATAATAACAATGGTGACTGAGAGAATATTGAGGGCTTGGCTCGGTTAAAGTGAAGAGTTTTATAGAAAGGAGAGGAATAAGATTCATTGGTTGCTCCGGGTCTAAGAGCAAATACCGAAGAGAAATCATTGCACTGTTCAGAGTTCCCTGCAATGCATAATTTCAGAATATTACAATCCCCATTTAATGTCCAATTATTGCTGTTGTAATTTAGAATAAAATAAATGAGAACAATTAAAATTCTTGAAATAATGTTTTTGTTTATGCAAAAACTCTTCACTCACCCAACAAAACCCAACTTTTTTGAATGAATTAACACAACAAAAATAAATTTCTTTTTTTAAAATAACAAAAAAAAAGCTTTCTTAATTTGCCTTGTAATACTAGATATCATTAATTATAATATAATTGCACGTGTTATGGATTAATAGAGTAATTGATAATAATTTCATCTCAAATGCACAAAATTTAATTAAAATTAAATTATTCAAGCGTTATGCGTCGTTTTTTCTATTGATTGCATGCACATGAAAATGCATAATCTATGGAGTTCACAATATTTTTTTCGTAATTCTTATATTTTTTTCGAATTTAATTTTATTTGTTACGTCACCTTTAAAATTTGATGAAAGAAATATATATAAACATCCAAAACCAATTAATTTTTATCAAGTAAATAAATTCGAAAAATAATAAAAGTAATATCATTAATGTGTAAGCATAATTTATATATTAACATAAAATAAATAATTAATGGATGAATTTTTTTTATATTGTTTAGTAAAGTATTTTATAATATGCCTTGTGTGAATTATAAAGGTTACAAAACACACGAAAATTGAGTTATTTTCTTATAAAAAAACAATTTGCATGATTAATAACAAGATTATAAAAATTAAAACGCATTAATATCAAACGGTAGGAAACTGAGAATGTTTGTCATGTAATTATTTTAAAATTTCAAAATAAGTTTTCAATATTTTAAATGCAAATGAAGTGTGTAGGTAGGTCATGTTAAATGGTAGACCGAGTGCAGGGATAAAACTACAAAAGAGAGGAAGGGAAGCAGAAATTTGTCCTCTTTACTTATGCACGCACCGATCACATGGCGTATGTCAGACATCCGACGGCCGATATCACTTCTGCCTTTCGTCTTGGGGAACCGATGAGCTCGAGCCTCAGTAGCCGTTTAACCTCTTGTAAATTCTTCCCTACACCCATTATACAGTAAATCGTACACCTGAAATGTTATAAGCAATGTTATAGAAATCGCTAGGCGCTAGTCGGGCGGACGGGCACCGTCTAGCGCCTAGAGGGATTAATCGGAGATTAATCGGGGATTAATCGGATCTAGGCGGATTTGTAATTTTACATAGTTTTTGTCATTTTTTTAATTTTTATATATTATAATTTATGATACAATTTTTTATACTAAAAATAATGTATATTGATTTATTTAAAACAACGTCCAAACAAATCATAACATGAAATCTACATATTAATTTATTTAAAACAACGTCAAAACAAATCATAACATGAAATATACATATTAATTTATTTAAAACAACGTCCAAACAAATTATAACATGAAATCTACAAATAACATTAATACAAATTCAAACAAATCATAAAATAAAATTACTAAAAAAAAAATTGGCCTGGGAGGACCCAGGCGGAATTATGCGGGCCTAGACGCTATTTAGACGGACCTAGACGGAATTCCGCCTAGACAGGAACGCCTAGGCTATACGTGGGCGTTTTCCCAACGCCTAGCGCCTAGGCGCCGCCTAAACCGATTTTTACAGCGCCGCCTAAACCGATTTTTACAACATTGGTTATAAGAGATAAAATGAAGTTATGATGTGTTTTATTAAATTGCAGACCAGGTTTATGGAGGTATTTTGTACTTGTTTTGTTCGGACAGAGGCTAAAAGGCCACGAGGCCGGTCTTGCACGAAGAACTAGGTAATTGTAAGGGGTCTGTTCTGACGTGGCGGGGCTATCAGACCAGGCAACGGTCATATTTCTAAAGGAAGGTATACAGTATTACTATGGACTAGTCCTCAGTGCGTAGCACGTGACTAACCTAAATAAGTATCAAATTTTAAGTTTTATTTTGAGAAATTTATAGTCGTTTAAAAATATTTTTTGTGTTTATACAAATTAAAATATTGATATTATTACAGATCTAATTCTCCAAATTAATCATTCGATTTGTTTTCAAATTATATAGTTATGTCAAATTGTACTCACACGAATTATAATATAGTTGTCTGAATTAATTATTCACGTTTTGTCAATAAAATTTTAATTTACTTCAAATAAATTTACATATAAAAGATATTATTTATTATGAACTTTGATTATTTAAATTTTAATTATATTAATGTTAGCACTTGATGAACCAATTAAAATCATAGTTATTAAATTGTGTTTAATCAAAATATATCGGTCCCGATTTGTCCAAATTCAAATCTGGATCGATCGATAAATGTTGAAAAGTCAACGATCCTAAAATAAAATCGAGTCGTAACCGAATTACCTGAACCCGAAACCCGAAACCAAGTGACCCGACTCGAAATCGAACCGAAACCGAATGACCCGAACTCAAAATCGAATCGAAACGAAATGACCCGAATCCGAAATCGAATCGAAACAGACTTGAAACATGAGCAACCCGAAACTGAAAATGATCGGAGACCAAACTTACCCGAGACGAACAGAATATAAACCATAATGATCATAAACCCCACTTTTCGGAAACACGTATAACCCGAACTGTATATTATTAAGAAATATATATTACTAGCTTTGTGCCCGCGCAATTGCGCGGGATGTTTTTTATATAATTATTTAAATAGAATTAACACGCATTCGTTTGAACTAAATAAATCTAATCATGATATATTAACAAATATCATTATGTCAATAGATGCATAAGGTTCATGAAATTAGTCTATCGCGGATATTATTTTCTAATATAATTTGTATAAATAGCATTTGCTTAGGTGTTTCTAAAATCGATTAATATAATCATGACATATTCGCAAATTTTAATATGTATGTAAAATAGGAAACAAAAACCAAATGTAAAATAAGGAAAAATGATCAAAATTTAAAAAAAGACCGAAATGTAAATAAAAAGGACCAAAATGTAAAAAAAAAGGACCAAATGTAAATTAGAACTAAAAAGGACCAAAATATAGATAAAATGGTCCAGAATATAAATAAAAAATATAAAAAAGGACAGAAATGTAAATAAGAAATGACCAAAATGTTAATAAAAAGGATCAAAATATAAATTAAAACAAAAAAGGACCAAAATGTAAATAAAAAGGACCAAAATATAAATTCAAAAATGTAAAAAAGAACCGAAATGTAAATAAAAAACACCGAAATGTAAATAAAAAGAACCAAAATATAAATTAAAACTAAAAAGGACCAAAATATAAATAAAAAGGAGCAAAATGTAAATTAAAAAATATTTTTGTACACAAAAGCCCTTGATGGCGCGGAGGCATAGAATTGCAAGAATTTTCTTTACTTTATACATAAGATAAAAGTAATGCCTAAAACATGAAATAAATTATCAACGGTCATAATCAAAATATTGAAAATGAAGAAATTACCCCTCAATGAATGTAGCTGAGTATTGTGGCCATTTTGAAGTAGTCTTCCAGGTATAATACTGATCTCCACCTCGTCGCACTCAAAAACCATTCCATTATGCCCAAAACGCGAAAGAAATTATCAACATTTAGAATCAAAATATTGTAAATGACGAAAATACTCATCGCGGAATGCAACTGAGTATCGTGGACATTTTTATGTAGTCTTGTGGGTTTAATTTTGCTCTCCATTTCCCTCGCACTCAAAGCCATTCCATTCTGCCTGAACGAACTCGTTTTGGTTGCACCAATCATAACCAAAATCATGGTCTCTAGTCAGGATAAAATTACCATATTACCCTGGTCCTGCAAAGGTCACGAATTTGTTTCTCTCTTTTCGATTTCCCGAAACAAAGCAAAGTCCCAACGTTTTTCCGAATCTGGTGTACTTATGACAAATATTTCAAAAAAACCCTGTCTTTTAAAAAAAATAGAATTATCACATATATCCCTAGTAAATATGAAACTTATATACCCGTATATATATATGAAAATAATGATATAATTTGACCAATATAAAAAGTCTATATTTAAAAAAAAAACCTAAAATTTGCATGAATACCCCTACAAAAATCTGAAATTACCATATATAACCCTATAAAAATATGAAAGTAATGATATCATATGAGAAATATTAAAAAAAAAAAAATTGAAAAATATAATATATGTATGCTAATATAAATCGGAAATTAATTATATAATATGAGAAGTTGAGAACTATCACAAAAGGCTTGTATGTTTTAAAAAATTGGAAACTATGATGTATCCCCTACAAAAATATATATCTTAATCTAAATCGGAAATTAATGATATAATATGAGAAGTTGAGAACTATCACAAAAAGCTTCTATGTTTTAAAAAATCTGAAACTATGATGTATCGCCCTACAAAAATATTAATTATCATATATATCCCTATATAAATCTCAAATTGATGATATAATATGTGAAATAAAATAAAAACTGTATTTGAAAAAATAAAAAATTAGCATGCATACCTCTGGAAAAAACATAAATTATTATATTTATCCTTATAAAAAATTCTGAATTAATGATACAATATGAGAAATATTTAAAAAAATATGAAATTATCATGTATAACCTTACAAAATATGATATTACCATATATACCCGTATAATAATCTTAAAATAATGATATCGCATGAGAAATATTTAAAAAGTCGTTACATTTAAAAAAACTGAAATTGTTATAAGATAGAAAAATCTTAAAAAGCCCCTATATTTACTGAAATTTGCAAAAATAAATAAATTTATGAATAGTTTATGAACAGTAACAGTATTTATGAACAGTACACATTTGAATTAAATAAATAAATCCGAAACTATGTTTTGAAAAATTCGAAACTACATTTTATGAACAGTACATTAAGTTGAGAACTATCACAAAAAGCTTCTATGTTTTAAAAAATCTGAAACTATGATGTATCCCTCAACAGAAAAATATTAATTATCATATATATCCCTATACAAATCTCAAATTGATGATATAATATGTGGAATAAAATAAAAACTGTATTTGAAAAAATAAAAAATTAGCATGTATACCTCTGGAAAAAACATATATTATCATATTTACCTTTATAAAAAATTCTGAATTAATGACACAATATGAGAAATATTTGAAAAATCTGAAATAAAATCTGATATTACGATATATACTCCTATAATAATCTTAAAATAATGATATCGCATGAGAAATATTTAAAAAGTTGTTACATTTAAAAAAACTGAAATTGTTATAACATAGAAAAATCTTAAAAAGCACATATATTTACCGAAATTTGCACCCAAAAAAAAAAAAAAAAAAAATCATGAACAGTAACAGAAATTGCGAACATTTGTGTGTACAGTAATTGTGAACAGTCTGTTATGAACAGTACAATAATTGTGTGAACAGTACAGTAGTTGTGTTATAATAATCTGTTCGTATGCGAAAGTTATGTCCGTTTTAGTAAAAATGTTCCAAACAGATTTTTCCTAAAATCTTATCTTATCAATCTAATTATGTATATCATATATACCTATGTGCATCTAATATACATGTTATATTTCTATGAACTACCATGTTCATATATCCTTATACGTACGATTTTACCGTAAATGTGAAGCTGCATTTCCTTCAATTTTTGTGTTTTTTAAATTTTCAATTATCCAAAGTGAATAATACAGTCAAATTTTGTTAGTCAATTATTTAGATTTGTCACTCTACTTTTATTTATTTGTAAGTTATGTGTTAAATCTTCACTCGTAATGTGTAATTATTTTAAAGTGTTAATATTTTCGTGTTATAATTAAAATTTTGAATGATCCAAAATGAATAACTAAGACAAACTTTCTTCTGTGAACATTTAATTGTCTAAGTTTTGTCACTCAACTTTTAATTATTCACGAATTTGTAAATTTTTCACATGTTAATATAATTTTTAGTTATAAATCAATACATATGTGTATATTTTGTGTACGCATATTATAATTTATTTAAATAAATATATAAATTATTAAAATAAATTATGATATTTATTTTAAATAAAATTAGTTTGTCCAATAAATTTGATTGTACTAAATTTATATTCACAACTAAGTATTTGTGTTTGAAGTTTGAACTAATCAGAAATATTATGTAATATATTTTTGAAAATTATAATCTCAAATTAATAAAATTAATAAATTATTATAATATTTTTTTTTTGAAATAATTGATTACTGGAATTAATAAATATGGTGCCATCCATGATTTGTCTATAGTGTTTGGAGTAATGATAGATACACAAATACCAACCACAAATATGTCACAAATAACTAAGTTTGTAATATTAATTATGCATATATGAATCATAAATCAAATACAAACTTATGTATTTGTGTCACATTTGTGGTTGGTATTTGTGTTCCTATCATTACTCATAGTGTTTGGGTTTGATAATTATGAACTACAAAGTGTGGGCCGTGGGCCTAGTGTATTCAACAACGTATTATATTAATTAATTCATTTGCAATTTTGAAGTGGGATATATGCGTGTAACATTTGATTGGGTTGTTTGTGTGCATACGGATATAGAGACCTGAGACTCATAAATTTGTGCGCGTGTCAAATTTTTAATGGCTAGTTGCTGAAAAAGTTTTTTGTTTTGTACGGCAATTGGCTCTTTTAAGTAAGGTATAGATATATATGTCCACGAGAGTTATCTACTAAATTCTTACGGGGGACGTCACGTGGTAGATTTATGAACTTAAATAGTATTTACACGCGCCAGGAATCTTTAATGATACGGATACAGTAATATGACCGTTTTGAGAAAGTTATACCAAGAAGTAAACAATACGTGTATTAAATATGATACTGTATTAGTTGATTAAGGGAAGTTTTCAAATATCCTCTATTTTTTTTGGATATTCTAAAAAAAAAAACATCTTATTTAAACTCAAAAAATATTCCTCTTCCAAATTTTTATTTTCAAATACCCACTCTATAGGAATTAAAACTAATCATAAATTGTGTTAATTTTTTTTTCCTATAGGGATTAATTAAAACTAACCATAGAAGGTGTTAATTTTTTTTTACCAAAATAGCCTTCTATTCTCATATGCAGTAACTACAAAAATATTTTTGTTATTTTTTATTTATTTTAAGAAAATTCATAAATATTATTTTAATATATAGTGATTTCTAAACAATAAATTATTACATGTTGTGTTTATATAATTTTAATTTTTCATTTATTATTGATGAAAAACTTACATCACATAATAATAAAATAAATAACGATAAATAAACACATTGAAAATATATTGATTAGAAAAATACGTGTTTAAACATCTATTTTTTTTATTTTCATTCTCCTTTTTTGTATTTTTTTAATAGTTTCATGATATTTTATTTTTTAAATATTTGCAAAGTGTTCTTTTAATATTGTTATTCATCTTATTATTTTATTTTTTAAATATTTGCAAGGTGTTCTTTTAATATTTCTATTCATCTTATTATTTTATGTTAGTTTTTCAGAAAAAAAATATATATGAAAGACAAATATATATAATGTATGAAATATTAAAATTATATAAATATAACATATAATAAAAAAAAAAATATTATATGCTATTATTTTTTAGGATTTTTTTTATAAATTAATAAAAAATAATAATTTTGTTTAATTACAACATACGTAAATAAAAAGGTATTTTGGTGAAACTTTTTTAACACCATTAATGGTTAGTTTTAACTCCTATAGGGGGGGGGGGCATCTGAAAATAAAAGTTTGGTAGCGAGGATTTTTTGGATTTTCCAAAAAAAATAGGGAGTTTTTTAGAATATCCAAAAAAGATAGGGGAGTTTTTGGAAATTTCCCGTTGATTAATTATAATTAATATTTTTATTAGTTTATTGTTTGTTGGATATTATATGTTCTAAAATAAATGCTTGCTATATTTAGTTATTTATTATATCTATTTATTTATTATTATTTCATTTGTTTTTAAATATATTTATTGATAGGTTAAAAGTATTCGATATATATTTAAGATATATCTATTATTAATTCCGGGTCACGTGAAGTATTCCATATTTATTCGGCAATAATTGTATCGAATATTATATCCGATACTGTTTGATTTTTCTAAAGTTTTCACGAATGATGCGTATATATATTTTTTGCACGCATTTGTTATATAAATTCATAAAATTAAGCATTAATATGCATATACAAATATATAATTTAAAAAATATCGTTCGTTTACTATCCACTGTTATTTGGTTGATTACAGTAAAAGTTGAATCCATAATTTATTGTGCTGCGCAATTAATTAATCACCTGAGGCTCTGAGCCAGGCAGGTTAAGGAGACATCAATTGACATTTTTTATTAATTGACCAAATTGAAAAAAAAAACTAAAGAAATTATATTATATTTATATCATTATACCAATAATGGCTCAAATCTTATACCAAATCTTTCTTCTTCTAATTGATAAAACAATTACGAAGCAAACCAATTTCATTACAAAGAACAATATAATTTACAACCATAATTTTATGTACAGTAAATAACAAATCAAACCCAACAAATTCAAAGAAAAAGAATGTTAACGAATACAAAACATAGACAAATCCTACATGGCATAACTGTACAAAATAAACAAGTAACGACAAAAAGAAAAAGAATGAATTAAATACTCGCAACCAAACAAAATATACAAAAATGAAAACTATGTATATCACGACGTACAATGTACACTCAAAGGAGACGCGGCTATTTCCAAATGTGACGCCTTGAGAAGCGAAACGAATTTCAACAGAACATCTTGCGAGAACCACTGGAGTCTCCATTGCTGGATCTCAATACTTCTCTCTATTTGGTTCTCGCTAGTAGAATGTTCTTCGTCACATTTATTTTCGGTAATCATGGTCATGCATTTATTGTGCCGGAGATCCATCACCTAAAAACAGTAGAAATGTATATTTTTTTAATTTCGGTACAATGCAAGGGCTTCTTTACAAATTTTTCAAAAAGGAAATGGAGGAAAAGAGGTTACCAGTTCTAGAATGTTCTCGATGGAGCAGTGTGAATCAAGAGAGAAATATGTATGAGACGCCACGTCATCGTCGAAGGATCCGAACAGATTATAATCCTCGATACAAACAAAAACAGATCCATCTATCAAGAATATTGATCTTGTTTGCCATGAGCCCCCTATATATATAAAACAAAAGAAAATAAATATTGGAAAATTGGAGTGAAGAGAAAGAATTACAATTCGAACCTTGAGGGGTATCTTTGTAAAATAACAACGGGGAATAAAACGAAATGCCCATCTTAAGATCGCAGGATATTTCTTTGGCGAGTAATTCAACTTGGATGTTCTCCCAACTAGCAATTCAAAATTTTAAAACATTAAATATGAAAAAAAAAATATATACGAGAAAAAAGATCAATATAATTGAAGGGATTGATTACCTTTCAAGAGAGAGATTATTGTTTAAGGGCGGTATAGTAGATATTTTTAAGAGAGAGAGAAGCTCGTAAGCTTTCTCTATCGTCCTTGGCAAGAATATATATACCGATTCATCCTCCATTTGCAACCTATAAAACCCCAAAAAGAACATTTAAAATTTAGAACTAAGATAAAATAAATTAATGAAATACAAATACCTTAAAGCTTGAAGCCCTAATCCTATGACAACCTTTTTTACTTCCTCGAGCCTATAAATTCCCAAAATCTTTGGAATAGATTCTGCAATAAGTCAAGAATCGCCGAATAAAAAACACCATTTTTATTTGATAAATAAATAAATTCAAATTCAAAATATTAACCTTGTGAATCTGGTGTAACGTCCTCGATAAGAAGTATATACAACTTGTTCTCAGAACTCTGCAACACTGCAACTTTTCTGCACAAATTTTAATTTCGAGTCATAAATAAGTAAATTATAAATGTAAGAAATTATATAAAACTATTTATTTACCTCTGAATAAACTCTGATTCATTCTGAAACATGCAATCAGAAAAAATCAAATCTTGATACCTCTCAGATTCGCCAAAATAAACGATATTTTTCTCAAAAAAACCCAAAACTTTTTCATATTCCTCTTTATCATCCAATATATCATCATCATCTTCTTCCCTAGACGAACAACTACACTCACCATATGCATCTACAACCATTTTTCCAGTATTTTCACAAAAGTCCCTCTCAATGTGCATAATTCCATTCTGGTCCTCGTCAAGAGGAACTATTCTTTTCACCTTTCTATGAAGAGTATTTCCGTGGCCATTTATATCCCTCTGTGCCACCTCATCGTCAGAACTAGTTGCATATAATTCGCATGAAACATCTTCGTCAGAACTGGAGCAGCAATTGTCTGACGAGCCCTCGGAAAGTTCTAGAATCTCGTCAGAGAAGAGTCTCTTGTGTAAAACCTCCTCTTTATATTTAGGAGGGAAAAGGGTAAGGTTAGGTTTTGATTTCGAATCGAGAACTCCATTTATTGCAGTATTTTCTGCATTTAATGAACTATTATGATGAGCTTCTTCATTGAATGAAATATCAGAACTCAGAGATATTTCACTGACGGTAGAACTTTCGCCCAATAATTTTTTCGCCTTTTCATTGGACGAATTATTTTCCTTTTTATTATTATTATTTTGATCTTGATCTTGATCCATCCATTCTTTGAATTCTTTAAGCCAAAGAATCGATCTTTCTTTCTTCATGTTCTCAGCCTTGTTTATCAAATCAATCACTTTCGATTCACTGTCCGAAATAGGGGCATTTTCGTCTTTTCTCAAGCTGATCTCGATTTCATTGGATAATAATGGTTCTTGGTCTGTAGAATCCTCTTCACTTAGCCTCATTCCTTCTTCCTCAATTGCAGCAACACGCAAATTTCTTTTCTAAAAAAAAAACAAAATCATGAAACATTAAATGAGGATTTCAAGAAATATCAAATAATTAAGAAAAATGAATGAAGAAACAAACCCGATTATTAATTTTGGTAGAATCTTCTTCAGGTTCGTCTTTTGCGGGAAAATAAAATCCATAGCCAGTTGGCTTCTTTTGTCTTTTAGCGAAAATCACGTGTCGTTCCCAGTGTTCTCTTGTCGTGATATTCTTCTCGTCCAATTTCAACTGAAATTTGCGAAAATTCACATAAAAATATAAATAACCTGATTTTGGAGGGCATAATTGCAAAAAAGGACAAAAAGGGAAAGTACTTTGTCAGGATCGGGAAAGAAGCTGAAGACATGGGCTCTGTACCATCTCGCACAGCAAATAGGGTTTCCTTCCAACCAAAGGCTCTCCAGTGAACAGAGGCTAGAGAGTATCTCCAGTTCAGAGAAACTGGAGATGAGGTTGTATGAGAGATCGAGTCCAACAAGGGACTTCATGTACTCGAGCCCACGTAGAGATGCCACAGCATTGTTCCTCAAGTTAAGCTTAACGATTCGAGATGAAATCTGCATGTTTCCAAAAAAATAATTAACAAATTTTGATTCGAAATTGAATTCAATAGAAAAGGGATTTTGTACCTCACTGAGCATTGTTATGGAGCGGAGTTGATTGAAACCAAGATCCAAATGCTTCAATTTGACGCATTTCTTTAAATTATCGACTTTAGTGAAACGGTTTCGGCTAAGATCTAGGGTTTCGACTGCAGGAAGAAGTTGGAGCGATTCATCCATGAGAACCAAGTTGTTGCATGCACATGAGACAAATGATAGCTTGTTCCATGTAGGAGAATCCTTTACATCCACTATTCTACTCGCAAAAATGTGTCTAAGAGCATCCTAAATAACCAAGAAATCAAGAAAAATTTGAATTAAGATCAAGAAAAGAAGAATTCGAAAAGTAGCAAATAGTTTGGAATTCAACATACCGTCGAATTATGGCAAATCAGCCTTTCCAAAGTATGTCTCAGTTCGAGCAATCCCTTAGCTTCGGTTGTTGACAAATCACACCCTCTCAACTCCAAAACCTTCAATCTTCCAAAAGGCAAGAGCGAGAGTGGCGCAGGATCCCGTTTCCCTTTCTCAAATCCACTGACAACCTTAAGACAAGTCAAAAGTCTCAAAATTCTCCTTAATTGCTCCAACGCACGGTGATCCCCCAAGTCAGACACATAAGACCTCAGATAATCAACAGGAGCTACGGACAGTAAGCTTTCGATCTCCCGCAACGCTTCAAGGCGCGATTGCACGTAGTGCAATCCGATTGGGTTCAATTTCAGAGTTAGGGTTCCGTCGAGGAGCTGACCTTTACTCCGTTCGACGAAACGGACGAGGCAGTCCAGGTACCGGTCACCGGTAAGGATGGACATCGTTTATTGCGCTTGATTGGGGGGAATTAGGGTTTGGAGAGGGACAGAGATGAGATGCACCGCCATCGGAGAGCGAGGGGAGAGAGAGAGAGAGTAAAACGAAAACGAGTAACGGACTTTGCATTTGCTGATGGGATACGACCTGCTCTGAAATTATTATTCTCTCCAGTTTGCAAAACTTGAGGCGTTCCTTCGACGTAAACTTCAAATAAACCCTGTTACCCTCGCATTATGTCTATATTATACAAAAAAATCATATATTATTGCAGAAGACCTTACGCTATTTATAAATTGAATAAATAGTCCCTTTAGAGTTTTGGAATTTTTTTTTTTTTTAGTTGTGAGGACTTCCATTTATTATTATGTTGATGACATGTCTTTCGTTTGATATAAACAATAAGTTCGGTTGTTTTTAGAGTTTTTAATTAATCTTAACAAAAAATATGGGCACGCCATGTATTGAAAAGGACTCGTCTAAATATCTAATACAACAACAAAACCTATACAAGCTTCGACATCATACGAACTGAGATATGGGACCTTCTACTCTTCCCCCATATTTCAACACCACTTTCATGATGCAAATTCCAATGAAAGTGGGGTGAAATGGATCCCCAATTTACATTCCAACTCTTCTTCAATTAATTTTTCCTTTAATTAATTATTTTCTAATTAAACTAATGAATGATGTCATGAATTAAATTTCAATTAAAATTATCAAAATTTTGGATTAAAAATTAATTGGAGCTTGATTGGGATGCAAATTGGGGGCATGAAGGAGTAAACACCATTTTCATGATGTCATGCTTACTCCATCGTGAAAGTGGTGTTGAATTTGGGGGGAGGAGTATAATTTTTCATATATATATATATATATATATATATATATATATATATATATATATATATACTTGTTATTATTATTTGGAAAGAAAAATCGATTTATTCTCACTAAATGGAGAAAGTTCTTTTGTCATTCATTCGTGGATGTCAATTGGACATGAATTCACAATCTCTCACAATATATGATTTTTTTTGTCAAACACTCAACAAACTAGACTAAACACTCAATAAACTGAACTATGATTCGTTGACAAATCGATTTATTTTTATAAAATATGTATCCCTCTTATATTATCAATATCCTATTTATCCTTTCGAAACATAAATAATATCAAATTGAAATGGAAAAACATACTCCACCCCCCAAACTCATCATAACCCCCTTGATGAGGTGGCAAAATGAATTTAATAATACTTTAATTATAGATTAATTTACAATGTTAATATTATTACATGTTAATTGACATGTCAATTAAATTAAATGGTCAATTAACTCGTTAATTCATTCAATTAAAAACATTAATCAATTCAACTAAACACATATATAACTCCAATTAATTATTGTTAATAGTATGTAAATTTTTTACATAAAAAATACTGAATTTACATATTCTACCTTCCCTCCTTCTTTCTCTCTAATTCTGGTCTTCACGCCTCTCTTTCTTTTTATTTTGGGTTTTTTGAAGGAATTTTCTTTTCCATTGTAGATAGATTGTGTATAACTAGAGGTGGTATTCGAGCGGGTCGATCGAGTTTAGATCATTTCGAGTTCGGGGTTATTTGGGTCGAGGTTCATTCAGGTTGTTTCGATTTCGGATTATTTCGTATCACTTGGTTTCGGATCGGCTTCATTTTCAGATTACTCGATTTTGGGTCATTCGGTTACATATCATTTCGATTTCCGAGACGTGCTGATCCGGGTTATTTTCGTTTTCGGGTTGTTTTGATTTAGGAAAATTTTGGTTTATGAGTCCCTCGAGTTTCTAGAAATTTAGTTTTCGGGTCACTCCGATTTCGGAAAATTTAGTTTTCGCATCTTTCGAATCTTTGGATATTTATTTTTTGGGTCATGCAGTTTTGGGACATTTCAATTTTGAGTCAATTGAATTGCTTTATATTTGGTCTTCGAATTACTTGAATTCCCAGACATTTAGTTTTCGGATTATTCGCGATCAATTCAGAATTTGATTAAATAGATATATAATTTTTGTCATTTAAATTTGAATCATACAAATTTTTATTTCGGACCATTTAGATTTGATTTGCAATTTGAATAATAATATTTAGAAGTTTATTTTGTAATGTCAATATGTCCATCCACTACTTATATACGTCACTTTTAGCATGATTATTAAATAAATTATGTTAATATATGCATGTTAGATTGTTAGTAATAATATATTTTATTTTTATTTCTAATAATATATTATTTATGAAGTAGACGTTCGACAACAAGTTGAATATCGGAAGATTGGAATAATAAATGAGCGTCAATTTCATTTTGGAGTAGTGATGGACACCGCCTAGGTCTCTCCCCCAACCTCTTGATGACATGACACGATTTTTAAACTTTAAGTTTAACACATTAATGCATGATTTAACACGTTAATTTATGATTTAATCATTCTAATGTATTGTTTAACACTCAAGTATAATGTTAAATCATGAATTAAAGTGTTATTTTTTAAAGTGTTAAATCTTAGTCACGTCATCAATCTTTCTAGGGGAGAGTTTGGGGGTATGTCCAACTTTTTCCTTCATTTTATTCCTGTGATGTTGTGATATGATGAAGAACGAAATAGTGAAAGAAACGGAAGAAATAATATTATTTTATTTGAAATGAAATGAAGAGAGAAAAAAGAAGAAATTTTTTGTTTCCTCTTCTTCCGCATTTTTCATTTTTACGGAAGAGAATTAATCTGTTTTTTGAGCATTGTATTCTATTTTTTTCCAATTGGAGGGATTAAACCAAGTTCTTTTATTTTCTTTCAATATTTCAAAAATTAAGTGTTAGTTATTATAATGTTATTAATGTCAGCTTATAATTTTTAATACGTATGTTATGTTTCCATGCCAAATAAAATAGTTAACACAAATAAATAAATATTGGATCACGATTTTTGAATCGTTCGGGTTGCGAGTTTTTCGAGTTGCGAGATAATCGAGTAGTAGGTTATTTGGATCACGGCTCATTCGCTTGACGAGTCAATCAAGTTTCGGACCAATTTTAGGTTCGGATTATTCGATTTTATTTTGTTGATTCTTTCACATTTTTCAGTTCGAACTTGGATTATTTTTTAGGACCGGTCACATTTTGCAAGCTCTATGTATAACTACTCGAATAGTTAACACATTAAAACACAAAAAAAAAAAAAAATATATATATATATATATATATATATATATATATATATATATATATATATATATATATATATATATATATATATATATATATATATATATATATATATATATACACAGGCGTGCTAAGGAGAATCCAGGAAAAGAATCCATAAAAAAAATCCATGAGACGGAGGGGTATTTTCGTAATTATCCAACTTCATTACTTCATTTTGCTTCTCACGTTCTCATCTTCCTTCCTTCCTTCCTTCTCTCAGTCTCCGATCTCATCTTCTTCCTTCCTTTGCTTCTCGCCTTCTCCCTTCTCCCTTCTCCTTCGGCTCCTTCTCCCTTCTCTTCGGCTCCTTCTCCCTTCTCTTCGGCTCCTTCCCCTTCTCTCTGCCGTCAGACCATGCGCTAACCCTACATAGATGCTGCAACTTAAGATTCTCGATTTAGGATTTCCACCTGCTAGGCGATCAGGTACGAATCGATATCCCCCTTTCTCACAGCGGCAGCTAGGTTTGTTCTCCTGCCTCTTTAGCGATGGAGAGAAAGCTGCAAGTTTGGGACACCCCTTCTTCCATCACCGATAAACCCCAACCTTTGAGCCATGGATGCAGAAGAACCGTCAATTTGGGCTTAGGAATGTTTATGCACCATTAATTTCACCATTTTGGAGCAAAATTACTGAAATCTACTGAAACAAGGTGATTTCGATTTTTTTTTTTCAGTTTTCTTAATCGTTACATCAATTAAACGTATTGATTGTTGATTTAAATGTATCAATTTTATATAGAAGGAATGCTCTAATTCCTTACATGAAAGTTTTGGACAGGACACATGATACGATCCAAAAACTCTTCGTATTCGCCTAAAACCAAGATCCAGGACACATGATTTGGTGAAACAACATTCTGATGCGAGCTTGATTGAAACCCTAATTTCGAACTCGTAAAAAGACATTCTAATTCAGTAAACGACATTTTGATCCAAGACGCTTTAGAACTCGTAAATTGGAACCCTAATTTGGGCATTTGGATTCAGTAAAACGTCGTGGGCGAGTAATCTGGCAATAGGGCTCATTTGCCTTCTTCACAATCTGGTATTTTCTGACTTATAATGAAATTATTGCTGAACTTGTGTAGAATTAAGACTTTTTGCTGAATTTATGATCAATTTGTGCTGAAATTGATATTTTTGCTCATTTTTATGCTCAAAGAGAAATTGCAAGAGAAAAAAAGAGAGAACTCACGAACCGAGCTGTGCATGCAGGGTCCACCACCAAACGCGACGAGGATGCACCAAGCCGGACCTGGAAAAGGCACGGCGCTGCCATTTAGCAACTCGACCTCGTTTCCATTCGCAACTCGCTGGCAGAAATCGCCGATAGAAGAAAATAGTAGAATTTGGTATATTTAAAGTCGTAATTAGAAATGGTTAAATTGTATGATATTAGATTAGAATTCAGTAATCTAGCAGGTTAATGTGTGTATGATCGGTGTAGTATATGGTTTTAATTTGGTTTTAGTTTGTTCCATTGTTATTTGGTGCATGAATGTAATATATAAATTTATTTGGTTATCTTTTAAAGTTTTTAATTGAATGACATGTTCTTTTAGATATGGATTATGTACTTTGATATGTTAATATACATTTTGCTAAATTCAATCAAATATTGTGCTATATTTAAGTCGTATATTTTGCTAAATTCAATCGTATATTTTGGTATATTCAATCGTATATTTTGGTAAATTCAATTGTATATTTTGCTAAATTCAATCTTATATATTTTGCTATATTCAATCGTATATTTTACTAAATTCAATCGTATATTTTTCTATATTCAATCATATATTTTTGCTATATTCAATCGTATATTTTACTAAATTCAATAATATATTTTGCTGAATTATATGAAATTAATGATCATGTTCATCAGATAATTAATTATATTTTGGTAAATTCAATCATATATTTTGGTAAATTAAATCGTATATTTTACTATATTCAATCGTATATTTTGCTAAATTCAATCGTATATTTTGCTAAATTCAATAATATATTTTGCTGAATTATATGAAATTGATGATCATGTTCATCAGATAATTAACTATATCTTGGTAAATTCAATCGTATATTTTGCTATATTCAATCGTATATTTTGGTAAATTCAATCGTATATTTTGGTAAATTCAATCGTATATTTTGCTAAATTCAATCGTATATTTTGCTATATTTAATTATATATATTTGCTATATTCCAACGTATATTTTGCTAAATTCAATAATATATTTTGCTGAATTAGATGAAATTAATGATCATGTTCATCGGGTAATTAACTATTTTTTGCTAAATTCGATCATATATTTTGTTAAATTCAATCATATATTTTGCTAGATTTAATAATATATTTTACTATATTCAATCGTATATTTTGTTAAATTCAATCGTATATTTTGCAAAATTCAATAATATATTTTGATGAATTATATGATATTAATTATCATGTTCATCAGATAATTAACTATATTTTGGTAAATTCAATCGTATATTTTGCTTAATTCAATCGTATATTTTGCTAAATTCGATCGTATATTTTGCTATATTCAATCGTATATTTTACTAAATTCAATCATATATTTTGCTAAATTCAATAATATATTTTACTGAATTATATGAAATTAATGATCATGTTCATCAGATAATTAACTAAATTTTGATAAATTCAATCGTATATTTTGCTAAATTCAATAGTATATTTTGCTATATTCAATCGTATATTTTTGCTATATTCAATCGTATATTTTGCTAAATTCAATAATATATTTTGCGGAATTATATGATATTAATGATCATGTACATCAGATAATTAACTATATTTTGGTAAATTCAATCGTATATTTTGGTAAATTCAATCGTATATTTTACTAAATGCAATCGTATATTTTGCTATATTCAATCGTATATTTTACTAAATTCAATCATATATTTTGGTATATTCAGAAATTACAATATTAAGCAAATCATTGTATCATTCCAAAACAATCTTAATCATCAATCGCATGCCATGCTCTTCGCATAATACATCAGAAATTACAAAAGGTCCCAACAAAATTCATCGAACATGCTGATAAACTCAACTCGCCTTAAAAACATACAGAAAAAGATGATTTACAAAAAAAGCTACACTAATAGAATTTTACAGAAGCACGGATGTGAATGCATTGACAGTGAAGATTTACAAAAAAACATTACAACAGTAACCAAAGTTCGTGTAGTGTCTGCTTTGATCACCTCTGTGATTTTCTAGCAATCATTCACTTTATTACTGTAGCTGGATCTTTGTTTTTGAACTCCGCTAGCACGTGAAATTAAAAAAAAAAATAGAAATTGCAAAAATGCCCCTGCTTTAATGAAAATTGCAAAAAAAAGCATATATTCTTAAGACATATTGAACTCACAGGGTGTTCTTTTGCAAATTTTACAACCCTAATATGCGAGCATGGTACGCTGAGCGTATGATGTGGTGAGTACGATGATCGTACCAGTCGTACCGTCTTTCACCGATTTTGACAATCACAGATTCTCTCTCCTTAGTTTCGTGCTGTAATAATCAAAAACATTCATGTTTATTTACTCCCTTTGTATGGAATATTTTCAAACATGCCCTCATTATTATTTTAATTTTTAATACCTGAAAAATCTTCCAAGTGGATTCACAGGGCAAGTCTTCACGAATCACAGGGTTCAGTTCATCAATTTTCTTGCTTTCTTGATTGATTGCGAACTTGCTGCAATTTTCAGAAGGCAGTAGCACAAATGAACAAAAAAATGTTATTTTCTGAAATGATATGAAACGTTTGCTCTGGATACACTATTGAAAAAAATCAACCTTCTATAGACCCATAAGCTCCATCAAAATCCTCAATCACCAGTAGGGCAAACGAAAGAAGGCAGTACAGAGATTGATCGGAGCTTGCTCAGCCTTAGGATATTTGATAGACTCCAATTAGAAGAAGAAGGTCGCGGGAGAGAATGAAGAGAAAATAGGAGAAGAAATCGCCTAGGGTTTAGAAGAAATCGCCGGAAAATCGCGCCCAAATCGTCGCGGAGTTCGCCTCAGAATCGCGTCCAAATCGCCTAGGGTTTAGAAGAAGAAGGCCGCGGGAGAGAATGAAGAGAGAAGTCTGAACGCTTGGATAATTAGGCAAAGGCCCCTCCGTTATTGTCTTTATTTAATTTTGGTCCCTCGCGCTTGTAAATTTATAAAATAGCCCCTCCGTGTGTTGTTGTGTTATTTTTTAATTCTTGGATTCTTTTTATGGATTTTTTTTGTGAATTCTAGTTAGCATTTCTCTCTCTCTCTCTCTCTCTCTCTCTCTCTCTCTCTTATATATATATATATATATATATATTAACAAAACTATAATTAAAAGAAATACATGATATTAAGTAGTTTTGAATCCTGTCGAAGCGCGGGATATTATATGGTATTTTACTTCTGTATATATTTTTTTGAAAAATATTTTAAACCTCAATATATCATCATGACAATAGGGTAAATATACTGTACCTCGGGAACAAGAAAAAATATCTTTGATGCGTCAATCGAGAGCGGTTAATTGAATTAATTAGACCATTTAATTAAATCAATTCATCTAAATATTAATTTGAGTGCTAATCAATAATACAAGTATACGTGTCATCATTTGGTAACAAAAAAGCATCTAAAAATTATTCGTTAATGTATGTTAGTCCCATTTTTTATAGAAACAAAAAATATAATTTAAACGATTAGTGCGAGGTTATTATCTTAGTAATAAGAATACGCCATCGGCCCATTAACAGTTAGTTAAATTGTGCCCACCCCACAACCGTTTTCCTTCCACGCAAGCTTCCACCGATTCCCATTTCCTTGCACTTTGCCCCAATTTTTCCCTTTACTTTTCCCCTATCGTGATTCATGGGTCTTGTTAATCCCTTGCACTCTTTTGAAATGTGAAAAATAAGGGTGATTTACAAAGTTGATACGTTAATAAAATCTAGAGAATAGCTGGCAGCCTCGCATTGTGGCACTTGCAAACAAAAAAATGACCGGAATTCAGATGATAAGCCTCAATGACTGATCCACTCACGCACAAACAGAAACAAGGGACCATGCTCCCCACATTTTTCACGGGGGTTTTATATATTCAGCCCCACAAACTTAAAAAAGCAACCTTGATAAGGTGATTAGGGGTGGGCAAATGGTTTGGTTTATTTGGGAATCGAACCGAACCGGTCGAATTCGGTTTAATCGGTTCATTCGGTTCGGTTCGGTTCAAAAATTGATATTATTCGGTTTATTCGGTTCGGTTCGGTTTTGGTATTTTTAAAACCGATTAAACCGAACCGACCGTATTAGTATTATTTTTCATGTTTTTATTATGTATATTTAAAAAAATTAATATTTCATATTGTAAAATTATAAATAATATAATTATATTTTATATGATTTGTTTTTATATTTTTTTTGCTAAATATAATTTGAATTTTATCATTATAAAACTTCTTATTCGGTTCAACCGAACAAATCGAATAAGAAATTCGGTTTAATCGGTTCGGTTTTAAATCGGTTCAAATTTTATTCGGTTCGGTTTGAATCTAGTTCGGTTCGGTTTGATTCGGTTTGGTCTTAATCGGTTCGGTTCGGTTCGGTTCAACCGAATGCCCACCCCTAAAGGTGACGATGAAATGATAAGCAGGTTGATTAGTATTATTAATTGATCGTTTAGTTAAATTGACTCGTCAATTAACATGTATTAATATTGCCATATTATAAATTATATACGTGTCAATTAATATTTAATAGAGTCAATTAGAAACCTAATTAATCCATCTAACTATTTTTTGTTCACTCATCAAGAATGTTTGGATGAGTTTGAGGGTGGCAAGTATATTTCCCTTTTTCACATGATTTATGGCCCTTACCTCACATCACATTATGTACTGGGTTGCTGTTGTGTATTCCTTCATTATTGGCTCTTCTGCAATAAAAAAAATAATGATATATTTTCAATGAAATCAATATGAGTTTTACAATATTACAAAATGATGTAACTATCAGGATCGATCCAAGGATCTTAACGAGCTAAGCTTGGACTGAGAGTCCCAAAAAATGAAAAATCTCATATATATCAGCTATAATGATATATTTTCATAGGAAGATCCGAGATTATTACATCATTGATCATAAATTTATTGAAGAAAAAGTAATATTTTGAATTATATTGATTTCGCTTTCCACTTTTATATCAATCAATAGGTCATAATTATGAAAAAAATAAAAATTGGCCAAATAATTTCATTAATTTTTTACTTTCTATTTTTGAATAACTGGTTTTCTAAATCTCTAGTTCTTACCAATACGAAAAGTTCAATACATAAATTTTGCTCCAAATCTCCATGAATGTTACATAATTCCATTCCGAGAATATGTTAACAAAGCTCATTGATTTATCATTCTTCTTCTTTTGAATGTTGATAAGAAGGCATCTTCTAATAATATTTTTTTGTTGAATCTATAACAAATTCGATAAGTTTTGACTATTTTCTCCAAACTATAAGAGAAACTAGAAGTACAAATATGATGAAATTTTTCTAATTTTGATTTTGTAAATCTTAATTCATGTGCATTCTGAAAACATGTCAATTTTATCTAAACAATTCTATTTTGTGCATACGAAAGTAATTTTGAATTCTTGTCATTTGTTTGGTTCTTACTTGAAGTTCCTTTTTTAGTTCATGAGTATTAAATATTAATATAATCAATTTAGTGGGATCAAATTTTATTTATTGTAATTATTTTAATTACGTAAAATAATGAAAATCGTTTTAATATTTCACCGGGAGTATAAAAATCTATTGTAAGTATTATTACATAAGTAAATTATTTATGTGTGAGGTACTCATGTTTCTTCTATTTCCAAAACAACACAACCTATGTGCTAATAAATTTTTTTTAACCTGACATAATCAATACGATTTGTCACGAGTCTTAGTTTGTATCGCTTGTATTTAAATTATTTTCCGGGACCACGTTAAAAACCAATTATAACAATTTTAGGATTTTAGTAAAACATGACTTACAATACAATTAATATGAATTCAAAATGACCCATTGCAAACTCGACCTATGTAATGGCTCCAAAACAAAATCATCACAATCCTCAATTTAAACGCCACTATATATGTAACCAAATCTCCAACCAAAAAAAACCAACAAATAAACAAAATCCCACAAATGGCCTCCTGTCCTCTCTTCTTCTTCATCCTTACCTCTATGCTCATCCCCAGATACAACGCACTGCAAATTCCGCCGGCCCCGAGCAATTCTACGTCCTATATTCGAACGTGTTGCTCGCACACTCTCTATGCCCGTCTTTGTTACGCCACCCTCTCTCCCTACGCGAGCCGAGTCCAAGGAAACCCGGTTCAGCTCGTCCGGTTCGCCATCAATTCAACACTCATCAATCTAAAACCCGTGTCCGCCCGCATTGCCGCCCTTCACCACCGGGCCGTCACCGAATCCGATTCTTACGGAGGCCATCAGAACGTAGCAGCGCTTAAAGACTGTAGTGGGGTTTTAAGCGAAGCAATTGATCTGGTTAAGAAGTCGCAGAAGGAGATGGTCGGATTGGAGGCGATGGTGGGGCCAGAGGTGACATGGAGGATATCGAATGCTCAGACGTGGCTGAGCGCGGCGATTACGAATGAGGACACGTGTATAGACGGATTTGGTGGTGGGAGTACTGGAGAAGTTGGAACGGAGGTGTGCAGGAGGGTCAATAAGGTCAAGCAATTCACTAGTAATGCTCTTGCACTGGTTAATGGACTTGTTAATTAATCGATAGACTCGTGAATTCAATATTATACACTTTTTTTGTGAATTTACATGAATTTTGTGTTATTTAATTCTAATTTATGCTTATTTAGTTCACAAATGGGTAATTTTCTTTTATTATGTTTCCAGATTCTCCCACACATTGACGTTAACAACTAAATTATTATAGAATTAAGGTACATACTGATTAACAGATAATAATTAATATGTATTAAATGTTGATAGGGTATATTTGCGTTAATTAAGAAGAAAATTAGTTGTTAATCCTCCATATGTCATATATTTATGTCATGCATATTATCTGAATTATAAATTATTTACACATTTTTGTATCAATTACAACAAGCAAATATATAGAACTTTGTATTCAGGAAACTATGAAAACAACATGATACTATGATTTTTTTTAATGTTTTTTCTTTTAATTTGACGAAATGTGGTGGAATATCACATCTAAAAAGGTTACGCACTAGATAAAAAAAATTGGTGTTAATAACATAAGGCGCCATAACATAAATTATATTTACTAGATATTTTATTATTTTGAGATTTTTATTATATTTACTAGAAATTTTATTATTTTTTTCACGTAGTGTTACGGTAATATAATAAAACGATGGAGAATCTTATGGTACACGTTTAAGATATTTTGGTTATTTAATAAACAAAAAGTATCGAGCCACAGAAGTAGACCACATAAATGATACCGACATGCTTAATATGGAACGAAAATGAAATATATACGGTGGATCCCAAATATATTCAACTAATAATTTAATAAATAAATGTACGCATGTCATTTGGTGTTATCTTTGTAAAATAGTTCGATAGACGTAGCAACACTGATTTTATAAAAAGTTAAATTTTTTAATCGATGGTTCATAAAATTCACTTTTTAGAAAAAAAAAAATTCTTTAAACGAACAACAAAAAAATTCGATTTAACATAACACTAATCGATAAATACAATTGAAATCTTATCTTAAATACTTATTAATTAATAATTATTCAAAATATATTTGAAATTAGATCCTGGAATAACTCCATATGATCGTCGAAACCTTGTACTTTGAAAATTCTTACAAATGTTTGATATAATAATTAGTATATAATTAACGCAGTGTATATTATATAGGTAACAGGCTTTTAATACATATCTAACGTAATAATTAGAAAAATAACATAGAGTTAATAGGTAATTAGCGAAAATTAACATATAATATGTCGATTATTGTATTGTGTATATGAATCTATTGTTTTAACAAGTTTTTTCATTATTATGTTAATTATGTATTTGTATGTGATTTATAATACATTCATTATTGTGTTGGTTATATATTAATGATTACATTAGCTATATATACTTTAATTGTTTATTATGTAATTATATGTTCGTTATTGTTTCAAATTTATAAGGTCATTTAAAAAATGTAATGTAAGGAGATTTAATAAAATTAAATATGAAAAATATTAGGTATATTTATAAAAAAAAATACTTTTCATCTATTCACGATAAGTTTAGTTTCTATATAACTTTTTAAAAATATCGAGAAAAGTTAGGGATTTTTTTGAAAAAAAAGAAAATCAATAATAAATGAGCTCAGCATGAGGACCAGATCAGGTAGATTGTTTCTTACGGCCCATTCTTTTTTTGCTTGGGTCGAAGCAGATAATGCCTCCTTCTTCGCCATTTCAAACTAAATAGAGACGAGTTATGTAATATATGTTGATATTGTCGTAGAAGAAACACAAACTTAAACTTAAGAAGTAAGACTCAAGATAAAGAGAAGAATCAACACTCACCATGAGAGACAATATTCATGAAAGAAAGAAGGGATGAGAGAATGAGTAATGATAGGGACCACGAATTAGGGACCAAGAATTGCCCACACCTGTCATGTGACAGCTGCTCATTGGCTGCATCTTTTGCACAACTTTAATGCAGCCAATGGACAGCTGCCACGTGGCAGGTGTGGGCAATTCTTGGTCCCTATCATTACTCTGAGAGAATGAATGTTTTCATTTCTCTTTCATTAGATTCTACTTCATCTCGTTACAAAGGGGGGTTATTTATAAGCTACATCATCCCTACATACATAACACACAACTCCCCTTATCATACATTCATACATAACACATAACACACAACACCATTCACACAACACACAACATCAATTCATAATACATAACACACAACACATAACACCACCACTAATAATACATTCACTTTCATAATAGATATATTTTCATTATAAATTATCAGTTAAATTTAAAAAGTATTTTAAATTTTAAATTATAAATAAGGTTGCAATAGGTTTATTTGTTTTTTTAGAATAAATAAAGAAATTTCGTTTGTCTTCCATCCATTAATGTTGATGAGATTTGAACTCACAATTTCTCACAAATCACAATATGTAATTTATTTGTTTTTTTTCAAATGATTAATTTTTTTCTTCAAAATTTTGTATGCTATTTCGAACAATAAATATCATTTTATATTTTGAGTGTAATTATATTTTCTTTAAATAATGTAAATGAAAGCATATGTTAAGTTCTTGTTTAAATCACCTTATATTTACAGTCACGAGATTATATTTCAATTTCAATTTTCAATTTTTCAATTTAATATATTTGATTTTTTATCCGACAAATATTTCATGAAGTATTTGAGAAATATTTTTTTATTATTTTGAAGTAAAATATTCAGATACATCACATGAAATTATCGAATGAATATCATACATATATCAGTATCGAATATAGTGTTTGAATACCATACATCGATACTCTTGATTTTTGAAATATTCGTGCAAATTGAAATTAATATGTAGGCACCAATGAGCAAATAATTCACTAATTCAGTGTATTCAACAAAAAATCATAGTTGAGTATGAACAAACAATGTATGTTGGACAAAAATCTTTTATCTATTTCAATTAAAAAAAGAGCCACATTGGTAGGTGAAACTGGATGTCTCCATTTTAAGACAACAGAGAGGATCCAGCCGCAGATAATAACCAAGCAAGCCATTTGCGGACGGAAATTGGCGCCTCATCCACCTTTGCTTCTTCCCCAATCACTCTCTCTCTCTCTCTCTCTCGCTATCTTTCGCTCTGCCAACACAAGCCAGAATTGAGAAAAGATGGCTTCTTCTGTTTGCTCTACTGGTTTCTCCATTTCACGCAGCTCAGGATTTCTTCGCAGCAATTCAACCAGGTTAATCAGTAATTCTCTTTTCTTTTCATTTTTAATTATGGATTTAAGTCGCAGAAAACCCTAGTAGTGAATTTTTACCCGTTTCTACACTTCTGTGTAGAGAATTTCTGAAATAATGTAGTAATTTTGGGAGTACATGTTACTAAATAACCCTAATTCTAGCTATTCCAGCTAAATCAAATTAATTATCTAACTGAAATTCATTTCCAAAGAATAGAAAGAGGTGCCCATTTGTAGTAAAGGCCTCACGTGTCGACAAGTTCTCGAAGAGTGACATCATCGTTTCTCCTTCCATTCTTTCCGCTAATTTCTCCAAATTGGGCGAACAGGTTTCTTTCTTCTTGCTAGCTGTACTTCTTTCCAAAATGGAATTTACAAGTTTTTAATGATATTTTTTTACTAAATTAGGTTAAAGCCGTTGAGCTGGCAGGATGTGATTGGATACATGTCGACGTGATGGATGGCCGATTCGTGCCCAATATTACAATTGGGCCCCTAGTTGTCGATGCCTTGCGTCCAGTCACAGATCTTCCCTTGGACGTCCATTTGGTATAATTTTATCTTTATTGTTTTATTTTCAATTTGCAAAAAAGCCCTTGAATTATGCCTAAATTGCAAAAAATAAATGTAGATGATTGTGGAGCCAGATCAGAGAGTCCCGGATTTTATAAAGGCCGGTGCTGATATTGTGAGCGTTCATTGCGAACAAGCCTCGACTATTCATCTTCATCGTACCGTCAATCAAGTAACATATTATTTTATTTTATTTTTTAATTTAATTATTTATTAGTAATGTGTTAATATAAACGATATTATCAGATTAAAAGCTTAGGAGCAAAAGCTGGCGTTGTTTTGAATCCTGGAACCCCACTCAGTGCAATAGAATATGTACTTGATGGTAATATATTTTTTAAATTTTATTTTTAATATATATAATTTTTAATATATATTTGATTTCAGTGGTGGATTTGGTATTGATTATGTCGGTGAATCCTGGTTTTGGCGGACAAAGTTTTATCGAGAGTCAAGTAAAGAAAATAGCCGATTTGCGAAGATTATGTGTTGAAAAGGTTCAAAATTACAAATTACAAATTACAAATTACAATAAATATATTTTAACGAAAAATTTGTAAAGAATTATTTTTATTACTTATTATTTTAGGGAGTCAATCCATGGATCGAAGTAGATGGTGGTGTTACTCCTAAAAATGCGTACAAGGTTAGTTTTCATTCATGACATTATTCGTCAATATCAATAAAGATTAAATGTGGAAATTAATTTTTATTATTTAACTTTTTTTAGGTAATTGAAGCTGGAGCAAATGCTCTAGTCGCTGGTTCTGCGGTATTTGGAGCTAAAGATTACGCTGAAGGCATGAAATTATCATATTTTTATTTTATCTTTTCAAATATCACGAATTAAATTTCTTCAAAAAAAAAAAAATCATGAATTAAACTATATTTTGTAAATTAAAATTGTTTTATTTTGCGATGCAGCAATAAAAGGAATTAAGACGAGCAAACAACCTGTTGCAGTTGGAGTGTGAAAGCTTCATAGGTTTTCTGGTAAGTGTTTAAACGGTTTAAATTAACTTTTTATTACAAATTTTAAGCTTAATTTGAGGTTTTGATTTTTTTTTTTTATTTAGGTTCAACCAATAAAGGAGTAAGGTGATGATTTTGCTATTACATTGTAAAATGTATGTAGCTCATGTTGTTTGTACAAAAAAATTATGTATTCATTTGAGAAATATAACTTATAAACCCCAATATAATTAATTTAACTGCTCGAGGATAGAGGTATTATTGCATCGTTTTTATTGAATTGTGTAATGAAAACAAAAAATTTATAATGAATTACAACATGAACATGATTCATTTCTCTTAAGAAAAGTTAAGAACATATTACAATAAGAAACAAAAATAGAACTATAAGTCCTCCATAATAAAAACATCTTTTTATGATTTCAAATTATAATAATTTCAATTAATATCCAAGATAACAAAATTTTCTCTAAAATCTACAAGCAAAGTGTGGTTTTATGCAAGGGTGGGCATTCGGTCGAACCGAACCGAACCGAACTAGATTCAAACCGAACCGAACCGAATTAAATTTGAACCGATTTAAAACCGAACCGATTAAACCGAATTTCTTATTCGGTTTGTTCGGTTGAACCGAATAAGAAGTTTTATAATGATAAATTTCAAATTATATTTAGCAAAAAACATATAAAAACAAATCATATAAAATATAATTATATTATTTATAATTTTACAATATGAAATATTAATTTTTTTAAATATACATAATAAAAACATGAAAAATAATACTAATTCGGCCGGTTCGGTTTAATCGGTTTTAAAAATACCAAAACAGAACCGAACCGAATAAACCGAATAATATCAATTTTTGAACCGAACCGAACCGAAAAATCGAACCGATTAAACCGAATTCGACAGGTTCGGTTCGGTTCCCAAATAAACCAAACCATTTGCCCACCCCTAGTTTTATGCGTGGCTTGCTTTACACAATCAGATTTTAACGGGGGTGGCTGCACATTGAAGGGTGCGTTCTTTGTGCACGAGTTTTAGAAGACGTACATTGCCTTCTTTTGCGCAATTATCCTAATCAAGCTCTAATTAACCCTTAGTTTGCTTTAAATATCCATTACCTTCGAATCGATCTTCTTCTGATCTCGTGTTCGCCTCTGTCCTGCCAATTGTCTTGACGATGTGGCATCCTCTCTGTCACGTAACACGTGGAAGAACAAGTGTGCCTGCCAGTACTGGACACATCAGCGTAATTATGCCACGTCACTAACACATCATCATTTACTTGCATTACGTGACACACTTTTGCCACCTCATAACTTCCGGGTTACTCGTTCAAAATATTGAAAATAATAAAAAAATATTTTATTCTTTCTGATATGCTTTTGCTTCCAGGAGCTCTTTTTCTCTACAATGGCTGCTGTACAATTTGTCTGCAACTCGTACCTTACTAATCCCTCCTCTCTCCGGCACAGAGGACGACTCCGGTGGGGTCTACGGGTCGGCGGTAATCGGCTGGGTCGGAACCTACGAGCGGTGGCATCCAGGGCTAAGGAGGAGAGGAAAGTGGCGGACCATTATGCGACGCTTAATGTCAGTCGAAATGCGAGTTTGCAGGAGATTAAGAGCGCTTACAGGAATCTCGCTCGAAAGGTATTTTTAACGAAATTGTCTGCCATTGAACTGTGTTTGTATTGTTGATGGTTGGTTGGAGCATTTCGTCGAACACCTGTTAGGCGATGTAACAAACTGAAGAAACTTAACCAAACAGCATCGAAAGCTCAAATCTTCACAAATATTTGTCTCTAAATTTCATTGAGTTTTATATTGTTATGGTATTTCAGTATCATCCTGATATGAACAAAAATCAAGGGGCTGAAGATAAATTCAAGGAAATTAGTGCTGCTTATGAGGTAATCATTTCAACCTTCATGATTTTTTGTTGTTCTTGCTATGTTCTGACGAATGTACCTTGTAGGTGTTATCAGACGAAGAAAAAAAATCTCTATATGACCGGTACGGTGAACCAGGTCTAGGCGGCAACTTTACTGGTACTCCTTTTGGTTCACAAGGGGTAAATTCATAATTTCAATATTAATCTTTTTTTCATCTGAACATATATATTTGAAATTTTCTTTCTAATTTTGTATCCTACAACTTTTCAGTTAGATCCCTTCGAAATCTTCAATTCGCTTTTCAGGGATTTAGCCAAAAATACAAGGCTTGATATTAGGTAATATTTAGGTAATTTAGTTCTCTATCAATTTACAAAATATCATTCTACATTTAACATTTCAAATCGCCTTGAATAACATTGTGAATTATATTCTTAGTTGTGATCTTTCTCTGACATTAGAAGAATCAATATTCGGCGTGACACGTGAAGTTAATGTGTTGAGATATATCACGTGTGACACCTGTAACGGGTCAGGTTCTAAAGATAGCGGGCCGGTAAAGAATTGTGAAGAGTGTGAAGGCAGGGGTAGAATTGTCCATACTCAGAGAACTCCATACGGTACATTTTCTCAGGTGAGGATCATTTTTCTTGTTTATTTCAAAAAAGTCCTTGCATTTAGAATTTGTTAAGAATGTAAGGGCTCTTTTGCAATTTCCAATAATAAGGGGTTGTTTCGTGAATTTGTCTAGATTTTAATGTGTGAAAGGATGGTCTTGTAGATATCGACTTGTTCGAAGTGTAAAGGGGAAGGGAGGGTAATTTTGGAATATTGCAAAAAATGCATGGGCCAAGGAAGAGTGTTGGTCAATGCGAGAGTCAAAGTGGACGTACCACCAGGTGCCAGTGACGGTTTGACAATTCAAATAGAAGGCGAGGGAAGCGTCGACAATAAAAGGTTCGTTTGGACCTAATTGCAAAATGTCCAATTTTTGGTTAATTATCCTCAATTAAACATCATCTTTTTTTATTTCTTATAGAGGTGTAATAGGAGACGTATATGTATTTATTCATGTGAAAGAAAAAGAGGGAATCAAGAGAGACGGTACCAACTTGTACTCAGAAATTTGCATCGATTATACACAAGCCATTCTTGGAACCACAGTGAAGGTATGAGTTTTCGGTACCGGTACCAAATAACCCAAAATTTTGTTTTAGCGAGTATTTTTTTTGGTTTAGGTAGAGACTGTGGGAGGAGAGAGAGAAATTCACGTACCGCCTGGTACGCAGCCTGGAGATACGATAAAATTTGCTAATTTGGGCGCGCCGAATATCAATAAACCTTCTATTAGAGGAGACCATGTTTTTACTATTAGGGTTCAAATCCCTAAAATTATCAGGTATTTTTTTTGTTTTTTTAATTTTGTTGGTTTGAATTTGATTATGAAATGGTTGATGTGGCAGTGACGAGGAGCGTTCGTTACTCGAATCACTAGTCTCGATAAAAGAGAACAAAAGTTCTTCAATGCAAGGTAAATTTTGTTAATTTATTACCTTTTCAGGTAACCCCTTATTTTTGTTGTAATTTCATCAGTGCCCTTCTTTTTTCCAGATAATAAAACTAGGAGAACAAACGGCTCAATATCAAAAAGTTCCTTTTGGACTTCTATGAAAGAATTATTTGGGTTAGTTAATGATATTTTTGCATTTTGTTCATAGCGTTATTAAATTTAATAAAATATGTTACTAATTTTGTTTTTAGGAAAGGAGAGAATAAATCTGGTTTCGCTTCTATGAGTATACAAGCACATTTGCCATCATGGACTCCGCGTGATAATTCGTGCATTTATATATCCATTTTTGGAATTTTTGTTCTTGCTTTTCTGTTTGTCTTGACAAAAAGGAAAAAAATGATTGAAAGAAAAAGGGGAAGTTCTAACATGACCATTTAAAAAATTAGTTTTATTTGTTGCTAGCATCTTTTATGATTGATTTTTGTTAGGGTTTTAAGGAATTTTAATTTTTCATTTTGTTGATAAAATAATGTGTTGTTTGGTTTTTGAAATTTATTGTAAATAAATAAATAAATATTTAATTATAATTGTTGTTGCGTTTTAGATAGGAAACACATGTCTAGTTTAAAAAAATGTAGGTTTTTCTTTGTAATTTGCAATAGTGAAAAGATTTTGTCTGGCAGATGTAATAGATGGATTGCATATATAGGAAGTATATTTTTTCCCGTTTATTTGTATGTTTTTTTTTTTAACTAAAATATGTTTTTTAAGTATCAATAATCACTGTTGTAAAATAGGGTTCAATGATCCTTAACGTGGCGGTTATTTTTTTGTAGAAATAATAATAATAATTAACATATTGTAATTTGTAACGCATAATAATTGAATATTAAATATGTAACAAAAAATATTTTTTTAAATAATAAATATTCATATTAAACATTTCAAATTAATATTTATAAAATAATTAACAAAATGGGTAAAACGAGTCAAGGTTCAGAACCATCTCGTGCATATTTTCCGAAAAACAACAAGGCCTAACAGGCAACATCAGAGCTCAGAACCATCTCTTTTCCGATCAAATCCGAGGAGTAGATAGAAGAAGCTGGAACGAGAGAGAGTTTTGATAGATCATCAATGGCGAAGTCTCTGCTTGGCCGATCTCCTCTTTTACTGCTGACCTTCCTATTTGTCCTAGTTTTATCCTTCTCTTCCCCTTCTCTTGCGAAGAAACCCTATCGTCGCCCCATCACTGTACCGTCCCCTTCTCTCTCCCTCTCTGTGCAATTTGTTTCTATTTTTTCATTTTTTTTCTAAATTTTCTTATGACTGTGTAGGATACAGAGATCAGAGACAAGAAGAATGCTTGCTATGCTGATATCGAGAGGTATCCCTTCTCCATTAGTTTACTTTTTACTTTTTGATATTTCTTTCATTTACACAATTTGCAGAGATTAGGTTTGATAATTGCGTGAATTTGATATACCAACCTGTATATGTGTTATTATACTTAGCAATAGCAATTTGTGCAGTAAACCCTATGATTTCCTTACCAAATCACTTGTTTCGAATGGAAATTTCTCATCAAAGTTTCAATTTTTCCTCAATCTATCATCAATTGAGCAATTAACTACTAAAATTGAAAGTAGAATATATAACAGGCTGTGAAAAAATAATTTTACTGTTTTATTCTTCAAGTTTCCTCATTATTTGATGAAATGCTGACACGGAATAAATTCAATTGAATTGGTTGAAAAAGTGGGTTGTGGGGCCCACGCTGCAGGTCATCGATGACAGAGAAAGAGAATTGCGTCTTGCAATGCCTCTCTCCCTCGTGCTATAATCATGTTTACGGGGGCGATCCGGTAATTTCTCTCTCCTTTCCTTTTTCTTACCTTATTTTAATTCATAATTTCCTCGATCTATTCAATTGGTTTTTTAACCTTGATTTTTTCATTTTTTGTTAAATCATTTCAGCTTGAAGAAGGAGAGAAGGATTATGTTCGCGGTCAGGAATACAAGTACTGTATGCACAAGTAAGCGTCTTCTATTATTATTATTTTTCAAATTTCACCCAATTGTTGTCATAATTACAAGTAGCACCCTACATAATGCCAATATTGCAACTTAAAATGATAGGAATTGTTTAATGATTTTTAACCAATTTTTTCTTTGATTTGGTTTTAGGATATCTCTCGGAGAAAGTCTGGATGGTGTTAAAGGGTCTTTTGATTATTAGATGGAACTTGAATATAATCTTTTATCAAACATTCAATCGAGTCTTTGATGAAAATAAATGCTTCTATACTCAATTGTGATTTTCTATTTGTCAAATATCACCATATTAATTGTTATTTTCCTTTATGGTCTAAATATTTTTTGTAATTGGAGTCTAAATTAAATTGTCTGTGGTGCAGTACAATGTGTACTCGCTGAAATCATGTCAGCAAATTTTAACATTGCGGCGTGTTTTCATTGACTGAGAACAAGAGTTCTCGATTCAGGATCGGTATCTCCGACAATTTAGACTCGAATTAACTCTGCCCTTTATTTTTCATCCATCTTTGAGTTGAGCATTATCTTAATTATTTGCTTAAATATTGATTGATCAGTTATGTCATGATTTTCTAGGAATATCATTTATTTGTACCGTGATTCGTTTAGATCCGTTTCTCTTCATCGTTTCTGGTTAAGCTCGAGTCCTCAATCTCTGATCTTACTTAGTCAAGGTCATAATTGCCGATTCTATTCAAAATGTGTTCCCACTTTCTCAGTTTTTTCTTTGATATTTTTTAACGAAAAAAATGATGTTCCCAAAATAGATTCAGTAGCATAATTATGTCTCGATTAATGGATATTTACTTTTATCGTTGATTTATCAGGTAAGTATAAAATTATGCTTCAACTGAACTAATATATATATTTTTTTATTATTTCATATCACCCAACGATCTCAATTTACCTTCGGGTAAAAACAAAACAAGTAACAAAAAAGAAAGAACTTATCAAAATATTTGATACATTTTTTGATTAAATCTGATATCATATCCGTTCCCAGGATTCAATTTCCCGTAGTAGGAATTGACAGGCCCCACAAAACAGGGTCGTCCCCGATGACATATATTAACATTAACTTGCTGATGTAGTGGAAACCGACGTGAAATATAATATTTCCTTGAATGAAGAAAAACTCATCTTTTTTCCGAGGTATTTTTTTTTTAAATTGTAAATAATTGTATATTTTTTGATTTTCTCCAACATTTTATTAAAGACAAAAAAAACACAATTTCTTCGAAAATGTCAAATTTGATATTCATAAATTTATTTTTGTAGTTGAAACAGATGCAGTCTTCGTTCAACCACATTATAATTTTAATACCTGTTTATATATGAAGTTCAATGCAATCTTCGTGAATAGTAAACAATAATAGTGTGAATCTGAATCACACAACAGTCATGAATAATAACAGAAACGGGAGTTAGGAAATAATAAAACGGAAAATGAAATCCATATTCTGAAATCCCATTTCATTCTAGGTTTTGGTTCGAAATTGGCCGAAAGAAAACAAACGCTCCGTTTCTAAGAATATTATTGCCGACGCAAGAAGAAACTTGGTTAGTAAATAGAAAAAGAGCGGACACCAAAAAAAGGAAAGATTTGGGATAAATTATGGACGTTCATAACATGACAAATATGGTTAGAACGTAATTTCCGAATTTTTCGCAAAAAAAAAACGAAAATCAATAACAACGGCGATAAAAGCGGTGTCGGAGACGACACTTCGGCTACGTTTGGACAAGAGGAGGCGCTATGACATTTGAATTTATTATAGGTTTTGGTTCGAAATATTTTTCCTTTTTCTTTTTCTATTTTTATTATTGTATCCAACTTTCGTTTTAATAGAAGTTTGAATACCATCGGAATTCCTTTTAAAATAAAAATAAATCCCATTTCATTCCTGTCAGTTCATTTATCTCTTTATCTGGAATTGGAAAGAAGGGCCATTGAGATCAAACCACGTGTTAGAGAGAGAGAGAGAGAACATTGAATTGGTGAGCTGCTTTCGAAAAAGCAATCGCAATTTTTTTTTGTTTTGAAGTTAAGTCTGAAGCACACAAACATGTTCGTTATGGGCTTAATTTTTTATAGAAGTAACAAGTGTTAGTTAAAGGCAATTGCCAAAGAAAAAAGAAAGATAACCTCCTAATTATACTTCTTAGTGTTAGAATTCGAGGCGTTTAATCATAGTTTTGCTAACTCCAAATATGTATTAAATTTTGCGTAAATCCTCCATTTAGGGTTTATCAATTTTCTTTGCGTAAATCTTCCATAATTTCTGAGAATTAATAAGATGATCTTTAAGCTTTATCAAACAACCATGTATAGAAATTGTGCTTCTTTGCTAAAAAAGCGACGCTAACTGTATAACATATGAATACTAATAATCAAAAACTAAATATGTCGGCCAAATATAACAAATTATAATAACTATGATAATATTCGGCTACGCTCCGCGTATGTTAGTTATGTTTTTGATTTTATTTTAATAGGAAATACTGGTTTTTATAATGATATGATTATATTATTTCAAATTTTTTTTATTATATATTATATAAATTTTATCATATTGTTTAGAACTTATTTATGTATAATTCTATATGTATTTTACATTACTTTTTGTTGTGGTCACGTATGACTTTTTTTTTATCAAATACTAATAACATTGTATAATAATATATAAGATATACAACACTTTTATGAAAAAACAAAATAATGAATATTATATCATTTTTAGAGGTGATCTTATCATTTTTAGGGATAATTGTGTATTCAAATAGCCCATTAACCTCTTTATTAGGATTGCAAATTTTATATAATTAATATATGAAATAAATGTAGGACTTTTTTTTTTTTGAAGAAAAGGCACAGCCTTTTTGATATATAGATTTTTTTTTTTTTTTTTTTACAATAATCAGGAACGTATTGTTCAAGTTAAAGTATTATAAATAAAGAAGGGGAAATTTTTTAAAAAATTCCTATTTTTTTTTTATATTGTAAAAAAACCCCATCTTTTTGGAAACTCTAAAAAAAACCCTCAAACCAAACTTTTGTTTT
Organism: Luzula sylvatica; assembly: GCA_946800325.1. Lineage (NCBI taxonomy): Eukaryota > Viridiplantae > Streptophyta > Magnoliopsida > Poales > Juncaceae > Luzula > Luzula sylvatica. The sequence continues at coordinate 25,859,534 of OX326958.1, read as the reverse complement.
CCAAATACCCCTCTATAGGGGTTAAATCTAATTTTGGATGATGTTAAGTATTTTTTGGACCAAAATACCCTTCTCTTTTCATATTTTATAATTACAATATATATTTTCGTTATATTTTATTAATTTCGAAAATTTTCATAGATATTTTTTAACAGACAATAATTTCAATTTTCTTTTTATTATGTGTTATAGGTATATGATTTTAATATTCATTTATTATTTTTTCAAGAAAAACAAACAATAAATAATAATAAAATAAACAACAATGTTAAAAGAACACCTTCAAATTATATGGGTAGACACATATTTTTTAACATGTAGTTTTTATTTTCATTCTTTTTATATATATTTTTATACTTTCATTATCTTTATTTTTTAAATATTTTGAAGGTGTGCTTTTTTAATGTTTTTGTTTATTTTATTATTATTTGATGTTAATTTTTCATGAAAAAAATAGTAAAATGAATATTAAAATCATAATTTTATAACATATTATTTTTTTTTGAAATTATTATGTGTTAAAAAATATTTATGATTTTTTTTTAAATTAATAAAAAATAACGAAAAATAGTTTTTTTTAACAAATCAAATATGAAAATAGAAGGATATTTTGGTAAAAAATATTTAACCTCATCCAAAGTCAAAATTTAACACTCATAGTATTTGAAAACAAAAGTTTGATTTGAGGTTTTTTTTTTGGAATTTTCAAAAAAATAAGGATTTTTTGCAATATTCAAAAAAGTTAGGAATTTTTTTGAAAATTTCCCATAAAGAAATGAGAAAAAAATAAAACAAAAGTCTTAAAAGAAAAATGAGAAGTCATTTCCTTATCACCGTCTTAGCAACTCTTTGATTTCTTTTTCTTAATAGTTCGTGCAATATCAAATATTGAAACAATAAAACATTAAATTTATATACTCATTGGTAGGTTGACACGGAACAAATTTCTACCATGACCGATTTTTCTGATGATGTACATTTTTGCTTTTAAAAATGATTTATTTTCCCTTTTTTCTTTGAAAATTTACCCAGTGTTTGGTCATAATTACATGTAGCACCCTACATAATTTTAAGGGGAATTCTTCAAAAACCCCCCAACTTTTCTGCAATTTTTGAAAAACTTCCTGTACTTTTAGAAACCTCCTACATTTTTTTGATTCCCTCAAAAACCCCTATATTTTTTGCTTCTTCCAAAACCCCCTAACTTTTTTAGATTCTCTCAAAAATCTCTTATCTTTTTGTTATGTTTTTTTAAAAATGACTATTATACCCCCATAGTTTTATTTTATATATTTCTATAATTTAATAAATAATAAATACATATTAAACTATTATAAAAAAATAAAAAAATGTTAAAAATAAATAATACATGATATTAAAATATTATAATAAATAATACATAAATATTAAAATATCATTTTCAACAATTATTAATATTTTAATACCTATGTATTATTTTAATACCTATGTATTACTTAAAAGTTAAAATAATATATTTTATAGAAAAAATCATTTTCAAGAATTATTAATATTTTAATAAATAATATATTGATATGAAAATATTATAATAAATAATATATTGATATTAAAATATCATTTCAACAATTATTAATATTTTAATATATTTTAATACCTATGTATTACCTATGTATTACTTAAAATATTAATAATTGTTGAAAATGATATTTTAATATTTATGTATTATTTATTATAATATTTTAATATCATGTATTATTTATTTTTAACATTTTTTTATATTTTGATAATAGTTCGTATTTATTATTTATTAAATTATAAAAATATATAAAATAAAACTATGGGGGTATAATGGTCATTTTTAAAAAAAAAATAAGAAAAAGGGTTTTTTGAGGGAATCTAAAAAAATTAGGGGGTTTTGGAAGAAGCAAAAAATATAGGAGGTTTTTGAGGGAATCAAGAAAATGTAGGGGTTTTCTAAAAGTACAGGGAGTTTTTTAGAAATTGCAGAAAAGTTGGGGGGTTTTTGAAGAATTCCCCTAATTTTAATATTGCCACTTACATGATGATAACTGTTTGCCGATTTTTTTTTCTTTTTCTGATTTTTCCTGAGACGGGTTAACCCGTACCCAATTCTGTTTGCCGATTTTTAACCATTATTTTTTCTTTGATTTGGTTTTTAGGATATCCCTTGGAGAAAGTCTTGATGGTGTTAAAGGGTCTTTTGATTAGATCAAACTTGAACATAATCTTTTTTTCCTAAAATACTCAATCAAGTCTGAAAATAAATGTTTCTATACTCGATTGTGATTTTTTTTGTACCTATTAATTGTTATTTTCTTTCTGGTCTAACTTTTTTTTGTAATTGGAGTCTAAATTAGCTGTGGTGCAGTGAAGTGTGTATTCGTTGAAAAATATGTCAGAAGACTTTAACGGCGTGGCGCGCTTTCATTGGCTGAGAATGAGAGTTCATAATTCAGGATTGACATCGCCAACAATTTAGACTCGAATTAACTCCGCCCTTTATTTTTCGTATTATCTTAATTATTTCTGTTAAAATAATAAGATTCGGACAAATCTTTTCTTAACTATTGATTGATCGTTTATGTTATGATTTGATAGGACTATCATTTATTTGTACAGTGATTTGCTAAGGTCTACATATATAAACATGTCGAGTTTTAAATTAATTTGCAGACCATGCAAGAGAATCTGTTTACCGATGAGTAACAAACTAACACAGGCAAAGCCACTCCAGTCATCCGGTCAGGGGGTTCGCCGCCAATGCCTCAGCCAACAAGATATAGCCAGTCTGAGACACTCGTGATTTCCAATCGTTGTTCGTTCAGATCCGTTTCTCAGTCTCTCTTCATCGTTTCTTGTGAAGCTCGAGTCCTCGATCTTTGATCTTACTTCTTGGAGTTTTCAGAGGGTTTTACTTTTTGCTCTACTAGAGAATATCTACTATGGTGTCAAGGATTCAATTCAAGATTTGTTTTCATTTTCTGAATTTTTTGTTTGATTCTCTCTTAAAAAAAAAAGATCATGTTGACAAAATTGATTCAGTAGCATAATTATGTCTCAATTAATGGATATTTTATCCTTGATTTTTCAATTAAGTGTGAAATTATGTCTAAATTAATGATTATCGTCGTTTTGATATCATCAACGATCTCTATTTACATTTTGGTAAAACCATAACAAGTCACAATGACGAAAAAATTATGCCATACAATTTCTTGATTAAGATCGATAGAAAAACTAATCGGCAAACCAACGTGATCAAAGACTCCAAACCAAGATGATTGAATGATCGTCCTTCAGTTAAATAAAACTAATTTGTTTCTCGAAGCATTTTTTTAAAAGTGCAGAGAATAGTATATTTTTTAGATTTTCTCCATCATCTTATCGAAGGCAAAAAAAAACATAATTTCTTTGAAAATATCCATATTTACTTTATTTTTATACGAGAAATAAATCCAGTCTTCCTGAACAGGTTCAACATCTTTTAACATCTCTTTTATATATTAAGTTCAATGCAATCTTTATGAATAGTAAACGATAATAGTGTGAATCACACAACAATCATGAATAACTAGTTTTATCCCTGCGCAATTGCGCGGGACATCATACCTCTTTTTTGCATGTTTTTATATATAATTTATTTAAATAGAATTGGCACGCGTGTGAATTGGCGCGTGCGCGTTTGAATTAAATTAATACAATCATGACATATTTGCAAATATAATGATGTCGATAGATGCATAGGATTCATGAAATTAGTCTATCGCGGATATTATTTTATAATATAATTTGTTTAAATAACATTTGTGCGGGTGCTTTTAAACTCAATTAATATAATCATGACATATTTCCATTAATAAGGAATCATGAAATAGTCGCAACGTGTCAGATGGATACACCGGCCACATGACAAATTTCAATGAAACCTCGCATAAATTTAAACTTACAAAATTTCATACATTCTCCTGCGCAATGAGCAAATTAAAAAAAAATGAAAAATCGAAAAAAAAGGAAATATTTTTGGGTGAAAACATTATATCTATTATAATAACAGGAACGGGAGTTGGGAACTAAAAGAACGGGAAATGAAATCCATTATTCGGAAATCTCATTTCATCTCTGTCATTTCATCTATCTTTTTTATCTGAAATTAAAAAGAGAAGTATTTCGGAGCCTCAATGCAATCTTTTTATCTTGTTTACAACATATCATGTAAACGAAGAGTATTTTGAATTCACAAACATGATGTGTTAGCTTGTACATTAAATTTTAATGAGTTTATTTACCATCAATCAATATAACTAATTAAATTCAAATTTATATATTTAAAAAATAAGTTATTATGCTGGATTAATTCTCTGTTATATATGTGCTAAATAGAGGCACATGACTCCTTCTCCACCGTTTCCCACATGCACAATTTAACATGTGTTAAATTAATTCCGATAGAGCTCTAGTAAATTAGATTTTGAATGTATATACCAATCTATTTCTTATTTATTCTACAAAATATGAAACTAGAAGATAATTGATGACATAATACAAATACAATAATTTTTTGATAAAAAATAATAATGCAACTCTTTTTAGTAAGTTCGAATAAATCCAAATTTTCATAAATTAGAGTTTGTCGAAAATTTTACAAAATATACAAATAAAAATAATAATTTTGCAAAAGTATGTAAAATAATTTGTTTTTTGAAAAGATTAAAAAAATATATATATGATTTATCAGATGTCAAATGAAATAATAATAATAAATTAAATTAAACAAATAATTTTCTAAAAATATAATTTACCACTTAATCAATGTGATTTGTCATTTAATTAATACGATTAATCATTAATTTGATACAATTTATTATTTATTATAATTTATCATCTAATATAATTTGATATTTAAGGTACTTACTATTTATCGTCTAACGGATAAATAAATTAAATGATATTAAACGGAATACTCCCAAGAGAATGTGTGTACCACTGATAAGATAAGTGGTAACACAAACTGCACAAGCCCCAATTTTAATAAGCCCCAAATTTTTTATTAAGTGTGTCTGTTTGTTAAAAAAACTCAAATTCTTAACTTGGTTGGCCCAATAATGAATAATTTAGAGATGATCCAGGGAAACGTCAATCAGGTCTCCCTTGTTTGGCCCAAGTTCGGGGAGCGACTCCCACTCGTCGATCGCCATCGCTCATTGTCGGAACCTCACGCGAGCTATGAAGTGAGCACCGCCTCCAACATGTCATTGCCGATTTAATTCATGATTTATTTCCATTTGCTCAGTTTTTTCTTTGATTTTTTTTAACGAAAAAATGTTGTTCCAAAAAAAAATTCAGTAATTATGTCTCAATTAATGGATATTTTATAATTTATTTATTACTGAAGTATAAAATGAAACCTCAGTTAATAATTATTGTCGTTTCGATACACTCAACAATCTCAGGTTACCTTTAGGTTAAAACAAAACAACTCACAATTAATAGAAATCAAATAATTCGATACAAAATTTTGATTAATTATGATATATTTTTAAAAACTTCGAGGTCGTGTATTACAAATCATCAACCCCTCCCCTTTCCAAAAATAAATCACAGGCAAGCCTTGACATATTTGAAATTAATTTGTTGATGCAGTCGAAATCAATAATCAAACGCTCTAACACAAATGACGGACCGTATCAATGAAAAATAATTGCACGTAAATTGCGTAAAATAATATTGCTAAAGTCTAATGGGACGGACTAGCAAACCGGTCTCAATGGACTTACTTGATTGAAAGAAAATTAAAAAAAATTCGAGCATTTTTTTTTTAAATTGTAGATCTTTTTTTTATTTTCTCCAACATCTTATCGAAACACAAAGAAAAGATAATTTCTTCGAAAAGTAAACATTTGATATCGACATTTGACATTCATAAATTTATTTTATACTTGAAATAACACAGTCTTCGTGAAAAAGTGCAATGCAATCTTCATGAATGGTGAACAATAATAGTGTGAATCAGAATCACACAACAATCGTGAATAATAAGTTAATAACATAAACGGGAGTTGGGAAATTAAAAAACCGGAAATGAAATCAATATTCTGAAATCCCATTTCATTATAGTCATTCCATCTACCTCTTTATATGAAACTAGCAGAATACTCGGGCTACACCGCCATAATGTTAATTTTTTTTATTGTAATGCAAAATATAGATTTGCATGATTATAATGATAATATCATTTCGATGTAAACATATTTGAATCAATTTATTTATGATTATGTATATATTTTACAATTATTTCAAATTATGATAGAATTTTTTTATAAAATAATAATACTTATATTAGTGCCAATGTACAATAACATTTTATATACAACACAATTTTAAGTAAAACCATAATAATAAATATTATATCATTATTTTTTGCAATATTCCACGCAATATCAAATATAAAAATTAGTGAACCATACAAAACATGTAGTAACACATCATTAATTATGTAATACCTACACATTTTTATTGATTCAAAATGAAATAAAAAATATAAAAAATATCAAACTTAATAGTGAAACTAATTTAATAAGCAATATCAAACTTCCATTCCCCACAAATATAAATATAAATTATTTAATACCACATAAACTAATTTAATAAGCAACATCAATGACCAACATCCTTACTGGGCCAACATTTTTATTTCAATTTTTCTATCTAACAAAATAAATAACAAATTTTAACAACCGTCCATTACAGTAAAATTTTAGATTTTCATGAAAAAAACTCGAAACATAGTAAAATTTTATCCTAACCCTATCTATATAACTTAAATGAAATCCAATGCAAAAAAAAATCGAATTTTAAAATTTATTTTATGATGATTCATGTCGTAATTGTTATTGACCGTTAATATTTTTACGTATCATGATGAATATGAAAGATTTTTTTATTTTTCATAAAATTGAATCTATAACATTCTCAAGTGATATTGATTACATCTATACGGTTCAAATTTAATTTCCATTCATAGATTGTGAGAAATAAGCGTTGTTGGCCGCGTTGGGCAAACAAGAATGTTAGCCATTGAGTATATATATATATATATATATATATATATATATATATATATATATATATAAAGGAGACTAAACTACTTAATTATGTACCAACATTTTGGTACTTAATGCTTTTTCACCGTTCGATTCGCATTGAGATTTGTGCATTTAATGATGTGCACAAACTTTCATGATCATCATGGAAAAACACAAATTCCAATGCAAATCAAACGGTGAAGAAACATTAAGTACCAAATTGTTGGTACTTAATTAAGTATTTTAGCCTCATATATATATATATATATTTTTTTTTTTTTTTTTTTTTTTTTGGAAAATAGCAATACTATTCGAGTATTCGATGTACGATTATAACTTTAATAAGTTATTTCGATAGATAAACTATTTTTTTTATTTCTATTAATATTTAAAATTTTAATATTAAATTTGTTTGAACAATAAATGTTTATTTTTTTTTAATTTTAACCCATTATTCTATCATAATTACAAGTATAACCCTACATTTTCGAATCTTCGATATATATGTGAAGAGTATGTTAAGAACAGTGTAAGAAATCAAGAGAATGTCTTTACCGCTGATTTAATTAGTAACAAATTCAGGAAAATCGTAGCCTAGCGCTGGTCTTCTTCTCATTATAAACAAACTAACATTCATTTATTAAAATCAATATTGTTGTACACAATTTCTTCTCCTTTTGAATTTCATTCAACAAATGCTAGTTCATAGTAGACATATTCAATAATAATGGCTAATAAATTAGTTCAATCTTCTACAAGGACAACTTCTTCGACAGTGAAGTCAAATATTTCGAGGCACAAGGTATATATATATATATATATATATATATATATATATATATATATATATATATATATATATATATATACAATTTTATATTTTATATTTTATTATAATACAATACACTAAAAAGTACTAATTATTTATACGGGAAATTCTTCTAAAAAAGCCCTATATTTTGGGGGATTTATCAAAAACCCTCTTAACTTATAAATTATTTCAAAAACCCCCTAGAAATTGAGTTGAAATTTTTTTATCCCCTACTAGCGTTATCTTTAACTTTACATCCAAATTATTCTTTTTTAAACTAAAAATATCCTCACAATCTAGTTTATATATGATTTTTTATATAAAATTATTTTATGTAAAAGATTAAAAATATAATATGAAATAGTGTTTATTTAATAAAATTATACTTAATATATGTATTATAAATAATAAAATAAAATAACGAGTCGTAAAATATTATCATAAATCATTTTAAATATAATTACGTGAACTATTTAATTTATTTGTGTATTTATTAATTCATATTGAATAAAAAATTTTATAAAAGAAAATCAATAAAGTATTTTTGTCAAAAAAAAAAAAAAAAATAGGATGAAATGTCGAAGTTAACATTTGTAGGGGTAAAAAATAAATTCAACTCAAGTTCTCAATTTTTTTGAAATAATCTAAAAGTTAGTAATTTCTTTTAATAGATCTTAAAAAATTAGGAGAGTTTTGAAGAGTTCCCCTATTTATATTGCTTCCATCACATTACTATTTATCAAATGCTTGCTAATATTGAACCTACTCAAGTAAAAAACAAAAATAAACAAAAAAAATACAAAATCAGAATGAAATACAAATACGAATACAAATACATCATAATTACGGGCCATGTTTGCATACCAATTACCAACCAAACAAACCTCCGGACCTTTCAGAATAATATTCCATGGTCACAACAGCAAAAGAATATTAAATATACTATAATATATATAGTATTATCCAGACCAATCATGATAAGAGTACCAAATTGCAGGTTTTTAAAAATTTTGAAATTCGAAAGTATGAGGAGGCATAAGTAGTAAAAAACTACAAAGCCAGCCAGCCAGCCCATTTGGATGGTGTGACCGACCACCCCAACAATCATCGCCCCGTCCAACTAAGATTCACATTATTTCTGATCCTCTATGACCCTCATATCTTCATATGGTTCGATTATGCGAATATGTAGTTAAGACTTGCATGCATGTTGTTATGGTAATCGTCACATGAAATTTATAATTTTTCCAACTCATGCCCACATGGTTTTTGGTCCCCCCCTCCCCTTATTAAATGAACAGTTGTTAATTTATAAAAGGAGCATTTCTGTACGTAATTCATTTTTGGAATGAAAATTCGAAAAATATTTTTTTTTTTCTTAAATATTCCAGAAATGACTCAGAATTGGTTTTTAAATCTCGGTAGCACCGGATTTTAAAATCCCGGTTGGTCAATTGATTTGTCAGACAGAGATTATAAAATCAGTTGAATTTTAATTCAAACCATGATATATTTTTTCAAATTTTACCATCATCGTTTATGTTCTAGTTAGTACATTTAAATAAAATGATCACTAATACATGTTAACTATTAAATTAATACATAATTAATATTTATTCGAATTCTCCATTATAATCTCGGTCTGATAAATCAATTAACCAATCGAGATTTTAAAATCCAGTGCCATCGAGATTTAAAAATCAGTTCTAGGTCATTTCTGAAATATTTTCAAAAATAAAGTTATTTTTCGAATTTTCATCCAAAATGAATTACATGCAGAAATGCTCTTAAAATTATACTGGTATACGTAAACCATGTCTTTGTATTTGTTAAATTATACTTCTGTACCTGGACCCGGTACAGAGTAACAGTGTTGTTCAGACACTCGTGTATTGTTTATTTCAAACTTCACTAACTACTACAAATTTGAATTTAATATTTAGTATGCATACAGATACAGACAGAGAAGCGTATCTTACGGATTGACCAATCAGAATGGACAGATAACTACTTATCTTCCTTCATCGGACGGTTCAGATGAGAAGATATTAGCAGAAACAAAATTTGGAAGTTTTCAAATAACCCCTAGGTTTTCTGAATATTTATAAAAGTCACTTTTTGAATTCCATCATCTAATAAAAAAAGGAGAAAAGTATAAATTTGACCCCTCCACTTTTTTGAGTTGGTGTAATTTTAATCTTTAACTTTTTATCCCATAATTATCCATAACAATTATATTGACGCACATATAAGCTTTCAATCCGCTAAATGATTGTGTGTCAGTTAACTCGATACATAAACAATGACATAATATTTATTGTATCATATAAGCAATATATTTTGATATTTTTAAGAAAAATTAAATATATATTCTATTATAAAAACCAATATGCAATATATTCAAAATATATTAAAATGGTATTAACATATTTCATAATCTATAATTTATTCAAAAATGCATATCTTAAATAACTGAATCACATGCTAAAAAAATCCAATAAAAGAGCTTAAATAATTTAAAACATAATAATTCTCAAAATATCATGTTATTGATTAAATGATATAATATTTGTCATGACATCATTAGGATTAATGAATCTGAATGTTTAGATCGGTGAACTTTTAAAAATTTAGTATTTGTATTATTGGATATTGAACTTTACTATTATAATATATATCTAACTTTTAAAAATATCAAAATATATTTTTCGAAATGCACGTCGTTGCTAATTTGGTAGAATATTTCTCATGTCAAATTAAAGGACACACACAAGCATTTAACGGATGAAAAAAACTATATATGAGTCAACATAATAGTTGAGGGATTAAAAATGTATCATATAAAAATTAAGGGGCCAAAAATCCACTAACTCGGTAGTTGAAAGACCAAATTTAGACCTTTTTCTAAAAATAATTGCCTAATATTGTAGAATAGAGTATTGTGTGGGATGCAATATTTCTACGAATAAGACGAAATATTATAATTTTCAAAACAAATTCTAGGATATGGATATAATTGTATGGTATTTTTGAATTATATTTATACTATAATTTAATACGATAAGGGGAGTTCTATCATATACCATATACCTTTTTCTTATGACACATTTTGGGTAGCGTTATTGCAAGAGCTAACATGACTTAGTTAAGAGCGATTTAATTTTTTTATTATCAAATATTCATTATGCCCCTATAAATGATATTGATATTTATTACATGTATCAATTAGTGCAATTATCTTTTATAAATGTATATTGAAATTGAAAAATGTAAAAATGACATGTCTTAATAATAATAATAATAATAATAATAATAATAATAATAATAATAATAAGACACTTTTTATATATTCGAAGACTAAATATTAGTTTTTAGACGAAGATTTGAAATCATGGACATCATTAAGACAAAAAAAAACCGAAATGTATGAATAATTTGATTTATTTATATTTCAATATTTATTATATTCGATTCTTCATAATATTAAAAAAGGTATTTTTGCATGAACGACGGAAGATAATAACACTAATATACAAGTGTAATAAATAACAACCAAAATAAATAGGGGTATAAAGGTCATTTGTTAGCAAAACAAATTAAATTATTAAATTGCTCTTAGTTAATCAATGTTAGCTCTTGCAATAGTACCATCCTAAATTTTTTTCAAAGGTATTTTGAGTAATTATCAGTTAATGAGTATTTAAGGTAATGTCTCAAGTGTATTTATCAATGAAATGAAAGGATAATTAAGAAATACGTATTGTTGACAAAAAATTCTATAAAAAATAAATTTTATGAACACCCTGATAAATACCCAAAATACTCTTTTAAAATGATGTATGATAAAACTCTCTGATATGATAATATTAAATAATAGTAATAAAATAGATGATAAATTATAATAAACAATAAGTAATTTAAAATTGTATATCATGGTACTTGAATAATATATTCAATCACATATTCGAAGTATCCTAAAAATATATTCTGAGCCGAAATATATAATGTACCGAAATATTAAAAACAATCATGACACAATCCTATTAGGAAAGTATTTTGATGTATCCTATTTGTATTTGTCAAATTCAAATATTACTCATTTTCTCTCGACACATCTGATAAGCTAGCATCCGTACGATTTTGTTTTGTTTATATGTACATGTCCCAAGAGATAATAATGAAAAAATTAATTTTGAAAAATATTTGCAAAACTAACATGTTCAGATTTTGAGAGTCCGAAAAAATTGTAATTTTCGGACTTTGAGAGTCCAAAAATAATCGTTTATTAAGGTATATTTGGGTATATTGGAGTGTGTTGTTGGAGTTGAGAAAGAAAACAAAAAAAGGATTATCCGTACGTGTGAAAGTTTGGTATTGTAAAAGGGAAAATATACATGGCCCTCCAAACTCCAAAAAAATATCTTGATGAGGTGACAAAAATGGGTTAAGTGGATTAATTAGTCTATTTAATTGACTCCATTAAATATTAATCGACACGTTTAATTGACACGTAAACAATTTATAATATGTTAATATTAATACATGTTAATTGATGTGTCAATTCGATTAAACTGTCAATTAAATTGCTAATCGAGTCAATTAATAGTACTAATCAACCTATTTAATCCACTTTAGCCAACAAGAAATTTTATATAACCCCTTGGTAAAACTAAATGGCCCTCGTGTTGTACACAACAAGAAATTTTATAAAAGAGTTTGTGTAATACTTTTTAGTTGATTTATAAAAATGTAACAAAATAAAATAAAATAACCTAACCTATTATTTTAGAATCAATGTAAATAAACTAATAATTTAATATTTTATAAGAATTAAGTTTTGCATCATTCAAGTTAATTAATATTTAAAAAAATTATTTATTCAAATTAAAAATAATCACTTGTTAGGAAATATCACTTGATATTAAGTAAGTTTTTATTGTATTTTCATCAACTTAAATTTTAATGTTAAATAATTTTTAATTATTCTTCTTAATTAAAATATGATATCATATATTATTTTAATGACATTTTTTGTATTAAATGGAAACTGAAATAATATTATATAATCAACGAAGTCAATACAAAATAATTAAATATTACCATTGATGCATAAATAGTGCGGTTTGGTATTGTGCGAGTTAGGTGTGATATATAGTAATTGTTGTTACATTTTTTTTTTCTTCTAAATTGTAGCTTAAAACACTATTTTACGATATCACAAATATATGTGTTATTTTTATAGTAAGTGTAATGAGTAATGAGTCATTTAAATTAATTAATTTAATTTATATTATATTTTTGTTAATTGCTGAAATTACTGAATTGACCAAGATAATTGCTGAAATAACCAAGATAATCACTGAAATACTTAAATTGAACAAACTTGAAATTACTAAAATTAAAATATAAACCTAAACTGAGCCTAAATTGGACATATGTTTATTGAAATTAAACATGAAAAATGAAATCTGTGAGAGTGGGTCTGAAAAACAACGAAATAGCTGATGTTGATTGGGTTGTCTTTTTTGCAAACTTGAAATTAAAATTCTTGCCAATTAGGTTATCGTCGTTGTCTTAAAACAACGAAACAATGAAATATGTGAAAGCACGAGAGAGAGAAGGGGTACATGTGGTATGTGAGAGCGCCAGAGAGAAGACAAAAGGTGTAACTGTCATAGCAATCTTGGCCGCCTGCAGTATGCAATGGTACGACGAGTTGACGACGAAGAATTCTAGGATTTCGGCGAATCCTGTCGCGAGGAAGACGTGTGGGGGCTTTAGCATAGCGTTGCGGATTAGCGGGTAGACGAGTTGCGAAGTGGGTTAGCGGGTACGCTGGTAGGATAACATGACGTATAAAAAAAATAGAGGCCTGTGATCAGGGTCAACTGTGTCAAAGTCCAGATCCGACACTGGATGTACATCGCTATTCTTTACCGAATATTTTTCGAAGTTAATATTTTCCTTATTATTTTTTGGGACATGTATATGAATCAAAATTTTGTATCCTCGCAATTCTTCATTTTTAGATGTACATAGGTAACGTTGATGCTTTATATTACTCAAGTATATGTGTTAACACAACAAACAAGTATTATCTGTTATTTGAAATGAATATAATTTGCAGGAATACTGACAAAACATAGGTAAATTTACTTCAACCTTTTATCTTTGAGTGAATTATATATTTTTTAGTAATTATAGTTTGTTTAAATCATGTGCCATGCAGTGTTGTTTAGAATAAAAAGAGTCAATGGTCGAGAAAATTGCTCAGTCAAATTCTTTTACTATTTCTTAGGGAAACGTTATTTTAATAAATGTATTACGTTGGCACAGACTTTTGGCTGTGTCGGCGGCCATAATTATATTTTTTCTTATTCTTAAAATCAGTGTATATTTTCCAGAAAATTATATATATCAATAGCATAATAGGTAAAAAGTAGAGGGAGCTATGGCGGTTCAGAATGTTAACGGATCGGATAAAATTTGAATTCACGGGTACTCGTTACGAACGGAACAGGTAATATTCGAAAAAATATTCAAGGATCGAATAATATCTTCGGGGATAAATTTTTACCCGCGAGTATAACCGTTCCAAAAAATATCTTAATCCGAACTTTGGAAAATACCCGAAAATATCTAATAATATGAACATTTTGGATGCTTTATGGATTAATTATTTGTAATATTTAACTTTTGAATGTATTTGTACATTTTGGTTGCTTTATGTATTTAAAATTGTTGTCGATTTTACGTATTTGTATAATAATTTTTTAGATTTTTTATTGATGATTTTCGGATAACGAGTTCGGGTTTGAGTATATCCGTTATCCGCGAGTTCGGGTATGATTTTTTATCTGCGGGTATTTTTGGTACGGGTTGGGGTAATACCCAAAAATTCTGATTCAGATATGGAGGTGACTTAACCGAACCCGACCCGATCCGTTGACATCCCTAGTTGAGTTCAGTTTGGGTTTACATTACTTCAATTAACAAACAATTCGCAATGTCGGGTCATTTGAGTAGCGACCCGTTCGGTTTCGAATAATTCGGTTGAAGATCTTTCGGGTGTTGTCGTTCGGTTTTCGAGTCTCTCTGTTTCGGGTCGTTTGGTTTTTAGGTCATTCGGTCATTGGTTGTTCGATTTTTTAGTCTTTTGGTTCTCGGATCGTTCAACTTTTGAATTATTCGGGTGACAAGAAATTTGATTTTCGGATCATTCGAGTTTTGAAAATATTATTTTTTCAATGATTTGAATTATGTGATATTTGGTTATTCAAATTCCCGAATATTTAGTTTTCCATGTTATCGTGTTACATATCGATGAAGGATCTAAATGTATATAAGTATATATATTTTTGATCAATTAGATTTATTCTTTTATTTATAAGAAAAACAGTATATAAATAGTGAAAATTTATAAGATAAAAAATAGATGAAAAGTATTTTAAAAATCATACAAATATTCAGAAAATTATAATATGTAATAACAATTTATAGAAATAGAAAAAAAACACTCATATAGTCGAGCGAGCGATGTATCATCGAAATATATATAAGATGTATGAATAATATATACGATATAAACCAATAAAACCATCATATAAATATTGAAAACATTATATACCAAACAAAATCAGGAAATAAATATCCAAAATATTGTCCGGGAGCAAAAAAAAAAATCTATAATTTTCAAGTATTATACATTTTTTTAAAAAGAACATAAAAAGGAATATTCAATAGAATCCACTTTTTTTTTTTTTTTTTTTTTTTTTTGCAAAAGAATAGAATCCACTTCACTGGCCATCACACATGTCACTTTCATTTTCGCTAAATGTCCGGCAAGAAATATAAATTATCTAATTTTTTTTTTTATCAAATACATATTCTAATATTTTAAACAATATATAAAAATCACAAGCATTTACTGTGAAAACACATAAATCAATGACCTTCCAGGTCCTCAAAAAATTATATATCTTGGCATGAATATCTCTACAAAGTTTGCCATACAAAATCCTCAAAAAGTTATTCTGGAAAGTAAAAAAAGCCAACGATTCCTAATTATTGCCTTGGTCCATGGCCTCACTGATATTCCCAGTCTAACTTCTTATCCCCACAAAAAAGATAAAACAAATCTTAAATTATAAAATTTATAATTTAATATTCAGTGAATTTCTAGATTTTTTTAATTTTGTTAACCCCCTTTTATAATTTATTACCAATAAATAAATAAATTCAAAATACATTTAATTTAAATCCCCCCTCCTCTCTCTCTCTCTCTCTCTCTCTCTCTCTCTCTTCCTTACTTCACTCTCTCTACTCTCTAGGGCTACCCTGTTCACACCCTCTCTCTCTCTCTCTCTCTCTCTCTCTCTCTCTCTCATATATGAGCTAATCTTCCTCCCACAGACAGAGAGACTACCATTAATGGCGTCTCCCTCTTTGGTCTTCTTGGTCCTTTCAGTTTTCTCGCTTTTTTACTTTTCCACTAAAGCCGACCTTGCCACGGAGACCCAAGCACTTTTGGCGTTCAAAACCGCCGTGCGGCCGTCACTACCATGGAATACCTCCGTTTCCACCTGTGTCTGGCCTGGAATAACCTGTGAAGGCAATACCGTGGTGGTTCTCCGTCTACCGGGTTCTTCCCTTTCCGGCCAGATCCCTGAAGGTACAATAAGCAAGCTTACCGGGCTTCGTACTCTTTCTCTCCGTCTGAACCACCTTTCTGGGCCGCTTCCCTCGGACCTCTCGTCTCTTACCGAGCTGCGTAATCTGTACTTCCAAGGAAATCGATTTACTGGCGTGATTCCAGACTATATCTCCTCTTTTAAAAACTTAGTAAGGCTTAATCTCGCAGACAATGATTTTACTGGCCCAGTACCGGATTCACTGAATAATTTGACGAGGTTAGGTACATTGTACTTGGAAGGAAATGGGTTAACCGGAGGAATACCAGATCTGGAACAACCTTCACTGGTTCAGTTCAACGTATCGTATACCAAGCTGAATGGATCTATACCCATTAAGCTCAGATCCATGCCTGCTAGTTCCTTTCTCGGTACGGGTCTTTGTGGGGGCCCCATGGGGCTCTGCCCTGGCGAAACTTTACCGTCTCCAGCTGGATCTCCTGCCGGGACTCCAGGAACCGGAGCTGCGAAGAAGAAGAAGCTATCTGGAGGAGCCATTGCTGGAATTGCAATTGCTTCTGTAATCTTTGCATTGATTTTACTTGCATTGATGATATTCCTCTGTAAGAGATGCACTAGACAGAGAAAGACCGGAACTGTACCGCCTAAAATTCCCGAGACAGAAAGCAATGGTGCGGCGTTACGGTCGATACCAACAACTGGAATTGGATATACCGGTAACGGAGCCGGCGCAGGCGCAGGCGCAGTAACTGGAACTGCAGTAGCTGCAGGTTTAGCCGCAAAGGAGAAGGAGAAACGACTCGTTTTCCTCGGAGCAAAAGGTGGTAATACCTTCTTTAATCACGTCATTTTTCTACTTTATTCTTTTTTTGACAATTTTGCCCGTTTGTTTCATCAGAATCCTTCGATCTGGAAGACTTATTAAGAGCGTCTGCCGAGGTGTTAGGAAAGGGTACTTTTGGTACTGCGTACAAAGCGGTGATGGAAACTGGAGCTGCAGTTGCGGTAAAAAGACTCAAGGATGTGGAACTCGCGGAAGTGGAATTCAGACAAAAGGTCGAGGAAATTGGGTCGATAAGAGACGATAAGTATGTGGTTCCTTTGATGGCTTATTATTTTAGCCGCGACGAGAAATTGCTCGTATACGAGTACATGCCTATGGGAAGCCTCTCTGCTCTTCTACACGGTAAATATACAATTAATTTACTAAATTTGCTTGGTCTTTTTAACGTACGTATTACATTTTGTTTTTTAAAAGTCCTGTTGATTGAAAACCCATTTTCGTCCTACATTGTCGGTGTTTTGTTTTACTCCATGTTTTATTGATCAAATCTATATTAGATTTTTTAAAAGCTATGTTTCTTTAGTCACCAAAAAGGTACTAATCAATACAGGTGATTTCCTAGCAAACATATAGGCTTAGTTAAATTTCACTCAAAGTAATACATGCTTTAACTCGAAAGTGATGTTAGGTGAATCATTTAGCTCTTGATACCGACACATTCAAATTAAAATTTTTTCAGATATTTTCACTAATTGCATCACACCAACACCAAAAAAATATAAAAAATCATATATTTTAACTCGCAGGAAACAGAGGATCGGGCCGAACTCCACTAAACTGGGAAACGCGCGTCTCAATCTCATTAGCCGCAGCTCGAGGTCTATCCCACATCCATTCCGCGGGACCCACATTCTCCCACGGGAACATAAAATCCTCGAACATCCTCCTAACAAACTCCTACTCGGCTCGCGTCTCGGACCACGGCCTCTCCTCCTTGGTCTCCCCTGTCTCCTCCTCCCCGGCCCGCGTCTCCGGATACAGAGCCCCGGAAGTAACCGACCCGCGAAGAATCTCCCAGAAAGCAGACGTGTACAGCTTCGGCGTGTTAATCCTCGAATTGTTAACGGGCAAAGCGCCGACCCAAACTTTGTTGAACGAAGAAGGCGTCGACTTGCCGCGATGGGTGCAATCAGTGGTTAGGGAGGAATGGACTTCGGAAGTGTTTGACATGGAGTTGTTGAGGGATGGAAACTCCGAGGAGGAAATGGTGCAGTTTTTGCAGTTGGGTATTGATTGTGCTTCTCAGCATCCAGATAATAGGCCGGTGATTGGGGATGTCATTACGAGGATCGAGGAGATTAGACGGAATGGAAACGGTGGGGCTCAGACGGGAGGGTTCGTGGCGGAGAGTATCGAGGATGCGGATGATAGATCCTCGATTCGTACTGAGTGATTCGGTGCGTGAAATGTATGTTGTTATTATTATCATGCTGATGTGGCGTCATTTATTTGGATGAGGATGCTTGATAATTGAATTCATCGGTTAGCGGATTAGATGTCGGGTTTGTTTGTTTGATTGTTTTTTTTTTTTTTTTTTTTTTTTGCGGGGGGGTTAATTTTTATTTGGATTGAAGAAAGAACGGGGGGTGTCGTGTGTGTGGGGGTGTTTGATTGGTTCGCGTGTTGTAATTTGTTATTTTTATAGCCAAAGAATTTGGGTGCCGTATCGATGTATGTAGATTGAATTGAATGACAAGAGTCTTGTATTTTGTGGTTCGTGTTTGTGTGATTTTCGAATTTGATTATAAATTATTACTCTTCATGATTTGCAGTATTGGTCAAAAGAATAAATGATGAACTGAATAGGATAAAGATATGGGTACAATTTGTAATCAAAGCAAGCAAACAAGGGCCACAAGAAATTTGTGTCGGATTTGTCATTTGCAAGTGTGTTATTTAAAGCCTTCTTTTATGGTTGAGACCCTTTTTCTCTTTTTAATTGCTTTGGGTTAAAAAATGTGAGTTAGGTATTGGTTAAGTTGCTCGAGGATTATGACTGTTGGCCCTTTTTCTTATTTTTATGACTACTAATCTTTTGCTTTAGGTTTAAGGCCAAATATAATATAGGATATACTTTACATTGCTAAAATTGGCTATTCAACCGCTAATTGATCCTATTTTATGGTTAAAACAATTCCTTCAAATTATTGCAACACATCAATAGTACATGATAAATAATTAATGATGATATAAATCAAGATTTATCATTATTGAGTGTAGATTTATTCTTCAGTAATTTTAATTTTATTTAATTAATAAAATATAACAGACATCCATTAAGTTGGTGAAGTGACAATTCAGTTGTGTGCTGTAACCCTTAATTGCTTACCTAATGAGCCTCTTTTCCATGTGTATTATGGTTGTCTTGTGATTTCTCCTTAATTTTCTAATCATGTCCATCTCATCTGTTAATCAAAACCCATATTCTTTGATTTGGTGCCTTTAGAATTGCTTCTATTACTCCATTTGCATCATGAATTCATTTTTAATTCAACCATAATTTGTGTTTATTATTATTATTTTTTCTATAATATATATGAAACACTTGTTGATTTCTTATTCCGTAGAAAAAGGGAAGCGACTTGAATGAATAAATTCTCGTAGGTGTGTTGTAAGTTTTGATAATGAAAATAATATATTCATTATCTTGCAGAAATCAAGTCGAGTCATATTCATTATTCATTTTTTTTTATTTATAAAAAATTAGATTGGCGAGAGTGGGATTTGAACCGACGCCCTTTCGGACCAGAACCTTAATCTGGCGCCTTAGACCAACTCGGCCATCTCACCATGTTCATTATTCATAATTTTAGAAAAATAAATTTGATATTAATTATTCTAGAGAAATAAATTTGGTATTTTTGGCTTTTTCAAAGGATATACCAGTGCTTAGCCATTTTTAAAATATAATTTAAAATTAAAATTAGCTCATCTTTGTTTGAGGAAGATTGATATGATTCTTTTTCCAAATTTATATTCATCTGTCCCGTGGTAGATGAATAAAATTCGGGAAAAGAAGATGAGAATTGTATCACTTTTTTTATTCGAGTCAATTTGAATCATGGATTGCTGGTTTATTCTGATAACGCGTCGTTCAGATTTTACTATCAATTATATTCGTCATTTGGTCATTTGATATCATTTTATTTTATATTTTAGATTATCAGATTCAAATAACAGGTCATCAGTTTGATGATTTAGATCACAACCAAGTTTTATTTGATCAATTTGGCTTTATTCTTTTTTTTTATTAAAAAAAAGTATAATTGCTCTTTCATCTTTGCCATTTCCCGTGACTGTAAAAACAGAAAGCAAAAGAAACAATACAACAAATTGACAAGAATAGATAAAGCGTCTAAAGCAACCAATTTACTAAAAAAAGGGTAAACTTCTCGTAAATTGCATAGAAAATTACTTGGCGAATAAAGGCAGTATTGAACGAGCATTTAATTATGATAACTGCATGCTCATGACAGATCATAAAAACAGTGATTCAGAGTAATTTGGAGGGAAATTTCGGTTGCAAATTGCATCATCAATTTGCCAATCTTTTACTACTTGAACTTGCAAGTAAACTACAAAGTGATTCCCTCTCTATCTTTAATTGACTACAACATGTGAGGCCTGAAAAAGATTTTCATGCCAATTTTCTGTGAGTTCTATCTCCTTTGGTTTCAAGTTGTAATTTTATACTGCTTATTGTTTTGAATTGGATAAATATCTGTTTTGGGAATGTGTGGTTAATTTGCCTACTTGGAGAACTTTTTAACTAATAGTATAATATGAGCTTTGGAGTGGTTGAAGAGAAAAAATGGAGGATCAGGATAAAAGAGAAAAAAGATTTACCTTGCTTCAATATTTAATAAAAGGTAATAAAGAAGAAAGTGGGGGTAATTTGGGTATTTTGTTAATGAAAGGTCGTCTCATTATTATTATACCATTATCATTATATTATTTACCAATTCCTTTATTTTGGACCCATTCTTATGCAATTTCCTCGTGCCACATATCACAATTATTTCAACCATTAGATTGTGTGATTATGTTTGGGACCCATTTTTATGCAATCGTCTCGTTATTAGATTTCATGCCACATATGCGACAACATATGAACCATGAATTAACCTTTTATTTTGTGTGATTATGTTTTTTTTGTAGTCATTTATGTGTCCATTATTTTACACATATTTTTAAGCAATTTTAGAAGGTCACATCACCTTACACCGATGACGTGTCAAAATATTATTCGGTAGGTTCATGTTGAACCAGCTGTATTTGATTTTGAATTTTTTTCACAATATGCTACATGATCAATTGTGAATACAAATAGAATGTGCATAGTTTAAATATCTAACCTTAATAAATTAATATATAATATGATAAAACATACATCAAATATTGTTAGTTATTTTCATCATATAATTTTAAAAAATTAAGAAATATATTCACTTGAATTTTATCTTTATTTCGAGATCATATTATCATATATTCAATATTTTTTTCTAACTTAAACTTATGAAAAACAACTATGTAAAAAATATATAAAAATAAATATAATTACATTAATGATTTGTAATCCTAATTATTATTATTTTTAAAACTATAATTGAAAAAAATTGCACATACTACTAAGTACGTTATATTTGTAGTTTTACTTAAAACAATTTCATTTAATCTTTAAAAAAAAAAATAATAATAAATATTTATTTACTAAACACAAATAATTTCTTTAACTTATATAATATTTTTCAATAATAAACACGAAACATAAAATTTATCAGACACAAATATTTTTTTGAACTTCTAAAATGTTATTATTCTAATTTTTAAATATGAAAATTTAAGATATCATATGATTTTGCTTTTTATTTATGTCCATGCATGTTATTTTATTATCTTATAGTAATATTTATTCTTTTTTATGTATTGCATTAGAGTACTAAATAAATATTTCGAATTATGTCATATTAAAAAATTGTACAATGATTTTGTCATCATCAAACTTCCTTGATAAATATGATTTTTATTTTCACAAAATTTTATGTTTGATCCCGAAAAATCATAATTATATATTATGTGTATGGAAGAATAAATGCAACAAAACCGTCGCGAAGCGCGGGTAATCTCCTAGTTATTATTATACCATACATATAATTTTGAACATTTCATATAATTTTGAACATTTCACAAAAAAGCACGCGTGGGCTCTTTATTTTTTCTACTTCAGTTGTAAACATTTCACCAAAAACGTTTTATTTTTTCTACTTCAGTCCAAATTATAGTAATTTATGAAAGAAAAAATATACTTGGCCTCCCGAACTCATTTCAATAATCCAATATTCTTGATGTGATCACAAAGTGAACTGATTAACATTTTTA
This sequence comes from Luzula sylvatica, assembly GCA_946800325.1. Taxonomy (NCBI): domain Eukaryota; kingdom Viridiplantae; phylum Streptophyta; class Magnoliopsida; order Poales; family Juncaceae; genus Luzula; species Luzula sylvatica. The sequence goes on along the minus strand of OX326958.1, from coordinate 25,836,767 downwards.
ATTGACTCAATTAAATGTTAATTGACATGTTTAATTAATACGTCAATAATTTATAATATGTTAATATTAGTAAATGTTAATTGTCGTGTCAGTTCCATTATTAAAACATTTAATTTAGTATGCTTACAATATATTATAATTTTTAAACATCCAATATCTCCCCAGTGTGTGAAAACATCCAGAGGGCAAAAATGTCAGGAATTGTTAAAATGCTCAAAGAATTTTTAGATTCTTTTGCATCAAAATTTATGATCTATCATCAATTTTTTAAATGCTCAGGTGAATATGTAAAATATTTTTTTAGCTTTTTTGCATCAAAACAATTGCCCATATTCGATTGCCTCATGGATATGAGTCGATGCAATTCTATTTCTGGATGCTAATCTATTGCAAGAGCGAAATCTCCTACAAATTCTAATACAAGGATAAAGAGACAAAAGACTACAACAAATAGTGGCCTTCTATTGCTTCATGATATGGAAAGAGAGATGCAATAAGATCTTTAGAGAGATTAGTTTAAACTTTAAATCATAGGTCTTTGATAGCTAATATAGTAGAGGAGATCCAAATATTTTGGATAGCTCGAGGGAAATAGTCAGTTAAGCTTAAATTTCCACTTCTCCATAATTTCTCAAAGAAAAATTATATTTGCCTCCTTTAAGTTTTCCCACAATCATTAATGTGTCGGAAATAATTTAATTGACTCAATTTAATTCTAAATTCAAATTAATACATGGTAAACAATAAAATTATGCAAATTAATACATGATATTAATTAGGTGGCAAAATCGTATTAATTAGATGGTAAACGATATTTATTATGTGGTAAATCAAATTATTAAAGAATAATTTGGTTTATTTAATTATTTATTATATTTAATTTTACATATGACAAGTCATATTTATATTAATAAATTTTTGTTATTTTATTTTCAATCTTTTTTTAAAACAAAGTATTTTTATTTTTATTTTGCTAACTTTTGCGAACTTATTATTTTTATTTTTAATGATATTTTTGTTCATGTGTATCCGTTTAATGCAAGTTAAACGGTATATTAATTCGGTAAAATAACTTCTTTTCTAAATTTATATATTTAAATTTGATTATTGATATTATAAATGGTGGTAAACCAACTTGTTTAAAATATTAAATAAATTAATAATGTGTGAAACGGTGGATCTTTTTTATCTTTTTTTTTTTATATAGGATAGAAAAAATTAAATATTCATGATTTACCACAATCATTAATGCACACGCCAACACATCAATCAATCTAGGAGATTTTAAGGAGATAATGCATAACCACTCTTTCTGAAAGTAATCATTTTTTTATCAATGCAACCTGTGTGCATGTCATGAACTTGTTTCAGTTAATAAAAAAATTAATGATATGTTATGAATTTTTTTATTTGAACACGAATATTCGATTTTTGGGTGCACAATTACTCTTGAATACCTGCATATGTAAAAATAAATTAGAAACAATAATCCGTATATATATTATTGAATATTTAAATCGATCTATAGCTACTTGCTAACAAAAAATAACAAATTATCATCATACTAACCGAACATGTGTTTGATTGACTCGTTACTCACAAGTCATTTGGCGAACCTATAAAATATAATTTATAAATATTTGTAATTTAATTTGCAATCACAAATTAATAATATTTATAAATTATTATAGTTAAAATATATTTGCAAAAAAACTAATTGTATATTGTGAATGCCCGAGTGTGTTGCATCTTCTATGGTCTACACTACACAATACACATGACCACCTGTATAAATTAATTGCTTGTATTAGTAATTTAGTATACATTTCTAGTTTATTAGAAATAAAATAAAATTGAGTATTTTGGCCGCAGTAGACTTTAGTTTCAAATATTTATTTTCTAAAAATATATAAAAATTAAGTATTTTGCTTGTATTAGTTTTCCATTTTTAAGATTAAAAACACACACAAATTCGGTATTTTACATGCATTAGTTTTCAATTTTGTTTTTGTTTTCTTTAAAAAAAAAATCAAAATTAAGTATTATCCATGTATTAATCGTTGATTTAAGAATTTTTTTCATGAAGAACTTCAAAATTGAGTATTTTGAATATATTAACTTTTCATTTTGCAGGTATTTTAGAAAACATGAAATTTGATTTTACATGAAAAATGATATTTATATGTGCATTCAATTTTGAAAAAATTATGGAAACTGATTTTTTTTTTTTTTTGAGAAAAATAGAGTAGGCTCTTGGGTCCTACTTCTATTGCTTTATAAAAATTGAATTTTACAAAGTTTTGGTGTTAACTAAGTACTCATTTAGAAAGTACTAATCACCTTCTTAATGAGTATGTTTAGATCACCCTAGAACTGAAAATAAAACTAAATAAAATAAAAAGCTACTTTAACATATCTTAAGACCTTAGAAACTGGAAATGTTTTCCCAGTTTAAATTTTCGGATTGAGGAATCTGGCTTTGCTTTCCCTCAATAATTTGGATCTTGAATCCCGGTTTTTGCAGTTTCCCATTTCCCTGTTCTTTACTCTTCGGTACCGTTGCTCTCACCAATGGCTTCGCTGACTTCCTCCTCGCCATTATCGCCTTCTGAGCTCGGCTGAGCTCCCGTGACATTTGATGCCAAGCCTCCAGTGAACTAGTGCGGGTGAGCTCGTCCTTTATTTATACCTCCCTTATTGAGCATTCTTGCTCACACCAGCTCAGGCCACCTCTTCTCACTCTATCTCAGTCCACCTTGTTTCACCAGCTCATTTGAGCTTTGTTCTGCATGGGGAGCTTCGCACATGTTGATGCTGGTTTGTTCTGTTTCTGTATGTGCGGAGCTCATCTCGTAGAACCGAGCTTTAGAGCTTGAATCTTCTCCAACTCGGTCACCTCTTCTCACTCAACTCAGTTATCCTTCACTGAACCCTAGCTCTTCGAAATTGAACTCATTTATCGAGAATCGCCATTCGTTTTCATCAGGATTTGGAGCAATTTGGGTTTGATCTTCGGGCATGGAGGTTCCTATTAGGCTCTCCAGTTCTTCAACAGTTCTTCTGATTGTAAAGGTACGTTATTGCGTGCTGTTTGATCGATTAACTTGTTCTGCTCGCCTTTCTTCATTAGCCATGTCATCATTAAACCACCAAATTCCCTCTGCTACTGTAAATCCTTCTTGTTCCATACCTTCTGCATTATTTAAATGATTAGTGTAGTTTATTTCTAGAGTTGTAGATTGGTTTAGTCGATTTTCATCTGAGTATGGTTCTGTAATTGAGTAATCTGTATTTGAATCTGAGGTTGATAATGGATTTTGGGGGTTTTGGGCATTTGATCTTCTATTTCTATTGGTGTATATTTCATTATATATATTTTTGTAATTCTCACCATTATTTACTAATGTATTTAATTCGTATTCATAAATTATATGGTCTATTATTTGCCAGTCAGATAATTTGTTATTAGTAAATGTTCTATTGCATCTTTCTAGCCAAATTTTGTATAGAAATATTGAAATTAGTATTTTTTACTCTTTTGATTCAGATCTATCTGTTGGGGAATATCCTCGACCCCGGGCCCGCGCAGCGGAATGAAGGCCCGGTCCGATTCCCCGATTCCCGAGATCACGCCACGACTTCGAGGGTACGATGCAATTAGAAGGATAGATCTATACCAGCGTGAAATTGATCACGCACGAAGGGTTGATCGCCGCCTTCTATCTCCTGTCACGTTGGTGACAATCCGCGCGTCCCATACCACGCGTCTTTCACCGTTCGTTGGCCGTCTTCTCACTCCTTGGGTCGATCACAATCTAAGAGCCACAATTGTCGCTCCTCTACTTGTATCCACCGTGAGTCGCAAGACGTCGGTCGCGGATGCACCTGCCTAGACGATGCACCGGCGAACTTGCTCGATCGTTTGATTCTCTACACCGAGAAAACTCCTTTTCTCGGTTATCTCTCTTTACACCCTTTCACTCAATAGAAAGTTGTATCTCAATTATTCTGGAAAATCTCCTGAATATTCTGAATAAAATTGCATTAACTTGCATAGTGATGAGAGAGAAAGTATCCTATTTATACCTAATAGGATCAGGATTAGCCAAAAGGCATGTATATCCAATATACACCCTCTCACACAGAAAACTGCATGAACCTGGTCAGTATTCTGTCATTTCGAAATTGGTAAATTTCTCAGATAGAAAATCACCCAACATGAAAGTTGTAGATAATCTAATTATCTACACAACCCAATTTGTCCCAGCCCAATTGGAGTTCGTATACAAAAGTTATGACTGTTTTACTAACTGTATGTCATACTGTTGCACCCTTTCGGTATTTCACATAAACGACACTAATACTTCGTTCATATGAAATATATTTCTACATGAAGGTTATAGATAATCTAATTATCTATCTAACCCAATTTGAACCATTCAAATCGGATTTTCCCACTGATAGTTATGGCCACGAATGTACGACTACATTCGTTTATCCTTGTGTACACTTTTACGGTTGATCCTGAAACTGTATTTCCTTCACTATCTATTAGTATACTTAGTGAATTTTTTAAATTATTCATTTTTATCCCTAAAATTCCATGTAATTTATCCCAAATTTTCCTCACAAAATTGCACTGGCTTGTTAAGTGATTTGTAGTTTCTTCTGATTGTAGGCATAGGACACATCTATTAGTAAGATACCATCCCTTCTTCTGAAGATTATCCAAGGTTAGTAATTTATTTAGATATATCAGCCATAAAAATAACTTAATTTTTAATTCTATATTAATTTTCCAGATTGAATTTTTTTTTGATTTAATATATACTCCATTGGATAATATTTTATATGCATTTTTACATGAATATTTCCCATTTTCTGTCCAGAACCATTTGAACACATCCTTCTGAGATGGAGTAAGGTTGATTGAGTTGCAAATTATTTGTAATTCATCAAGTTGTGACTGTGCTACTAATGATAGAGGTACATGCAAACCTAAACTTGTATAAAGATTATTTTCTTGCATAGCATTGTAGAAATATTGTATTGTCCCATATTTATTTTCTGAAAATGAATATAGTTCTTTAAATTTGAATATTAAGGGTTTTTCACACCATTTTGATTTCCAGAAATTTGCACTGGTACCGTTTCCTATAATGACATTTAGGCTTTGATTAAAGAAATCATAATTTTGTAATACATCATTCCAGAAATAAGAATTTTTGTGGTGGTTTGTTTGGTTTATTTCTGGATCTAGAGGATTTTCTAATAAGTTAAACCAATCTAATTTCCCTTCTGAGTTAAAGTATAGCCACAGCCATTTTGTCAGTAGAACTTTATTAAAAATTTGTAAATTTAAAACCCCTAACCCCCCTTTTTCCTTTGATTGGCAAGCTCTGTTCCAATCAACTAAATTATACCCTATTTTATTATTTCCCTTCCACAAAAATTGTTTTCTTATTTTATCTATTTCACTTATTACCCATTTGGGAAATTTGAAAACATTAAAGTAATATATGGGCATTGAAGTCAAGACCGAATTCATGAGAACTAATCTACCAGCTTTACTTAATAAACTTCCTTTCCAGCCATCTAATTTATTGGTAATTTTTTCAATTATTTTTAAGTATTCATTTTTTGAGGGTTTTTTTATAGTGTAGAGGCAACCCTAAATAGTTGATAGGTAATTGGCCAGTATTACATTCTAACTCTTGGGAGATTTGATTTAATAATTCATCATTTATATTCATTCCTATAATTTCAGATTTATGATAATTCATTTTTAATCCTGATTCTTGACCAAATAAATTTAATATGTATTTTATTCTTTTAATATTAGTTAAATTTGGTTTGATAAATAATATTGAGTCATCTGCAAAAAATAAGCTAGTGTATATATTTTGAATTGGTTTTGAAATAAAGTTTTTTGCACTCAATTTTTCCAGTAAAACAGATAGCACATCCATGATTAATATAGACTATGATGAAACGTTTTCGCCCGTGGCCATGCTTAAGTCTATAAGAATTCTACTTACCATAGCCGCATATTATGACTATGAAATATGGCAAATGGATGTCAAAACTGCTTTCCTTAACGGGAACTTGAATGAGGATGTATACATGATACAACCCGAGGGTTTTGTCGATCCAAAGAATTCTAAGAAAGTATGCAAGCTTCAAAAGTCTATTTATGATTTGAAGCAAGCATCTCGAAGTTGGAATCTTCGTTTTGATGAAGTAATCAAGGATTATGGTTTCATCAAGAATATGGAAGAAGCTTGTGTATACAAGAAATTCAGTGGGAGTGCACATGTATTCTTAGTTCTTTATGTGGATGACATATTGCTAATTGGCAATGATATACCTATGCTCTTAAGTGTTAAGAAATATTTGGGGAATCAATTTTCAATGAAAGACCTAGGAGAAGCAGCTTATATATTAGGCGTAAAGATCTACAGAGATAGATCAAGGAAGCTTCTAGGTCTGAGTCAAAGTACATACATTGACAAGGTATTGAAGAGGTTCAATATGCAAGATTCCAAGAGAGGATCCTTGCCAATGTCGCATGGTATCTCGTTAGATAAATCTCAATGTCCGACATCGAGAGATGAACGAGAACGCATGAATAGAGTGCCATATGCTTCGGCAATTGGATCTATTATGTATGCGATGATATGTACTAGACCAGATGTGTCATATGCATTAAGTGTAACAAGCAGATACCAATCAGATCCATGTGAGAGTCACTGGATAGCAGTAAAGAATATTCTTAAGTACTTGAGAAGGACTAAAGATGTATTCTTAATCTATGGAGGTTTGGAAAGTGAGATGGTGATAAAGGGTTATACCGATGCTAGCTTTCAAACCTGCATTGATGATTTTAGATCGCAAAGTGGTTATGTATTCTGTTTGAACGGAGGAGCAGTTATTTGGAAAAGTTCCAAACAGCAAACTGTCGCAGATTCTACGACGGAAGCGGAGTATATAGCAGCTTCAGAAGCAGCTAAGGAAGCTGTTTGGATCAAGAAATTTGTGGCAGAACTAGGTGTAGTTCCAAGTGTGTTGGACCCTGTGACTCTCTTTTGTGATAACAATGGAGCAATTGCGCAATCTAGGGAGCCAAGGTCACACCATAGATCCAAACACATACTTCGGCGTTTTCATCTAATTCGAGAGATAATAGAGAGAGGAGACGTGAATGTGTGCAAAATTCCAACTGATGATAATATAGCTGATCCGTTTACTAAGCCGCTCTCGATAGCGAAACATGATCGTCATGCTAGAGCTATTGGTTTGGATTACCTCAGAGAGGAGAGTTGAGTGTGTATTATTATTATCAGTTCACCCTAGTGCAAGTGGGAGACTGAAGGAAATAATGCCCTAGGCTGAATGAAATAATGCCCTGGGCTGAACTAAATAATATCCTAGGCTGAACTGTTTAGCTTGTATGTAAACGAATGATTATTATTATTTATGTTTGTTAATCTAATATTTTAATATTGAATTAAAGTTTCATTTAATACGTGTACTGGTTATTTAACATATTTAGGAATATGTGAATAAGCCTTGAATTGTATCACTAGTTTATACATCATCATAATACGCGATTATGATAGTAAAACTGTATCAATGAACGTAATACGATTCTAAATGTCCCTGGTCATATATATGATGTATATAGAGATATACATGTCTAAGGAAATAGAATATATATGTACACCAGTATATTCGCATATGAGATGATTATGTTTTACTGATCATGGACATGGAATACATAGAGATGTAGTGATGTCAAATATGAAATATAGATATGTATTAGAGACTACATATTGGACTGACCAACTTATGAGAATATACATGGTTATTGTCATTATATATATTCTCATAAACAAATAGAATTTTAGTTCTTTGACCAGAGGTTATCATTAGATTTCTCACATGTGAATTGTGATACTTAGATATGTTTCTTTGTTATCTTTAACCGGGTAATCAAGATCATCATTGGGTATTACATGAAGCATGTTGGAGGATGTGAATAACCAAGATGGAAGTTGTTCCTTTCATGATTGAAAGAGATATCTCTCAGGGCCCCTGATGAATTAGGATTGAAGAAAATGCGTGGCCACGCTCAATAAGATTAACATGTGTTGTTAATATTAATTGAATATTCAATCTAATTCTATATCGGGAAAGAGTTAAGTTGATTTAGAAAGGATGACATTTGACCATGTCTTTGATCAACAGATATCGTATGAACAAGAGAGCTAGTAATTTGTCTATTTGATAAATAGGTTATGATCACAAATCATTTATTTAATTTGGGTAGTCATAATGCCTTGCTAGAGGCCAATTATGATTTGCATATTTAAATAGAGATTTAATATGCTGCCAACATTAAATAAACCTATAGGGTCACACACAAAGACAAGTTTGGACTGGACACAGAAAATCAAACGAGGATATTATTCTGTTTGAACGAGGATATTATTATGTTCAAACGAGGATATTATTCTGTTCGAACGAGGATATTATTCTGTTCGAACAGAAAGGTGTAAATCATTAATTGAATGATACGTGCATGTATGGATGCATGGTATTAATACTCAGGATATCATTCATTTGATGAAGATATTTTGTGGGATGGAATCCTAAGAGTTTTCCACTTGATTTGGAATCCTAAGAGTTTTCCACTTGATTATTAATACACACCAAACCTCTTTATGAAAGAGATTGATTCAATATTTGAGGCAGAATTTCTTTGTGAAAGAAAAGAGAAGCCAAGTAGATTTTCTGAGGGGAGGAAGGATCCGACTAGCATCGGAGGTCTTCACATCCAGTCTAGACGAGTCGCGTGTGGATACCGATAGAGGGTGGTGCCGGTTCGAGCACACCAAAGTGATCTCTGCAAGCTTCCTTCAACCAGATTTGAACTAAATCTGAGGAGAAAATTTTGAAACTCTTCCTTCGTATCTAATTAGCGATACACAGATCCATGGCTTAAGGGGTTCGGGTAAATTCCGCTGTGCAATATGGTTGCCCGAATTCCTAACATTGCATACTTGAAATTAAGCTAATTGGCCTGAAATCTTTGGGCTCAATAGCATCCTCTTTTTTAGGAATTAGCGCAATGTATGAAGTATTGAAGCTTGCTAGTCCATTGTGTGCATTTTTATTAAATAACCCTAGGATTTCTGTATTTAATAGATTACAGTTTTCTTTGAAAAATTCCCCAATTAGCCCATCAGGGTCAGGACTTTTGCTGTTTTTCCACTCTTTTATTGCTTGATTTAATTCTGAGATAAGGAATGGATTTTCAATTTTAGCTAAATTAATTTTATTATTTTCGTATAATTTATTTAGATTTATGTTGCCATATTCTTTTGTGTTAATAATATTTCTGCCCATTAAGTCTCTGTAGAAAGAAAATAGCAATTTTGCTTTGCTTTCGTGCTCTTTAAATTCAATTCCATGTTTATCTTTTAAAATAGCTATCATTGAATTAGATTTTTTGATTGTTGCATGAAGATGAAAGAATTTGTTTTTTGCGACACCATTTTTAATCCAATTGAATTTTGATCGTTGCTTCCAATATATTTTATTTAATGATAGTATAATTTCTAATCTTAATTTAGTTTTAAGTTTAATCCATTTTTCTATTTGTGTTAATGATCTGTGGTCTTCAATTTTATCTGACCAGTTTAAATTTTTTTTGCAATTTTCAGTATAAATATTATATTTTGTGTGCATTTTTTTTATTTAGTTCAATTAGATTCTGACTTAACTTGTTTATTTTGATATAATATTCCTCCATTGTGTTACAATTGTTACTTTCAAAATATGTTCTGATTAATGATTTAAATTCATTTATTTGTAGCCATTTGTTTTCAAACCTAAATCCATTAAAAATTGGGAATTTTGTTTGAGCTTCATATAGTATTGGTATGTGATCTGAACAAAGATTAGTTTTAGGTGTTAATTGTGCATTTGGGAAATTTTTTAACCAGTCTTTATTTATGATGAATCTATCTAGTTTAGCCTTAGCTACTGAATTTTGCCAAGTATAATTCCTCCCTTTTAATGGTATATCAATTAGCTGTAAATTATTTATGAAGTCCCTAAAGTCATTTGTAGACTGCATGTGTCTAATTTGACCACTTTTCTCATGCGAGTATAGAACTAGGTTAAAGTCACCCATAAGCATCCATGGAAGATCATTGTTATTTCCTATAAGATTAAGTTCATTTATAAATTCTGCTTTGTATATACCTTGTACTGGCCCATAGATACCAGTAACCATAATTTTTAAATTGTCCCATTTATTTTGCAAAATTATTGAAATGGTGTATTTTAGTTTGGATGAGGATATGTATGTTAAATTGTTTTCGTTCCATGAGACTAATATTCCTCGAGAAGACCCTATAGAGCCTAAAAAATCAAAACCTTTTAAATTTTTTCCACAACATTCTTTGTTTATGATTTTATCTATTTCTTCCATTTTTGTTTCTTGTAAACAACATATATCAATATTTTCATCTTTAATATTTTTACATACTAGTAGTTTTTTTTCGGCTGCATTTAGTCCTCTAACATTTCAGGATAGAATTTTTAATTTTTTGTATAACATTTAATTGTTTTATTTCTCCTCTCTAGATGAGCAGGTACTAAGTACTTTGCTCATCTACTAAAATATTAATTTTGCCTTTAATTTCCTCATTTATATCAATTCCAGTGGAGGATAGTATTTCTTCTATTTCATTTTTATCAAAAATCTCTAGTTTACCCTCTAAGTTTAAGGGTTGTATTTCTGTAATATTTTGTTTATTAAATTTATTTCTTTTGGATCTCTCTTTTTGTATTTCTTTGAACTTAACTAGTTGTGCTTTTTCCATAGGAGATTGGTAGTGATTTAGTTGTTTATTTAATAATCTAGAGCTTCTTCTTTGTTCATCAATTTTCACTATTTTATTTTTAGTTTTTAATTTGTTTTCTGATGGTTGTTGATTAGGTTGATTTAAGATAATTTCTCCTATTTGAATTGTTGAAGTAATATTTTCATTGGAATTTTTGTCTATGTTTGGGAGATCATTTTTTACATCTGTTGGTAATTTTTGATAATAATCACTTATCTTTTTTTGATTTCTTCCAGGGGTTTGAGGCTTATTCAAAATTGTTAGGGACAGGAAACTGATTTTATGTGCAGGTATATATATATATATATATATATATATATATATATATATATATATATATATATATATATATATATATATATATATATATATATATATAGGGAGGCTAACCTACTTAATTAAGTACCAACGTTTTGGTACTTAATGATTTTTAACCATTAAATTTGCATTGAGATTTGTATTTTTTCATGATGATCTTGAAATTTTGTGCACATCATTAAATACACAAATTCCAATGTAAATCCAATGGCTAAAAACATTAAGTACCAAAACTTTGATACTTAATTAAGTAGGTTAGCCTCCCTCATATATATATATATATATATATATATATATATATATATATATCGAGTTACTAATGTTTGTAAAAACAATTTAGGGTGAATTGTACCCGAAACAAGACTTAATTACTGACAGTTATTGATACGGAAAAGAGGGCACCTTATAGCTCCCCGATGTGTGAAAACAGCCCGAGGGAGAAAATGTCAGGAATTGTTAAAATACTCAAGTGAATGTATCAAATATTTTTTAATTATTCAGCATCAAAATTAATGATTTGTCATCAATTTCTTTTCATTTCTGGATGCACAATTACTTTTGAATACATGCATATTTGAAAACAAATTACAAGCAATAATCCGTATATATATTATTAAAGTTTAAATCGATATATATTGCTAACAAAAAACTAACAAATTATCATACTTCAGAGTTCAGACCTTAGCTAGCCTCCCGAAACAATGTCCATGAGTCCAATGATATTTCATTTTTTTTGTTGTATGCCCCAAGGCCAAGATCCGTTAATTCATCTATCCGTTGTTTTATGGCCTTGTAGCTATCGAAATATTGCGGGCCACAAAACATTACATAAGTGATCACTGATCACACAAATTATGTTTCCTACCGGATCAAGTTTTGAGTGACCATACAAAAAGCATGAACTTTAACTTGTTTACAGGTATGAAAAATTCTATATATATTTTGTTTGGAAATAAATTAGTAAGTATATTATATGTCTTCTAGAACTAATTTCAGTATATAACTACTTTTTAAGTTATTGTTCATATTTTGATATAGGATAGGAATACAACGATTTTTGTTGTAAAACATTGGAAGAAATAAAAAAGAAAGATAACTTATCACACAACATGGCTAAGTTAGAAGGGAGAAAAGATGTTTTGTCCACGTAAAACGGTCATTTTGTGCCTTTTGATATGTTTTTTATTTGGTCGGTGTGCATCTGAAATGTTGATTTTTTTTGGACCGGATTTTGATAAATTATGAGACATTTTTGACCACTACGAATCCATACTTTTGGGAGATGTCTAACTTGTTACTCACAACAGGTGAAGTTAGAAATGGGAATAAATCAAAATGAGAGATAACTTGCCACACACAAAACATTGAATATTTTGCCAATATTACACTTTAGATTCAAATGTCTTTTCAAAAATAATATAAAATTTAAGTATTCTAAGACTTAAAAAACAAGGCCTACTTTTATTAAGATTAAAAAAAACACAAGAAAATTCAGTAATTTACATGAATTAGTTTTGAATTTTGTTTTTGTTCTTTTTTAAAAAAAAACTAAAATTAAGTATTATGCGTGTATTAATCTTAATCGTTGATTAAACTTCTTTTTCATTAAGAACATAAAAATTGAATATTTTGAATATATTAACTTTCCATTTAACGATTCCTTTAGAGAACACGAAATTTAAGTATTTATGTTTTACGTGTATGAGTCATCAATTGTTTAATAAGATAATATGAAGATCAAGTTTTATATGTATTATTACTCTTCAATTTCGAAAAATTTACGAAAACTGATTGCTGTGCAAGTATTTGGATTTGGACTTCAAAGATTTTTTTTCAGAAAAAAACACGGAAGTTAATATTTACTAGTGTTTTAAATAGAGGAGCTATAGCGGTCATAGCGGGTTCTGGGGATAAAACGCAACATTGCACATAACAATGCAAAAATAGAGCTTTATGACCGCTATAGTTGGTAAAACAACGTTTGTTGCGGTTATTGCGTATTTAATATGTTAATTGATTTTTGAGTTGTAAATGAAAGTTGTAGCCATCGTTTCAAGCTTTTCAGAAAGTTGTAGATTGTCTAATTTGAAATTAGTATTCATAAATTATGGCAAAAATACTATACGTGTGTCGATGGAGTCCTTGTAGAGGTTTGCATGCTTTTTGGGAGTCGCGCTCGCGATAGGGTCTTGCCGGAGCAGCTTGGCATGGACGAAGGAGACAAATGACCAGCCTATCTTTATAAATGCACAAATTGTGTGCAATTCACATATCAAGAACAAACGAGTGAATGATTTAGATAAATATATAGTGTTATAGATTGATAATAAAATGCAACACGCGATATTTTCTGCCGAGTACATAATCAGGTCTGGAATCAAAATATTTTATAATAGGCCAAATTTCATATGTACCCCTACAAAACCCAACAATTTCACGTATACCCCTGCAAATCGAGAAATATCATGAATACCCCTACAAATATATTAAAATTTCAAGAATACCCCTACAAAACCCTTGAAATATCACGTATACCCTTGCTGTTAATGGTCTGTGAAGAACCGTTAGTAAAATTATAAATCTGATTTTTTCATCAATATCATTTAATATGAAATGACCATTATGCCCTTGTCAGTTATTATTACTTAAGATTCATAAAATTGTTAAGAAATATTTTTAAGTATTCTATTTATTTCTTTCCCAAATTGCTTGCCTTCCTTCTCCAAATTCTTTCACCAAATTCCAACTATTCTTTCTCAAATTTACCTAACACCTCAGGTGATTTTGCAACTATTCCAACTCTTCTTTGTGAAATTTTGCAACTCAATTGAGAAGTAATAATCACGCCTCGGGTGATTCTTCGAGATCTCGTTTTTCATGGAAATTTCGCAACTCAAATATTGAAAATTTTCTGAACTTAGTAGACTTTCTAAAAATTATTTTGTAAAGTTATTGCTTTTCGTTTCTAAAAATTATTGTTTTTTTCGAGAACAATTTTTGGGTGTATCTTTAATTTGTTTTAGTTTTGTGACGAATTTTAGAGTAGTTGAATTGTTTAGAGATGTATTAGCATGAAAAATTAAGAGAGTTTTGAAGTTTTTCATTCATTAAGAGTAGTTGAATTAGTGTAGTAATTGTTGGTTTAATATTTGATTTAATTTGGAAGTTTTTCATTCTTTCTATGATTTTGATAATTATAATATACAGATATGCAGTGCTGAATTTAGAGTTTATAAATGTACATCCAATCCAAAAGTCAGTATTGATTAATAGGGACACCAAAAGTTGCAGCGTGTTTTTTCGACGAAATATGCCCCTAGACTGGCATTACATGATATAATATATAGTTAGATCGATTTCGACAACATGTCCCTTGAAAATAAAACATAACCTTTTCTCGCTTGACCCAAAATAACTCACAAAACAAGAATAACTCACAAATAATTTCAACACTTGTGATACACAAATTATAAGGCAAATCAACAAACACCTTATGTGCGTACTAAAACTCCTAACAAAAGGAAACGATACATGTTGGTGCAGCAACGCGAAGAAGCGATCATATCTCAGATGTATCGACGGGAGTGCTGGTGGAGATGAGACTTCTTTCGCGAGTGACGAGAGATGGGTTTAGTCTTTCTCCCCTTTGGTAATTTTTCCTCATTTTATGTCTTTTTCACCACACACGTTTGTGAGAAGAGGGTGAATAAAAAAAATTGTATTATTTACTTTTTCACATGAAGGGTAAAGTTGGAAAAACAAAAATTAACTCTAGCCTTAACATTCGTTTAACAGAATTCTCATTAGAAGGGCATCTATGAAATTTGAATATCTTTGTAGGGGTACTCATGATATTTATCGGTTTGCGGGGATATACACGAAATTGTTAAATTTTGTAAGGGTACATATGAAATTTGGCCTTTATAATAAACAAGCAAAATAAACAAATAAGAATAAATGTATTGTTAGTCCATGTAATTTAAATTTAGTACAACTTAGTTTTTGTCTTCACTTTTTTTTTAATTTCCGAACTTGTGAAAAAATAAACTCTTGTAATATCTTCAAAAGATACTATATTTATGACACATTAATATCACTATGTTGATCCGGTATATAGTCATAGTGCCGCTATAGCGCCCACTATCGCAATATGTTGCACTGCTCGATCGATGTATCACAATTTAAAACCTTGGTATGTATGCTTGTATTGGGCACCGATTTCAAAGTTCTTTTATAAAGAAACAAGAAAATGATTAGATTTGAATATTGCCTTCAATTTCGTAGCTTTAATTGCATTTATTTTTTAGTATTTTGCATAGCACCAAATTTAAGAGTTTTTTTTATAGTAAAAGATTTGAAAATTGAATATTTTGCTAGGATAGTGTTTCAATAAGAGTTTTTTTAGAAAATATATGAAATATATGAAAAATATGGAAATAAAGTATTTTGTAGCTTTTGAAATTTACTAAATAGAATGAAAATTGCTATATTTGCAAAACATCCAATACTTATTATGACGTGCAAGGAAATAATTTAGTCACACAAGACATAATTACATTATACATCCCTTGTTTATTAAAAGTAATAATTCATGATGCAAAGTGCATCACAACAAAAGAGGAATAAAAATCACCAAAAAGTAACTCAATCTTGCCTAAAGCAAGAGAGTAGAAGAAAACTGACTCGACCCGAGACTTTCTTATTTCAAAGTCACTATATATATGTAGTTACTTGTGATAAAAACACACAACAAAATAAACAACAATCCTTAATTAATCCAGTCTTATTGGATCTTCTTGCATTACTTAATTTAGTAGAAGGGTGGTCTCGGTGATCATCGAAGTAACAAGGTATGGGTCCATGTTCGATGCGGGCCTTCTGTCCTCAAAGTAACCTAATCAAATTGAATTGTAAGTCAAATTCAGTTTGTTCCGATGTGATTAGCTTACAATGCCATATTTACCGGTAATCGAGTTACTAATGTTCGTAGAAACAATTTAGGGTGAATTGTATCCGAAACAAGACTTAATTATTGATTCATTCATACTTAATTGGACAATTGAGAACTTATTTGGATACAATATGTTTAATTAATTACCTTTGCCTTCCTTCTCGGTATCTCGGCCAACCCTAATAGAAGCACCACGGTTGGCAACACCCTGAAAATTTTAAGAAACATAATAAACATGATATTAGTTTACCAATTCAAATTTCTCATCGAAATGAAATTGGAAGATCGATAACTAAAAAAGTACCCATTTGAAGGTGTTGATATCAGCAGTCTCGTGGTGACCAGTGAGGCGACGCTCGTTGCCTTCACCATAAGCGATAATGTGCTCCATGTGCCTCAACCCCAATTTATCGATCGCCTTCTTTATCACCTCGAATCCTCCTTCCTCTCTCATCGATTTCGTGCTGATGATAATTTATGGATCAACAATTGATTATTAAGTAATTATTCACACTATCAATAAAGTGAGCTTTAATGATCAACCTGTAGTTTGTGTGAGCACCAGCGCCATTCCAATCCCCTGGAATTGGCTTTGGATCTAAGGACATCACTATACCGGCTAACTCGGTTATCCTCTGTTAATTAATATCACGACATAATTTAATGATTAAATTTCATAAAGATCGAAAACCCAAAATTAATTGAAGATAAATCAAGCATTTTATTTACCTCGAGAATGTAACGAGCAACCCACATTTCGTCTCCTGCGGCAATTCCCACCGAAGGACCAACTTGAAATTCCCACTACAAAAAAATGAAACAAAATAAAAAATTAACTTTTTATTATACTTAACTAAAAAAGTAGTGATGGAATAATGAAAAAGTGTAGTACCTGGCCAGGCATAACTTCGCCGTTAATGCCGCTAATGTTAATACCGGCATACAAGCACGCCTTGTAGTGTGCATCCACTACATCACGCCCAAACGCCTTGTCAGCACCAGCACCACAGTAGTATGGACCCTATTATAAATCAAGATGTCAATAGTATTCAAAGAAAAAAAAATATGATAATTTTAACAAAAATGCTCATAATCTATTTGGTTAATAATAGCCCATCATAAACTTGTAGAATACAAGAAATCTTAGCAAGAGGGACTATAAAAAATCACCTGTGGACCGGGAAAGCCGCCGACAGGCCAGCCAAGTGGCCAATTTACATCTTTCTGTAGGAGAGTATACTCTTGCTCAATTCCGAACCTATTTTCGAAAGTTAATTTAAGAATTGCAATTAAGAAATATGAATTTTTGTAAATGATGTCAATACCAAGGCACTTCTGCAACAACAGCAGGGTCGCTGAAGATCTTAGCGGCATTGCATCGCTTGTTCGTGGGGATCGCCTCTCCTTGCGGCGTATAACAATCGCACATCACCTATTTTTTGTGAAACAAAAATTAAGAGTGTACGAAAGTGATTTTTTTTTTTTTGAAATAAGATAAAAATTAAGATGCTTACAAGAATGTTGTTTCCACCCCTGAATGGATCCTTGTAAATAGCTTGGGGGCTTCAAAATTAGAGATTAAAAAACATTGATTAGTTAGGGGTCGGCATTCGGTTGAACCGAACCGAACCGAACCGAACCGAACCGAATAAGAACAAACCGAATTAAACCGAACCGGACTAGATTCAAACCGAACCGAACCGAATACAATTTGAACCGATTTAAAACCGAACCGAATAAACCGAATTTCTTATTCGGTTTATTCAGTTGAACCGAATTAGAAGTTTTATAATGTTAAAATTCAAGTGGTATTTAGTAAAAAAATATAAAAACAAATCATATAAAATATATTTATCAATATTTTTAATTTTACAATATTAAATTTTAATTTTTTTTAAATGAACATAATAAAAAAAGTAAAAAATATTGTTAATCGGTCGGTTCGGTTTAATCGGTTCTGGAAATACCTAAACCGAACCGAACCGAATAAACCGAACGATATCAATTTTTGAACCGAACCGAACCAAATAAACCGAAAAACCGAACCGAATAAACCGAATTCGATCGGTTCGGTTCGATTCCCAAATAAACCAAATCATTTGCCCACCCCTAGATTAGTGAGTTAATTAAATATAGTAGGAAAATGAGCAATTAGGGTTCGGGGTTTATAAAAGAGAAGTCAAAAGTTAAAACATACTAGAGGATAACTTCACTATCTTTTCCTGGAGCCTGGCCGGTGCTCGAACCGTCATAATTCCATTTCGGAAGTTCACTCGGGTTGCTAACAGGCTTGGAAATCGTCTATACAGGAAAAAAAAAATTGTATTGTTAAAAATAATGATTTTTTTTTTGTAGTTTTCAACTAGAAACTAATTACAAAGCTTTTTGTTATGGATTGTTTACCCTTGCTTTGCTCCTTATGTCAATGCCAGTTCCGCCGATCCTGTCAGAAATAATATCATGTCATTTATTACACATCGAAATCAATCCACACTATTAATCTTTACAAAGCTTTGTACAAAATCATTGAACTTCGAAACAAAAGCCAAATAAATGAAGGTTAGAATTAGATACAAACCAAATGTATTCAGCAATAATTTTCTCGGTGTGGTCGGAGAGGTTCAAGTTGATCAGGTCTTGAATTGATGCCATGGCTAGCAAACGAATCAACGTTGTTGAAGATGGAAAGAGGTTTTCTTTGTGAAAAGTGAATATGAATGAGAAAGATGAGAAAACAAAGGAGGGATAAGGCCTATTTATACTTAAATTACGCCGAGAAACAAATCCCTAATTATTCAAAAATATTATGTGTATCTGTCAGAAAGATGAAATATCATCAATGACCCTGCAAAGTTTAAGAAACATCTTTCTCAATTAACTCTGTTTTGTCACTTATTCATGCAAATTAAAATGATTATTCAACAATGTTAGTTTGGGGACGGTTAATGAAAGGGTGACGCTATTGCAACATCTAACATTGCTAAATTGAGAACGATTTTAATTTTTTTCAATCAAATGACCACTATACTTCTGTTTATGTTGATTGATATTTATTATACTTATATACTATTATTTATATTTTCCATAAATAATACAAAAATATTTTTACTAATATTATGAAAAAATCAAATCTAACCAATATATATTAATTTTCATATTTAAATATATATGACATATTACAATTTAATTGTTTTTTATATATGAAAGATGATAAACTAATAAATAAATATAAGAAATATCAATCATCAATTCATCATTAACATTGATATAACGGTCATTTGATAAATTAAAATTGAAATTGCTTTCAATTTAACCATGTTGGCTCTTGTAATAACGTCACCTTTAATGAAATAAGGAAAAATATGTTTGTGGTAAGAAAGTGTTTACCTGACATTTTTATGTTTTATAGGGGGTGTACATGATATTTCCTGTCTTGAATTTTTTTAGGAAGAAAGGTGCAATTAAACAACTGCTGTTTTGGAATCGCAATATATAATTGGACAATCAATTAATTTTGTTTTTTTAATTATGTTCAAATTGTCCGAAAAATCATATAAATAGTAAAATCGCAAGTAAAAATTCCAGTATATAATCCCATAATCAATTTATTTTGTTTGATTTAATTATATTGAAATTGTCTAAAATATCGTATAAATAGTAATCACAAGTAAAATCTCAATATATAATTCGATAATCAATTTTTTCTCTAAAAAAAAATTCGATAATCAATTAATTTTGTTTGTTTTAATTATGTTGAAATTGACTAAAAAATCGTATAAACAGCAAAATCGCAAGTAAAAATATCAATATATAATTCGATAATCATTTAAGTTTGTTTGTTTTAATTATGTTGAAATTGTCTAAAAACTCGTATAAATAGTAAGTCTCAAGTAAAAATCTCAATATATAATTCGATATCAATTAATTTGATTTGTTTTAATTATGTTGAAATTGTCTAAAAATCGTACAAATAATAAAATTATGATAAATCTAAAGAAAAGAAAATAGTGTGTTGGGTTTTAATCTCTTAAATTGAAGAAAAACCATGTGTTCTTATTTGCTTTTCTATGTTTCTTTGTAAGGAAACTTTGAAACTAAATTAATCTTCGAAATTTCAAAAATATTTTGCATATTTCGAAGCAGTTGTATTGATTAATCAGTATTCAAGTATCTTGAATTTGCCGAAAAAAATAATAGTAAAGTTTGGTCATTTTGTAATATTTATTATTAATAAAAAAAAATGAATGTAGGACTACACGAGCCTACTTCATTAGTTTTCAAAATAAAATAAAATAAAGTTTGGTCATTTTAACGAATTATACTACACACCCCGCTAAAGAACACCGCAATATACCCTGCATGGATTAATTAGGAAGGTAATAACTGCATTAAAATTCCTTATTAATGAATGCGGGTACAATGCGGGGTGAAATGTGCGTGGTGCTTAATGGCACTCCATTTTAACAGTTCCAATATCAAAATAATTAGTCGAATGAGAATGTCTAATAATCCAGTTGACAGTTGTTCTTTTCTTTCTTCCGAATAAGCAACAATTCAAACAATTCAATTGTTATGTAGGATCAATTAAATTAACACACATAATATCTCCAGTTACCATTAAAAAAATTTCTAACCAAATTAAACCCGTAATTGTTTAAATGATATATATGTAATTATTTTATCAAAATATCATCAAAATGTGACAGAGTGGCCTATTTTCAAATTTCAAATAAGAAATGAACAATTAAAAAATACTTGAACAATTTGGCATTGAGTACAATTGAGTGACCCATCTTGAAACATGCCCATTTATCAATTATTGGCGATATATATTTAAAATTATCAAGTTGACTAATAGATATATTTTATACTTTTAATATCATAAAGTTGTGAGAAATTTGGCATCTTGGTTCTTTGGTATTGACTTTGCACCTAGAAGTAATTATAATCACAATCACAATTTGAAAACATTATTAGAAGCGTGATTCTCTTTAGTTTTCTTTAAATATAGAGAGGTGGGTAATTTGTAATTGGTAAGCTACGACTATTAAAAAAAGATGTACAAGATGAGCTCAAATTAACGTCTGATCTGGATTATAAGCAATTAACATCCCATAAATAACACGACGTGATGGGAACATACTATCCACGACGCAATTGAGCTAGGCCCAATAGTGGGCATGGGCGAGTTGTTGTGATAAAAAATAAGACCCATTTCACGAATGTGCATTTTATATACGTCAAAAAACAAACACACGAAACGTAATAAAAACACGAAACGTAATAATTTGATTTTTTTTTTTTCAATTGTGATCGTATTTATTTAAGTTTGATCCTATCTGGGCACTGCAAACGCACGCCGCGAAAAGATATAAATTGTTATACAAAATGTTTAAATCTGTTCGCAATATCGGCCGAGTTAAAAAAAACTCGGCCGAATTGAGTCGGACTCGGGTACAGCCGAGCCGAGTTTCACCCGGATAAATCGGATCCGATTTTCCGATTTTTTTTTTTTATTTTTTTTTTAAGAAAGTGGTCTAAGCATCCAATGAAAATGATTGAGGAAGGTAACTGTTGGGATCTAGTTGTTTTTTGTTTGATAAATTAGAGAGGAGGATGAAGAAGAAATGAAGTATAGCAATGGAAGATTAAGTTGGGGAAGATGAAACGATGAAGGAGTGCCATTTTGGTTCTTGTGCAGGAAATTGATGAGAAAAAGTCAAGTATGATTTTATGTGAACAATATTCATAGATTGTTGTGTATAAATAATTAAATTGTTATTACTTATTGTTATATATAAATTTAGAACACACATTGCATGCTTTAAAATATGCACATCAGATTCATAGATTAATTAATAACATCTCAAAAAACACCCATATAAAACCATGTTATTTATTTTTATTAAATATTATTCTATCATTAAATATTAAATTTTCTACACAAAGTTATTTATTTCAATTTTTTTTTCAATCATCTATGATCCTATTCGAACTTTCAAAACTACGTTATTTATTATGTTATGTTTTAATTTGAGTTTTTATTAGTTGAATTTGTTCTTATAATGTTTGTCAATTTTAAAAATATCTATTTTGTTTTTTTTTCTATTTTTTCGATTTTTTTTATCAACAGTCCGATTTTTTTTTCCGACTCAATGATGAACATTTTCGACAATACAAATTTACAAATGTATTTTCCTCCTCATGATCAATATGAGGATGATGATTATACAATGCAACCCGCTCGTCACAGTTTTTGGCAATAGAAATTTTTAATGTACTAATTTTGTTATGTAATGTAATTTTTTTAATGTAGTAATTTGAGTTTTATGAGTTGAATTTGTGTGTATCATGTTTATGAATGTTTATCTATTTTTAAAATAATTATTTTTATTTTTTTTCTATTTTTTCCGATTTTTTTACTCACAGTCCGATTTTTTATTTTTTTTTACTCGGCCGAGTCTTGTCCGAGTCCCGAGTCTCCGGAGCCAACCGAGTTCGATATTCAGAACCATGGTTTAATCTCCACCTTTTTAATTTTCTGCTTCTTTATTACAGGTTCACTTGCATCTCCTTGCCATGATACTACTCTCTTGATCTTTTCCACCTCAACCAATGTATTATACTCTTTATCAATAATTTGGATTAGGTTTGAAATAATAGTATCCTTATTAGTTGATAATTACAATGAAATTTCAGGGACAAAGCTCAAGGAATAAGCAAAATCACCAATAGGTTTCAATAATCCAAAATCAGAAGTTAAGAGTGCTAGGTCAATAGGGTTACAATATTGAACAGGTAACTTCTTTAATTTAATTACCACTTCAATTTGATCTTTTATGATTGTATTGGATTCTGATTTATGGATATAGACTCTATGAAGGATTTTGATTTCAGAATTTTGAAGATTATTAGTACGATGAGAAAGATGAATTGGAAATTTGTAGAGACCTGGAATTAAGGAGGACTTGTATGTAATTTTTTTCTGTAGATTTATGTGTGGTAGAGAATTGGTTTTTTTATTGGAAGAAGTGTGAGAGTTGTTTGTATAATTTGGCCTTTGATTATAATTTGAAAGATGAGTTTTGCAGTAGTTTTTCTTGTGCCCATTTTTTCCACATCTTAATCATTTTATTTGATTGCGACATTGTGAAACAAAATGCTTTGTTGAGAGACAATTGAAACATTTATCCTTAAAAAATTTGGATTTTGCCTTTTGAAAATCCAATTTTTTTTTATTCCATAATCTTAGTCTTTTTTCGTTGAACTAAAATCCATGGCTCTTTCGAGCTAGAAGGCTGATCAGTAACAAGCGCTTGAAGATAGGTCTTTTTCTGAAGATCCATCAACGTTCAATAGTAGGCTATGTGTGGAATATCTCAAGGGGGTTGTAGATCTATGAATTTCTCTTTCGAGCGTATTCTAAGATCTATTTTCACCCTATTGATAACCTTAATCCCGCTTCACCCTTTCGGGGCTATGGATTAATACAAAGCCCTACTATAGTTAGAAGGAAGATGATCGGAGAAAATACCTTAAGAATCAGTGAATCGCCTTTAGTTTCTCAAGAATCAAGAATCGCCTTCGGTTTCTCAAGAATCGCCTTCAGTTTCTCCTGCACCAATCCCAATAATATGATCATCAAAAATCCAATACTAATTACATACTTGATTTGTAAGTTAATTTAATTATATTACAATCCTCTAATTTTCATTCATGATCTTTCTATACGCCATGAATTCATTTGTATGTATGTTCTTTGTTTGATAGTATCAGCGTGTCAAACATGCTATGGTATGGAGACATTTCGAAATTCGAGGATTTAAAAAATTGGAAAATAAAAACTCTTGAAGAAGTAGAAAAGTTCTTCATATATTATTATTGTCATGATTTAATAATAATTAAGACAATAATTATTTTCTTATATTATTTTATTGTATTGAATAAGAACTTATCTATAAATAGAGATGCTAGATTAGAGATTTATTCATTTTAACTAATATCAACAATTGTATTCTCTCTTTCTCAAATATAGTAAAATAATTTGAGCGTCGGCGGTCATGATTTTTTTCTTTCGAAATTTTCCCGTAAAAATCTTTGTGTTCGTGTGTCGTTCTTGCGTGTTTGTTTGCGGTAACTATCCTAACAAAACACAGAGTGAGGATGGAGAATTCTCTAATGGACTCGGCAACAATTCGTGTTAAAATTATACGTTTGCTAAAATACCTGCATTTTTCTGGAATTGCCAAAAAATGGTCGCCATTATGTAAAAAATGCAAAAGGGTCAGTAGTGTCTTTTAAAATGTTGACATTATGTGGGCTGCTCGATTTCCTTTGCATTCATTTCCGATCATCCTTTGCCATTATGTGAAGACATTTCAAGCCAATTCGATTGATTTCATTGAAGTACAAATTATATGCCATTTTCAGATTGTGCTTAATCATATTTAGTGGTCCTGCGTAAAGAAATGATTGTGGATATGAAATGCTAGGTCTCGATAAGTTTGGCAAAACGGAATGATGAAATTGTAATTTTATCACTGATCAAATTGTGCTTTTATTGCTAATGTGTAAAATTAAAATTATATGGGGTATGCATGTAATATTTTCCACTCATTAGCCTTACATTCATTGGAGCTTTGTAGTTTATGCGGGTAGTGCTGTGAATCTTTGTTTGCTGAATGTTGTTCATTACAAATGAGTTTGAATTTGCCATGTTACGTCTAAAGCATAGTTGTTCTATTCGCGAATAGTACGCGTATAATTTACGAATAATTACGTATTATGAATAATATACGTATTGACATTCTCGTACTCAACCTGATTAATAATTAACGTATTTTATAAAAAAATTTAAAAAACACGAATAATACACGTATTTCCGTATAATTTTGAATTATTTATGGATAAACACATGTAACTTTATATACTTTTATATATCGAATTATTGCATCCGTATTATCTAAAATAAACATAACTATAGGCCGATAACCGAATTGACGAATTATTAGCATATTGCGTTTTATTTGACCGACTTGAAAAACGTTTGATCCGAATTATACACGAACGTATTACGTACCGTATTATTCGCGTATCACGAATGACTAACTATGATCTAAAGGAAAAAATAATAATGCGTGATTATTGAATTTAAAAAATCATTTTGATCCAACAAGGTGCGCACGATCCATAATATCAACACACAACAACAAATTATAGCAATCCAATCGCAACATAATCGGGACTGATTATGTTAAAAGAAAAAATAACTCATGATGAATTCGGAGACTCTCGCGCAATTGCGCAGGACTCATATTAGTTAGACGAGAAGCCCTAGTGTTGAAGGCTTTTAGAACCGAGCAGCACTAGTTCTCTCCGGTACATTTTCTCATGTTCTATAATTTCCCCCTCCCATTAATTTTTGGATACAAGAGATATGGTGAGGCCACATCATCGATTACTGTTCACCCGTTACAGTTTAACACTGTTCACTCGGCACTGTTACTGTTCACCTCTGGCCCTGTTCACCTGGGGTACTGTTAATCCCGGTTACTGTTTATCGTGTTTTTTTTTTTTTTTTTTTTTTGGGAATTTTATTTTATTTGACATAGGTGTTGTGTTCTAAATAAAATATTTGAATTTTTCATCGTATTAATAAATATAATTGACATATGTCTTGTGTTCTAAATAAAATATTTGAATTTTTCATCGTATTAATAAATATAATTTGTATACTATAATTTTACTGTTAACAAAATACTATTCACACAAATATTTTTTGTTAGCCTGAGATGGTATTATTTTTGATTGGTACCAAGTTGCGTTTTTTGTGCTTATTATAATATTTTTGGTTGGTACCAAGCTGTGTCTTTTATGTTTTTTTTTTTGTCCTTTTCAAAATTTTATTTTATTTGACATGTTTTGTATTATAAATAAAACATTTCAATTTTTCTTTTGAAACATATGATATATTTTGAGGAGGAAAAAATTTGTATTTATTGTATAATACTTGTGAGACTATTTAATATCAGATTTTTTTTTTTAAATTAACATTTATGAAGATTACTTTTGTTTTGCACTTGTAACGTTTTAGATAAAATTATTATTTTATGATCATAACAGATTTTGAAAAATCGCAGCGAAGCGCGAGAAATATTTTCCGCAGCGAAATAATATATCAAATAATATATCAAATAATTAATTTTGCTTATTATATTATTTCTTATCAAATAATATATCCCGCAGCGAAGCGCGGGATATTTTCCTAGTATAAATAACAGAAGTACCTTGTAGGCGATGATTATGATTGAAGAATCATTTGATCCCCTCTACAAAAAAAAATTCAAAAATAATCATCCACTTGGCAAACAATACTCACAATTTTAGCCTTGAAAACCTGCAATATCACATTGCAAATCTTGTGCATCATAATGACAAGAAGAATAACAATAGATGCGGATTGTTTATTAGTTAATTAGAAGTCAAATTATGGTCTATGAACCATAAAATTACATCTTGCTCATATCTATGATGCAAGGAAATCATGTAAAACACACGAGACAAAATTATGAGTACATAACCCATAATCTTAGGCTCCTTGCTCTTTTTGTATTAATCGTTTAAAATAAGTATCCATTTATAGCCATTTCTACATTTCATTTTAGCGAACTTCTTGACCATTGGACCAATGAAAAAAAATATCCAACATTATGAAATTATGTTTTTTTTTAATATTTTAGGGTTATATTCAGCTGGCAAATTCGAATGGGTGTTTTCTGTGTAAAAAATACACAAACGTATAAATTTGAAAAATACCATAATTTCTCAGAATTTGAAAAACCTCAAGTACTGTTGAGATTTCAGAGGGAAAAAGAATTGGACTAATAACAAAGCCTTCTATAAACACCTGTACATGGTGGAGTCTCTTCATCTTGACATGACCGAAATGGTAATATACTCGTCCAGTAAAAAAAAACTTTGAAGGACGAAACATGACCCGAAACGAAGGACAGCCAGCTCGAGATCAATTTGCAAAACTTTTCGATCCATCACAATAGCCTTTGAAGACATACTTATAAACCATTTGAGAGACTCTTTTCATCTTTTTCGAAAATTTTGATGGAAATTAATAATGAGGCATAAATGAGAAAGAGAAAAAAATATATTGAGACCGAAGTCGCTGAAAAGTATCAAAGAGTCCTCAAAAAAACAATCCCAGATATTGGTTAATTTTTATAAACCTTGACATATCCAAAAATAAGATCGAAATCGCTGAAAGTACCAAAACACACTATGGAAAGCTGAATTACAAAAAAAAGCTTTAAAATTTTTGTAATTTGCGAAAAACAACTAAATATTGGTTGATATTCTAAGTCTGGAAATATAACCGGCATTGCTGAAAATTACCAAAAGGCCCTCTAAAATGCTGAAAATTATAAAATGAACCTTCAAAATTCTGTTTTTAAAGCTTAACATTTCTGAAAATAAAACCGTAAATGCTGGAAATTACCAAAAAACACAAAAGCGGGAAAAACCCTTTAAACAGATTAAAATTATTGAATATCCCATAAAATTATGTAATTTGAAAAAACAATCGAAAATATTGTTTGGTTTTTTGAAATCTTGCAATTTCTGCAAATAAAACAGCAAGTGCTGAAAATTACAAAAAGCTTCTACAAAGCTGGGAAGTACAAAATAACCCATAAAATTTCTATAATTTGAAAAAAATTAAGCCCAAACATTATTTCATTTTAGCAAGATTCCCAACCCTTCAATCTACAAAAATTAGAACCAACATTATGAAATTATGTTTTTTAAAATCAGTAAAGTAATAATTACTAAATTACCCCTCCATATTCTTGTAGGGTGGAGTTGGTCTTCTCCAAATACCAAATCTCGTTAGATGAAAGCTTCATACAATATACCAACACGGTTCTCGACCTTGTTTAATTATCTCCATTTAATTTAGTTCCATTCATCCTGAATATAGATATAAAACATAACAACACAATTAACATATTAAAGATAAAAAAAGGTATAATAAAACCAACCAAAACAAGACATTTTTAAACTTTCTTCAATTTGAATTTCTGCAATAATCAAAGTAATTTGATTTAGAAGTTTTAATAAATATTTTGGAACTACAAATTCTTTTCACTAAAAAGTCAGATGAATTACCTGAATCATCATGTTGTTGGGTCGATATAATACCAAAGAAATACAAGATAAATGAGTCAATTCATCTACATCATAGGTATAAATATAAGAACACGAGTAATGTATTAAGGACCAAAATGTACAACTAACCACCAAGATCAGTAATCATCAAGATCAGGTAATTTTGACTGATCTTCTATTTAGATATCTGGAAAAGTAAAGTATAAATAACACCAATAAATTATAAATCAAACAATAAAAATATAGATTTTTTCATTTCACGGAACTAAATTCTCAATATAAAAAAAAACTTATTTATCAGTTCAAAACAGAAAATTTAATTAAAATTGAGAATAATTGAACACAAAAGTAACAAATTTCAACAAATTACCCAATTATGATCGAATATTTCCATTACATTATGCAAATTAAGCAAAATTAATCAAGACTATGGATCTAAAGAGTTCAAGAAGAAGATAAGTTGAACTTGCGAAATGCAAATTCATGCCGAGACGAGAAATTGTCAGAGAAGATGATGGAGCAGGCCGAGAATAGAGAATCATGCTCAGATCGGAGGAGCAGGCCGTGGGAACGGGCAACACTTAGGTGGAGATGAAGACCGGGACATTGCTGAGATATCGTACATGAGTTAACTCGCGACGAGATAAAGAAATAGATCGGCGGAAATGATTTAGTAACGGAGTGCATCCGACGTGTAAACAATCGGAGTGCAAAATTATTTTCCAATATATAATATATAATTTGTACAACATTTTTGCAAAAAAAAAAAAAAAAAAAAAAAAAATATATATATATATATATATAAAAAATTTGTACAACATGACATTTGGTAGAACTTATGTGTCATATTTAACTATGGGAAAATAGTCATATTTAACTTAGGAAAAATATATTGGAGTCCCCATAATTCAATAAAATATCATTGATGCGTCAATCAAGAATACTTAATTAAATTGATTAATTTTTTTAATTGAATCAATTAAACTAAATATTAATTTGAGGATTAATCAATCCAATTAATCTTTTTTTTTATCAAAATAATCCAATTAATCTCACTAAAGCAGTCTCGATTGATGCATCAAGACAATGCATATGATAAAATAATCCAATTAACCCCCGTACGTGCGTGTGTATGTATGTGTATATATGTACGTATGTACGTATGTACGTAGGTACGTATGTACGTATACATATCCACGTAGGTACGTGAAAGAAATACAGTTTCGGATCAACCGTAAAAGTGTACACGTGGATGAACGAATGTAAGCGTACATTTGTAGCCATAACTTTCAGTAGGAAAATCCGATTTGAATGGCTAAAATTGGGTTAGATAGATAGTTAGATTATCTATAACCTTCATGTAGAAATATATTTCATATGAACGAAATATAAGTGTCGTTTATGTAAAATACCGAAAGGGTGCAACAGTATGACATACAGTTAGTAAAACAGTCATAACTTTTGCATACGAACTCCAATTGGGCTGGGACAAATTGGGTTGTGTAGATAATAAGATTATCTACAACTTTCATGTTGGTTGATTTTCTTTCAGAGAAATTTATCAATTTCGTCTGGACAGAATACTGAACAGGTTCATGCAGTTTTCTGTGTGAAAGGGTGTATATTGGATATACATGCCTTTTGGCTAATCAATCCTGATCCTATTAGATATAAATAGGATTTTCTCTCTCATCTTAATTAAGTAATCATTCTGCCAAAGACACTAAGAGAAAAAGCAAATTCAGATTTGATCTTTCGTGAGTGAAAAGGTGCGAAGAGAGAGTAATAGAGAATCGATTAGATCGAGCAAGTTCGCCGGTGCATCGTCTAGGCAGGTGCATCCGCGACCGACGTCTTACGAATCACCGTGGATACAAGTAGAGGAGTGACGTTTGTGACTCTTCGATTGTGATCGACTCGAGTAAGAAAGACGGTGGAAACGCTTGGACGCACGAGGACGAAGTCGAGTGAACCGGCGTAGCAAACGATTCGTGAAGGACGCGTGGTGTGGGACACGCGGATTGTCACCAACGTGACAGGAAATAGAAGGCGGCGATCAACCCTTCGTGTGCCATCAATTTGGCACTGGTATAGATATATCCTTCTAATTGCATCGTACCCTCGAAGTCGTGGCGTGATCTCGGGAATCGGGGAACCGGACCGGGCCTTCATTCCGCTGCGCGGGCCCGGGGTCGGGGAAATTACCCAACAGTATGTATGTACGTAGGTATATTAAATTGATATGATCATATGTATTATGTACAACAACCTTCATCTATTTGTTGTTTGTGTATATTATTGTTTATGTAATTTTGTATACAAGGTTATGTTGAACTATACAATGAAAATTATTTTTATGTTGATACAAGGAACTCCCCCCCCCCCCCACACAAAACAAAACACCCGAGGCCCGGCCCCCTTTCGGGACGGACCCCACCACCCGAGGCCGGAACCCCCCCCCCGAGGCCAGGCCCTCTTTCGGGCCGGACCACCCCCCCCCCCCGAGGCCAGGCCCCCTTTCGGGCCGGACCACACCCCCCCCCCCCGAGGCCAGGCCCCCTTTCGGCCGGACCCCCCCCGAGGCCAGGCCCCCTTTCGGGCCGGACCCCACCCCCCCCGAGGCCAGGCCCCCTTTCGGCCGGACCCCCCCGAGGCCAGGCCCCCTTTCGGGCCGGACCCCCCCGAGGCCAGGCCCCCTTTCGGGCCAGACCCCCCCCGAGGCCAGGCCCCCTTTCGGGCCGGACCCCCCCCCTCGGGCCGGACCCCCCCCCGAAGCCCGGCCCCCTTTCGGGCCGGACCCCCTCCCCCCCCCCCCCCGAGGCCCGACCCCCCCGAGGCCCGGCCTCCTTTTGAGCCGGACCCCCCCCCCCCGAGGCCCGGCCCCCTTTCGGGCCGGAACCCCCCCCCCCCAGGCCCGGCCCACTTTCGGGCCGGAACCCCCCCCCCCCGAGGCCCGGCCCCCTTTCGGGCCGACCCCCCCCCCCCCCCCCCCCCGAGGCCTGGCCCCCTTTCGGACCGGACCCCCCCCCCGATGCCCGGCCTCCTTTCGGGCCGGACCCCCCCCCCCCCCCAGGCCCGGCCCCCTTTAGGACCGGACCCCCCCCCTCAGGCCCGGCCCCGGGGCCGGACCACCCCCCCGAGGCCGGACCCCCTTTTGGGCCGGACCCCCTCGAGGCCCGGCCCCCTTTTGGGCCGGACCCCTCCCCCCCCAGGCCCGGCTCCTTTTGGGCCGGACCCCCGCCCCCCCGCGGAGGCCCGGCCCTCTTTCGGGCCGGAAAGCCCCCTCGAGGCCCGGGCCCCTTTCGAAAGGGGCCGGGCCGGACCGTCCTCGAGGCCCAACCCCAATTTCGGGCCGGACCCATATGTACCTGCAAATACAAGAAAAACATGCAACACATACCAAATTACATATGTACACCTACACTTACACCGCACACAATAACACACCTACACCATACAAACACACACACACATACACAAATTAATTAAATATCACATATGTCATGTAGCAACTAGCAAGAGAGCTTCTGTTTGTTCTTCATCCCCACAATCAGTAGCCATTCTCCATGTAACTATTGCAACTAGCAAGAGAGCTTCGGTTTGTTTTCGTCCCCACAATCATTAGCCATTCTCCATTTAACTATTTGTTGGATCATTGCATGGAGTCCTACATACAAACCTGTACATCAAATGTGGAAATAAATTAAGCCACTGAAAAGCCATAACTAAAAAATAATATTGATCATTAAAAAGCAATAATGGTAAAGCTTAGTACTTTTTTTTATTTAAATCAATAACTGAAAAGCCATTATATAAAAAATGTTTTTTCTTTTAACGAAACAGAAAGTTAAAGGGGCTTTTTTTAAATTTGTTCAAAAATCAATAAATTTTTTGGGTGTTATTCATAATTCATGGGCTTAATGAGCTCAATACACAAAATTTGCATAGATAATAGGGTAATTGGTATGAAGAGACAAGAAGGATGACAAATATGCCTAGAGAAAATGTTGCTTTTTTAGCTAATAGTGTAATTAGCATAGATAACAGATTAACAGGTAATTAGCATGAATAAGCCACAACATACAAATGTTGTTTTTTTAGCTAAAAGCTACAAACATTACTCGTAAAAACACAAAATTAGGATAGATAATAGGGTAATTAGCATGAACTCTTGAATTATGTTTAAATTGCAAAATATCCCCACATAAAACAACAAGATACAACAAGCAGAGGAGACAACAAGGGTAACAAATAATATTATTCTTCAGACTTTCACATGCCTAGAGAAGAACGCTTTGCTAGTCAAGAGCAGAACTTTACCTGTTTGTCTGTTTGTGCTTTGCTAGTCAATCTCAGCAATTCTACTCTGCTCGTCATCATCATCCATCGTTGAATCCGTGGAGGGGTAACTCCATTATCGGACCTGCTTGTTATCACCATCCTTCGTTGATGGAGAATCCATCGTGGGGTAACTCCATTATCGGACCACAATTAGAAATTACGGCGAGAGAGAGGAAGAAGCTGCTTGATTAGATCTATCTCGCGTTGTTGTCAGGACTCTCTCTCTCTCTCTCTCTCTCTCTCTCTCTCTCTCTCTCTCTGAGTTTTCTCTCTCTCTCTCTGAGCTCTTGAGAAATTAGATCTGAAAATGTGAATTGGCGAGAGAATGGAAGGAGTTGCTTATGCTTATGCTTATAAAGGGGAGCGGATATAAGCGTCTAACGGTCAGAAATGACGAGAAGGTTCGGATCCAGCTGTACGTAATCCCAACGTTCGAATTTTCGAATCTCATTCGACCGTTGCAGAAATTCGGTTCTCGTAGCACACTAAGACACGGCAATATACTTCAATTCCATACTCAATCAGGAATTATTATAAGCAAGGTAACTGCAAACTCATACTCAATTGATTTTCACCCAACAATAAAATATTTGAATTTAAATTAAATAGCTATGTTATGTATTAAATTATTTTAATTAATTGCAGTGGAAGGCTTGCGTTGGAATTAAATTAAATATCTTTGGAAAACCTGGTGAAGAAAGGCTTGTGTTGGAATTAAACCGGTACCGATTTAGTTGCATAACTATCCCTGTAAAATTTCTAATTTGTACATAAGGATCCCTGTATTAACCTAATTATGTTATAAACAGGTGAGACAAAAGATCTGGTGTAGAATGACTGGAAGACCTTTGGTTCACGAGGAGAAAGTGATATCTTTTCAAATCGAGAATAAACTGGTACCGCTTTCTTGCATTTATTTGATGTGAAAATTTATTCTTGTGAAGTTAAATTTATTATCTTTGATAATATACTTTGCGCTTTAATTCGGGATTGATAAGCTTTTTTGTATTTTGATCCTGTTATTTTAGGCGTATCATAACCAGGCCATTGTAATTGCTGAGAGGGCTAAAGATGTGTGAGCCCTTCTTGTTGTTATTAATCATTAAGAATTTACAAAAAGACCCCTTCATTATCAGAAATTAGTTACAAAAAGACTCCTTCAGTATCAAAATCTGAAAAATGGAGGGGCTTTTCTTCAATTTCCAATAACACAGGGGCTCATTTGCAAATATTTAGTTTGATTTATTTTTGATTCAATATTCTCATATTTGGTAGTCAGCATTACCACTAAATTGTGTATTGTGGTTTTGTATGATAGGTTGTCGAAAATACCGTATTCTTGAGCAATTTTGCGGCGATACAACCTGCGGTTACCGGTGGTACTGCTGGTACGACTGGTACGGATAATAAACTGGCACATTCTTTCGACAGACTGATCAAAGATTGGGTATTGAAAAAAGATATGGCTCCAATTAGGGACAATATGAGGGTTCGATCAGAAAATGGCATGACTTTTATTACTAAAAGATCCTTCGCTACAGTAAAGGTATTAATTAATCTTCATTTTAATTTTAATTTTGTAATAGTAATATTACTCACATTTCATAATAACTAATTCTCAGAAGAAGAAAAGTTTCGAATTTGGACAAATATTTCAAATTAAAGAACAGAAACCTTCTATGCAATCCCCAAAATCGGTACAGAAAAACATGCGTCGGTATGACTGGTACGGAATCCAAAAGAATAGCTATTGGGGAATTTTTCATATTTAACCCTGCAAAATCTCAAAATTATTGATTTATTTTTTTGGTTATTTA
This sequence comes from Luzula sylvatica, assembly GCA_946800325.1. Taxonomy (NCBI): domain Eukaryota; kingdom Viridiplantae; phylum Streptophyta; class Magnoliopsida; order Poales; family Juncaceae; genus Luzula; species Luzula sylvatica. Next base: position 25,802,250 of record OX326958.1, on the reverse strand, counting down.
GGATGCGATATTTCGAGTTATGGCTGCAATTCTTCACAGAGGGAAGTGATAGCGTCGTTACCAAAATATGAGAAATCTCTATACCATCTTCATACCGCAGCCGAGCTTTCCATGTACATATTCCCTAACTTTTTCTAAATATTTTTCTGTTTGTTATGCACTGGTATTATGCAAAGAGATCCATGAAGTTTTGTAATTAAATTGTTTGTTTGTTTGTGTAGGTCTGATGCTGAAGAACTCAAGGCGTCACTATGCAAAAATGAGTCTCGAGGAGATAAGATCATCATAAAATTCTTTTTTTAAATATATTTTATGTATACTCACGATTATTTTCTTTTTTGTAAATTTCGCAGGCTAGCATAGGGGTAATATGATATTTAAAATTTTGAGATGGGTAAATACTAAATACAATACTTCTAAGAGGGTTAATTTGACATTTCAGACTTTTGAACAATATTTCTTTATCATCATTAGCATCGTTGATTCATTCATCTTTCTAATTAGTATAGTCTTAATAGCTAACATAATTTCGGAAGCATATTATCGAACACCTTAAATGGATGGAAAATTAGTAAATTAAAATAGTGAAAATTATTATATATATTTTGTTTTTTATGTAATATTGTTAATAGATACATACTAAGTACAGGGAGTGTTAATTTAGTTTTATTTATGATGTATATTGTATTATTATTAATGTAGATGTGTATTTGGTGGGGTGTAGAATGATATGTTAATTGGCGCGGTGTTAATGGGCTTCTGAAATGAAATGTTAATTGGCGCGTGTGTTAATTGGCTCTGAAATGAATGTTAATTGGCACGTGTGTTAATTGGCTCTGAAATGAATGTTTGGTAGATTATGCGTTAATTATATTGTTTGTATCGTAATTGATGAAATTGTAGTTGGGGAGATTGTGAAATATAAGGGACGTTACATGTTTAGCTACGAACTGGATGATACGTGTACATTACAAAGATGGAGATTCAATTATTTCGCTCTATATTTCTTATGCAATGCCATCACAAATTCAGATTAGAAAATAAACATGTTTAGCTACGAATTGGATGATACGTGTACATTAATATATTGTATTAATCCTACTATAATATTTTACAAATAATTTACTTCAATATCACGTTGCCACGTCATTTTTTTAATCCAACCGGGTGTCATCTTTTTAATTACCCCTCTTTCGTAGAAAGAAAAGATGCATTGAAAGTCCTCCCTCTTCATACGTGCCTACTCTTCACAACTAACAGAGTATATACGCCTCTTCTTCATACAGCCCCCTCTTCCATTCTTCACGGTTCATAGTTCATACGCCTCTTCTTCATAGTTCATACGCCTCTTCCATTCTTTCACAGGATTAATACAGCCCACTCTTCTAACAACGCCAGCCAGCCAGCCAGCACTAACAACGCTGTTCTCGGTACTTCTCCTTCTTCCCCATACGGGTCGTCCTCCTCTTTGTCTAACATTATTCTTCTTCCCGTTCTCGTATCAGAAGTTCTCCATCTATCATACGCCCATCACTGACAACGTCGTCAGATATCTCGCCCCCTCCAAGTCTTTCCTTTCCAATTAGGTATGCACCAAAGAAAGGGGCAACGGAATTCCAGTAGGGTTCTGCAGGGATGGCATTGAACGGTAAAGGAGAGCTAAATCAAATTTTACCATAGTAATTCTACAACTACAATAAAAAACTACAATCAAGAAGTAAGACCAATTCTGATTTGGTAATCAAGGCTTCGAGCAGTATTGTTTCAAATTTTTAACTTTTTGTTGCTTTTTTTCTACTTATATCTTGTTTTTCTGGAATAGCATGGAACATGTTTGATTGAAATCTCGCTTAGACCATTTGGTTAACCTTCATCAATTATATATCAAGCCAAAAATTCATGAAGGTAAGATGTTCGATTAAACTCCTCTAAGAACTATCTTTACATTTGCTCATTCAAACTCATTTTGTAGGTACTTTTTAACCATTTCTAATATATTTTATTTAGAACTATGAAAATTAGTCATTAGGAAAGAAAGTCTTTGTTGGCTTATCCAAAAGAGCAACACTTCAAAAATTCATGTAAGTAATAGTTGGTTTTATGCATATCATATGTTCGATGAAAAGCTCAATTGTGTTCTCATACTAAATTATATAAACGTTCTGATTTACTGTATTATCCATGAATCAATACATATATATTTTATGATATAGCAAGGAAAAAAAGGCATGGCAAAATGTTAAGAAGAATTCGCTCATTTAATTTTGGAAATTCAATTGAATTCACTTGCAAGAGGTTTCGTCCATGCAGCAAACCACTTTCAATTTTAAACTCCTCTACAAATGATGAAAGACAGGATTTAAATTTGGATTTAATGCACAGTGCAAGTGTGCTTTACTGTGTTTCTCCAGCCATGGGTCACAACAAGGTATTTTAAAGAGAGAATTGATATTTTTCATGTTAATCCTCTCAAATGTCAAAATTAATTTATAAGGAGCACATCCAGAATCGAATAAAAGTGTGCCTGCAAATAATGGATGCTTTGGAAACATTTGAAATTTCTCCTAAGGTAATCAAATTCAAATAACTTCAATTAAACAAAATTTATGTACATTTTTTTTTGTTCAATTTCGTCCATCTTTTGCAGTTTTGAGGCACGCAAGTGGTTGAAATTGGAAATTTCAAACCTGGACGCAAAAGGTCTCTTGAAACCCTAATTTAATAAAATTGTGTTATTTTATTATTCTCCAAAGTTATATTTTAATACTTAATTTCCGGTTTTTGTACAGGTTGTGCCTGGTGAAGTAATTGAAAGTGATGAAGATGATGATGACTCTAATCGAATACTAGAATTTCCTTTGAATAAAGAAAGCATTTACGCTTACAATTTGGAGAACAAAAATATACACTTTCGGCAAAAACATGGACATGCAGGAAAAAGGTAAAATATATTGTGCATATTTTAAAACTCAATTAAAATAATATTTGCAGACTAATCTATTTAATTTATATAAAATAGCCGTAAAACCAATATTTTAAATATGCTTGCACTTAGGGGTATTTTAGAAGAATATGATATTTTGGTTAATTTCACGGGTATGTATGATATTTTTCTCATTATTAGGGATATTTTTATAATTTTCTCATTTTTAAAGGTATTTATGATATTTAGTAGATTTCAGGGATATATATGGGTTTTCTCTCATTTTCAGGGGTATATCTGATATTTTTCTCATATTCAGGGGTATATTTTATATTAGGGTAAATTTCGGGGGTATCGTATATGTGCTATTTTTCTCATTTAAAGTGTATTCTGGATAATTTTATGAAAATCAGGAGTATATATGATATTCTCTCATCTCAGAGGTATTTCTGAAATTTTATGAAATTCAGGGATATATATGATTTAATTCTCATTTTCAGGGCTATTTTTGACATTTTCTCATTTTCAGGGGTATATCTGATATTTTTCTCATATTCAGGGGTATATTTTATATTTAGGATAAATTTCAGGGGAATCGTATATTGTGCTATTTTTCTCATTTAAAGGGTATTCTTGAAAATCAGGGGTATATATGATATTTTCTCATCTCAGGGGTATTTCTGAAATTTTATGAAATTCAGGGATATATATGATTTACATCTCATTTTCAAGGCTATTTTTGACATTTTATCGAATTCAGGGGTATAAATGATTATTTTGGTTCATTTCAGGGATATATATGACATTTTTTTCATTTTAAGGGTATTTTTGATATTTTTGTCATTTTGAGGGACATTTTAAATTAGGGTTTATTCGGGGTATGCGTCATTTTCACAAAAACATATTTTTGTATGATGTTTAGTGCTTGTTGCATATAGGTACTATAGTGCTGGAATTAGATATTTTTTCGAGTATTAATTAAGCAAGCCCGCATCGGTTCAAAAGCTACAAAATCTCAATGGCAGTACCAATATCAAGGTGTTTTTTTTTTTCCATATATTTACCCTTTTAAAATTCAAATTCAGAAAATAGTGAAGAATGAGAAGATAAGGAAGCATGTATTTACCATATATTTACCCTTTTAAAATTCAAATTCAGAAAATAGTGAAGAATGAGAAGATAAGGAAGCATGTATTTACCGGTAATGTTTTGCACCCCGCACTAATTATCCCCCAAACAACCCCCAACCCTTCAAATGGAAGGTAATTAATACAAATAATGGTTAAAATAGGAATAATATTTGAGGTGCGGGTTGAATGCGGGGTTTTGGTGCGGGGTGTGTATCACCATTGTGTATTTACCATATATTTACCCTTTTAAAATTCAAATTCAGAAAATAGTGAAGAATGAGAAGATAAGGAAGCATGTATTTACCATATATTTACCCTTTTAAAATTCAAATTCAGAAAATAGTGAAGAATGAGAAGATAAGGAAGCATGTATTTACCATATATTTACCCTTTTAAAATTCAAATTCAGAAAATAGTGAAGAATGAGAAGATAAGGAAGCATGTATTTACCATATATTTACCCTTTTAAAATTCAAATTCAGAAAATAGTGAAGAATGAGAAGATAAGAAAGCATGTATTTACCATATATTTACCCTTTTAAAATTCAATACCCTTTTATATCTTTATCCAATGAGGGCATTTGGTCGTAGAAGCACCGGTAACAGTATTGATATTATTCCTTCACAGGAGGAATAGTTGCAAGCGTACCGAAAACACTATCCGTGAAAAGGTCTTCACTTTTCTCTTTGTACTAAATTATCTATATTATTGTTATTATGCTTCAATAACAGGCGTATATAGGCAAAACTATACATGGACTAATTATATGTAATTCTATGTATAATTGATATGCATATTTTTTAAGACAAATTATTCCTAGGAAAGAAATCATGGACTAATTATATGTGCAAATGCGAATAATTGGTGATTTACATATTTTTTGAATGTGCAAATGACACATTGAAATAATAATTGTGTGTAATTCTAATTCTATGTAGAATTGATACGCGAGTTGTATAAATTGAATGTGAAAAGTAATATGCATTGTTCGCTTGGCTACTTCTCCAAGATAAAATCTTAACGGCCGATAATCTCCATAAAAGAGGTTGGCCACACGATCCGACATGTTCCCTATGCTCGGAAATAATGGAAGACGCCGACCACCTATTCTTGAGATGTGCATTTACAAAGGAGTTATGGGTGCGTTTGGACCCTACCGTTTCTATCAATGTGCTTTCGTTGTTGAATTTTTGGAAGGATCACCGACACAAACTTGACAAGGTAGAGGCTAATCGATGGGATATAATATGGTTAGCAACGATTTGGACCGTTTGGGGAGAGCGCAACACGCGTATTTTTCAAAAAAGGGGGCGGATGCATGCACTTGTGTTAAGTGCCATTAGGGACCTAGTGATCCGTTGGGGATCTTTAGGAATTAGCTAGCCGCTTCATATTATATAATTGCAATTAACTCGGTCACCAAATTGTAAATAATGGATGTTGTACTTTTTATTTTCTTATATAAAAAAGATCGGAACGGGCGCGTATCGCGCTTGCCATTCTCTTCAAAAAAGAAAAGTAATATGCATTGTATATATAGTTTTACAGTGCATAGTTTTTTTAAGGAACATTGAATGTATAATTGAAGTTTATTTTTATTATATGGAAGGTGTAATGGGATGTATAATTGATGTGTTATATGTGACTTCAATTCATTTTGTAAGGTGTTTTTTTGAATAGCATTTTGTAAGGTGTTAAATGGTGTGTATAAATGCATGAATGTATATCTACTGTTCTAACATTGTTTTAAATGATGTATACGTCAATTGACATGATAATTTATTTTGTTTACGTGCACTTGTAACATTGGTTTAGGTCATACGATTGAACTTACATCGTAGTCTTTAATCGAAACTAATAAAACTAGCACCATCTATAGAACATAGTAAAAATTAAAAAATCCGCAGCGAAGCGCGGGCATTTTCCTAGTTATATGTAAATTGATTGAAAAAGGTGCTTTCTTTCTTGAGAGTTTCATTCAAGGCAGTGGAAAATTTCTTGCGCATTCATAGGATCAGAGAGAATCAAAGAAAATGGTTGTGGAACAAACAATAGTACGTGTTCTTGATTGAATATTTAATTCGCGTTTTTTTTTTCATTTCTCATCAGTGAATAGTGCCAATTTTGAAAATGCTATTTTTATAAAGTAAATTTGATATTAAAAATATCTAAGATAAATTTCAATAAAAAAATCTAGATAAATTAAAATTTAAAGAGCAATGTTATATTTATTTGCTTTGTATCGGGGATGATGTATTTTTTTTCTCTGATTGTAGTTCCTGGCTAAGTATTTTGTTGTAGAAATTTCTAAATCGGAATCAAAATCGAACCAAAAAGTGAGCATGAAACCGACAAATCTTCTTGATGTATTTTGTTGTTGTTGAACACGAGACTTCTTGATTATTAATTCAAGATGTAGTGTGGCATTCATAAAGATTCGTCATATTCAATAATGAAAATGTTTCTTGCATTAATTTTTGTCATATATGATGTTAACAATATTAAAATTAATGTTTTTTTAAGTTAGGTATATTAATTATATAGTTAATGAATTAATGAATATATAAGTGTATGGATGGATAAGAATTAGAGTATCATATAAGGGTGTTTTATCCAAACAAAAAATTATATTTGAGAGGGTGCATGTGAATTTATAAAACGTATTCATGTTCGAGATATCGAATATACCGTATTTGTATCAGATATCGGATACCGTATTCGAAATTGGATATCACATATTGTATATTGTATTCATATCCGTATGCATATCGGATATCGAATACCATATTCGTATCCGAAATCAGATAGCAAGTATCTAATACTGTATTAAAAAATAATGGTATTACAAAATAATGATATTAAAAATAATATTTTCTAAAAAGTAATAGTATTAAAAAATAATATTCTCTAAAAATTAATGATATTACAAAAATAATATTCTCTAAGAAAAATCATTTGTATTATTTAAAATATATTAATTTTAAATTATTGGTATAATTTATTTGTGTGACAAAATATAATATTTTGTTGTGATTAAGAAATAAATATGATAGTTATAGAATTTATAAAAAATAATATAATTCTAGAATATGTTATTCATTTGCTATATGTATTCATACGATTTTCATCAAACACCTTTTAAACATCGTACACTCATATTTTTGACATATTATCATAGTTTCGTGATATTCATATGTTAGTTTCTTGAAACCAGAAGTTTTCTGCAACTATACAAAACTGTCCTAGAAGTAGCAAACACGCCCTAAAGGACCTCACAAAACTAGTTCAATTCTACAACATCTCAACATAGCGATTGCATTGATTCACTGGAGAAAAGAAAAATGGACCCTTTCCTAATAATTGTGGTTTATATTTGAGTTTCGGACTTAAAATTCTTTTAAACATAACATGCAGATCATATTTTTTCCTAATGTAATGGATGCTATGAGTTTAAGATAGAAGAGGTGTGTGGCATTTCGCCACTCGTACAAAAAAAATTGGGATTGAGATTATTTTGGATGTTTTACAAAGCAGGGGCTAAAATTGGACGACACATTATCATTTGTCACATCTTTTCTTTTCCTTTTCTAAAACTGAATTTCAAAGATAATATATATGTGTTATTTGTTTCAAGGATAGCAATGTTACGTTAGAATCAAACAGATTTATGTAATATTTGAGGGCAAAATTGATGCAAGACAAAAAAAAATGAAAAAATGAATATTTTGGAATATGCTTGAAAACCATGTATGTGGATCTGAAGCAATTATCTAATATAACAGTCACCAACATTCATTTTCAACTATATTTTTTAATTTGAGTTTCCGATTAGTGAGTTCATGCAATTTTTTTATGATTTATTTTTAACCTATCACGGGTACATCAACAAGGTAGAGACAAAATAGAGCAATCTAGAATTTCTCATGAAAGATAAGAAAATTAATGTACATACATACACTAAATAAATGTTTTTTTTTATATAATAAATGGAGAAGGTTCAAGTCCTCCATTCATTAATGTCAATGAAGATCGAATTCACAATCTCTCACAACATATGATTTTTGTTACTCACACTCAACCAACTAGATTATGGATTCATTGACTATACTGAATATACTAAATAAATGTATTGAAACCAAGCATTAAAGTGTCAATTTCGTAACAACAGAAAATAAATACAGCAAAACCCTTTGTACTTTATTTCAACACACACGTGTTAAACCGAAAGTTACATAAGAATAACTGAAATCAAAACACCCAACAAACAGAAATGGACTTGAGGAATTCAAAGCAATACAATACAATTTCTTCACGAAACAGAGTTGCTCTATTCCTCCACTAAAGTTGGTTTTCACTTTTCAGAGCAGGGTGGTCTCGGCGATCATCGAAGTAACGACATATGGGTCCATGTTCGATGCGGGCCTCCTGTCCTCGAAATAACCTTTTCCTTCCTTCTCGGTGTCTCGACCAACCCTGACGGAAGCACCACGGTCCGCAACGCCCTAGAAAAAGAAACATAATAAACATGATATTAGTTTGCTATTTGAAATTTTCCATTAAAATGAAATTTAAAGATTGATGGTTAAAAATGTACCCATTTGAAGGTGTTGATGTCAGCAGTTTCGTGGTGGCCGGTGAGGCGACGCTCGTTGCCTTCACCGTAAGCGGCAATGTGCTCCGCGTGCTTCTTTCCCAACTTGTCTATCGCCAGCTTGATCACCTCGTATCCTCCTTCGGCCCTCATTGACTTCGTACTGAACCAACAATTATCAACAAGTTACATTGCTATTCTTGAGATAATGAAGAAATATGCAAATTACCTGTAGTTGGTGTGAGCACCAGCACCATTCCAGTCACCCTAAATTTTCAAATTAACAAACATAATAAAACAAGATGAGAAATGAAATTTAGATTCAGAAAATTTGAGATGAGTAAACATTTTTCTTACCAGGATTGGTTTTGGGTCGAGGGACAACACGACTCCGGCAATTTCAGTGATCCTCTGCGATGAAAAGATCGCCCAATTAGGAAATTAAAATGTGTATGATAATATAAATGAGAATGCGAAAATTAATTTAAATTTACTTCGAGAATGTAACGTGCAATCCACACTTGGTCGGATGCGGCAATTCCTACTGACGGCCCGACTTGGAACTCCCACTACACACATCAATGAACAAAAATAAATAAATTATACAAAAAAAGATTAATATAGGAATAAAGACTAAGTAAATGAATGATAGTGTCTAAATTTATAATACCTGGCCAGGCATAACTTCACCGTTGATACCGCTAATGTTGATACCAGCGTAAAGGCACGCCTTGTAGTGTGCATCCACTATGTCACGCCCGAATGCCTTGTCAGCACCGGCAGCACAATAGTACGGGCCCTAATTTTACGAGAAAAATTACAAGAAAAATTAGAAGATTGACTAAAAGACTGAATAAATCATGATATAACGATCCTGATTCCTGACCAATTTTTTTAAAAAAGTGGGTATCTTTCAGTATGTTGGGTATTTTTGATATTTTTGAGGTTTTCTGTTTTGTAATTGATCGATGGATTACCTGTGGACCAGGATAGCCACCAACAGGCCAGCCAAGGGGCCACTTGACATCTCTCTGGAGGAGAGTATACTCCTGCTCAATTCCATACCTATTTTCGAAAAAAAAACGTTCACGAATCAAAATTACAAATTTTAAAAAAAAAAAAAAAAATTTGAAAGTATAAGTACCAAGGCTCCTCAGATGAAACTTTAGGATCGCTGAAAATTTTGGCTGCGTTGAATCTCTTGTTGGTCGGGATCGGTACGCCTTGTGGCGTATAGCAATCGCACATCACCTAAATAAATATATTATTGTTTTAATTAAATGCATAATTTATATTTTGTTTCCAATTTTCAAACTAGGAAAAAAATTACTCACGAGGATATTGTTTCCTCCTCTGAATGGGTCCTTGAAAATTGCTTGAGGGCTTCAAAATAGTATTAACCCATTTTAATTAATTTACATGAACAAATATTTAAGTAAATAATTAAATTTCGTGAGAGAAAATCATACTAGAGGATAACTTCACTGTCCTGGCCGGGAGCCTGGCCAGTGCTCGAGCCATCGTAGTTCCACTTCGGGAGCTGGCTTGGATCCGTAACGGCTTTCGAAATTGTCTGCTCAAAATTAAATTAAAAATATATCAATATGTAACTAACAATTCAAGTAAATTAAATTTTATAATTTGCTATTTTGTGTGGATATTATTTACCCTTGCTTTGCTCCTCATATCCAATCCAGTTCCGCCAATCCTATTTCACGCAACAAGAATAAAAATCAATTAATGAAATTAATAAACCAACATACAAAATATTTGCATTTCATTGAGAGAGAGAGAGAGAGACCAGATGTATTCGGCGATAATTTTCTCGGTGTAATCAGAGAGATTGAGGTTGAGAAGGTCATTGACCAAAGCCATGGCTGATGAAAACAATGAGAGAGAAGCTAAATGGTTGTAAGGTTATTCTATCTCAATGGGTGGAAATGGAATAAGGAGGAGAATATGTGAATGAGGGCAATGCAATAGGATGAGAGGTCTATTTATACTCGAGAAATTGGAATATGGGCCTCTTTTTTCATACTTCGAACCACTCAATTTTTCTTACAACCGAGGGCAAAACAGGAAATTCATAACTGCAGGAATTTGAATGCTTGAACATACTAATTATATTTTGAATGCTATAAATCCACTTTAATCATTTTCGCCATATCGTTTGGGGAAAGTCTCTTTACAAGTGTTAATTTTGCAAATTAAGATAGTTTTGCAAAGTGGACGATATATATCAAAAAAATTCTGGACAATAAGCATTTCTCAAAACATATTCCTAAGAATCATCCTTTACAAAAAGTAACAGTCTCATAAGTTATTTCATAGGCTAGTGGTTAAGTGCTTTGAACAAGATATTAAAGATTAGGAGATTAATAGTTTAAATCTCATTGATATCATCAATAAAATATGAAATTTAAAAGTTTCATAGTTGCTGGATTAAGTTTCGTTTAAAAAAATCAATTTATAGTCTCCGTGTAAATATATTAAGTTCATAGTCGCGGTGAAAATCAGTGCATGGCAGAGAATTAATTAAGGAAAGAGAAATTGTTTAGTGTTGTTCCGGTTTTGTCCTTAAATATAAAAATTAATGGTGACATAGGAAGAAAAGCTTTTGGAATAATATGGGTTTGATTGATGCTAATTAGAATAAAGAATATAGATTGTGGGCAACCAGTTTAGAGAATATGAATATAAAATTAGGGTTCAACTTCATTTTCATAATCTACAGAAATCCATTCATACGGGTGTATTTTTTTTCATTGTTGATCTTGGATTATACTTTTTTTTTTTGGTGTTCTTTAAGTTTTAAAAGGATACATAAATCATAAACTAATGTCTCCAAGTTAATTAAGATTCAATTGGTCCATTTGGCACAATAGTGCCAATTTATTAATGAGCCTTGTTATTGATGTAGACTTTGATTCCTAAATAAATCTTAATTTATATCTTAATGTATCGTATCTTTTTTTAATGTGTATGTTTTAACTATAATTTTTTTTTTGAAATACACTAAAATTTTCAAAAATATGTATATGTATAGTATATTGTTTTGTATGTATGATATATATTTTTAAAATACACTACATGTTTAGTCTAAAATGTATTTTTAAGAATATACGATATATTTTTTAGATGTGCGATAATAATATATATCCATCAAATTACCACCTAGACAGTTAAATTATCGACAATATATATAATATATCCAAATTATCAAGTAACGTGGTATTTACTCAAAACGAAGAATTGTGAACTTATGTGGGGACACTGGTATCTATAATTATTAAATTTTAAATAATCGGCGATTTAATAATTCAACCAAGACATTAGATTAAACAATTGAAGAAATTTGAAACCATTGGGAAGCAAAACCAAATGGAAAATCCAACACGATTTATAGTCCCCGCATTGGCTGACATTTCATGACAATTTGCTATGGGTACCCTATATAGTCCCCCAAACAATTAATATGAAAAAAAAAAATATGAGTAATATTAATAGGATTGACAATGACAATGACTATCGAAAGAAGCTCGATCACCATTGTGAGACCAATAGAAATGTGATATTTGGCAGAAATGGATTAAGTTTCTTGGCCTCCACACCTCACAATGGGTAGTCTCTATTATCTATTTATTTTTCTATAGATTAAAATGGTACACTCGAATTTAAAATAGAATAAAAGATAAGATATATTTCAGGTGATCATAAAGAAATACTGGCATTTAAATAGTTTATTGACAATTTACAAAATTGAATGCACAAAAAGAAATATCGTGAAATAAAATTGAAAAGATTAATAGGTGGTCGTTAACACTTACATGTTTATTGGGAAATTATATATTTTGCTGCTTTAACTTTCACGACAGGTTAAATCTAGTCTAGTCAAGCGGTTAAAATGATATAGATTTAAATATATAACGCTAGTTAAATTGTCATATTGTATGTATTTTTATTGATGACGTACATATATAATGTCCATTCATGAAATGAGTGAATTTGTCGATCCCAATATTATTATTATCATTCAAACTTTTACAATAAATATTCATGAAATTTATACACCGATAGAGGATTAATTTATTGCTTTGTCTACTTGTGCAATCTAATCTATTGACAAATTATAACCTTGTTTTGGAAATTGTTTTGAAAGACCTAATTTCATGGGCACCCTTGCAAAATCTTAAAATATCCTGAATCCACTGCAAATTGGAAAATATATCTGCCAAAAGTAATAATAATACGAGTGAGATGTTAACTTATCCTTATAGAGGTAAAAAAAAACTCAAATATATTTTATAGGGACTAAACTAGAACAAGTAATATAAAAAAAATTAGGGAAGTTTTCTCAAAATTATACAAGAAATAAAGGGCTTTTGGAAAATTCCCTAAATATTTAGCCCTTATACATGGTCAACTGCTTCAAACAATATATAAAGGAAATTATGTTATCGCTTTGCATCACTTCAGCACGACGTGTTGCTAATTATTTCCCCAGATTTAGGTGACCCCATTTTATTAGAATCTCTTCAATTTTTTATTTCTTTTTTTATTTCTTTTTCAAATTAGATTGTGAGGTGGAAATTCGTTCTTTCTTCCTCTTTTTTTTTTGAAAGAAGAAATTTATTTTTTCTTTTTCTTTTGAAATTTGTTTTTTCTTGATGAAATGAAAATGTTCCTGGGATATCAATATGAACTGCGAAATGAAGGCATGAACTTTAGAGTTGTTTATTGGAATAGCATTTGGAAATAAAATAATAATAAATCAATTTGTAAAATTTACATATTATTTGCTTTTATTAGAAAATTTGAAAATATATTATTTACATAAATAATGTTCGATTTCTGCACGGATCATAATTTTGTACGGGTTGCATAAGATTTTGATGGGATTAGATTAATATTTGTTTGAATTTTGCATCTTTATTGTTCGACCAGGCATGAAATTTTCTCCGTGGTATCATCTAAATTATTTTATGAAATTTTGAATCAATATGAAAATAATATTCATAAACTATCCAAGCATACGACATTGGATCCAATCGTCCAAAGATTCATAAAATATCCAAATGCACGCCGTCCCTTATATTGGTTTTTATATTTTTTTGATTTATCATATATTTTAAATTTATGTTATATATATTTACGTGTACATTCACAATACATGTTATATTATTTAGATGTATATTATATATTTTCATGTGTATGATATATCTTTATGTGTTAATACCTTTTTGGATGTATTGTATATCTTTCAGATGTATGACAGACATTTTTTAAGTACAATATATGCTATGTTTTTTTGATATGTATGATATACATTTATTTATTATATATCTTTTAGATATATCATATTCATTTTAAATATATGATATACATTTTAAAATAGAAGGCATGTTATATCTTTTTAGGTAATTCTGTGATTGAACATTTTTTTCATTTTTTATTCAAATTAAAAAGGATAATTTGGGTATTTTCCAATCTTTTTTAATTAATAATTAGTGCATTGTTTGAATAAAAAGTTAAAAACCAATTTTCATTGACAAGATATGAGAAAAATCTAATTAATTACAAATACCAACAATACCTTTTTAAAAAGATTCTACCATAAAATCACCCAATTTTTTATAAGAAAATTTACAAAAACAATCCCTAACTTTTTTGGATATTATAAAAACAACCCTATCTTTTTGGAAACTCCAAAATACCCATTCTACCAAATTTTTATTTCAAATAATTATAGGGGTTAAAACTAATCATTGATGGTGTCAAAAATATTTTTGACCAAAATACCCTTCTATTTACATATGTCGTAATAAAAAAATTATTATTTTTTGATTAATTTTAAAATATCCTAAATTTTTTTAAGCATATAATAATTTTAAAAAAAAATTATTATATATATATATATGTGTGTGTGTGTGTGTGTGTGTGTGTGTGTGTGTGTGTGTGTGTGTGTCTATATATATATATATATATTTGATTTTTATATTTTTATATTTTTTTTCCTAAAAATATAATATAAAATAATAATAAGATGAACAACAATATTAAAATAACACCTTGAAAACATTTAAAAAACAAAATATAGTGAAACTATTAAAAAATACATAAAAGGAGAATGAAAATTAAAAAAAACTAGATATTTAAACAGATATTTGTCTATCAATATATTTCCAAGGTGTTTATTTATTTTTGTTTATTTTATTATTATCTGGTGTTAGTTTTTCATTAACAATAAATGAAATAATAAAATTGTATAAACACAACATGTAATAAGATTATTTTTTTGAAATCACTACATGTTACAAAAATATGTATTAATTTTCTTAAAATTAATAAAAATAATAAAAAATTACAAAAATATTTTTTAATTACTACATACGAAAATAGAAGGGTATTTTGGTCAAAAAAAATTAATACCATCCATGATTAGTTTTAACTCCTATAGGGGATATTTGAAAATAAAAGTTTGGCAAAGGGGTTTTTTTGGAGTTTCAGGAAAGATAGGGGTTTTTTTAGAATATCGAAAAAAATTAGGGTTTTTTTTGTAAATTTCTCTTTTTTATATGTATGTATGATGTGACGTGTGATATAACTTTTAAGATGTATCATATACAATTTTTTACATGAGTAATATTTTTGTATAGGTTTTTGTATACTATATTTATATTTTTTGTATAATAACATATATCCATGTTATTTTAAACTTTTATTATAATTTTATACTTAATACTCGATCTTACTATTGGTGGTGATCTCATTTCGAGCCACGATATGAAGTCTCCTTACAACCACTTCATTAGGTGGCACTTAGTGTTAAATGACATGTTAAATAAGTATAAGGTGTCAATGGACACATAGCATAATTGGTTGAGTGTGAGACACACAAAATTATATGTTGTGAGAAGTTGTGGATTCGATCTCAATTGACATCAATGGATGGAGAACCTACGAGCCTTCTCCATTTATTATCAAAAAAAAATTATAAGGTACATGGACCTTTAATACATGTGTGTGTTAAATTAGTACATTGTAGACTTAGTATATAGTAGATAAGCTATATACTGAGGATACTTCAAAAATGCAGAAGTATCCTGAGGATACAAGGTACGATACGGTAGGATACGACTGAATTACGTTCTTGATACGGCTGTGATACTCCATTTATGATACTTCAACCCATTATATATTTTGGCCCATAATATTTTTAAATAAATTATATAGATAATTCTAGGATAATTCTAAATTAGTTCTAGGATACTTCTAGAATAAATTTAGGATATTTTTATGATATTTGTATTGTTAGGTTGATTTTATTTATTGTCATGATATTTAATTAATTATTTATTTATTAATTATATACAATATAAATATATTAAAATAATAACTATATAGCCGTATCTGTATCCGTGATTTTTTGAAAATTATCGTATCGCCGTATCCGTATCATATCGGGTACGATATCCGTATCCGTATCCGTGCAACATAGTAGATAAGTAAATGATCTTCATTTAATATATAAAATATTTTAATTTTACATATATATTTGCCTTATTTAGTTTGTTTCCTACTAGTTAACAACACATTAATTAAGTGAAAGATTTAGAGGGGACAAATATATTTTTCCATTTCAAAATTTGCAGTCAAACAAAATGGAAGTTAAAAATAAAAGTTCGTAAAACGTTACCTGATTCCAAAAGATTCCAAAATATTTGAAACATAATCTGAATAATCTGAAACTCGAAAGATGCGAAATCCAAATAGCCAATCACCTCTTAATTTAATTAGTTATATAAACCAAGTTGACTATAATCTATTGGCTATTCGCACAGTAGGAAATAAATGCAAGTTAGAGAAATCATTTTAAAAAATTGAATGTCATGAAGATCCAACAATCCATTGTATTTGCCAAGCATATGTACCTATCATCATCAATGGTTTGAATTAACTAATTTTCCACTTGCAATCAACACCTAATTTCAACCATTTGACATTTTGTTATTGCATTGCATTTATTTACAAGTAAACTTCTACAATTGGCTGGACCTATTTTCAATTTCAAAGAAAGTCCTGAATGATTTTACACAAAAAAATTATGTGAATATCATTCAAGAAAGAGAGAGAATTGTGTAATAGATAAAGCTAACAGCTCTTAATTAGTATTGAAATAGTATGACTAAATAAATAAGAGAAATTTAAACCATAAATCTTATTTTAATCATAGTAAGATGAATCTAGCTAACACTTCCCTATCAGTTTGCAAAAAGGAAAAAGATCAACTTACTTTAATTTGGCCAGTTAAGCACATTTTATCGATTAATTTAGCAGAAAATATTGTAACAGATAAATCTAACAGCTCATAATTAGTATTGAAATAGTATAAATAAATAATGAATAGAAATTTATATCATAAATCCTTTTCTAATCATAATTAATTAGTCTTACTCTTCCTATTAGCTACAAAAAGAAAATAAACCGGCTATTATCTATTAATTATTATAGCTGTATGCCTGCAATTTCATTCTTATTCTAAAGAGCACCATAATCTCCTCATGATTATGAATCGTATTAAAAATCAGGTGCTTCTTAACTGACATTTACTAAAGTTCATTTATATACTAATTAGAATTTATAATCAGTTAACAGTTATTTTTGTTTTCTATTATTAATATTTGAAAATCTATGTTACGCGCATACTTTTAAGATGCCGAAATATCCTGGAAATACGGTTGTCTGATACGGATACGGATGCGATATGACTCGGATACGCCACGTGCCATATTCAATTATTTTAATATTTATTTTTTAATGGTGTCTCGGATACTCCCAAAATACGGTTGGGTCACTTGTTTAGTAATACTTCTGTCCATTATATAACACGGTCCATAATATATGTAAATAGAAGTATATATTAGATATTTCTAAAATATAGTTTTGAACTACTTCTAAAATTTTTTTATTTATTTTCATGATAGTTATATTGCTTTATTAGTTTTATTCATATATCATGATATTAAATTTACAATAATATTTATTTTTACGCAAATTTCACACTCAGCCATTTTGACCAACAATGATTTATTATTTTTTTATTATATAGATATATTAATATAATAATTATTTAGTCGTATTTGTATTTTAGATTTTTTTTTTTTAAATATCCTATCGTGTATCCATATCATATTTGATACGATACACATCATTATCCATACAATTACAACATAGTGCAAAACCCTTCGGAGAATCCAATCTACTATAAAATCATGATCATTTGGATCCAAAAAAAAGTTGTACCCTACAAAGAACTCCATTATCTCTTTCACAAATTTGTGAACCCCACACCCACATGATTTGATTTTCCACCCATGAATCACAGAATCAGATTCTATTCTAATGGTTGTTTCCTATACCATACAGGACCTCTGGAATCCAAGAATCCAATTCCATTCTGATCAAGCTTCCAATAAAGTGCAAATTGATCACTTGTCATAAATGCTTATCAACTCTTTACATCCAACAAATCTCGTAAATATACAAATCATGTGAGATCCAACGGTCCAAAAACGTTAACAAATAGTCAGTTAAGTATTCAATATATAATAAAAAAGACTATTAATATAATAATTATTATAAGCATCCACAAATAAATATCTCTGCTCAAATGCTCTTCAATTCATAAAATTACAAAGAAGCACGTGAGCAGAACCCTACCAAGAAATCGAGAAAAAAGCAACCCCAAAAAAAATAGATAGCAGAAAAGAAAAGAAAAAGAGGGTCCAGTAAATATGGCCCCCTACAAAATTAATAAAACCATTACAACTTTTTTTTATGTACCGGCTCGAAAAAAAAAAAGACCCAGTTCACGTGTCTAATAAAAAAAAAGGGATATATAAGAACCAATAAAAATTGACATTATTGCGAGGCTCTAGAAGGCGGGCGATTTATCACCGGACCCGGTGACGTCGGCCTTGATTCATCTGGTCTCGTCACCTCCTACATATATTAACCCATTAGTCCCTAATAACAATCACAAATTTTCACTAATACCCCTAGGGGTCCATGATGTAATAATGCATGATGAAAATTGATATTAATTAAATCGTTCGTTCGTTAGTTAGTTAGTTAGTTAGAGGAGTCGAGTTGGGTTGTAGTTTGCGATGGATGAACCTGTGAATGAGGAGAAGAAACGGGCGGATCTGGATCTGGACGAGAAGAGTGAAGCATCTCGAGCTGCAACTTTCTGAACTCCCAATATTTATCCTGCTTTTTGGTCCCAAAATCAACAAGAAGAAGAAGCGTCACAGTTTCTGTACCGCACTAGATCCCTCGACTCGTACCAGTACACGTCAAATTTACCATTTATACCCCTCAATTCGTTATTATTCTCTTCAAACATGCAAACTACATGCGATGAAATTAAGAACAGGGAGTGAAGTTCAGTACCTGAGAAGATGAACCCGCAATACTCAGTTTTAAGCTCGTGCCAGTGCTCGTACCGGTAACAGGTACGGGAGGAGTGCTGGTACGGACGGGAGCTGGTTTGGACTTGGCGAATTTGCGATGTTCGTCTTGTGTTTGAGTGAATTTCTCTAAAAGGGCGTCGAAGTCGATCGAGTCGTAAACCTTGGATTCCTCTTGGTTAGTGTTTATTATCTCTTTTGAAACTGTTATTGGTATGAGTTTTGAGTAATTTGAAGGGATTGTTTTTAGTCGCGTTCTCAACACCTTGAAAGCCGAGCTTTGCTGAATAATCCAAAATAAAAAAAATAAAAAAATTACAAGGGGCAATTTCATTAAAAATGCCTTTATACCTGGAAGTATTAAACCTTTTTGTTTTTTTCTCTGATTTTTTTCATCAAAGGAAAAAAGTACACAATAATGAATTATTAAATTAGCGAACTAATCCTAACAACTTTGAGATGCAGATAAATAAATGAGGGAACATTTTTTTTTGAGTTATCTATTTTTAAGAAGGATTTAATGGTTAGATAAGATAAAATGACCAGTAATGTTTGGATAGTAAAATATCTGATAAATTTGAAAAATAGATACATGAGGAGAGAGAGAAAAATGAAGAATGCAAGAGGGAGAAAATATGTGGTAAGAACCTTGGTTATATAGCCTTTTTGCTGTTCTACATATAGGCTAGAAAGCTGCAAGGGTCAATGATAATAAACAACGAAATAGTTCAAAAAGTTTGAAATTTCAAAAATTTGGAAGTTCCAAATTTTCATTTAAAATCAGCATGAATTTCAAAAATGATGCATTAGGGTTTAGGGTTTAAAGAGGGCAAGGGGACAAACCTGAGGGAGCAACATCAAAAGACCATACAAAGATTTCAAAAGCCATGTATATTTCTCTGGCTCGAGAAGCTACACATTTTCAAAAATCAACAAATTATTTACACATTAAAAATTCATCATATATAAAATATATAAATCAAATAAAATTACCTGTAAACGAAGGTAGGAAAATATAGGAGTTTCGAGGAGACGAACAAGTTTATCCAGCTGTACCAAGAATTTTACGTTTATGTCCTCCTCCCTCAACGACTCTATCACACAACTCGTATGATGGTACGCCTTTTTACAAAGAAAAATATATATCAGAATATTAAATACGGATTCGAAGGGGCAAAAAAGTAATTTAACCTGAGCAAGGAGACAAAGAGTGATAGTAGCCATAGGACAATGGCACCAAGAAGGATACAACGACAAAAGCAAGTCTTTACCAGACGAATTCACTAATGATTGTTTTAGAAGCCCTCGAAGCTCTGCTAATTCTGATGATGTCACCAAAATCAAATTCAGAGCCTGCAAAAAAAAGGCAAAATAAATAAACAAAATAATGGTCATTGAAATTTAGTTAAATTAAATACCTGAACCATAATATTGGCGAAACTGAGATCAGGTTCGTCGTGGAGTAAAGTAGAAAATTCTCGATAAACTTTTTCGGATCCCAAAAGGACACAGAGCTGGCGTACTACTAAAGGACCCCTCCTGAAAATAGCAAATATCATGAATACCCCTACACAAGGACGGAATATATATATACATACTTTTCTAATATCAAGGTATTGGATTTGAAATTATCTAGGAGGTATTTGACGAGATTGGTGAAGTGAATAGGCTCTTTTGCTACGCATGCATATACTTCTAGTACCAATAATATAACCTGTAATTATACATATAATACATTATGAAATTATTTTAGAGGAAATTATTATAATTTGATTAGAGAAATTATTTTACCACTTCAGAAGTATCTGCAAGTGCATTCAAAAGCGAACTAAATATATCCTCCAAGTATATTAAAACCTGAAAAAGTGTACATATAAATTAATTAATTAATAAATATATCCTCCAAGGACTTATGTATCTATCATTTGTTCAAATTTTATTTGTTTATGTACCTCATTTCTGTACTTCACTACAAGTGACTGAAGCCAATGCAATGCTTCGATTCTAGTGGGCTCATAATCGCTATTAATCTCTCTGAAAACAAAAATATATTAAAACCCAAGTTATTAAATTGTTAGAAATATCTACGAGAGAGAGAGAGAGAGAGAGAGAGAGAGAGAGAGAGAGAGAGAGACCTTCTAGAGATTCTGAGAATAGCTCCCACATCAAAACCTTCAGATGGTTCGGGTCTCATCCCACGAAGCTCTTCATTTGTCTCACATGCCACCTTTACAACGTAATAATAAACAATTTAAATCCAAAAAAACTGGGAAATTTATCAAAAAAAAAAAAAGGATGAGAGAGAAAAAGAGTATTACCACTCGAATCTTCTCTTCTTTATCAGATATACAAGGCAATATGGCTCCCAAAATATCAGCATAGTAAGGGACGAGTTGCTCCCCACCAAGTTTCACGAATTCATTTATCTGCAATTTAATTTATTTTCCAAATTTAGCACTTACAATTACTCAAATGATTAAATAGAAAACAATATATTATATCATAGAAATAATTTACCCAAACTATAGCTGTTAAGCGAGTGAATTCATCACCGGATCCAGCCCTTCTCACCAATATTTCAGCCATTCGGCCATAATCCACACTCTTCACAGAACAAAAAACAAATATTTAATATAATATAAATTAAAATAATAAGCAAAAAATATTTAATGATAAAGAGAATAAATACGGGAGAGTTTTTAATTTCTTGGAGAAATTCAGAAAGGGCAGCATCGGCTTGTTGTCTAATTTCAAGGCTCGAATCGCTCAACATATTAAATAGCCCTGCATATTATCATTCATTTAATATGAAATTTTGTCGATAATTAAAGTAACAGAAAAGACAAAAACGGTACCGTCAAGAAAGTCGGGAAGGAAACCGAGCATGTCGATATCGGGTACGCTATCCAAGACAGTGATCCAACCCACCAAGAATTGTCTTACATATGGATTCAACACGTTCATTCTTTCTCTTAATAATGGTATGAATTCCTCTATGCTTTAATCATCACAAAAGGTATTATGTTATAAAATTAATTAATTAATTAATTAAATAAAAATTATAAAATATAAAATAGCATACCTGAAAGAATCGCTCTCTGTAACAATATCCTTAACGAGCCTGTCTAAAAGATGGGCAGCGCTTTGTACGTTTGCGTCAGAGTCTGCAGAGAGCTTGCATAACGCGTCGAATATTTTATTGAAATAAACTATGAATTCCCCTCTCACAACCTACAATAAAAATAAAATAAAAATTAGAGTTTAAGTAATAAATAATAAATAGTTAAATAAACAAATAAATGCTTGCCTTTGCGATGTTATAAAGAGCTTCGCAAGCATAGTATCGAACCCTGCTATCTTGATCGATAAATGATAAGAGAACAGGGCCCACAATGGCCTGATTAGAAAAAAATAATTCATGTGTTACAAAATTGGAAAAATAAAAAATATATATAAATCTATATGAGATGCAAAAAAACATGAAAATTAAAATTAAATGGAGGACACGATACCTCCGTATGATCGGGCATATAATATTTCAGCTAAGTTCACAAACAGAAAAAAAAATATGAATGCAATAGGCTTAACTTACTAAAACAAAATAGTATATATATATATATATATATATATATATATATATATATATATGCTAAATGGATTCTTTCTAGCTTGGTACTGTACCAACTTGGTTTTAGTCTAACTGTGCATACTGGTACAGAAAAGAGTGGTTGGTACATACCTCAAGGTGTGAACCAGCTTCACTCGTAAGACCCACTGTCACTGCTGCAAGTCCTATTAACCCACCCTGTAATATAAAAATAACAATGGATATTTTTCAAAAAAAACCCTATGATTTCTCAAATTTATAATAAAACCCTTGAGTTGAACTTATATTTTTCGTAGTAGAAAGAACCTTTCGGTGATTGACTTGAGGAGCGAAGGTGAACTCATTAGATAACATGTGAATAACAGCACGAATTTTGTCGTGTTCGGAATTAGAGGCTAGTTGTTTCACTATTCCTTCTATCTGTTTCGTTAATTAAAATCATAACATTATTTTTCACATAATAATACATAATTGATTTAATTAAGTTCCTATTCATCTAAACATTTTTGAGAATTATAAGAAATTCACTAAGTAAAGGAAAAACTAATAATCCAAAAAGCCATAATATATAGGGAGAAAATACAGTCTCATGGAGAAATAACAGATAAGGACCTAAAAATAGTAAATTTTGATATTTGATATTACAAAAAAAAGGATAAACGATAATCCTATCTTATTTCATCTGGTATTTAGTGTTTTTTATTAGTAGGTTTGATCAATGTCAAAAATTTATAAATACGATAAGTACCATAAGAATTAGAAAGAGATCAAACACTGGAACTGAAAATTAACAGATATACCATTCAAAATAGCAAATTCCCCATTTAATTCTCCTAAATAAGAGGAACAATAATCCTTATTCGCTGGACTGATCATGTACTCGTTAATCTAATCAACCGATACCAAATCACGCACTAAATTCGAAAATTAAGAGAGATCAAGTACCTCGAGAGCAGCATTTTTGCGTTTCTCATACAACTTATCCGCCAGATTCCTCTGCACGGAGGTAGGCACGATAGTAGATGCGTCGACCATGGCTAAACACTTCGAATTCCCCAATCAAATCGCTCTGAAATTTCAATTCGCCTCTTTCTATCAAATTCCAACAACGATCGGAACATCAATTCGCCTCTCGATTTCGTCCTCCCCCGCAAATCGAAACGCCTGTATAGAGAGGAGCAGTAACAAACCCTAAGATAAGATGGATCGACGGATGAGAAAGTGGCCTGGAAAAGCAGGAGGAGAAATGAGAGAAGAAGAGAGAGAGAGAGCGAAGAAGGGTCTTTTTCTATATCTTACCTTTTGTATTTTTACTTTGCTTGTGTTTCAGCTTTGTACAGGGTTGAATTGATAAAATTTGGTATGCGTCACGATTCACGCCCTTTGAATTCTCCGCAAAATTATGAGTTTCTTTCTTTACTGTTTCGTTAATAGTGAGAAAAATTTTAAGTACTGAAGTTTCTGGAGTACTTGTGGTTGTGGATAAGAAGAAATGGCAGTGTGTATTTTTTTTTATCATGCATAGTTAGTGTTTTAAATATCCGAATGATTATTACGATATATTTCATATCGGTTGAGTGAATCGAAATTTATTTTTAACATTAAAATCTGGGCACGATTCATATTTTATTTTTTTTATTTTACTTTTCGGACGAAATCTTATTTTTTCTCTCCTTTGTTGCAAAATTTATCGGTCCACTCAAATTAAAGTTGTAAGATTTTAGTAGGGACCAGGAAGAAGCCCCCCAAAATTTTCGCCAAACAATATATATATAGTAGTGATTTTATCAATATATCAATGTAAAATTTACTATTTGTTCTTCACAAAAAAATCGTGCAGTGTAATTTCAGAATCAGTCTTTTATTTTGTCCCTCCTCCCTCCTCTCCAAGAAGTTATGTCAAGATTCGTTACTGATTTTGAGTCCTTACAAACTGGTACTCCTTTCGGTCCATTTTCTAATTCTTATCAAGCCGACAAGAGCTGATTGGAGGAGATTCAATATGGTCTCTTCGAGTCAAAACAGCTCACATTTTCTTTGCGACCGGTCCTCCCATCTCTTTCTCTCCGCTTGAGAAGCAAGTTTGTAACCGAATGGTCTCTTCAGTAATATATAATACTGAATGGACGCATTTCAATTGGTTTTGTTTGAAAATCACCATCAAAGTGGATTTGCATAAATAATTATTATATTATCATATTATATTATACAATAATAATAATATTATATTAATTACTATAATATTATTTTATTTTATTTTATTTTATTTTACTATACTATAATATAATGTAATATAATATAAAACAATATAATATCATATCATATAATATAATATTAAATAATATAAAACAATATAATATTAAATAATATAATATATAAAAAAATAATATTATATTGTATTGTATAATATAATATAAAATAATATAATATAATATAATATAATATAAAATAAAACAATAAAATCTAAGATAACATAGCATGACATAACATAACATAATATAATTATATAAAACAACGTAGAATCATATAATATAATATCATTTTATATTGTATAATATAATATTATGATATGACATGATATAATATAATATAATATAATTTTACATAATATGTAATATAATATAATATAATATTCGGCACCTTATAATATAATATAATATAAAACGGTATCATATAATATCATATAATATAATATCACATAATATAATATATTATATTATATACCATCATAAATATAATATAATACAAAATAATATATTATAATTTAATATAATTTAATATAAAATAAAATAAAACAATTTAATATATTGTATTATAATATAATTTAATATAATATAATATAATATAATATAATATAATGAGAGATTAAAGATTAAAATATTAAAATCATGAATTTTGTACAAATAATCAAACAAGGAATTGTATATACATGATTTCAAAATACAACAAATCAAACAACTCACATAGATTATCAAATACATGGATAGTGAAAAACATGTATTTCACTTATCGATGTATAGAAAAATCCCTCAAATCAAACATGCATGTCTCTTCGTCCGTCCGTTTATCTGGATATAGAGAAACACAATTTGATTGCGCTGGTAGTGAACTAAAATATTTGTTATGAGAATGTTATTAGTGATTCAAACCATGAATACTCTCGTAGAATATTTCATCCAATATACAGTCTCTAAATATATATATAAAAGTATTATTTATTTTATGTTAAAAACACATGGATTTTATGTTAATTGATTGATTAAGCTATATATTTTGAATTACAATCGATTTAAAATTTAAAAAGGATATACATTTAGTTTTGTTTTATGTTAGTTTGTGAGTTTGTGTACTTTGTAATTTTGTAATGTATTACAATATATAAATGGACGATTCTATGGTACGGGGTTTTCTTGATTGGACTGACGATTTGAAATTAAACATCAATTAGTGGCTCGTATTTGTCCGTGCATTTTGATGTACGTTGAAAAAAAAATATACTTGTAATTTTCATCCTCGCGATACATGCTCTCCCTTTCCCTCTCCCTCTCCATTTCTCTCCGGATCTCTTCTCTTTTATAATCTCTTTATCTTTGCTTCCCCGGCCTCTCTCTCCATCTCCATCTCCGTCTTTCTTTCCTCTTTTTACAACAAAGCGAGTCGCGTGGCGGGTGTGTTGTTGAAGATATGTCCGAATCTCGATTATTGGAGACTGTGAGAGCTATGACTATGGCTAGAAATAGTGCTAGATAGTATATGCAATTTGGTTGTGAGAATGAGAAGAAGAGAATGATTTGATTTGGTTGATGGGGGAATCTATGTTACTTATGCTGGATTGTTTTGGTAAGTTTGATAAGGATTTTGAGACTTTTCTATAATCGGAGCCTCGGTTTTCGATTTTATTTTTTGTAATATTTCGGTTTGATTTATTTGAAAATATTGTCTTCGCTTGAAATTGCATTTTATAATGTCCTTTAAGGTATAGCTTTTTTGTTTGAATAAATCGGTTTGATTTATTCTGCTAAATTAGTTTTTTTGTGATACTATAATTTGAGCTGAATTAAGTTATTTGTGATGTATATCAAGTTTTTGAAGAAAGATGAGATCAAATTCAAAAGAGCATCATTGTCCTCCAAAAATAAGAATTCTGGATAGAGAAAACAAAAAATCAAATTAATTAATAGTTATAAAGTTAGGGAAATTCCCCTCTTCTTAGCCCTCCACGTCATCAGGGACCTCTTTGTAAAAAAAATATTTTTATTTTACATTTTGGTCCTTTCTATTTACATTTTGGTCCTTTTTATTTGAAAAAATTACATTTTGGTCCTTTTATATTTACATTTTGGTCCTTTTTTATTTACATTTTGGTCCTTTTTATTTACATTTGGTCCTTTCAAGTTTGAAAAATTACACTTTGGTCCAAGGGCCTCTTTGAAAAAAATTTATTTACATTTTGGTCATTTTTATTTACATTTTGGTCCTTTTTAGTTGAAAAAACTACATTTTGATTCTTTCTATTTACATTTTTGTCCTTTTAAGTTTAGAAACTTACATTTTGGTCCTTCATTTACATCTTGATCCTCTTTTATTTACATGTCGGTCCTTTTTTACATTTTTGAATTTACATTATAGTTCTTTTTATTTATATCTTGGTCCTTTTCAGTTTTTGTTCACACTTTGGTACTTTTTATTAACATTTTGGTCCTTTTTAATTTAAATTTCAGTCCTTTTTTACATTATTAATAATTCCTCTCATCTCATGCCTCCACATCACCACCTTATTATGCTTCCCTATCACCACTTTACTTGGAAAATTTTCAAAAAACTCCTTAAATTTTTAGATATTGTAAAAAACAATTAATTTACATATGTATTCATTTAAAAAAAATGCTTTTTTAATTTTAAAAAATTCTTAAACTTTTGTAATATATAATAATTAAAAAAATTTACTATATGTTATATGTTATATAATTTTAATATTTCATTCATTACAAATATTCGACTTATGTATTATTTTTCTTGAAAAACTAACATAAAATTATAATAAGTTGAACAATATTATTAAAAGAACATCTTGCAAATATTTAAAAATAAAATATCATAAAACTATTAAAAAATACATAAAAGGAAAACTAAAATAAAAAGTAGATGTTTAAATAGATATTTTCTATGAATATATTTGCAAGATGTTTATTTATTATTATTTAATGTTAGTTTTTTATGAATAAAAAATGGAATATTAAAATTATATAAACAAACAAAATATGTAATAATTTAAATTTTTTTAAATCACTACATGTTAAGAAGTGTTTATGAATTTTCTTAAAATTAATAAAAAATAACAAAAATAACTTTTAATTATTACATATGAGATTTGGAGGGTATTTTGGAAAAAAAAATTAATATCATCCATAAGGAGTATTTTAAAATAAAAGTTTGGTAAACAAAATTGCGCGGGGAAAAAGATAGAGGATTTTTTACAATATCCAAAAAAAATTAGGGGGTTAAAAATATACCAAATCACGGATGTGCGAATAATCATGAAAAACTCGAGAACTCCCGCGCAATTGCGCGGGGAAAAAGCTAGTTTGTATATAATTTATTGAACTCATGTTTGTGTATCTTTTTTTTTAATTCATCTTTTCGAACACTGTATCCCTTGTTATTTGCATATAAAATAATAGAACTCAATGATATAAATGTCGTTTGTATTTGTTTGTATTTGTTCTTTATCCTCATATGCCTAAAAAGAATAAAATAAAATAAAAAATTTGAAGCCAATTTTTTTTTTTTTTAAGAGAGAGGCAAACGCGATACGCGCTCGATCCAATCTAATTTGTATTACTCAAAAATAAAAACTTACAAGCCCTGATTTACATAAGTTGAGAAGTTAAACTAGGACTTTACTCTCTAGTCCGTCCCTATGGTTCCCCTTACATTGTATTCATAGCCAATCTAATTAAATTACAATCTAATTAACAATGAGTTATCCAAATCCCAACTAAATCTTTGAATGACCTTAATTATTAAGGCATGCATTCTACCTTTGCGTTGGAAAATGCGATTATTTCGCTCCCGCCATATGGTCCAAATTGTGGCTAACAATTTGGTATCCCAATTTCTCACCCGGTCGCTTCGCAATGTCTTCCTAAAGTCCCACCAAAATGAGAGAAATGAAGTCGCACCGAGATTGGCTCGAGGCTCAATTTGTTGCCACACCTCGTTGGTGAACGTACACTCCAAAAATAGGTGATTTGTTATTTCGATGGTGTTGGAACATAGGGGGCAAGTCGGGGTGGTGTGGCCATCCCCTCCTAAAGCCAATTTTTTTTATAATAAATTAATAAATCCCCCAAAACATAGGGGGCAAGTCGGGTGGTGATTTTCTATTTAATTAAGGAAAAAATAGAAAATTAATTGAAATTGACAAAACAAACAATGATCATAATAAATTAATAACAAAATAGAAAAAATAAATATTAATAACACTATTTTTTTTATATCCAAATTATCTCTTTTACAAAAAGATGTACCATAAAACCAGCCTATATGAATATCCGTTTTCCAAATCTCATGAAACTAAAATTTGAATTTGGAGTGAGCACAATTTTTTCAAAGGTTTGTAAGTTCGTACTAAACATGCCCTATTTACTCAAAGGTATTTAAGTCAGTTCGATCTTTTAGATATCTTGTATAGTGGAGCTGACCGGAAAAAACAATAAATAGTGGATGCCATTCTATCTCAATCGTGTATGCATTCGTATAGTGAAAAAATGGACTTGATATCTTCGGAAACTTTTGCACTTAATATAGTTCACCCATTTGTTAATTTGTAGAGAAATTTGGTATCCTCCAACATCTTATTATTAAGTGAACTATTATTGAAAATATATTCTATTTCCATGAATTTTTTTCCTTTCTTATCCTTATTTTTTTTAAATATATTTCGAGATGAGGTTCATTTTATATAGGAGGCATTCAGCAGGAATTGTTTACATGTTCTTTTTCAAGTAGTAGTTAGTACACTCACACAATATGTATGAAATATTTTTGTCACGCAAATGATCAGTTTTTCAGAAAACAGCTTTTTAAACCTAGCTAACAACAAAAATTGTTATTCAGTTTAATAATTAGTTTTAACTTTGAAATAATAATTTATATTTATACTTTGTGTTTAAAGTTAATACCGACATTGTAAATTAAAAAAAGTTAATACCGGCATTATTTCAGGATAAAATTGGTTTTGGATAAATTGCAAGCCTCGTTTTTTATTTATTCAACACTAATACATGATAAATTAAGAATATATAATATTTTTTTATTAACTAGATATTATTTTTTAACGTATTAGATATTTCAATTGACTGATTCGAAAATGTATAGTCTTATATTATGATATTGCCAATGGGTCCATAACCTAGTTGGTTGAGTGTGAAACACAAAAAATCATATGTTGTGAGAGGTTGTGGGTTCGATTCCCATTGACATCAAAAAAATTAGGTATCAATAACGAAAGCGATCGCTTGTCGGATACTATTCAAAAAAAAATATATATTATGATACTACGTGGCCTGACCTGAATTAGGAGATTTAATGGACTTAAATGACTACTTGGTAATTATGTTTAAATATTCTTTGTTTGTATAAACAATATGGAAAAAGTCTTATATTATGATATTATTAATATATTAAAGTGGAACAAAAGTTTATAATCAAAGAATAATTATATTATAATTATTAAATCTGTATAATTAATATGATATGATATATTATTATTATAATATAAATTATTGTTCATAATAGTTACATTATATATAATTAATATTATATTAATTATATAAATACAACAATTATAATATAATGGTTTTACAATTTGCTAGTAGTATAGTAATTATATTATAATAAATAAATTCCAATTTCAAAATTTCAAAATTCTGACATTTTATAATATAATGGGTTTACAATTTGCTAGTAGTATAGTAATTATATTATAGAAATTATATTATAATAAATAATTTATACATCCACACAAATTATGAAATTAATATTTCTAGAACTTTTTCATCCTCTACCTCACAATCCCTCCATTTGCCAAACAAAAGAATTTGAAGGATTTATAAGGATTTTTATATTGTCTAGCAAAAGTGAAATAACGGTGACATGTTTCTCACATGCGTTGTTTGATGCGTGTGAGTGTTAAATAATCAAAAGTAAAACTTATTGTTTGATTGTGAAGAAAAAATTAACATGATTTCATTTAGCTAATATTATTCATCATGCCATAAAAATTTACTATCCATTAGTTCAATTATCGTTAT
Source organism: Luzula sylvatica (assembly GCA_946800325.1). Classification (NCBI taxonomy): domain Eukaryota; kingdom Viridiplantae; phylum Streptophyta; class Magnoliopsida; order Poales; family Juncaceae; genus Luzula; species Luzula sylvatica. Next base: position 25,771,214 of record OX326958.1, on the reverse strand, counting down.
GTTTAATCTAAAAACAAAGACTATAAAAAATTTGAAATATAAATTGATATATTACATAATGTACACATAATATAGTAAATACTAATATATATTATCCTCTCTCTCTATATATATATCAGTGTTTTTAATTGAGGCGATATTGCGGCGATTGCGGGCTGAGATTTAGAATCGCTATATCGCAATCATGAAGTATTGCGAAAATATCTTTTTTGACAAATTGCGGATATTGCGGCGAGATTGCGGCGAAATATCGGTAATATTGCGGCCATATCGGGTCAAATATTGCGGATAATATTCAAATCATTGTAATTTTCTCATCCTTCCACCAAATTACATGAAATTTATATCGAAATCGCTCGTCTCGACGAGAGGAATGCAATGATGGGATTGAATTTGTGAAATTTTGTCTTTTACCTTGAATTAAACACAAAATACACGTTAAAGTAATTTTATCGAGAATTCACTACAACAGATGGGCTTATCAGCGACGGGGAACTTCTATCAGCGACGGGCCGTCGTAAATATAAAGCACTTTCACCGACGGCCCGTCGCTAAAGCACTATTTGCGACGGTTTTTATTTCCGACGGCCCGTCGCAGATTCCGTTGGCCCGTCGTAGAAGAAGAAACCATCGGTAAAACCCGCCGTCGGCCCGTCGATAACTAAAAGGCCCGTCGCTGATGCTCACCGACGGCCCGTCGGCCCAGAGATTCCCATCGCAGATACATTCAAAAAATCGTCAGATTTCAAAACTATCTCCGACGGCCCGTCGGCCCATCATTACCGTCGCAAATAACTCCCCGTCGGCCCGTCGCAGATTGTCACCGACGGCCCGTCGGACCGGAGTTTCCCGTCGCAGATACATTCAAAAAATCGTCAGATTTCAAAACTATCTCCGACGGCCCGTCGGCCCATCTTTACCGTCGCAAATAACTCCCCGTCGGCCCGTCGCAGATAAAAAAAAACCGTCGCAGATGAAGTGTGCCGTCGCTAATACGATCCGACGGCCCGTCGGTGATATGGATTAGGGTTTAGATATATATATCCCCCCAGCCTGCGGTCATTTCGTTTCCCTCCTTCTCTCTCTCCTCTTCCCCTTTCGCCCTTCGCCCTCTACCCCCCCCCCCCCCCCCCCCCCCCTCTCTTTCTCTCCTCTACCCCCTTCGTCCAGCCCGTCCGGAGCCACTCTTTCGCCCAGCCCCCTCACAGCCCCCTTCCCCTCTCCCCCCTCTCTGCTTTCGCCTTGGCAGCCCCCTTCTCTCCTCTTCTCGGTTGGTTGCTCGTTTCTGGTGGATGGATTCCGGCTTGTTCGTTTCTCGGTGATCAATATCTCCTCTTCTCGGTTTGCAGGTATGTTTATTTCACCTTTTGATTAGCTTTATAAACTGTTGATTTTTTTTTTTTTGAATCTTTCATGTTGATTTCTAGGCTTAATTAGCTCGTTCGTATTTGTGTTTAATTTAGGTCTGATTTTTTTAAATTTGTTCTAAAATTATTTTAAATCGAGGAATTTTGCAAGGAATTTTTGAAGGAATTTTTAATTTAGGCCTAATTTAGGTCTGATTTTTCAAGGAATTTTTTTGAATCATTCATGTTGATTTTTTTTTTAAAATCTGTTTTGAAGGCAAAGATCTGATTTAAACCCGGTTTAGATGTTTTTTTGAACTTGTTTTTTAAATTTTTGTTCAAATTTGTTTTTTTAGGTGAAAGTCATAAATCTCGGCTGCTCTCTCGATACTCGGGTCTGGTGTAGTGGAAAGTCTCATGCTCTCTATTTGTTTGAAGGTATGTTTATCTTTCTCGATTTGGTTAGGTTAGATTTAAATTTAGGTTTAATTAGATATAACAATTTTGAATCTGGATACATAAGTATTTTAAATCTGGTTTTGTAGGATTAAATAATTATTTTATTTAGGATTTTTGAATCTGTTCTGATTTTGTTTTAGGTATTTTAAATATGAATTTTTAGAGTTTGTAGGCTTATTATATATGGAATTTTAATTTGTTTTAAGTATATTTTATATCTGGTTTTTTTTCTTTAATCTGATTTTATTAAAATCTGTTTTAAATCAATTTTTACAACTATTATTTTTAAATTTGTTAGTTACGTTTTTTGAAATTTGTTTATATGTTTTTTTAAACTTGTTTTTTTAATTTTTGTTTAAATTTGTTTTTTTAGGTGAAAGTCATAAATCTCGGCTGCTCTCTCGACACTCGGGTCTGGTGTAGTGGAAAGTCTCCTGCTCTCTATTTGTTTGAAGGTATGTTTATCTTTCTCGGTTTGGTTAGGTTAGATTTAAATTTAGGTTTAATTAGGTGTAAATTTTTTTTAATCTGGATTCATTAGCATTTTAAATCTGGTTTAATTAGGTTTAATTAAGTGTAAAAAATTTGTTTATATGTTTTTTTAAACTTGTTTTTTTAATTTTTGTTTAAATTTGTTTTTTTAGGTGAAAGTCATAATTCTCGGCTGCTCTCTCGACACTCGGGTCTGGTGTAGTGGAAAGTCTCCCGCTCTCTATTTATTTGAACGTATGTTTGTCTTTCTCGGTTTGGTTAGGTTAGATTTAAATTTAGGTTTAATTAGGTGTAAAAAATTTTGAATCTGGATTCATAAGCATTTTAAATCTGGTTTTGAAGGATTAAATAATTATTTTATTTAGGATTTTTGAATCTGTTCTGATTTTGTTTTAGGTATTTTAATTATGAATTTTTAGAGTTTGTAGGCTTATTAAATATGGAATTTTAATTTGTTTTAAGTATATTTTATATCTGTTTTTTTTTTAAAATCTGATTTTATTAAAATATGTTTTAAATCAATTTTTACATCTATTATTTTCAAATTTGTTAGTTATGTTTTTTGAAATTTGTTAAATTAATTAGTTTTTATTATTTTAGGAAATTTGGATTTTGGACTTTTTGGCGAATTAATTAATCAACTCCGGACCAAGGTTAATAATAGTTCAATTTTTATAATTTATTGTATGATATTGTTTGTGTGAAAAATGCGTAGTTTATATCTAAGATTGGATTTAGGATTTTAGAGTTATTGGGATGTAGTAGAAAAATATTAGGTTTAGATTAGGTTTTAATTGTTGTTTGGATGTAGTACTTTATTTGTTGCGAGTATAATTTATGGTTATATATTGTTGAGTTATGAAATTTTTAATATATTTTTGATTACCAAAAAATATAAAAATAATAAAAATAATAGGTATTAAATTATGAATCAAAAAATATTTCCAATATGGTTATTTCAAAGTTTAATTAATTTTATGTAACAAAAAAATATACTTAATTTAAAATTATGAATTAAAAAATAATATAATTAGATCTTATATCTTAGTAAATTAACAAATTTGGTCACGTATGATATTAAAACAAAAATATGTATTAATGGATGCTATAGAAACAGAATTAAGACAGTTTTTTGAAATATATTATGATATTATTTTGTATTACAAATTTGTATTACATCCAAACAAATCTTTAGTTAATAGTATTTCATACAATTAATCTTCGGAGACCTCATTATTTCAACTTCTCAATAGTGTTCTAAAGAAATTCTCGGTACTGTTGTTCCAATTTTGTTCTTCAATTATTTCACTTAATACCAATCTTTCCGTTACGGTTGAGTTTTGGAATGAAATAGTTTTATGTCGGATTAACTAATTTCTAACGAATTCTTCGAGACATTGTTATTTCGACATTTCTATAGTATTTCAAACTTTCTAAAGAAATCTTTGGCAGTGTTGATATTCTAAATTCTTTTCCCCAATTCATTTTCTTAATACCAATTATTTTCATTGTTAGAATATCTCTCGATGGAGACTGATCGTTCCTGGATGTATAATCATTCTCTCACGATTGAGTTTTGGAATGGAATGGTTGATTTTCTTAATTTCGCATTCGCACATCCCGAGAAATTGCCAATAAATAGCCAAGGAAAAAAATGTACTTGGTGTCCATGTAAGAATTGCCAAAATTCTTTTCTTCGTATCCATAATGAGATAGCAACCCATTTAAGTAGTGTCGGTTTTATGCCGGACTATCTAATTTGGTCAAAACACGGAGAGGGAGATTCAAATTTCGAAATTGGTGGGTCGTCGTCGTTCAGTCCCAATCGGATGGAACAAATGGTTCGTGATGTTGCCGGACCTTCGTTTGATTGGCAAGAAGAAGTAGAGGAGGATGAGGAACCAAATTCTGAAGCTGCTCGTTTCTTTGAGATGCTTCGAGCATCTGATGAGAGTTTATGGGAAGGACCAGGATTTTCAGAACATTCTTTAATGTCTGTTGTAACCATGTTGTTGAATGTCAAATCCGATTGTGAAGTTACGAAAATAGCTTTCGATAGGTTCTTGTATGTAATCAAAAACTTCATTATCCCTCGGAAAAATAAAAATAATTTTCCTGAAAATTTCAATGAATCTAAGAAATTCATCAAAGGATTAGGTATGCAGTATGAGAAAATTGATGTATGTCCGGATAACTGCATGCTTTTTTATGGGAATGATAGTCTCAAAAATAAATGTGATAAATGTAATAAATCTCGTTTCTTACCTATGGAAGAAGGTAAGAAAGGAAAACCTATTCCTTGTAAAGTGTTACGATATCTTCCAATAACTCCTCGGTTACAGAGATTATTCATGGCCAAACAAACTTCTCAACACATGACCTGGCATCAAGGCCCTCGAGAAAATCCCAATGTTATGATTCATCCATCGGATGGACAAATGTGGAAAGATTTTGATTCCACTTATCCCCAGTTTGCAATCGAACCTCGAAACGTTCGTCTAGGGTTGTCCACTGACGGTTTTTGTCCTTATACTCTCTCGAGCGGAAAACCTTATTCGTGTTGGCCTGTTTTCATTGTGCCGTATAATCTACCGCCCGGAATGAGTCTTAGAGATCAAAATATTTTCTTATCTCTCGTCATTCCTGGACCCGATCATCCGGGCGATAAAATTGATGTTTTATTGAAGCCCCTAGTTGATGAGTTAAAAATGCTGTGGGATAATGGTGTTGTTACGTACGATGCATATCGTCGTAATAATTTTACAATGAAAGCGTCTCTTTTATGGACGATTAATGATTTTCCAGCATACGGTATGGTGTCAGGCTGGTCAACGCACGGTAGATTATCGTGCCCAATTTGTATGGAGAATACCAAATCATTCTCTTTGACAAACGGTAGAAAACAAACCTGGTTTGATTGCCATCGTCAATTTTTACCGCACAACCATCCGTTTCGTAGTCAGAGAAACACATTTCTTAAAAATAAAACGGATCGTAATCCACCTCCTCCTCGTCGATCAGGTGATCAGATTCGAAATATCGTGGATCGGTTGAACAAATTACCAAGAATTAGAGTTCGTAGGAATGGTGTTGATAAGTTACAAATTCCTGGATTTGGAGTCACTCATAATTGGACGAAGAGAAGTGTTTTTTGGGACTTGCCTTATTGGTCGACCAACAAAATTCGTCATAATTTAGATGTAATGCACATAGAGGCGAATGTATTTGGTAATGTTTTTAACACGGTTTTTGACATGGAAAGTAAAACCAAAGATAATGCTAAATCGCGACTCGATCTTTCTTTGTTGTGTAGTCGACCGGAATTAGAACTTGTAACATTGGCAAATGGTCGTTTGGGTAAACCGAAATCATTGTATTCCGTTGATAAAAATAAGAAAACATTGATTTACGAATGGTTGAAAGAATTACGGTTTCCTGATGGTTATGCGGCTAATTGGACACGATCCGTGAATATGCATACCATGAAAGTTTCCGGTTTGAAAAGTCATGATTGTCATATTTTTATGCAACGACTTCTTCCGGTTGCGTTAAGGGATATGATACCTGATAGTATTTGGGAACCGTTGGTCGAGCTTAGTAATTTTTTTCGTGATATTTGTGCCACTGAGTTAGACCCATCGCACTTGCAAGAAATGGAGAAGAGTATAGTTGTTACTCTATGTAAGTTGGAAAAAAATTTTCCACCTAGTTTTTTCGACTCTATGGAACATCTTGTTATTCATTTGGCGTACGAGGCTAGAATGGGTGGGCCTGTTTCGTACCGTTGGATGTATCCATTTGAGAGATGTTTGCGCAAGTTGAAAAGAAAAGTTAGAAACAAAGCGAGGGTCGAAGGTTCTATTGTCGAAATTTATCTCATAGAAGAGGTTTCCAATTTTTGTGCGCTGTATTTCGATCAGAAAATTCCAACGCGTGCTAGACGAGTAGATCGGCATTTTGATGTTGCCGAGGGATCGAATAACGATGAATACACGATATTCGATTATCCGGGCCGTTCCTGGAATTCTGGATTTGCGGATTTGGACGAGAAGGATAAAACTGCGGCGCACATGTATGTCATCTTGAATTGTCCAGAATTAAAAGATCTTGTCGAGTAAGTTTTGATTCACAATTTCATTCAATTCATTTTTTTTTCATTATTTTGTTGAGTAATTATTTTCTAATATGTAGAGAGTTTGATGAGAGTCTTGTTCGTCGAAATGTACCGGAAAGAAATCGGTTTAGAAAACGAGAACAAGAAATGCCCCATTGGTTGAAAACCAAGGTTTTTGCCGATGATGTCGAGTTTCCTGAAATAGTGCGTAATATCGTTGCTGGGCCAAACAGACGCGTAACTACGTACAAAGGATATGATTGTAACGGGTATCGATTTCATACACGATCTCACGGTCAATTCTTACGTACGACAAATAGTGGAGTGTCTGTCAATGCGGATTGTCCGGGTACCGATGTAACCGCTTTTTATGGTGAAATCAATGAAATTATTGAGCTGACATTTCCTTTTGTCATGCACAATTCAGTTGTATTATTTCACTGTCATTGGTTCGATCCCGTGAAGGGGGTAAGGGTTGATAAAAAACATGGTTTCGTGGAAGTAAATCATAGTTCAACCATCAAGTATTACGAGCCGTTCATATTCGCGCACCAAGCCAAACAAGTGTATTACATGAATTATCCGTCCAAGACACATGACCGTCGAGATTGGTCTGTTGTTACAACCACGAAGCCTCGATTGGTCGTACCTGAATTAGAAATTCCATCAACCGAGTATTTCCAAGAAGTAGAACAAGTGAGAATCGAGCCAGATCATTCGATTGTAGATGTGATTGGACCGTTACATGTACCGGGCGTTGTTGATCTTGTAGACGACAATGAAATTAATCTTGTCGAAGAAGAAGAAGAAGAAGAAGAAGAAGACGACGATGATATTGCACTCCACGAGGACGATTTATGGTTGGATTAGGATTATTTTGATTAGTTTAGGGTTTAGGGTTTAGTTTTTTCGATTTATGTTTGTGTTCAAGTTTAGTTTTTTCGATTAGTGTTATGTTTGTCGTGAAGTTTAGTTTTTTCGATTAGTGTTGTTTTGTATGATGTCGTTATTGAGTTTAGCAGCGGATTTTGGAATTTGATCTTGTTGATTTTGGAAGATTTAGTATGCTTATGTTATTTATTATTTTGTTTATTTTATTAAATTTGATAGGTCATGGTTTTCACTCGAGGACGTGCTCATCATGCACTTCGGTCCGAGGAGGATGAGGTCGATGAGAATGAGGTCGAGGAAGCTGCGGATGAGGTTGTACCGCCGGAGGTCGAGGAAGCTGAGGATGAGCTTGAGGGTGATGTGGATGGGGCCGAGGGTGGTGGGGATGGGGCCGAGGGTGATGTGGATGGTGTGGTCGGTGATGTACCGCCTCGTAAGAAAGGTCGTGGCCCTAATGCCATGACTCGGATTACCGGCTCCACCTTACCTATTATACAGTCCGGTACGACATTCATGATTGACCTGCCAGGTATTTATTTGTATATTTGTATTTAATAAAATTTAATTAATTCAACGAATTTAATTTATTTAATGCATGTTTTAGGTAACTTTGGGGCGGATTTGCCTCGTGATCTTAATCGTATCATGAAGGGATACAACGAAGTTGGTTATACGAATTGGGGCACGGATTGGGATGAGAAATTAAAAAAGGCGGTTTATGCAGATTTCTTGGTATTTTTGTGAATTTCATGCTATTTAATATATATTTATAATTATTTTATGCGGAGTTCTTAATATTTTTTTTGTGACAGAAACGTTATCACTTTGCCGAGGGTCAGAACATTGCAGATTGTGAAAAACGCTTGAAATCATGGTGTGGCAAGCTTTGGCGGGATATTACGAGGGAGGCCCGTAAGGCGGCCACACTAAAATTCGGGGATGACATGCGAACTTGGATCGAGCCTCCGTCAAATGCTGTCATGAGTACTCCACCAGATTTCTCTACTGCTGCTTGGACGAACATGGTGCGGAAATGGATGAATAATCCAGAGTGGATGGAGGCATCTGCTCGAAACAAGGCGAACCGCAATGCTGGAGACGTGCGCGGTCATAGCACTTCTGGATCGATTTCACTCGCAGCCCACAAAAAAAAAATGGTACATTACTATTTAATATTAATTAATTATTTATTAATATTATATAATTATTTATTAATAATATTATAACTATTAAAATAATTTTATTATTATTTAATTATTGAAATATTATTAATATAAATTTATATTATTTATTAATATTATAATTATTAAAATATTATTTAATTATTTATTAATATTAATATTATTTATTTATTAATTATTAAAATATTAATATTACTTAATTATTAAAATAAATTTATTATTATTTAATTATTTATTTATATTATTATTTATTAATTAATATACGATATTACAAATTGTTGTTCTAAATTTTGAAGGAGGAGCGCAATCCAGACGTTCCCGTCCGATTCTTGGATTTGTTGAAGGTGTCGAAGGTTCGTAAGGGTGGCACTGCTTATATCGATCAGAAGTCCGTCGCAGTAAAGGTATATTTAAATTTTCAATTTGCAATCATATTTGTTATAATCGAACGTGTTGTATTTATGTCACGAAGGAGAATTACGAAGCCGCGATGAAGGAGAAGTACGGTGAAGATTGGGCGTCTCACGGCGATGATGCTGCTACGTATGTTCAGGTGTCAGGAGGGAGATCGCACGGACGTTTCTATACGATAGATTATGTGATTGATCCGGCTTTGGCGTCTACTCCGGTCTCATCGACATGGTCTTCTCCCTCGTGTCAGAACGCGACTTCAGCATGTCGCGATTCGGAAGAAAATGATAGATTCGAGATGTTTAGGCGGCAAATGGAGGAGGAAAGTCGCAGGCGAGAAGAGGAAATGAAAAAAAGGATGGAGGAGGAGCTCAAACGCAATACAGAAGAGACTAGACGTGCGATGATGGAGACCATGTATTCCACGTTTTCGCAGTTCGCACAGCAGCAGAACATGTTTTGTCCGCGTCCTTTTCTCCAGCAGGTAAGTAGGTATTTCAATTAATAATGTTTTTTAAATTTCGGAAGAAAATGATATATATTTATTTTATTCACAAGGGACAGGGTTCGGGATCCGGATCGACGGGATCGGGAGGATTAGGAGGTTTGGACGGATCTCAGCAGAATATGTTCTTTCCTCGTCAATTTTGGCAACAGGTAAAAAATTATATGTACAATAAGAAAAAATATAATTTATTTTCATGTATCTTACTTTTTATGTACAAATGTTTGGAAAAGGGCTCGGGGTTCGGCATGGGATCAGGAGGTCAAGGAGGTTACGATGGTTTCCAGAATCCCGGCGTGTTCTCGTCTCCTCCCCTCCAGAATTCAGGTTCGGATTTTCAGAATGTATTGCGGTCTCCTTTCCCACAGATGTTCATGGCGAATATGTCGCAGCAGAATCAGGACACATCGACCCGACCATCGAATGTATGTATATGTTAAATAAAATATATATAATTATTATAGTAGTATAGTTTCATATAACCATTTATTAAATTCAGGAGACATCGACCCGACCGGCGAATTTTGGTCCGGCAAATGATTTTCTTGGAGGTTTCGATGGTGATAATTTGAATCAGAATTAGAGAGTTTATTTGACTGTTGTATTTGGATTGTTGTATTTGTGGATTGTCGTATTCGGATTGTTGTATTTGTGGATTGTGGTTTCATTTTCTGGATTGTTTGTATTTGTTTAATTGTCGTGGGTTTATTATAATTATTAAAAATTATTATTAATATAAATTTAATATTATTTAATTATTTATTTAATATTTATATATTATTAATATTAAAATATTAATATTACGAATTTAATATTATTTAATATTATTAATACAAATTTAATATAATTTAATTATTTATTAATTATTTATTAATATTATAATTATTAATTATTTATTAAAATAAATTTAATATTATTTAATTATTTATATTAATATTAATTATATAAATTTAATATTATTTAATTAATTATTTATATTATTAATATTAAAATTACGAATTTAATATTATTAATACAAATTTAATATAATTTAATTATTTATTAATATTATAAATATTAAAATAAATTTATTATTATATTAATTATATAAATTTAATATTATTTAATTAATTATTTATATTATTAATATTAAAATATTAATATTATTTAATTATTTAATTATATATTATTAATATAATTTAATTATTTATTAATATTATAATTATTTAATTATTTAATTATTTATTTTTATTATTAATATTAATATTATTTAATTATTTAATATTATTAATACAAATTTAATATAATTTAATTATTTATTTATATATTATTAATATAATTTAATTATAATTATTAATAATTTAATTATTTATTAATTATATATATATTTAATATTATTTAATTATTTATTTTTATTAAATATTATTTAATTATTAAATATTATTAATACAAATTTAATATAATTTAATTATTTATTTATATATTATTAATATAATTTAATTATTTATTAATAATTTAATTATTTATTAATTATATATATATTTAATATTATTTAATTATTTATTTTTATTATTAATATTATTTAATTATTTAATATTATTAATACAAATTTAATATTATTTAATTATTTATTTATATATTATTAATAATTTAATTATTTATTAATTATATATATATTTAATATTATTAATCCGTATGCTGATGTCACCTTTTCTGCGACGGCCCGCCGGAGATGTCACCTTTTCTGCGACGGCCCGCCGGAGAAGGGTTCTGCGACGGCCCGCCGGAGAAGGGTTCTGCGACGGCCCGCCGGAGAAGGGTTCTGCGACGGCCCGCCGGAGAAGGGTTCTGCGACGGCCCGCCGGAGAAGGGTTCTGCGACGGCCCGCCGGAGAAGGAATGACCGTCGGAAAAGGTGACATCAGGGACGACCCGTCGGAAAAAGTGACATTAGCGACGCCCCTTTCAGCGACGGGCAATCAGCGACGGGATGCCGTCGGTAAAACATTCAGCGACGGTTTTTGGGAGTATCAGCGACGGTTTTTACCGTCGCTGATGCGCAGATCTGTTGTAGTGATTATTTAATATAAATATTATAACATAAATTTTGTGATTATTTAATGCTTAGTTTCCATGTTTTATTATCAAAATATTTGATAAAATATGCTCATAACATATATAACTTCTAAAATGTGTCATTTTCATCTATAAATTTAATATTATTTAATTATTTATTAATATTATATATATTAAAATATTAATAATACAAATTTAATATTATTTAATTATTTATTAAAATAAATTTATTATTTTTTAATTATTTATTTATATTATTAATATAAATTTAATATTATTTAATTATTTATTAATATTAATAATACAAATTTAATATTATTTAATTATTTATTAAAATAAATTTATTATTATTTAATTATATATTATTTAATTATTTATTTATATTATTAATATAAATTTAATATTATTTAATTATTTATTAATATTAATAATACAAATTTATTATTATTTAATTATATATTATTTAATTATTTATTTATATTATTAATATAAATTTAATAGAAATAGTGACATCAGAGTTCTGCGACGGCCCGCCGGAGAAGAGTTCTGCGACGGCCCGCCGGAGAAGACTTCTGCGACGGCCCGCCGGAGAAGACTTCTGCGACGGCCCGCCGGAGAACTCTTCTGCGACGGCCCGCCGGAGAAGACTTCTGCGACGGCCCGCCGGGGAAGACAAACCGTCGGAAATAGTGACATTAGCGACGGCCCGTCGGAAATAGTGACATTAGCGACGCCCCTTTCAGCGACGGGAGATCAGCGACGGGTTGCCGTCGGTAAAACTTTCAGCGACGGTTTTTGGGAGTATCAGCGACGGTTTTTACCGTCGCTGATACGCAGATCTGTTGTAGTGAATTTAGTAATTTCCATGTATTGATATTTTTAGGATGTCGACAAAAAATTCTTCAACTAAATACAATTCCAAAGATTCCGTATAATTGTCATTTTAATGAAAATTTTATGATCAACTGTTATTTACACTGAAAAGCTTCCTGGACAATCAACTTTTTTATTCTTTTTAGAAAAAAATTATGAAGAAAATTTTACGATATTAATGGTGAAAAAAAATATTGTGAAAAAAATATTTAGACAAACTATTATTTTTACATAATTTAATATCGCAACGACTGTCCGCAATAAGGTCATTGCGCCGCAATTGCGCCCGCAAACGCAATCCGCTGCAAAAAAGACCCTACCACAATGGACCGCAATATCTCAATTTAAAACATTGATATATTGATATATTGATATATATATATATATATATATATATATATATATATATATATATATATATATATATATATATATATATATATATATATATATAGGGAGGCTGACCTACTTAATTAAGTACCAAAATTTTGGTACTTAATGTTTTTTAACCATTGAATTTGCATTGATATTTGTGTTTTTTCATGATGATCATGAAAATTTGTGCACATCATTAAATGCACAAATCTCAATGCAAATTCAATGACTAAAAATCATTAAGTACAAAAATTTTGATACTTAATTAAGTAGGTTAGCCTCATTAATATATATATATAGGATTGCTAAGATACTCAATTAAGTATCATGGATTCGGTACTTAGGATTTTTTGACCATTGAATTTGCTTTGAGATTTGTGTTTTTTAATGATTGATACAAATTATTAATTGATTATAATTATATCACATACTTATTATAAATTATTAATTGATTGATACAAATTATTGATTATTTATTAATATTACGTTTGATGAAAAAAATAATTTAGTATAAAAGAATATAAATTAATTATATTTTGAATATATTAGATAAAATACACATAAGTTCATGCATTAGTTGATTATTGTTCTAATTACAATTGTTTTTTTTCATCAAGCATATGAATACGACGAGAACCAAATCTTTATTTTTGTTTAAAGCATTCGAAAAATAGTATTATCACATACAAACATGCTGGAAAACTTGAAAATAAGATCATTAAAACTTGTCATTCTTGCAAGAACTCACTAATCTTAAACATCATCTAAATTTATTTCCTTTTTTTTTTTTTTTGAATTCAAATATAATTTTTTTTTATTTGCAAAAAAATGTATTATATTAAGAAAATGGCAACATTACTCCAAAACAAATAAACACAAGTTATTATTTTTTATTGAAAAAAATACACTTTTGTCCTCCAAACTTGTCAGAAATGTCCACTTTGCCCCCCTTACTAAAAGTTGCACCTTTTTACTCCCCGAACATTCAAACTTTGTGCACATTGCCCCCTCCGTCAATTTTCTGTTAAACCTTTTTACCCTAATTAACCCTAAATTAACCCTTAATTAACCCTAAAATTTACCCTAATTTACCCTTAATTAACCTTAATTTTACCCTAAATTGACATATTCAATTAATAGTTTCATTTATCAGTAATTAACCCTAATTAAACCTGTCAATTAACCCTAATTTACCCTTAAATTATCATATCAGTGAACATGTTCCATTTATCACATCAGTGTTCGTTTCGCTTCCGCATTCGCCTGCGTGAGGTTTAGGAGCAATAACATCGCCGTCAGGGTCTTCGAGCGCCAGATTCTCAGCCCCCGTCCTGGCACCGGTGCCTGTTTCTTCTCTCAATTCCCTTGTCTGCTATGACCTATAATAGATTAAAACAAATTAAATAAATGAAAATTGGATCACAATTTGAAAAAATCGGACAAGCTTCGACGGTGTTCTCGCAACCTTCGCAAACACTTAGATGCCTACAAGGAAGCAACAAAAACAGAGGATTCTTTGCCGCGACAAAATTTGATTGAAATCCACCCAAATTAACCCTAAATCGAATGAAATTGACTGAAATTGACTCAATTGAACCCCAATTAACCCTAATGTGACTGAAATTGACTGCAATTGAACCCAATTAACCCTAATTTTACTGAAATTGACCCAAAATTACTGAAATTGAATGAAAGCAACCCAAATTAGATCCTAAATTGACTGAAATTGATCCAATTTAACCCTAATTTTACTAAAATTGACCCAAAATTACTGAAATTGAATGAAATCAACCCAAATTAGATCCTAAATTGACTGAAATTGATCCAATTTAACCCTAATTTTACTGAAATTGACCCAAATGTGAGAGACAGAGAGAGAGAGAGAGAGTGAGAGAGTACTTTTTTAGAAGAGAAGCGACAACGACGAAGAGCTTTAATGAACCCTAAACTCCAAATCTGTACATCAATGGCGGAGGGAGAGGTAGACACGACGCCAGAGAGGGAGCGCTGTGGGAGAAGGGTTTGGGGCTTTTGAGAGAGGAGAAGGGTTTGGGGTTGGGTTCTGTGGCGAAAGAGCCAGAGATCGCCGAGGGAGAGAGGGAGAGAGCAACGAGATGGAGCACTTCCTACGGCGACGAAAGTGCGGGTCGGGTTCTGTGGCGAGAGGGAGAGAACGAGAGAAGAGAGAGGGAGAGGGTTTCGGGTTGGGTTTGGGATTTTTATGATATCGGGTCGGATTTGGATAAAAACGGGTCGGGTTTGGGGTTTTAATGATGTGTCATATAAATAATTTTTTTTTTGCCACGTAATCCAGCCACATCATCACTTAACTGAGTTTTTAACAGAAAATTGACGGAGGGGACAATGTGCACAAAGTTTGAATGTTCGGAGAATAAAAATATGCAAATTTTAGTAGGGGAGAAAAGTGGACATTTCTGACAAGTGTGTGTGTGTGTGTGTGTGTGGGCAAAAGTATATATATATATATTTTTTATTTCCCTTGACAGCCCATGCCCATCGGCCCCCCATTACTAATCCCGCCTTTCTCAAAACCCTGTCATTGATCTAGGGTTTTATTTTGTCAGCTCCTAAACAAACGGGAGAGAAGAGAAGCCAAAGCAACCATGGCGTGGGAGGGAGAGATAATCGGGCAAGACGTTGCGTCCGCTGGACTGCACGTCAGCGAGCGGATTAGTCGTGACGCCGCTGCCACGCAGGTCGATTTGGAGGAGTCACTCGAGGCTTCTCGCTATGCCAGCCATCCTTACACCCCTCATCCCAAAGACGTAACTTTTTTTCTTAATTCTTTTTGTTTTAACTTATCTTTGTATGAGCTTGGTTTTGCTTGTATACCAAGAACCATTATTTTTTCCACTTTGCCTAATTTCGTAAAAGCTTCATTTTCCTTCTTTTTTATGCTTATTTACCATTTCAAAAGCTACTCTTTGTTGCAATTATACCTAAATTAATCACCAATATCTTCAATTTCGCCTCAATTAAGCCAAAATTTATACCCATTTAAATGATTTTATGCAGTGGCCTGCTTTGGTTGAGGTTTCTGGCACAAAAGACTTGCCTCCAGCACTTATCGAGAGATACTCGTCGCTTGGTGAAGTAACGACTCTATGTGGTATCTTTCCTGAAATTCATCGTGCATGGGCTTCGGTCGATAATTCACTTTTCCTCTGGCGCTATGACAAGTGGTAAATTTGCAAAAACACCCCTGCATTATGTCAAAATTGCAAAAATGCCCCTAATGTGTTGTGAGTTGTTTCAGGGATAATCAATGCAGAGAGTACAACGAAGAGCAACCCATTATTTCTGTAGGTCTCGCAAAAGCTAAACCTGGAATTTTCGTTGAAGCCATTCAGTATATTTTAATTCTCGCAACTCAAGTCGAGGTAATTCTTCTAGGAGTGTGCTGTACCAGTAACGGAGATGGTACCGACCCGTACGCTGAGCTGGCACTACAGCCTCTTCCAGATTACAGAATTTCTTGTGACGGTGCTGAGGCGGCATGTATCACCTCAACCGAATCGGGCCGCATTTTCATGTCCGCACTAAACGGGCAAATTTACGAGCTGCTTTACACTAACGGGTCGGGTTGGAACAAGCGGTTCAGATCCATTTGTGTCACCTCCAATATTTTTAGATGGTACATGTCTATTGTTAAATTTGGTATTTGTTAATCTTTGTTTTATAAAATATCTTTTTTTAAGGTTTTTGCAAAGTACATTGGCATTTGGAGCCGCGGATCCAGTTATTCAAATGGTACCCGATAACGAGAGACACATTATTTACGCCCGTACCGAAGGGATGAAATTACAAGTCTACGATTTAGGAGAAAATGGGGAGGGGCAAATGCGTAAAATCGCCGAAGAAAAAAACCTAATTGACCCGAGAGAGTCAAACCACCGTGGGCGACGTATCGGCGGTACGAAACCATCGATTGTTTGCATCACGCCTCTTTCTTGTACCGAGTCGAAACGGCTAAACCTAGTTGTGGTATTATCAGATGGAAAGAGACTCTATTTAACAACCAGTTCGAATAATTCTTCATTCGGGCTAACGGGTTCGAGTTCCCTTCACAGACCCACTTGCTTGAAAGTCATCTCAACTCGACCCGCTCCCCCTTTAGGTCCAATTTCTAATCGAGTACAAACCCAACAACCCGAAACCCTCGTTTTAAAAGCAGATGCGGCTTTCTACTCGGTTGGAACCCTAATTTTATCCGATTCTTCTTCTGGTATGCCTAATTCTTCTTTAATTACCGTGCAAAGAGATTCGAGTCAATCAACGCCCCAATCGGCACCTTCTAGCATGTACGGTACCGGTACGACTGGTACGATGAGAAATTCTCGCTCATTGAGAGAGGTTGTATCAATTTCTTCTGGTACAGGATGGATGTTTTGTGCCGCAGACGTGTTACCATCGAACGAAATTGTTTCGATCGTACAATCTCTCTACACAGATATCGAACCCTTAACGAGTTTGAGGTCCGACCCGTTCGGATCCCTCAAGCTTTGGGCTAAAGGCGATCTTTGCACTCAACACATCATGCCGAGAAGGAAATTTGTAGTTTTTTCGAACAATGGTTTGACCGAGGTGGTTTGTAATCGACCCGTAGATATATTAAAAAGATTATTCGAAAGAAACGCGACTTCGTCCGAACTTCAAGAATTCTTCAACCGGTACGGTACCGGCGAATCGGCTGCGATGTGTCTCATCTTGGCGAGTAGGTTGGAGTTTTGCGAGGAAGAGTTGGTTTCTAATGAACTCTGCGAGAAGGCTGCTGCGGCATTTGAGAATCCAGTCTTGGTTGGTAAGACTCAAGCTGGTTACGGTACGAGACCTCCCGTGCCTGGTATTGGTGGAGGGTTCAGCATGGGGCAAGTGGTACAGGAAACGAGCCCCAGTTTCTCTGGTGCGTACGAAGGGCTTTGTCTCTGTGCGTCCAGACTGCTCGTACCGGTTTGGGAATTCCCGGTCGTGACGGTACGGGGAACAGACCGCATCGAAAACCGTGTGGATCACGGTGTCGTGGTTTGCAGACTCTCGTCAGGCGCGATGAGAGTTCTCGAGGGGAAGATTCGTTCGTTGGAATATTTTTTCAGGATGAGAAGAGATAATAAGAGTGGTTTGTACGGGTCCCTTGCCGGTACGGGCGATTACTCTGGTGGTATTTTGTACGGTTCTGGTACGGGGAGTCATACCAGTTCTGCCAAGAGGCAACGACCTCTTCACTCTACTTCTGAACTCGCCGCTATGGAGGTACGAGCAGTGGAGTGTCTGAGGAGGTTGTTGAGGAGGAGCGGCGAAGCACTGTACCTGCTTCAGATTGTGTCTCAGCATAACGTACCGAGACTGGTACAGCACATGGCTCCTGCCTTGCGTCAGAAGTTGGTACAGTTGAATTTTCACCAGCTCGTTTGTTCCAATGAAGGCGACCAAATCGCTTCCGTCTTCATCTCTAACCTAATGGAGGTACGAATTTTAACTCCACTTAAAAAAAAGGAAACTTTACATTTTTATCTTTCCAAAACCCCTAAATATCATATATACCCTCTCAAGCAATCATAAACATCATCTTTTTCATATATTGTACGTTTTAAAAGGGTAAAAGATGGTACTTTTAGATTTTTAAAAGGGTAAATATGTATTTTTATATATTGAAGGTAAATCTGATATTTTGGTTTTTTGTAGTACTATGTGGGGCCAGAAAGGACGGGCTCATTGGATGACATCAGTGCGAAACTAAGAGAAGGTTGCCCAAGTTATTTCAACGAAGCTGGCCACAATTTCTTTGTGGCCGTTGAAAAACTCGAGCAAGCCTCGATTTCAAATCGCCCTGACGAGAGAGTAAGACTAGCCAAAGAAGCTTTCTTGGCGGTCAAGAAAGTCCCCGATTTTGTCGATTTATCGTCTTTATGCAAGCGATTCGAATCCCTGCGATTTTACGAAGCGGTCGTGTTGTTATCTCTTCAGAAAGCACAAGATATTCTATCTTCGAACGGCGAGACGAATTCGAGGCAAATCGAGGAGTGTTATTCGATCGTGACGAATGCATTGCGCAACTTGACAAGTGGGGGGAATCAAGTGCTGGATCAAGCTTCTAGAAGCCAGTACACGAGACAGATCATACAGCTCGCTCTCGATTCCCAGGATACGGCTTTTCACGAGCATTTGTATAAGGCTTTGATCGAGTTAGGACTCGATCACGAATTGCTGCAATATGGCGGCGTTGATTTGGTTCAGTTTTTGCAAAAAGCTGGCCATGAGGTATGAAATCTTAAATTTATCCATTTTATTTCACTTCATGTTAAATTTGTCAAGTTTATCATGGTTTTATTATCTTTCGAAACTAGTTAAATCATTATGATATTTAAGAATTTTGAGAGGATAAATATGATATATAGTTTTTGTATTTATTGAAGGCTCATTCAGGGACACCTATCAATTCAAGCAGCACGAAATATCTCGATTTATTAGCCAAGTATTATGTGTCGAAAGGACAACATCGAGAAGCTTCCCAAATCTTGTTCAGACTCGCCGAGAGACGAGGCTCTCCTACTGAGGGCCCCACACTCGATCAAAGGTCTATATTATTAAAAATTAAAATCCTCTTTGATTTCTTGTGATTAGTTGTTATTATGATTATGATTATGACATGGTTGATTTTGATTGGGCGAAACAGGCATCAGTATCTGAGCAATGCGGTATTACAGGCGAAGACTGCAGGAGTGGGAGCGGGTCCCACACGAAACGCAACTGACGAGGGCTTTTTGACCATACTCGAAGACAAGCTCACAGTATTAGGGTTTCAAATTAGAATTATCGAAGCGTTGGAGTCTCTCGTATCCCGCCCTGATGGTGGGGAACAGGGGGGGTCTGGTGATCCTGCGACAGGTGGCGGCGTCCGATTGGACATGAAGGCTGCGAAGGAAAAGGCGAACGAGCTGGCGCTTAATTTGAAGAGCATTACTCAGTTGTATAACGAATATGCCGTTCCATTCCAACTTTGGGAGGTAAAATTTCTCTCGTATTTCTACCTATTATAAACTTTTGCAATATATTTTATGAGAAATAATTTATATTATACCTTTTTGTTTAGGTGTGTTTGGAGATATTGAACTTTGCGAATAACTCGGGAGGAGCGGATACTCGAGCGGTTATGGAGACGTGGGCCCGGATCCTCAACCAATCACTCGCAAGTGGCGGCATCAACGAAGCGTGCTCCGTGCTCAAAAGAGTGGGTCCCAGATTATCCGACGGAGACGGCACGTGTCTCCCTTTAGACTTCATTTGCCTCCACCTCGAAAAAAGCGCTTTGGTACGACATAAAAATATCATATTTACCCTTCCAAAAATAAAAGTAACATGTTATGATATACTTTAGGAGAGGTTGACGAAAGGGGTAGAACTTATCGGAGACGAGGACGTGGCGAGAGCACTACTCGCCGCGTGTGGTGGCGCGTACGAGCCGGTCGTGGGAGTATACGACAAATTATTATCGAACGGCGCGATGGTACCGTCTTTGGTGCTTAAATTGCGGCTTTTCAGATCGGTCCTTGCCGTGCTTCGCGAGTGGTCCTCGACCGTTTCGGGATCCGCGATGGTTGCTCAAGGAGCGTTTTGGATGAATCGAACGGCGGTGATTAATCAAGGGGTTAAAGATAAGATCATCAGTCTCTCCAACAAGTATGATTTTAAACTAACTACTTAATATCAGAATGAAATATAATCTAAATGTTTATTTTATTATTTTTTTAAATAGATATATGACGGAGGTGAGGAGATTGCCGCTTGCGCAGAGTCAAACCGAAACGGTGTCGTTAGGGTTTCGGGAGCTTGAAGAGAGTTTGGTGACGCCGTCTACTTCGAACTATCCCTTTTGAGTTGTTGTTTGTAAATTGAAGCACTTGTGCTTTCAGTTTATTCTTTTTGTTTTGTTGTTGTTTTCCTTTTTTCGATTGAGATGTAATTTATGTGCATTAGTTATTTATTCTTTAGTGAGATTTGTCGAACATATGATAAGAACACCACATTGATTTGAATATTGGTATTTGGTTTCTTTTTTTTGAAAATGATAAAACCGCGAAGCAAGTTCCGATTATAATAAACGAAATGATTGGTAATTATTATTGTAATCAAGCGAAACAACGTTGAATAAGTAAAACTTTGGAATTATGTATATTCTCAACTTTTTAAACAATTTATAAAATACTTATTTATAAAAAATATACTTTCTGTTTCGGCCTTTATTCAATACTTTATTAAGTTGTGAATTTATATTTATATACTTCTCTCTGTGATATGAAGTCTAGAAATTTAGAAAACTAGGAATAAAACTCGCGCTTTGCTGTGAATATTTAAAGAGAGATAAATATGCCCTCAGATTTTATAATTTATTATGTGAAATATTTTGTTATTTATGCAAATAAAAACACTATTAAATTTTCTTAACATCATATTTAATCTCCAAGTTAATTATTTGATTTGTTTTCGAATTATACCATTATGTTAAATTGTACTTACCCGGATTATAATTGTCTGAATAAGTTATTTATTTTTTTCTATAAAATTGTTAAAGTAGATCTATATATAATGAATATACATAATATAGCACTAACTATTAACTAGTCATGTTCCATATTCCTGTTCTTGCATTCTTTTAGAAACTAAACTGGCTGATCTGAGATTACTTCTCTTACTGAAGGAAATCTGAGATTACTTTCTCAGTGATCACAACTGCAAAGTCAAGACGTCCTTAATTAAAACAAACCTAGAAGAAAATTCTCTTTGGGCTTTGATATTAACATTTAACAACTCTAAAATAAATAGAGTCTCATAATTATGTCTGTTAATATTTGTTTATATTAATCTACCAGCGACTATGAAGAAAACTATTCGATGATCTCTCCTTCCTGAGTAATGTGAAAAAACATCGAGTAAAAAGATGGATTGACGTTTCTAAAAGGTAAAATATCGATCACTAATTAAGGGCTATCCTCTCTAAGTCTTTCATATCGATCACTAATTTCAGCACTTGAAATATCTAAAAGGTAAAATAATAATTTTTATAAATAAACATAATATTGTTAAAATGATAACTCATATTAGAAAATCACGAAAATAATTCATTTAATGTCACATAGATAAAAACAATTATTTAAATATTGAACACTATAAATCAAATTTCACATCAAGAAATAAAAACATCAAAATAATAAACATGCCAAATAAACCCTAAATTTCCCAAAGCAAATTTGAATTTGAATAGTTTTCATATTATCCGCATTTGGGCTTGGCCATCAACCTCAATCGGGATTATAAGATATCTCTTTGCCTTCAGACGGGTATTAAGCTGCAAAGGGTAGAATAATATATTGGGCTATCCTCTCTTAACCAATTTTTCTTGAGTAAGAATTCTATTGTTGAAAACCACTCCCATGAAAAGCTTAATCTTCTTCATTGACAACCTTATTTCTGTCAAAATGATTGGAGATTATTTTAAATGGCTTCTTTTGTTTTGGTTTCCTTCCAATGTATTATAAGAAAATTGCATCTTTTTTTCTCTTCTGAACAAATCTACGCATTATTTCTTACATGTTTAGAAGTTCTAAATTAACAAATTTTATAATGCCACACAAATTTCTTTTGCATGACATGTCACAAATATTGTGTGCCAGTCATATTTTCTTTGCAGGAATCAGGAATCGTAGTTGGTTATTTTTGTATGACATGTCACAAATATTTTGTGCAAGTCATATCTACTTTGCAGGAATTATAATTGGTTAGGTCATATTATTTTTGTGGGTTGAGTCGATTTGAGAACTTGAGAAAAAGTAATAATTGAGTTAGAGGGATGTTTGGGTAAAACCAAAAATATCACGTGTACCCCTACAAAACAAAAGAAGTCCGCCATAAAACACGAGAAATATCATATATATCCCTTCTCTTCTAACTTTTTCTGAACTATTTTTTTGCTATATATCATTCTTTTACAAATAACAAAATAAAGATGTTTGGAAAAATATTACTTTTTATAGATAAATTCTTGATTAACTTGAAATATCCTATATATATTATCCTTAACTTGTAATTAGAGGACCCTGCCTAAAATAACAAAATAAAAGTGAAATCAAATCTAAGACTGCCACACATATATAGCTCATAACTTGAAGTTAATTAATTCTGCTACCCAAATAATTAAAAAATTTCAAAGCAATATCAATTCATATAATTCTTACGCATATACTTGAGAGTAACAAATTGGAATTAAGAAGAAAAATATTTGTCATACTCAATATTGATGATTTCAATCATATTATTCGATCTAAGTATGTGGCGTTCAATGCAATCATCTCAATTTACTCATTACCCAAATGCATCTCAAAATTCATAGTGATCGATTGGATTTATCAAAATTCACAAACCTTAAACCTACATCAAATTGTCAAAGTTCCGATCATATAAAAATACAATTGACTGACCCAATCAAAAGCAGAGAAGCTAGATTGAATGAATTATCAAGATTCATTGCCAAGATATGGTTGACAATTGCATGTATCAAAATTGAAATAAATATATTTTCCAAAAAAGAGGAAAAAAAATTAAAGATTTAATCTAGTTAAAATTATGTTCTTCCATTTTGGAATTAATATAGTCCTTGTAATCGCCGTCTTATTCGAACTATAAAACATAAATCACATAGCATATTGCCATATTGGTGATATAAACAACATTAAATACGTAAAACTTTTGAATTGTGTATATTCTCAATTTTTTAACAATTTATAAATCACTTATTTATAATGAAATATACTTTCTGATTCTGCATTTATTCGGTACTTCATAAACTAATGAATTTATACTAAAATTTAAATAAATTTATTTTCCAGAAAAGAGGAATAAAAAATAATAAAGATTTAATATAGTTATAATTATATTTTCTTCCTTTTTGGCGACGACAATTCACCGAGTATATGCTTTTTTTCTTCTGTGAGATCTTTAACCTCTTTTCTTTGCATTTTGTCCCCATTTTCTTCGATTAGATTACAGAGACGATTTAAACACGTGATATATTGCGCTTTTATTTCTGGTACGCTAACTAATACATTCCTTATATAACCCTGCACATTAATGTTACAACATAATAAGAAATATTATCATAAAATTACATTTCGGATATATTTCAGCTGAAATAAGCTCTAATTTTACCTCTTTGTAAATCGAAATGCATTCTTTTAGAGCAAGTTCAGCCTCGTATGAATATTCAACTGGACCCTGAAAAAGAAGATAAATATAATTATGAAAATGGAAACATGCATTAAATTTGCATGCCCATATATTTCTAAAATCAATAAAAAATGGAAGAAATATAATAATAATACCTCTAGTGAGAGAAATTCATGTTTCTTAATTTCCAAAAGACCAATTGCATCGAGAGCTTGCAACTATAAAACATGAACCAAATCATTGCAAAAAAATTTAAAACATTTTTTTTGTGCATTTATTTAAGAAAACATACATGTATGGTGAGCGTTGAATTTAGGTCTTTGTTGATCTTTTGTTCCTTTTTCAATTTCGCCTTTGTTATCCTATCACAAATAAAATAAAATAAAATAAAATAAAATACTAACAATGTAACTATAATATCTTTCTTAGTGAAAACCATAATTTACAATTTTACATTCCAGATTTAAATACCTGATTGAGCTTTCAAGGAGTTTCTTCGCCTCTGAAAGTTTGACTTTTGGTTCGTGTTTTAAATCATACAAAGTCAATCTTGCTAAATGAACCATATTCGAAGCAACCTTTAATTTCACATATATAATAATCATTAGTAAATAAATAAATAACATGCTTAGATTATAATTAATTAAAACCTGAATATGGTCTTCAGAGAGAAGCTTTTTTCTGACTTCGAGACATCTGAAAATGGGTATTTATCATGGGCAAATTTGATATTATCAAGGAAACAATTAAAGTAAAAATAAAAATATTGACCTTTCCAATAATTCTCGTGATTCATTCAAATTTCCAAGAGATTGAAGAGTCAACGCTAGGGTTTCTGCCGCCATTACTGTTTCCAATGAATTCCAACCCTAAAAAAATCATTTATATCTTATTTTATCAATAAAATTTAGGTTCAGAATTAAGTATTTTTACAGTTTTTTAAAACCTAGAAACAAGGAAAATTGTACCCGCAAAAGTTCAAAGGCATGTAAGATTTTTCTTTGCACAATTTCGGCCTCAGATGGTTTATTCGATTTTATTAAAATCTGCACAAATAAAATAAAAGATTTTATTTGATTTCGAAACTATAATATTATTAATTAAGTCATAATAATATATACCTGAGAAAGACTCCTCATTCTCCTTATACATGTCGGCGATTCACCAAGTCCATTTTCCTGAGTTTTTATTAAAAAAATAGAATTTTCAAATACCAAATTTTAACCTTTTCTTCTGCAACCCAAAACCCTAAACCCTAGAAGAAGAAAAAAGAACCTCTAAAATCTTGATGGATTCATTTATAAGCATTTCTGCGTCTTTCTCTTTTCCTTGTAGATATAGCACCTAAAATATAACAATACAAAGGAAATGTAAAATGGACAATATCTCCATGAAGTCCAAAAGAAATGTAAAATTACAAATTTACCCTTCCGAGATGGTGAACTGTACTTGCATAGTCTGGGTTGTTATACCCCAAAACTCGTCCTTTTATCTATAAAACAAAGTTAAAACCACATAATCTTTAGTTATCATTTATAATTGAAAGATATTTCTGAAAGATCAATGAAAATATATACCTTCAAAGCACGCTGTAGAAAGAAGCATCACAATAGGTGAAAATTGCAAATTTCAAGGACCAAAATGAAAACTTTAGCAAGCTTCAACAACCAATAATTTAATTTTACTCTGAATATCAAGCATTTGACCATTAATTTCATTTTTACCTCGTAACAAGTCTGAGCTTGATCGAACCTACGCTGAGCAAGATAAAATTGGCCGAGATTATGCAACGCAGCACCAACCCTAATTAAATTCCAAATTCCATACTTTAATCAATATCTCTTCATTTGTTTTTTCTCAAATAAAAAAAAAATTAAAAATTGAAGAAGTTTCGTACCGTACATCGTCAGAACCAAGCGATTCCTCCAATATATTAATAGCTTCTAAATAGAACGGTTCCGCTTTGTCAAATTCCTTTTTAACCCTATAAAATTCCGCCTGAAATATAGTAGTATCTAAGAAAATATAACAAAATATCAAAGTAAAATGATTAATGGTAAAATTAATTACCAAATTATT
This sequence comes from Luzula sylvatica, assembly GCA_946800325.1. Taxonomy (NCBI): domain Eukaryota; kingdom Viridiplantae; phylum Streptophyta; class Magnoliopsida; order Poales; family Juncaceae; genus Luzula; species Luzula sylvatica. The sequence goes on along the minus strand of OX326958.1, from coordinate 25,745,196 downwards.
GCACGATGAGGCGACATGAGGGTCTCTAAGACCAAATCCTTGTTTGGCTTCATCCAAAGCCAATCTAAAAGCCTTCTCAGCCTCGTCTAATTTACCCTTTATTCGAAAATAACAAAATAATTTTAAAAAAAGGAAGTAAAAAGTAGTAAAAAGAGAGGGCGTATGTACATTTTGGAAAAGGTCTCTCGCTGTATCGGTTAACATTCTCCATTTGATTGTGTGTTCGTTCGACACTACTGAACCGTCTTCGATTCTTTTTAAATCGGTCACATATGTTTGATCTCCATTTTGTGTATTTTCATTAATTGTTTCGCTGTTTGAATTGTCTTGCGCAAAGACGATTTTGCCCTCGTCAGAAATAATAGCTGCCCACAAAGAGAGAAATTTTGTAATGAATCCTAAATTAAACTCGGTTAACCCAATTATCTCAAATTATGAAGTTAGGTATGAACTAATTCCCAATTAGATGATTAACAAAACTCAATATTGTCTGTATTTACCCTTGATTCACTAAATTATAAAAGAGAAACAAACCGGCTTGAGATGAGAACAGTAAAGCAACAATTAAACCCCAATGATTTTGTTGTGATGCAGAGCCAAAATTGAATCTTTCACTGAACGAAGAACCTGATGATGAAAAACGGGCATGTAAAATCGTGAATAATTTTATTTTTGCTAGAACCATAGAAAATTTGTGTTATGTCTTAACCAAAAATGGAGGTTCGTGGGCCACTAGAACTAGCAATACGCAGAGATTTACTCTCCGATTCGCCAGTCGTTAATGGGGAAGAGATTCGGCTTCTCCGAAGGTTTCGAAGGAGAGAGTACACCCTTCTATACGCCATTGTTGATCTCCTCTCCTCCTAGTTCATTTCAACGATCAGATTTAACATTCTCACCGCTAGAAAACTTTTCTTCAATCTTGACCGTTGATTCATTGGGACGATCAGATTTATTTAATCGATTGATTTTACATTGAAAGGTTAAATTTGATATTTATGAGTTTGGAGGGATAAATTTGATATTTTGGAGAAAGCGACTTGTGTACGGTGTAAGAAAGCTGCCATGTCGGCCCGAGGTCTTCTCTCCCTCTCTCGCTCTCTCTCTTCGATCACTGTCAGTCTCTCTTTCTCTCTCTCTCGGATGCTAGATCCTCATCCTACTCTTCTCATGGCAGACAGGAAAGATGCAACAAACCCTATCCAGAGAAGCGTCGATAACCGGTACCGGTCTTCATACCGGCACTACATCACTGATCAGACTTCTTCCGGCAATGGCTGGCGAAGGAAGATATTTTATCACTACCGGTTCGGAAACTAGGATTCCGGCGAAGGTAGAAAATTGTGTAGACTCGGTCCTGTGCACCACTCTTAGCAGGTCTGGCTCCCAGGTTCGTACTGTAGAACATTTGCTATCCGCATTAGAGGCTCTTGGTGTGGACAATTGCATGATTGGAATTGATGGTGGTGATGAGGTTATGCATTATTTTTTTTCGATCAAGTACAATTTAAGCGTAATTGAGGCCTAATTACACAATTTAACCCTAACTTTTGATATTTCAGGTTCCTTTATTAGATGGATCTTCAAAAGAGTGGATAGAACTAATTAAAGAAACGGGTTTAATCACCGCGAAGAATCTTAATGGTGAAGTAATGGAAAAAATGGCTCCAAAGCTTCTCGAGCCAGTTTATTTATATAAAGACGATTCGTTCATCATTGCCTTCCCTTCTTCAGAGACTCGTATCACTTATGGAATCGACTTTGCAAAGGTGAACTTTTAATTAGGAAAAAATACATTTTGATAATTTGATCCTTGCAATACCATAAATTATCATAAATGCCCCTCGAATTGGCGTACATATGATAGGTACCGGCGATAGGTTCTCAGTGGTTCTCGTTTACCATGAATGAGAATAATTACTCGAGCGAAATTGCACCTTCTAGAACCTTCTGCATATACGAAGAGGTCCTGAAAAATCAAACCCATTTATTCGAACTCGTCTCATGATTTTAATTTCTTTCAGGTCGAAAGGTTGTGCGAGGTTGGGCTCATCAAAGGAGGGTGTCTCGAAAATGCAATTGTGTGCAGGTCTGTTGGGTCATGATAATTTTCAATTTAGTCCTGTAAATTTCTTCTATTAAATTATTAATCCTTACTCTTACTGTTACTATTGCAGTGTGAGAGACGGATGGTTGAATCCACCGCTAAGATTTGAGAACGAGCCGTGTCGACACAAGATATTAGATTTGATTGGTGATTTCTCTCTCCTCGCACAAAATGGGAACCAGGGACTTCCAATTGCACATATCTTGGCCTACAAGGTTCGTTCTTAAATTGTAAAATTTCTCGTACTATTTTGTAAATACACGAGTTTGAGTAAATTTTATCTCTGTTTTTAGGCGGGTCATTCGTTGCATACTCAATTTGTACGCCGTCTACTCGAAGTATGAGTCGAGGAACTCTTAATATATTTTATAGAATACAATGAAATGCTAGAATTTAGAATAACTAAATAAGATAAAAAAAAATTATTTTTTTTATTTCCAGTTATTTTAGATAGGATCGAGAGTAGGCGATCTTTTTTGTGATTTGTTTATTTTGTTATTTTGAACCAATTGTAACGTGCACTCTAGTCTCATGTGCTGCGATTCATTTTGTATGACTTTGTAATACAAGGATGCAAATCATAGTTGAGAGGACAAAACTAGACTTTTTTTCCTAATTAAAATCATGTGAACTTTTATTATTTTTGAAGATCTCTTTGGAAAAGAATTCTATAAAAAAATGTTTTGTCGTCAGATGGTTGAGTAAAAATAAATTGATTTGAAGACAAAATCATACACGAATCCGAAAATACATAAATAAATACATTAAAATTCGAAAAAACCATCAAATCATCAACAATTTTAAATACATAAAACAAACAACACGTTGAAATAGGTTAAAACAAACAACATGTCCAAATTTTACACAAGTCATAAAACATCAAAAATGTTCAAATTACGAGTATTTCAGGATATTTTTTGGGTAACGGGTAATATCTGCGGGTCAAAATTTACCCCCAAAACCGGAGCGGGTATTTATTTCGGGTATTACCCCTTTACTGTTTCCCTTTTTTAGTACATCCAATTTACTCCTTTTAATCTGATGTATGTTATCCACTCGATTTAATATAAATATAGAAAGGATCGAGCACATTTTCGCACTCTGCCTTTCCTTCAAAAATATCTCAAGTGGTGAAATAATGTTATCAAGTTTCAGTATACTATCAAAAGCAAATTGTTGAAAGATATGTATTTCAGATGCACGAATAGTTCGAAGATGTATATACTTGTGAATTTTGTGATGATGAAATGGTTTGTAGATATGTTTTGAGTCAAATTGTGTTGAATTAAGAATTTTGAAGTTTGAAGCATATGCCAGAGAATAATAGAGAATATAATATTTTAGGTTTTCAATCACTTGATTGATTCATTCAATACGACATTATAGGTCAGCATATGTTACATGGAAAGAACAAATACAAGCAAGTAGAAAATAGGTAATCCTGAGCTTGCACCAATCATGAAAAAGTGAAGAATCCTATAAAGAGTTTGCAGGTGGATTTTGCAAGTATTTTGGAGGAGCTATAATAAGGGCAATTTAGTCATTGCCATTGTCATTCAAATATTCAGAAAAACGAAAGGGATAATATAAAAAAAATGGGAGATGATATTTTGAAAGCAATTATTGAGCGTTGAGAGCACAAAGGAAATAAATATTATATTATGAATGATAGTAAAAAGAAGATTATTAAAAGTTCACATTAATATAGTCTAGGGGCATAATATATATTTAATAAAATATTTTCTCTCTCCGCTCTCAACCCTCGAATTTTCTTTTTTTATTGTCCTATAAATTCCCATATGTACCCTCATCACCAAAAAAGCCATTGTCCTGGACAGAGAAAGAGTGAGAGAAGATGGAAGAAGAGAGAAGGCCAAGGAGACCTTACACCATTACCAAGCAGAGAGAAAGCTGGAGCGATCAAGAACACTCGCGCTTCGTTCATGCCATTAATCTGTATCCTCTCTCTATCTTATAATCCACTAACTAATTTTACTCGAAATATATCGAATTACTAAGATTTCCTTTTGTATATTTATTAGTGGAATATCATCATAAAAATTAAGAAAAATACAAAATTTCATATTATGAATAATAAATGTATGATACTAGTATGGATCAAAGATCAAACGTGTCAGTATATTGCCTTGTGATTTTGAGAGTAGTATTGATCATTCAATTCGAACCTCGCACCGACAAAATCGATAGAACATCTCAAATTCAGTTTAGCGGTTCCATCTTTTTGGCTGGTACCAATCCTTCAATTCTGAAATGTACAAGTGAAATCCTTTAAACACCAAGTTAGCATCGATTTACCAAATCATACAAAAATAATACAAAAATATTAATCGAAAAAAACAAAATAGCCAAATCTTCGGACCTCTGTACCAACCAACTATAAGTTTGTAATTTAACAGAAAATCTGGATCAAAATGCAAGAACTTCAGTTTGAACTTTCTTTCAATTTACAAGCCAGGATGGTTTGAAATCGAGATCGTTCTCTTTAATGAATTGACAAATCTCATTCTCTTTAATTTTCTTTTCTTGTTTTCAAATTTTGCAGTTTTCAGCGTGACTGGAAAAAAATAAGCGCACATGTTAGGTCAAAAACTGTGTTACAGGTCCTCTCTTCATTTGTTTCAAATATACCCCTAAAAACACAAGAAATATCATGGATAAATCCTCTTTGTTTTATTTGCTTTAAAAGATTATCAAACTACCCTTAATTCATTACATTTTATTAAAACACGTATTAAATGAGAATGAGGGGTAGTTTAGGCAACTTTTTGAAGAATTAGACGAGCGGTAGTGGTGATATTTTTCTTACTTATTTTTTGTTTAATCAGATAAGAAGTCACGCACAAAAATACTTCCAAAAAATCAAGAAAAATTCATCGGGAGAATATATTCCGCCGCCTAGGCCGAAAAGGAAATTGACCGTTAATACGTATCCAGAGAATTTCCCAAATAACGGTACGCAAATTTTATTTTGCGGTACGAATGGTTGGAACTGGTACCAAATTCTCGATTCAATGATCTTTAAAATTTGTTTGGATATTTTTAGCTCTTGTTTCGGGCCACAGCTACGCGAGTACTTCTTCAGAAAATGGTCAGATCATAAATTTTTAATTGCATTTTCATCCCTTAACTTAAGTTTATTGTTAAATCTAAGCCTACTTTACAGCAAATTTTGTTTTCTAATAATTTTTTCAACTAATATTTTTGTTCTTTTTTATTGAATTTAAAAAGACGTGATCTATTCTGGAAGTAATTATGCAGTTAAAAAAAGATATCATGCAATTATGCCTCTTTATGATGGTTGTTAATAGTGTATTAATACAAGTTTAAACTTGATTTAGAGTATAATGAAGATGTAGCATTTGAGTTTTGTCAAGAAAATCAGGATCAAATATCCAACGGTACATTACTTTTTTAAAGCTCAGTCATAAATTATGTTTTTCCTTACATGGATTTATTTTATATTATAAAATTTTATTTTATTTATGCAGATGAGCTAGACTTTCAACAAATATATGGTTTTCTTGGCAACTTGTTTGACCCCTGTTCGAGCGATGATAATTTGAAGAAATTCAAGGAATTGGACCCTATCGATAAGCAAACAGTAAACAAATATTTTCTATTTTTTCCATTTCTTTATATAAATTTGACCAAATATTTTATCCATTTATCTTTTTTTGTCAGGTACTATTATTAATGTGGAACTTGTATTCGAACCTGACAAGCCCAGACTGCAAGTTGGAAGTTAGTTTAATAATCCCTTCATTTTTTTCATGACATGTTAAAATCAAAATCTTTGACAATTCAAGTTTTTAACCAAAAAATTCACTCTTTGGTTTTATATTTCAGTGTAAATATTGACTGAAAATATAATATTGAAATATTTGCAGCAAGAACTGATAGTAGCGTTCACGAATTGCTCTTTGCAAGATTTATGAGATATTTTGGAAAGAAAGGTATGAATTAACGTTATTAACACTGCAGTATTTTTCGCTCGTTTTTTTTTCTAATTCTTTTTATGGTTTTCTCTTTATTTGTACTGATTTGATTAAAAATATATTAGGAAGGTACTACACAATAACTTGTGGTTTAAATCAAAGTTATAATTTAGTTTTCTCATACTAACAACATGAAAATAGGCAATCTTTAATTACAAATATTTGGAGATCTAAAAATGAAACTATAGAAGTTATATAATCAAATTTAGGTCGAAATTAGTATCTAATTTCTGATATGGCTGGCACAAGATATTGGTAAAATAAAATTGCACGCAAGATTATAGTACGTTTTTTTGAGACAAAATATGTTTATACTAAAAAAAAAAAAAAAATGGACACTGTTTACGAACATATGAAAAAATTATATATACCAAAATTGATGTGGTATTTGAAAAAAAATACAAGTGGGACCCGAAAAATCAAAGTAGAATTCGTGTATAACTTCTATTAAACCTCAAAATACGGCTTTTACCCTTCCAAAATGTGAAATTTCACAAATATACCTACAAAAAATAAAATAAAAATAAAAACGTCTTCTCTTAATTTGTTTTATAAAAATGTATAGTAAATAAATGGTGGTGATGTGGGGATAACTTGGGGGTCTTTTGAAGAAATTACGGGAAATATGGAGAAAAAGCAAGGGTATATAAGATATTTATTACGTTTTGTAGATATAGATATGATGTTTTCTATGGTTTACACATGAAATCTCACAAAAAATTAATTGAAACGAAGCCCCTAAAAAAAGTAAACCCATCTTTTCAGTAAGGGAAGAATAGAAAAACAAAAAAAATGCAATAAAAGAAATGACTTACAAAAAATTATACTGCACATTGAAGGTCCAATTCGAAATCCACTTGAAACCTCCAAAAAATAATATATACGATTCAAAATCTCTACTTCGAGCCAACTGCAAAAGAAAAAGAATTGAGCAAAATTAGTACTTGCAAGTTATTATTAATCCAGTAAAATAAACCATTACAAATAAGACAGGTATATATTACCGCTATGGATTTGAATCAATTTATACGCATGAATATTAAATTTCAAAAGGTATACATTATGCATGAAAATTCTGTTTTCAGTTTTAGCAATTCGCAAAATGTGTTTGCGGTTCTATAATTACTGCAAAAAATAGTTATGCATATGATATGCTGTGAAGTAATTATAGAGGGCATATATGCAAAATAGACACTGAAAGAGCGTTGAGGTGCAAACAGAGTTTTAGAAACAATATAAAGTTTCCTTAAATGGCAACTAAACAAGCACAACATGATAAAAACAATGACAATATCAATATCAATAATAAAGGATTTGTATCATATATAGAATTAAATAACCGAATATTAAAATAGAATACTATGGTCTTCAATATTTGGTTAATACTTCAAAATAAAACAACACAGTTTTCACGAGCTTTAAAAGTCTTACACATAAAAAGACAAGTCTTTTTCATGTTAATAAAGCTCACCCCATCTACACTTCATGCATTCAAATTTAACTGCATAAACAACAAAATAAACATAATTTAGTTAGTTATAAAACAAAATGCAATATACAAAACCCTAAAAAAAGATGAAAAAATAATGGTTTCTTACCAACTATTTGGACTTATCAGCCTCGGGCAAATCGAAATCCATAAAATCCGGGATATCGAAATCCCCCAACTCGAAATCCAGGAATTCATTTCCCCCCATATCGACGCCATTATTCTCTTCACCTCGGTTGGGACTAGCTAACAACTGTTCCGCAATATTTTCCAGAGCTGCGCTCCACGAAGGCACCTGGTCCGAAACTGGTACCGAATTCCCATCTGGTACCGGAACCGGTACCGGTTCCGGTACTGGAACTTGGTCTTGATTTAAATTTAATACGGACATGTGGGTATGAAATCCTTCTGAATCTGGATAGTCCATAATTTCATTAATTTGGCTATTAGAGGAGGAAGAGTTTAAAGAAGGGTCTAAATTGGGTAGAGTTTCTTGAAGAGTCAGGAGACGGCGTTTCTTTGACGGGTCGGGTATGAATCGTTTGTTCGACCCGTTTGCATGTTGGAGTAATTGGTATATGAAATTAGGGTTTTTTAAAGCCATGACTAATAACGCTATATATTGCTGCTGGTTCTTCTCCATTGCCTGCAAATTAGGGTATCAAATCGGTCAAAAGAGAATAAAACTACCGAGAAAAAAATAATTGAAAATAAATCTGAAAAGGGATTAGTATTGAACCAGAATCCTTTGCCTCAATCTCGCGACTTCAAGATCAGAATTTTGTTGGTTCTTTCTGAGACTCACAATTTCTTGCATCAGTACAACTCTGTCTCGCTTTAGGGTTTCAATTTCTCCTTCTAAACCGAATCGCCCTACCTCCACACATGCATTTAATGGGTTCCCTTGTTGTGCTGGAGGGGTTTTGTTTTGAGCTTGGATTTGAGAGTTATTCTTTTTCCTTGTTATGGTCTTCAGCAAGTGTTTTTGGCCCCTTCGAAACCCTTCATTGGCAAACTCCCATTTGTCTGGATCGACCTTCCTGAAACCCTAATTATGAAATCAGATCATGTAATTAATAAGAGAAATAGGGGAAATTCCATCCTGAATTGCTATCGTATGAAGAAAAATCCAGGAAATTGGAGGAAATCATTCAAAAACAACAACAAAATTAGACAAAAAAGATTACTCACATAAGTGTTAAGCTGTCTGACGAAGCTGGTAAAATTGCCATGCTTGAAATACTGAAGCAAGATATCTCTAGAGAAAGAATAAGGATCCCAAATCACAAAACTATTATTACTCTCCCCCCAAGAAACAATAGCATTTGTGCTTGGATCCTCCACCAAATCATAGCATTTGGACAAGAACGGAGGTACTTGCGGTGCCAGAACCGAAACTTTCTCCATTGATCTGATTTCTCAACAGATAAAACCCTATTAGAAATTGGACACAAAATAGTGCAAATCTGTGAGAATTAAAAACCCAAAAGTAGAAGATCGATAGAGAATTACGGAAATTTTGACTATACAAATACCTAGATTTAGAAATTGGATCGAAATTTGGGGGAATTTCAATGGATAATTGACGAGCAAGACCTTGGAAATTTCTATTGAGAAGTTCCTTCGAGTGGTGTGTGAGGTGAAGAGAGGAGAACCAGCAAGACCCAAAAACGGTAGAACTATCCTATATATTTACCATATGAACTCGGTCTACAACACCAGTGAACTGTTATCTATTTGTTCTTTTGTTTAAAGTTATAGACCGGGTCTATGGAAAATAATTCGAGAAAAACTGAATCCCATGGACAATTGATACTGACATGTGGGTCCATTTATGATATAAATTTATATTATGGTTCATACACCAAGTCTAGATAAACCCAAAGCCTCGTAGTTTGAAAGTCTCTGTCCCTGCAGTTTTGACATAAACCGGATACTCCATTTATACCTCACTAGTTTTTTTTTTTAAAAAAAAAAAAAAAATGAAAATATACTAAATTGAGGAATGAAAAGATTCAATAGGAAAATTTATAGCATTATTATTAGGAAAATTTAATTATTAGATTTACAAACCGTCCTCTGATCATAATCAGCACCCGAGAACAATGTTTGCGATAACGTGGCTAATATTTTTTTGAAATTTGTGAATGTATATAATTATGTAATTAATAGCTACGAAACGGACTACCTATCAAATATATACTGAAAATGAAATAAATTTCTGAGCTTGGTAAAAACAATGTAATGCTTCTTTTTGAGATTTCGTAAATAATAAATATATATTAAATTATAGAATAAGGGAATTCTAAATCAGCAATGAACGTACCTGATTGATAATAGAAAATTTCCTAACCCATTCATTCCGAAAAGCTTTTCACCTCCTTTGAGGCATAGAAAGCTTAGAACACTTTTCGTCTCCGATTATAAGTTCGTCATGGTAAAATATAATTTTCATGTATATATGAAAATAGAAAAAGAAAAAATTCTTTGACAGAGAGAAAAAATAGAGAAGAGAGTCTTGGATTGGGATTTAGTTGGAATGGAGATGCATGATGCTCCTATGGTTGTTTATATAGGAAATAGGAAACTAGGACATTTATTAAGAATTCAATGAATTAATTTGTTTTAAATGAACATAATTACAAGTTTCATGAATTTATTGTAGATTCATGCACCTAATTTATTGCATGCAATTATTCATTTATTTGGTACTGCTAATCTGATCTGTGTTTAATTGGTTCATGTTTCTAATTAATAACTTTGCTTTTACAAAAGTACAAGGGGCACGTTAATCATTATCATGATAATATTTTATCAGGACCGATCCAAATAGATATGTCATCTAAAAAAATTGTAAGGCATTTTCTCAGAAACGAAGGTATTTGGTATTTTTATTTAAAACACACACACACACACACACACACACACACACACACACACACACTCACGCACACACACACGCACACGCCCGCACGCTCGCGCGGCGTCCGCACGCCTGCGCACCCGCACGCCCGCACGCAGTAAACCCATCTTAACATGTTAACATGTTGGATATAACAGTATATTTTCTTCATTTAAATAGTATATTTTGCTAATTTTATTAGTATATTTTGCCTGCGTGAATTTCTTTTTTGAATTCTTTAGAAAATGAGACTAGCGTTTTTACGGAATTTGTGAAAAAAAATTGAAATTTGCATGTTTTGGTCTTAAATTATGGAGTTATTTTGGAGAAAAATTTGAAAATTAAGTATTTTTTCGTTTTAGAAATATATTTTGATAATATATAGTAAAATATGATAACAATCTTTTTTAAAGTGTTAGATTTCATTTTTTTTGTATTTTTGTGAAATTTGTCCGTACGGACACAAAAATATAGGCCATCTATACCAACATTTAAGGCTTTTTAATAAATGAAAGCATTTTGATTTAAAAAAATTCAGAAACATCAAATGATGTGTGTATATATATATATATATATATATTTTTTTTTGGAATGAAATATCAATATAAACTTATATCTTCTCCAATTATTAAGGATAATTTTCTTCAAAAACATATTACGAAGGACGTTAATGTCTTGTCATTTATATCTTGGGCTGGCCTATTAAGAACAATCTAATTACACCTTGGATTTAACCTATACTAGTATTTTTAATAATATTCGAGTCGTCTTCAATCACTTAGTTTCTCATAGAAAACAAATAATTTTTTTCTTACCCTTTTCTGGTTTCTAATATGAAAATTCATATTTTTTTCTCAGATAATACACCTCTCTTTTTATTTCCTAATAGGAGTTATATATGATGTCTCCAAAACTCACTCCATCACTCTTGATGAGGTGAAAAAAAAAATTATGTGGATTGATTAGTATCGTTAATTGACTTAATTAGCAATCTTATTGAACGTTTAATTAAATTGACAGGTCAATTAACATGTATTAATATTAACATATTAAAATTATTAACGTGTCAATTAAACATGTTAATTAACAATTAGTTAGGTCAATTAATAATACTAATCAATTCATTTAACTTCTTTTACCACCTCATCAAAAAAGTTCGAATGAGAAGATTCTGAGAGGATAACTTTATTTTTTTATTTTTACTCGACAGTTTCCTGACTTCAAAGATTAGTGACAACATTTCTCTTGATTTATAGATAATTTGTGCAAACTAAAAAAACATAAAACAAAATAGCAAATAGCAAATACAATAGAATTTTTTACTACGAAACCTCATATTATATAAGTTCCCGAAAAATATCAAGAATTTCAGAAATAAACAATAAACTCATAAGTTGAAGAATTCATTTTCACAAAAGCAAAGAAAAATATACTTTATTTTAAAATAATATAAAATAACAAGACAATTCTAATTCATTTTGAAATAATAGATATTAATTCGGAAAATTTATTTAAGGGTAATTTTTTTCCATGAAATATTTAGCATTTAAATTCTGTCCAAACTTTATTTGTAAATACTGTTTTTACCTTGGAGTTTGAACGGGCATTTAAATATGGAACTATTTTTTGGAGTATGTAAGGACTATTTTGCAATTTTAGTTATTTTATTCCTATAAGAAACTATGTGTAATATTTTTCAAGTATTTAGGATATTCCGCTCTGGAAATTAATAAAGGACTAATTTATATTTTCACAATATTCCCTAGTATATGTTTTTTATTGGAATCAATTTAACAATATTGAAATTCAATTTTTTTTTTCCGAGACTACTTATATTTTTGGTTTTTCTTAAAGATTTTAGATTAATTTTGAATACATCATTTTGATGAATCGTTGCATATGTTGGAAGTTTTATTTTTTTTATAATAATTTTGGAATTATAAGATTTCTTAACAATCTAAAACTTCTAATATTCTTAAATAAAAATAATCATGTTGCTAAATAAAATTAACATTAATAATAAATAGTCATATTTAATCCCTTAAAAGAGCAAACGAAATTCAATGGAGGAATCTTAAATGTGAGGGGATATTGCTAATAATAAGAAAAATTAGAGGATTTTTGAAGAATTTTCCAAAAAAGAATATTAGAGTTGTATAAACGGGAAAACAAAAAAGAATTACAAAAAAAAAACTCGGAAACAAATTCCGGAACAAAGAATACTCAAGTTCTAAAAACCGGATTCCTATTCCGAAACCCTAAACCCTAAATAAGGCATTCAAACTCGTACTACAAAAATAAAAAACAAGTAAGAGGCCCTCCTCATTTATCCGGGCTTGGGACCGACTATGTTTATATAAACATAGGCTGAGTTACCTACAATTTACAATGTAAAATTTTTTTTGTCAAGTAAAAATTTGGAAAGTAAACTTAAACCCTTTCAAAGATGATGATGCTCCAGTGTCTTTGCTTTCCTCACTCCATTTGCACTCATTTTCTCTCAAATTTGTCTGCATCAATTGTAAGCGATGTATAATTAATCCTTGTAATTTCATACTTTAATCCTAATATATCCTAAGAAAATTACAATTTCTCAGTACCTTTGATCACAAGATATTTCATGAGATTTTGTCTCCGTACTGTTTGTCTCTGTGTTCTTGTGTGCTTATTGTTTATTTCTATGGGAGTGTGTCCTGTGTGTGTGTGTGTGTCATACAAATCTGCAGAAATAAGGAGAAATAAGTAGATGCCTTGATGAAATTATTGAGAATGTACAAAAAAAAAATAACTACAATCAATTACCTTTATTCTCAGTTTTATTATCTGTGAGTCGTGAGTGTGTGTGTGTGTCTATGTGTCTTAGTTTGTGGGAAATTTGCATAAAATAATTATAGAAGAAATAAGTAGATGCATTGATATAATATTGAGTATATTAAATTAATAGAATTACAATTTGTTACCTTTATTTTCAGTTTTATTATCTGTGAGTCCTGAGTGTGTGTGTGTGTGTGTCTATGACTCTATGTGTCTTAGTGTGTGAGAAATCTGCATAAAATAATTATAGAAGAAATAAGTAGATGAATTGATATAATATCGAAATATAATTATTTACCGTTCTTGTCAGATTTTAATCATTTGTGAGTCGCTAGTGTGTGTGTCTTAGTTTTTTTAAGAAATCTGCATAAAATAGTCATATGAGAAATAAGTACATGCTTTGTTATAATAAGTTGAAATACAATAAAAAAAACTATCATTATTTACCTTTCTTCTCATATCAATCATTTGTGAGAGTGCTGTGTGTGTATGTGTGTGTCTGTCTTAGTTTATTAGAAATCTGCAAAAAAAAAAATTTGCAAAAAAAATCTGCAAAAATTAGTTAGAGAAGAAATAAGTAGATTAATATCTAGAATATATAAGAATTAGAGCTAAGATTATTTACCTCTCTTCATAAGTATCATTTCTGAGAATCCTAAGTGGATGAGAGAGAGAAATAACGGAGATTTCTTAATTTGGGTGGAAAAGAACAAGAGGAGGAGAGAGAGAGTTTGGAAATGAAAAAAAAGGAAGAGGAGAGGGATGTATATTTATAGGGGGTTTGTTAACTAACTAGGTTAGTGGCAACCGTGAGTTCACACCTCTGGGAGTTACAGACGGTTTCGTGTAGGTTACTGGGGACGCTGGAATATGGACGTGGTGTGGTTACTAACCTAACTAGATTAGTTTTTATTTTTATTTTTGCCACTTAACACAATAAATTATCATGGAGGTAACAATAAAATCAAGAGGGTTTCTACTCTGTTCCCACGCGTTACGAAAAAACGACTCGATGTCCACCCTCTAGTACTCTCTCCTCAAATTTTTGATGACGTAGATATGATTTAACATCTTTAAAATTAACACATAAATACATGATATAACATCTCAATTTATAATTTAATTATCTTAATTTATGATTCAACATACAATTAATAGTTTTACATGTATTTTCTTACACAATATTTTACAAATTCAAATTGTGGCAAATAAAGAGAAATATAAAATGAATTATATTTGATGAATTTTTAAAATTAAATTTCTCAATATAAATCTATTAGTATATTTCATATATAAATTTCTTTTAGGAAAAAAAACATATGTTTTATGTTTTTATTCCTAAAAGAAACTAATGTGTAATATTTTCAACTATTTATGTTAGGATTAAGCGGAAACAACAAAAGAGATTGAGAGCAAAATAAAATAGAGCTTAGCTCTCTTGACAAAATAATGGAGCTTAGCTCCCTTTAGTAAAATAGAGCTGTGCTCTTTTGAAGAAGAAGAAGAGCTGTGCTCTTTTTGAGGAGAGAAGAAGAGCTATGCTCTTTTAGGAAGAGAAAATGGGAGAGAGAATAAGAGGTGTAAAATGAAAAGCCCATTATTGAACTACCCCTTGGGGTCATTTAAATACACAAAAACAACAAACAAAACTAAATAGAGTTGGTCCATAGACCATACTAAATAGACCTAGACCACACTAATACCATAGACCAAATAACAATTTGGGTCACTAATATAACATTCTCCACCTTGAACCAAATTGCACAAAAACTAAAAATAAATAAAAGATACAACTAGCAACATGCTAGATACAAACCGACACTGAACTCGTGCAAAAATTAAATTTTGCACTTGGAAGAGGCTTCGTAAGCATATCAGCCGGATTCGACTCGGTACCAATCTTCTTCATGAGAACCTTCCCATCCGAGAATACATCTCGCACAAAATGATACCTAATGTCGATGTGTTTCGTCTTCTCATGGTACATCCGATCCTTGGTCAAATGAATGGCGCTTTGATTATCGCAATGCACCACAATAGGATCCTCAAAAGAAGACATCTCACCAACAAATGCTTTAAGCCAAATAGCCTCCTTGACCGCCTCGGCTACTGCCATGTACTCGGCCTCGGTGCTCGAAAGTGCAATGGTAGATTGGAGTGTCGACTTCCAACTAACTGCACAACCACCGAGAGTAAAAATATACCCTGTCGAAGAAAGCCTCTTATCAAGATCACCCGCAAAATCCGCATCCGCGAAACCCGTTAATGCACCATCATTCTTCCCAAACTCTAAACGAGCATCAATGGTACCTCTCAAATAGCGGAAAATCCATTTAACCGCTTCCCAATGCCCTTTACCAGGACAAGAAAGATACCGACTTACCACACTAACAGCTTGAGCTATATCGGGTCGAGTGCATACCATCAAATACATGAGACTCCCAATTGCACTCGAATATGGAACACTTTCCATGTAGCTCTTCTCATTATCGGATTTCGGGCTCAAAGCGGCCGAAAGCTTGAAATGCGCCGCAAGAGGAGTTGAAACAATTTTCGCTTTCTCCATGCCAAATCGGCGTAAAACTTTCTCGGCAAAACTCTTCTGAGAAAGAAATAATTTTCGATTGGACCGATCTCTCGATATTTCCATACCGAGAATTCTTTTAGCGGCCCCCAAATCTTTCATCTCAAATGACGAACTAAGTTGCTCCTTCAACCTCTTAATTTCCGCCAAATTAGAGGATGCAATCAACATGTCATCGACATAGAGCAACAAATAAACAAAATCACCACCATCCAACTGTTTGAAATAGACACAACTATCATAATTCGAACGGTTGAAACCAATACTCACCATAAATGAGTCAAACTTCATGTACCATTGTCGTGGCGATTATTTTAACCCGTAAAGAGACTTGTTCAAGAGGCACACATGGTCCTCTTTTCCCTCCATCTCAAAACCTTCCGGTTGGTTCATGTAAATTTGCTCTTCCAAATCACCATGCAAGAAGGCAGTTTTCACATCCATTTGTTCCAACTCAAAATCCTTCATTGTCACTAAAGAGAGCAAAACTCGAATGGAGGTGTGTTTGACCACGGGAGAGAATACCTCATTAAAGTCCACACCTTGAACTTGGCTATACCCTTTAGCCACAAGTCTCGCCTTAAACCGCACACTCGCGGAATTATTGCCGTCGGTTTTCTCTTCAACACCCACTTGCAACCAACAATTCTCTTGTCACTTGGCGGTTTCACAAGAGTCCAAGTTTTATTTTGGTGCAAGGAGAGTAATTCTTCATTCATGGCCGCGACCCATTCGGCCGCGTCCTTAGAAGAGATTGCTTCCTTGTAGGAAGATGGCTCATCATACTCAATCTCTTCGGCAACTGCCAAACAATGAGCAAACTCAGAGAATCCGTATCTCGATGGTGGTCGAATATCTCTTCTAACTCGGTCCTTGGCCAATAAATACGGTCGCTCTTCTTCTTGAGCTTCCTCAACATTAACACCGTCATGTGCATCTGCACAATCTTGACTCGGTGTCAATTCGGCTCCACCTCGAGCCGAACTCGTATTGGCATCATCTCGGACCGCCACATCACACTCCACCTTATCTCCATGTGCATCACACGAACCAATCGTGTCATTAGTCTCAAATGCCGACTTGGGTTCAACACCCTTTTCAATCAACATTAATGACTCGTTAAAAATGACATCTCTCGAGATAAACGTTTTGGAACTTTTGGGACACCATAATCTATAACCCTTCACATTATCGGGGTAGCCGAGAAACACACATTTCTTCGACCTCGGCTCCAACTTTCCTTCTTTCACATGAGCATAAGCGGGACATCCGAACACCCTCAAGATAGAATAATTGGCCGGCTTACCGAACCATACTTCTTCGGGAGTTCTGAAGGAAATACAATTTCAGGATCAACCGTAAAAGTGTACACAAGGATAAACGAATGTAAGCGTACATTCGTGGTCATATCTTTCTGTAGGAAAATCCAATTTGAATGGTTCAAATTGGGTTAGATAGATAATACGATTATCTACAACCTTCATATAGAAATATATTTCATATGAACGAAGTATTAGTGTCGTTTATATGAAATACCGAAAGGGTGCAACAGTTTGACATACAGTTAGTAAAACAGTCATAACTTTTGCATACGAACTCCAATTGGGCCGGGACAAATTGGGTCGTGGAGATAATAAGATTATCTACAACGTTCGTGTTGGTTGATTTTCTGTCAGAGGAATTTAACAATTTCGTATGGACAGAATACTGGACAGATACATGCAACTTTCTGTGTGAAAGAGTGTATATTGGATATACATGTCTTTTGGCCCATCATAATCCTATGTGATATAAATAGGATAATTCTCTCTCATCTCAATGGTTCATTCAGTTAATTAATTCAGAATATTCCAGAGAATTGTAAGACAACTTTCTAGAGAGAGAAATGGTGTAAAGAGAGAGAAACCGTGAAAAGGTGTTTTCCGGTATAGAGAATCAAACAATCAAGCAAGTTTGCCGGTGCATCGTCTAGGCAGTTGCACCCGTGACCGACGTCTTACGAGTCAAGGTGGATACACGTAGAGGAGTCACGATTGGGGCTCTTTCGGTTGTGATCGATTCGAACGAGTAATTTCTGTCGGAGACGAAATCGAGTGAATCGGCGACGTTAACGAACGGTGAAAGACGCGTGGTGTGGGACGCGCGGATTGTCACCAACGTGACACGGAAAAGAAGAATAGCAATCAACCCTTCGTGTGCAATCAATTTTGCACTGGTATGAATCTAATCTTCTTATTTGCATCGTAACCGTCGAAGTCATGGCGTGATCTCGGGAATCGGGGAACCGGACCGGGCCTACATATCCGCTGCGCGGGCCCGGGGCCGGGTAGAATTCCCAACAAGATCGGCATTTAATCGAAATGGTAGGAGATCTATTTACCAAATAGAAAGCCGTATTAATGGCTTCTGCCCAAAACTCCTTACCCATACCCGCATTGGAAAGCATACTTCTAGCTCGTTCAAGAAGTGTCCTATTCATTCGTTCCGCAACTCCATTTTGTTGTGGAGTATTCACCACCGTTTTGTGCCGAACAATACCTTCGGCCTTACAAAAATTATCAAACGCTCGGTTGCAAAATTCCAAACCGTTATCGGTTCTCAACCGCTTGATTTTCTTTCCCGTTTGATTTTCAGAAAGCAACTTCCATTCTTTAAAGGTGTTAAACGCCTCACTTTTCTCTTTCAAAAATTAAACCCATACTTTTCTAGAGAAATCATCAATGAAAGTAAGCATGTAACGGGAGCCTTTACCAATTGATGGCACATTAGAGGGTCCCCAAAGATCCGAATGGATATAATCTAATGTTCCCTTTGTGGAATGAATGGCCGTAGAGAAACTTAACCGTTTATGTTTTCCAAATACACAATGCTCACAAAATGGTAAATTGCCTGTGTATTTGTTTCCCAATAGGCCTCTCTTACTTAAAATGGTCATTCCACGTTCGCTCATATGTCCCAACCTCATATGCCACAATTTTGTGACATCTAAATCAGCCGAAGCCGAACTTGCAATGGATGCCGAGGCTGAGACTGTGGAACCTTGTAGGAAATAAAGAGTTCCAATTCTCTTTCCTTTCATGATGGTGAGAGAATCTTTAGAGACCCGAAGGACTCCACCTTCACTTTGGAACTCACAACCTATCTCTGAAGGAAATACAGTTTCAGGATCAATCGTAAAAGTGTACACAAGGATAAACGAATGTAAGCGTACATTCGTGGTCATATCTTTCAGTAGGAAAATACAATTTGAATGGTTCAAATTGGGTTAGATAGATAATAAGATTATCTACAACCTTCATGTAGAAATATATTTCATATGAACGAAGTATCAGTGTCGTTTCTATGAAAAACCGAAAGGGTGCAACAGTATGACATACAGTTAGTAAAACAGTCATAATATTTGCATACGAACTCCAATTGGTCCAGGCCAAATTGGGTCGTGTAGATAATAAGATTATCTACAACGTTCGTGTTGGTTGATGTTCTGTCAGAGGAATTTACCAATTTCGTATAGACATAATACTGGACAGATTCATGCAACTTTCTGTGTGAAAGAGTGTATATTGGATATACATGTCTTTTGGCCAATCCTAATCCTATGTGATATAAATAGGATGTTTCTCTCTCTCTCTCTCTCTCTGGTCAATCCAGATGTGAATTCATTCAGAATATTCAGAATATTCCAGAAATATTGAGAGACATCTTTCTATTGAGTGAAAGGGTGTAAAAAGAGAGAACCGAGAAAAACAGTTTTTTCGGAGAAGAGAATCAATCGATCGAGCAAGTTCGCCGGTGCTTCGTCTAGGCAGTTGCACTCGCGACCGACATCTTACGAGTCAAGGTGGATACACGTAGAGGAGCAACATCTGGGGCTCTTTCGGTTGTGATCGATTCGGAGGAACGAAATCTGCCGGAGACGGAAACGAGCGAATCGAGTAACGGGCTGTGGAAGCATGCGGGCATGGAACGCACGAAGACAACCCGAGGCATGTCAAGACGGTGGGAGACGTGCGGTATGGGACGTACGGGCTAGTCACCAACGTGACACCGAAGGAAGAGAAGGATGCGAGCGATCAACCCGTCGTGCGTGATCAATTTCACGCTGGTAATCGTCTATCCTACTTTGCATCGTACCCTCGAAGTCATGGCGTGATCTTGGATTTAGGGAACCGGACCGGGCCTTCATATCCGCTGCGCGGGTCCGGGGTATCAGAGCGATCGCCATCGATTCGAGGGTCGAATCATAGTCGTATATTCAATATACGCACGGGTTATCAAAGTTCGTACCCGTTTGCATGATGATAGATATAGAGATTCCAATTTCGTTAAAAATCACAAGTAGAATTCACTAGAGATCAATCAAAAGTTGATTGAGAGTATCTAGGAATTGTCGTGAAAAGGTTTCATGATTTATTGTTTCAGAAACGAGCGAAAACGGAAGAAACGGCAAAATCTGCAGAAAATTAGAATACGAAACAGTGAGTAAAACTAAGATACTTTTCAGTGGGAAACTCCAAATTGATTGGATCAAATTGATGTAGTTAGATAATGAGATTATCTATGACTTTGATACAGAAAGTATTTTCATTTGAACGAATTAACAGTGTCGTTTTTATGGAATACTGAAAGGGTGCGACTGTTTGACATACAGAGACTAAAACGTCCATATATGTCGTATCGAAACTCCAATTGAATTCAATCCAATTGGGTTAGTTAGATAATACGATTATCTAGAACTTTAGTTCACGTTCAAAGTCGGTTGGAACAATTTAATATTTTCGTTTCAACAGAATACTGAAAATGTGTCTGTAGTTTTTTGGTTGAAAAGGTGTCTATTGGATATACTTACCTTTTCATTTGTCCGTATTTTACTAAAACTGGTATAACTTTCATAACTTTCAGTAAGAAACTCCGATTTGAATGGTTAAAATTGGGTTAGTTAGATAATGAGATTATCTAGAACTTTCATGTTGTAATATATTTCATTTGAGCGAAGTATCAGTGTCGTTCTAATGAAATACCGAAAGTGTGCGACAGTTTGACATAAAGTCAGGAAAACGGCCGTACCTTTCTGGTCCGAACTCCAATTGGGATGGGAAAAATTGGGATGGAAAGATAATAAGATTATCTACAACTTTCGTGTTAGTTGATGTTCTGTCAGAGGAATTTACCATTTTCGTTCTGACAGATTACTGAAAGGGTGTATGCAGTTTTCTGTTTGAAAATGTGTATATGAGATATACATACCTTTAGGCCTATCTTTATCTCTAATCAATTAATTCTATCATACTAGCATATTAGATAATTAATTATTTAGAATAATTAGTCTCCCTAAATAAATCATATGCATTTTGAAAATCTTGTGATAGTGATATAATATGATTATGTCACGAATTATTAAACATGAATGTCATGATCCCTCATAATATTTAAGTCATGGAAATGCCTTCCATATTCACAACCACTATGATCGGTACTACGTCTCACATGGGTTAAGACCAAAGCCGACATGGGTTATTGTAGTCATCGACGGGGTGGCAAGCGTTAAATAGGGACTGATAAGGGTTAAGGCCAAAGCCGACTTATTAGTAGTTTTTTTGAATGATACGCTGAGTATGGTTGTGACTTAACCGTTCAAGCCAGTAAGGGTTGAGGCCAAAGCCGACTTGATTGGAAGTTCGGGGCATAGATAGGATGCACACACGGAACTGGGATTGTATATGATACGATCCATCACCGAAATCCTATAAAGGTTCAAGAGTCGCATTGGATGCGATTGGATATAATCCTACCTAAATAGCGACATCCCTCCCGTCTGCCAAAGCAACTTGTGGGAGGATCGTGATATATGGGTCTTGGGTGTTATGGACTTGGAGTCCCGTTTCGGTATGAGGCTTATCGATTCGATAAACTAACACTATCATATAATTATCATATAAGCATATAGATTAAGTACGCACGGTTAGGAGTTAATCTTCATCATCCGTTTAGAATTATGTTTTCTAGCAACACCAAATATATCGATGAGATCGATATGATATATAGCTTTTGGTCCAGAATTGTCATGATTAACCTTGATGGTCAAAGAATGGTTCTTGGACTTAAAGGGACGTGTTGGACACAAATATGGCAGATTCAGGGCTCGAGGCTTTGGCTTTAGAGAAAGCCGGGTTCGATAAACTTTAAGAAGGAATCGAACGATATTACGTGCCTTGTGGTGGCATGTATAGACGCATATTCTCAAAATTGTTTTGAGAATTCGGGTGTATATGAAAGTAAAACACAACGCTCATGAAATAGTTTCAAGAGCTAGAGCGCGTTGAATGATTCAATGCGGCTCATAGAGTAGGTTA
The DNA here is from genome assembly GCA_946800325.1 of Luzula sylvatica. Taxonomy (NCBI): domain Eukaryota; kingdom Viridiplantae; phylum Streptophyta; class Magnoliopsida; order Poales; family Juncaceae; genus Luzula; species Luzula sylvatica. The sequence goes on along the minus strand of OX326958.1, from coordinate 25,722,931 downwards.
ATTTTGAGACGCCTTATGGGTCTTGGATTAACACTCGTGTGTTGATGGTACGAGATTTGATCTTCGTAACCGAATATCATATGCATTCAATAGATAAGTCGATCCCGGAGCTGCATGAGATGCGATGTAAATTTGAATAGGAGATGCTTGGAGCATCCGGGGAATCCAATGCATTCAGATGCGTGGATGTCCTTGTAATTCAAAGGCGGGATCGAAAGAAATATAGGTCTAAGGGTATTTTGGGAAAATATTTTCCAAACAGAAAGTTCGGACAAAAAGTTGTCCAAACTAATGACTCAAAGAATGGTGAAATCCGAGGAGGATTAAACCAAGAGTTTGATTGCTTCTTTTGGCATTGCCGTCTTGGCCATATAAACGAGATTCGCGTATCTAGATTCCATATGATGGATTGATAGCATCATTCGAATTAGATTCGATTGATTAATGCGATACTTATTTATTAGGCAAGACGACAAAGGGCATCATTCTCCAAAGGTTGGAGAAAGATCCAACGAATTATTGGAAATTACATTTAGATGTAATGTTCCGATAAGTTCCGAGGCAAGAGGAGGCTATCGTTATTTTGTTACGTTTATGGACGGTTAAAGTAGATATGAAAATATTTATTTAATGCGTGCCGAAATTGAGACTTTTGAAATGTTCAAAGAGTTTCAAAAACGAAATACAAAATCGACTAAGCAAGAAAATCAAAGCTTTTCGATAGGATCGAGAAGACGAGTATTTGAGCTAAACCTTTCGATAGGATCGAAGAGGCGATATTTGAGTTATGAATATTGATGATCATTTATGATTGTGGAATCGTTTCACGATTGTCTTTATTCGGAACATTGAGATTTGTCCGAAAAGAGGAAATGAACGCATGTTGGACATGATTCAATAAATGATAAGTCAATAGGCCCAAAAATGTTTTGGGGACACGCCCTTGAGACAACGGCACTAATGAATGGTTGCATATAAGATATGGACCATAAACCTTCTAATCGGTACAAAAAAGGGCATATGAGATATGGATCGGAATGGTTCCGAAGTGGTCATTTGTACAGATTTGAGGATGTGGGTATATTTCGAAATTTGTTTCGGTTAAACTCAATCCCAAATCTGAAAATTGTTCGTTTATCCTTAAGGAAACTAAAGGGTATTAATTCTAACGTCCCGACGAAAATAAGATTTTCGTGGCTCGAAGAGATGCCTTCTTGGAGGAGGACTAGATGCGCACAAGTTTGGAACTTGGTGCCATTTATCTCTATGCGGGCTAGTGGGAGTAGAATAAATCTCGAAAGAGTTCGTGATTTGAAAATGAACATTGTACCGATGAAAGTTGACATGGCTTCATCAAGAGTTGATGAACGCAAGTCGAACGCACAAATAAATTTTTCGTAGATCAAGTAGGCTATATCATAAGCCGGTAAATACGAATTTATCGTGGCTAATGATGATAGATCGAAATCATATGATGATTCGATATCCTACAAGGATGCTATGAAAAGTTGATTCCACATGACATGGTGTCATGAAATCTGAGATTCGATCCATGTAAATTATCAAGTTCAGAACTTGATTTCATTACTTTCTGGGTTAGACCCGTGAAATGTGAATGGGTTTTTCAAGATGAAGAACCTACATGGATAGGAATACGCATATATGTAAAGCGAGGCTTTTTGCGAAGAGTTTCATGCAATTCATAGTCGGACTATGAAGAAACGTTTTCGCATGTTGCCATGCTTTCCCATTCTCGAAATTCTGCTTGCCATAATCGCATATTATGACTATATGATGTGGCAAGATGGATGTCGAAACCGAATTTCTTAACAAAATTTTTATTAAAGGAAGTGTACATGACACAACCTTACGGTTTTTGTCGATTCATAAGAATCGGAATAGGATATGCATGCTTTAACGATCCATATGATGGATTAAAGAAAGCTTCTCGGAATTGGAATATTCGTTTTGACGAAGTTATAAACAGTTATAACATTGTTGGAACGAATGGAAACTTTGTGTACACATGAAGGTTAGTGGGAGCCACGTTATATTTCTTGTAACGACAAATGATTTAGGCGAGACCGCTTATGAAATAAGCGTGAAGATCTATATGATAGGTCTAAGAAGTTCCTCGTTCTATGTTATAGCACATATATCGACATATTGTTGAAAGTGGTTTTCAACATATTACTCCTTGGCGGAGTTAAATAGAAATGTCGAATGACAGAAATTTTCAACGGCTCGATGTGAGACATCAAGCAACGCGAAAAGTAATAAAATGATGCCTTACATTTGATGTTAGGATCTATTATATCTGTCATGATATGTATGTGGCTATCTGTCATACAAATAAAGCGTCTAGTTCACCGTCAATAAATCCATGGTAATCACATGAGTTTGAATGTAATTCGATTACATGAGACTAACTCTTGTGAATGTATAATTGTTATACAAATATATACATAATGGTTATGTATATTTAAACCCATCGGGATTTGTATTGATAGAGGTGAAGTTTATCCTTGAATATTTTGCGAAAGAATTCATGATTTTTTATCTATAATGGTGTGGAGGACGTGTTGGTTATAAACAGTTATAACAACAACAGTTTCCAAAGATTAAGCACGTCCAAATTTGTAGCACGACTTTCGATCACAAAGTGTGTACATGTTTTGCTTAAATGAAAACACGGTTATGTGGAAAGGTTCCACAAGACCAATAGTTTATGATTCTATTTACGGAGGTGAGTATATTGCGGTTATTAATCGCAAAAGGAAGTGGTATGGATCAAGGATACATGACCAAACTCTAGTAGTCGCGAGTTATCGGATTTATGGTTGTTTATTGCGTGAGACGCAATAGTACAAGCCAAAAATACCGAGGTCACAACCACTTCTAGCCAATACTCAGAAAATTTCATTTGATCCATGAAATTTTGTGAAAAGATGTGATCGTAGGTATTGGAAATGTTCCAATCCTGATGATGATTAACACTAGCGGGAACGTGCGGACCCGTTTACAAAACTGCTCTCTCTAGTCGCGCGTGACTGTCCTGCGATGACTATGGGTATGGAGATACCTAGAGGAGGAAGAAGAGAGTAGAGTGTAGTTATCTAATACGATAGTCCTCGCAGGTTATGGGTATGGAGATACCCATAGGTAAACGTTGTATCACCCAAATACTTAGTCCATATGAATTTATCCTTTTTAAAAATTTTGTTTACTTAAATTAATATGCATTCACCTTATATGAAAACTGTGTGCTGGGTTGTGTAATATGATTGTTACATGAACCTTGATTTGAACTTGTGTGGACGTCGACACGGTTGAGGACCATGTGCAGCAAAACCGTCACACTTAAAGTGTCATTTCTAAACATCCCTAGTCGCGGATCAGCTTGCTTAAGAGAGAAGCATTTCTATTATTAGATAATAGACTGAACGCGTACACTAGTACGTTTGCCGAGGAGATGATTATGTTTTGCTAATCATGGGACAAGGTGCTTGTCGAATCGGGAACGTAGATATATGTTAGGTTACATGTATTGGATATGACCGAATCCGCGAGACCATGACATGGTTTAGTCATTATAGATGGACTTGCGACGGATGGGGTTTTAGGTTCTTCAAACTTTAGGGGATCATTGATTGCGTTACGTGCGTAACACAATGCTTTGATATGATCTTACGCTCACCGTAACAGGGAGTTAAAAGGGTCATCATTGGGTATTGTCCGAAACACGGAATTCAATGTGAGTCTCCAAGATAGGAATTGTTTATTCCGAAAGGAAGAGATATCTCTTAGGCGCCGCTCGATGAGTCGATTAACGGAATCTCTGGCCAGAGTCAATGATATTAATGGTTAATATCGATTGAAATTTGTTAAATCAACTCGGAATCGGGGAATAAGTGTAGTTAATCAAATTATAAGGATGACTATTACCATGCCTTTTGATTAACGGATATCGCAAACAAGAGAACTAGTAACTGCTATTCGAGATAGGCACAATGATCACAATCATTATTCGTTTAACATGGGTAGCTATGATGGAGTGACTAGATCCCGCTCATGAGGTTGTAGGCATTGGAAACAACCTACTGCCATCGTTAAGTCGAACCTACATGGTCACACAACGAGTCGTACTAAGTCGGGCTTGATCATAAAATCGGCACATTGGATGTGCATAGCTTGGTATTTGATACGCGAGCTATATTCTCTAAAATCGTGCGTATTGGATATGCATGAGTACCTTTTAGGTAGATCTGAAATTGAGTGGGAGACTGAAGGAAATACAGTTTCAGGATCAACCGTAAAAGTGTACACGTGGATGAACGAATGTAAGCGTACATTCGTGGCCATAACTGTCAGTGGGAAAATCCGATTTGAATGGTTCAAATTGGGTTAGATAGATAATTGGATTATCTATAACCTTCATGTAGAAATATATTTCATATGAACGAAGTATCAATGTCGTTTATGTGAAATACCGAAAGGGTGCAACAGTTTGACATACAGTTAGTAAACCAGTCATAACTTTTGCATACGAACTCCCATTGGGCTGGGCCAAATTGGGTTGTGTAGATAATAAGATTATCTACAACGTTCATGTTGGGTGATTGTCTGTCAGAGAAATTTATCAATTTCGTCTGGACATAATACTGACCAGGTTCATGCAGTATTCTGTGTGAAAGGATGTATATTGGATATACATGCCTTTTGGCTAATCCTGATCCTATTAGATATAAATAGGATATTTTCTCTCTCCTGACTAACCAATTCAATCAGATTATTCTGCCAAAGACACAAGAGAAAAAGAGCAAATTCAGATTTGATCTTTTGTGAGTGAAAATGTGCGAAGAGAGAGAAATCGAGAAAGGAGTTTCTCGAGTGATAGAGAATCGATTAGATCGAGCAAGTTCGCCGGTGCATCCGCGACCGACGTCTTACGAATCACCGTGGATACAAGTAGAGGAGTGACGTTTGTGACTCTTCGATTGTGATCGACTCGAGTAAGAAAGACGGTGGAAACGCTTGGACGCATGAGGACGAAGTCGAGTGAACCGGCGTAGCAAACGATTGGTGAAGGACGCGGGGTATGGGACGCGCGGATTGTCACCAACGTGACAGGAAATAGAAGGCGGCGATCAACCCTTCGTGTGCCATCAATTTGGCACTGGTATAGATCTATCCTTCTATTCGCATCGTACCCTCGAAGTCGTGGCGTGATCTCGGGAATCGGAGAATCGGACCGGGCCTTCATTCCGCTGCGCGAGCCCGGGGTCGAGGATATTCCCCTTCAATTGTTACATGAACCCTGATTTGAGCTTGTGTGGACGCCGGCATAATTGATGATTATGTGCAGCAAAACCGTCACACTTAAAGTGTCATTTCTAAACATCTCTAGTTGCGGATCAGTTTGCTTAAGAGAGAAGCATTTCTATTATCAGATAATAGACTGGACGTGTACACTAGTACGTTTGCCGAGGAGATGATTATGTTTTGCTAATCATGGGACAAGGTGCTTGTCGAATCGGGAACGTAGATATATGTTAGGTTACATGTATTGGATATGACCAAAACCGCGAGACCATGACATGGTTTAGTCATTATAGATGGACTTGCGACGGATGGGGTTTTAGGTTCTTCACACTTGAGGGGACCATTGATTGCGTTACGTGCGTAACACAATGCTTTGATATGACCCTACGCCTACCGTAACAGGGGGCCAAAACGGTCATCATTGGGTATTGTCCGAAACACGGAATTCAATGTGAGTCTCCAAGATAGGAATTGTTTATTCCGAAAGGAAGAGATATATCTTAGGCCGCTCGATGAATTGATTAACGAAATCTCTGGCCAAAGTCAATGATATTAAAAGTTAATATCGATTGCAATTTGTTAACTCAATTCGGAATCGAGGAATAAATATAGTTAATCAAGACATAATGATGACTACCACCATGCCTTTTGATTAACAGATATCGCAAACAAGAGAACTAGTAACCGCTATTCGAGATAGGCACAATGATCACAATCATTTTTCGTGTTAACATGGGTAGCCATGATGGAGTGACTAGATCCCGTTCATGGGCTTGTAGTGCTTTGGAAACAGCCTACTGCCATCGTTAACCGAACCTACCTGGTCACACAACGAGTCGTACTAAGTCGGGCTTGATTATAAAATTGGCACATAAGATGTGCGTAGCTTGATATTTGATATGCGAGCTATATTCTCTAAAATCATGCATATTGTATATGCATGAGTACCTTTTAGGTAGATCTGAAATTGAGTGGGAGACTGAAGGAAATACAGTTTCAGGATCAACCGTAAAAGTGTACACAAGGATAAACGAATGTAAGCGTACATTCGTGGTCATATCTTTCAGTAGGAAAATCCAATTTGAATGGTTCAAATTGGGTTAGATAGATAATAAGATTATCTACAACCTTCATGTAGAAATATATTTCATATGAACGAAGTATCAGTGTCGTTTCTATGAAATACCGAAAGGGTGCAACAGTATGACATACAGTTAGTAAAACAGTCATAACTTTTGCATACGAACTCAAATTGGGCCAGTCCAAATTGGGTCGTGTAGATAATAAGATTATCTACAACTTTCGTGTTGGTTGATGTTCTGTCAGAGGAATTTACCAATTTCGTATAGACATAATACTGGACAGATTCATGCAACTTTCTGTGTGAAATAGTGTATATTGGATATACATGTCTTTTGGCCAATCCTAATCCTATGTGATATAAATAGGATGTTTCTCTCTCTCTCTCTGGTCAATCCAGATGTGAATTCATTCAGAATATTCAGAATATTCCAGAAATATTGAGAGACATCTTTCTATTGAGTGAAAGGGTGTAAAAAGAGAGAACCGAGAAAAACAGCTTTTTCGGAGAAGAGAATCAATCGATCGAGCAAGTTCGCCGGTGCTTCGTCTAGGCAGTTGAACCCGCAACCGACGTCTTACGAGTCAAGGTGGATACACGTAGAGGAGCAACATCTGGGGCTCTTTCGGTTGTGATCGATTCGGAGGAACGAAATCTGCCGGAGACGGAAACGAGCGAATCGAGTAACGGGCTGTGGAAGCATGCGGGCATGGAACGCACGAAGACAACCCGAGGCGTGTCAAGACGGTGGGAGACGTGCGGTATGGGACGTACGGGCTAGTCACCAACGTGACACCGAAGGAAGAGAAGGATGCGAGCGATCAACCCGTCATGCGTGATCAATTTCACGCTGATAATCGTCTATCCTACTTTGCATCGTACCCTCGAAGTCATAGCGTGATCTTGAATTTAGGGAACCGGACCGGGCCTTCATATCCGCTGCGCGGGCCCGGGGTCGGGCGAATTCCCAACATTCTCTTCAAGAGAACCCAAAGAAATCATATTTTTAGTTAAATCGGGTATGTGTCTCACACCCGTTAACCTTCGAATCTTGCCATCATGGAATTTAATTATTACCGAACCAATTCCGGAAACGTTACACAAATTGTTATTACCCATAAGCACACGTCCACTGGACGGTTCATAGGTATCAAACCAATCTCTATTCGGAGTCATGTGTTGAGATGCACCGGTATCCATAACCCAACAAAATTTATCATCAACGTTGGTGTCTACGACACAAAGAGTATCACACGTGTTACATTCAGCCACATTGACTTCTTCGGAAGAAGTACACTTTTTATCCGCCTTTTGTTTATCTTTGAGTTTCCAACAATAGGCATTAGTGTGTCCTTTCTTCTTACAATAATTACACGTCACATCTTTGTATTTAGATTTTGAATGGGTTTTTGCATCTTTCGGATTACGGTCTTTGGACTTACTCCGATCCACAACCAAACCAACACCATGATTTCCCTTATCAACATTGATCATTTCATGATCAAGATGACTCTTTGCTTGTAAGTTACTTTTCACATCCTCAAGAGAGATTTTATCTCAACTATAAATCATCATATCTCTGAAAGATTTATAAGATGCGGGTAACGAACATAGCAACAAAAGAGCTTGGTCCTCATCCTCCACCTTAACACCAAGTTTATCTAAATCATTCAAAATAGATGCAAACTCCGAAATGTGATCGGAAATTGGTGTACCTTCAACCATATGTAAGGTGTAGAGGCGTAACTTTAACCGTAATCGGTAATTAGTGAGGGACTTTTTCATATAAATGTCCTCTAATTTCTCCCACAAGGACTTGGGCGGTTTTTCCGAAAGGACTTCTTGAAGTGTTGAGTTACTCAAACACAATTGGATAGCCGACATGGTTTTTTCATCCATATAAGTCCATTTTTTATCAGTAACCGCTTCAATTAATTTTGTCCTATCATAAATGGCGCCCTTAAGTCCGAGACTCGATAAAATGGCAGCCATACGCACTTGCCAAAGTGCAAAACTTGTTTTCCCATCATACTTCTCAATGTCATATTTAGACATTTCCATAAATTTCCCAAAATACAATCTCTCAACAATAATCCACAAATCACAAAGTAATTTGTGCAAGAAACACAAAATTACCAAATAAAAGAGAGATTAGATCTCCTTTTACAATACCCACACAACAATAAGATTAATCGAAAATCATCCACAAAAAGCTTGAAGCTTTAATGGTCAAAACCGAACCAAAAATTCAGTGACCAAAAATCAGCGATGAAAAACAAATCGATTAATCTTGGTAATAGTGATGGCGATAATAGAGTCTCGTTCTGATACCAATTTGTTAGGATTAAGCGGAAACGACAAAAGAAATTGAGAGCAAAATAAAATAAAGCTTAGCTCTCTTGACAAAATAATAGAGCTTAGCTCCCTTTAGTAAAATAGAGCTGTGCTCTTTTGAAGAAGAAGAAGAGCTGTGCTCTTTTGGGAAGAAGAAAAGCTGTGCTCTTTTTGAGGAGAGAAGAAGAGCTATGCTCTTTTGGGAAGAGAAAATGGGAGAGAGACTAAGAGGTGTAAAATGAAAAGCCCATTCTTGAACTATCCCTTGGGGTCATTTAAATACACAAAAACAACAAACAAAACTAAATAGACTTGGTCCATAGACCATACTAAATAGACCTAGACCACACTAATACCATAGACCAAATAACAATTTGGGTCACTAATATAACAATTTAATATATTCCACTTTGGAAATTAATAAATGACTAATTTCTATTTCACAATATTTCCTTTGCTATGTTTTTATTGTAATCAATTTAATAATATTGGAATTGGAATTTACATGAAATCATTGGATTTTATTTTTCCGAGACTACTTATAATTTTGGTTTTTTGTTTGATAGATTTTAGATTAATTTTGAATTCATCATTTTGATGAATCGTTGCTAGGGATGTTAATGGGTTTTCGCAATATTCCCTACTACATGTTTTTTATAGGAATCAATTTAACAATATTGTAATTCAATTTTTTTTTCCAAGACTACTTATATTTTTGGTTTTTCTGAAAGATTTTAGATTAATTTTAAATACATCAATTTGATGAATCGTTGCATATGTTGGAAGTTTTTTTTTTTTTTTTTTTATAATAATTTTGGAATTATAAGATTTCTTAACAATCTAAACTTTTAATATTCTTAAATAAAAATAATCATGTTGCCAAATAAAATTAACATTAATAATAAATAGTCATATTTAATCCCTTAAAAGAGCAAACGAAATTCAATATATTTTATAGTTTTATTTTGAAGGAATCTTAAATGTGAAGGGATATTGCTAATAATAAGAAAAATTAGAGCATTTTTGTAGAATTTTACAAAAAAGAATATTAGAGTTGTAGAAACGGGAAAACAAAAAAGAATTACAAAAAAAAACTCAGAAACAAATTCCGGAACAAAGAATACTCAAGTTCTAAAAACCGGATTCCTATTCCGAAACCCTAAACCCTAAATAAGGCATTCAAACTCGTACTACAAAAATAAAAAACAAGTAAGAGGCCCTCCTCATTTATCCGGGCTTGGGACCGACTATGTTTATATAAACATAGGCTGAGTTACCTACAATTTACAATGTAAATTTTTTTTTGTCAAGTAAAAATTTGGAAAGTAAACTTAAACCCTTTCAAAGATGATGATGCTCCAGTGTCTTTGCTTTCCTCACTCCATTTGCACTCATTTTCTCTCAAATTTGTCTGCATCAATTGTAAGCAATGTATAATTAATCCTTGTAATTTCATAGTTTACTCCTAATCCTAAGAAAATTACAATTTCTCAGTACCTTTGATCACAAGATATTTCATGAGATTTTGTCTCTACTGTTTGTCTATGTGTTTTTGTGTGCTTATTGTTTATTTCTATGTGAGTGTGCTGTGTGTGTGTGTGTGTGTGTGTGTGTGTGTGTGTGTGTGTGTGTGTGTGTGTGTGTGTGTGTGTGTGTTTGTCTTTGTGTCTTAGTTTGTTACAAATCTGCAGAAATAAGTTAAGGAGAAATAAGTAGATGCCTTGATGAAATTATTGAGAATATACAAAAAAATATAACTACAATTAATTACCTTTATTCTCAGTTTTATTATCTGTGAGTCGTGAGTGTGCGTGTGTGTCTCTGTGTCTTAGTTTGTGGGAAATTTGCGTAAACTAATTATAGAAGAAACAAGTAGATGCATGATATAATATTGAAAATATTAAATAAATAGAACTACAATTTGTTACCTTTATTTTCAGTTTTATTATCTGTGAGTCCTGAGTGTGTGTGTGTGTGTCTCTGACTCTGTGTCTTAGTGTGTGAGAAATCTGCATAAAATAATTATAGAAGAAATAAGTAGATGCATTGATATAATATTGAGAATATAATTATTTACCGTTCTTGTCAGATTTTAATCATTTGTGAGTCGCTTAGTGTGTGTGTCTTAGTTTTTTTAAGAAATCTGCATAAAATTGTCATATGAGAAATAAGTACATGCTTTGTTATAATAAGTAGAAATACAATAAAAAAAAACCATCATTATTTACCTTTATTCTCATATCAATCATTTGTGAGAGTGCTGTGTGTGTGTGTGTGTGTGTCTCTGTGTCTTCGTTTATTAGATATCTGCAAAAAATAGTTAGAGAAGAAATAAGTAGATTAATATCTAGAATCTATAAGAATTAGAGCTAAGATTATTTAGCTCTCTTCATAAGTATCATTTCTGAGAATCCTAAGTGGACGAGAGAGAGAGAAATAACGGAGATTTCTTAATTTGGGTGGAAAAGAAATAGAGGAGGAGGAGAGAGAGAGAGTTTGGAAATGAAAAAAAAGGAAGAGGAGAGGGATGTATATTTATAGGGGGTTTGTTAACTAACTAGGTTAGTGGCAACCGTGAGTTCACACCTCTGGGAGTTACAGACGGTTTCGTGTAGGTTACTGGTGACGCGGGAATATGGACGTGGTGTGGTTACTAACCTAACTAGATTAGTTTTTTTTCTTTTCTATTTTTGCCACTAACACAATAAATTATCATGGATGTAACAATAAAATCAAGAGGGTTTCTAATCTGTCCCCACGCGTTACGAAAAAACGACTCAGTGTCCACTCTAGTACTCTCTTCTCAAATCTTTAATGACGTATATATTATTTAACATTTTCAAAATTAACACATAAATATACGATTTAACATCTCAATTTATAATTTAATTATCTTAATTTTTGATTCAGCATACAATTAATATTTTTACTTATATTTTGTTACACAATATTGTTACAAATTCAAATTATGGCAGATAAAGAGAAATTTAAAATGAATTATATTTAATGAATTTTTAAAATTAAATTTCTGAATATAAATTTACTAGTATATTTCATATATAAATTTCTTTTGGGACAAAACATATGTTGTATGTTTTTATTTGGAAAAAAAAACTAATGTGTAATATTTTTCAACTATTTAATATATTCCACTTTGGAAATTAATAAATGACTAATTTGTATTTTACAATATTCCCTTTGCTATATTTTTATTATACTCAATTTAATAATATTGGAATTGGAATTTACATGAAATCATTGGATTTTATTTTTCCGAGACTACTTATAATTTTGGTTTTTTGTTTGATAGATTTTAGATTAATTTTGAATTCGTCATTTTGATGAATCTTTGCTAGGGATGTTAATGGGTTGGGTTCGGATTGGGTATGGCCTCATCCATATCCTTACCCATCTTAATCGGGTAATGTTCTTACCCGATCCGTCAACTAAACGAATAATTTTACCCGTCCCGTTTAGTACCCGCGGATTTTTGGATTATCCACGAGAATTTTTACCCATACCTAAATATATACAAAAACATTAAAAATATACTAACGAAAAATATATTTGTTCAAATTAAAATATCACTACATAACATAATAATATCATAAAATACACAACAAATATTTTAAGTAGAAATTATTTTATGAAACTAAAATTTGTAGAAACGTAAAATAGCAGTAAAAATATAAATAAATAACATAAATCTAGAAATTTATTTATTTTAATTTTATTTACTAAACAAATGGAAAAAATAAAAAATAAATTTTATAATAAAAAACATTAGAAAAAAATAGATTAAAACAATTTAAAGAACAACAAAAATTACCAAAAAAAATATATTAAAATATTAATATAACAAGGGTTATTAAGGACCGGGTTCGGGTCAGGTATACCCACGGGTCGGGTACGACCTCACCCCTACCCTACCCGTACCCGTGCCTGGTATTTTTAAATCGGGTAATATCCGACCAGCGGGTAGGCTTAATCGGGTATTATCCGACCCGCCCGGGTCGGATACCCGTCGAGCACATATATTATCCAACTCATTGACATCCCTAGTCGTTGCATATGTTTGAGTGTTTAATTTTTTGTAATAATTTTTGAATTATGGAAGTTCTTAACAATCAAATACTTTTAATATTCTAAAATAAAATGTATTATTGAACTTTTCACCGAATTTTACAAACACCAAAAAAGTTTGTTTTTCGATTCATAACAATCTTTCCACGCTCTCAGGAGTCCAAATAACGTGTTTTTGAGATGATTTGGATCGAATCTTCTACTTAGGTATTTCACCAAATTGTACAAACAATAAGAAAATTTTCTTTTCGATTCATAGCAATATTTTTACGTTTTGAGGAGTTCAAATAACGTGTTTTTAGATTATTTGTATCTATCTTTTACAATATAATTTTTCACCAAATTTAACGAACAATAAGATAGTATTTTTCGATTCATAACATTCTTTCAACGCACTTAGGAGTCCAAATAACGTGTCTTTGAGATGGTTTGGATCAAATTTTTTACTACGTAAGTTTTCACCAAATTGTACAAACACTAAGAAAATTTTCTTTTCGATTCATATCAATTTTTTTTATCCTTTGAGGATGCTAAATAACGTGTTTTTGAGATGGTTCGGATCGAATCTATTATTATTTAAGTTTTCACCAAATTTAACATACACTAAGAAAGTTTATTTTTTGATTCATAGCAATATTTTTACGCTTTGTGGAGTTCAAATAACGTGTTTTCAAATCATTTTTATCGTATCTTTAACTATATTTATTCTCACGTAATTTTACATGCACTAACAAAGTTCGTTTTTCGATTCATAATATTTTTTTAACTCTATGAAGAGTCCAAATAACATGTTTTTTTACAGGGTTTGGATCGAATGTTTTACTACGTAATTTTTCACGAAATTGTACAAACACTAAGAAAGTTTTCTTTTCGATTCATAACTGGCTTTTAATGATTTGAGGAGGATAAATAACATGTTTTAGATCATTTGTATCGTATCTTTTACTACATAACTTTTCACCAAATTTTACAAACACTAAGAAAGTTTGTTTTTCGATTCATAACATTCTTGTAATGCTCTGAGGAGTCAAAATAACGTGTTTTCAGATGATCTTCATCGAATGTTTACTTTGAGCCCTCTCCGAATTTACTCAAAAAAAAAAAATCTGTCAATTTTAGCCCTTGCAATTGAGTTTCCCCAAGTATATTTCTTTCCCTTCAAGGGCAAATCTATCAAATGCATATTATTCACAAAATCTTTAAATTCTCTTATAAAAGTATTATTTGAACTGGTACCACTTCTCTCATTAGTGTTTAAAGTTAAATTAAAATCTCCCAATAAAATCCAAGGCAGATTATTATTAGTATTAATTAATTCTAGTTCTGCCAAAAACTCTAATTTTAAATTATTTTTATTTGGACCATAGACTCCTGTTAATAAAAAATTTGGTACTATCCCACTTAGATTCTAAGGTTATAGATATATAATAATTATTTTTATGAGTATTTATATGATTAAATAAACTTTTATTCCAAGAGATTAAAATGCCACCAGAAGCTCCTCTTGATTTTAAATAATCAAATCCTTTCAATTTATTTCCACAGCAATCATTCACTATCTTATCATCAATTAATTCTACTTTTGTTTCTTGCAAACAACATATGTCAGCATTTTCATCTTTAATTGATCTAAGGATAATATTTTTTTTAAGATATGAATTAATACCTCTTACATTCCAAGATAAAATTCTAATTTTTTTATACATTAATAATATTATATATCTTCTAACTTAAACTGTGAACCTAATTACTATGCTCTGCAAGCATTTCCTCAATTTGTGAGTTAATATTATCACTCAATTCTATACTAGTAGATGAAAGTAAATTAATGATATCTTCTTTATTATTTAATTCTTTATGATTTTCTAAATTAATTAAATTGATTTCTGATTTTCCTTTATTTTTATGTTTTCTCACTCTTTCCTTTTTGAATTTCCTTACATTTATTCAATTGAGCCTTTTCCACAGGAGAGTTATAATGATTTGATTGTTTACTTAACAACCTTGAACTTCTTCTTTGCTCTTCCATAATTTTTTTATTGTGTTTATGTTTTATATTCTCTTTTTGTAAACTTTGTTGTTCATTAGAGATGATATCTATCCTGCTCTCATGAGTTTCAGTATTATTATCTTGCACTTTTAAGGTATTTTCATCCATTTTATTAACTATTGTTTTAAAATAATCTTTAATTTTCTTTTGTTTATTTTCAGGAATTGTTGCTTGATGAACATAATTTGGTGTGTGTACTATTGAAATAGAAGGAACCACATCCATACTTTCACTTGAAGAATTTGGTATGTTTTTTATTAAAGATTCCTGGATGAGTTGTGGAGAAAAATCATAGTGTGTATTGAAATCTTGCTCCTCAATTTGACTCATAGATTTACTTATTAGTTGATTTGATGAGGAGTGAGATGAAACAATTTGTAGCCCCTTAGATGTGAATTGGAAAGACAGAGAAGTTAAACAGTTTTCTTTTTTACCATTTTTGCATTCTAGACCCTGAGAAGAAGGATTATTATTATTTTTCAGAAAAGGAGAGTTTGTCAAGAATAAATTATGCAACATTATGTTTAATTGAGAGTATTCTACTTGACAAACCCCCTCAGTCCCTTCCAATCCTATGATAATTCCCTTTTTTGAGGGTTTAAAAAAGACTTTATTTCCTATGAAGATTTCCTTTCATGAGGATTTAGAGGTCTTATTCAAGTTCTTATTAGTTGTGATTTGTGTTACTTTGTTTTTGACCCTCCATACTTTTACTATTTTCTTCTTCTTATGCCAAATTTTCCTAATTTGCATTTTTTGATTATTATTAATGCTTTCATCCTTCGACATCCTTGTCTTTTTCAGTTTTATGTTTTCTTTGAGTTTTATGTTTTCCTTTCCCCTAAATTTAGGCTCTGTGATGGTAACTGAGGGCAAATTGGTAATATTAGAAGTACTTGCTACATCTTTTATCTCTTGTACAGATAAGATAGTAATATTGAGATTGTCTATGATCTTAATTGAATCAGGTATTACTACATTACTCTTACAATTAATAGATAAATTGAGATTTCTAACTATTTTTGTTGGAATGTAGGATCCAACAGAAATTAGGGTACCAATAGACTCAGTTATTTTAATCAGATCAGATGGATTACAGTAATTTGATGGTAAGTTATTTATAGAAATTTTTCTAGTTTGAAATGATAACTTATCCGGAATTTTGTTCATATTTACTGTAATTTGATTGAAGATTTTTTGATTTGTAGAAATGGCATTTTTACCCTTATCTGACACTGATATTGGAACTGGATATGGATGCTGAAGATAATCCATCACTTGAGTACTCTCAACAGGTTTTTTTTTATATTTATTGAGATTTGTATAACAATTTTTTTGAATATGACCAAATCTAAAACATCGCAAACATTTTATAGGTTCTCTACAATCAACTCTAAAGTGAGATGAAGAGAGACACCTAAAACACTTCCTATCTGCTACATTTGATTGAGGTTTGTTATTAAACTTAGGTATTTTTGTAACTTTAATCCATTGATTTTCATTAGATATGTTACTTTCCAGGGCTTGAACATAGGATTTAGAGTTATTCATTAATGATATTTGGGAATTATATTGTATGGGTAATTGAAGGTTTTTAATGGGCTGAATTTGTAATAATTGAGAATAGAGAAGGACTTAGCTCTGAGTTGTATTTTTGCTGCGAAGTCTTGTAAAATCTTGATATAGCACCACTCTCTATTGATCTTCTTGCACACTCTTCTTCCTTTTACAGTTCTTTCTACCCACAACGCACTCTTCTAACTCACCCAACTTCAATAACAGAGAAGAATCCAACAGAACGAAGGGCTTAGCCCTCAATGAGACGGCCTATATACCCTTTTCCTCTAAATTGGATTATTCCTTCTGTTTAATAACGCTCCTCACGAACTAGACTAAATTGATTCTCCTCAAAGAACGATAAAGAACAATCAAGATCTCCCAAAAGACCTTTCACCGGAGAAAGAGGTTCACCGGAGAAAGAGAATCACCGGAGAGGAATCACCGGAGAAGAACGCTGGAGAAGAATGCCGGAGAAGAACGCCAGAGCAACTTGATTCGGAGTAACAGCCTTGTTGAATTGCTTTAGATCACTTCTTGAACGAAAGAGAATCACTTCTCAATTGAACTTGTATTCTTCTTGAGATCATGTTCTTGTTACCTTGATTAAGAGAGAGATTAATTGAACTTGTAATCGAATTGTTATTTGTGAATTTGATTCAATTCTTGTTCAATTCTGAATTTCGAAATTAATTGAGGTTAAATCTGTAACAAATCCAATCGGATTGTTACAGAACCCAACTTCCTTTTCTCTGGCATCCTCTTCTCCGACGACACGTCATACCACACTGAGAAACAAAATCAGGGATTCCTCTTCTCGGCGATCTGGTGAGAGAGAAAACTTCCCTGTTCTCTGGTAACATGTCAAATTTGAGATCCCAAATTAAACTTCCCCCGAAGCAAAAAAATTTCATAGATTTATTTCTCGATTCTCAATCACTGATTTTGCATTGAAAAACTCACTCTGTTCCATTTGATTGTGAATTGAAGTTTTGATAGATCAAATCAAATGAAGGCCCAAATAAAACTTCATATCTTTCTTAATTGGTGACTGCTACTTTATAAATCAAATTTGTTATTTTTTTCCAGTTTTGGATGCTTTATGAGATTTTGAATAGACTTGATCATTGCTTAGACTTGATTAGACTGAAAAACTACATACCTTCATTTCGAAGAACACACAATCAATAAATACACTTGATCAGTGCTTACTCGACAACAATTGTGCCTTCATGACGACCTACTTTCCTGACGAAACCGACACGAAGAACTATTTCAAGCTAGGCACCAACTATAGCCTTGAGGGATAGTTGTTGATACGGATCTTCGTGATAATTGCAACGTGGTAAACCAAACTTGTTTTGACTATAGAGGATAATAATGAAGATAATAATTTTTAACTTATGTGGATGCCGAGGATATTCTTTGATCCGTAGTAGTCCTTTCGTGGTTCGATATTCCACTTTTTCATGCTCGTTGTTGTTTCATTTACGACATTGTAAGTATTTCGATCTTTTATATAGAGAAAATGAGAGATAATTAACGAAACTAAATTATTGTTTTTTTTTTTTTTTTTCAACTTAGGTTTTGCGCAGTTCCTCTGCACTGTTGCTCCAGCTAAAGAGTACATCAATTCGAGAAAAAAAAAATCAAATATCTTAATATATTTCTTGAGGATATATATTTTTGTTGTTCCTCATGCAGGGATGATAAGAAACCCGAAGCGGATTAAAGATTTTGTTTTTTGAAGTAGTTCTGATATTTTTTGAGTTCATTCACATTTGAATTTGGGTTTGTATATTTGATATTTTAACTTTTTAAGTTCATTCGTGTTCGAATTTAGGTTAGTGATGAATTTAATATTTTGTGTTTCTGATTTCGGTAAAAACTGCAAAATCAAGAGATAAATAATTTTTTTCGTAAATTTAATATCTTGAATGATACTTACTGCATAAATTTGATACATTGTAATTTAACTTTGGCTAATATAAAGTACTTCAAAATAACTGAAAAATGCCGAATATCAAGTACTTTACAAAATTCAAAATTTCGAATTTAAGGAACTATACAAATTTCAAAATGCCAAATAGCAAGTACTCTAAAACTGGAAAATTACAATCCAATATCAAAATTATCACAAAAAGTTCAACAAACTAAACTAAACTGGAAAATTACATCCATACCCATAAAAGTTTGCAAACATCTAAAAAATTGGAAACTTACTATTTTCTTCAAATTCCATTTACATCTGTACCCACAAATTTTTCAAAAGTACTATTTTTTTCAGATTCACATATTTTCCACAACTTCAATATTATCATGCGTAATTATATCAATCATGGCCCTATTGCACATTAGTGCGATTCTAATAACGGCCGAGATTGTCTTCATTAGCTAGAGTGAAAGAGATCATCTGAATAGGTCGCCCAACTGAGCCAGTGCCATTCACCATCTTGAATGGAAAAGCTTCACCGCCACCATTAACGAGCTCTCCCTATTCTTGCTCATCAAAGGGAGCAGGCAAATTCAAGTCCAATTCTATCATGGTGTTCTCGTCTTTGACGATTTTAGGAGCCAAAATCTCTGGAGGAGCAACCACTAATGGCCTATGTCTCCTCATGTGGCCTCCCAACGCTTGTCCAGAATTAAATTCCGCGCCACAGATAGAACACTCATGAATCTTATTAACCTTTTTTGAAGCCGTACCAGTAGATACTATACCAGTACCGCTAACTGCAGGAGTCGGGACAGAAATCACGGGACCAGTAGCATCTGAGCCAGGTGGAGAGAGCTTGAGCTTCTTACGACTCGCACGGTGACCGCCAAGGGCTTGAAAAGATCTAAACCTTTTGTTGCAAGTTTTGCACTGATAATTCAGATGAACCGGAGGATTCTCAGTTCGGCCCTGAGATAGCAAAATGAGACAATTGACCATTTCTTTGTCATCCTCGGTGAGAGAGTCGCGATTGCCCGAGCCAGACGTAGAAGCCGTTGTATCCTTGATGGGAGTGCTTTGAGTTGACTGACGGCTGATCATAGTTCTTGGCCTTGTCGTGCGCTTGCCCTTCGTCACTATGTTTCTGACGAGTACGTCTTGTTTAGTTTCCATTGGAGGAGGACTGAGAGTGAGCGGAAGAAATGGGGTGAAGAATAATTATGTAAATAAGGAGAGGCAAGGGGATTGTAGTAGAAGAATTGGAAGAGGAGTCGGTTAGACTATGTTTGAGATGAGGAAGAGAAGAACTGAGGGTGGTGTGAAATAGTGCGAGCCAGTGAAAGCCGAAGCGATGGATGGAGGCTGTTAGACTATGTTTTTGACAGCTTGTTTGGTTTTGCTTAAAATAGAGCAAATAGTTGCTTAAACTAATTGGAGAACTTGTTCTCAAACTAAATTCAAATTAAAGAGCTAACAATAACTAACACTGAAAGACTCGAGAGAAGTGTGAACTGTTCACTGTGAGAGAAGAGAAGAGAGAAAACAGAAAGGAGGCCAGAGTGGCAAAAACTCCCAACTCAGAACTGACATGTTACTCGTTAGACCACTTGTATTGACATGCTTCGACTTAATTATAATTATAATTATTTGACAAAACTTTTGATTCAATTTCACTATGTTATCTCTGTTTTGTTGATTGCAAATTTGCAGTTTAACTAACTTTGATTTGTGATTTTGACCACTTAAATTAGACCATATTGGTATAATTAAGTGTACATGTAAATTGGCACGTGAAAACGGAAATTGTGTTGAACTTTTTGATTGTCGGTAACTTCACTTGAATTTGACCACTTAGGGCCTGTTTGGATGGTGGAAATTTGAGGTGGAATACGAATAGGAATTTTTTTCGATCAAAATTAATATTTTTGTTTAGACGATGAAATTAGTGAAATCAGGAAAGTCCGGAATCTTTTATTTGTATGTAATACCATCAAAATATAATTCCTCAAAATGCTAGCGCCCTAATTTGATGAAAAAGTTAGGATGTTGAATCTTTTGATTTTTAGATTGGACCATCTCTCTCCTATAACGAAAAATAAATAATAACAATTTTTATTAAATGATAATTATTAAATTCATATAATTAAATAGAATTATATGTATTATTGTAATAATATATAATTATTATTATATGCATAAAATAAATATAATATTATATATATTTATTGAATTAATATTTAATAATTATATTATAACGATAATATATTATATAGATATAAATAATATTATATTATATATTTTATTTTCAATATTTACATACAATAATATATTCTGTCGATATAATTAATATTCTCATATATATTATGGCAATAGTATTATTACATTTACATACAATAATATATTCTATTGATATAATAATATAATTATTTAATAAAAATTGTTATTATACTATAACAAAATAATATTATAATAATTATCTTATATAAAAATTATAATATATCTATATATTTAATTTAATATTATAATAATATATTATATGTTATAATATTATATACAATAATAATAATTATTATTATTATTGTATAATATTATATATTATAGCAAATAATGTATAATATTATATTAATTATATGAACAAATATTATATATCTTATATAATTATATATATTATTATATAATACAATAAAATAACAATATTCCAATTATTAAATTCATATAATTAACATAATATTATATTCACATAGCAACATTGTTGTAATAATATATAATAATTATATTATGATTATCTTATATTATACTTAATATATTATTATACATATAATAATAATGATATTCTATTATATATTATTGTAATATTATATATATATTATAGTAATAATATATCATAATTATATTATGAATTGATAATATTATAGTAATTATAGTGTAATAATAAAATAATTGTATTATAATTATTATGTTCATACTATTAACATAATATTGTATATATTATTCTAGAAAAGTATAATAATTATATTGTAATATAATTATATTATTAAATATATTATTGTAATAATATATTATAATTATACAATATTATATATATTATTGTAATATGATATATATTATTGTAATAATGTATAATGATTATATTATAATAATATTAATATTAAATTATATATCATTATAATAATCTTATAATTGGATAAAATATAATATTATAATAATAATGCTAAGATACATTTATTGTTATTTGATTATTTAAGAAAGATACTTACATATTTTTTATCAATTTAATTAAGCATTATATGTAGATTGTCATTAACAAAATTCTTGAATATTTCCAATAAATCAAACAAAGAATTATATTTTCCATCATCTTATAATTTGGATATCCAAACAAACTATAAAATTATTAATTCCAGAATTTTTTTCTCCTCCAACTTATAATCCAATTATACTGTACTAATGCAGTTTGCCAAACTGCCCCTTAAATTAGGCCACGTTGGTATAGTTGGAATGGTGAGGAAAAGTTCTGTTGGAATTAACTGTACAAAACGTATGTAAAAAAGGTATCAATGGATGTGAATCGTGATTATCTTTTTCATGATCATTTCAAATTTTCAAAGGGATTTTTCCCGTAATTATGATTGGCAAAATGTACTTTGTCGCGCAAAACCAGAAATCGCCGTCGTCGACCGCGCAAACCCGACGAATCACCGCGTGCGTCACCTGCGGAAACCCTAGCAATCACCCTTTTCTTGTCGCGCATACCTTATGTGAGCAGATGTAAAAAATGAGGAGAGAGAAACTGCTGCCCTTCTTATACATGGCGTGGTAGGGTGGACGCGGTCTATGGTGGACCATGCAAGGGGAAATATCTGGTGTACAAACACCGAGGGCAGGCAAAAAGGGACGCTTGCGATCTGGAGCAAAAATTTGAAGCCTAATCAGACGGCTCAGGATCTCAGGGTGATGCGGCAATTTGCATTAGTATTCTGCTATGATATTATTTTCGGATTAGTACGATTTTAGTGAAAATAATGTGACCATTATATTGTGGAGATTTTTGTTAATTATGAACTGTTAATTACGATTTTTGTTAATTAGGATTTTTTTAGTTAGGAGTTTTGTTAATTATTAACTGTTAATTACTTGGCTATTATATTCACTTAATTATGATTGTTATTGTGATTTTTGTAATTTTTTAACTGTTAATTACTAGGTTGTTATATTCAATTAATTATGATTTTTGTTAATTATTAGCTGTTAATTATTGGGCTGTTATATTCACTTAATTATGATTGTTCTGTAATTATTAAATATTGCAATTAACATATAATTACATCGAATAATTGATAAAATAACAATACATTTTACATCCATGAACACATTAATTAGCAACAAAGTTTACATCAATTAACACATATATTTCGCATCAAAATTACATTTAACAGATACCGAACAAAAAATTAAAATCCTGGAAATTCACAGATAAAAATTACAAGGGGCTGAAAACACCAAAAATAAATTACAATAAAAAGTTTGCATCGGCTTTTCTCTTGTCGATCGTGGTATATAATGGCTGGAGTACTTGGAGATCGCCTCCTATTAAGAATTAAAATGAAAGCCCCGTAAATACTCACTCGTGTTCTCTCGTGAAACCTTTGAGTGGACTAGCCCATCCTTCAGAGTTCAGAGAGTGTGTGCACCCCCATTCCAGATCAATTTGAGTGAGCTTGATTGAAGGGGGGTTGGACGCCTCTAATTTCAGAGCCTCCCGTTCTGACGCCGGCACGACCAGCTCACCCAGCACGCCATCCGCAACCTCATTATAGGTGGTTCTTCCCTTGCTTTCAACTTTCTCACAAACTGCATAATGTTAAAATAACACACTCAATTATCAACAAAACAAGCATTATTACATTAATTTGAAGATAATCAACGAAAAATTAGGGGGGAAAAGAGTAAGATACCTTTCGTGCTGAATTGACGTAATCCTCTTCCCGTTTTAATTGATCGAGAAAAGTCGAATATTGAGAAATTTGAATATTGAGAAATTTAAAACTCACAACAAAAATTTGACTAACTAAAAAAGGGGGAAAACACCAAATTGGTGACATAATTAGAGGTAAAAAAGAGGAAAACACCAAAATTTGACAAAAATCTGCCACTGTAAAAAAAAGGGGAACAAAATTGAGAAATTTAAAATAAATTTAGAGGCAACAAAAGTTGAATTCGCGACATAATTAAAACTCACAACAAAAATCATGAACAAGAAAAAATATCATGAGCGACAAAAATCAAAGATGAAATCGCCATGGTCGAGTTATTGGTTTGATGTTAGCATAATAATAATATTTAGATTAAAGGCCCATTAATTCTGTAAGGCTTGTTCAGTGTGTGGTAGTTGGATCCTACGGTTATGATTAATGAACCGTTAGTGATCAAGGGTCGTTTGTTACTCTAGCTTATATTAGTTGGCTTATAAATAAAACACATTGTAATCAGATTTTATCAGGATTTAATACAATCAATCTAATCTCTATATAATTAAATTATTTTATATTCTATCATTTGACGAAATCGCCACGGTCGCAAAAAGTTCTGCAAACACTCAATAATTGACAGAATCGCCATGGTCGCCTTCGAAAGAGAGAAGCGTGGGTTTTTAGGTTTTCTCAGAAGAGAAGTGTCGAGTTTTTTGTGTGGAGATGGGGTCATAAAAACCAACCACAAATATTCAGAAATGGCCAAGTTAATTTATCTGACAATAAATTTTTGTATATCAGAACCACAAACACAACCACACCTTAATTTATCTGATACTATCTTAAGCAATCATGGATATATAAAGATGAATTTGTGAAGAAAAAAAATTAAGAAAACAAAGTTATAATAACCTCATAGAAATAATAAAGAAAAACATATCTAATTCCAAAAGGTCAACATGAAAACCATGATTCATAAACCAAAAAAGAACAAAGAAACAGTACATTCTCAAATCAAATGCTAAAACTTAGCACTTCTCAAGGTCATTTACGCAAATAAAACTCTCTGAAAGAAACCAAATCTTAGAATTGACGATTAGCAAGACCCAAGTCGCGAAGCTCCCAAGCCGGCTTTCTCTCGCCCTCCAGATCTTTGTTTATGCTCCCTTTAATCGGTTTTATCACAAAAAAATACTGAAAAAATAACAAACAGTGAATAACAAAAATAGCATAAACCCTATATCGAGGTTTTAGAATTTAGTGTTATTATTATTAAAAAAATAAATATACCTGTAAAGCAAGGATGAGAGGAATGTAGACCTTGCCCCAATTATTAGGATTCGGCCCATCGATTAATTTCTGGTCCACCACAATTGACTTGCTCCCATTCGAAACCACGTCCACTATTTCCTTCACCAAATTCGGTATCCACGTGGTCCCATCTGGTAAAACCTAATAAATTTGTACGCAAAAAATAATAAACTCAATTGAAATTTTGAAATTGAGAAAGAATTAAATGAATACCTTCTCCCCCGAATCGTTGGTTCTGCATCGACCACTATTCTCCACCAGTACAACCGGTATAGGATACGCCTGATTCAAATCATATCAAGACTAATTTAAGTCATTATTTCGAAAACATAGAAAATATCATGTATACCCCTTTTGACCAAGCGGTACCTCAATTTCTTTCTTTTTAATACCGGCACCGGCACGAGTGTACCGCAAAACGGCGTCAGAACGTTTCGCGACGAAATCTTCGTAGCTCAGATTATCGGGCGGAGATAACTGAGCGTGAGTAAGGACCACCATGGACCGAGACCATATGGATTTTCCGAACGTGTCGGTTATGGCCCGTACCACTTGCCCGTCTAAACTGTCCACTCGGTACGAATCTAGTCTCTCCACGTATAATAGCACGTCTATTGTCTTGTTCAACATAAACCTCCATTAAAAGAAAGTAAATATCATGAATAAAATAAAAATATAAAATCACATAGTAAGAATATTTTGTTAAAAAAAGCTACCGTTTAATAATGTCGAGGGCTTGTTCGTTGATGTAGCCACCTTCAACAATGCCAGGTGTATCGATAATATTCAACGTGAAACCGGCACGAGTTCGTGAGCACATTATGGGCCTCAATCCTTCAGACTGTAACCAATTCATACGTTTTTACAAAATTACCCCCGAGAAATAAACAAATTATAACAATATTCGGACCTGAAAGGCACTGACAACCGCGACTCTTTCGCCGAGAAGAGAATTGACTGTTGAGGATTTACCGACTCCTCCTTTTCCCATCACTAGAATCGTCAGTGTGTTAACATTCTGAGATAATAATGCCGTTAAAGAGTTAGTTAAATAAAACAATACCAATAATACCCTTTGATAGTGAAGTAAAAGGGATGAAATTTTTACCTCTTCCTTTAATTTCCCCAATAATTCATGGAGTTTGGCTTGAGTAGCAACAGGGAATTGTTGAATTCCTGCCCATTCACGAGCTAAGGGCATTGCCATTTTTATCCCTATTTATTACAAGAATGTATTATTCAAAAAATAATAAAAAGATCGTAGCTGGTACCAAAAACTGGTACTGATTTCTTTCCTGATTCGAAAGGAAGTACTATTGGTGGTAGGTATAAACTGGTATTGGTAACAAGCAAGTACCCCTTATTTCAATTTTGCTTAAATTCCATTCAGAACAGAAAGTACTGGCGACCCAAAATAATGGAACAACAATTTATTTTACAAGGTGTTTTGAGCATAAAAACCCCTAATCTTCTACAAAGAAATCAACGGAAATTTGTACTCCAATCTTCAAATGCTTCTGGCCACGATTTGCAAACAAATCAATTTCCACGTTTCTTCAAAAAACCAAATCAATTTCTTCTCAAATTTGAAGCAAGCACCACACACAAGACAGCCATGTCTACCTACCCACTAATAAATTTCCAGAGAGAGAAAAAAAAAAAGAGGCCAACCTTAGAATTTATATAGGCGAAGATTACTCCAGTTAATGGAGTAAAATTGCAGGATTTAGCAAACGAGGGTTCGGATTTGGGAGAGGGGTTTAGGAGTGAACGAAAGTAGGAGATAAGGCGAGAGCTAAAGCATATTTTATATTTATACCTTTTTTGCGAATATAACCCTGCAAAGTAACATAATTTCATGTATGTTTTCTTTGCAAATTAACGTTGATCTGGGCCAAGGCCAAGGGCCGAGATCCAAGTATTTTTTTTTCATTGTGCGTGTATGTTTTTAATGTAGATATTTTTTAACTAAAATACTTTTTTTCTGAAATACAATTCTTTTTATGATTTATATATTATGAAATATATTTTTCTAGATGATGTACGATATATCTTTTTTATATGTACATTTTTGTAGATACTTTGTACAAATTTTTAATGTGTGATTTATATTTTTAACTCCGATATATTTTTTGAGTTATAACATATTTAAATATGTGATATACTTTTTCAAATTCTAATATTTTTTATATGGTCATTATATATATTTTTAATATTAATATCTATATTAATATTTTTTTAATTTTTAATGTGTGATATATATATATATATATATATATATATTTTTTTTTAAATGAATGGTTCCATTAATGGTCTAAATTTGCTGATGGGAGTCTAAACAAATTGAATAATGTGGCCTCTGTTAAGAATGATTAAAAAAAAAAAAATAGTATAGTGGAGTATTTTAGTTTAAGTTAAGACTAACTATGAATTCTATTACAGTTATGCAGTATTTTAATTTGTTGATGGAATATTTTTTCTTTTTAATTATACAGTATTTTAAATCCCACATGGGACAACGAAATCCCCTGATTTTGCAAGCAGTAAAAAGAAATTATATATTGCAATATATTAAATTGTGGTGCTTCAATTATGGAACGAAAACAAAAAAAAGACACGACGACAAGGCTCATAATAACAAATGGAGTACAATTTGGATGGCAACGGCTTGGAATCTGTGGAAAGAAAGGAACCGAAGAATTTTTACTTCCAAAGCGGTCTCGACAACGATCCTCGCGGGTATAATTCAAGACGAGATAGTGAGACGGCTAGCTAACTGGTAGGTGCTTTCGAGAGACACTCTAATCACGAAAAGGCTGCTCTTTACGGGGCTAGATCTTTATTTCCCAGAGTTAATTCAAGAGAAGGCTTATGTGACTTCTTTCTTCTTTCTTTTTTTAGTGTTTTCTCTCAAGGGAGTCTTATCCCTGTTTACCATTATGGGTGTGCCTTGTAATTACAACCTTATATTTTAATGCAAATTAGAGAGAGGCTTTTCGCCTCCTCCTTCAAAAAAAATATATTAAATTGTGCAACTATTCATCTGCAGAGTAGTTTTGTTTGTCACAGGAACTGAGATATATATGATACGATATTGAAAAATTAATATAGATATTAATATTAATATTCGAAAACTATATTTATTGTTGTTAAAATGTATATACTTCTATTCTTCTATTCAGAAGAATATAATGGTCATGTAAAATATATTGTTTTTTTTATATTGTATACATTTAAAAAAATATATAATTCAAAAAATACATCATACATTCAAAAAATTATATGATACGTATAAAAAGTACGTCGTGTATTGAAAAATGTATATTTCGGAAATTACACATTTAGAAAAGGTATCTGATAGATTTAAAAAAATATGTCGTATATTTCGAAATGTATAAACCAAACATATATTGTATTTCAAAATGTATATTACACATTTAAAATAACATATCATACAACTAAAGTTATATCATACATTCACAAAAATAAAACATGTATTATAATTCATAAACATATATTGAAAAAGTATACAAGGAAAAAAAATTCAAGAACCAATGGTTCATTGGTTTAGTGATAAAATATTTAACACAAGATATCAAAAATCAAAGGGTTCAAGTCTCATTGGTATCATAAATAAAATAAAAACCAATAATATTAATGTTCACGGATTAGGTTTTACTTAAAAAAAAAAAAACTCAAGAAAAGAAAAACCTGTCAGAAAAATGACTAGCAGAAAGAATCATTTGTCTATATTAAATTAAGAAAATATTTTTACATTTTAAAAGATTTCATTGTTTTTTCTCACTAATTCACCAATTTACACCAATTTCATTGGTAAAACAAATTGTGTACAAGCAATTCCTTTAAAACAGCAGTAACGAAAATGAAAGCATGTATATGAATTAATATGATAATAACTTTGGAAAGTAGGCAGAACATTCCATCAAATTGATATTGCAATTCTATACATGAACGGTTGCCACACAAACTTTGCAAGGGAATGAAACAGAAGATTGTGTCGAGCCTCGACGACGACGACTCTAGATTCATGTTCTCAACGAGCAAAAACATCACTTCCCATGTTCGAAAATGAAACCGAATTAGGAACTGGAACGGAAGGAGAGCCAAAATATCCACTTGACAAGGGTCAAGCTCGTAGAAACCAAGCCGACGTCCGAACTGATTGAATGATTGATGTTGAAATCAGCAAATGAGTTGTGATTAGAAATTTAGGAGCGAAATGAAATGTTCCTCGAACCCAGAACTAGCTGGTTCTATCCAAAATTGATATAAATCAATATATATCTTTAATATTATATAATTATAACATAAACTTAAATTTAGATTAAATTTATCTTGATTGGATTTGAATATAGAATAAAATTATTAAGTCAACTTATAATCATTAAGGTTATGTATAGGGCTGGTCATATGGGCAGGCTCGCGAGGTCTCGGTTCGGGATTCGTTTTTGAAAGGGATCCAAAAATGTTGATAGTATGTATGTATATGTATGTGTTGATTATTGTTTAAATACATAGTTATTAGTTCAAATAGTTCATTAAAAATAACAAAAAACCGGTCTGGTTCGGATTCTTCAAATCGAATCCAATTCTCAGGCGGACCCGATTTGCTTAGCTGGATCCGATAATTTAAAAAAAAAATCGAGTTATCTCTTCCTTCGTTCTCACTTCTCAGATTCCAATCACAAAGAAAGAAGAAGAACCCTAGCTAGCCCTTGCGGCTCTCGTTGCCGAGCCGAGCCCAAAAAAATCCGACCGTTTCTCTTTACGAGATGAGAGAGAAAAAATAATCATTTCACACATCATTTATATATTTAATATTTTTAATGAATTTGTTTACAACACTCTATTCTTAATTAGCTCTAATTTTATAAATTTGAAAAATAATTTACTAGACCGAATTAATTCATCATTTAACATGTGCTAATGAACCAAGATCTTTTCCATCATTTCACAAATAAACTGTTTAACATGTGTTAAATCCATAATAACTCTAATAAATTAAATTTTGATTTATTTATTTTTGAAATTGACCCGATACAAAACAATCATAAAAAAATAATCTCACAATAAAATTGAAATAATGTAAATGCAAATATTTTATTTCTTAGCACCGTTTCACGCCTAAATTGGTAAACACGTGTTAAATCTATAATAACTCTAATATTTTCATATTTTTTGCAACTGCCCCAACAAACAACAAACACCAAAAAAAAAATCAATATCACAAAAAGTCAAGATAAATGAACATTACGATTTTTGGAGAGTTTGAAGATCAATAATTTTTGTTTTTAACTAAATATGATTTATCGTGCATATAATGAAACAATAAAATATATATAAATAATATAAGCTCGCTATCTAATTAAGGCGATTTACCACCTAATTAATATAATTTAGCACATATTACTATTTATCACATAATATAATTGTTTCAATTTACTCACATAATATAATTTATAATTTAATATATGGGGGCTTCTATCTTACACAATTTTCCTTATCATACACCAATTTTCAAGGATATTTGGAGTAATTATTCATTTATGAATATTTAAAATAAGATCTCAAATATATTTATTAATTAATGTTTGACTAAATTAGAATTTTTTGTTGTTCATTTAAACAAAAATATCCATAAAAAATAAATTTTATGATACACCATTTTACAAATATAATTTATTGTTAAAATACCCAAAATACCCTTGTAAAAGGGTGTATGATAGAATTCCCCTTAATATATTTATTATTTATTACCAAAAAAGATAGAAGAGATTATGTCCCGCCCCCGATACATAATGGATTGAAGGGATATTAAAATTTGAAAGTAACAACCAAACTTGTTTTTTTCAGAATGTTGATATAGTGTTACTAAAAGATATCTTCAAAGAATATACAACAATATACAATATTTAAGTAAGGTATGTGATATTGAAAAATCAATATAAACATACTAATATTGGAAAAAATATATATTTATTCAAATAATTTATAATGTATTATATTAACAAATAAAGTATATTATAATTTAAAAAAAATTAAAATAAAGATTGACGGCTTTGCTAGAAAAAATGATTAAGAAAATAAAATTTACATTTTAGAAAACTTCTTCGTTTTTCCTCACTAATGTACTCATGACGAAGCTACTCAAATTCCAATTTTGCTTGTAAAACAAATTGCGTACAAGCAATTAAATCAGAACAGTAATAACGAAATTGAAAGCACGTGGATAATTATAACTTTGGAAAGCATACCGAATTTTCCATCAAATTGTCACTGTTTCTACTCAAATTATTTTTGCCACGTAAATTTGACAATGGAATAATAGGTGCAAGTAAATTATAATATGGGGCATTTCTGCATGTAGGGATGTCAATGGGTCGGGTAAAATCCGAACCCGAACGGGGCGGGTATTATCCGAAAAAAAATACCCGCGGGTCGGGTATTATCCGAAAACAAAATATCCGGTCCGGGTTCGGGTCGGGTTCGGGCGGAGTACTACCCGCCCCGCGGGTAATCCGAACCCGTACCCGAAAATTACCCGAACATACCCGAAAATGAAATTACAATTTTACCCTCATAATTTTCGGATGATTAAATCTTGGACCGTTAAAATTTACCCTTTATACTTTCATATTATCCATTTAGGTCTTACTCTTTTGTTACTCTCTTATTAGTTATTACTCAAACTCAATTCAGCCGCCAGAGACTTCTTCAGTTCTTCACTTCTTCTTCAACCCACCAACTGAGAGAGAGACTTCTTCAGTTCAACCCGTCGCCCGGTCTTCAACTTCAACCCGTCGCCCAGTCGCCAGGTCTTCAACTTCAACCCGTCGCCCGTCGCCCCTGCGCTCGTCGCCAGTCGCCAGGTCCTCACCCCTGCGCTCGTCGCTCGTCGCCAGGTCGCCTAGTCGCCAGGTCCCTTTCAAATTTAACTCAGTTTTTTCTCAATTTAACTCTGTTTGATTAACTCAATTTGATTAACTCAGTTTTTTGAATCATATATGAATTGCGATGGATTTGGAATCAAATAAAATAACTTAGTTTTATTTCAAATTGTAGTATTAAATTGCGATGGATTCGGAAGCCGAAGGTAGTAATAATAATCCCCAAATTGTAGTAATAATAACTCAGTTTTATTTCTCAATATTTTTTTTTTTTTTAATTATAAATAATTTATTTTGGCGAATTTCATTTATTTCGGATTTTTTAGGTGCTTCTCAAGCGGAGAGCATGCAAATAGATTATTCGCAATGTCATCCTTTTTCGGACGGCGTGGAGGAAGATGAAGAGATAATTTTTTCTTTGTAATTTAGTTTATTTCGGTTTTTTTATAAGTTATGTTGTGTTGGTTTATCCATTGTAATTTATTTGAATTTTTTATAGATCGAGTCGCATGCGGAAACAAGTATTCGTGGAGGACCAACTATTTAGAGATGCGATTTGATATTTGAACATTTATGATATTTAATGATTAATTATTGTAATGTTGGATTTTATGTATTTTAAATTATTGTTGAACATTTATGAACATTTATGATATTTTATCTATTTTGGTTTATATTGAATTTGAGCAATAGCCTCCTGGCCCCTCGGCTGCTGGGCATCAAGTTATCAACGAACAACTACCTCCATACCTTGACTATTATTGTTGGATCTTTATGTAATGTTGGTTCTATTTTAATATTTTCCAAAAAATATGCATTCTAAAAAAAAAAAAAAAAAAAAAAAGAGAGAGAAATTTCGGGTAACGGATAATACCCGCGGGCGGGAAATTACCCGCGGGTTCGGGCTCGGGTACAGTTTTTTACCCGCGGGTATTTTGGGTTCGGGTTCGGGTAATATCCGAAATTTCGGGTTCGGGTATGGGGAAGACTTATCCGAACCCGACCCACCCCGTTGACATCCCTATCTGCATGTAATCCCTTATGGGATGAAAATTCGAAAAATAACCCTCTTTTAAAAAATATTTCAGAAATGATTAAATCTCGGTGCTACAGTGTTTTGAAAAAAAAATATTTACTCTTCTCCAAAATATACCCACCGAATTCTCCATTATTGAACTATTATATTTAATTAACGAAATAATTAGAACATATCATTAAATATTCATTAATATTTATTCAAATTTATGAATTCGAATAAATATTAATTATGTATTAAGTTAATAGCTAACATGTACTAGTTATCATTTTATTTCAATATACTCACTAGAACATGTTGAATTTTAATTCAAAATATGATATATTTCCCCAGATTTTACCATAACATCATTTATGTTCTAGTGAGTATATTTAAATAAAATGATAACTAGTACATGTTAGCTATTAACTTAATACATAATTAATATTTATTCGAATTCATAAATTGGAATAAATATTAATGAATATTTAATGATATGTTCTAATTATTTCGTTAATTAAATATAATAGTTCAATAATGGAGAATTCGGTGGGTATATTTTGGAGAAGAGTAAATATTTTTTTTTTCAAAACACTGTGGCACCAAGATTTAAAAACTGACCATTTCTGGAATATTTTTGAAAAGGAGATTATTTTTCGAATTTTCATCACATAAGGGGTTACATGCAGAAATGCTCCTTATAATATTTAGGTAATAATGTAAGTAAGGTACAGACAAGATTAAGATAGTAAGGATGCAGTCCCACTTTCTTCATCATTTCCTCCCTTTCTAATGGCCACGTTTTATTCTCCTTGCTTTCCGTTTTTTTTTTGGCATGCATATTATGATCTTATCAATTCATCACGTTTTTATTCTTTAGATTTTGTGGGGCCTCATAGAAGTATAAAACAATGTAAAATGGTATTACAAATTTAGTAGATATAGCTTATTTAAATCTATTTTCCCTCTTTCTCTTTCATTTTCATTTTTATTTATTGCCGCCCAATCGAAAATCAGGATATTTATTGTGTCATTTGTTTTTTTTTTTTTTTTGCATTTTGCCAACTAAAAGCAAAATCAAAATTAAAACTACCTATATTCATCATTATTTATTTTCACGATAAATCCGGCCTCTTAATCGAAAATATGATGCAAAATTTCATCTTATTAATACAAATTAGAGGAGGAATTTTATCCAGGTTGTCGATTAGGCGGCAAAAAAGGAAAGAGCGAGAGAAAAATAGATTTAATCGACAATAGTATTGATGCCAAATTTTGTTTTATTAACATAAATTAGAGGAGGAAATTGTTTGCTTGAGTTGGGGGGTTTGAATAGTTTGCGTTGATTTCTCTTCTGCCTCTTTGTCAAGGTAAAAATTCCTTCTCTTTCGAATGACTTTCGTTCTATTTGTATCATGGACTATATTTATTTATTTTTCAAAATTATGTTTTGAGAAAAGAAAAAGAATAGATCCGAATAATTAATGAGTTGATTACAATTATATATATATTTTGAAGTAACAATTCCATTTATTAGAATATGATAATGATTTGAGAAAATTCAGAAAATAAATCGGGAAAATCAAAGAATGTTTTTTGAAAAAAAAAATCCGCCTTATGTAGTATTCGGGGACTGCTAGGGCACTCCGGAAAAAACGCACTCCGGAACGCCGGATTCAACCACAGGGCCACGTAGCAAAACACAACGGTCAAAAAAATGGTATGGTAAAAAATAGACGAGCGACCGTTTTTTATGGACAGAGCTTAATATTCGGACAGTATCCAATATATCTTTCGCCTTCAGATTTAAATAGTTGTTATTATACTTTTCACCTTCATATTTATATCTTTTTACGATGAAAAAATATAAATAACAATATAAATTTTATCTATAGCATAGAAAAATTTATAAATAACAAGTATTTACGTATCTTTAATCAATAATATAGAAAAAAAAGTATGAAAATAACCGATTTTTTTCATAGTATAGAAATATATATATAAATAATAGTAGAAAATATAAATAACAACAGATATTTAATATATAGTATAGGAAAATATATATAGTAAAAATGTATAAATAACAGCAGACCTTTAATTTCAAATATAGAAAAAATATATATATTAAAAAAACATAAATAACAATATATTTTTAATCCATAATATAAAAAATATATATATAGTAAAAATGTATAAACAACATCATATCAGTAATCCCTAATATAGAAAGAAGATATAAAAAAATAGAAAAATAAAAATAATATAAATAACAACAGATTCTTTTATTCATAGTATTTAATAGAAAATGGTATAAAATAATATAAACATTGTCCCCTTATTCGAATACTTTATAATACCTCTTACTATTTGAAATGATCATATATATTTCAAAAATACTCGATACAATAATTAATGTAAAAGTTTATAGAATAATAAAATATAATTAATATTCTTTTTTTTTTAATTATATGTTACTTACTGTCTTGGTCATTCATATATTAATGTTCTTTTAAAAAAAAAATTTAATGTTTAGAGAGTTAATCAATAAAAATCAAATTTACAAAGAAAACTGCTATCGTGTCAAGAAATAAAACTAATCCTATCCTAATCCATGTTAACTTTAGTCTTCATCTGCATAATAATATCTACATTACAAAGACTTCAAACAGAAACAAAGAAACCTAAAATTGAAAACTTCTTTAATATTCAAACAAATCTTATTTGTTGTTTTTTTTTTTTTTTTTTTTTTGAATAAATATCCTTAAACTATATTAAAACAAACAATGTTACATTACCTAAGGTGAAATTACCTAAGGTGGAATTACGCATATATGTTGCTTTTTGGTAGTACTAGTAACACTATAATATCCCCAACTATAACCTAACTCAAATCTATTAATTTCCTATATATAGCATAATTTATTCTTAACCTGTTAACCACGTGCTTGAATTCCACAGATCTTTGATGACATCCAAACCACCCTATACTCCACTAAATTCTCTGTATCCATCCAAAAGTACAGAAAAGCCAAACAACAGACCTTCCACGTTCCCTCTTCAATTATTTCTGACCTCCTTATTATAAGCCGTCCACTCTCCTTGCTTTCGTCTCTCTCTCTCTCACACACACACAC
This sequence comes from Luzula sylvatica, assembly GCA_946800325.1. Lineage (NCBI taxonomy): Eukaryota > Viridiplantae > Streptophyta > Magnoliopsida > Poales > Juncaceae > Luzula > Luzula sylvatica. The sequence goes on along the minus strand of OX326958.1, from coordinate 25,687,230 downwards.
ACACACTCTCAGTCACTCTCCAATGGCTACAGTTCGTCACCGGCGAATTCCAAAACTCACCCTTAACCTCCCACCTTCCTCTGCAATCACCAAGACCGGTTTTGGCTCCTCCGCAACTTCAAGCTCGAGCTCCAATATCTCTTTGACGGATTACGAAAAGTTAGCTGTTCTTGGCCATGGCAATGACGGGACAGTCTACAAAGTACGTCACCGAGTCTCTTCTTCGGTATACGCTCTCAAATCCCTTTCTTCGCCTACCCACCGGGAGGCGGAGATACTCCGGCAAGCCGCCGGGTGTCCTCATGTTGTTTCTTGTCATGCTTTTGTTTCCTCTCCCTCCGGCGATCTATCCTTACTTCTAGAGCTAGTCGATGGCGGCTCTCTCGATTCGATCCTCCGAAAGAGAAATCAAACTCCTTTTCCCGAGCCGGCTTTGGCGAGCATAGCGAGACAAACTTTGACTGGTTTGTCCCATCTTCACTCCTTGAAAATTGTTCATCGCGATTTGAAGCCTTCGAATTTACTCCTCAGTTCTTCGGGGGAAGTGAAAATTGCCGATTTTGGTGTCGGGAAGATTCTTCGACGCGCTTTGGATCCTTGTATATCCTTTGTTGGTACTACGGCCTACATGAGTCCTGAACGGTTCGACCCGGAGACGTACGGTGGAAATTATGATCCTTATGCCGCAGATGTGTGGTCTCTCGGAATCGCGATTTTGGAATTGAAATTGGGATATTTTCCATTGTTGCAAAAGGGGCAGAGACCCGATTGGGCGGCTCTGATGTGCGCGATTTGTTTCGGCCAGACGCCCAATCTTCCCGAGAACGAGGAATCTTCGCCGGAGAATAGGGATTTTATCATGCTTTGTTTGCAGAAGGAATCGAATAAAAGGGCGACCATTAGCGAATTACTTAAGCACCCGTTCATTAATGGAGGAGATCGAGAAGAGGAAAAGAAAGTGCTTTCGAGTTTGCTTGAATAGGCTTACTTGATTGCTAGAAGAAAGAATTAAGGAAAATTTGTTGATTTTTTTTTATTTTATTTTGGGTTAATTTGTGTATATAAAATTTTGTTAATTTTTTTCAATCAGAATGAATTAGTTACCTTTTCCAAACTTGGAAAATTTCCAGTTTTTTCGAAACTAACTCAACTAATTTTATTTCTATTGTGATGTTGGAAGAATGACGTGAAGTGCGGAGTTGCAATTTGATTGGATATGTAAAATATTGAAAGAGAAATGGAGAATTGAAAGATTGAGATTGGTTTGGGAAATGGGAAAGAAAATGGAGAATTGAGATGATTGAGATTGGTTAGGTGGTTCGTGGAACTTTGCTAACTAGAGGGAATATTTAATTGAGTTATTTATGGATTTTGATATCTACATTTTGGATCGTTACGTTCTTGGCAAAGAAGCTATCTAGAAACTAACCAGCATAAATGAGATCAAGACAATAAAATAATTGGTGGCGGGTTTAAAAAAAATCCTACAATTCAATCATGTCATTAGTTTCGATGGAGCAAATACATCCATTTCCAAATTTATTACGTACAATAATTGAATGTCAAACATTTATTAGTACTGGTGGGATTGAATTCATAATTTCCCGTAACATGCGATTTTTTTAGTCTCATATTGGTTATTACGTACAATAGAATATCATATATTAACATTAGTAGTTTTTTTATAATTAACACTAGTTGTTTTAAAAAAAAATTGGATTGATTTTAAGTTATCTTCAAATTTCTTAAAAACAAATGAAGACAAATTGAAATAAAATGATTGGTGTAACTAGGGGCATGTTTGATTTGAGGGATTTGGGTGGATATGTATTTCAAAATACGGGATAAGCTTAAAACATTTTGATTGATTTCGTGGTGTATTGTATTTCAAACTTCTTATCCATGTATTTTGTCATCCATCTCAAATTTTGGTATTTCATTCCTTGTATTTTCTTATCCATGTATTCTAATATTGTATAATATAATTGAATTTCCATATCATACAAAATATATTCTTATATAATACAACATAATATAATCTAATACAATCTAATATAATCTAATATAAAATAAAATAAAATAATGTAATCTAATATTATACAATATAATCTAATATAAAATAAAATATAAAATATAATATAAAACTATATAATACTATATATAATAAAATATATTATAAAGTAATATAATATGTTATGAAACACATAACATAATAGAATAGAATACAATAGAATATCATTTAATATAATATAAAACAATGTAATTAATATAATATAATATAAATCAATATGATATAATATAACACAGTATAATGTAATGTAATATAATATAATATAATATATATAAAACAATATAATATAATATAATACAAAACAATGTAATAAAATATAGTTTAAGATAATATAATACAAAATAATATAATATAATAAATACAAAACAATATAATATAATATAAAATAAAATAGTATAATATAATATAATTAAAAATAAGATAATGTAAATAATATAAAACAATATATTATATAATATAATATAATATAATATAATAAGATATAATAAGATATAATATAGAAAGATAAGATAGGATATAATATAATATAATATAATCAATATAATTTAATATAATATAATAAGAAAATATTAAAAAATTGAAATCATGGATTTTGTACAAAAGAATCAAACAAAGGATTTAATATACATATTTTCAAAATACAACAAATCAAACAAGCCACGTGGATTATCAAATACATGAATAGTGATATACATGTATTTCACCTATCCATGTAAATCAAAATTCCCCATACGTTCATTTATTTTTCCTTTCATTTTGGAAACTTGTGCACAATATATATATATATAGTTGCATAAACATGTGCAATATTACTGTAATTGTTTTAAGGATGATTATATGGTAGGACTTTTTTAAAAGGATAATTTTGATATTTTCAATTAAATGAAAAAAAATTATGTATGATAAATATTTTCTATTTTGTCTAACATTAATTGATAAATTACCAAAATATTTTTTTTAAAATAATTTATCATAGGAAAAAAGTTCTACCATAAAATTACCATTTCATTATTTTCATATTTCACCTAAGTTTTCGGTATATATACATTATCATATCACCTGCAATTATGTGTGAAGTGTTCAGTTTTCTTAGCTTTTTCAAAGCAAAAGTTACAAAATGAAGTCTTGTTGCATGTATTTACTCAATTTTAAGTTATGCTTAAACAATCCAAAATCAAAGTTAATACACGAAAAATAGTTAATTTTAACATTTTTGTCTGAAAAATAACATGAAAAATATTCAATTATTCTGCTTTCACAAAAAGGTCTAAAATTGAAATTACATATAAAGATTTAGTTTTCTTGTTTATTTTTTAAGAAAAATTTGAGCATACGCATTAAAATTTTCGTGTTATTTTAAATATATTTCGATATGAAATTGAACACATAAAAACACTAAATTTTCAGGTGTTTTCGACTTCTCATAAATTGAAGGCTGACTTCCAAACAAAATACTAATTTTTTTTTCCTTGAAGAACTCCAAATTAGTTAGTCAATTACATGCAACATAATAAACTTCATATTTTTTTTAACAAAAAATCTAAAATTAAGGCTAATAAATAGAAATTATTTACCTTTGTTAGTTTTTTATGAAAAAACAATAGTTTAATTTTCAAGCTAAACTAACACATGCTAAACATTATTTTAACTCTCTCTATATTAAAATGAAAAAATGCAGTGGTATAATATAAAATAAAACCGTTTCTCCTAAAATATTTTTGTATAATTTAGACATAACTCGGGGGCTCTTCTGTAAATTTCCCTATGGTCTCTTCCAGAATCGAGACTACGTTGGACGCTTAGCCCCATCACCGAGATAATATCCGCGGAACAACTAAAACATATGAAAACAATTGAAACGTAGATGACTATTCCGTTAATTTGTAGAAAAAATGATATCCTCCAACATCTTATTATTTAGTGAAAATATATTTTGTTGAGAAATTCTTCCATACACCAAATTTTTTTGGACCATCCAATCTTTAGGATCTAAGGTTCATATTAACTACATAAATCTTGGAAATCGAGTTCAGCAGGTATTTTTTTCATTCAGCCTGTTACCAGCCAGTTACCCATACATTTAATCGAGGGCAAATAAGTAATATCAGTTAATTAAGAACACCAAACCTAACATGGGCTTTATAAATGCCTCTCCATTTTTATAAAGTGAACGTACCAGAAAATCACGTCTCATAATGGAGATGATTATAAGTGTATTTAATTGCAATAATTATCTCACCTAATTGCGTATATAAGTGAAGAGTAAAATAAATGTCTGTGCACATACTTTTATTATGACAAATTATAATAATAATTCATGTTCAAAACTAAAATAAATACTATCAAAAAAATTACTTGAGATCATGAACTTGTATCTTTAGTTTCTGTCTGGATTCGAAATTCCAAATCTTAAGTTACATATATTAATAAAAACATGATGGCTAAGATACAAAATTAAGTATTATGAGTTTGATACTTAGAATTTTTTGATCATTAGATTTGTTTTGAGATTTGTATTTTTTTAATGCTATATATACTCATCATTAAATATTAGCATATCATTTTATGCTAATCATTAAATGCACAAATTTCAAAATGAATCTAATGATCAAAAAATCTTAAGTACTAAACTCATGATACTTAATTAAGTATCTTAGCCATCCTCTAAAAAAATCATATTATAAAGCTTAATATATTTATTTAAAAATTATATTCAATTTGTTAATATATGAGTATATACAACACTTTGCTATTAATATATTATATATGTGTTTCAATATTAATGCATTATTATTATTCTCTAAAAGTAGGACGTTATTGTTGTTAACTTAACAATGTTTCTCTCAACATACCATTTTTCGATGTCCATGTATATATTTTCTTGTCGATATATTGTTCTTCAAGGTCCATGCACTATTTTCAGTATTTGTATATTAATGTATATGTTTTATTTTTCGATCTACCTTTTTTTTCACCGAAAGTATATCATTTTCCGGTATAATCATATTTGTTTTCATAACTTTAAGTTGGAGAAAAAATGTGAGAAAAATGATAATATGAAACACAAAATAAAGATAAAATTCAAGTGAATATATTTATAATTTTAAAAATTCAATTTTAAAAAATATTAATAATATTTGATATGTTCATAACATTATATATTAATTTGTTAGCATTAAATGTTTGAACTCTTCAAATTTTGGACATGTAACATAATTTGAAAAGATATAAAATTAGGAGAATATTCACGCTACACGGCGAACATGTTAGTTATGTTTCATTTTGTAATATAAAAATATATTTGTATGATAATATTGATAATCTCATCTCATAACAAAATTAGTTTAAATCATTTATCTATGATTAAGATTATTTATATGTTTTACAATAACAAAACCTCATGTTTTAAAATCAAATAATAACACTTTGTATCAGTGTCATTGTATAATATAAATTATTTTATATCATATACTCTTTCAAAAAATTATATTTTTAAAAATAATAATATCATTTTATAGGTGTTTACAAGTTCAAGAAGTTATTTAGATGTATAAACTATTTTTAATTACTATTAGTTTTAAAAAATTTAATATTAAATTTGTATGATTAAAGACACAAATTTAATCAACTTAGTATTATATGGATTTCTTATATTTATAATTTTTTAAAATAAATAATATTATGTAAATAAAATGACTAAAATTGTATTATGTAAAAAGTAATCTAATTATTAAATGTTCACATTTTTCTGCATATCATAATTTAATTATTGAAATGACTGTGATAATTTTACACAAATAAACTGAATAAATATGAGTTTAAAATAAAATAAAATAAAAAGATAAATATATTATTTTTTAATATCAATATTTTCTTACTATCAACATATATTTTAATATATAAAATGATATCATGTCTAATTAGGATTCAACTTACTTAATCAATCATTGACAGTCTTAAATAAAACAAAAAAAAATGTATCAATCTTTCTATATGACCAAATACTTCAACAATTCATTTCCTAACAGTTTTTATTACACATAACAATATAATTATTTAGAATGGCTGGGTAAGTTATATTATTAGTTTATTATAATAACTCGTAACTAATAAATAAGATATAGTTAATTTGTATAATTTTGTTACCTACAATCATATTTCATGTCACATAAAATCTCCAGTGAAGTCATGTAATTAATGTCAGCATGCATTCGGTATTACTCATTTAAGTAGTCATTACTCACTAATCTAGTAAGCAGTACCTCCACTTACCTGTTGAAGATTGTGTTTCCTAAAATACCCTTTGGAATTGTGCGGTTTGGATTAAATCTATCAACAAATTAGGTAAAAGTTTTGGTGTACGGAAGCATACTCTATTTTGTTTCCCTGAGTTTCTTTTCCTCTCTTATTCTTAAATTTTTTTTTTTCAAATATATCTCACAGTGAGATTCGTTTTATATAGATGACATTAAGCATAAATTGTCTTACCTTTTGAGAATAATGGAGAATTTTTTTATCTTTTCGTTAATTAATGTCAACATAACTTGAACACACAATTTATCATAATAATATATTGTTTTTTGTGTCAAACAATTAATCAACTAGGTTATGAGTTCATTGACACTTTCTGTGTAATATTATTATAATTATTTTAAAAAATAATAAAATTTAAATAATTGATTAATCGTTAATTTTTATGATTGTTATTTAGTTGCAAACATTTATATTTAATTATTTTCACCTAAGCTTGGCTATATATATATATATATATATATATATATATATATATATATATATATATATATATATATATATATATATATATATATATATATCACCTGCAATTACAGATAAAGTGTTCAGCTTTCTTTTTTTTAAGCAAAAGCTTAAACAATGAAGTCTGATGCATGTAATTGCTCAATTTTGCTAACAATCCAAAATACAACTTTAATACATGAAATATAGTCAATTATTATGTTTTATAAAAAAAAAAAACTCGCAAATTTAAGTATAATACATAGAAATATTTAAATTCCTTTTTTTTTTTAAAAAACGAGCATACACATTTTAAATGTGCATGTTATTTTAAATAAATTCCGATTTTAAAATGTAATACGTAAAAAATATTTAATTTTCTAGTATTCTCGTAAATTGAATGTTAAAACACAAGCAAAATACTAGATGTTTATGATTTTTATTCTAGGAACTCCAAATTAGTTAGCCAATATATGCAACATAATCAATTTCATGTTTTTTTTTTCAAAATAATTTAAAATTAAAAACTAATACATGAAAAATAATAACTTTTTCAGATTTATTTTATTTTATTTTCATTTCTTTTCTTTTCTGGAAAATCAAGGAATTGAAGATTAATACACACACAATATTTAGTTGTCAAGTTTATGTCAAAATTTTAATTTAGTGCTAAAAAAATACAAAATATTTATTTATTAATATATGTTTTTTTATAAAAAAAAAAACTCTAAATATGAAGTATAGTACTCAGAGAGCACACAAATTTCAATGTTCTACATGACACTCATAATATCAAGGATAATAGGTCGAAATTTCATTATTATTTTTTTGCTATAAAAACTCTAAAGTTAAGGATAATAGACGTAAAATTTTCAATTTGCATATTTTTATACAAAAATTCAAATTTAAAAGTTAATCCATGGAAACTAGTACTTGATTTAGAATTTATATTAGAAACTCATGAATGGAAGGCGAAAAAATAATGCAAAATACTTGAGTTTCAAGTTTTTTTTGTGAAAACTAGGGAGATTTACATATGGATGACGTTATTGTAAGAGCTAACATGGTTAAATTGAGAGCAATTTCAATTTTTTTTAATCAAATGACCACTATATACACCTATTTATGGTGATTGATATTTATTGTACTTATATACTATTATTTATATCTTCCATGAATAATGCAAAAAAAAATTTCCTAATATTATGAAATAACCAAATCCAATCAATATATATTAATTTTCATATTTAAATATATATGACATGTTACAATTTATTGTTTTTTTATGATGAAAAAATTTAAAAACAAAAATATTTTTTATATATGAAAGATTTTATTTGCATGATTTATGAAAAGTGATAAACTCATAGATAAATGTAAGAAATATCAATCATCGATTCATTATTAACATGGGTATAACGGTCATTTGATAAAACAAAATTGAAATCGCTCTCAATTTAGTCATGGTGGCTCTTGCAATAGCGCCACCCTTTACATATTTATCCTTTCTTAAACTTAAAATTACTTATTTATCCTTCTTAAAATTAAAATATCATTATCCTTTCATAAATCTAAAATATCATATTTACCCAAAAATTAAAACCATCCAAATTCTCCATTAAAATTAACGATCTACTATTTGACCATTTACATATTTACCCTTCAAAAAATCCAAAATATCATATTTTCCTTTTTAAAAATAAAAATATCATATTTACCCAAAGAATAAAATAATGTAATCTCATATATAACAATATAAACACAAAAAAATACATCAATAAAATTCCAAAAGATAATCATTCTATCAACCTTAAATGACAAAAACAAAAAATAAAAAAATATAACTTCAATGCAAAAATATAATCATATCTAAAAATATTATTAAATTGTAGAACGTTATTTTTTCTTGTCGAGTGAGTAAGATTACGTATGTTATTTTTATTATTGAGAAGATAAATATGATATTTTTGTTTTTAAAGGGGAAATATGATATTTTGGAACTTTAGAAGGGTAAATATGCGGAGCATTTCTGCATGTGACCCTTTATGGAAAATTAATTCAAAAAATAATCTTTTTTTTGTAATTATTCCAAATATAACCTGAAACTGGTTTTTAAATCCCGCCGGTACCGGGTTTTAAAATCCCGGTGCGCTAATGACCTTAAAAACCGTGTGTATCAGCTTTTGCAGTATTAAACAAATACTATCGGGTTTTTAAATCCCGCTGTGTTATTTGGCACTAAATATCGGATTTTAAAAATCCGCCGTGTTATTTAGCACTACTTTCCGAGTTTGATAATCCCGTAAAAATAATTAACACTAACCGACGAGTTTTAAAAACGAGCTGATTTAACTCTTAATTAAAGGAATGGACATCTTGATCTCAGCACTTGGTCATAACCATAAAATTGCCCCAATGCACACGCAAAATAAATCCAAGAAGAAAATCCCAATTCCCAAGAAAGAACAGAGAAAGGGAAAAAGAGAAAGAAGAAGAATGTGATGTGATGGTTTCTTGTACGAGGAAGAAAAAAAACAGAGATTAAAAGGGACTGAAATAAATCGATTCTATTATGTTTACTTGGGTTTTACTGCAAGTCTCAATACAAAGAGAGACATAGCATCTATTTAATTAAGAGTTAAACCGGCTGATTTTTAAAATCCACCGGTTAGTGTTAATTATTTTTACGAAATTATAAAACCTTGTAATTAGTGCTAAATAACACGGCGGATTTTTAAAGTCTGGTATTTAGTGTTAAATAACACGGCGGGATTTTAAAATCCGGTAGTATTAGTTTAATACTGCAAAATCTGACACACACAGTTTTTAAGGTCATTAGCACACCGGGATTTTAAAATCCGGTACCGGCAGGATTTAAAAACCAATTTCAGGTTATATTTGAAATATTTGCAAAAAAAGGGTTATTTTTTTAATTAAATTTCCATAATGAATCACATGCAGAAATGTTCATAAATATGCAAAAGGTAAAATAATAATTTTAATTGTTGATCTTTAATTTTAACAGAGAAATTTGATGATTTTTAGTTTTTGGACAAATATGATATTTTAGATATATGGAAAGGTAAATATGATATTTAATTTAATAAAAATAAATATATAGTTTTAAGTTTAACAAAGAGTAAATATGTAAATCCCCCGAAAAACTAATATGTGCAAAATATTTATTTTGTTTATGTTTTTCTAGAAAAACTTGGAAGTAGCTCAAGTAGGTCAATTTTCAAGTTAAACTAACATATACTAAACATTATTTAATTTTTATATTAAAATGAAAAATATAACTATAATATTCACAACCTAAATATAATTTAAATACTCACAGTGATAGGATTTTTTTATAATTTAGACATAATTCGGGGGCTTTTCTGTAAATTTCTCCCTGTGGTCTCTTCTACACTACGCTGGACACTTGTCCCCATCGCAGAGACGAGAAGATATTTCTCCATTCGATCTACTTCTCCAGAATCCAGATTGCTTCGCACCCAAGAAATCAAGAAAACCGAGCTCTCGAGATCGATCGATTGATCAATGGCGTTGCAGTGGACGATAATCACTTGGATCGTGGCTGCGGAGGCTGTGCTGGCGTTGCTACTTACCTTCCCCTTGCCTCGCTTCCTCAAGTCTCAGGTCGTCTCTCTGACGTCTCTAGTCCTCCAGCCTGCCGCCAGTGTTCTATTTTTCTCTGCCTTCCTGCTTCTCGGTAACAAATCACTCTCTCTTGAAAAATCTGAAGGGATTTTAAATCAGTTATAGATTGATTTAATTATGCTAGCGCAATGATTGCTTTTAGTTGTGTAAAGTAAAAAGATTTTTTGTAAATTGCTCGATCTTGATCTCAAGGACTCGTAATAGGCATTAGCAGAAAAAAATTGACCTTGTAATCGTTTATCTGATCTATCATCCGTAATTTGGCACAATCAAGCACAAAATCTAACTGAAATTTCTCTATTGTCATATCGAAAGGTATGATTTAATCTGAATTCGACTGATCTGAGAATAATTCGCTATTAATTCGGATTCTTTTATGTTTTAGTGTGTGAATATGGATCAAATCTTTGTACTTTAGCATCAACAGATCTTGTTTTAAATTAAATTTCTTTTTTCCAAATATAAACATGTCTTTTTTTTGCCGCAGATTTGTACTGGAAGAATGAGCATAGATTAATGTGCACCTCTGAGATGTGCACTTCAGAGGAAAGAACTCGTTATGAAAAATCGGTACAAACTTCCTCTTTCTAGATCTCTTCTTTATTTTAAACCGTGAAATTGCCAATTTCAAACGTACTTAAATAATCGTTTCTTTCCATTGATTCATTATTCAGATCTTCAAAGCTCAAAGAAACGCCATTCTCTGTGTCGCATCTTGCCTCCTCTACTGGTACATTTTTTTGCGAAAATCAAAATCATTAGTTTAATTTTTAAACATTGCTAAAGAATCTAATCAAAATTGTTAATTGTGTTATGTGTAGGTGTATTTTTCGCATTTGCAAGTATCACAAGGAAATAAAGGACTTAGAAGCCACTGAGAAGCGTCTCAAAGCTAACTAATTCGTCACGAATTTAACGCCTTGTAATGAAATCTATCTTTTTTTGACCTTTTCTTGTGCTTTTAGAAATGGCTCCATTTCTAGTTTCGAACTTTTAATAAGAGGGAATATAACCGTAATATCAATGTTTTTGTAGTGTTTTGTTACCGGTACGTTTGATTTTTTTTTGCGTGATTATTATGGAAATATGTTTCTATTAGTTCATCGCGATTCATTATTGTTCACTTATCTTTGCACAAATTGTTAAAATTGTTAAATTATATGACATGTATCAAAATTAAAATTTGAATCATTGATGAATAATTGAATAATTCTTGAATCAAAATTATTCATTCGATGCCCACGAAATGCGAATCTCTGAGTCGGATTGGAATCTATTAAAAATGAGGAAGATATGATCTAGAAAATCCTCCTATTAATGCCGAGGATTTCATTACTGTCAATCGAATGACTGTAATATTGCAAAATTACAGTCATTCGATGCCCACAAAAGGGAGGAGTAGGAGGATTTTCTCGTTTAATGCCGACTCGACTACTCTATTGAATACTATGATCGAGAAAGATATCAACAAATTGATAGCCAACTGTTAGTTTCTATGTATTTGCTCTCTGACTTGGTTTTATTGTTATAATTATGAGAACTTTGTAAAGGTCCGAATTTTATGTTTAATGCAAACTCGAGAGAGGCAATCGCCTCCTCTTTAAAAAAACCCTTTGAATACGAAGAATCATTCATGTATCACAACCATATTTATAATTTATAATCTTATATAACATATATGACCTATTATTTATATTTTTAAACTTCGACTTAAACTATCATATGATATTAAGTTCTTTTTATTATGTATCTTTAAGATTTAATATGATATTCTTGTAAACTAATAAAAAAAGAGTTTTGACATATTAAAAAAAAATTATATAAATGAAGACTCCACACATGAAAATCGAAATTAATTAACGAGTATCTAAAACATATATATAATATTATATACATTTTTGAAACTATAATTTTGAAAATACCTCGTTATATGAAGTAAATTCAATTATGATTTACTGGTTAAATATAAGTTTTTGAATGTATAAACCAAGCATCCAATACCACTTGTAAAATATATATAATTTCTAAAATATCAATTAATATTAAATAATCTAATATTATTTGTATATTAAATCCTTTTCAATTTTCGCATGCATAATTCTACTTGTGTTTTATATCAATATCAATTGGATATAGTAGTCTTACACAATGACAACTAACATAATTAAAATACCCTCCAACATAAATCATATATTACATTAGTTACGAATCGACAAGTTACGAAAAAACCTCGCCTCGGCCAGACTTACAAACATACAACACAAAACCCTTGTTCAAGTTAGTTTCCTCAACCCTAAATTAAAATACACAAGTCTCATAAATACCATACCAACATACAACAAAACAAATCATACCACAAATAAACCCAAACCTAAAACAAACAAATAAACAAACACTTTGTTCACTTATTTCAAAACCCACATTTTCTTAGTAGCCTCCATTCGTTCGAGCAAACTCGCAATCTCGGTTTGCATCCGCATCTTCATCTTCTGATAATCCCCTTGCGAGGCCTCCAACATTTTCAACTCCTCTATCATCTTCCTCCTCCTCTCCTCCGCCTCCTAATCAAATCCCCACGTGTCAATCAATTTCCTCTCGTGACGATATTTTATTAATTTTGCATTACCTGAAGACCAAGCGCCGCGTACGAGGCGTTGTATTCCTCCTCCAGCTTGTCCGCGCGGGCCCCGACGAGCAGTCTGTACTTCTCCACGTCTCTCCGCGCATCGTCGGCGAGCCGCTGGAACAGCTTAGCCTCGGCTTCTTTGCATTTCACTATCGTCTCCAAGCTCTTCACCTCCTCCTCTTTATTGCTCGAGGCCGCGTAACGGGTCTCCATCGCTAACGGGCTCGGGCTAAGAATCGGGCTTGAGATCGGAGTTAGATTCATTTCGGGTTTGAAGTTGAACGCAGATTTACTCGGCGGGTTATTGGACGGTAAGGGCGTGAGCGACATTTCACCGCCTGCTTGCGCTAATATTGGTATGGATTTCGATGATTTGCTTCCCGTTACGGAGAATTCAGTTACTCCGTCTACGAAAAGAGGAAAAATTACGTTTCTACCCCTGAAAAACAATGATATTTTTTTTTTTTTAAAAACTCACATTTGAAGAACTCGAGCATGGTATTACACGCAGCTTCAGGAGATACCATTTTTCTACCAAGAAGTCCAATAACTTCTTCGGCTTTCGCATGGAGACCCTTCCCCTCGAAATCCTCGCTATTTTTAAAAATCTTTCTAACGCAATCCAACTCCTTCATCAGAACATCAGGTCCCCACATCTTCGCGCAACAATTAAAAACCTCCTTGACGAATCCGAACATCTCTGACGCGTGTCCGCAACCCAAACACTGAAACTGCATTTCAGTCGTCCCGCCCGGACCTTTTAAAGTCGGGCCGGGTCGGATTAAATTTCTTTCCAACCCGCATTGGGCGTGACACCAGTGAGAGCACACATCGCAACCCACCCACGAACAGGTATTATTCGCGCAATCGAATTTCGAACAAATTGGACACATACACGCGCTGCAAAACCCTTTTTTGGACGCGCAGATTTTGCATTCACAATCGTCCACGGGTAGAAGTCCCTTGCAGGTTAAGTTTCGGCATCTAGTGAGGAGAAACATTTCGGCGAGTTCGTTTGGGGGGACCCGGGTTTTACCCGATACGAAACCCGGTATCCCGGTTTTGATCGCGACTAAGATTTCGAGTTGGGTTTTGTGGGATTTTGCTAGGGTTTCTAGGGTTAGGTCTGAGCGTCTTTCTAATTTTCTTTGGAGACTCGCCAGCTCGTCTTTTCTCTCCAGCACGGTAATTAAAGCGCGACATGATTCTCGCAAGGCTTCGAGAGATTCGATTGGGAGTTCTTGTAGTTTGCTTGCTACTGCGGGTATGGATTCCGAGGCGATTTCTCTGAGGACTCTATCGGGTCGGGATGGGACGAGACCACGCCCGCTATCCGAGCTGGCAGTCACCCCATTAACCCGAACTCGAACTGGTGTACTACTGATAGCTGGCGGTACGGCTGGTAATTCAGATGGAAAGAATGAAATGTTATCAGACCCGTTAATATTATTACCACCCGGATGGATGTTTCCTCTCAAGAAGGTGGAAGTACCAGGTCCTTGGTTAGCAAATACTATGCTATCTCCTATTGGTTTGAACTTGCTGTGTACCGAGCCGTTTGTACCCTCACCGGCGTGCCAAATTTGCTCGGTTTCCCTTGAAAAATCGAAATTTTCTGTTGAATTTCTTGTAAGGGAACAGCTAGGGTTGTGGGAAAAGGGCATTGAGTATGAATAAGACAAAGAAGGGTTGAAATCGTCAGAATTTATGGTATTCGTACGGGTATTACTACTGAACGTCCGTTTTACCGGTACAGGATGAGCTGTACCCACACTGGGAGTTTGAGAAGGAGCAATACCAGTACCAGGACCAGCCAGTTCAGCCGAATTGAGCGAAAGAGAGAGATTCAAAGACCCCAACTTAGGTTTCTTCTCTTCCGGCTCAGCCAGCTGAATTCCTCCAGCTTCGCGGCGCTTATTACCTCCAACGGGTCCCAACTGAAGAAAATCTCGTTCTCTAGGAGGCGAATCAGGCGCGATCTCCTTCCCCTTGTTGTTGCTTCTAGTAAACAACAGATCAGGAGTACTATTATCCTTCTCACAAAGATAACTAAGAGTGAGCTCTTGTGGCGCCGTCGGAGAAGACGACGTACCGACGGTACCCGCCGCCCCGGAGGGAGATGACTTCCTAGCGTCAGATCGAGGCTGATCGGGCTTGGGAGGGTCCGAATCGGAGAACATGGTGGGTGCGGAGGAGGAGAGAAAAATGGACAATCGTTGATCGGATAGTGAGAACTGGGAAGGAGTAGGACGTGAGGTGGCGTAAGTTTAGCTGGTGCGCCGATCTTTTGACTATATTACGCGGACGGCATTAGACAATTTTGCAAAATAATCCTTTGGGAAATTTTTATCCATAAAAACACCTTCTATTTGCATTTAATATAATAAAGGCAATTTTCAAACAAATCCCTAACTTTGTTGGATATTATAAAAAAACTCACATTTTTTTGAAAACTCCAAAAAACCCAATTTACCAAACTTTTATTTTCAAATAGGCTTATAGAGATTAAAACCAATGTTACACGGATACGGATACGGATATCAGATATCGTATCCGACACAATACGGATACGGCGATACGACAGTTTTCATAAATACATAGGATAGATATGGCCATTATATATAATATTTTATTATTTTATTAATTATAATTTATATATTTAATGTTTTATATATTATATATTTGACATAAAATAAATTTGTTTTTAAATAAACAACTTCTTATTAAGTAAATATTTATTTTATTTAATTATCTATTTATATGTATTACTTATTTATTTCGATTTCAAATTTTTATTTATTTTTCAAGTACATTTTTGTATATGTTAGAAGTATCCGCTATTATTTTGAAATAAAATATTCGGATACCCCACGTGGAGTATCCGATACGTATTCGACGAGTATCACTATCCAATACGATACGGCTTGACTTTTGAAGTATCTGCGCAATATAAGTTAAAACTAACCATAGATGGTGTTGAATTTTTTTTTTACCAAAATACCTTTCTATTTATATATGTAGTAATTAAAAAAATATTTTTATTAATTTTAACTTATAATATTTTTAAAAGGGGGCTTCTATCATACACCCCTTTGCTTATCATACATCCATTTTCAAGGGTATTGGGAGTAATTATCCATTTATGAATATTTAAGGTAAAATATCAAATATATTTATCAATTAATGTTTAACTAAATTAGAATTTTTTGTTGTTCATTTAAACAAAAATTTCCATAAAAGATAAATTTTATGATACACCCTTTTACAAATATAATTAATTGTTAAAATACCCAAAATACCTTTGTAAAAGGGTGTATGATAGAACTCCCCTTTTTAAAAATATATTATATGTTATATTTATATAATTTTAATATTTCATATTTCATATGTTTGACTTTTTATTTTTTTACCTGAAAAACTAACATAAAACAATAATAAAATGAACAACAGTATTAAGAGAACACCTTGCAAATATTTAAAAATTAAAATATCATGAAACTATTAATAAAATACATAAAAGGAGAACAAAAATAAAAAACTAGATGTTTAAACATATATTTTTCTATCAATATATTTTCAAGGTATTTATTTATTGTTATTTATTTTATTATTATATGATGTTAGTTTTTCATAATTATAAATTATATATTAAAATTATATAAACACAAGATTTAATAATTTATTTTTTTGAAGTCACTACATGTTAAAAAATATTTATGACTTTTTGTACAACTAATAAAATTAATAAAAAATAACACAAATATTTTTTAATTACTACTATGAAAAATAGAAGACTATTTTAATTGTACTATAGTTTTAATTTCCAAAAGGATAGGTGATTTTTTAGAATATCCAAAAAAAAAATTAGGGGATTTTAGAAAATTATCCATATAATAACTATATTTGGATTTTGTGTTTACATAATAAATGTAATTTTGTGTTATGAATGATTAATAGTTAAATATGTGACCAGCCATAGGGATGGTTGTATAGTGTGGGTGTATAATGTTGGAGGTTATGGCAGGTGAGGGGTGACTTGTTGACTTTTGCACGCGTGTTAGAAAAGGGTCTTGGAATTCTTTCAAATGGATACCTGTAAATTCGTTAAATTGTTAAGGTCAATTAGGATTGGTTTGCATTATTGGACAATCAGGCATGTCATGCGTGGATAATGTGGTTATACAATAAACGAGTCGGTAGATCATCGTTTTATTGACTTACAAATTAATCCATAATTTAAAATTAGAAAAAGTTATCGTAGCCAATAATAATTCATTATATATAATATTGTAAAATTTTAAAGTTGTAATAATTATAATACAAATTCAAACGTAAAAAATAAATTGATGTACTAAAATATTAAGGTACTAAAGAAGTCGTTGAGTTGAGTTGTTAAACAATCATAATAACGAAATGGTCAACACTAAATTAAATTAGAAAAAAACAATAAAAGAATGAAGTATCCAGTAATACAAAAATACTGTGCAACATTGAAAGCATATGCTATATTCATGTGCAAAAATAAAATAGCTGGTAATTCAGATATATTCTAATAATAGGATAATTATATTATGCCTCGCCGTTTATTTCGGGATTTCATTTTGATTTTGACTCATGTTGAGTTGGGGACAATTCTATGTTGTGCGGATATTTTATAAAACTGAATTTATCCGTATCGTCGTATCCGTATCGTATCGTATTATATATTATATGTTAAATTATTGTATCGTCGTATGTATCTAATACACAGACCCGGCCCATGTATACAAAAAATAATATCACCGTTTCGTATCCGGATACACACAAAAAATTATGTAGTATAATTCATACAAGAGAATGATCATTTGCAATATAATAACATAAAAATGACGTTATGACGGAATAATGATATGAACATATAATTTCATCGTAAATTTGACACAAGATACATATGTTTGTATTGATTTAAGATACATATTTAGCTAATTATTGTCATAAATTATTGTCATAAATTATGTATTTGTGAAGCACATGTTGTAAGAGATTGTGGGTTCGATTTTCATTGGTATCACAAAAATTATATATCAGTAACGAGAATGACCGCATGTCGGATACCATAAAAAAAAATTATTATCATAAATTATGTATTTTTGTAAAATTTGTGATTTGTTTATGTGATCATATCATTCTTACCTTATCATGAAAAGAAAGAGAGAAAAATGAGATACATGGAGGGACACATGACACGATGAAGTCATTAATGGTAGGAAAATTCTACCTTGTCACGAGATTTCAACACAACATCCTCAATTTCCTAATTAACTCATTTAATTAACAAGAAATATTGAATTAATATTTTTTAAATATTAATTATCATTTGTTAGTTATCACGTTAATCAATTTCACATGTGTTAATTCATAAGTTAATTAAGTGGATTAATTATGAAATTAAGGATGTTGTGTTGAAATCTGGTGGCAGAGTATATGCCCTCTGAATTGTGTGAATCCAGTTTCAATTCTGCAACTTATTTTATTGTAGCATTTTCCTTATAAATGAATGGACATGAACTTGCCGAATTAAATGTTCTTTTTCCAGTATTAGGGTTTAAATAATTGAATATGAAATGATTATTCATTCTATAATACAAGTTGTAAAATATATATATATATTCATATTAATGAATTAATTGCCTTGTGTGTCTGTTTAGATGTTACGATTATAGAATATCACAACAAAAACATATCTATAAGTTATAACTACACCTTTAATTCTCAAAAGGTATTTGCACAATACTGAAAAAACAAAAATGTAAAGTAAAGTTACTAATTATCTTCTTTTTTTATATAATCTATCTATACAAAAGAAGTATGAAAATCAAAAGAAACATAAAATGGCTTTTGGATCAATGGAAGGACACTAACATACAAATGTGCTGAATTATTTACAAAAAGTATGTTATCCTTAATAATTTAGAAAAGATCTTATCATGGTGACCATTGCAACAGACTCACAGAGCCACTACTGGTAAACCCAACTTCCAACAATGGTCGAAGCAGTTCGCCGGAACCATCCACTCCCCCGCTTCGAGCGACTTTAACGTCGAAACATTTTGTAGGTAAGTTACAAAATTGAATAATCTATTAATTACAACAAAATATATTTTGACTGTAAGGTAGAAACATTTCTGAATTTCAATTCGGATTTTTTATGAATCCAACATAGCAATCATATTGAAAAGAATCAAGGAGAGAGAGAGAGAGAGAGAGAGAGAGAGAGAGAGAGAGAGAGAGAGAGAGCTGGCTCAAGCCGGCTGCGACTGGAGCACCACCAGGAAAATGGCAACGTATGCAGAAACGTTAAAGAAAGGGACTGAAGATGAAGACGAGGGTTGGACGAAAGTCACAAGAAAAACTAGAGTTACAAAGACAAGGGAGAAAGAATGTTTTAGATGCTTGTCAAAAAATCATCTAAGGTATGCTTGTCGAGAACCAATTTGTTGCTACAATTGTCATGGATTTGGCCATGTAGCAGCAAGTTGTAAGCAGAGGAAAAACAAAGAGATTGAAGCAAATACCTATAAACCTAGTTATAGGCCATATGAGTATAAAATCTTCCTTCCAAAAGGAAAACTTCAGAGCAATAATAGGATCGAAGCAAACTCGAAAATCACTCTCTTAACCCTAAAAAATCTTCCACTCAATTTAGCAAACCTGCAAGATATCCAAAATCTGGTGACTGATGTGAGGCAAATAAGGCACAAATTTGATGCTTAATTTAGGGATTTTAGCCCTTGTGAAGAGCAATTATATATACTTTATTAATCATATTTGAGATAACATGAATATTTCTTCACTAAGTGTGTTTTATTGCTTAATCACAGGAATTAGAAGGAATTTCTGGGAATTTGGAGAGTGTAGTTGTCTCCAACACGTCAAGAGGAGTGAAAACGATATATTACTCCGATATATTCGGTTAATGAATGAGACGGGAGGCAAATAATTATCATGATAAAAACTTACACAAAAGTCTACACGAAAACCACTCAATCCTTATTCCTTATCCTGCCCACCTACCTTTGGTGGGAATTACCTCCTTACTCTCAATCCTCTCCACCAACTCGTGGCCAATAAGAAGACTCCATGAGTGCTATAAATATGACCACAAGGGCCACGAGTTGGAGACGCTCTTTTACGCCCATTCTCTCTCTCTCTCTCTCTCTCTTTCTCTCTCCCTCTTAAGCAAGTCCAAGAACTTTCAAGAATACGCAAGAATTGCAACTACGAACGATAATTTTCTAAGATCGATCACCGAATAGAAGCTCACTTCATTCGGAGAATCGGTTTACACTTCGGCTAAGGAAAAGTTGTGGAATTAGGATGAAGCTTATTTCATTCGAACTTTCACAAGCAAGGAGTCGAGCTTTCTCGGCGTGATTGGTTGGAAGCTTCTTTTCAATTGACCTTTGCACATCTCGAGCCCACCCAACCGGTACGAAGCTCACTTCTATTGACGGGTGGATCGGTACGAAAGGAAATTGTTGGGCGCATTGACTAGCTCTCTAGCAACTCGAACAACAAGGAAGGCACTCAAGACGAGACTCGGAGCTCTCTTCATCTCTGTAGGTGTTTTCCTTCCTTTCTTGCATTTCTTGTAGCATAAAATTACTTGGATTTGTGTGAATCTCTTTTCTTGTTTGAATCTTTTGATTGATTGAATGAATCCTTGTTAATTGTTTGAATTGTTCTTGTTTGAATCAAAACCTTGTTCACAATTTGCTCTTAGTATGATCTTTGTCCATTAATTACTGTTAGAACTTAGTTCATTGTTCCTTAATTCAATCATTAATCTTCCCTTTCAAACTGCTCCCAATTCAAATCTCAAAACAGAATTCCAGTGAATACTCCGTTGTAACGGAACTCATACTGCGTTGTAACGGACTTGGTGGTTAGTACTTGATTTTCAGTCTGTTGAGACTCCGTTGTAACGTAGTTGATGTCCGTTGTAACGGACTAGTGGAGTGAAGCACTCGTGATTACTCTTAACAGTCCGTTGTAACGAAGTATTACGTCCGTTGTAACGGATACACCAATCCGTTGTTACGCTACTACTATACGTTGTAACGGACTACCTCTTTCCGTTGTAACGGAATACTGTGCGTTGTAACGGACGTTCGTTTCAATCTCCACGTTAAACATAACCCTAAGTTCCGTTGTAACGGAACTTAACTCCGTTGTAACGGACTATCTTCTGTGAATTTTCTTCGTTATTTCTCATCCATTTTTTATCCAAATTTTGACGCAATTGCTCCCCGTGGAACGAATCTATACATTTGCCACTGTACAAACTTAGATTACAAATTTTGTTGATTGTTCGGGGTTTTACCACAACGACATATTAAACACGCCAAAAACCACGCTCATCAGTGACTAACTTTGGTATTGTGAAAGAAATAACAAAGAAGAATAAGTATAGTACTGTAATCAAATTACAGTACACATACAAGGGGGAGATACCTTTGCAGCTGAGATTGCAAGATGAGGAGGTGTGTCAAGTGGTGAAGATCTTTGTTGACAAGGGAGATCAAGGAAATGGGGCAACGAGCAACTCACACCCTGCAAAAGTGTGGATTGAAAAAAAGGGTGAAGTTCTTTGCGCAATTAATCCCACAGAACTTCGGGTGTTTGAAGAATCATCCAAGGCTGAAACTGAACCACCACCATTTAATCAGGCCTTATTGATGTTGTGGAGCCTTGCGCCTCCATCAAAAGAGAAAGATGAAATAGCTCCCATCGTTTTTGGAAGAACAATGGAGTCGGCCAGCGCTTCACGGCTGCAAGAATTAACGGTTTTAGCTCCGGCGGAACCGGAAATGGAGAAGGAAAGGGTCGACGAGCAGATCCTGGCGGGCGGTACGAACATCCTCGTCGGAGATACGCCGAGGGGTCAACTCATCCTGACAGACGAGGCGATGAAGGTCATACGAATGATGACTTCCTCGAGAAACAGTAAAGTGGGTGAAGAATGTCAGAAGGAAAGGTTAGCAAAAATCCCAATCAATCCAACTCAGACAGGAGGATCGTACAACCGACATAATGCAAGTCCACATACCATTAATGAAGAAGAGAAGGGCATTAATGGGGAAGAGACATCACCTCGATCTCTTCACATGGCAGAGCCGCCTAAATTCACGCGCCAACATATTCATAATCAGGCACAGGGAGAATCAAGTGAACATCAAGGTATATCTCAAGCTCTAACAATTTTTGATGGGCCTCATATTCATAATCAGCCCAATGTGGAAGCTGCCAAAAATACAAGCCCGAAAAAAATAGTTTTAAACAAAACCAATAGTAAAATAACTAGGAAATCATTGAGGACAAAAATTAAAACCAAAAATTCCTTGATGGGTCTGTAGCTATAGCCCCCCAAAAAAAAACTAGGAACGCAACAACATCAAAGTTTAAGATTAAGCCAAACGAATATATAAAAGAATTACAAAAAGAAGTCCTAAACCCGATGGGGTTAAGTGACGACCAAGTTAATCAAGTCAGATCCATGTGTGGATTAAATAAAAATAATTGCATAACTTCAAACAAAGCACGTAAAATAAATAAAGGCCCATTCTTGTTAAAGACCAACTTTTTAGCATCAAGGCCATGGGCCAGGATGCACAAAATAAAAATAGCAAGAAAATGCAACTCTGACTTGGGTGAGCAAAAAACAATGGTTTTAACACCCGAGAACTCAGTAATAAGAAGAACAACTAGTGATTTGCAAATTTGGCAAATAACACCATGTAACAGCTCTGTTTGCAATAAAAATATCGATATCACAGATAATATGGCCAAGGACGATGTGGAGGATAGATACATTGACCTCATGGACTATAGAGATGAGGAGGAGGTCTACGGCCCGCCCGTCCTACTCACATGGATGAGATCCACCAAGGCCATTTGGGCAAGCCATCAGGGCACTTTATCTAATAGTTATTTTTAATGCGTCTAAAACTATTTAATTTTCTCTCCATTTTATTTTGGAATGTGCTGGGTCTAGGAAAAGATAAAAAATGCGAAATTGTAAAAGACACCGCAAGAGAAGCGAGTTGTAATATCTTTTGTATGCAAGAAACAAAACTCAATGATACTTCTTTTTTTGAGATGAAAAAAGTATGTCCGCCAAATATTAATGCTTTCTTGGCCAACAATGCAACTAATACCCGAGGAGGAATCTTGACCGCGTGGTCCGATGATTTCACGTTAATGGATAGCAACAAGTTAACGTACTCTTTATATGGACCGACATCTCAAAATGAAAAAATACTATTTCTTGATGAACTCAAAACGATTAATCCTAATAATACACCATGGATAGTGGTGGGGGACTTCAATATGATAAGACTATCAAATGAAACGACCGGAGATGGCCACTTACCAATTCACATGATGGCATTTAACGAGTTCATAGATAATGAAAATCTGTTGGAGGTGACGCTATCCAATAGGGATTTCACATGGTCGAATAAAAGACCAATCCCAACATTCTCTAAGCTAGATAAAGCACTCGTTTCGCAACACTTTCTCACACTAAACACGATTCCGGAAACAAGAGAACTCCCAACAATAACATCGGATCATGTGCCGTTAAAACTAACAATCTCGGTACCGAAAATAACTAGGACTAGACAAATAAAACTAGAAAGATCTTGGCTTCTACATAATGAAGCAAAACAGATATTTGTAAAAGGATGGCAAGAAGCCCCCTGTAATGAAGTCTCGGCTAAAAGATTTATAATAAAGCTAACGTCTGCTACAAGAGTGGTAGCCGAATGGGCTAGTTCCAACATAACAAATGTAGATAAAAAACTTGAATTGTGCAAAAAAAAATATACAAACTTTGGATATAATAGAGGAGAGCAGAATACTATCTCCCACAGAGTTCAAATTGAGAATTGAACTAAAGACAAAGGCTCAAGAGCTAGCAATTCAATCCGAGATTAAATGGCAACAAAGAAGCTCGGCAAAATGGATTAAATTCGGAGACCAAAACAATACATACTTCCATACACTAGCGACGGCTAGAAGAAATAGAAATTTCATCTCATCGATCTCGGAAGACGGCAATGAAATTAATGACCCGATATTAATCCTAAATAAGTTCTACGAACATTTCAAAAGCTCATTTGGGGCACTCTCTCTGCCGCTATTAGGGGACTTAAGAATCCTCTTCGGCCAAACAACACAATCAACCGATTTAAATGATTTGGTGCAACCCTTTGGAGAACATGAAATCTCAAAAACACTAGCAAAGATCAAGAAAAGAAAATCAACGGGGCCCGATGGCCTACCCGCAGAGTATTTACAAACTCTATGGAACGATCTAAAAGAAGATCTCCTATTACTAATAAATGACTTCCAAGAAAATAAACTTGATCTATGGAGGATAAATCAAGCTAATATAACCTTCATACCCAAGATAGTGGGGGCGTCCAAAATAGATGATTTCCGTCCAATAAGTGTGATAAATGCACCGATTAAACTAATAACAAAAATAATGGCAACAAGGCTTCAACCGTTACTACAAACTCTCCTGCATAAGAACCAAACAGCTTTCATCAAAGGACGGTCCACCACAGACTCTTTACTTGTAGCAAGGGAACTTGTCCACTTCTACAAAATAAATAGAATCCCGACGATAATGCTAAAGCTAGATATAAAAAAGGCTTTCGATAATGTCTCTTGGATATTTCTTCTAGAATTACTAAAAATAAAGGGATTCCCAGAAAAGTGGATCCAATGGGTTAAAAATCTCTTGATCTCGTCTTCGTCATCTATAAGAATTAATGGGGAACTATCTCCTTACTTCTTCCATCAAAGGGGGTTACGGCAAGGGGACCCACTATCGCCTCTACTCTTCAATTTGGTAGTAGACACACTACAACAAATAATGGCCAAAATAGCTCCCCTTCTAATAACTTCCTCAAATATAAATACGCAAATCCTTCAATACGCGGATGATACAATCCTATTTGTAGAAGCGCATCCCAACAACCTCAAAATAATAACGGAAGCAATTGACATCTTCACAAAACTAACGGGCCTAAGTGTCAATTGGGAAAAGACAAGCTTCTCAACTCTAAATATTCCGACTAATCTAGAAGGGATAATATCGTCAATCCTTAGATGTAACAAAAAAGAATTCCCATTGCAATATCTTGGCACTCCTTTAACGATTAGAAAACCGAAAAAAATTGTTTTTCTCCCGCTAATAAAGAAAATACAAGATAAGGTGGCCTCGTGGAAAGGCAGATTATTATCGATGGGCGGGAGACTAACGTTAATCCAAGCAACGCTTGCTTCAATTCCGACATATTGGATGCAAGCACTAAAATTACCAATATGGGTAATAAAAGAAATTAACAAAGTACTAAGAGCTTTCTTATGGAAGGGTAGTGACAAGTGTAACTCGGGTAATTGTCTAATAAATTGGACAAAGGTTTGTTTGCCAAGAAAATTCGGGGGATTGGCGATCCCCAACTTACGAGAAAAAAATAAATCGCTATTATTGAAATGTCTATGGAATTTAGACAACAAAAAAGAAGGAATTTGGTGCAAAAACATACAAGCATTGTATGGCATAACGGACACACACCAATTAGAGTCATTCCCGAGACAGAGACTCTCCTTCTTCCTACAACAACTCTTGGCCTTGATCCCTATTTATAGGATCTCAACGACCAACCCAACGAACGGATCACCAATAAGATGGAAATGGTCACCGGATGGAGAATACAACGCGAAAAGTGCATATTACTTTATAATAAATCCGGGAGTAAGGTCTTTATGGCAAGACAAGTTGTGGGTACTTAAAATACCGCCCAAAATAAAGGTCTTTCTTTGGTTAGCCTTCGAAGGAAGACTTAACACATGTGACGTGTTGATAAAAAAAAGGGTGGCCGAATGGAACGTTGTGCAAATTATGTGGGAGAATGGATGAAACGGCACTACATTTATTAGCAAATTGCACATACACGAAAGTCGTTTGGAGAAACATAGAAAAGAAAACCTTGGTGGGGGCACGTTTTGAAGAACGACAAAGCCTCTATATGACGTGGCAACATAATAGACATAAATTAAAAGGAACGGATAGATTAGATTGGGACTTGATCTGGGCCGCAACATCTTGGAATGTTTGGAAAGAAAGAAATATGAGAATTTTTGGGACCACTTCCAAGAATCCGGACTATATAGCGGCGAAGGCATTGGCAGAAGCCATTTTATGGAGGAAAGCCAACCCGGCGACAAGGAAACCGTCCCATCAATAACGAAGACAAACAAGGAAGGAGGACAACACGACTTCAGCGACATAGAGAGGCATTATGTCTTCCCCTTTCTAGTTCATTTTTTTCATAATTGTCTGGCTTAGTTTTTTCTTGTTATTTTAAATTCTTGTACAGAGTTCCGTTTTTTTAATTTATAAAAAGCAAGAATACCATTGGTATTCCTTCAAAAAAATATATTGAAAAGAATGCTAGTGCTGGAAATCTAGTAGATGCTAGAAATGTTCATTTCTTTGTAGGTAAGTTAACTGAAGTATTATTAAGCCACGATATTTAATGCAATGCACCACAATTACAAATCATATTCAACCCAAAGAAAGGAAAAAAAAAATGTCTCGGTTTTTCAAGTTTTTGCTTCCTGTAATTCTTCTTCTTTTCCTTCTAGCTCTGCTGCCATGGCAAATCAAGTCACTACAGCAAGGTCAAAACATAATTTTTTTTTTAATGATATAAAGCGATCGCTTTCGTTACTGATACATAATTTTTTTGATGCCAATGAAATCGAATTCACAACCTCTCACAACATATGTTTTTATGTCAAAACATAATTTAAGTGATATATATCATAGGGGAGTTCTATCATACACCCTTTTACAAGAGTATTTTGGGTATTTTAACAATTAATTATATTTGTAAAAGGGTGTATCATAAAATTTATCTTTTATGGAGATTTTTGTTTAAATGAAACACAAAAAATTCCAATTTAGTTCAATATTAATTGATAAATATATTTGATATCTTACCTTAAATATTCATAAATGGATAATTACTCCAAATACCCTTGAAAATGGATGTATGATAAGGAAAGGGGTGTATGATAGAAGCCCCCTATATAATATCATATCGACATGGGCAGATTTTAATAGGGACCGAGATGGGTCTTGGTCTCTCTAAGATTTTCGCCGAACAGTGTATATAACTATTGGCTCACTGTATTTTATCGATATAAAAAATGTAAAATTTATTGTTTGACCCTCCCAAAAATATTGTACCGTGTAATTTCAGAATTTATCTTTTAGTTGGCCCTTCCGAAAAATCCCGACAAGATTCACCATTGCATATTGACTATTGTATTTAAGTACGTATCTCATATCTAAAACTATTTTTTCTAATTTATTCAGATGTTATGCAATCAACCGGACAAGAACAAAGAGGTACTGAAATTGGACAAGAAGAGAAGTTAATTTCGCACATCCCTTTCGGTCTCGGTTTCACAAAAGTACCAAGAATTCCGCCGAAACCGCAACATTCCGTAACCAAAACATTTGTTTAGCTATGAGACTTGATCTGTTGTTCATGATGGAATGGAATATAGTGAATTATATCGATATCATAATGTTTATTAGCTAACAATTGCGAGGTCATGTTGAATTATGTATGATTGAGAACTCATTAATTTGGGAATTGAAATTTATCTGTAATAGATTTGAATTATTATGACAGGTTTCCAAATCTCTATATTATGAAAATAGACAACGAGCCGAAAGAAATTTGGGCGAATACATTGAAAAACATTCAATTTCTTTGCTAGGAGGGCTATCTCTGATTTGTGCTGAATTAGTAGTAGGTGAAATTATACTCTGAAATTCAACACTACACCCTTAAATAACATGTCAGTTAATAAGAGATGAATAATTAATATTTTCTCAATATTAATTATAAATTATTAATTCAAGTAAATGTTAATATACCCATACTCTTATATCTATGCCTTCAGTTCTCAAAAGGTATTTGATCATTACACAATACTGAAAAAAAAAAAATATATATATATAGTTACTAATTATCTTCTTTTTATGTATATATATACAGTACAAAAAAGCATGAAAATCAAAAGAAACATAAAATTGTTTTTAGATAAATGGTAGGACACTAATTTAGAAAAAAAATCTTCTCATGGTGGCCATTGCAACAAAACCACTACTGGTAAACCCAACTTTGTACAATGGTCGAAGCAGTTTGCCGAAATCACACAGTCCACAGCTTCGAACGACTTCGATAACATGCATCTAATTTGTCACAAATACTTCACAAATAAAAATTACCTGTAAAGTCAAAAACAATTCCTTCTCCGAGCCTCCTGAAAAAATCCACAACTTCTTCTTGGCCTCTTAAATTATGTTCGATGATTCCTTTATTTATTAACAGAGCTACGTCTTTAGCATTGTTTACGAGACGAGACATGAAAATGGTGTACGCTTTAATATCATTTCCCAACTTAAAGTTTGTTTGTTCGAATGCAATAATGTTTTTGAAAAAAGAGAATGTGAAATCATCTATAAACAAATATGGAATTTCCAAGATGTCGTTAGTAAATCTCACATCTAAGAGAGAATGAAGGTTTTCTTCGACGAATTCTCTTTTTTGAAATTTAACTCCCGCAATTTCATACTGCTCTGCCGTACGCCAGCAATTCGTCATTTTGTTATCTCGATCTAATTGCAGGAAATAAGAGTAGTCAATCTGGCTAGGTTTTAAGTATATATGATACAGATGCAATAAATGACGAAAATCTTTTGGTCTGTTGGTTTCCTTGATAGCAACAGGAAATGGACATAATATTTTTTTTTTTTTTTTTTTTTGAAGGAAAGGCAAGCGCGATACGCGCTCGATCCGATCATTTTCATTCAACCAAAAATTAAGAGTTTACAATACAAACAAATTTTTACAATGCGTTATTTGTACTCATATGAACCTCCATTTGTGAGTAAGATCCATTATGCTATTAAGAACTAACGCATGCATTCGACCTTTCCTTTGAAAGATGCGATTGTTACGTTCGCGCCAAAGAATCCACACCGTTGCCAACCATGTGACGTCCCATGCGTTTTTTCCCTCTTGATTGGTTTTGGACCGTCGTGTTGTCCACCAAAACTCCCGTAATTTGTTCGGTAAAGGATGTAGGTTGGGGTTTACGGTCTCCCAAATATCGAATGCGAAGGGACACGTTAGGAAAAGATGATCCATCGATTCGAATGATGAACCGCAAAGTGCACAAGTGGCGTTATGTGGCCATCCTCTCTTCAATAGGTTGTCCGCCGTTAGAATTCGGTTATTTAACGCAAGCCACGCGAACACCTTAACTTTTAGTGGCGCTCGTATTTTGAAAAGAGTACTCGTCCAATAACAATCAACCCCCGGGTTAGATAGATGAGCATACATTGTCGCGGCTACATATTTATTCCCGAGCCTTACTTCGTTAGTTATGGTAATATAGTTTCCTTTGAACGATTCGTAAATTGGGATTAATTTTTGTAAGTCCCTAACGAAGTAGGAAGCGAGGTTATTAGCTACAAGGGTTACGTCTTGCACACTATTTATGTTATGTTATATTTGCTCTATTTTGAAATGGACATAATATTTGCTCTATGTAATGGGAAATTTTCCCCGAGAACGATAGGGTGGTATCGTTCTCTTCGCCAATAAAGAGCTCATATATAATCTTCAGAACCAATAATGGAATTTGATTTTCTATCAGACGAAGATCGTGCACGACAAAACAATACAATGTCCGGTCCAATTCGGTATCGTAGTCTTCCGCACCTAAATCTTGATTGTCATGACTCGTGATCTCTATCAAAAACATGGAAATAAGAATGAATAAGCCGTCGAGCAAGAGCATGCGTATGAATTCATTGCTTGCCATATCGATTTCGTCGCCGTAATAACTTCTCGCGAGGTGTTCTACTTTCTTGAGAGAGTTGATGTAATCTTGAAGACTTATTTTGGTATTTTGTTTCAATATACAATCCATCCATTTCCATTTCTTTTTCTCCATAGGTTGTAGATTATGTTTACCGTGGTGATACGGACCGATGGATACGACAACGGGGTCATAAACGCCCGACTCGCCAATGCGTGTCTTGACTTTGCATATGGAACTTAAATTTTCACTATTGCCTTTCAGACATGTTAATAAATTTTCGATGTCAATTGCTACGGACGAACCGCCGTCGCCTTCCGTCATGACACAATCTTGATTAAAAATTTAACACAAACTACACGACGGGCCTGTTTGGCAGAGCAGGAATAAGACGGAATAGAGGATTAACTGGTTTATTCCACTCTATTCCATCCGAACAGAAAAGAAATAGCATGAATTAAAGTGATGGAAAATGATTTATTTTTATTTCATATTTAAGATGGAATAGATATATTTCATGGAATAGATTAAATTTTCGGACAACAATGCCCTTGGCTATTCCACACGATGATTACATGGTAATATAAAATCCATTTCTCTCTCTTGTTTTTGTTGCTGTTCCTGCACATAAACCGAAAAAATGACTTCCCTCCTAGCTCTCTCTCCGGCAAGACTCTAACGATCCCCGAACTTTTTCACCAATCTAATGGATAGAGGATATTAATCTCTTTTTTCTCTTTATAAAAAGATCCATTTCTCCATCTTAGTGATTCTGAACTTTATCCACTGAGAGAGAGAGAGAGAGAGAGATGGCCGAAGAAGAAGGAAGATAGGCAGTGTGGGTGATGGGAGGGAGCGGCTTCATCAGATCGTGGCTCGTCTGGCTAATTCTCTAGCGTGACTAGTCTGTTCATGCCACCGTAAAAAAAATTGGGTTCGTATACCTCTCTACTGAAACTTTTTAATTGTGCCCAAATAGCATGAAATTGAATGTGTGACTACTGTAACTTCTTAATTGTACTCCTTTGAACTTGTAAGATATTGTAATTTGTAAATGCATACTCCAATTTTGAAAATTAGTATATCACTCGAACTTTCCATTGTAATATACCATGAAATTGAATTCGAAATAGCTCTTCTTTTATTCAAAGTTCAAACTATTGAATTTAATTAGTTTGATTGAAAGATTCAGAAAAAAAAATATTATTATTAATATTAGTATTAGTATTAGTATTATTAATATGATGTCTTATTCTAACTAGAAAAAAAATTAAATTATACGATAAGGGCATTTTGGTCATTAACACCGTTCATTCCTTTTAAAACTACATTCTTATTCCATTAGGTTTGCCGAACAATATTGGAATAAAATGATTTAGTTGGCTATTTTCTATTCCTCTATTCCTCTATTCTTTTATTCCACCGCTTGCCAAACGGGCCCTACGAGAATAATGAATATGGAATTACAGATTTGTGATGCAAAATGGATATTTCAAAAAGAAAGAAAATTGGGGTAATTTTTATGAGAAAAGAGAAATAGTTTTTTCAATGGTACCTTTTACTTTGTAGAGAAGGCAGCTTAATAGTTAATGAACTTCAATTAGGTGATTAAGACACCAAATAATGGATAATTTTCCTCCTAATTGGAATTAGGGTGTGTACTTACAAAACCTAATTTCGAGCTTGCAACCTCTGTTAACCAACAGCCATTGTTCTCGTTTTAGTTTTAAACTGTGATAGATATTTTAAAAATAATAAATGTTAAGATGAATTTAGGAAAATTAAATATGAAAAATAAAAGCGTGTTTTGGTTTTAGTTTTACAAAAATAATACCACTCATTGTTAAGTTTAATCATTATCCTTATAGTATGCAGATTTAGAGGAGAATTTAAAAGTGAGCCATATAAATGGTGTTATTTTTTGTAGAGAGTTTAATCCTTATAGTATTTATAGTATTCAGAGGGTAAATGAAAATGAAATAGTATTTAGAGAGACATTTTTAAATGGGGTTATATATTCAATACCCAAAACCTATCCATCATCTTTGATGAGGTGGAAAAAAAAATTTAAGTGGGTTGATTAGCATCACTAATTGTTTTAATTAATAATTTAATTAACGGTTTAATTAAACTGACACGTCAATTAACATGTATTAATATCAACACATTAAAATTATTAACATGTTACCAACGGTTCCATAATCTGGTGGTGAGATGCTTAACACAAGATATCATAGATCATGAGTTGGAATATATTATCAAAAAAAAAAACTATAGAACTATTTAACGTGTTAATTAAACTTGTCAATTAACAATTAATTAGGTCAATTGATCATACCAATTAATTCATTTAAAAAAAAATTTGCCGGCCGATATAGTTTTCCTTTTTAAATATACGATGGATGAAAGGATTTTTTTAATTTTCAGAAAAGTCGAAATTTATTAACTTTCTTTCTTTAGAATTCCCCAAAATATGAACTATAGAATTAATTATTATTTACTGATACAACATATAGAGAAATTAAACGCTACTCTGATTTTTAATTCCAAAGAATCCTGGTCCCCAAAATATAAACTATACAATTAACTTTTTTTCTAATTATTCAGATGTTATGCAAATGCAAGTCAACAGGACAACAACAAAGAAAACAAAGAAGAGAAGTTGTATGTCATTTTCCTTTAAAGTTCTATGAAATTGACGTAGATGTATATGTGTTAAATTATAATGTATTCATATTAAGCTAAAAATAATAATTTAGATATTGCAAAATTAAATTGTCATATATACATCTAGATGAATTCAAAATGTAAAATCTAACTGTCTAACATCATTCAAGTTCTACAACTAGAACATTTTCATGCTGAAATATAATAAAATATATTGTTGTTACGAATGTTTATTAGCTCATAATAACGAGGTCATGTTGATAATATTTAATTGGAAGCTCGTTAATTTTTATTGGAAACTTATTTGTTATAGATTTGATATTCTCATATTCTAAAGCGACAAAACAAGTCTACAACCAAGGGATATTTAATTATTACCCTCCCTCGCATATTTCACCACCACTTCCTCTATATCTTAACTAGCACATTTAATTAAAAAAATACTAACGCATATTATATAATTAATAATTAATTCATATACAATTAACATACATTTAAATTAAAAAATGTTAATCAATAATAATTAATTGTTAATTATATGTGTTTTTGTAAATTATGATATAAAGAATGAAATGGTGAAATCTTGGGGAAAAGTATAATTCCCTAATCTAATATGAGCCATGACTTCACTGGTGCCTTCCTTATTTGGACTCTGAGGTTTCAAGTTTGAACAAAAGTATTCACATATAAACTCTATAAACATTAAAATAACATTACTGGGAATATTGTGTATATCCCTCATAAAATATGGAAATTGTTATTTGCCCATTTTTCACTCCTAAATCCTAATCTTCCAAAATAAATGTCACAACCTATACTCCTTTCTTTCTCTTTAGTTAATTAAAGGAAATGTGGAAGTAAATGAGCAAATGAAAGATACACTGATGTTTTTTTCATTTTATTTTATTTTGAGCAATGCTGATCAATATTCGAATATACCGTTTTATTATAATTCGTTTTAACGACATCACTACTCCCATCTTGATTAGAAAGAATGCTAGTGCTTGAAATCTAGTAGATGCTAGGAGATGTTCATATCTTTGTAGGCCGGTTAACTGAAGTATTAAACCAATGCACCACAAATCATACTCAAGCCAAAGAAAAGAAAAAGAAAAAAAGATGTCTCGGTTTTTCGAGTTTTTGCTTCCTGTAATTCTTATTCTTTTTCTTCTACTCTGCCATGGCAAGCCAAGTCACTGCACCAAGGGCAAAACATAATTCAATTGATATCACATCGATTATCATCGCTAAAACCAAATTTCTGATTTATTCAGATGTTATGCAATCAACCGGACAAGAACAAAGGGGCACTGAAATTGGACGAGAAGAGAAGTTAATTTCGCACTTCCCTTTCGGTGTCGGTTTGCCAAAAATACCAAGAATTCCACCGAAACCTGGTTCTGCGACCAAAACATTTATTTAGCTACGAGGTTTGATCTGTTTTCGTGATGAAATATAGTGAAAAATATCAATAACATAAACTGTTTATTTGCTAATAATTACGAGGTTATGTTGGACATGTTTGATTTGAGATATTTTGGGATACAAGAATAGATTGAATACATGTATTTGACATGTTCGATTAGTTGCATTTTAAAATCATGTATATCAAAATTTAAAAACAATTGTTTGATTCTTGATGAAAAATTCTTGATTTTAAATTTTGATTCTAGTTGGTTATAAGGTAAATTAATTATCGCACATAATCAAATAAACAACATATTGCCAATATAAAAAAAAAATAAGGGGAAATTTCTTGTATGTCCCTCTAAAAACACAAAATATCATATTTGTCCTTCTAAAATAGATAATCTCAAATTTGTCCATTAAAAACTAAAAAACTAACAAATTTGTCCATTTAAAATTAAAAATCTATCAAATAAATCCATCTCAAACTAAGATAATATCAAATTTGTCCAAATTGTTAACTTGTCATCCAATTAATCATAGTTACAATTTTTTAACTCTAGTTAAATCATTAATACAAATTTACATGACCAAAATGCCCTTCATTATCAAAAAGCCATGTCCATCCTCAAGCCCCTTTCTATTACTTTCGTTTTTATGACATTGACTTTTCATCTTCTACCCTTCCAAGAGCTCACCCTGCATTTTCGTCTGCTATTTCTTCTTCTTACAGTAGTCGCTAAAAAAAGTTTTGCATGAATTAGAAAATAGCCCACCCTCCATTTTCATCTATTCTTTCCTCTTTATGCTTTGATCCTTAACAAAGTTTAGCATGGACTTTGACTATGTTTGAAGAAATGTTGAAAAATACAAAAATCTTTAAATAAGTTATGAATTTTTTTTTTTGGAGGGAAAGGCAAGCGCGTAGATCCAATCTTTTTCATTAAAAGGAAAAAAAAAAAAAAAAAACAAAAGTTTACATAAGATACAACTTTACATTCTCAAATAATCCGTCGGGTTATGACTATTGTTGCCTTAATTATAGAATCAACAATATTGAGTCAATTGACCTATCAAATCGGTGATGCAACTAATAAGCAATGTATGCATTCTTCCTTTTCTTTGAAATATCCTATTATTGCGTTTTCTCCAAGGGCACTTGGTATCCCATCTTTTGGCATCATCTTGCGTTTTGTTCCGTCGTGTATCCCACCAAAAGTCTTTGATCGTAGTGTCGGATGGGTCCGCCATCGGTTCCATTATTTTCCAAATTTCCCTTGTGAAAGGGCAACTTTAAAATAAATGGTTTACCGTTTCGATCGTACCCGCACACAACGCACATGTCGGATCATGCGGCCATCCTCTTTTTTGAAGGTTATCCGCCGTGAGGATGCGGTTATTTAGCGCTAACCATCCAAATGTTAATATTTTTTTAGGGGCTTTTATTTGGAATAAGGTTTTCGTCCAATGACATTCGATGCCCGAATGCGAGATCATAGCATAGGTCCTAGCCGTTGGATATTTAGGGGGTTCGAGAGTAATCGAGATTTGTGCGGGTAGATTTTGAGATCCTAGACCCAATTTGATAGAGTTGTAAAGTGGAACTAGGGCTTGAAGATCTCGGATAAGTTATGAAAATTAGATCTCATTTTTCAAAAAAAAATTATAAACTCAATTTCGATACAATTATAATACAAACTCAACAAGATTATAACAATTTCGCAAACTATATTTGATAGTTGTTTACAATTTGAAGGGATCGAAAAATAAATTGAATATCCTTCTTTACCAATTTTCAAGCAAAATAACAAAACAATATGCAAGCTCACAGTAAATCTTAGAAAAACAAATACTATACTAGCAAAAAAAAACGACCCTCCACGAACCAGAACTCCATATCTCCAAGTCTTATAATCGGAGAAACAAGTTCCGTGGCTCCATTGCATCTAAATTTAGAATTTTTTAGTCGGCATACAAATGGAGTAACATTTTTTAGCTACAAAATCTAGAAGTTGAACTTTCTGATAGGAGTAAGTAGATGCGAAGATTAGGACTGTAATTGACTGGACGAGAAATTTTGATTCGGCAATTCTGTCACATTCCGAGACATAATCCTATATCATAAATATACTTTTTACAATTAAATATTGTCATAACAAATAATCAACATGCTACCAAAGATCCTCCATAATTTGGCATATTTGCCTCCAAATAGTGTAATAACAAATTACTAGATATTGTACCAATATCTTTTGCTCCATTATTATTAGGCTATTCAACACGTACCCGTAACAATTTTTTTATTGAAATTGTATAATTTGATAGATTAAATTAAGAACTGATCAAACCTGACTAAAAGATTCATTATTGAATTCAGATCTAACAAATTTGTATGCAAAATGATTAAAAGTCTAGTAGATCTAACAAATTTGATCAATAATGATCTAATAAATATCAGAGATGCTTTGCCCCATTAATTTACCTCACACAAATCAGAGAAAATGAACAACAAAGCAGAAAAATTATAAGATTTAGGTAAAATAAAAGCATGTTTCACCTCTCAAGAACAAGTAATATCCTTCCAGACAAGAGTTGAAATGAATTAAAGGGAGAATACCTTCTGTAATCACGATGGGAAGCTTCACATTGAGAGTGATCTGATTTGTCCATGTCAGAGCTTCGCCTCTTGTTCTCCGCCAGCTTTACCATGGAAGAATTGGCCTTCGTCAGGTGTTGTTTGTCATAAACTTTATAGTGGTTCAGACAGAAGAGCTTCGCTAGAAACTGTAACACTGTTCGCCATGGAAAAATATGTCGTGATGGAACTTGCTAGAAGAAGAGGGGCAGGCCGCAGGGGTGAGTGATGATAAATAGCTTATCTATTTACTATTTAGGGGTAAATTAGTAATTATACCTCTTTTCTGTTAAGTTTAACCGATCTATTAATGTTGGATTAATTTGATAGAAATTGAGTTTTAGAGGGATAATTTTGATATTAGTAATTTTATAGGGACAAATATGATATTTTTAGTTTTTGGAGAGACATATAAGAAATTCCCCCACAAAATAATAAAGGGTATAAGCGACATTTCTCATTTTATAAGGATATTTTTGGAAAACTAAATCATCGTTTGTGAATTATCTGATATTTAGCAAGAGGGAGATGCTTCTGCTTGGCAATAAGTGATTTCGCAATTTATCACAATCTAACGAATTGTTCTTTTTAACGTCTAACTTGATTGTTTTTTACAATTTAGTTCCTATTTTTATAAATTTCTACTTTTTCGTTGAATTCCCATTAAATAACAAAATCATCATGTATACCCCTGAAATTATAAAAAATAAATTAACAGTGATGTCTTGACATCAAGAACAAAATTCAGGGTTTCTTAATTAGCATGAAGTGAGATTCTAATTGAATAGGGTTAAGAAATTGGATTGGGAATTGAAATATATTTTATTGCCTTCAAAAAATATATATTTGTATTATTATGGGAGGTTTTCAAATGTATGCTTACTTTACTAGGTTGATTTAAATATTTCTATTCATGAAATACTTGTAATTTTTTGTGTAACAAGTACACATTTTGTTATCATTTCTCACAGATTTTGTAAAACGACAAAACAAGTCAATTATAGAAAGATACTATTATCAGAAATCTATTACGAGCTATGACTTCACTGGCGGCTTCGTTATTGGACTTTGAACAAAAGTATTCACATATAACTCTATAAACATTAAAATAAAAAATAAATAACATTACTGAGAATATTGTGTGTATCCCCCATAAAATATGGAAATTGTTATGTGCCCCTTATTTCACTCTTAATTTTCTGAAATAATTGTCTGACTGAATTATACCTCTTCCTCTCTCTCTTTTGTTAATTAAAGGAAGTCTGAAGTAAATGAGCAAATGAAAGATATACTGATGTTTATTTTATTTTGGACATGCTGATATCTAAGTTTGGTAATTTTTCTTACATGATATTATGAGATATTACAAGGTTAAAAATGGAATTGTCCCAATAGACAAGTCATAACTCATGAATGAATTACTTCTTATAAGCACTCACAAACAACTCATCATCACTAATCATCAATGTCTCAATTCTCTCTTCTCCCCCTCCTCCTCCTCCTTACAATTCTCTCCCTCCCCTCTTTGGCAAAAGCTACCACCACAATAGGATCTCTCTCCACATCCAATTCCCCTTGGGCTCCATCCAACGATACGACCCTCGTCTCGCCGAATCGCACTTTCACTGCCGGTTTTCGCAACTCAACGAACAACTCGTATTACTTCTCCATTTGGGTGACCAAATCGAAACCGCAGTTTACAGTTTGGTCCTTCTTCAACGAAACTCCATTCCCCGCCTCGACCGAATTTTCTATCTCCTCTCAAGGCCAATTGACTCTTTCGAACCCGTCTTCGAATGAAACCTTGTGGACACAAACCGGTAACAACACTTCCAACCAATTCCACTTGAACGAATTTGGCGAGCTCGAGTTCGGTGATTGGAGTAGCTTTCGCATCCCTAACGACACCATTCTTGCGAACCAAACCGTCCCCTCGAAGAATACTGTTACCTTAAGAAAGGGTGGTTTTCAACTCGTGAACGCGTCGACCCTCTCGTTTCAAGGGAAAGATAATTATTGGACGCAACAAGGGGGCCCGTCGATAACCAACCTGACTACAGATGGCGTGATTTTATTTGCCGATGGTAGCCAATTGTACGCATCAGATAGGGGACAGACCGATGGTCTACGCTGGCTCACTCTCGATAGTGATGGTAAGTAAGATCATACTAATTTTTTTGGGTGATGATGCTTATGAAAAATCCCTTATTTTTGGGAATATCGGAAAAGCCTTTATTTTTAAAAAAAATATTTTCCAAGAGCACATGACATTTAAAGACTTGAGAAACATACTGATTTTTAATTTTTTTTTAATTTTAAAAAAAAATCCCTCGCTTCATTTTTAGTTTTTTGAGAAAACCACAACTCATTAAAACATAATAGATAAAAATATGTGTAAATACATTAAATCTATTCGAAATAAATTACAAACTGTGTTTAGATTATTTTGTTTTTTTTCTTTGAGGAAAAAATATTTACTTTAGAATGTTTTTTAAATACTTTAGAGGTCGGGGATTATAGAATATCTAAGGTTGGGGTTTAAAATATTTCGAAATTAGGAGAATTTCTATAAATTTGAGAAAACATGGAGGATTCGAAACAAGGAAAAAACTAAAAACTGAATGTTAACGCGTCTTGGAATGGTCCAAAATATTATTTGTCAAAATGAAGACTAATTTGGTAACAGTATCATACTGCCATATACTCTATTCCCCAATTTCTCCACAACAATCTATATATTCCTAATTAATGAATAATTAGCATGATAATTAATCAAGTGATATTTTATTAACAGTTAATTAATATCAATTAATTGTTAATCGGATGTTCTTTTGTTAATGATAATGTTAATTAATTATTAATTAATGATTAATTGATGATACAGAAGGAGAAAATGAGGAGTATGGCATATTTATCCTTTCATTAATTAGGTAGGTCCTTGAACATTTATTTGCAATTAAAGTTTTTTCAAAGGCTACACAAGACTGACTAGTCGTAGTCAATAAATCAACTAAATTTTCCCCTCCCATTAATTTTTGGATACAAAGCATATGGTGAGGCCACATCACCGACTACTGTTCATTTTTACTGTTCATCCCGGTTACTGTTCGTAGTTTTTTTTTTTTTTTTGAATTTTATTTTATTTGACATACGTCTTGTGTTCTAAATAAAATATTTGAATTTTTCATCGTATTAATAAATATAATTGACATATGTCTTGTGTTCTAAATAAAATATTTGAATTTTTCATCATATTAATAAATATAATTTGTATACTATAATTTTACTGTTAATAAAATACTAATAAAATACT
The DNA here is from genome assembly GCA_946800325.1 of Luzula sylvatica. Taxonomy (NCBI): domain Eukaryota; kingdom Viridiplantae; phylum Streptophyta; class Magnoliopsida; order Poales; family Juncaceae; genus Luzula; species Luzula sylvatica. The sequence continues at coordinate 25,647,131 of OX326958.1, read as the reverse complement.
ATTCACATAAATCACTTTTTTGTGCTTATTATAAAATACTAATAAAATACTATATTATTTCTTATCAAATAATATATCCCGCAGCGAAGTGCGGGCTATTTTCCTAATAATAATAAAAAGGAGAAGGATAGAATATAGATAGGTACCTCCCCCATCAGTACCAATAGCAGCACGACACAATCCTGACGCGACGAGCGTGGCAGGACCAGACGAAGATCCCCCTGTATACCTATCTATTGCATGTGGGTTTCTCGATGTACTGAAATCTCCCCTCCCATTAATTTTTGAATACTTGACATGTGGTGAGGCCACGTCACTTTTTACTGTTCATCGACAATGTTCACTACTGTACTGTTCATCCCGGTACTGTTCATTTTTTTTTTTTTTTTTGGAATTTTATTTTACCCACCCATTAATTTTTGAATACTTGACATGGGGGTGAGGCCACGTCACTTTTTACTGTTCATCGACACTGTTCGCTATTGTACTGTTCATTCCGTTATTGTTCATCCCGGTAAAGTTCATTTTTTTTTTTTTTTTTTTGGAATTTTATTTTATTTCACGTATGTCTTGTGTTTTAAATAAAATATTTGAATTTTTCATCGTATTAATAAATATAATTGACATATGTCTTGTGTTCTAAATAAAATATTTGAATTTTTCATCGTATTAATAAAAATAATTTATATACTATAATTTTACTGTTAACAAAATACTATTCACACAAATATACTTTTTGTTAGCCTGAGCTGGTATTATTATTTTTTTTGGCTTATTATAACAGTTTTGATTGGTATCAAGCTGCGTTTTTTTGTGCTTATTATAATATTTTTGATTCGTACCAATTCTAAATATATCAAATAATATATAAAATTATTACTTTTCCATATTATATTATTTCTTATCAAATAATATATCCCGCAGCGAAGCGCGGGATATTGTCCTAGTTGTTCGTAAAAGAAAAGCCAATATCTTGTGAGGTCCAGCGACTAGTCCACTCTATGATGACCAAAGTAATTATGGATCATAATTTAATTGTTAATTATATGGGACTAAATTGTGAATTATCATATTCTTCATTCTCCAATACAAGATAGATTAATACCGGTTCAAAAAGGCATGGTACCAAGGTTTTCAGTATCATAAACTATAAATCTTTCTAATGGTACCAAAAACCTTATCACAGGTAACCTTCGGCTGTATAGCATGGACAATACTACTGGGATATATCGTTCCGTATGGCAAGCCGTGTCAGAACTCTGCAAAATCAGTGGTACTTGCGGTACCAATTCCATCTGTGTACCAGTAGGTGCAAACTCAACCACATGCAAATGTCCTCCTGGATACCGACAAGATCTAGGTACCAATTGCACGATTAAACGAAAATATACCGTCCCATCAAGTCAATTCCTCGAATTAGATTTCGTCAGCTTCGGCGCTGCCACAGACAAAGTCAATGTTGTAGCATTGGGAGCACAAAACTTTGCCGATTGCAAATCGAAATGTTTAAGAAACTCGAGTTGTGTCGCGTTCAGTTACAAGTACACCGGAACTCGCGATTGTTCCAATTTTTTCGGCCCTCTCTATGACGGGTTATGGTCGCCGTCTACCGAAACTGCGACATACATCCGTGTATCCATTTCAGAAACAGACAAAAGCAACTTCACGGGCATGACTCAAATGATCGACACGGTTTGTCCTGTCAACTTCAAACTTCAAGAGCCAGAGAAGGGTAAACCAACAGCGCTACGTAACATATCGATAATCGTAACCTTGTTTTCGCTCGAGTTGTTAGCAGGAGTCTTATCCTTTTGGGCATTTTTGAAAAAATATTCGAAGTATAGGGATATGGCGAGGACGTTCGGGTTGGAGTATTTGCCTGCTGGGGGGCCGAAAAGGTTTAGCTATAACGAGTTGAAGGCGGCCACGAATGATTTTTCGAATGTTGTGGGGAGAGGAGGATATGGGGTGGTGTACAAGGGGCAGTTGGCTGATGGACGAGCCGTGGCGGTTAAACGGTTGAGGAATATTGGTGGTGGCGAAGCTGAGTTCTGGGCCGAGGTACGACCTTGTAAAATTTTACATCTTATATTCATATTTCAAATTCGGAATAATCGATATTTTGTTTGACAAACTTTTTTTCCATTGAAAAGGTAACAATAATCGCGAGAATGCACCATCTAAACCTCGTGCGAATGTGGGGCTTCTGTGCCGATAAAGACAAACGCATGCTCGTGTACGAGTATGTCTCGAACGGCTCTCTTGACAAGTTCCTCTTCCCTGCCCAAATCAGCAACATGGAGGAATCTGAAAGTGACAGCGAAACACGAAACGAAACCAACACGACGCTTCTACAACCCCCTCAACCCCTCCTTGATTGGAACACCAGATACAGAATTGCGCTAGGAGTAGCTCGAGCAATTGCTTATCTTCATGAAGAATGCCTCGAGTGGGTCCTCCATTGCGACATCAAACCAGAGAATATTCTTTTGGAAGATGATTTTTGTCCCAAAGTTTCCGATTTTGGACTGTCCAAATTGACTAGCAAGAAGGATAAGGTGACCATGTCAAAGATTCGTGGGACGAGAGGATACATGGCTCCAGAATGGGTCATAAACCGCGAACCCATCACGGCCAAAGCCGATGTATATTCGTTCGGGATGGTGCTTCTCGAGATAGTATCGGGAAGGAGGAATTATGACTTCCAACGCGATTCTGTTGAAAGCGAGGACTGGTAAGTAATAATTCAATATCTTTTTGATAAACCAAAAACTAAGATTTATAACTAAATCATTTGTATATAAACAGGTACTTCCCAAAATGGGCATTTGAGAAAGTATACATGGAGAAGAAACTAGAAGAAATACTAGATCCGAGGATGGCCGAGGGGGCAAATGACGAGGCGGTGGAGAGGATGGTGAAGACAGCAATGTGGTGCTTGCAAGATCGAGCAGATCTGCGGCCTTCAATGGGTAAAGTGGCCAAGATGCTCGAAGGGACCGTAGAGATAACCGAGCCTGCAAAACCGGCTATCTTCTGCATGCCTGATCAATGATGGAATATGATGATTTGCGAGGAAATTAATCTCATTTGATTTATGAGATTAATAATTAATGAAGTGATCTAAGGTAGTAATAATATTATAAATTTTGTTTAAACATTATATGCTAGGAGTTGTGCATTTATTTATGGGGAATTCTATCATACACCTCTTTTGCTTATGATACACCCATTTTGAAGGATATTTTGTGTAATTATCAATTAATGAGTATTTAAAGTAATTTTTCAAGTGTATTTATTAATAAATGATATGCTAAATAAGAAATTTGAATTGTTCATGAAAGAAAAAATATCTATAAAAAATAAAATTTATGATACACCTTTTTAAATACCCTAAATATTTTTTTGAAATGGTGTATGATATAACTCCCCTTTATTTATATACAAGGCCGGTCTCGTAATTTTGATTGTCCTAGACCAATATATTACAAACATCATAAATTATCATGAGATGTTGTCTATCTATAACAAAAAATACATGAAATGTCAAATATTATAAACCTCCCTATAAATATGAGAAATATGACCGCAATCCTTAATATCATTAATTACATGAAATATAAAATATCATCAATATCCATATCAGTTTGAGAAATATTATCAATATTCTTCAATTTTGAAAGAATGTCTAAATTATTTTTTATTTCACTTAATGCATTAATGCATGTACAAAGAAAATGTAAGAATAAAAAATAATTTCAAAATCTAAAAGAAGTAATAAAAAATATTATAATTTACACATTATAGTTATCCTTGTTTTCTTTTTTTCAAGTCCAAGATGTAGATATTATCCTGCTTATTCTTATGTAACACATATTACATTATTAACGAATAATTAAAATGTAATAAACTCACATACAAGTTAACATCAAATTGATAGATCATATCGGTAACGAAGTTGAAGAAGAATTAAAAAGCTTCAGATTAGCCAATAGAACATGCAAACCGATGAAAAACACCATGGATGAAGAAAGAAGGAATGGAGAGAGAGAGAAAGGGATAGAGAGGAGAGGTTGAAAAAGAAGTAGAAGGGGAGAAGACAAAGTTAAAGGGGAGGAGAGAGAAGTGTGGAACATTCTACTATTCTAGGGAGAGAGAAATTGACGAAGCGACAAAAAGAAAGGAGAAAAGATGGATCAGCCCCACGGTCGAGTAAATAAGGCCAGTTTCTTCTGTTTTTGAATTGGAGAAAGTTGTACCTCCCCCGATACCATCCCCCACACCTCTTGATGTGTCACCGGATGATTTAACACCATCAAATTTAATATCTTAATTATGATTTAACATCTTAATTTATAGTTTAACATCTTAATTATGATGTTAAACTATAGATTAAGATGTTAAACCATGATTTTAAGATATAAAATTTTATGGTGTTAAACCTTCCGGCGTTCATTCCGAGGTGGGGGAGAGATGGGGGAGAGATGGGGGAGAGATGATGGGGAAGTGCATCATCACTCTTTTGAATTTTGTAAAAAATTTGTTAGATTTTTTTATTGCTTTGGTTTTGCTTATTTTTGCATAGGTTTATATAGATAGCCAAAGCAGATAGATTGATTGAAAAAAGTTGTATAAAGAATTTTTCGAGCGGTATATATATATATAAGAATGTCAAATTGTCAATGGGATGGGGAAAATTCTAACTCGCGGGTATCCGACCCGAACGGGACGGGTAATACTCGAAAAAATATCCGCGGGACGGGTATTCTCCGAAAACAAAATACCCGGTTCGGATTCGGGGCGGGTCCCGCGGGTAACCCGAACCCGTACCCGAAAAATATCCGAAAATTCCCGAGATTGAAATTATCAAAATATCTTTAAATTTTTTATGATGATTAAATCTAGACCATTAAAAATTTATCCTTGAGTTGAGTTGAGTCATCAGTAATGAGTCATGGACAACATTAACATATTGTAAAAAAATTGTTTGCCAGTGGACATTTTAATTTCGAGTGATTTTAAATTCTAATAAAATTCTAAGAAGTACTTGGACAATTTGAAAATAAGTGATTGCCAGTGGACATTTTGATTTTGAGTCATGGACAAATTGATTTTGAGTCAAATAAGTGACTGTGCGTGATATTTTCTTTTAAAAAAAAATTCTAAAAAATAACATTTCGGGTAACGGATTTCCCCGCGGGTTCGGGTTCGGGTATGATTTTATGCTCGCGGGAATTTTTTTCGGGTTCGGGAAATTCCCGAAATTTCGGGTTCGGGTATGGGAGAGGAGTCTCCGAACCTGACCCTATATATATAAAAGAAATTACGTTTGGAAGGGGATGAATAAGTTTACACTAATTTTTTTCAAAAAAAAAAAAATACTAATTAATAATTAGAGGATTTAAATATTTATTCTTTGTTAAACTTAAATCACATATTTAACCTTCTTAAAATTAAAATATCATATTTATCCTTTCACAAATCAATTCATGTAATTTCGGCTAATATGTTTTGTAGTACCAATGCTTGCATTCAATTATACATATATCATTTTTAGCTCGATTATACGATTATGATTATAAATATATTATAACAATAATATATTAATTTTTATTTTTATAAAACTATTACCACGACTAAATAAATATTTGGTCCTGTTTTTTTAATCATTCGGATGGTGAGTTTTGGATTAGTTCGGGTTTCACGTCATTCGACTTCGAGCGGTTTTCGGATTCGAGTCATTAGATTTCGGTTTCATTCCGAATTGAAATCATTCAGTTTCATTTGAGATCGTTGACTTTACAATATTTTTTTATTCAGATTTATTGTTTATTTTTGTGGGACAAATTAAAAACCGACACGCAATCGTGTCCAAAACTAATTTTTTCCTGACATAATGTCGGTGTTAACTTTAAACAGAAAGTAGAAATAGAAATTATTTCAAAGTTAAAATAAATTATTAAATTGAATAACAATTTTTGTTGTTAGCTAGGTATAAAAAAAACCATTTTCTGAAGATTGGTAATTTTTGCGTGACAATATCTCATACATATTGTATGAGAGTACTACTGCTACTTGAAAAAAAAAAAAAACATGCAAACTTTTTATTTTTGCTGAATGTGATCTATATAAAATGAACCTCGCCATGATATATATTTTCAAAAAGAATTTAGAATAAGAAAGGAGACAAAACTCATGGAAAGAGAATATATTTTCAATAATAGTTCACTAAATAATAAGATGTTGGAAGAAATCATTTTTTTCTACAAATTTTATAATTAATTTTTCACTATGAATTTCCAGTATTTGTTTTATTAGTGTAAATCTCATATGTTTTAGTTGTTCGAGCGAAATTAATCACTTCTATTCTTATTTTTTTTGAGTTATTGTGTTAGCTAAAGATCTACGGACTATTTTTTTTCTTGATAACTCTTTTAAATCTTGTACAATAGAAACAGTGCTCGTCCTTGAGAAAGGCAGATAAAGCAATGGTTTTAGGAATTATTGTTTCAAGGCAGTATATACATATGTTTCTTCAATTTTTTCATTATCTGTTTTTTCTTGTACTTTTTTCTATTTTTATCCAATCTCAATTTGTAGAAATCCTTTTTAATTAATTTTCATTTTCGAAAAGCAAGTTAATAACTAAAATTCATTTACTATAATGATGTCACTTACGTTAAAATGTTTTTTTTTAATTTTTAATGTACAAGTAATTTTATTATAATATTTAATTTATTTGTTTTGGAATTAACTATTTATTTTATAGATGGACACACCAAGTGGATAGTTGGCATTGTGAAACAAAACTCACACTCGTAATTCCGTGAAATGAGGAATCGAGAATTAATAGTGTGATGTGAAATGAAAGAAAAAACTAAAAACTATTTAAATTTCAAACATGACATGATTTAATACTACCAAAAGAAACACTAAGAAAATGCACATACATATTTATAGAGTTCTCAACAAACACATGCACGATGTACTACAAACACAACAGTTTAATTTATTTCTCTCCAAGCCATTGAAGTTCAAAGATAGACTCCTAATTTAGATCAAACAAGAAACGATACATATGATCTTATCAAAATCATCACTGGAACAGGGCTCGTTCTGGAATTCCTTTGCGACTCTTTTTGCGAAAAGAGCCGTTTTGCTGGAAGTTCAAATCCCTCATTTGAGATGGCAGCGAGTCGTGAATAGACGAAGAGGAACCACTGGAATCAATATCCTGGTTTCCGAGTGGAGTTTTTGTTTGATTCTCATCACTGCCATCTTCCTCTTTGTACAGACCACCATTGTCATAATCATTAAAAACCTGTGAAAAAAAAATGTTCAAATATATATTGACAAATAATAATGACAAATAAATGATGTTTCAGATTTTGTAGGGTGCATAGGCGATAATTCAAGATTTTGCAAAGTTACACATGAAATGAAGCTAAATGAAAAGATGATTACTTTGCAAGCAATGGAGCAGTAACCATTAGGCTTCGCAATCGCCCTTGAGCAAACTAGACAGAGCGTACCGCCTACGTATGACCTCGGCACGCCATCACGATTCGGCTTCGATGATCCCTTCGGGTTGAGATGCACCACCTTCGCTCCATTCGATGTATATTGCTACATTTCAATTAACATATATATAAAAATCTTGCAAAAAGTCCTAAAATTCACAAGGACTGATTAACAGTGAAATTCATAATTGTAAATTCTTTTAACTCAAATATGGTAATGGTTGTTTTGAAAAAAGAGAATAATTTAATAAAAAATTAAGATCATAATAGCAACAAAACAGCAAAATACAAACAAGTCAAGTCATGAGGCGGTCTTCGTTTCCGCGTCCGAATTAAATGTGAATGGCCGCATTTCTTAGTTTAGCAAAATAAAACAATAAATTGCTCCTCGTATTAATGGCAATAATACCACGGTGCATGATTCGAAAACACCCAATGAAAACGTTCAAGAAATAAAATAAATAATAATTAATAAGTAAACAAACAAAAAATAGGAACAATTGGGTACCTGAATTCTGCCGAGGTTGAGGAGCTTGCTGACATCAATAACACGAACGACATCGTTATGCACGTAGCGACGAATCTGAAGAAGCTCATGCTCACCGCCGTCATCGATGTGTTCGGTGGCGCAATATGGGCACAAGCGAATCGCGCAACTTATGCAAAATATGTTCTCGTCGTTTCTCCTCTCGTCCACGTGCCACTCGCATGGCGTGAAGAATCTGTCCGCCAATAGAGGCTCGAGCCATGCAGGCTTCTCGGGTTTCGTCAGATGGACTTTGAAACTGAATTTCGGAATTGACTCCTATAAAAATAAAAATTAAGCATGCAGTCAATTAATGTATTCATTAAAATTTAAAATAATTTAGAAGAGAAATGCTATCTAATGATTAATGTTTAAAAGATTTGTCGTGTGCTGCGAAATATAAGTGACAAGAAATTAACTTGAAAAATTCTAACTTAGAGCTAAAAAAGATAAAGAAATTATTTTAAAGTGTTTACTGTCCTTAAAATTTAAATATTGGAAAAACTGTTAATTATATAATAAATTTGTCTGCCAAGGTTAGTTTGACCTTCCGGCTCAACGAACAAAAACTGGTCAATCTGTCGATTTGCGAAATCCGGCTTGAGCAAAAACAAATCAAATCAATTAATGATCAAATTACAAAATTAAATGAAAATTATGAAAGGAATTTGATCAAATTTAGTGTGAAAAAATCAGCTATTAACTAATCACATCTATATCCTTCGAAAAAAGAAAAAAAAACTAATCACGTCTATTGTGTAAAAAGAAATACCATGTCCCCGAGGGAAGATTGCTCAGTGCCACGAGTAGGAAACCTGAAACTAAAAAATAAAAATCGTAGTTAGTTTTGGTAAAAAACAAACAAAATTGTAAAGAAATATGATCAAGATCGATAGTTAATTGTAATCGAACAAAGATGAATTACATAGCGACAAAGAATAACTCTAAATAGAAACGGAAAATTTGATCAAAACTATAATTTGACACAAAATTATACTGTCTTAGCCTAGATAAATCGAAATTACGCGCTTAATTCTTGATGAATTGACTGAAATATTGTTGATTGTAAGTAGAGAGAGAGAGAGAGCTATTACGCCGTTTTGTCCGCTCCTCCAGGATACATAGAAGGAGATTGAGAGAGAAAATTACACAGAGACTTTGAGATTAAGTTGGTCTAGTTGTATACTTGGCTTCACTCATTAATGGAAAGCATATAATGAGAAGCATCCTAGAGTGGTATTTTGGGTGCTGATCTCGGTGCATTGTGGACCATGTCACAATCTTTACATGGAATTTAGAAATTTAGAAATAATAGTGGATAACCTTGATAATTTTAGAAATATTAATAGAACTTATTGTTACAAAATTAATATTTTTCCAACTTATAAATAATATATATATATTCATATAATCAATTATCTCGTGCTTATATGTTTTTACCATTTTTGTTATCATGATATTTTATATGTTTTTACCATTTTTTGTTATTTATCATGATATTTTATGTGTGCATGATAACTAGTAGAAGTGTTCTTATAATTACTATGATACCAAGCTTGATATTTTTTCCCATTGAAACAATTTTTGAAGAGGCACTCATGATTAAACTAATAATTTCTTTGAACTATGAAAATAAGCGTTGACAATATTAAATATATACATAATTATTTTATTTATATCAATATAATTGAATTAAAAGTTGGTGCATTGTAATATATGATTGACAAACTTGGCAACTATTTATTTTAGTGGTAGTAGTACACAATATACTAAACAAATATTTAAAGCATTATCATCATTCAATGTATAAATAAAAATATTTCAAATTAAACCCTATAACCTAAAATAAGATTTTGGTTCATCAAACACAACATTTTTTGTCAAAAAATATATATACATACATATAGGAGAATAACTAAAAAAATTGTACAAATTGATTGTGATTTTTGCATGTAACTTTTTAACATTTAAATTTACTTTGAGATTTATGTTTTTCATGTTAAAACACAAATTTCAAAACAAATCAAAATAATTTAAAAATTACAAACAAAAATAACATCAAACTTGTACAGGTTTGTTTTTTAATTGTTATTATTGAGTAGCATTTTGTTAATTAGTCAAACTTGTTTAACAAGAAACACAAATTTTCATTGTATAATATTAATTTTACTAACATGCATCATACAAATATAATGGACTTGACATTAAATACTACTCCATGAACATGATAAATTTCTCCATTAAACCTGAGGAAATTTGCCGCCAACACACACGTATATATTTTGATTTATTGTATATACTTCTTGAATGTGATGACTACTTAACATATGAACACTCTAATACATCTGACTCGCTACATAAATGGTTACACAAAAATAAAATGAAAGACGTTACCTACGTGGGTTGATTTCAGTAGCCAGTCAAGCTATTTGCTGTGGTTACGAAGTTCTCCACTAGTAAATAAATTGTTTTGTAACAATTCAATTTAAAGTCTGTAACGCTCAAATACTTACTGTAAACATGATATTTTTGACCAGAAAGTTTGTGAAATTAAATTAAATAATAATGACTTTTTTGTCTGCTTGTCAATAAAAACACCAATTCATGAAATTTCGTCTTTTAATAAATTAAATTGCATGCAGGAAAATTACAAAAAAAATTGTTATAGAAAGACCTGTCAAGGCCAAAAAAATGGAATTTAAATTCGGAATTTAAAATCCCGGATACTAATTGGGAAATCCAGGAAACTAATTACGTCATTTCGTACTTCAGGAAATCTTCCATATTTCACACTTTCTTCCTTTGCCGCTCTAATGGCGCGGCGTCTCTCTCCTTCCGCCATCTCTTCTCTCGCCACCCAAATTCTGAATACCTTGCAACGTCACCCTTACTCTTCCCCTCGTGTACCCTCCCTTCCTCTTCCTATCCCAATTCCGCCTCCTCTCCTTCACTCCATCCTTCAATCCTCCACTTCCTCTCTCCTCTCCCTTCGTTTCTATCTCTACGCCTTTACTCTCCCCTCGTCCTCTCTCTCCAAACTTTCTCTCTCCATCTTCTCTTCTTATCTCCTTCCTTCTTTACCCCATCTCCTCTATTCTACTCCACCTTTCCCCCTTTCTCTCTCTTCCTTCCATGCCCTTTTCTCTCTCTACCTCCATTCTCCTTCCTTCTCTTCAGACCCATCTCTCCCTTCTCGTTCTCTCTCCCTCCTCAGAACCATGCAGTTAAATTTCAATTGTAAACCCGATACCTTCTGTTATAACACGGTAATTCGTCTTTTTGCCGAATGTAAACAAGCCGAACAATCTCTCCCTTTGTATCATGAGATGTGCAAAAATGGAGCTTCACCTAACATGGTCACATACGTTAGTCTACTAAAAGGCTTGGCGAGAATCGGTAAGGTTAATTCGGCCCACGAGTTAATTTCTGACATGAATTTGTTCGGTTGTAAACCGAACGTGGTAGCTTATACTTCGTTTCTCAATGGATTGTGTTGTTTTGGCGATTTGAATTCGGCAATGGAAGTGTTGGATCAAATGGAGGAAAATTTGGGCAAGGAGTGCGAGCCCAATGTAGTGACCTACACCTGTTTGATAAAATGCCTCTGTGAGAATTCTCGCTTCGATGATGTCATCAACGTATTAAATCGAATGCTAAAGAGAGGTATTCACCCAAATCAAGTCTTAGTACAAACTATTCTAAAAGGATTTCGCATCGATGGACATGATAGTAAAACTCAGGAGCTAATCGATCGGCTTATCGGTAGACAGGTGTAACGTAACTATCACATGACTTGACATTGAACATGACTTCGTGATTTTCAAGCTGGTAAAATGGGTAATTGGAAGATGTAGTTCTATCAAAGCAAGTCCACCTATGCAAGATTCAAAGTAAACCCTAAACCCTATCTATCAAAGAAAATTCAGAAGTCTTCTTGGTACCCATCACACCAAAACCCTGTATAAATACTCTCTCCCAAAATATTAGATACATAAACACTTATAATTAAAGAGATTCACTCACAATAATAACCAATGGGGAAGTTTGTAATGACAATCATGCTTGTTGTATTGCTAATAGTTAGCTCTGCTTCTCAGAGTACTATAGCGAGACCTCTCAATCGAATTTGGCATGCGAATATTGTTTTGCATGTTTTACCGAAGGGTGCACCTCTTCCTCCACATCCAAGTTGCACATATAATCCCAATCAAAGTAAGAATATTTGTCCACCCCATTAGGGATGTATTAGTGAAATTCATTATAGTATATGTAATTTAGTGATTTGTTGGGTATATGTAATAAACTAATAATGTATGTTTTACTCTTTTATACTGTAACACGTAGTGACATAAGAATAAAAGTTGTGTTCATTTTACTGGGCACAATTTCAGGCATACCCCTGCAAAATCTCAAAATATCAATTAAAACCATGAAGTATTGAAATTATGTTTACCTTTATATCTATACTTGTGATGAAAACATCAATTACAACAATGAACAATGAAACTTTTTCTATACTTTGACTCTTTTTTTCTCTATACTGGTATACGTTTGCTGTTTACCTCTTTATTCTAGCCTTAGAAACTTATCCTATACTTGTAAAAGAAGAATTAATGAAACTACAAATCTCCAAAACAAAGCTTAATCCCTTGCGTACTGAATCAACCACTCGATATTCTGCAAAATTGTGCAAAAGTTGAGGAAATAAATATCGAGAAATATTAAGAACATAAATATTGGTCGATTGATTGAGAGAGAGAGACCTTCATGCACTCTGGTAAATCATCGCCTCTTGTTCTCATGTGCGTCTGCAGTATTCGTTATGTAGTTCGTCAAGTGTTCAATCGATCAATAGAGAGAAAGAGAGAGAAAATTACCTCCATGACGAGATTGGTTAGGTGCTCATGGCCAGTGGAGAGGCAAGCAAGGATAACGATGCTGGCAGCAAGAGTGGAAGGCCAAAAGGAGAGTCTCCCGTGATCTATCAACGACAACACAGCCAGGAATTTCGACCTCTCCTGTACCTCCGGTCCTGCCATTGCTGCTTTCAAGTAAAACCTAATTCCAAAACAGACAAAGAGATAATCAATTGCAAAATCTGAGAATATCACAAATACCAGAGAAAATGTGAAATAGGAAATATCACACTTACCAGAGAAAATGAAGGGTTGTGGGGAGGAAGCATTTAAAATCAAGCACCTCTTGTACGAGCCATTCCATTGCTACTACTTCACTTCTACTGAATGAGTTATTACCCACCCTGAAAACTCTTTGCCTCACACTGTAAAGACAAGTACAGAACACAATTAACAAATTGGCGAACAATTACATTAATTACTAGGAGAGAGAGAGAGAGAGAGAGAGGATTAAAACCTGTTGCGGATCTGATTCTCTTCGATCCTGGTTGCGAGAGTGATGCAAGCAATGCCGAGAATCTGTAAGTTTCGCTCGCTTTTGAAATAACCTCGTGCTAGAAACCGATCCATTAATCCCACTGATAAGAACAGTGTCTCTATCTGGAACTCCATCTCTTGACACCGCTGTCATTGTTAACAAGATCCGCACAAACCATTTTTTCAGTTCCACACTTGAAAGAATAAATATCTACAAATAAGCCCTTTACGATGCCCAAATTTTAACACGGAATTAAATCGCCAAGGAAAATGATTATTGACATACCTGAATGATCCAGCTAATCATTATGCGTCGCTGAAGTAAGATAAGATTGCCGTGACTTGTTGTCATATTATAAGAAGCGACATAATCATGAGGCATCCTCCCATTCCTTTCTCTTCCCCTAAATCTGATGTAGCTCTCTTCATCATCCTCTTCGAGTAATTTCCTTCCCTTCAGAAATTCATATAAGATCTCGGTAATTATTTTAATTAACATCCTTGTACATATTAATTTATTAAAAATTAATACACCCCCGAAATTATATGAAATAAGGATAAACTGCCTTGTTCGGCCATATTCCAGGTAAACAGTGACTAAAATTACTGAAGTTAAGTTTAAAGACACAATTACTGAAATTAACTTTGAAATTATTGAAATTCAGTGTCCTAATTAAGACGCTTACAAATTAAATTTCTACTAGCATAAAAAAATCGAAGTGAGAATATGAATCATAATCATCATAAACAAATAAATGTTTGCGAAAGTTCCAATATGTGTGCAAAATTAATGAAAAATGAACAGAAACAGAGTATGAATCTAACTGAACAGTGCTGCAAATTATGATTACCTGAAATTCAAGCGCACTTTCTCCAACCAATCCTTCACCCGCCTTAAAACTCGAGCGCACTTTACTACGGCCTCCAGTGAACTGTCTCGTAAGTTCAAGAAACTGTGCAAAGGCAAGGGACGGCCGAGATCTATGACGATCACATCCATCTGAGAACTCACCACCACTAGAAGAAGACGGATAGCACGAAGAACCGAGACTATACTCAGAGCTCGAGATCGTGCCATCAGAGGACGACACATCATCATCTGACGAGATTAACACCAGATCGGACTCCATACACACCGAATCAGAATCAGCTGCGGAAATTTTCTCAGAGCACACGAGATCAGGCGATCTAACGATTTTACAAACAGAAGATGATTCAACACACGATGATTCCACAACAGAGGTAGAATCGATGGAAACGACGTCCTGTTCTTTCTTCGATCGCTTTAAATCAGGTCTTAACTCACGCTGTAGCTCAATTGCACGTTTGCCGGTGAAGGTGACGGTAGATTGAGTGGAAATCTCGCTTACGAGACCAGAAGAGTTGGAAGCAGACTGAGCCATATCAGATGCCTTGCAATGAGAAGCTTCTGTAATATAAGATCGCCGGCGGCGAGTGATGATGGATCTCGGCTTTGTGATCGGCATTGTATGTGTGACAAAAGAATGAAAGAGTAGGCACTGCACTGCCTACTTTACACAGAAAATATGAGTGCTCTGCGTTGGTTCGTAATGGCGAGCTGCACGGACTTATATAGGGGTAATGCAGGGTAACGAGAAGATTACTATATTGCTTACACTCGGTGTAACAGTTTTGGGTTCATAGATTACCTGACGGTGTTGCACACCGAGGGTATTTAATGAATAGTATTCGGACACCAGTGCTGTTGTCAGAAGCGTCCTCGACAAGATTTAACCTGATATAATAATTTGAAAACGGACTCCCATAATTTTGCACTCGATATTTGTACTGACTTCCACATATATTGACGTGTTATAATTTTTTTTTAATGTATAATGAATCTAGTGATGGACGTGAACGTGATTTGTAGGAAAAGGAGAGTGAAGGGAATAAGGAGAGAATAATTACCGTGGGAAGGAGGATAACTGAATAGTGTGGCCCACTTGAGAAGTCGTTATCAAGAGGAACCGTCTACAGTGCAACTTGATTTTAGGGATTTGATAGTGTGCTTACACTTGCGTACCCAAGCAGGTATTTATTGCTATACAGAGATAAAATAGTTTATTGTAATTATAAAATAGTATATTGGACGGGGTACTGAAAATATAACAATAATAATACAATAATAATGTATTCACCAACTCAATTACTTTAAATTTATCTTTATGGTCCTTACAATTTTTTCAACCATCAAAATATGAATCATATAATTATTCATTATTGTTTTTTATGATTATGTTTATTTGTAGACAATTATGTGTTTCATATTTTACATATAATTTAGAACAATTTTAGAATAGCACGTCATCTTACATTGATAAAGTGTGAAAAAATTATTCGTTAGGTTTCATATTTTCCTCAAAAAAAATACCGTTATTGAAAACTAACATATGCAAATTTCTAATTTTTTCATAAATTTATAAAAAAGGAAGAAAGTGAAATCCAACACCTCCAAAAAAAATTAATTATCCTATTTTTTTAATAAATGTCTAAAACGAGAAAAATAATTAGTTTTCATGTTTTCTCAAAAAGCACAGCATTTGAAGAATAACATATTCAAATTTCATTTTTTTTCAAAAAAATCGAAAAAACGCAAAAAGTTTAAGTCGGGCACTTTCAAAAAAAATTAACGATCATATTTTTCTAAAAATATCAAAATTTATGTCTAGAACGAGAAAATACTTAGTTTTCATATTTTTCTCATGAAACACCGTAATTGAAGACTAACAAATGCAAATTTATATTTTTTCAAAAAAAACCAAAAAAATGCAAAAAATCAAGTATAACACCTTCAAAAAAATAAATCATCATCTTTTTTTATAAATATTAAAATTGATGTTTAGAACGACTCACTTTTTAAGTTTTTCTCAAGAAATATTGTAATTGAAGACACGTGTTATTTTAAATTTGAATAATGTCTATTTATCAAGTACAAATTTTCTATTTTGAGTTTCATAATTAGTTACCCTATTACTTCTTTGTTTTTTTTTACCCATAATACTTTGAATTTATATGGATACTTCATGTTTTCATGCAATTGAAGATGAAATTCGATTTTTTGAAATATACAATTAGGTACGAAACGGGCTCTCAGTTTTCAAATCGCATCCATCAGTTTGTTTAGTTATAATTATCACCCAGCAAAACTATGTGCTGCTTTAGTTAATGATTATGCATCTTCGAATTTGTAAATAAAAGCTAGAACAAATTGTTCTTATATACTATTTTGCATGTCTATATTCATTAATCCATATCCATATATATACCTTCAATATTGTATATAACATTTTGTTTCTTCAGCGTAACAATTTCCCCTATTGTATACACTACCAGAAAAAAAAATATATTATCTATTTGAAGGCATACATTGAAATCATTTAGAATAAATTAAATAGAGGGGTGATAGATTAATACTTTAACATGAGAAATCTAATTTACATTCCGTAGCAATAAGATAGTAGCCATGTATATTGATCCATACACACTACTACTGCCATAAATCTCTCACATATAAATCTAACTCTTTAAACTAAAAAACTATCATTACATCAGTACTCCCGACAAACCCTAAAAAACTTCGGAAAAAAAAAAGAAGAAAAAAAAAAGGAAAAAGAAAGCCCATTGATCGATTTTGAAAATAAATTTCGAAGCATTCGATCTAAAAATCCCGCTTGCTCCCTTGATTAGAAGTCCCATTAGCACGCTTCGTTACTGTTTTGCTATCCAATTCTCTAAAAACCCTAATTATATATTTCGCCCCCTCATATCTAAAAATTATACAAAAATTGAAATACGTATTAGTACACAAAGTTGCCATGACTCCCGCATTCCCTACAAAACCTAGAAATATCACCTATAACCCTGCAAAACATAAAATTGCAAGGACATTCATGATACGTGATATTTTTAGATTTTGCAGGGGTACACATGAAAATTGTTATCTTACATAGCTAGAATGTGATAGTGTCAGAATACAGGATGTAAACCTCTCAACTCGATTTATCCATTTTCTCCTGCACGAACAATTATACATACAAAATTTAGTTTTAAATAATTTGCAAAATACAAATATTTCGAGGACTAACTTTAAGAGAGGTATTTTCAGAAGTCAACTTATCGCATTCCTCTTCAAGCCGCTTCAATTCCTCCTTCAGCGATTCGTTTTCCTGCCTCAATTCCCCTGCACTTTTCGCAACTAATTCCCACTCCGACTTTACAATCATCAACAAAAATCACAATCAGTTAACACTGCTCACGCATAATAAATAAAAGCCGAAATTTGGAAATTCAACCTGTTTCTTCAAACGCGATCGACGTGCAGATTCCCTGTTAGACTGCTTCCTTTTCTGCCTTTTCACCTCCCTCTCGTCCTATTATAAATTTTAGGGGGGTTTACATATTTACCCTTTTTTAACTTGAAATTACATATTTACCCTTTTTTTAATTAAAATATCATATTTACCCTTTCATAAATCTAAAATATCATATTTACCCAAAGTCAACATTTAAAATTACTATTTTACTCTTCTAAAAACCCAAAATATCAAATTTACCCTTTTAAAAATCATAATTACCCTTTCATACATCTAAAAAGGTAAATATATTTTTATTTTAAAGGATAAATATTATATTTTGGGTTTTTAGAAACGTAACCCTAAAAGTCGCTCCCTCTGATATGTACCTGAGGAGGGGGGTCGGAGTGGGGGAACTTGCGACGAGGCGTTGGAGTCTTGACAGTCATAGTAATCGGAGTCATCGGTGCAACGGGCCAATACTCCGAACCCGCCACGTTGCCGCCAGGTGGCATTGCCCAGAACGGCATGCCTCCTGGGGCGGGAGTGATGGGGTGTGGTGGTCCAGATGTGGACGTCTTTTTCTTTTCTCTCTTTCCTTTCTCGCTCGTCTCTCCCGTTCCCTGCAAGAAAATAACACCTCGTTATTTTGAATTTAAATAATTGGTAATTGATAATAAATTTCTCAATAATATTTTTAGATAATATATATTACCTTCCCGGAACTTGAGCTGCTTCCTTCTGATGAATCATCGCTTCCACTCTCACCACTAAATAAACATAATAAAAATTCTTTAAATAACTCGAAAAAATCGAGATAAAAATATAATAAAAAGAACCTGTGAGAAAGCGAGCCACTAGAAGAGGAGTCGGATTTCTTCTTGCCCTTCGACTTTTTGTCAGATTTGCTTTTCTTCGCCTTTTCCTAAAATCCCAAATAAAACTCGTAAGCTCGAAATTAATTGCAAAAAATAAATAAATAAAGTACTCACAGAAGTCTCGGCGGTACCGTTTGGAGATTGTGTAGGGTAAGGATATTGAACAGAACCCTAATAATAATAAATCATTAAATCATGAAAGAATGTATCATATATCAAAACAAAAGAATTATTTGATATTTTTTTATGGAGAAAAATACTGGCTGAAGAGAAGGATATGGGTAAACGCCGCCTTGTGGATACATGGCTACATACGGGGCCCCATATGGAGACATCTAAAAAGAGAAATGTCATGTATAAAATTAGTTAGACCCATGCAAAATTTCAAAATATCACTTGTATCCCTACTGCTACAAACATAACATTTTTCATATTTGTTTCAGAAAGTGAACCTAGCTTCAAATATCTTTTATAATACAGTGAGAACTGAGAAATAAGGGTAATTAAGACATTTTTCTGAAAAATCAGAAGAGGACATGTATTCGTAATATCACGTTTTGGAGGAGTACAGCCGATATTTTGAGATTTTGTAGAGGTATATGTGAAATTGTGCATTGATTAAAAAGTTACCTGTGGGCCCCACACAGGAGGGTGGAAACCAGGCGCTGTCATGTTTGACCCGGCCGCATTATAGTATGCCTGATATATATGAGAAAATAATAATTATAATTTAATTCCTCTGATAAGCACAAAATTAGGGCTTTGTTGATAATAGTTGTGATATTTTCGTACCTGATAAGCGGACCAATCAGGAACAGACGCGGCTGGCGAGGCGGCTGGTTGTTCCGGCTAAAATTACAAAACATAAGTTATAAGATGATATTTCTGATATTACAAGGGCATATGGGTAAAACGTTAACAATTTAGAAACCTGAGTTGAAGAAGGTTTTGGGTCTGTAGGGGTAGAATCGACATTTTCTTTGCTGGTTTGCTTGCCTCTCTTTTTTTTTCCCACTGCTCTTGTTTGCACCATTAGTGCCTAGATGAAAATAGAAATAACAATGAAATTCAGATGAAAGTGTAAATTGCATTACTTTCCCCATGGAAAAGACCTGTTTCCGTTTAAGCCCCTATGGCTTGAAAATTGAAACTTCTTAATTTGGTCCTTTTAATGTTTCACTTTGTAACATTGTGGTAAATCAGGGACTGAAAAGGAAGAAGGTGATAACTTTTAGGGACCATTTATGTAATTTACTCAATTTGTAACTGGGGTACACACAAATCTGTGAGAATCTAAGCATTCAGAATTATGTTATATTTTGTAAGTTTTATGAAGAATATATATCAGATAAACTGACCTAGCTCAGAGCTGCAAATTAAGGTTTTTATGATGGGAATAAGACAATCAAACTAAATGACGCTAATTCAAACAAAATTGAGAGTATCAGTAAAGGAAATCTCCAAAATTAACTTCACAATTCAATACATACTATTCAACACACAAAAGGACACCAGTTAAGAACCCCAAAAAACAAAAAATCAACAGAAATTAACGGTACAGGACCAGATTGAGCTACGGATCAACCAATCCAACTCCAATCTAACCAAAAGAGTTCCACCATTTATCACAATCAAACACAACAGGTCAAAAATTGAAGAAATTACCAGTAAATTAAAAGCAGATTTGACCTAATTTCCAGATTTATCTGCCTCCAGTCGAGCGAGTATCCAATTCTCAAAGACCCTAAACCCCTACAAGAACGCGACCCACAGAGAGCGAGAGCGAGAGCGAGAGAGAGGTATTAGCAATAATATTTGGGTTAATTGCAAAATACAAATGGGTTAAAAATCGAACTTTCTCTCTTTCTTTCTTTCATTTCTCTTTCTTTCTAGGAACTGGTTATTGCTCCTTGCTAAGTTCTACGCATGGTAGAACAACATTGTCAATGACTTGTGGGAGCCAGATAACTGTCAGTGAGATTGGGGATATTTTGGAGGGGTGTTTTCTGGGGATATGAATTGTTCTGTTTTCTTTCCTTGTTGTCCAAAAAAGTTATGTTAAGAGGAGATGACAAATGCGATCTTTTTATCTCTGTTTAATTAAAAACTGGAGATGTCCTATGATTAGGATTGTATAAATGTTTTTGTACTTCAAAAGTTTAATGAATGAAGTTGATTTTCAAATATATCAAGGTTCGGCCGTTTGGGCCAAGAAAGCTTGGGCAATGTTTAATTGATGTTCGACTTGATTATTTTAGTTGAGTGTAATTGGGCTACCATTATAAAGGTACAAGTATTTGTATTTAATTGTGTCATGATTTTTATCAAATACTTGACAGTTATTTGTTATTCATATATGTCAACATTGTCAACGAGTCTTGAGCCGATCCTCCCACAGGCCACAACAATGTGGGTATAAGTGTGATGTTAGTTTTTCTTTGGTTTTCTGGTCATTCTGATTCTTTTTTGGATTAATTATACATTTATTTACATACTCAATATTTCTATATTTTTTTGAAATTAGGATATATTAGATATTGGACATCTTGAAACTCGGGTATGTTAGATATTGGACATATCGACACAAATTGGTTTTAAATAAACATACATTTTGCAAAGAAATTGTCGTTGTGAGCGAGGGGCGCACAGCAGAAAAGATGAAAATATTTTAAAGTAGGATTCGTTATTCATATTTGTCAACGAGTCATCAGCCGATCGCCCCGATTTGTTGCGGGTATAAGTGTGATGTTATTTTTCTTTGGTTTTCTTGTCACTCATTCTTTTTATGATTAATTATACATTTATTTATGTACTCAATATTTCTATTTTCTTGAAACTAGGGTATGTTAGATATTGGACATCTCGAAACTAGGGTATGTTAGATATTGGACATATCAACACTAATTGGTTTTAAATATACATACATTCTCGCAAAGAAATTGTCGTTGTCATCGAGAGGCGTGCAGCGAAAAAGATGAAAATATTTAAAAGTAGGATTTGTTATTCATATTTGTCAACAAGTCATCAGCCGATCGTCTCACATTGTTGCGGGTATAAGTGTGATGTTAGTTTTTCTTTGGTTTTCTTGTCACTCGTTCTTTTTCTGATTAATTATACATTCATTTACGTACTCAATATTTTTATTTTCTTGAAACTAGGATATGTTAGATATTGGGCATATTGAAACTAGGATATGTTAGATATTGGACATATCAACGCAAACTGGTTTTAAATAGACATATATTTTTGAAAAGAAATTGTCGTTGTCAGCGAGGGACGCGCAGCGAAAAAAAGATGAAAATATTTTAAAGTACGATTTGTTATTCATATTTGTCAGCGAGTCATCAGCCGACCATCCCACATTGTTGCGGGTATAAGTATGATGTTAGTTTTTCTTTGGTTTTCTTGTCACTCGTTCTTTTTCTGATTAATTATACATTTATTTACGTACTCAATATTTCTATTTTCTTGAAATTAGGATATGTTAGATATTAGACATCTTGAAATTAGGGTATGTTAGATATTGGACATATCAACACAAACTGGTTTTAAATAATCATACATTTTTGCAAAGAAATTGTCGTTGTCTGCGAGGGGCGCGCAGCGAACACTACAACATTTAAGGTTATCAACGACGGGGGTATTTATTTAGCGACAACCCGTCACAAATAGTAAAGACTTTCTACGTTGGCCCGTCGCAGATACCTTTTTTGACAGCTTTAAACAGTGACGGGCAGTAGAAGACAGTTTCCGATGGACTTTTCTGCGACGGCCCGTAACAAATAATTTGAACATCCCCGACATACATACATACATACATACATACATACATACATACATACATACATATATATTAATTAATAATTAATATATTTGCGACTAGCCGTTGGAGAATGTTCAGTGAAGGGCCGTCAGAGAAAGGTTGGTACAGGCCGTCGAAAATATGAGCCTGTCGGAAATTATAACTTTAGCGACGGCCTGTCGCAGAAACACTGTATATATATATATATGTATATATATATATATATATATATGTATATGTATATATATATATATATGTATATATATATATATATATATATATATATATATATATATATATATATATATATATATATATGTATATACATATACATATATATATATATATATATATACATATATATATATATATAGAGAGAGAGAGAGAGAGAGAGAGAGAGAGAGAGAGAGAGGAGGCTAACCTACTTAATTAAGTACTAATGATTCGGTACTTAATGCTTTTTAACCATTGAATTTGCATTGAGATTTGTGCATTTAATAATGTGTACAAAATTTCAAGATCATCATGAAAAAACACAAATCTCGATGCAAATCCAAAGGTTAAAAAATATTAAGTACCAAATCCTTGGTACTTAATTAAGTAGGTTAGCCTTCCTTATATATATATATATATATATATATATATATATATATATATATATATATATATATATATATATATATATATGTGTGTGTGTGTGTGTGTGTGTGTGTGTGTGTGTGTGTGTGTGTGTGTGTGTGAGGAAGGCTAACATACTTAATTAAGTACCCAAGTTTTGGTACTTAATGCTTTTTAGCTATTGGATTTGCATCGAGATTTGTGTTTTTTTCATGATGATCATGAAATTTTGTGCACATCATTAATTGCACAAATCTCAATGCAAATCAAATGGTTAAAAAGCATTAAGTACCAAAACTTTTGTACTTAATTAAGTAGGTGAGCCTCCCTTATATATATATATATATATATATATATATATATATATATATATATATATATATATATATATATATATATATATATATATATATATATATATATATATATATATGTTTGCTAAGGAGAATCCAAGAAAAGAATCCAAAAAGAATTCACACGTGCAAAATATACTGATGAAACTAGCAACATATACTATTCAAATTAGCAAAATGTACTGATAAATCCGATATGTTAACATAGTTAAAATTGAGAATAAAATGATACATTTTCAATAGTATATTTTGATAAATACAATAATATATATTTTGCTAATTTTAATAGTATATTTTGGTCTTTGGATTCTTTTTTGAATTTTTTTTATGGATTTTTATTAGCATATATATATATATATATATATATATATATATATATATATATATATATATATATATATATATATATACACACACACACACGTGTGGTAGACGGTCAAAATGACAAAATAAATATTTAGTTTTTAAAAGAAAAAATATCGCGTAGCACGTCAAAGTGAATCCTGACGAATTGGAATACATGAAGCCGACATGCATTAGTCGGTCTCTTAGTGACATTGTTGAGATTATAAAAATTAAATGACTCATTATACAAGGAGCAAAGTTAACTGACCTACATTGAAATTTATCTAGATGACTCATTATACAAGGAGCCAAATTAAGTGACCTACATTGAAATTTATTGAAATTTATCTAGATGGTTTGTAATAATAAATTTATCATTTTAAAAATTGAAAGGATTTATTGTAAATACTTGGTATGTATTGATTATTGGTAGGTCTAGTTCCTTGCTAGTCATGGTATTATCCATTTAAAGCCAATATGGTCCCTTATTCACATGCCAATCAATATAACTTATTTTCATAAAACCATTCACATGCCATGTCTTGCGGCGCCTCCAAAAATCATGATTTCAATCATTTTATTTATAGTAGCTTTATTATTTGGACCATTTATTATGCCAAAATAAAAGTTGATTTATTAAAGAAAAAAACATGAATCAATATCCCCTTTAAAAAATGAAGAAAAAGTAGATTTGAGATCATAATAAGATACATGTATCTCAAACAATGATTTATCAGTATATTTTGCAGCCAATAAAGCACTAAATAAAGGGAAATTTGGAAGTTTTGAAGAATGTAAAGACTAGTGGGTTGTGTGAGACAAAATACACACTGTCAAGTGTGAAGTGCCAACCAACTACTATCATTTATCTCTATTCCAAGTTCCAACACTGAACCTAACCCTAACCCTAATTATCTCATTTTTTATTTAATCCTTCATATAAACCCTCTTAGTTACTACCTAATTACCCTTTCCTTTTCCCCTCCACATGGGAACCAGCTGGCCTTGAGCCCCATAGACAATGACTTATCCCTAATTTCTCCCTAAAAACCATTTTTTCAAACTCTTCATGTGATATGTTTTTTTACTTTCGAGTACTTACAAGTCAAACTAGGCTAAATTTAGGGCAGTGATGCACTTCCCCCAACTCTCCCTCCACACCTCTTGATGTGTCATTGTAACGCTTAACACCACTATGATTTAACATCTGAATTATGATTTAACACCTTAATTTATAGTTTAACATCATAATGAAGATGTTAAACTACAAATTAAGGTGTTAAATCATAATTAAGATGTTAAATTTGAAGGTGTTAAGCCTTATGCCAACACATCAAGAGGTGTGGGGGAGGATAAGTGGGGAGGTCCAACTTTTTCCATAAAAAAATACCCACAAAATTATTTTCACTGATTGGAAGAAACATTCATTCTGTAATATGGACCCAAAATTGTAATGGGTGGTTTTAGAATAGGGAGACAAATATCCTTCCATACTATTCTAGGATATTAATCGAGGAACCAAGAAACCAAATCATGAATTTCTTCAACGGTTTTCTCTGTTTATAACTGTTTTCATCAATGAAGCTTGCTTAATATAGTTAAACAATTCCATGTCATGTGCACCTTGAACTTATCTTGTATATATATATATATATATACCCCAGCAAAACTAGAACTACATAATTATCCTGTCAAATATTAAAAATCTTGCATATCCTTACAAAATATACATATTAGATCTTATTTATAAAATTAACAAAAATACAGACCTCAAAATTATATTATATCTTATTTATAAATTTAACAAAAATGCAGACCTCAAAATGAGCCAAGTAGGCTCAAAACAATTTGATCCACTAAATATAAATTAAGTAGTCATTATTTGATTACTACATATGAAATAAATAGGTATTTTGCCCAAATTTTTTTAATATCATTCATGATTAGTTTTAATTTTCATATGGAATTATTTGAAAATAAAAATTTAGTATAAGAGTCTTTTTGGGTTACCAAAAAGATACAGATTTTTTACGATATCCAAAAAAGTTTGGGATTATTTTTTGTAATTTTGTATATTGGATGTATGCATATATTATTTTACCTATTTAACTATTGGAAGTATACATAATAGTTCTAATTTAACTTGCACATTGAAATGTTATACGTAGGAATAGATAGTCAATCGTGATATACTAATAATACAGATAGTTAGTTATTCATGTTATGATAATAATAATACGATACATAATAGTTCCAATTTAACATGTTCGGCAATGCATATAGAATAGCGAAAGAGTGAAATAGTAAAAGAAAAATAGTTTTATTTTATTCTAAAGTGTTCCGGAGATTAATTAGCAGAAAAGTGGCAGAAAAAAAAATCGACTTTATTTCATTATTTCATTATAATTTCATGTTGTCAAACGATTCCTAGTTCAAAGTAAAATGAAATACTTTCAAATCCATCAAATAAAACATATATGATGTTAATTCGTTCATTTGGCTCTTCGTGTCTAGTTAATCTTATTTTACATAACGCGAATACAATATTTGTGTATATAAAGTTATATAACTATCAAAGAATATCAAAAAAAATCAAAAATAATTAAATCATTCAATAATATTAATTCTAGTTCAAAATCACAAATTATAGATCGTTATTGATATATTTACGTCTTTATCTTTGTTATAAATTGAAGTTTATACTATTTATTTTTATAAAAATATATTTTTTTTGCAATAAGAATATATTATAGGAGGAGCATTTTTGCATGTAATCTTGTATGGAAAAAAAATTCGAAAAATAACCCGATTTTCCAATATATTCCAAAACTAACCTAGAACTGTTCTAAAAACCCGGTACCGTCTGATTTTTAAAACCCGCCGGATTAATTATATTAAATATCCAGATTTGAGGTGCACACAAATTTAGAAAAAAACGGATTTAAAAACCAGTTCAAAGAATTGAATTATTTAAACTACGTGTCTTCAGATTTTACCATTATATTCTCTTTATATTAGTTAACATGTTTAATTAACATGACAAATTATACATGTCATATAATTAAGAATTAATTACTATAAAATTAACGTTAATTTGAGTTCGTGAATTTGAATTAATATAAACAATTTTTTATTTACATATTTTGAAGGAAATACAGTTTCGGATCAACCGTAAAAGTGTACACAAGGATAAACGAATGTAATTGTACATTCGTGGTCATATCTTTCAGTAGGAAAATCCAATTTGAATGGTTCAAATTGGGTTAGATATATAATAAGATTATCTACAACCTTCATGTAGAAATATATTTCATATGAACGAAGTATCAGTGTCGTTTCTATGAAATACCGAAAGGGTGCAACAGTATGACATACATTTAGTAAAACAGTCATAACTTTTGTATACGAACTCCAATTGGACCAGGCCAAATTGGGTTGGGTAGATAATAATATTATCTACAACTTTCATGTAGGTTGAATTTCTGTCAGAGGAATTTACCAATTTCTTATGGAGAGAATACTGAACAGGTTCATGCAGTTTTATGTGTGAAATAGTGTATATTGGATATACATGCATTTTGGCCCATCCAAATTCTATGTGATATAAATAGGATAATTCTCTCTCTTCTATTCAGTTAATTGATTGGTATTATTCAGAATAATCAATAAATATAGCGAGACATTTTTCTATGTGATGAAAGAGTGCGAAAAGAGAGAAACGAGAAAAACAGTTTTTCTTGGAGTAGAGAATCAATTCAATCATGCAAGTTCGCCGGTGCAGCGTATAGGCAATTGCATCTGCGACCGACGAACTCCGACTCACGGTGGATACAAGTAGAGGAGCGACACTTGTGGCTCTCCGATTGTGATCGAACCGAAGGAACGTCAACGAGAGTGAAAGACGGTGGAAGCGCTTGGACGTGGGACGCACGAAGACAGCCGGAGACGTGTCAAGACGGTGGGAGACGTATGGTATGGGACGCATGGGCTACTCACCAACATGACACCGGAGAAGGAAAGGATACGAGCGATCAACCCGTCGTGCGTGATCAATTTCACGCTGGTAATCGTCTATCCTTCTATTGCATCGTACCCTCGAAGTCATGGCGTGATCTTGAATTTAGGGAACCGGAACGGGCCTACATATCCGCTGTGCGGGCCCGGGGACGGGAGAATTCCCAACATATTTAGTTAGCTATAAAATTAATTAAGTGTGTTGATTAGAATATGGATAATTTTGTGTGTGATTTTGGTGCAATGTAAAATTGCACTTTAATTCGTTCACAGCCCATGGGCCTTTGAAAAAGTGGAAAAATTAACCTTCCCCAAAATTTCTCCCAACACATTCTCTATATTCTATTTAACAAATTTAATTATCATGACAATTTTAAAAATGCATAACTAATAATAAATTAGTATTAATTTATAGGTATTAATTCAAATAAATATTCATTATGTTTTAATTAATTATTAATTATCTGACATCTATTAGTTATTATGTTAACTAATATAAAAATAATATAGTGGTAAAATCTGGAGACACTTAGTTTAAATAATTAAAATCATCCAACTGGTATTTTAAAAAAAAAAAATTCTAAATTTTTGTGCACCTCAAATTTGGATATTTAATCTAATTAATCCGGCGGGTTTTAAAAACAAACTGTACCGAGTTTTAAAAACAAACTGTACCGAGTTTTAAAAATCAGTTCTATATTAGTTTTGGAATATTTTTGAAAACCGGGTTATTTTTCGAAAAAAAATTTCATACAAGGTTACGTGCATAAATGCTCCTATATTATACATCCATGTGTTTATAATACATGTTTCTGAAAAAAAAAAATATAATACATGAATTATTAATCAAGTTGGACATGAAATCGTCAATACATGTATTATTCTCAAGTCGTAATGGGTAATTATTCGTAAATTATGTACGTGTATTTTATGCGACCTTAACAATTATTTACTATTTACATGCACACTATTATTTTTAAACAAATGATTTTTTACAACTCCATTGTAATCTATTACAATTATTTTAATATGGACCGACTAATGCACGTCGTGAGTAGCCACACCAAATGCACGTCGTTAATAGAAACACGACACGCGACAGTTTGATTTTTTCGATTTGACCGTATTTGATCAATTTTAACTGCATTTGTGCATTCCAAAATTTCAAAAACACGTCACGAAAAACATATAAATTGACATTCATAAAGTATAATTTTTTGTGCCTAAAAGTATATCATCGTGACATAAAAATATATTGTACATATAAAAGATTCAACATATTTTTGTATTTAAAAAAAGTATAAATACCTATAAAAAAATATAACAAACGAATATATATCAGATATAAAATGTATTGTATTTTAAAAAAAAATATCGTACATTTAAGAAATATAAAATACATCAAAACGGATATAACATGTAAATATATATCATTCATATAGTAAAGAATAAAAATTTGATAAGAAACAACGTGAGTTTTTGTGTGAGTCGAAATATACACAATCCGGTCAAATTAAAATATCAAGTGTCCCATCACATGTATTTGTTTTATGAGGCTTTCTACCAATGGCCCCATGTTTCATCCACCAAATAGTATTGTTGTCCTGATAGCATCAGGATCAAACGAGAGTTCGAATTTGCATCCAAAGTATCTTTCAATTAATTTTGTAATTTTAATTTAATTATTTTAATTGAAAATTAATTTATTGAGAAATCGATTAGTTTAATTAGGCTTTTACTTACACTTTATTTATGTATTAATTGAATACTTAATTAATTATGTGCAAATTTGATGAGTGAATTGGTAAACATGACAAAATGATGTCATGCTTACTCATCACGATTTGGTGAGTGAATTTGAGGAAAACAATATAATTTTCTTTATTTTATCTATAACCTGTATATTGAGAGTGCATATCATGGGTGCATAATCTTCTCCCTTTCAAAATATATGTTTGGCCTCCTTTAGGAATTAAAAAATGGCCACAAATTTCATATTTCATAATCCTACTTATTAATTTGGCCAAGCAAAATCCCAGTCATCTCATGCATGAAGCATGATGCATGATGATTGATGCATTACCGCCACTTTCGTATACATATAATATAATTTCTTCAGTGCTACCTAAACATTAAAACAAGGAAACAGATTCAGTTAATTACTTAATTGCCTAGAAGCTAAGCTAAGCTAAGCCAAGAAAATCAATTATTTGAGAGTTAATATTTTACCAAATTTCGCTGAATAATTTGTTGGGTGCGTTACAGGCTGCACGACGTGGACCCGACCACATTGGCTGTAGATTCCATGACAGCATGGGTGGGTTCCTCCTTTGTCCGACGTGGACTTGATGGGAGAAGCCACGTCGTCACGAGCCAGTCATTGCTGAGTGGACTGCTGGGTCCGAGTCATCTGACAGCAAGAGACGACCACGTGCGTACTTCTCTGCTTCTTGCAAAAAGGACAAGTTTACTTAAACCTCCTAATTTTTTTTAATGCTTAATTTACATACAAGTTTAGTTGAGTAACGATAGGGACCACGAATTAGGTACAACGAATTGCCCACACCTGTCACGTGGCATCTGCCAATTGGTTGTATTAAATTTGTGCAAAAGATGCAGCCAATCGGAAACTGCCACGTGACAGGTGTGGGCAATTCGTGGTCCCTATCATTACTCAGTTTAGTTTGGTTTAAGGCTCGCGAAAGAAATTTGTAGTTGGTTGTTCGATCGAAAATCGTTAGAAAATAATTTGTTCGTCAACAGTTCGTAATCCGTTAACTCGATACCCGCGGGTAGGGATGTAAACGGAGCGGATATGGAGGGGTACTGATCAAACTATCCGTATTCGTTTCTCCGCATACAAATACAAATCTGAATTGTAACCGGATAAGTTTACGGTTCGGATATTATCAAATACAAATATATATACGGATTTATTTCGGATACTCAAACGATTATTGTATCATAATTATATTATTTGTTAGCAAAAATATAATCGCAAAAAATACAAATATAATTGCAAAAACTAAATTTTATCATAAATAATACTTTATAAAATTATAAAAATATTATCCTGTCAAAAATCAGATATAGTAAATATTTTTCTTATTCGAAATATTCAAATATTATGAACAAAAGAGATTTTTTTTCAAAAAATCCCCTATTTTCTGAATATATTTAAAAAAACATCGTTTTCTCAAGATTCCCTACGAATCCCCTACAAAAAAAATTGAATTATATTTTACAATTTTAACATTCCAACCAACTTTTTTTTTAACAAAAATATCCTTATTAATTTCTTTTATAACTTCTTTTATCCAATATAAATTAATAAATATTCTAGTATTTACATATATAAATAGTCGACAATATTTTACAACAAACTATATATATATATATATATATATATATATATATATATATATATATATATATATATATATATATAATTTCGTATTTTTACATAAAATAATTTTATATAAAAAAACCATATAATAAATGATATAATAGTATAATAAATATCACAATATAATATTATGAAATATTATATCGTAAAATATTGTTTATTGATGAGTGTACAAATAAATACAACTATAAAATAAATATTATAATATAAAATATTTTTCCCGGTAAAACAATATGTTTGTTCTAGAGCTGACCCCTCGGCATTTTATCTAACGCATACTAGCATAGATGTGCTCAATGGGTCATATGTAGGTTTATTAACCATATCCGCAAATAAAATTGTTTATTGTATATGTATCCGTATCCGAAAAAAATATCTTATCCGCAAACTATTCATATACGAATCTTTAACCCAATGCATAATATTCCCAAACCAAATATTTATTACTCAAGTTCAATTGAAATACTCGTATATTATATATTGTCCCGTAAATAATGAAAAAAACCAAGTGAATATATTTGATGATTTTTTTTAAATTAAAATGTTTACATTATCTTTAATATAGCCAACAAAAATAATATAATGTTTCACATTGAAATAAAATAATATATTTATTAATTAGATGATAGAGAAAAAATATATATGTGAGAAATAGTAAGTACTAACAAATGATATATTGAATAATAAAAATGTATATGTTGTGTGTGTCGAGAAACAAATTAACATATTTTTTCATATTCTTCGTCATGTATACATTATATCCGGTATATCCGATTTTGATCTTAGGATTTTGATTTAATATAAAAAAAATTGACACGACTTAAAAGTTGCCATATATAATAATGACACTCATGAATTACTACTTAGTTCAAAAAAATGTAGAAATAAATAAATAAAATCGTATGCTCAAGTTGCATGAAATACTAAGTTATAATTTGAAAATAGAGATTTTGTTTGATAAAAATGATGGTTTCAGTTGTTTAATTTTTGATATGCCAATGCCACCTAAATAAATAAGACTAGAAATTTAATTTAAATATTTAATATTTTATAGGAATATGTATAAGGGAATTTTTTCAAATAGCTCCCTAACTTTTCTTGAATTTTTAAAAACCCCCCAACTTTTCTTGAATTTGTAAAAAAACCTTACAAATTATGTATATGATGTATGACAAAATATACAATAAATAAAATATTAAAATTATGTATATGATGTATAATTTTTTAAAATTAGTATACGTTAAAAAAATATTTATGAAGATTTTTGAATTAATAAAATAACACAAAAAGTTTAATAAATTTAAATACGGAAAATAGAGGATATTTTGGTGCAAAAAAATTGTGACACCATGAAATATTCTTATAGGAAATAATTGAAAATGAAATTTTGTTTGGAGGATTTTTTTTTTTTTTTATATTTTCCCAAAAGTTAGTGGTTTTTTTACAAATTAGAAAAATTAGAGGATTATATGAAAAAACCACTGTGATATTGGGATGATGTCCAAATTGGTGTGCCACTCACCAGCCCACCTCTATAAGGGCAATAATATCACTGTAGTCTGTACTCTGTATTGCATATTTGCATGTGAACTGTGAAAGAGTGAAGAGAAGACACACAATTAAATTACATTAACAACTTGATACACAATTAAATAAAGGAGAATGTAGACAAATTAATCTTTCTGTAAAGTCTGAGATATACTGACAACCATTAATTTTCTCTCTCCTCTCTTTTCTCTCTCTCTCTCTACATAATAACATCCTTTATCTCTCCATTCCCATTTCCCAAACCTTTCTTCTCCAAAAAATCACAAACCCAAGTACCCCATTTCCCCTAAAGTCCTTCTCTTTTGTCCCAATGTTCTATTCTATGCTTTTCCTTTTCTTTTTACATTTCTTCTTGGCCAATGGTGTACCAGTTCCTTCGGTACCGAACCTTAGAACCATTTCATTTGATGAAGGATATACACAGCTCTTTGGTGATTCCAATCTGATGCTACACCATGAAGGAAAAAGAGTTCACATTTCACTTGATGAAAGAACAGGTCTTTATTTTGTTTGTTCATCTTTTTCATTTGATAGTAGAAAAAATGTTTGTTTGCATTTTTATTTGTTTAATTTTTATATTTTTGATAAATTTTGGAGGACTATGTTACATTTTTTTACCTTATTTTTACATTTACACTGTAACCCTGCTAATTTTATATTTCCAATTTGGCCTTGTATTTATAACCCTGCTAATTTTGTACCCTCCATGTTGCCATGTGGGCCGAATCACCTCTCATATTTCCACTTGATGAAATAACATGTCTATATTTATTTCTCGACACTTATTCTTTGAATATGTTTGCATTAATGGCGTTATTTTAATAAATTATGTGGATAACACCTTACCACCACTGTTATTCCTTGATAATTGAGATATCTAAATCTCAATGTCAGTAAATTTGTCATAGTCATAATTAATGTTTTTTTTATCATTATTATAAATTTCGAATCTTATTTTTATGTAGGTGCTGGATTCAGGTCACAAGGCGAGTATCTCCATGGATTCTTTAGCGCATCGATTAAGCTTCCCTCAGATTACACCGCTGGCGTCGTAGTCGCGTTTTATGTAATATTTCCTTCTCGTCTTTGTCAACTTTAAATTGATCCACCAAATTTTCAAAGCACTTAGATGCTACAAAACATAGGTTGATTGATAATTACATTTCGAATAATCAAGGACCAAAATGAATGCTCAATTTATGCAATTACAATTGATTTAATTAGAAATCCTTTTTTTTTTTTTTTGTGTGTTAATAGATGTCAAATGGAGACGTGTACGACAAAACACATGATGAATTGGATTTCGAGTTCTTGGGGAACATTAAGGGACGAGATTGGAGAATTCAAACAAATATATATGGCAATGGAAGCACTTCTATTGGTCGAGAAGAGCGATATGGACTTTGGTTCGACCCGACTCAAGATTTCCACGAATACTCCATCCTTTGGACCTACGATACCATTATGTAAGTAAACTTATTTGTGTGCAAACTTTAAAGGACCCCTTTATCTTGAATATTTTGAAAAACTATTATATTTGGAAACATATCGTAAAGTCAATATATACGGGGATAAAGGGAGATTTACAATTAAATGAGTTTTTAAAAAATAGCCGCTCATTCAAAATATTCAGAAAGATATTTTTATTTTTTAAAAAGAAATATGCTAACATTTTGTAAATATACGAAAATATTTAAGTTCAACAATTATGCTAAATATACTTGTCTAACATTTTCTCTTTTAATATATATGTAGATTCTACATTGATGATGTAGCAATAAGGGAGCTAAAAAGGGATCCATCAATGGGGGCTCAATTTCCCTCAAAGCCCATGTCTCTCTATGCAACCATTTGGGACGGGTCTGCTTGGGCCACATCTGGGGGACGCTACAAGGTAAATTACAAATACGCCCCTTACATAGCTGAATTCACCGATCTTGTCCTTCACCGATGCTCCTCATCCTATGACATCTCTCCATGTGGTGCCTTGTCTTTGACTCGTCAGCAAGAAAAAACTATGGCGAATTTTAGGAGGCGATATATGACATACGGGTATTGTTATGATCGGGTCCGATACTCAGTACCACCGAAAGAATGCAATGTGGGACCCGAAGCGAATCTTTATCTTCCGTCTGGCGAGGCGAGGTCATACGAGAGGAGACGCCACACAAAACGCCGCATTTGGAGAGCCACCGCCGATCCAGGCTTTTGACAATGTAAAGATTGTATTTGCTCTATTGAGGGCTAATTGATTGTAATCTTGGTCATTGTATAGGGGGGTTTATTGATTCTATTTATTGGGATTTCTTGTGGAGTAGATTTTATTATTTTTTGATTTTTTTGTTGAGTATATGAGTAATTAATTATAACAGGATTGAGTTAATTTAATTGGTTTTCTAATGTTAGCAATTTTTCATTGATATTCATTGACAATTCACCAAAAAAATATTTAGGTTAATGTACAAGATTTATTTATCATGAAACAAATATCATATTCCTTGTGTCAACAACAAAACACAAAAAGAACCCTTTAACGTAAATAAATTCTACATTTCACGTGTCGTGAATGTTATTTATCATCAAATATTCTACGAAACTCGAAAGCACGAATGTAGTTTACACAACAATAATCTAAGAAACGTAACCCCCATTGGCCCTTATGACTTGGCCATTAACCCATCCAGCCGCATCGGAACATAAAAATCCAACCACCGGCGTTATATCATCGGTCTCTCCAATCCTACCCATCGGATTCATATCAGCAGTCCGTTTAATCTCCTCTTCGGTTTTATTAGCAAAAAACATATCCGTAGCCACCGGCCCCGGCGCCACACAATTTGCCGTGATTTGCGTCCCCTTCAATTCCTTCGCCAATACCTTTAAATACAAAATTTGTAATGTGACTTGTGTTGGCTTTTTCTTATTTGTTTGGGGCCGTTTGGCAAGCGGAATTAGTAGAGTGGAATTGGATTATAAGGTGGAGGAGACAAAATTTCTGAAAATAATAATTCCATAGTTTGTTTGGATGTCAAAATTATAAGATGCTGGAAAGTATAATTCTTTGTTTGGTTGTTTGGAAAAAATATGGAATTTTGTTAATGAATGTAGAAATAATGCTTAATTAAAATCGATAAAAATATTAAGTATCTTTCTTAAATAATCAAATAATATTAATATATATTTACATTATTACTATAATATTAAATTGTATCAAATTATTAATATTATAATATATCATGTATTATTAAAATAATATATATAATATTATGTTAATTATATGGATATAATAATTATAATACAATTATTTTATTATTATACTAAATTACCATAATATTAGCAATTTATAATATAATTATTATATATCATTACAATACTATATAATATAATATAATTACTATATATAATAATTATATATTATTATAATAGTGTATTATATTACATTAATGATATGGAAATAATAATAATACAATTATTATTATTATATTATATAGTATTTTTATTATAATAATAAAATAGTTTTATATAATTATATCCATAAAATACATTATTACAACAGTATAATATTGTTAAATGATTTTTTGTATTTTTAAAATATTATACATATATATATTTTTTAATATTATATTTTAATATTTTATTTCTTCCATAAAATAATACAATTATTTTTTTATTTAATATTTTTATTAAAATATTAAAATATTATATTTTTTGTATTATTAAAATAATTTTATATATTGTTTGGAATAATAATATAATATTAATTATATTGATCAATTCATTATAATATATATATTTTTTGTTATAGTGATTCGTAACAAAAAAAAGGTTAGAAAAATTATATAATAAATTCATTGTACAATTTAAACAATTAATGGATTCATGATAAGACTCGCATTTATTAAAAAAAATATAGATTTGCCATGGGTGATCAACTTTGACCAACAAAAATCATGCACATTACTCCAACTAATTTGGTCTAAGTAGTAATTAAAGACATAACACCTGCCTAATTTTGAAGAGAGAGACTGATTGGGCACATAATGTTTGCTGGATTTGGGAACTCTGATTTTTTGGCGAATTATCATTTGCAGGCAAAGAAGGGAAGGAAAGAAATCAGGCAACAGATAATTCCACTCATTCATGATTGCCAAACAAAGAATTACCACTTTGCCGGATTTGAAAATGATAATTCCCTCATAATTCTTGGGTGCCAAACAGGCTTAGAGAAAACAAATGAATATCGTCCATCAATTTTATATATTTTTATTTGATTATTGTACCTTCCTATGTGGTTATTTGGATGACTCGTTGCATTATATATACTAGGACAATATCCCGCGCTTCGCTGCGGGGTATATTATTTGATAAGAAATAATATAATAAGCAAAAGTAATAATTTTATATATTATTTGATATATTTAGAATTTGTACGAATCAAAAATATTATAATAAGCACAAAAAAACGCAGCTTGGTACCAATCAAAACTGTTATAATAAGCCAAAAAAAAGCTAACTAGAGTTAGCCTAGTTGGTCACACCTCTTGGCTAGGGAGCGAGTGGTGTGGGGTTCGATTCTCGACGGGGACACTGGATTATAGATTAAAAATGTTAAATGAGTGAATAGGGTGTGTGGCCTATGGGCCGACCTACGGGTTTGTAATAAAAAAAAAAAAAAAAAAAAAAAAGGAGATTGTGTTTGGAAGGGGGACTTTGAGCCCTCTCCAAATTTACTCAAAAAAAAAAAAATAAGCCAAAAAAAATAATAATACCAGCTCAGGCTAACAAAAAGTATTTGTGTGAATAGTAAAATTATAGTATACAAATTATTTTTATTAATACGATGAAAAAAAAATTCAAATATTTTATTTAGAACACAAGACATATGTCAATTATATTTATTAATACGATGAAAAATTCAAATATTTTATTTAGAACACAAGACATACGTCAAATAAAATAAAATTCCAAAAAAAAATAAAAAAAAAATAAACAGTACCGGGATGAACAGTAACTGAATAAACAGTACAATAGTGAACAGTAACATGTTGAACAGTAAAAAAGATGAACAGTAAAAGGGTGACGTGGCCTCACCATATGTCAAGTATTCAAAAATTAATGGGAGGGGAGATACTAATACATTTTTGGGGATTTACGTATTTACTTTTTCTAAAACTTAAAAGAACATATTTACCCTTCTAAAAATTAAAGTATCATTTTTACCTTCTCATGAATAATAAATATCATATTTGCTCAAAAATTAGATTCATCCAATTTGTCTGTTAAAATTAACGGTTTTAACATTTAAAACTGCTATTTGACCCTTTTAAAACCCTTAAATATCATATTTACCCCTTCTAAAAATAAAAACATCATATATAGCCTCTAAATAATCTAATATAGCATATGTATCCTTCCGAAATAAAATATCATATTTATCCTCCAATTTTAAATATTCAAAACAATTTATGTAATAGTTTATTAAGGATTTGGTTTCACTTGATTTGGATGGTTGAGATTAATGTCCAAGTGAACAAAGCTAGGCTTCAGTTTATGACGGGGAGACCTATGCGTACAACGAGAATGATCCTATTTTGGAAAGTAAAAATGATATTGCATTTCCAAAAGCATCATATGCCATTTTACCATTTTAGATTATTGAGAGGATAAATATGATATTTTTTATTTTAGAAAGGTAAATATGATATTTTGGGTTTTTACAAGGATACATATGCTAATGGTAAAATATATAGCAATTTTAAATGTTTACCATGAATTTTAACTTTTTTAACGGACAAATTGGATAATTTTAATTTTAAGTTAAATATGATATTTTAATTTGTAGAAGGGTAAATATGTAAACCTCCTACATTTTTATCAGTATATTATATATTTTTATATCTAATATATATATTTTTATGTTTGTTATACCTTAACCATGGCCTCGACGGCGGCTTTAGACGCAATGTAAGCAGAATATTTGGGTACGAGGCTGGCTACAAGAGACGAGGAAAAAAGGACGATTCTACCCCCACCGCCCTGAACCAATCTCTTAGTTGCCTCTCGGCAACACAAGAAAGTGCCGCGTGTGTTTACGTTGAATGTCCTGTCCCAATCCTCCAATGATGTGTCCTTAAGTGTCGTGTATTTGTCGTCCATCACGCCGGCACATGCAATCTGTTAAATTTATTTTAATATTAATGCATAAGCTGGTATAATTAAGGAGAAATTTCACATGCACCCCTGCAAAATCACAAATGTCATGAATGTCCTCTCGAAACATAAGAAATATCATCAATACCCTTCTTTGACATTTTTTACTATCAATACCCTAAATCCACTTTTACTATCTTTTTAAGAATTGTCACCACCTCTTTCTCAATTATTCGTCTATAAATAAAATGGAATGAAACGAGGATAATTTCAAGATATTACAAAATATATATGCAATGAGGGATATATATGCATGATATATCTTGTGGTTTTAGAGTATATTTACTCTGCCTTTTTGCAAGGGTATCCATGATATTTCTCAATTTTGAAAAGTAATATGCTATTTTATTTTTGAGATTTTGCAGGTCCCTATATAGTTCATGAGATATACTAAATAATAAAATTTCAATGCTAATTATGTGCTATACTATGTATCAATTATTTGCTAATTAATTATCTTGGTGTGAATTTTTGGTGCAAAATATAAATTTTCCATAGTTAATTTACCAAGATGTGAGCAGGGCGGCCGAAGGACGACTCAGCCACGTCGAACAGAGATTCCACAGCAGTAGGATCGGACACATCAGCTTTCACCGGAATCGCTCGGGAAGTAGTGATTTTCGACGCGACGGATTCCGCTTCGGCCTGATTGGACGTGTAACCGATGATCACGTCTGCGCCGAGAGAGGATAAATGAGCCGCAATGGCTCGGCCGATTCCACGGGAGGCACCGGTGATTATGGCTGTGCGACCAGCTAGAGGGAGAGGACTCGAAGACGAAGCCATTGGAGGGAAATTGGTGTGTGAAGATGTGTTTACTGCTTTATCATCTTCATTCGGCGACTTTTGTTTTTATAAGAAGGTTAGGTGGAGGAGGAAGTGAGTGCTCTAGTCATTTCGTCATGCATGATGAGAATTGCAGATTGGGATCTTGGATATTTTGTATTAGACTATTGGATGTGGTGGTGGATTTGGGGGAGTTTTCTATGTAAAAGTTTATTTTAATGAGGGCATGTGATTCATTAACATGATTATCTTATATAAAATCGTATTAGTATCAATATGATTTGAATAATACTGGTGTGTGGGGCAACAGTTCTAGTCACTTCTAGAATACCCACTAATAAAAGGAGACTTAATAAATATAAAACTTAACAAATAGTCAATGTTAGTTAATTATCCTTTTAGAGGGGACATGTATAATTCTCTTTTTAGATATCATGATTTTTGTTAACGAATATGGTAGCCCAACTTTTGTTAATGAATGTTACTTCATTTAACCATTATTTTTTTTATAATATAACATTTTTTAGATATATTTTTTTTTCGGTTCCCTTATTGAATAGATGTTCTTTTTTTTCTGAATATATATGTTGAAATTGTAGAAAAAACCCACACTACACAATTTCCTTTTACTTTCATATTCAGATTTGTCACAAGATTTAATCTAACCTTCTAAACACCCAAAATAGAAAACCTCTAAAAACACTAGCAAGCAACATAACAAGTTGCACAACAAAATAAATTTCAAAGTTAAGACAAATGGATAATTAGGAAAATTCGCCACCACGAGGCAGCACAACAACAAGAAACAAGTTCAACATTTTTAAATTAATCCAAGTATCGCATTTTCTAATCCGAGTATTCGAATTCTCCTATAACCTCAACAACAACA
This sequence comes from Luzula sylvatica, assembly GCA_946800325.1. Taxonomy (NCBI): domain Eukaryota; kingdom Viridiplantae; phylum Streptophyta; class Magnoliopsida; order Poales; family Juncaceae; genus Luzula; species Luzula sylvatica. Next base: position 25,606,530 of record OX326958.1, on the reverse strand, counting down.
AAAAACCTTCTCTCTCTCTCTCTATCTCTCTCTCTCTCTCTCTCTCTCTCTCTCTCGCACACTCCCTTTCTCTTTCTTATATGTTATTTACTCTTTATTTCCTTCTATCGACTCGTCCTCAGAACCCACAACCCCGTTGGCCAGCTCAGGCCCATTAGGGTTAGGGTTTTCAGATTCGCCGGAGTTCCCCCGAGTAAGCGATGGCGGAGGCGGTGGTTGACTCCCCGGAGGAAGAAACACTCCCGTACCAGATATGACCAAGCGCGACGTGACCGGTACAGCAACCTGAACCGGTACGGCCACCGGTACTGGTACTGCTACCGGCACGGTAGCGACAGCCGTCACCACTGATGTAGGCGGTACCAGAACATGCTGTACCGGCGGTCTAGCTTGCGGGCCCCATGGTACTGGAGGGGATGGATTGGAGGGGAAAGTAATGGACGGAATGGAGGGGTTATGGTTGTAATTGTTATAATTATTGTACCTTCTCGGTTGGGCTTTACCAAATGAGAGAAGGACACGATTCTTACGTCTCGATGGAATGGCTCGTTTCGCCAAGTCAGCGCCTCTGTTTCGTACCACCACAAGACTCCTGTGTAAATTAATCACGAAAAAACATGTTGATTTATTTGTTTAATATTTAAATTAATGTAAAAATTAAAAAGATAACGGGTACGGACCCGGTAGGAAGAGAGAGCTCTAAATGGCCACGATGATCTCCTCTAGGATCGGTGCTGATGTGGCGACCAAATATCATGTCGCATTCGGTTAAGCATACCGTATAGACCGGCTTCCCGTACCAATTCGGCCACATATTCGGAAGTGAATGATCATTCTATTGGGATTTTTGAAAAGGGTAAATATGATATTTAGGAATATGAAAACTTTGAACAAAAAAAAAATACCTCGTTAAAGAAGTCAATGACACAATAGTCAGGCTTGGAAGTTACCACTTGGCCGAGTTTATTCAGCATGTCACGTACCACAACCGGTACGGCCTCTACTTTCCTCTCTATAACATTCCATAAAAACATAAATTACAATATTTTTAAAACATCGAGAAAAATTTGCGGGGGGGTTTCATTAATTTACCAGGAGAAAGGACAGGGGTAGTTTCGTCATCAGGAGGACCTTCAACAATTGGAAACCCTAATTGAATCACTTCTCTTCCGTGACCTTTACTTGGCCTTTTAGCAGCTATAAAAGTCTGACCTGTATTCAACAAACACAAAAGGACAAAATAAATTACATTTAATTTCTATCTACTTAAATTAAATTCGTTTTTAAATTATCAAACAAAAGACGAAAATAACCTTGTAGCTCTCCGCGACGGCCTGCAGCTCTGGTCTCGTGAACCCATGCCAGCATATTTTCAACATCTGAAATATCGATTATCTCCTCGTATACTTTGAGCCCTTCGTATGCATTAAACTGCGATGAATTTATTAGATTGAGAAATAAAAGGAAAAATTGCGCATAATGCTTATTATTTAATTACCGTTTTGCCATCCAAAAGCTCGTTAGAAACGAATTCTTTAGGTAACATTTTTTTTTCCTCGGAGAAAGATGAGACGGTACTGTCGTTTTCAGGTACGGTTTCGCTGGTACCATCTGTAATACCAAAAAAATAATTTCCTTAAAATGTTTTGACATAATTTGCATGTAATTAGAAAATATTAACGGTCTTTTATGACAAAATAATAACGTCTCATAATAGGAAGATAATAAATACCTTTATGGGAAGCGTTATCCTTATCGGTGATACTAGATTTGCAACTTCCTACTTCCTCCGAGGGTTCTCTTTCTCTCTCCTTCAACGAGCTATTTCCTTCTCTCACATTCTCGCTACCTGACAAAAATTGTCAGAAAAGTTTCGAGCTTTAATTACAATCTGATTGGATAAGTTCCGTTTCAAAAGGACGAAGATAAAATTCATTTTATAATCTAGAAAGACTAAATCTTTATAACAGGACAAAAAAAATGTGTACTTGATGCTCACCTTCCTCGCTATTATGTATCGAATTCTCCCTGGTTGAGCCAAAATCGGACAAGGAACGGGCATAATTCCTCCGGTTGTTATTATACCCGGATCCATTACTGTAACCGGATCCATGATCGTTTCCATATCCAAACCTCCTCCCACCACGGTGCATGGCATGAGGGTTCTGGTGTTGCTGACGAAATGGTGGGCTCATCTGAGGTTGCCCATCCCCTTGCTGGCGAATCCACGTAACTTGCTGAAGGGCGATAGCTATGTCGGCGACGGGATAGTACTGCTGGAGGTGTAGGATCGGTGCCCAGTGACCGCGGCGTTGATGAACGGCCGACATTACGTGGTCATACTCCCCTTGACCACCGGTTGCCCTCATATGGGTGAGAAAGAGATCGATGATGGCGTTTGCAGCTGCAAATTCTCCACGGAGCCAGGATAAGAAGACGTCTCGCTCGTCGGCCGGTCCTCCGGTGGTAAGAGGCGGCGTCGCCACGGCCGTCGAGGATGAGGAAGTTGGGGAAATAGAAGCTGACATTGTGAGAGTCAGTTGATCAGAGCTTGCATCGCTTGTGACGCAATATAGGTGCCCACAGAGAGATGATGAAAAGGAGGAGAGAGAGATCTAGGGTTTTGTTTTCACACTGAACAGAGAGAGAGAGAGAGAGAGAGAGAGAGAGAGAGAGAGTATTAGCTAGACACAGTGTGGTATTGAATTATTGGATCATGGAAGACAAAAGTGACTTTTGTTTTTGACTAGATTGTTTCTCTTTCTATCCTTATAAGAGTAAATATAAAATATATATAAAACAAATCTCACCAAATATATAATATTAAATAAAAAATCTCACCAAATATAAATTTTGAAAATCAGTGATCATTTAGTGAATTATTTAGTAAAATTATATTTCTGTTGAAAAATAACTTTCAATTTAACGTCGGAAAAATGTTTTAAAGAACTCGAATATCGGTTTTTGTCAATTAATATAAATTAACCGAGAAACCCGAACAATGACGACATAAAAAGAAACGTAAATGAAGAGAACTCTGGAGATATTTCGAGAATTAATTATTATTAACATTATATATTATTATTATGAGGATGATTAAGATACTCAATTAAGTATCATGAGTTTGATATTTATAATTTTTTGACCATTGAATTTGCTTTAAGGTTTGTGTTTTTTAATGATATTTATACGCACCATTAATAATTTCCATAAATGTTTGTGCTCATCATTAAATGCACAAATCTCAAAACAAATCTAGTGGTAAAAAAAAAATCTAAATATCAAACTCATGATACTTAATTAAATATCTTAGTCATCCTCTTATTATTATATTATTAATCTAATTTTCTAAATAGTCGAATTGAAATAAATAAGTAAAATGAATTAAAGAAGTGTTTCTAACAAAATTACTAACTTTATGTTTTATTCTAAATTCTAAATTTGTTGGTCTTTAGAATATTGTTATTTTCTTTTCATATACTTAAAACTAGTTTTGGTGGATTCATTTTTATAGTTTGAAATAGTAATTTTATGAATTTCGTGTTTTGTGTGGAGGGGTGATATTATACATCCAATATAAAAAATATTTTTTTGTAATAATATAATTTTCTTGAAAAGTTAATCCGAACTAAATAAGATTAAAATTATGTGCAATGAAACGAGAGACCATTGATAAAAATTTAAATCCGATGAAAATTGCGTGAATTAGAAAATAGAATGAATTTGGAAAGAACATACCACATAATATTATTTTACGAGTTGTATATTATGTGTGACAAACATTAAACATACATTGCATGAAAGGTTCACGCAAAAAATTCTTCTGACCAAATGTTAATGTAATATAAATAAATGTTGTTTCATGAGGTAGGTGATAGATAGCTAATGAAAGAACAAGAAAAATATTTTCGAAAATTAATATATATTTATAAAATATGAAAGACAAATGAGATATAGGAGGATATCTAAAATAAACAAAAATAAATTAGGTTTCGCACATAATTTCATTCTCCATGTCTTCTTTCATGCATCCGAATTTTTAGATCTATGCCATATGTTTTGGTGATGAATATCATAGAAGAAAAATTGACTGTTTGTTCGTGATTAAGAAGTGTTTTTAGAATAATTATGCAAATGACTAAAATGACCCCCGGCTACTTAATCTCTTCCGTGGTAATGGGATCCGAGTTAATTATTTATATTGTTATGTATTTATAATTAGCTTTCTACAATTTTGTTATATCTTGCAGTTTATCCATCTCTTATTTTTCACTTATTTTTGACATTCGTCATGAAACTACATCATAAACTTATCATGATTATTAACCACTAGATTGTGTGATGTGGGTTCATCATATGCATTAATATATTCATTTAAGACATGTATTTTATATGACTATTTTTAAGTATTAATTTGAATAATTATATATAGTGATGTTTAATCTCAATTATTATTATTTTTATTAAATTTTATAAAGATCATATTTTGTGTAGTCATTTATATGTCATTATTTTACATCATGTTTTAAACATTTTTAGAAAGTCACATCATCCTACATTAATGATGTGATATTATTATTGCTTAGAATCACATTAAACCAAGTTTAATCAATTATTTAACATTTCACATTAAATTACATGATCAAATGTGAATGCAATGTAATATGAAAAATTTATATATAAAACACTAATAATTTAATATATAATATTATAAAACATATACCATGTATTAATATTATTTTTAGAAATTTAATTTTATAAAACCCATCAAACATATTTATTTTAATTTTCTCTTTATTTTGATATCCATATTAACATAGTTAATACATACCGTTTTTCATAATTTCAATTTGTAAATATATTATGTAAGAAAATACAATGCAAACAAATACATATTTACATAATAGATTTTTAAGAATTTTATTTGCTTAATAGAATTTTTAAGTATCATTATTAATTTTTAAAAAAATTATAACTATAGGAATCTCATATAATACTAAGTAGATTATATTTGTGTTTTCCAACAAACAATTATTTTTGAAAAAATAATATAATTAAAAATAGTTCATCCATCTAAATAACTTCTTAAACGTATAAACACCTAACAAATTGTATTGTTATTTTACAAAATATAAAATAAAAAAATCATATGGTACAAAATAATTTGTATTTATATTTATTATAAATTAAATTTTGATATTATTTATTAAATTACTTCAACTATTAAGTTATATATTATTTTATATTTTCAATTGTATTTTGAATCAATAAAAGTTATTACTATTTTATAATTAATAATGTGTTACTAAATATGTTGTATGATTCATTATTTTAATATTTGATATTGTATAAAATATTATGAACAATGATATAATATTTGTTGTTATGTTTTTTCATAAAATTGTATTATATCTTATTGTATATTATTATATAATGCCACTAATATACGTATTATTTTGATTAAAAAAATTAGATCAATTGTTATCATAATATTGTAAATTAATTGTAAAACATCTGAATAATCATGGATAAATGAACTTAAATAATTTTATTTGAAGATGATGTAATTAACATTATCATACAAATGAATAATTTGTATTATAATGAAAAACATAAGTACATACTCGCTGCGTAGCGCGAGTATTCTCCTAGTATAGAGATCAAAACGAAGATACCGTTCAAGAAAGTTTGATGATTCTTTAGGAATTATAGTTTTAAAATTCTAATAATAGTTTTGTTTTTATGGGTTGATTCTTATAGTCTGAAATATTACTTTTGTGAGTTTTGTGTTTGTGTCGGATGTGATTTGATATGATATAATACTAGCTATAACCCCGCGCAATTGCGCGGGGCACGTTGATTTGTTTTTTTTTATGATTTGTGCTTTTTCTGTATTTATTTTTCGGCAGCGTTGTATTGGCCAGTGATTCGATTTGTGTGGTGTTGTGAAATTTTCAAACTGAGAAGGACCGAAATGTAATTTTTCAAACCGAAAAGGACCAAAATGTAAATTAAAAAGGACCAAAATGTGAATTAATTTTTTTTTTCGAATTAAAATGTGTAAATAAAAGAGGATCAAGATGTAAATATGAAGTACCAAAATGTAATATTTTAAACTTGAAAGGACCAAAACAAAAATATAGTTGTTTCAACTAAAAAGGACCAAAATGTAATAAAAAAAGGACCAATATGTAAATTAAAAATTTTCTTACAAAGAGGGCCCTATACCAAAATGTATTTTTTTAAACTTGGAGGACCAAAATGTAAATAAAAATGGACCAAAGTGTAATTTTTCGAAACAAAAAAGACCAAAATATAAATAAAAAAGGATCAAAATGTAAATTAAAATTTTATTTTTTACAAAAAGGCCCCTGGTGACGTGGCTCAACCAGGAGCCAGGAAAAGTATAGAATTATACTAATTAAAATATGTTCTCCAATATAAAAATAATTTGTTTTATACAATAAGCAATATAAAAATTAGACATAACATAAACACATATGAATTAAATAAGGTTACAAATTTTGCGCATGGATAAAAAATTTAAATCCAATGAAAATTGTATGAATTTAAAAAGAGCATTAAAAAGTTGTTTTAAGAGTTGTGTGTCATGGGTAACAACATATATTGCATGAAAGGTTCACGCAAAAAATAATTTTGACCAAATATAATATAAATAAATGTTGTTTCATCGAAGTAAATGATAGTTCACGATAGAAAAAAAAGAAAAGAAACACTTCTGAAAATTAACTAATATATATATATATATATGAATGTATCGAAGATAAAATGAGACATTGGAGGATATCTAAAATAAAGAAAAAAACAATATTTATTGGGTGATCATTCTCCCCGTCTTCGTACGTGCATCCAAATTGCTATAGCAACGTCATATGTTTTGGTGATGAATTTTGCAAAAAATATATTGGCTATTTGCTCGTGACTAAATCCTTACACCTCAATTGAATTCCAAATTTGTGTTTGCGATCGGAAGAGAAATGTTTTTGATAATTGCAAACCGAAATGATAGACGTTGATTTAAGCATCTTTTCCGTAGTAATTTGTTGTCGTAGTGACAACTCAAGTTAATTCTTATTTTGTTGGGCATTTATAATTAGCTTATTTATATTGTTTATTTATAATTGCTTATGTTGTTGATTATTTATAATGTTCTTGTGTGTTGTGATGATTTTTTATTTATGTTTTTATTCTCAAAACGTTTAGTTGAATATTTGATGAATAAAACAAAAGAAGAAATCTTCAGTTGAATATTTGCAATAAAAACAAGTTTTTTTCTGCAATTCATACACAATACATGAAGTAGTAGTTTGACGTGTTATTAGTATTTTATTTTATTATTATATCATTAATCATATTTTCTTACCAAGGGTAGTTTCTACATGTTGTCGAATTGAATTAAATAAGTAAATAAGTAAAATAGATTAAAGAAGAAGATCAATAATTTTATGTTTTATTTTTAAATTCTAAACTTAATGGCCTTTTTAGTATACTGTTATTTTCGGGTACTAGTTTTGGTGGGTTAATTTTTGTAGTTTGAAATTTTATTTTATTTTATTTTAAATTTTAAATTTTGTGTTTTGTGAGATTTTGGTATGACGTGATGTGTTTTTCAGTACAAAATTGATTTATTTTATAACACGATCAATATAAGAATTTGGAAAGAACATACACAAGATCCGAACTAAATAAGATAACAAATTTTGTTCAAAGAAAGAGAGACCATTGATAAAAATTTAAATCCAGCGAAAATCGCATGAATTTGTAAATCGTATGAATTTAGAAAGATCATTCAAACAAGTTGTTTAAAGAATCGTACCTTATCATTATCTACACATACTGCATGAAAGGTTCACACAAAAATAACTTTGATCAAATGTTTATATAAATAAATGATGTTTCATTGAGGTAGGCCAAAGAGAAAAAGGAATATTTTTTAAAATTAAAATTAATATATTTATAAAATACCAAAGACAAATATTGGAAGATATCTAAAATAAACTTGTATACAGAATTACGAGAAAAGAAACTCTGGCCCTTAAAAATAGATTTATTAGTAAAATCATAATACGTGTGACCGAAGTATAAATTGAACGATTTTAAGATAAAATTAGAGAGCGTTAATGATAAGTTAATCTTCGTTGGGCGCAATGACGCTCCATGATTTTTCGTTTTTAGTGGAGTTTCAGCAAATTGTTATCCTCTAAATAAAGAGTAAAATATTACAATAAAAAGTATAAAATAAAGACACATCAAATTTAATTTTGGAAAATAACTTACAAAAATATTTTGTAGAACTTGAGTATCGGTCATGATAAGTCTTTTTCAGCTGCTTTCGTAAATATTTCATTTTTAAAAAAAGCAATTAAACACAAATCAACCATGAAGCACGAATGATGACATAAAAAGAAACATACATGAAGAGAACTTTGGGGATATTTCGAGAAACTAATCATAATTAATAGCTTATAAAATTATTATTATTATATTATTAATCTGATTTTCTAATCGTGGGATTATTTCTATGTTTTGTCGAATTGAAATAATCAAGTAAAAATATATTTAAAAAGTGTTTCGAATAATATATTAATTTTTCAACATACAATAATAAGTAGATTATATTTGTGTTACTAAATATGTTGTATGATTCATTATTTTAATATTTGATATTGTATAAAATATTATGAACAATGATATAATATTTGATATTATGTTTTTTCGTAAAATTATATTATATCTTACTTATATATTATTATATAATGAAACTAATATAAATATTATTATTTGATTAAAAAAATGAGATTAAGGGTTATCATAATATAAATTAATTGTAAAATATATGAATAATCATTGACAAATGAACTTAAATAACTTTATTTGAAGATGATATAAATAATCATTCACACAAAAATAACTTTGATCAAATGTTTATATAAATAAGTGATGTTTCATTGAGGTAGGCTAAAGAGAAAAATGAGCTTTTTTTAAATTAAAATTAATATATTTATCAAATACCAAAGACAAATGAGAAATTGGAAGATATCTAAAATAAACTTCAATACAAAATTACGAGAAAAGAAACTCTGGCACTTAAAAATAAATTTATTAGTAAAATCATAATACGTGTGACCGAGTATAAATTGAATGATTTTAAGATAAAATTAGAGAGCGTTAATGATAAGTTAATCTTCGTTGGGTCCAATGACGGTCCATGAACAAATTGTTATCCTCTAAAGTCTAAATAAAGAGTAAAATATTATAATAAAAAAGTATAAAATAAGGACTCATCAAATTTAATGTTGGAAAATAACTTATAAAAAATATTTTGTAGAACTTGAGTATCTGTTATGATAAGTCGTTTTCAGGTGCTTTCGTAAATATTTCATTTTTTTAAAAAGCAATTAAACACAAATCAACCAGGAAGCACGAATAATGATGACATAAAAAGAAACATACATGAAGAAAACTTTGGGGATATTTCGGGAAACTAATCATAATTAATAGCTTATAAAATTATTATTGTTGTATTATTAATCTGATTTTCTAATCGTGGGATTATTTCGTAAATATTTCTATGTGTTGTCGAATTATTATTATTTTATGAGTATTGTGTTTGTTCGGAGGATGTGATATGAATTATTAATAATGAATCGAAGACTTGCCAATCCAACTTAATTTTGTAATAAAAGTAATCCAACCTAAATAAGGTCAAAATCATGTGCAACGAAACGAGAGACCATTGATAAAAAAATTAAATCTTGCGTGAATTTGAAAGTAACATGATTTGGAAAGAGCATAAATAACATTATTTGTCGACATGTATCTTACGTTACGTATGACGAACATTAAACATATATTGCATGAAAGGGTTCAGACAAATAGTAATTTTGACCAAATATAATATAAATAAATGTTGTTTTACTGAGGTAGGTGATATATAATAAAAATGAGGAGGGCATTTTCGAAAATCAATATATATTTATAAAAATATCGAATGAGATATTGGGGGATATCTGAAATAAACAAAAATAATTTTTTTGGCACACGTAGTTTCATTCTTCATGCCTTCTTTCATGCAATCAAATATGATATGTTGTGATGATGAATATCGCAGAAGGGTCCGGGGCTTGCCCAAAGCCCTTTGGGCAGAAGGATCGTCCAAATACAGTCACAGCCGTTCGATGCGCATGTGATTGATGATCTCGTGCAGATGAAAGTTAACGTTCAGTTAAATGTTCCGCAAGACAAAATAGGAAGGCACATCTCTTTGTAAATAAAATCTCTCAAAAATGTTTAACACCACGCACTATTTTACACGCACAAGACCCGCAGTAAATAATTTTGGAAAGTAAGATGCAATTGACCACTCAATATAATGCATATATGGTAGGGCATAATGTATATATGGTAGTGCGTGGTTGATAGCGGGTAAATAGTGCGTGGTGTATAACACCACTGAAAATCTCTCGTGTTTGGTAATGGATAAATTCCTTCACTTTCTCTTTGCTTTTTTAATTCGTCATTCATTGCTTTGTTTAATTTCTTCATCTCTTTTCCTCTCATCCTCTCTCATGGCAGCCATGGCTATTGAGAAAGCAATATTGCATATATCCAATCTAAACTGATTTAAGTGATTAGTATATCTAATGACGAGAATACTTTCTCGATCACCGAATTCAATTAGACAATTGTTTTTCCTGCATTTACCGAATTCAATTAGACAATTGTTTTTCCTGCATTTACCGAATTCAAATAGACATTTGTTTTCCCCTCAATCACCGAATATACCTCCATTAATCTCCACAATCTAGTTGTGTGTTTTGATCATATTCAATTAGTTCGATTTATCTTTTCTTCCTACTTTTTCTTGAGAATTTGGTTTATTAACAGAAGTCTGAATTTATCTTTGTCCTATAATTGGCATAATTTTGATTTCTAGTTATTTTGTGCTTGTACATACTAACTAAGAATTGTGTAGAATGGTATTTATATCTAAGATGATTAATCAACTATTTAATGTAAATTAAAATTAAATATGTAATTTGTATATCTCCAATCACTCGACGTGAAGTCTCGGCACTCACATCCTCTGACATTTTGAGCTTGGCTGGTACAAGAATTATAAATCGATTTTGTGAAATGAATACAAAAACACTATAATTTTTTTGTCATAATTGGAGAAATGTGACGCATAGAGAAAACAAGTACCATGTTATATCGTGTACAAGGACTACAATATATCACAAGCCTGTAACAATTGTACCTGTTTATTTACTGTGAGCTAAACTACAACCAACTGCATATATAAGTCATAGAGGCCATTTACTATACCCCCAAAATCCATCACCACATCCTTGATATCCTATCCATCTCCCAAAAATTACCCACTCGATTAACAATGCTTTGAATTAGCTGTTAATTGAATTAATGAATTATTAGGTACTAATATGATGTGTTAATTGACTCACAAATTAACTGTAAATTCGAAGCATTAATTACATTAATTAATTTGGAGAGAGAATGGGGTGCAAATTGGAGTTGAGAATTAACACCCAACCCAACCCAAAAAAAAATCCCATACCCATCGTGAGTGTTGTGATGGGTTTGGGGGGCAGGGTATAATTTCCCTAAGTCATATGGTCCGAAATTCTTTTGAAAATGATAACATAATTCAATTTATAAATTACCAATCATAATCAACAAATAATTCACAAATTCGTAATATTATTGAAATGATAACCCATAAGGGCACAATAATAAAAATAACTGAACCAAAAAGAAGCAAAAACAAAAGCTATTAACAATAAAAAAGGAAACACAAAAAGGAAGAGAATCTACAGAAATCAATTTCAGTCTCGAGCAAGGAATGTGGAAGGAGGTGGCGACGAGCCAGAGGTGCATGGCACAAGAGTGCCGAGATTGCTCAGATGGATGAATTGAGAGAGACCGAAGAGACGGATAGAGAGAAAACAACCAGCGAAGAAATGGAAAACAGATTAGGAATGAGGGGAGAGCGAAATTCTTTTCCATCAATATTTCCAAAGAGGTGACGTGCCTTCCTATTTTGTTTAACGGAAAAAACTTAACTGGACGTTTATTTTCATCTGCAGGGGATCGATTATATGTGCATCTGACGGCTATGATTGTATTTGGACGATCCTTCTGCCCAAAGGCATTTGGGCAAGCCCCCGACCCATCGCAGAATACATATTTGTTGTTTGTTCGTGACTAACTATTGCTACTCGCAGAAGACATATCGTCTATTTAACCTCTTCCGTGATAAATTAGTTAGGATTATGAAAATCCAAGTTATTTATTTATATTGTTATGTATTTATAATTAGTTTTCTAAAACTTTGGTATATCTTGCAATAAGAATAGTAATGGATGTTTTTGTTTGTTTCCATAAATTTTATTGGGGAATTATGGAAAAAACTTTATTTTTTTGAAAATTATAAAATATAAACTTTTACTTTTGAGATTCCTTCAAAGAGTTGCCATAAAGTTCAATTATATTTTTACCTTCTATGGGATTAAAGTATAATTTTTTCAACCAACAAATTTGGTATGTACCAAAATACACAATTTTTCTTTTATTTTCTATTGAAATCAAAATGATAATAAAAAAATTCATTTAATTATATAAATAAATAAGAACAGTAATATAAATAAAATCGTAAATATAATAATAATAATAATGATAATAATAATAATAATAGACTATTATTATTATTATGCAAGTAAAATAAATTTAAAATTTACATATGTCCATCGATTTTTATCTTGGTAATTAGTGTGTTAATTAAGAATGGTGATATCGTCATCATTCTTGTGGGTAAATGGGGATTAGTAGAGTTTTCCTATCACATATGTCCTTCGATTAAAATAATTTGTTTTGTAATATAAGAAATATAAGAATTAGAAAGAACATAAAAAAATCCGAATTAAATAAGGTCAAGAATTTTATGGATGGACAAAAATTGAAATCCAATGAAAATAGTACGTACTAGCTTTATCCCCGCGCAATTGCGCGGGACAACATATCTAATTTTTTACATGTTTTTTATATAATTATTTAAATAGAATTAACTCGTGTGCGAATTAACGCTCGTGCGTTTGAACTAAATTAATCTAATTATGACATATTTGCAAATATCATGATGTCAACAGATGCATAAGATTCATGAAATTAATCTATCACGGATATTATTTTATGATATAATTTGTATAAATAGTATTTGTTCAGGTGCTTTTAAAATCGATTAATATAATTAAGACATATTCGCAAATATATTTGATGTCAATAAATGCATTATAGTTACGGTTCATTAAAGGATCACAATGTGTCATATGGATACAACAGACAAATGACAAAAAAAACTCACATACATTTGAGGTTACAAAATTTTATATATATCCATGCAAAATGAGCAAATACAAAAAAAAATTGACAAGCAAAAAAAATACCAAAATGTAAAAAAGAAAATTACAAAAAAAAAATTGAACTTACGAAATTGCATACATGACCCTGCCAAATGAGGAAATTAAATAAAATAGAAAATAAGAAAAAATGTAAAAAAAGACCAAATAGAAAATAGAAAAAAAGAATCAAAATGTAAAAAAATGAGAAAATGTAAATAATCAAAAAAAGGACCAAAAAAAAAAAATAAGAAAAAAAAAATAAAATATAAAAAATGATCAAAATATAAATAAAAAAAAAAGACCAAAATGTAGATAAAGGACCAAAATATAAAAAAAGATCAAAATGTAAAAAATGACCAAAATATAAAATAAAAAAAATGATCAAATGTAAAAACGGACCAAATGTAAATAAACCAAAATATAAAATAAGAAGAAAAGACTAAAATGTGAAAAAGAACCAAAATGTAAATAAAATAAGGCCAAAATGTAAATAAATAAAAAAAAATCAAAATATAAAGTGATGACGTGACCTCATATATAAGTCCAAATTTTTCTAATTATATATATAAAAATAATTTAGAAAGAACATAAAAAAAAAAGTTGTTTAAGAGTTGTATCTCATGCAAGACAACATATATTGCATGAAAGGTTCACACAAAAAGTAACTTCGAGTAATGTAATATAAATAAATGTTGTTTCACTGAGGCAGGTGATAAGGTGATAGCTAACGAAAAAGAAAAAAGAAACACTTCTGAAAATTATATTTTTTTAGTTTATATATTTATAAATGTACTGAAAACAAAATGAGACACTGGAAGATATCTAAAATAAACAAAACAACATTTTTTTGGTGGAATAGGTCGTTCTCCCCGTCTTCGTCCGTGCATCCAAATTGCTATAGCAATGTCATATGTTTTGGTGATGAATTTTGACAAAAAAAAATATTGGCTATTTGCTCGTGGCTGACCATTTCACCTCCTGATGTGTATTCCAAAATTGTGTTTGCGATCGGAAGAGAAATATTTTCAAAATTATTATGCAAACCGAAATAAGAAACGTTGAATTTGTCAACTTTTTTGGAGTAATTTGTTGGGGTAGTGTCGTAGTGACAACTCGAGTTAATTCTTATTCTGTTATGTATTTATAATTAGCTTATTTATATTGATTATTTATAATTGCTTATGTTGTTGTGTATTTATGACGTTCTTGTTTGTTGTGATGATTTTTTATTTATGTTTTTTATTGAATATTTGAAGACGAAAGAAGAAATCTTCAGTTGAATATTTGCAATAAAACAAGATTTTTTCTGCAATTCGTAAACCATGCATGAAGTGGTAGTTATTTATATTTTCAACGAGATAGTTTTTTTTTTGTTTTTGCAATTTGTACAATAATACACAAATTGTTTGGTCCTTTTTAAAAATAATTTTGGTCCTTTTTTATTTACATTATGGTTCTTTTTTTAAAAATAATTTATATTTTGGTCCTTTTTAAAAAAAAAAATATATACGGGTATATAAGTTTCATATTTACTAGGGATATATGTGATAATTCTATTTTTTTTAAAAGACAGGGTTTTTTTGAAATATTTGTCAAAAGTACACCAGATTCGGAAAAACGTTGGGACTTTGCTATGTTTCGGGAAATCGAAAAGAGAGAAACAAATTCGGGACCTTTGCAGGACCAGGGTAATATGGTAATTTTATCCTGACTAGAGACCATGATTTTGGTTATGATTGGTGCAACCAAAACGAGTTCGTTCAGGCAGAATGGAATGGCTTTGAGTGCGAGGGAGATGGAGAGCAAAATTAAACCCACAAGACTACATAAAAATGTCCACGATACTCAGTTGCATTCGGCGAGGAGTATTTTCGTCATTTACAATATTTTGATTCTAAATGTTGATAATTTCTTTCGCGTTTTGGGCAGAATGGAATGGTTTTTGAGTGCGACGAGGTGGAGATCAGTATTATACCCGGAAGACTACTTCAAAATGGCCACAATACTCAGCTACATTCATTGAGGGGTAATTTCGTCATTTTCAATATTTTGATTATGACCGTTGATAATTTATTTCATGTTTTAGGCATTACTTTTATCTTATGTATAAAGTAGAGAAAATTCTTGCAATTCTATGCCTCCATGCCATCAAGGGCTTTTGTGTACAAAAATATTTTTTAATTTACATTTTGCTCCTTTTTATTTATATTTTGGTCATTTTTAGTTTTAATTTATATTTTGGTCATTTTTATTTACATTTCGGTGCTTTTTATTTACATTTCGGTCTTTTTTTACATTTTTGAATTTATATTTTGGTCCTTTTTTGTTTTAATTTACATTTTGATCCTTCTTATTAACATTTTGGTCCTTTCTTATTTACATTTCTGTCCTTTTTTATATTCTGGTCCATTTTATCTATATTTTGGTCATTTTTAGTTCTAATTTACATTTGGTCCTTTTTTTTACATTTTGGTCCTTTTTATTTACATTTCGGTCTTTTTTTAAATTTTGATAATTTTTCCTTATTTTACATTTGGTCTTTGTTTCCTATTTTACATACATATTAAAATTTGCGAATATGTCATGATTATATTAATCGATTTTAGAAACACCTAAGCAAATGCTATTTATACAAATTATATTAGAAAATAACATCTGCGATAGACTAATTTCATGAACCTTATGCATATATTGACATCATGATATTTGTTAATATATCATGATTAGATTTATTTAGTTCAAACGCATGCGTGTTAATTCTATTTAAATAATTATATAAAAAACATCCCGCGCAATTGCGCGGGCACAAAGCTAGTATTATACAAATATCAATTATGTAGCATTCTTTGGCATTGTCTATTTTCTTCACAAATTTAACTAGAAAGGAAATTATCTTCGAAATCAAATATTTTTTTCTTGGAAATATGATAACATAATGGAGTGAAAACAAAGATACCTTTCAAGAAACTTATTTGTTGATTTTTTTAGGAATTATAGTTTTAAAAATTCTAATAACATTTAATCTCAGCTTTTCATTTTTCATTTCTATTCACATTTGAGAATGTGATTTAAAGTAAAATAAAAAACAATTGAATATAACTTGTCTAAAATAAACCTACGATCACGCTATTAATGTAAGGGCCATCTTAAAATTGTTCAAAATTGTATGTAAAATAATATAAGCACATAAATATCTACAAAGAACTCATGACTATACAAAAATCAACAATTAACTAACGATTAAAATGAATGCCATTGTATGACACACAATATTACTCAAAAGGTGAAAAAATAATTTGGTTTTCTTTGTTTAATTAATCATATAGCAATCCAGAAATAATATAGCCACCTAAACCAACAAAAAAAATAGCACAAATATATAAATTTTATGATATTAATTATTTAATGTTCATGTGAATTCCAAATCAAATACAAAATGAGATATTTATGTCACATTGGATGTATGTTTGCGTGAATATAAAAGTTATCCTTGTATGGATGTTTCTCCCTGTAAAATTTGCATGTTTCGCCCCAAAGAATTTCTCATATAGGGACAAGATCAAATTGAACTCACATTTCCTTATTTCGAGTTCCTATGTGACTGTTATGGTTATGACGGCATAAAAAGAAACATAAACGAAGAGAACTTTGGGACTGTTCTAAGAAATTAATTGTTATTAAAAAGAAATAGAATAGGCTCTAAATCCTATTTCTATTTTATATTAATCAAAATAATTATAGGAGCCTAATCAGCATTTTAACCTCTAATAACAAGGAATTAAATTTCAGAATTCTAATATTCTATAATCTCAACAATTCCCTAGGATTTTGATTTTCTGCATTCTATAGAACACATAATCTCAATCTCTTATTAGTATTTTATGAATTTATTGTATTATTAATCCTATTTTCTTTTTCTCAAAAAAAAAAATTAATCCTATTTTCTAACTAGGGGTAATTTCTACGAATTGAATTGAATAAGTAAAATACATTAAAGAAGAAGATCTAATTTATGTTTTATTCTAAATTCTAAACTTGTTAGCCTTTTTAGAATACTGTTATTTTCAGGTACTAGTTTTGGTGGGTTAATTTTTATAGTTTGAAATTTTATTTTATTTTAAATTTTGTGTTATTGTGAGATTTTGATATGATAGATATGTGTTTTTCAGTATAAAATTGATTTGTTTTATAACACGATCAATATAAGAATTTAGAAAGAGCATACACAAAATCCGACCTAAATAAGATAACAAATTTTGTTCAAAGAAAGAGAGACCATTGATACAAATTTAAATCCAACGAAAATCGCATGAATTTGTAAGTTGTATGAATTTAGAAGATCATTCAAACAAGTTTTCTAAAGAGTCGTACCTTACATGTGTGACAACACATATTGCATGAAATGGTCACACAAAAATAATTTTAATCAAATATTATATCAATAAATGATGTTTCATTGAGGTAGGCCAAAGAGAAAAAGGAACACTTTTAAAATTAAAATTAATAGGATAGTGATATTGACAGGAAAAATAAATATTAGATACAGAAAATTTCATTTAAATTTGGAATGAATTAAAAGTAAAATTACCATTTCAAGTTTAAATTTCCTGTTCCCAGTAATATTATTTCATGTCAATATCATTACCCAAATTAATATATTTATAAAATATCAAAAACAAATGAAATATTGGAAGATATCATAAGATAGATACTAATTTTGAACAATTTCCTTTTCCCACATTCGGCCACGTCTCCTTTTCCTGTTTGTTCGCTTAATAACTTCATGTCTTTCTCACATTAGTTTCAAGACCAAGCAAAAAAGAAAAAAAAAACCGACCCCAGAAGAAACCCTAGCGGAACGCTCGCCGCCACGGAGACGCGAGGCTCTGGCGACGTTGCCAGGTGCTGGCGATATCTAAAATATCAAAGACAAATGAGATATTGGAAGATATCTAAAATAAACTTCTATTCAAAATTACGAGAAAAGAAATTCTCGCCCTTAAAAATAGATTTATTAGTAAAATCATAATACGTGTGATCGAAGTATAAATTGAACGATTTTAAGATAAAACTAGGGAGCGTTAATGATAAGCTAATCTTCGTTGGGCGCAGTGACGGTCCATGAATTTTTGTTTTTAGTGGAGTTTCAGCAAATTATTGTCCTCTAAATAAAGAGTAAAATATTACAATAAAAAAGTATAAAATAAGGACTCATCAAATTTAATGTTGGAAAATAACTTATCATTTAAGTCAAAAAAATGTTTTGTAGAACTCGAGTTTCGTTTTTGAAGTCGTTTTCAGCTGCTTTCATAAATATTTCATTTTTCTAGAAATAATTAAACAAAAATCAATCATGAAGCACGAATAATGATGACATAAAAAGAAACATACGTGAAGAGAACTTTGGAGATATTCCGAGAAATTAATCATGATTAATAGCTTATAAAATCATTATATTATTAATCTGATTTTCTAATAGTATGATTATTTCTCTGTGATGTCGAATTGAAATAATCAAGTAAAAATAGATTTAAGAAGTGTTTCGAATAATATTATTAATTTTATGTTGTATTATAAATTTGTTAGCCTTTCTAGAATATTGTTATTTTCAATTACTAGTTTCGATGGATTATTTTTTATAGTTTGAAATATTTATTTTATGAGTCTTGTGTTTGATCGATGGATGTGATATGAATTGTGATATGATAGGATATATATATTCTAATATAAAAATGATATATTTTTTTATAATATAGTGAATATAAGACTTGCCAATCCAACTTAATTTTCTTAAAAAATTAATCCGAACTAAATAAGGTTAAAAGTCTGCGCAAAGAAACGAGAGACCATTGATAATAAATTAAATTCAATGAAAATTGCGTGAATTTGAAAATAATATGAATTTGGAAATAGCATAAATAATATTATTTTACGAGTTGTATCTTATGTGTGACAAACAGTAAACATATATTGCATGAAGGGTCCAGGCAAAAAATAATTTTGACCAAATGTAATATAAATAAATGTTGTTTCAGGTGATAGCTAATGAAAGAAGAAGAATAATATTTTCGAAAATTAATATATATTTATAAAATATCAAAGACAAATGAGATCTTGGAATAGAGATATTGGAGAATATCTGAAATAAACAAAAATTAAATTATGTGGTTTACCTGGTTCCATTCTCATTCTCCATGCCTTCTTTCAGGCATCCGAATTGCTGGATCAAATACGATACGTTTTGATAATGATAATGAAACAACCGATTGGATCGAGCCCGTATCGCGCATCGATTTTTTAAAAAAAAGTGTTACAACTCGCAGAAGGCATATCGGCTATTTAACCTCTTCCGGGGTAATTAGTTTGGATTATGAAAATCCAAGTTAATTATTTATAATTTATATTGTTATGTATTTATAATTGGTTTTCTAAAACTTTGGTACATCTAGCAATAGGAATGATAATGAACTTTTTTGTTTGCTTTGATATTTTCTACTGGGGAATTATGGAAAAAACTTCTATTTTATTTTGAAAACGATATAAAAAAAAATACTTTACTTTTGAGGTGAGTTCCTATAAAGTTTTAGTTATTTTTATACCTCCTATGGGATTAAAATATAATTTTTCCATCCAATAATTTTGTATGTACCAAAATATCCTCACAAATTTTTTTATTTTTTGTTAAAATTAAAATAATAATAATAAATCCATTTAATAATATAAATATATAAGAACAACAATATAAATACAATCATGAAACAAAATAATAATAATAATAATAAATATGTACGTAATATAAATTTATAATATACATTAAAAAGCATGTATAGTATATGTATAGTATGATAAAATAAAGCAATGTTGCGCAAAATAATCATAAAAGATCATTCAAACATTATCATAAAATATTGTGTTGAAAAATATTTTAATCATTTCTTAATTGAGTAAAATAAATATGAAAATTATCAAATGAGGGTATTTTGGTCCATATAATTATTGATGGATGGAAAAAGTTAAAATCAATATCGGGGTTAAAAAATAATTCAAAGTTCAAACCATTTTATAAAGGGGATTTGAAAAAATCTCTAGGGGTTTATACTTCTTATAATTTTCAGAATAATTAGGAGGTTTGAAGAACTCTTCATTTATTTATATTTTTATTCTCAAATGACGCTTAGTTGAATAATTGATGAATGAAATAAAGGATAAAATATTGAGTTTTCTCGTATTTGCAATAAAACAGTTCTTTCTCCAGCATAGAGACAATACATGAATCAGTTTCTTTGTATATAAGGTAGGATTTTTTTTTTTGTGTGTGTGTGTGCAATTTATACAATAATACAGGAACCTTTTGTGAAGTTAAAAAAATGAATAACATGATGTCATGATCACTTAATAAATTGCTTATTACATTTATCAGTAACAATAAAAATGTATATAAAACTAAAAAATAACATGATGTAGGAATATCAGTTGTACTTTTCATAAAAAAATATAAAATTTTATGAAGTTCCAAAATGTACCAGCCGTATTCTCCATATTTGTATTATTGCATTTTATTAACGTGATAATTAGAACATATCATTAAATATTCATTAATATTGATTCAAATTTATAAATTCGAACTAATGTTAATTACGTATTAAATTAATAATAACATGTATTAGTTATCATGTTAATTAAATATATTAACTTAGAACATAGAGCAAAACTCGCGCAATTGCGCGGGCACAACGCTAGTTATGTATGTTTTTATAAAATTGTATATTGTTTTTAGTAGTGTTCGATATCTTAATTTTTCATTCTTCATTTGTATTCACGTTTGTTTTATGTAAAATGACAAAAAATTGAATATAACTTGTTCAAAATGAATCTAACGAATGATACATGATCTTATAGTAAAGTAAAGTGATATGTCATTCTAAAATTGTACGAAGTTGTCTGTAAATAATACATATAAATATCTAAAAGAATTCACGACTATACATAAATCAGTGGTTAACTAACTATTAAATTAAGTGTTGTAATAACACAAAAATATTACTCAAAAGGATGAAAAAACATTTTTGGTTAATGGATAATTTTCTATATATAATTAATCATGTAGCAATTAAATAATGACATAATCACATAAATCAATCGCAAATGTATAACTTCGTGACATTAGTTATTCATGTATGAATTCCAATTCAAACATTAATTAAAACATTTACATATTTATGGTTGATTTGCATGTATGAATTCAAATTCAAACATTAATTAAAACATTAGTTATTCACGTATGAGTTCCAATTCAAACATTAATTATTCGTGTAACAATGTTTCTCCACGCCAAATTTGCCTGTTTCACCCCCCAAATAACTTCTGAGCTAGGGACAAATCAAATTCAACTCAAATGTTGTTACTTCGAGTTCTAAGTGATCGTATGTGGTAATGTAGCCATAAAAAGAAACATATATATGAAAAGAACTTGGGACTATTCAGACAAACTAATTATTATTAATTAATTATATTATTAATCTAACTAGGAGATTACCCGCGCTTCGCGGCGGTTTTGTTTCATTTGTTTTACCATACACATAATATATAGTTATGATTTTTCGGTATCAAATATAAGATTTTATGAAAATAAATATCATATTGATTAAGGAAGTTGGGTGATGATAAAATTATTATATTATTTTTGAATATGACACATTGCGAAATTTTTATTTAATATTTTAATGCAACACATAAAAAAAAATGTCACTATAAAATAATAAAATAATATGCGTGACATAAACAAAAATCAAAATCATATGATATTTTAAATTTTCTTATAAAAAATTAAGAATAATAACATTGTAAAAGTTAAAAAAAATATTTGTGTCTGATAAATTTTATGTTTCATGTTTATTATTGAAAAATATTATATAAGTTAAATAAATTATTTGTGTTTAGTAAATAAATATGTTTCATTATTATTTTTTTAAAGATTAATATGAAATTGTTTTAAGTAAAAATACAAATATAACATAATTGTTTTAAAAATAATAATAATAATTAGGATGTGCAATTTTTTTCAATTATATTTTAAAAAATAATAATAATAAGGATTGCAAATCAATAATGTAATTATATTTATTTTTATATCTTTATTTACATAATTGTTTTCATAATTTTAAGTTAGAGAAAAATATTGAATATATGATAATAACATACTTAATAGTTTGTGCAATTTTTTTTTCAATTATAGTTTTAAAAATAATAATAATTAGGCAATTGTTTTCATACTTTTTAGTTAGAGACAAATATTAAAAATATGATAATATGGATCTCAAAATAAAGATAAAATTCAAGCGAATATATTTCTTAATTTTTTAAAATTAGATTATGAAAATACTAATAATATTTGATGTATGTTCTATGATATTATATATTAATTTATTAATGTTAGATATTTAAACTCTTCACATTCTATTTGTATTCACAATTGATCATGTAACATATAGTGAAAAAATTCAAAATCAAATACAACCGGTCCAACATGAACCTAACAAATAATATTTTGACATGTCATCAATGTAAGGTGATGTGGCCTTCTAAAATTGCTTAAAACTATATGTAAAATAAGGAACACATAAATATCTACAAATAAAACATAATCACACAAAATCAAAGGTTATTCTATGGTTCATATATTGCCACATATCCTAATCTAATGGTTGAAATAATTGTGATGATGTGGCATGAGTTGTGATGAGGTGGCATGAGGAGATTGAATAAAGATGGGTCCAAAATAAGGGGGTTCGTAAATTCTCTAACCAGAGGTTATTTCTATGTGTTGTCGAATTGAATTAAATAAATAAATTAGATTGAAAACGTGTTTAGGATATTGTTATTTTCATATACTACTTTTGGTGGGTTAATTTTATAGTTTGAAATATTAACTTTTTGAATTTTGTGTTTGTGTGGGGATGTGATATGATATGTGTTTCTCAATACAAAAATGATTTTTTTTTATAATATAATCAATATAAAAAATTTGAAAGAGCATACAGAAAATCCGAATTAATTAAGGTTACAAATTTTGTTAAAAAAAACGAGAGATCAATGATAAAAATTTAAAGGAGGATTTCTGTTAGTAACCCTCTTTAATAAATAAATTCGAAAAATAACCTTGTTTCGAAAAATATTTCAAAACTAACCCAAACCGGATTTTAAAATCTCGGTACCACCTGATTTTAAAAACCCGATAGCTTAATTAGTTTAAACTTAAATAATTATTAGATTTGGAAAAGAACAATAATCCACCGGATTTTAAAATCTCGGTCAAAAGTTATATTGAATAAGTTGTTATGCGTCCCCAAATTGTACCATCATATTTCTTGTATCTTAGTTATCATATTTAATTAACATGATAATCAAAACAAATCGTATAATTGACAAATAATTAATATATAATTAATATTCATTTGAATCACATAATTTAAATTAATCTTATTTAATCGTTTATTATGTGATTTCTTTAATTATCATGTTAATTATATGTGTTAATTAAAATATAAAAGTTGTGTTGGATAACTTTTGAGGCAAAATAAAATTCTTCTTTTATTTTCTGACAACTACCCACTATCATTCCAAAAAAATTGAAATGTTTATTTTGCACCAAGATTTTCCCGCCGATGTCTCCATATTAGAATTAACACGCAAAACTAACATGATAATTAAAAAACATGTCCTTAATAATTAACTAACATTTATTTTAATTCATATAATATAATTAATAATTAGTTATTTTGCCCCAAAAATTACCCATCATAATTTTTATATTATAATTAACACATGTAATTAACATGATAATTAAAGAAATCACATAATAAACGATTAAATAATATTAATTTAAATTATGTAATTGAAATGAATATTAATTATATATTAATTATTTGTCAATTATACTATTTGTTTTGATTATCATGTTAATTAAATATGATAACTTAGGTATAATAAATATGATGGTACAATTTGGGGACACATAACAACTTCTTCAATAAAACTTTTTACCGAAATTTTAAAATCCGGTGGTTTATTTTTTTTTTTTCCAATCTGATTAATTAATGAGGGTTAAGCTAATTAATCTATCGGGTTTTTAAAATCAGGTGGCACCGGAATTTTAAAATCCGATTTGGGTTAGTTTTAGAATATTTTTCGAAACAAGGTTATTTTTCGAATTTATTTTTTAAACGGGTTTACCGACAGAAATCCTCCAAATTTAAATCCGTTAAAAATTGCGTGAATTTCAAAATTGTACGAATTTAGAAAGGGCATACAAACATAAGTTGTTTTGGAGTTGTATCTCATGCATGACAAGTGACAACGTATATTGCATGAAAGGTTCACACGAAAATAATTTCGACCAAATATAATATAAATAAATGATGAATGATATTTCACTGTGGTAGATGATACTATTGATAGTTAATGAAAAAAAAAAAACATTTTCAAAAAATAATATATGCATATATTTATAAAATAGCGAAGACAAATGAGATATTGGAAGATATCTAAAGTAAACTTCTGTACAAAATTACGAGAAAAGAAATTCTGACCTTATAAAATAGATTTTTCAGTAAAATCATGTAACATGTGACCAGTCACCTAACAAGTGTGAATTGAATGATTTTAAGAGCAATCAAGCAACTATGTTGATGGTTGACCATAAGCTAATTTTATTGGGGCAGTGACTGTCCCGAGGCGGAGCAACCAAGCAAACCATTTTGAGGATTGACGGTAATCTAATTTCAATAAGGCACTGACGGTCCTGAGGCAGAGCAATCAAACAAACAATATAGAGGCCGGACGTTAAGCTAATTTCACTGGGGCAGTGACGGCCCGAGACAGATCAATCAAACAACCATTTTGAGGGTTAACGTTAAGCTAATTTCATTGGGGCTATGACGGCCCCGAGACAGAGCAATCAAACAACTCATTTTCAGCTCGAATTAAATGATTCGATTAAACAAGAAAACAAATATATATATATATATATATATATATATATATATATATATATATATATTGTTTATAAATTTAAATTCAAATGAGTCAAAGAAAACGGTACAAAAAGAGGACTTGCTAGCCAATGACACCTAAATTAAAATTTAAAAAAATATTTTTTCTAATATATTAATTGAAGAAGAATTGTGTGTTATTTTTAAAAATTATGATTTATTAGTGATTGAAGATATTAAGATTTTCTATCTATAAAAAATCTATTGCATAAACAAGAGTACTAAATACCATCCATTATAAATAAGAGCAAAATAATTATTCATCAGAATTTTTTTGTAAATTGTTTTCAATTAAATCATATTAACTCTTACAATAATGCTACAATTTATACAATAATACAAAAACCGTTTGTCAATTATAAAAAAATTAAGTTAATAACCATTTAGATTTTTTGTAAATTTGAGATGTTATTTTGTTTTGAAAGGTAAACTTTTCTCTTGTGCATTTTTGTTAAATTTTTAAATAAATTAATATCAAAGTTTTGTATATTTTGAAAAATATTATACAAATACTTAACATGATTTCTCGTCTTTTGTTTATTTTCGTTATCTTCTTCACAAATATTAGTTTGAAAAAATTATGTTAAAAATATGATAACTTGGAGGTCAAAATAAAGATATTGTTGGAAAAAAAAATTGATGAATTTTGCAGGAATTATAGTTTTAAAATACTAACAATATTTAATGTAAATTTTATAAAATTGTATATTAATTCAGTATTGCTCGATATTTCAACTTTTCATTTTTATTCGTATTCATGTTTTATGACCATGTGCCAATTTAGATTTATTATGATGTGAACCTGGAATGGTAATTAAAGTGAACCTCGAATGATAATATTTAATGTAAAATGATACTCAATAGAATAATAGTTTGTCCAAAGTGAACCTAGAATGGTACAAGATTATTATGACCATGTGTCATATATGGGTTAATAATTGTTAATTTAGATTTATTAATTCAAATAAATGATAATTATATATTAAATAATTGTTAATTTAGATTTATTAATTCAAATAAATGATAATTATATATTTAATAATTGTTAATTATGTGATCATGTGTTCATTATGATGTTAATTAAATGAGTTATGACATATTAAATGTGACGGTAGAAATTTTAGACATGCATTAATTAAAAAAAAATTAATTTATTTTAAAATTTGTAAGTGGATTATATTTTTTAATCTAATTAATCCGACTGATTTTTAAAATTAGATGATCCCGAATTTTTAAAATTCGGTTTGAATTAATTTTGGAATAAACAGGATCAAATTTTGAATATTTTACTCTTAGGTCACATGCATAAATGTTCCTCTATATTTCTTTCAATATAAAAATATTTTTTAATAATATAATGAATATAATACTTCTCAATCCAACTTTATTTTATATAAAAAATATCCAAAATAAATACAAGTACAAATTTTGAGCAAAGAAACGAGGGACCATTGATAAAAATATAAATCCAATGAAAATTGCGTGAATTTGAAAATTGCATGAATTTAGAACGAGCATACTAAAATGTTGTTTAAGAGTTGTGTCTTATGTAGTTATGTATGACCACATATATTGCATTGATAGTTTCACACAAAAAATAACTTTGATAAAATGTAATATAAATAAAGGATGTTTCCTTGAGGCATGTGATATCTAATGCATAAAAGGAAACACTTAAAAAGAAATATCAAAATATATGTTTATAAAATATAGAAAATAAATGAGATATTGGAGAATACCTAAAATAAATAAATAAAATATTTTTCTCTGGCGAAATGGGTTTTTCATTCGGGCATCCAAATTGCAAGAACAATACTATATGTTTTGGTGATGAATATTGCGAAATATATGACAGCTATTTGTCGTGGCTAATCGTTCCGACTCGACTGTTTCCGGGGCATTGTGTTTGTGATATAGGAAGAGAAATATTTTCAAATTTATTATGCAAATGACGGACGTGAAACACGGCGATTTAAGATCTTTTGGGCTATCTGTTCCGGTTATCGAAGCTCCAGTTAATTGTTTATATTATGTGTATTTATTTATAATTAATTTGTAACTATGTGTATCGTGCAATAAGAATAATAATCAATGTTCTTGTTTGTTTTGATAATTTATTTTACATTTTTATTCTCAAAATATGCTAATTAGTTGAATATTTGGTGAATAAAACAAAAGATAAAATCTTTAATTTTTCTCGTATTTCCAATAAAACAAAAAAAATTCTGCAACTTAGACACAATACATGAACCAGTTTGTTTGTATTTTCAATAAGATAGTTTTTTGCAGTTTATACAATAATACATGTTTATGAATTTAAAAAGAACATTACAAGAATGACTGAAGTCATGACCAGTTACTAAACTACTTGTTACATTTACCAGTAACATTAATAGTATATAAAACTAAAATATTTATTTTGGAAGGGGAAAAGTCAAAAAGTTACCCCCTACACCTAAAAATAATATTTCATATATATTTTGTAAGTTGGGCATGCTATTTGTGTTTTGATAGGTAAAATTTTCTCTTGTATTTTTTATATTAATTTTTAAAATAAATTAATATCAATTTTTTGTACATCTTGAGAAATAGTATACGAATACATAAAATTTAGTTTTGATTTATATATTTATTATTTGGAAGGGAGCTTTTGATCTCCCTCCAAAAAAATTATGTGACATGCATTCTTGTGTATTGTTTATTTTCATTATTTCCTTCACAAATTTAAATTAGAGAAAAAATAATATTGTATAAAAAAAATAATATTCTCTAAAAATAATGGTATTAAAAAAATATTCCCTAAAAATTAGTTGTATTAAAAAAAATTAAGATTCTCTAAAATGTAATGCTATTAAAATAATATTTTCTAAAAACTACAAGGAACTTTTCATGAGAATTGTAAATTATTGGTAGGATTTATGTATGTCGCATGATTATAATAAATTAATATGATTGAGAAATAAATTTGTTAGTTATAGAATTTCTTAAGAGATAATATAATTTTAGCATTTTTTTATGTACTACATGTATATGTATTAATTAATCTGTTGTGTTTTGTCATTATTTTATCAGATATCGGATAACGGATACTGCATTCTCTACAAATTAGTTGTATTAAAAATAATATTCTCTATAAATAAATGATATTAAACAAATAATATTCTCTAAATAATTGTTCTTTCATTTGCATTATTAAAAAGAACTAATGATAATCATTGATATGATTTATTTAGATGACATAATTATAATATTTTGATATTGTTAATAAATAAATATGATAGTTATAGAATTTCATAAAAAATAATACAATTCCATAATAGTTTATTCATTTGATACATTTAATCCTATGATTTTTATCAAGTAAATTTTAAAGGCTTGTTTGGATGCTCAAGGAAATATGAGTTTACTATAGGTTAGGAAAAATATATCAAAATATTACTATGATATGTTTGGATGGCTTTTTTATAATTGTAAAGATAGTTCTAGTTTAGGAAATTCTAATAAATTTGTATACAATTTTGTCAAAACAAAAACTTGACATACGCAAGTTTTTTCTATGAATTTTCAGTTTGTGTTTAAAATAGTCTCTCTCTTTCATTGATTTGTGTGTATATTTGTTAATTTGTCTTGGAAAAACAAAAAAAAAGAGTATATATATATATATATATATATATATATATATATATATATATATATATATATAAAGTATTATTTTATCAAATACATATTATTTCAAATTACATTTTTATTTTTGACATGAATTTTTTTTATATAAAAATCATATAATAAATTATAAAATAGTATACTAAATATCATCATATAATATTATGAAATATTATATTATAAAATATTATTTACTTATTAGTTAATAGAATAAATTCAATTGTAAAATAAATTTTGAGGGTATTTTGGTCCAAAAAACGAAAGTTGGATAAATGTTAAAGTTAACCTATGTCGGAGGTCTTTTAAGAATTAAATTGAATTTATGGGAATTTTTTCAAATAATCAAAAAGTCATGGGTTTTTTTGAGGAATCCCAAAAAAGTTAGGGGATTTTTCAAGAATTCCCCAATATTTTTTTGACATGTATATATTATTTATATAATTTAATATATATATTTAAGTCACATATAAAATATACACACATTTATTTTAACTACGTATTATATACATCGTATAATTTTTTTTTGTGTGTATAGGAACTTATGATTAAAAATATGTAATAATTAATTAATTAAAATATTTGTGACTTGTCCGCGATTAATTGAGACTATACACGAGTACCATAATATCTTTCAATTTTTCATTTATACATATTACCAAAACATAAAACTTAATTATTTTTTGTAAAAATCATTGAATTAGTTCTTCACCAAACTTTCCTCTCCTCAGATAAACCCAAAACCTCTTCCCATAGCCGGTCCTTCTCGGCCCAACTCGGTCCAAGAACATTCGAACTACATGCAACCACCTTCCAAAACCCCGCCGATATCTCCTCCTTCAACTTCTCTCCATCCCATCCACAATACCCATCAAAAAATCTAAACTCCTCGACTCCGATTACATCTCTCTTCACCATCTCCGCGGCGCAACCTACGCTCTCTCTCGTTCCGCAGTACAAACCTTCCATCACCTCTTCGAAAACGCCGCTCTTTCCCACAATGCCGTCTCTCTTTTCGGGACCCACTAAGAAAATTCCTTCTTCTAATGGTCCGCCAAAGAACAATGGTTGGCCGGCGAACGTGCTAGCCATGTCGGGATTAATGGATCGGGTTTCTTTTATCGACATGAGTGATGGGCGATTGAGGATTACTCCCATTGGACCTAACGGGCCCATGGAGAGGAGAAGTATGACTGTTCTTTCGAAAATATGGACTCCGTCGAGCTTGTCGGTGGCGACGAGGAGACAACCTTTCTCCGGCTCGTGAATAGTGTGGGCCCACTTGGACCCCAATTTGGATACGCGAGGAAATGTTTGGTTTATCGACTCGGGGAGGTTTACTGCTTGCTCACTTGCTACTAGTCTGGCTCGGAAAGAGCGCCAGTCTGATTGAATTAGTGGATCGGTGTTATCACTTGTCGATTCGCTTCCATTGCTACAATCTAATAAAGTAATTTTATTTTATTTATATCTGTATGTAATGAGATACGATGCGAGATTGAAATTTTGGGAATCATTATCCTGAAATTGTAAAAAACTAAAAAACGATCACCTGCATTATGACTGAAATTGGATAAAAGGTTTGGACTTTGGAGAGAAATGTTTGATTAGGGATTCTAAAGGTGTATTTTCTAACTAATTGAAGTTTTTTATGCAATTTCGTTAACAATAAAGGGCCTATTTTACAATTTCGGCACAATGTAGTTCCTTTTTGTGCAAATTTCTCTAAAATTTACATGCTAATGTGAAAAGCTTACAAGTAACACTTGAAGAAGAAGAAGGGGCACCATTGAAACCCAAAAGATTTTGTCCAAACCTTTTTCTAGGGTTTAGAAATCCCTTAGGCCTCAAGCTCGGAACATTGCTGAAGGATTTTGAGGTAAAGAAACTGGCTGCTTCCATTGAACTTCTCTTTTGATTGGGATAGAAAATTAGAGGGAATAATCATACATTTATATTATGCAATTTTATATCCTATTGTCAAAAATTATCAGCCACGAGAAAGTTAGGAGCTATCCAACATGGATATGTGATATGTCTACACTTTCGACATTATGACATGGCTGGATCGTTGCACGACGTGTCACCGTACAAAAGATACACATGGTCTTGAAGAAATGTGTGGCTGTGGATCTGTTCAATGATCAATCTCGACAGCTCCAAAGAGAGGCTGACAACAAATTGGAATAGTTCGGGAGTATTTAACATTTTCAATGTTAATATATATAAAAAACAGTATATAATGTATAATGTACTAAAATTTAATTACATAAATATGTATTATTTTCTTCATTGCCTTTTTTTTTTACAAATTCAAACTAGAGAGAACAAATATGTATGTTGCAACTATACTGATACGGAGCACAAAAGTCAAAACAAAATAAAATTTTAAATAGATTCCTTTATGAAAGTATTTGCAAACACAACATTTGGCTAAAAATCATTATTTTTTTTAGCAAGAAGCAATTAAAAAAAAAAAAGAGACTAATTTAATACCATCCAATGTAACAATAATTTCTTTGAATCTTATAATTATGTAGAGAATGATGATGGGTTACTTAAATGTTTTGTGTTTATTTTGTAATCGATGTTTTGTCATGATGGATATTATATTTAATATTAGACGTAACATTTTAATCATATTGTATGTAATAAAAAATATTATAATGACACAGTTTAATGTTTTGCACAAATTAGCATAGAAATTGCACATGGTCATAGTATATAACTTCTAGGTCAGTACTAACCCGAAATCACATATTATAAATTGATCTCATCACCATCGTTTTGATAGTTTAAGCGGATGATACTCATTCTTACTAAGTGTAGGATTCGAATCTTGTGCAGTTGAACTATGAAAAAAAAATTCTACTATAATATAAGTCTCTAATGTGTGTGTTTGTGTGTGGCTCCTACGGACTTGTAACAAAACAAAACAAAACAAACAAACAAATTGACCCCTATCATGAACCCAAATAAACAATCCCAAATCCATCACACCCCAAAATTTATCCAATCCTGAAAATTATCCTCAAAGCCCATTTTTCCATTGAATTGCACATGGTTTCGTTGTTGCAAATATACAAAGCCCAATTTTCCATTTTGTTCCACGTGGCAAGCTGCCGACACAACATTCAATATTTCCCAAAGATTTATCTGATTTGTGGTTCACAGGACGCCATCAAATTAAGACAAGTGGATATCATACTCTCGAAAAAGATATTTTAATCACCCTATTTAGTCACTCATTTCATTCATATCTTCATCTCATACCAATAATCTCTTTCTGAAACCCTATTTTTCTTTCTCCTCATCTTCAATGGATCCGAATCCGAATTTGAACACCAAGAAAGACGAGGCCGAATCCGAAACCTCCCCAACTGAGCTCTTCTCGAGCGCACAAGTGTTGGCAGGGGCCGCAAAGTCATCGTTCAGTAACGAATCAGACAAGGTTGATAAGGCTAAGGCCGCCTCGGCCGCTGATGAGCTCCTCCATGGTGCCTCTAAATATGGTAGTTTACTTTTCTAATCATCAAATAAATTAACTCGATATAATATAATTACTATATTTTGAAGAGTAACGTAGTATAATTAGAAAAAATTATCTAGTATAATAATTACTCGGACTAATTTGATAGAAGAAAGAATTAGAGTTTTATAAAAGAATATCTTTAGACACGAATACGATCTTTCATCTACTTCATCAATGACACGAACTCAGCTTTTCACGTTCTATAATAAACTCTTCATATTTTACTATTAACTTTCTATTCTAAGTTTATATTTTCATCATAATTAATAATCCAAAATATTAGTTAATTAATTAGTTTATATAATATATTCCCACAATAGGCCGTATATGTATATATAATAAGTGTCGACTCTCAACATATATATAGACTAAATTTCATATAAATTTTGATTTTCTTTAGGGAAACTTGAGAATACGAGCTATGAGCCGTACGTAGAGAAGGCCGAGGGATACCTCCACCAGTATTCCGATCCAAGCAAAACCGAAAAGGTAGAGAAACCGACAGAGCAAGACAAGGCGACCCCACCACCGCCTGAGAAAGAGACCCCACCACCGCCCGAGAAAGAAGAGGAATCGAGTGGAGGATTTGGCGGTGTCATGAAAATGGCTAAAGGGTTCTTGAAATAAAATTGAGTAATCATGTATGCATGGCTAATTGTGTGTTTTAATTGTTGTCATGTTTGTGTGTTCCCTTTTGTGTGTAATGTGGCATTTCTTATCTTATCTTGACTATGAGTGTTTGTTTTGTATAAATGGAATAAATTGAAGTTCAAATATTTGTGTCAAAAAATAATGTTAAAATAGTTGATGTTTTTCAAAAAAAATTGACATAACGGACAAGTGAAAATAAAACTATACGAAAGCATTAAGTAAAATATATCCAAAGTTTGGTGGATCTCTTCTACTTTCTTGAAAAAGAATGAAAATGACAATTGAGACCTTCACACGAGCCTTTGCTTGCTAATGGGGCATTTTTCTTGATCATGACCAAATGACCATATTCAATTTCATCAATAATTCATACAAAAAAGAAGAAAAACTTGCATAAAACACCCTTCATTCAATAAAATTGCAAAAACCCTCCAATTACCTCATCAAAGTTATATATCAACTATACAACCCATATCCAAGCATCATATATAATCATCCAATTAGGCAAATTACTAAATTCATAATATGATTATATGATACATGATGACATTTCACTCCAATTCGCAAATATTATTAAGAACAAAAGCAAATTACTAAATTCATAATATGATTATATGGAGTGCGGTTTCTCTGTGGCCGCACAGTGGCAGCCACTTGTGAAACCGCCGACGTGGCTTCGTTTCATTGGTCAAAACAATATATTTTTCGTATAAACCCCTACTTTTTCAGAATCCCTAGACAGTTAATTTATATAAATTAGGGGTTTATGTGTAAAATTCATTGTTTTGACCAATAAAACGAAGCCACGTCGGCGGTTTCACAAGTGGCTGCCACTGTGCGGCCACAGAGAAACCGCACTCGATTATATGATACATGATCACATTTCACTCCAATTCACAAATATTATTAATAAGAACAAAAGCAAATTACTAGTTTATTACCATACACAATAACCCTTAACGCTTACCCAAGAACCCCTGAGCCATTTTCATGTATTCGCCGACTCCGGCCCCAGAGTCCCCGCCGGTAGAATTACCAGAATGCCCTCCTCCTCCTCCTTGGCTCTTCATGAATCCCTGCGCCAGTTTCATGTAATTCCCAATCCCTCCTTCCTCCTCCTCTTCCTCTTCTTTGTATTGTTGTTTCTTGACTTTGCCACTTGCATGATAAGCTGGCCTCTCCTCTTCTTCTTCCTCTTCTTCGTATTGTTGTTTTTTGACCTTACCTCCAGTTCCATGAGAAGGAGGTCTTGGCCTCTCTTCTTCTTCTTCTTCGTATTGTTGTTTTTTGACCTTGCCTCCAGTTCCATGAGAAGGAGGTCTTGGCCTCTCTTCTTCTTCTTCTTCTTCGTATTGTTGTTTTTTGACCTTGCCTCCAGTTCCATGATAAGCTGGTCTCTCCTCTTCGTCTTCTTCTTCGTATTGTTGTTTCTTGACCTTGCCTCCAGTTCCATGAGAAGGAGGTCTCGGCCTCTCTTCTTCTTCTTCTTCTTCTTCTTCTTCGTCTTCGTATTCATCTTCTTGATTGTTCTTGAATTTAGAAGGTTTTGATTGGTTAGTGGAGGTTTGAGGAGCTGCGTATTTGTGGAGATAACCCTCAGCTGTTTCTATGTACTTGCCGAAACTCTTCTCTTCTAGATGGCCTGTAATATTAGTACACAATCACAAAAAGATACTGAAATTAGATTATGGCCAATTTCAAGCGGCATGTACTAAGATCGACTATTTTGCAATTAACGACCTAAATAAACCCAATTTTGCTATCAATTGAGCTATCAGATTAGTACCATATTGAGAGGCGGCATGAAGGAGATTATCAGCAGCTCCGGCGGCCTGATACATCTCGACTTTGCCCTTCTCGTGCCTAAAAGTGGACATGGCGGCATCGCCCAACAATTTTGCGCTCGAGAGTAGATCGGTTGGCGAAGAATTGTCGTGCTTGTATGAGCTTGAATTGGGCTTGTGCTGTTTGTTGTTTTGATTGTACGACTCCATTGCTGAGCTCAAAGATGTATCTTCCTTGTTGGGTCTTATACGGACTTCTTCGAGACGTTGTTTTCTTGAATCTGATACTTGAGACTTGATTGAGAATGGATTGGTGGTGGAGGATGAAGAAATGGTCTTGATGCTAATTGCAGGTGGGTGGAGATGCTGTCCTCTCCTTTTTCCTCATTTCATTTTCATTGCATTTAATGTATATGGGCCTTTGGGCTTATAGCAATGTAATGTAGCTATGTAAAGTTTTTTTTTAATAAATAAAAGAAAATAAAATTTTACATTAATTAGTTTTTAGTAATTGCATTAATTAGTTTTTAATGTTTTACCTTTATTTTATATGAGGTTATATGTTAATATGGTGTCCCAGAAATTCTCCCATCGTCCTTTGTAGTTTATAGTTTATACCATCAATTAATAATTAATTAGCATGATAATTAATAAAAAAAAATATTATATTAACAATTACTTGATATTGATTAAGAATCATTAATGCATATGTATTTTAATTATTTATCAATTAATTGTTAATGAAGTGTTTGTTTGTTAATTACTATATTAATTAATTGTTAATTGATGATATAAATCATTTGAGAGAATTTGAGGAACTTGATATAATGATCCTTATTTTATGGGAAATTTTCAAAAAACCCCCTATCTTTTTTGGATATTCTAAAATACCCCCTATCTTTTTGGAAACTCCAAAAAAATCCCTCTACCTAATTTTTATTTTCAAATACCCCCCTATAGGGGTTAAAACTAACCAAGGATGGTGTTAAAAAAAAAAATTTGACCAAAATACCCTTCTATTTTCATATTTTTTTGTTATTTTTTCATAAATTTTATTAGTTTTAAAAAAATTCATAAATAATTTTTAACATATAATGATTTCACAAAAATAAAATTATTAAATGTTGTGTTTGTATAATTTTAATATTTTATTTATTATTCATGAAAAACTAACATCAGATTATAATAATAAAATAAACAACTTGAAAATATACTGAAAGAAAAATATTTCTTTAAACATCTATTTTAATTTTATTTTCGTTCTTCTTTTATGTATGCTTTTAATAGATTCATGATATTTTATTTTTTAAATATTTGCAAGGTGTTCTTTTAATATTGTTGTTAATCTTATTATTATTTTATGTTATTTTTTCAATAAAAAGTTATGAAAGTCAAATATATGTAATGTATGAAATATTAAAATTATATACATATAACATATGACAATTATTTTTTAAAAATTATTATAAGCACAAAAAAAAAATTAGGACTTTTTTAAAATTAATACAAATAACAAAAACATTATTTTAATTATTAAATATGTAAAATGAAGGGTATTTTGGTCATAAAAAAATATTTAACACCATCTATAGTTAATTTTAACCCCATAGGGGGGTATTTGAAAATAAAAGTTTGGTAGAGGAGGTTTTTTGGAGTTTCCAAAAAGATAGGGGGTTTTCTAGAATATCCAAAAAAGATAGGGGGTTTTTTGAAAATTTCCCTTATTTTATTGATTTTGTTCTTGACAGACCATATGGTCCAGGACCATATGAGTGTCTTTTAGTAGCAAGAGCCACTCTTTATAGTTCATTCATACCAACTAATATTATTCTACCCCAACTTCTCCACTGACAATCTCGTAACAAGTTCAAATACAAACTAACAAAATGTTGCTACATAATTATCTACACAATGTAAGAGTCTGAAAATCCCTAACTCCTTTATTAATATTGGATTTGTTGGTATGTGTTGTTCACTCGAAGCAAGATAAAAAGAAGCCTCTTTTCTCTGAGCCTTTCTTCTTGTTCTCCTTTGTGGAAGTGGAGAGGCGGTGTAGAGAGAAATGGAGAAGGCGCTGACAAAATTGGGAAGCTTCACCATTTCGAGGAAGGCTAAAGAGGAGATTGCCTCCATTGGAGGAGACCTCTCTGTAAGTGTCCTCAATTTTTAGGATTTTATTTTGATTTGATAAAATGTAAGGGTGAATTTGGAATTTTTTGGGGTCGATCTATTTTGCTTAGATTTGCTGCTTGGTTTTCCTTCTCTTGAATTTCTGTATGTTGATTTTTCACAAAATGTGGGTTATTTTTTTGGTTTATCAAAATGTAGATATTTAATGAATACTGTGATACTGTGTTGTTTAAGTTTGTAAATTGCAATTTGGTAAATTTGTTTTAGTTTAAAAAATTCGAGTTATTACTTACTAAGCCATTAATTTATCTGATTGGCAGAGATTCTCAAGCACTGTGGAAGAGAAAGCAAAATGGGTGTTTGAGAAACTAAAAGGTATAACTATCGAACCAAATTCCCAATTTTCTGAAATAATATAGTTTATAATTTCTAGCAATATAAAAAAAAAAGATCTAAGTAGAATCCAATACTGTTATGCTCTAGGTGCAGAACCAACAATATTTTTTATTAATTGGAACCAGATTCTTAGAAAATATCAACTTATTTATATATTTCAATAATAATTTTAATTTTCAACCTTTATACCATTGTCCACTTCTATTTTTCTACAACACTAGTTAAACAGGTACATAAGTTTCTAATTGATTTTATCATTTTGAGCTTAAACTTCTAAACTATATAACTAATTGATTTTTATTTCCTAGGTAAACCACTAAAGCCCTTGCCAGATTTATTACGCGAATACAGCCTTCCACAAGGCCTATTTCCCAAAAACATCATAACCTACGAATTGGACGAGTCAAAATCGAAACTAGTAGTTCACTTGTCAGCGCCATGTGAGGTCAGCTTCAAAGACTCTTCGATAATTCGTTACGCAACTCGAGTCAAGGCAACCCTGACAAGAGGCAAGTTGGCGAACATAGAAGGGATGAAAACGAAAGTGCTCGTGTGGGTTAAAGTCACGAATGTGTCTGTTGAGAGTTACAAGTCCGATAAAGTTGTGTTTATGGCGGGAGTGAAGAAAATTCGGTCGAAGGATGCGTATGAGGTCCCGAGAGATTCTATTCAGGTCGAAGAGTTTTAGGTTTGATATTTTGGTATTGGTCGGGTCGGGATATGACATTTATATATGTGAGTGTGGTTTCTTCTGTTTGGCCTTGGTTAAACTTTTAAAATTGATCTATGGACCCATTCATGTTCTTGAGGAAACAAGCTAAATTATTGCACATGTTTTGTTTTGTTTTGTTTCTTTTTTCTATTATTTATTGTTCAGATTCATGTCCAAGACGAATGTGGTTGTTGGGCATGTTCATTTTCTAGCTTAGAAATTTCATATGAATATTTTTTGTTCGATTTTCGAGTTCATCTTGATTTCGCACTTAACTTCAACCACTACCAGACAGAGTCGGCTCTTTGTCCAAAAGGCTTTGGACAATAATTTGTTTAAAGCTCTTCACATCAATACGATTTTGGATCGATGATTAATAATTATTATGATATAAATTTACATTTAAAGCCTTATATCATTTTTATGAAAAGTATAATCTTGTGTTTGTAAATATGATAAAAAAATTTTAGGATTTTTATCCATACCCAACATGTTTATAAAATAAGTATTTTTATCCGTTCCATTTAGTACTTGCGGATTTTTGAATTATCCACGAGAGTTTCACCTCATCGGCCTCACCCTCATGTAGTGTTTATAATATATAATACTTTTTTATAGCGTAATAATACAAATAGTTTATATAGTTAAAATAACATAACAAAAAACAATAACATTCAACGGCTCACACAAGCGTATGGAAAACTATGATACATGTGAAATATAAGACATGTACATAGTTTTTGGTTAAGAGAGGAAAGACAGAATAAATGAGATAATGGAGTGGATTCGGTAGGAATATTATTAGGATTAGTGTACAATTATTTATTGATATCACTCAAAACAAAATTAATAATTTGATTAAAAATGTATATCCGAAAAATTGATGGTACCTTTATCATATTTGCTCAGTACCCAACTCACATGTAAGCTCAATCGGACATTATCTGAATACCCGTAAAACAAGTAGATAATCTCCAATCCATTGATATTCTTAACCTCCAACAATAAATAAAAGATGTCTTTGTAATTTACAAATGAAATTCTTATAATTTCGAGCCAAATATTTTTTTTCAAAATATATTTTGAATCCTATACTATTTAACCCAGCAATTTGACGAGTACAAGATACACACAAATAATTGCACAACCGACTTTGATTTTCAGGAACTTATAAAAGGAGGAACCACAAATCATAAAATAGATGTTTGACGATGGTGAAAAATTGAAATAAAATGAAACTAGTGATATTTTTTTTTTTTTTTTTTTTTTAATTTAACAAGTACATAACAAAATAGATTACATAAATGAAAGAGTAGAATTCTCTCTTTTAAAGAGAAGGTGGGAGTTCTTTTTGACATGAAATAACTAAAAAATTATGACTAAGATATTTTTATTTTATTTGGATTCAAGTCTACATAACAAAATCGATAATAATAATAATAAAACTATACTCTCACGAGTACAAAACCGAATAGAAGATACAAAAACGAGTGGGATCGTGGAAAGGAAAATTTTTAACAACGGGGGGAGAATAACGCTACTCAAAGCAACTCTAAATGCAATCCCTACATACATAATGCAAACAATGATTTTACCAAAATGATGTACGAACGAAATAAATAAATCAATGAGAGCTTTCATGTGGAAAGGAGGGAAAAAATGCAAATCCGAAAATTGCTTGGTAAATTGGGACACGATGTGTTTACCAAAAAGAAATGGAGGAATGGGTATACAAGAATTAGAAACAAAAAATAAAACCCTAATGCTCAAATGGTTATGGAAAATTGACAACCCTCAAAACAAAAACATATGGGCAAGTTGTATGACGAATTTATACAACATAAACTCGGTAACGGATTTAGAAGGAAAGGAAGACAACTTATCCTTCTTTCTTCGACAATTAAAGGAATTAATACCGATTTATAAAATTACGACCAAAAAAGAAAACGATGGGACAACGACATGGAAATGGGATAACACCGGCCTATTCTCGGCCAAATCGGCATATGCAATGATGAGAAATTCCGGTGTCATAAATCCTTGGCAAGACTTAGTTTGGAAAATTAAAGCACCGACAAAAGTAAAATTCTTCCTATGGCTTGCGATGAAGAACAAGCTAAATAAGGCCGATAGATTGGCTAATAGAGGATGACCCCATATCGATAAATGTATACTTTGCAAAGCAAAGACCGAAGATATAAATCATTTATTGGGAGAGTGCGCATACACCCAAGCGGTATGGAAACTACAAGACCGAATAGCAACGCATCACCAACCGGCCGTTTTTCAACGCATCACCAACCCTAAAAGCAAATAGGAGGGAGCAAAAGGCAAGCGATAAAAAAGAGTGGATGAGCCGTTGGGCGGCAACGGCATGAAATATATGGAAAGAACGTAACAAACGTATATTCACACGAAAAAGGTGCATTATTATAGTATGTAATATAATATTTTATTTTATCTATTAATATATATATTATTATTAAAATTATTATTTTAATATATAACTATTCTTTGATTAAAATCTTTTGCTATTACTTATATAATAATAATATTATAATATAATTAGTATATATATTTATAATAATATATATACTATTATATTTGTTATAATATATATTATTATATGAATGTAATAATTATAATATTATTATTTTAGTATTATAATACAATTACTACATAATAATATTATTTTAGTATTATAATTTTAGTTAATAATATATAATTTCATATCAATAATATGTATATATTTATTATAATATAATTAATATATATTATTATAATAATATATTATTTTATATTAATAATATGGATATAATAATTATAATATAATTATTTTATCAATAATATGTATATATTTATTATAATATAATTATAATATAATTAAGATGGATATAATTATTATAATGACATAAATATTAATTAATATGAATGTAATTATTATAAAATAATTATATTATATATTATTACAATAATTATTTCCCTATTAAATATCCATGTAATACATTATTATAGTATGTAATACTAATATTATAATTATATTCATATAATACACTATTATAATAATACTAAATGTATTGTTATATTATTATAATGTTTTATTGATATAATAATATTTTTGA
The DNA here is from genome assembly GCA_946800325.1 of Luzula sylvatica. Taxonomy (NCBI): domain Eukaryota; kingdom Viridiplantae; phylum Streptophyta; class Magnoliopsida; order Poales; family Juncaceae; genus Luzula; species Luzula sylvatica. Next base: position 25,565,054 of record OX326958.1, on the reverse strand, counting down.
TAGTAATAAATATAATATATTATTGATTAAATGTTTTGCTCCACTTTGGCACTCCTCAAATTTGAGGAATCAAATTTTGCTAGAATAATGGAATTAAAAGATTCAAGAATACTAATCGAGCCCATAATGAGGAATCAAATTATATTTTCATTTTTTGACACCCACCAAACAAAGAATTTAACTTTGCATCATTTCAAAATACTAATCGAGCCCATAATAGAAAGATAAACTTGCTTCTTCTTTTTTTACCATTCTTGTAATTAAAAACTTTTTATATTTATATTTTTATAATTAATATAGTACATGCTTTGCCTCCTCCTCCAAAAAAAAAGAAAGATGGGCTTTACAAAGAGGTATTAGGCTTGATCATAGAGGTAATCATGATAAAATGCTGACATGATTTGCATAATATATTTTATTATTTTTTTAGAAAAATTACAATGGAAAATTGACATACAAGGTAGCAATTTCATACTTTTTCTTAATAGGAACTTTTAGTTGTACATCGTATGTTTTATGAAAAATAAGTGGGATTGAATTAATCAAAGTAAACTACATTATTATAGTTTTGCACCAATCATAATTATTATTTGTGCATCACACCTTGCTTATTTAATATTTACTAAAAGTTGGCAAGACTTGTATTTTGTCTGTGCAATTGAAACAATCAAAGTAAACCATATTATTATTATTAATTATTAATTAGTCTTAAATCTATCAAATTTACTAATGATTTATATATCAGATATAGTTTGTCATTTGAAATTGTAAAATTTGAATAATATTATTTACAGCTACTCAACACCTTAAAAGACTTGGCTAATATAATGGAACAAGCATTATTGACCTTGATAGTAGGATTCAATTGCATTGGCATGAGAACAGTATTTCCAATTGATCTAATTGCACAACCAACAAATTTTAATTTAGGACATTCAAATGTGCCGTTTATTAAATGCACCCTTTCTTTTATATCAATTTCTACTTGGATCTCAGACCTTTTATCTGCAATACTATTCTTCTGGCGGACATAATTTCTTTAGTAATAAGATTGTTTACTTGTACATTGTTAAAAAATTATAATTTGCTAATTTTGTCAACATCTATATTATATATATTATTAGTTTTTCTATATTATTAATTATTTATGAAAAATATTGGTCTATTTTTTATGTTCTTTTCTTTCAAAAATTTCTATTCATTATTAACTGTGTAAAGATGATTAAGACAAAAATCAATAGGATAGTAAAATAACACCTATTTTACAAAATTCTGCATCCAGCCATATATTTTATTCATGAGGGGCTTTGTAGTCAGATAAAAGTCGTATATATTCTTTCCATTTGCAAAAGTCTCAACAATCTATAAGTTGCATTGTTGAAAAACTCTAAATACTAAAAACTCACATTCCTTCTTCTTTAATTTCTAGATGCGATTGTATTGTTGCAAATAATATCCTTGTGATTTGTGTGCGTGAAATCCATCTGAGTAATGGGTGACAACCTAGATGATGTATTCGTGTCACTGGGTGACAATTATGCATGGGGAATACCCATACTTGAATGGGCGCTGGATCATTTTGACAGCGATAAAACTAAGATCATCCTCACCTCCATTTATGGTATGCATCTTTATTTCTTTCATGCACTTAAATTTATTCTATTGAACTATTTGGTGAGACATATAATGGAAAATTATTGCTTATTCTAGCACCTGTTATTCATATAATTTCAAGAAATTAAATTCCTATATATTTATATTGCAAACTTCTTTAATATATTTGTCCTTATTTGGAAGATTCGAAAGGGCATATGTTGAACTCAAATTAAGTTATTTCTAGTGTGATGTAAAGTCTAGTAGTCTACCAAGTTCATACTGATATCTACATATGATCTTTTGAAATCCACAATTATCGCAACAAAATTTTATAAAAAATGTTATATAAAAATATAAATAGTAGGTCAACTATCATTTGCATATATTATCTTCGTCTTTGTAGTTCTAGTGTATTTTTGTATGTAACACTTCAAATGTTTGTTGGCATAAAAAGGCAAAGTTCAAGTAATTGAGTCAATATTGTTGCAAACTAAACTTTTTGGTCATGATTTTTGATCAACCAAACCCAGGGCCGGTCCTGTACTTTCAACGACCCGAAGCTAAAATTTACATACGACTTTTGTACTTAAAATAATATTAAATTCATTTCATTGCAATACCATTAAAAACAATAAATAATAGTTCTTTTAATAAACTTACAAAGTGCTCCTTTCTGAGATTGAATTAGTTTCTCTATTCTTTGTTTTTTTTCTTGTTTCATGACCGGACAAATCGGTTCGTTTAATCTTCGTAAATACAACACAAATAGACAAATATCAATTGCAATTAGTTAATTTTAACATAGAAAAAACAATTTGAAAAATAAAACAATTTTTCGATGTCAGTTAGTTAACAAATACCAATAAAATTGACAACTAAATAAAATTAACAGAAAATAATTAACCTTTGAGGAGAAGATAAAGGTCTAGGCAGAAATTAGAAACCAATAGAGTGAAATAGATTCACTTTTCTCTTTCTCGTATGCTTGCAGCTTGCAAATTTAAATTTACACCAAAAGTTAGGGTTCCAATAAATAGACAATTTCCAAAATTGCTTGGTATTTCCTCTTCTTTCCATGTTTCCAGAAACTTCAATACTCCTTGCAAATATTTCCATGCCTAAATATTGATTACCTTGGTTCTTTCACAAGCATGAGGCGTGATGTACTGTGAGATATGTTTCCAAGTGGAGAGGAGCCAAATGATCATTTACACTTTACCTGAAATAAAAAATTACATGTATATCCATAAAAGATGTATTATATACTATATACTACAGGGCCCTTCATTTTTTGGGGCCCAAAGCCATGGCTTTGTTGGCTTTGAGCTAGGGCCGGCCCTGACCAAACCCCATAGACTTAAACTCCATATATTGCATATTGCATATCCATATTAAGTTAGTCTAGTTACATCAGTGCACTCCTCTAATATGCCTTCAATCTATATCAAGTCTTCTTTTATATCTGTGTCATTATTTCAAACCCACGTTCTTGACAGATTTGATTCGAGAATTTTTGTGATAAAAGTTGAAACTAAAAAGCCAATATAAGATCATTTTCAGATAATGTAGTTCTGTATCAACTAACAATTGATACGAGTTTCTTTATATTGCAATTAAACCTTGTATTTTCTTCATTCGATTAAATAATTTCACGCTCATAAAAAATGTTGAATCTTTTGTCATTCCAGGTCCTTATCAATCCAAAGAATTCGTGGAAACAGCTAAAGGAAAGTACCTCCCAAGATGTGCAGAGAAAAAGGTAAAGTCTCCTTTTTGTGCTTTAGGGAAAAAAAAAGTATTCTTTGTTAATTTATAATTTACATCCCTAAAAAAGTTGAAAAAAAATATTCAGAAAATATAAATAAATGACAAAGAAACATACTAAAAAAAATGAGGATGAATTTTTTTGTAAATGTGATTTTAAAATCAACAAGCACTTGTTACATCTAAAAATTATTCTCACTTTGTTATTCTAGTGCAGTAGTGCTCAATGATATTTTTCATGGTCTTTTTATATTCTGCAACTATAAATTATTTAAATATCAAGGTGTTGCGGCAAAATGTTAGTGTACCAGTACTATACAAATTTTCTCTCACAGAAATTTCATCGAACACTTTGCATGCATTGCTATGATTTAACTTTTAGCACTCAAATTAGTATCACAAACCACACAATTTTACATAACAAACTTCCAAGAGATAAATTATACAACTCACAGGAGACAATTATAACGAAAACTTTCTAATCAGAATAGTTGAGTTATGAAAAAGATGCACGTAAGGTGTTCGACGAAATTCCAAAAGAAAACATTGCTGGTATACCGAATATTTCACAACCAATTTTTCTCTTTTAGAGTTATTGAGAGATAGAATATTGACGTCTCAAAGGTAGACAACAAACATATTACTTTGGACATCTATGGTGATGTCTTTTATAGATTTTTTTACGTGCATATTAGAATCATGAGAAATCTAAGCACAAGCAATTTAGTTAGTCGGATTTATATAACTTCAGTTCATTAAGAAATAAATATAAGTCACAAGTTAGTACAGCAAAAAGTTTCCATAAGAAAATTGCATGATTCGTTATTTGAGACTTAATTTATTCATTTTTGTGTATATGTAGTTTAGAGCTGAGATATTGATTCGTGAAAGAATAGATGGTAAAGCTTCAATTTTGGAGCTCATAAACAAGCATAAGATGAAAAAGCTAGTTTATCAGACTTATGTGTGGACGGCTTGGTAGGTCTAAACAAATGCTCCAATTATTTTTCTCCTTTACTTCTATAAATTTAGAATGCGAAGATATTAACAATTTAATGTATTAGATTTGTATTCTATAAAAGCACTTTTTTAATCACAGGAAACTATCAACGTGGTTGGACGAGAATCCAACTATTTGTTGCAAGATATGGGTTGTCAATGAGGGTGATGGAGTACTTACTTTAGTGAGGTAACTCTTAACAACTTTAACCATTGTAGTGTATTTTTGTTTTTTTATTGAGTTTTTTGTAATCGTAATTATATATCTTTAATTACTCGTCGTTTCGTATGTTGCAATCTTTGTTGGAGAAAAAAAAATTATGCACTAAGATTTTTTTGCCAAAGCCTGGTATAGAGTATGCTCTTGTTTTTAGGCTTTTTCCTCTCCGTCAACAAATGCCACAATATCAGAGTATATTAATTAACAAATATGAGTACATAAATCCTTGGTTTGCTTCAGAAAAAAAAATCATTGGTCGAATTAAAAAAGAATAAAAAAGCATATTATGTTTTTAACTTATATTGGAAGAGCACATTAATTTCTCTTATAATTTGTTTTATTTCAATAATATTATAGTTGTTTCTTAAAAGACAAAAGTTGCTTATTCATAACAAAAATGCTTTGCTTGATATTTTTTCACTTTTTACGGTCATATACGATACTTGGACAAATATCACATATCACATTTTAATACTTTTGTAAGGATTAATAAGATAAATTTGTTCAGTCATGTTGCCTGTTTTACCGGGTACTAGTAATATTTAGATTTTGCATGGTATTCTAAAGTTCAATCTAGTTTGAAACATAAAAATATTTATTATACTTTTTACGATATAATAATTTTCAGTTGTAAGTGAAATTTGTGAGTTCTTTTCATGGGGTTATCGTGATGCTGTATTTTTCATTGTAGTAATGTACATGATTTTTTGTAGAGTCACAAGGTACACATAAAATTTGGTTATTTTAATTGAACATGTTATTTTTTTTTCCTGTATAGAAATATGAATTCGGGTTCAAAATCCCACTCATACATATTTTTTATTGGATTTATCTGATATTTTGGATTGGGTCTCGAGAAGTATAAACCGATACAAACTAAACTAAACTTCCAAATATTGTTAAGCTCTGTGTCAGCATAAAAGTTATATCATTCAACTTCGGAGTAATTTTTTTTTTTTTTTATCAAAATTCAACTTTAAAGTATGGTGACTAACAATTTTTATTTTTTATTTATTTTTGTTTTTGTTGAGAAAAAATAATTTTGAAATTTATACGATGTATATTATTAATTAACAAATATAACAAATCCTCATTCATGAAGATTCTTAAAAGATCGAGAATATATTATCTAGATTAAATCTTTGGACCCTAAAATTTATACGAGTTAAATCTTGTAGAATGTTGAAGTGAAAAAAATCTTGCCAATCTTCTTTCATTCATTTTAACTATATTATTAGTATTATGAAGACCATATTATGTGGGTTAGTTTAATTAGAAAATTTTCTACTCGCTTCAGGTATTTTATGATTTAACACTTTGACCAAAGTAATACAAAGCTATAAATTTGTTTGATTACATTTAATCTTCCAAAGTAGTACAAGACTACCCTGGATCCAAAATTTAATCTTCCAATCATAATCAAATGCTAAGAATCTGATATAACGTATCCATCTTCAAATGCTTCTTTACCTCCATAAAACAGTGTGGTCCTATATGGTTTATCTTCTCATGTGTTGCAATGCAATTTGGTTTATACCTCCCCCTCCTTGGCAAGGTATAAGTATGAAACACATTTTTGTTTCTTATATGATTAAATCATAAGATCGTGGAATCCTCTTACAACACGGGATTTTCGCTTATCTCAAAATATTTTTAACCTATAATTGTAGGACACGAGTCAAATAGATTTACAAAATTAGTTTGAAGGAATGCAATACATTGGGTACTATGTGATTAGCGATTGACAAGTAATAATAAAGTTGTAACTTTTTATCATATTTGATTGATACCTTCTCCAAAATATTATCTTGGAGTCGTAGTATACATAGCAGAACACGTATTCCTATGAAAATCCAATATCATATATGACCCACTTTATCATTAGGAGATTCCCTCTGTACACTAATGGTCCTTTTGTCAAAGATAAAATAGAGTTTGCCAATAAAGTTCTTAAGAGCTCTATCTCTCCATGGATGTGTATCATGTATGCAACATATTTGAGTGTATACACTAAGAAAATATGATTTAAAAACTTATTTCACAGTATTTTCAATGACAAATCATAATCTTTTGAGCGAACATGAATTTTTTTACTTGGTTCGAATGTGTCGAGCGACACTAAAAAGACAGTTAATGCTTCTTCTTTTTTTTAAAAAAAAACAGAGTAGATTCTAAGTTAATGTTTTTTTTTTATTGGTACCTTGTCCAAAATATTATTTTCGAGTGGTAGTATATATAGCAAAATGGTTCGGAAATAATCTCCACCGTATTTCTACGAGAATCCTATACCATATATGACCTATTTTATTACCAGGAGTTTTTATTGGTACACTAGTAGTCTTTTTGTCAAGATAAAATAAAGTTTGTCAATATATTTCTTAAAACTTTATACTATAATGGACGTGTATTGTGTATGCGACATATTTGATTGTATGCACAAAGAAAATATGATTTTAAAACTCATAATTTTCGGAGCAAACATGAAAAGTGTATTACTTGGTTCGAATGTGTGGAGCGACACTATAAAAAGATATACATTATGATTTATTAGTCTTTTCTATATTTTATTTGATTTAAACACGAAACTATGCAATTGAGAGGCCAGATGCCATTGATAAATGCACTTATCATTTCTATTTAGTAAAATCGTGACAGCATTACAACGAATTCACATCTTCCGAGAAATTAGACTCACTCTTTTCTTTTGATAAATTTCGATCCTCCTAGAGGCTAGGTTACTTTTTACATGATTGTGTAAAATTAAAACGATGTATTAAACTTGCATTAATATATCAAAAGAAGCTCCGCTTCTTATTTTTCAAAAAAAAAAAATCGTGACAGCACAAAAAAAATGCTAAAAAAGTGATTTTTTATTTGGTTCGAATGAGTGGAGCGACACTTCTATAATTTTTTGTATCATATTTAGTTTGATACTTTGGATCCAAATTTTAATGTTTGTCATAATGAGTGCTAAAAAAGTGATATCACGTATTAGACCTACTTTCACTGTAACGATTAATGGATATAATCCAATTTTGAACCCATGATTTGCAATTGCAACATTAGTGTGGTACTTTATGGTTCTTCCCCTCACGCGTTGCAATTCAGTTGGTTCATACCTCCCTGTTTTGCAAGAATACTACGAATATTTTTTTTCTTATATAATTAAATCATGAGATTATGGAGTCCTCTTACATCACACCATTTTTTTGTTTCTCCAAAAAAAAAATCTTAATATTTCTAAAATTTAATAGAGACCTCAGTCCCTTACTCGTGATTTTTTTTGGCTAATCAAGGTGTTTCCGTTCAACCTGTAATTACCATGTAGAAATCATGATTTTTGCAATCCCCAATATTGTGTCAATATTATCTATCATGTGATTACCCGTTCAACCGACAATTCATGAACCCAATAAATTTTCCTAAATTAATTTGAAATTTTGAAACACATTGCAGAACAAGCCAACTCAGGTTGGTTACCAAAAAATTGGCACCATATTCCTATAAGAATTGGCACCATATTCCTATAAGAATATGATACGACCTGAATTGGTATAATCCCTACTTCAATCCATTATTTGCAATTGCAACGTGAAAATGAGGTTGACTTTCACTAATTATGAAGCTAAGAGTGTCGATATGTTTTTGAAATATGGCCTTGTATATTTCTTTTTGTTTCACATCCTCGTATGTTGTAATATTGCCGGCCGGTTCACATTTATCTTGTGCCAAACAAGTATAAAATGGACTTGTATATTTCTTTCCAAATTTGATCTTGAAAAATGTAGAATCCACAAATATGGACTATCATGTTTCACATCCAACCATTTTCATGTTCCCGAATTGAGATCTTATGTCAAATATGGTTCTATCATTCTAACTTATTAATTGTCATCATTCAACTAGTAAATAGTTAGTCAACTACTGATTGTAAAAATTAATTTGAAAATTTTCGTTTTGGTACTACCGTGTCATCCCCGACACATACAATATGAAACCAACAAGTATATTACGACAACTGCACAATTGTTGGTTTAGTTTGTTGACATTTAGAACATTTTTAATCTGTGAGAGTAAAAGTGAAGCCTCAATATAGCAATAAACAAAGAGTGTCCGATTCAGATGAGAGTATCTATATGCAAAAAATTGGTGATTTAGATGAGAGTATCTATATGCAAAATTGTTCTGGGCAGTAAAAGTGAAGCCTCAATATAGCATTAATACTCTCATCTAAACACACTTGGTTTAGTTTGTTTCACATCCAACTGCTCTAACTCCAAATTTTTCATAGCAACCAAAGAGAGCAATACTCGAATAGAAGTATGCTTAACCACTGGTGAAAAGACTTTATTGAAATCCACGCCTTCAACTTGACTATATCCCTTAGCCACTAAACGCGCCTTGTAACGGATTCCAACGGTGTCATCTTTCTTCTTAAACACCCACTTACATCCAACCACTTTCTTCCCTTTAGGTGGCTCAACGAGTACCCAAGTTGCATTCTTCTGAAGAGATTTGATCTCCTCCTCCATGGCAGCGTTCCACTTTGGCGCCTCACGTGAAGCAATTGCCTCCTTATAGCTCGATGGCTCGCCAAACTCCACCTCTTCGGCCACCGCCAAACAATAGGCAAAATTTGAATACCCATATCTCGTAGGTGGTTTAATCTGCCTCCTGACACGGTCTCTTGCCAGAGCATACGGTCGTTCCTCCTCTTGACTTTCCTCACTTGACTCGTCATTGTCACTATGAGGATTATCATCATGCTCCAAATCTGGTTGAGTTTCTACACCATGTTGATCGGGAATTTCGAACTCCACCTTCTCCTGGACCGTCTCATCTTCCTTAGTACTCATTTCGGGAGTTTGCTCTTTTGCTCGTAACATGACCGATTCATCAAAGGTCACATCCCTCGAAATGATGAGTTTAGGAGACTTCGAATCTGTACACCATAAACGGTACCCTTTCACACCAGAATCATATCCAAGAAAAATGCATTTCTTAGCCCTAGGTTCGAGCTTTCCATCATTTGTGTGTGCATATGCGGGACATTCGAACACACGTAGACTCGAATAATCTGCTGGTTTGCCCGACCAGACTTCCTCTGGTGTCTTGCATTCGATGGAAGTATTCGGAGATCGGTTGACCAACCAGCAAGCAGTATTGATGGCTTCTGCCCAGAACTCCTTGCCCAAACTCGCATTGAAAAGCATGCATCTCGCCTTCTCAAGTAGTGTCCGATTCATCCGTTCGGCCACACCATTTTGTTGTGGAGTACCAACAACTGTTCGATGAAGAACAATTCCTTCATTTTTGCAAAATTCATTGAAGTTCTTGTTGCAAAATTCTAGACCGTTATCGATCCTCAAACGCTTAATTTTCTTTCCGATTTGGTTCTCCCCAAGAGTCTTCCATTGCTTAAAGGTCACAAACATTTCGCTCTTTTCCTTCAAGAAATAGACCCAAACTTTTCTCGAAAAATCATCGATAAAAGAGACCATATAGCGAGAACCATTACCCATTGAAGGCTCGCGAGAGGGTCCCCACAAATCTGAGTGGATGTAGTCCAACGTTCCTTTTGTGCGATGAACGGCGGTGCTAAAATTGAGCCTCTTTTGCTTGCCAAACACGCAATCTTCATAGAACTCCAGTTTGCCGGTACTTCGGCCACACAATAGACCTCTCTTGCTCAAGATTGTCATACCACGCTCACTCATATGACTCAACCTCATATGCCACAATTTGGTAGTGTCCGAGTCCGAGGGAGAGCTAGCGACGGAGACCGAGCCCGAAACGGTGCAACCTTCGAGAAAATATAATTTGCCGACTCGTTTCGCCTTCATCAATGTGAGAGCTCCTTTAGAAACCTTTAGAACTCCACCTTCACTTTGAAACTTGCAACCAATATCTTCAAGAACACCTAAAGAGATCAGATTTTTCTTGAGGTCCGGAATGTGCTTCACACCCGTCAAAGTACGAACGATCCCGTCATGCATCTTGATCTTCACCGTACCAACTCCAGCAACCTTGCATAGATGATCGTTGCCCAAGAGGACCCCTCCACTACTCGACTCGTACGTGGTAAACTAGTCTCGATTTGGGGTCATATGCAGAGAAGCCCCTGTATCCATAACCCAATTCTTCTCAAATTTCTCCTTCCCATCCGTCACAAAAAGTACATCACCTGCACCACATTCCGCCACGTCGGCCTCTTCGGATTGGACACCCTTTTGTTCTGCCTTATGTTTATTTTGAGCTTGTAACAATTGGCCTTAATATGTCCCTTCACCTTGCAATAGTTACAGGTCAAATTTCTGTGCTTGGACTTTGAACGACTCCGTTCTGAATTTTGGATTTTCTCCTTTTGTCTTCCTCGCTCGACAAGCAATCCAACTTCTTGATGATTACTCTCGACAAGTCATTCTCGATGTCAGACTTCACCAGCAAATTGCTCTTAATATCATCAAGAATAAGCGACTCTCTACTATGAAGCATAGTCTCCTTAAACCCTTTATACGACCGAGACAACGAACACAACAACACCATGGCCTTATCCTCATCCTCCACCTTAATACCAATCTTCTCCATGTCATTTAGAAGCGCGGTATAATCTGAAATGTGGGACTTAATAGATGTACCTTCTGCCATCTTCAAAGAGTGAAATCGTTGTTTTATACATAACCGGTTCATAACCGATTTTTTCATATAGATTCCCTCTAACTTCTGCCATGCACCTACTGCCGTAGTCTTTGTGAGGATTTCTTGAAGAGTCATGTTGCTTAAATACAACTGGATCGTTGAGAGAGCTCTATCATCCATCAAATGCCATTCGGCATCTTTATCGTCGCCCTCCAACGCTTCCGGTCGCTCGAATAGGGCAGCCTTTACACCTTGATTCGACAAAATTGCCATCATCCGTACTTGCCAAAGCGCAAAACTTGTCGTGCCATCATACTTCTCAATATCAAATTTGGTCGACATAACCACATTTGAGTTCATAGAAACACAACCTTAAATGCGCAATTTACTAAAGCAACGAAGTACTGATGTGCCTCGCTCTGATACCAATTTGTTAAGGTAAGGTAAGGCTACTAATGAAATATAGATTTGATGTAGACAAAAGAGAGAGAGGAAGAAGAAGACTAAAATATATCTTTTTACTAAATGGATTTCTTAATAATTGGCTTGACTTACAAATGAACACAACCCCTCTTTTTATAGTTTAATGATGGGTACTCATACATGCATAGAAAACTCTAGAGAATGCATTATAATAATGACTATATTATACATGCATCATCATTTAATGCATACATATTCCCAAAAGTTATTCATGAATCTAAATGATTAATCTAGATTGTGAGATTATGGAGGCATTTATAACAAAAATAAAAACTAATAAGTGATCATGTCAATTATTTGGAAATTAATCACCAGATACACTAACAAATGCACTTAAATCATTTTTTTTGGTAGTAAAACATAAAATCAGGGAAATTTTCTACATATTGTTTCAAAAACAAACATATTTATTTATTTTTATTTTCTTGTAAAATCAACGGAGACCTTCTCCTTTCCTAAATCTGGGTCATCATTACCTTTCTCGTAATTGCCAGTTTAACCAAAAATTGTAGGACATGAGTCAAATATATTTACAAAATTAGTTTGAAGCCCTGCAATACATCGGATACTATGTGATTGGCGATTGACTCAAATAATACCAAAACTGTAATTTTCATGATCATATTTGAATATGATTGATACCTTGTCCAAAATATCTTCTAGGAGTAATTCTTCCATACACCAAAACATTTGGTTCAAATAATCCATCTTCTATATATAGCAAAACCGTTAGGAAACTTTTTTCACCGTCTTTATATGAGAATCCGATACCACCATATGTGACCAGATTATCTTCTATAAATATCTTCTATATATATCAAAATCTCTTACACTCGACGATTCAATTCTTGATTTGTATCAGCACGATAACATCATGCCGTCGGTATTATAGTAGTACAGTTGCTACAGTACTAGTGGTTTTTCTTGTCAAGATAAAATAGAGTTTGCCAATATATTTCTTAAAAAGCTCTATGCAACGTATTTGAGTGTGTGCAGTAAGAAAATGTGATTTTGAAACTTGTTTCCCATTACTCTCAATGACAAATCATAATCTTCGGAGCAAATATAGAAACTATATTACTTAAATGTGTTGAGTGACACCAAAAGAAACATAGAAATTATAATTTGTTATTCTTTTATCGGTATATTATTTAAGTTAATTATGAATCTAGAGAATTAAATTAATCAAGAGACTATGGAATGGACAGAGGCCATACCCTGGAAACATGTTTCTGAAACAAATACGTTTTCCATGCAAAAATCAGTGGGATATGTTAAACCTATTAAACCTGTATAGCAAAAATCAGTGGGATATGTTAAACTAACTTTATTACTAAACAATTATTCAATCTCACAGAGATACAGAGCTATATCCCGGCCCAAGCGCCACAGAAAAGGATATGGCGGAACTTCTAGAAAAAGAAAATGATCTTCATCGCGAGGAAATAAAACAACGACTTTTCGAACAGAACGTTCCTAAACAATATATTTTACGAATGGTAAAAAGCCAATTTGATTCGCTACGATCTAATTACAATAAGTTACAGAAGGAGCATGATAAATTGAAAGAACAACAGGTCAACATTCTTTACTTTTTTTCTTATTTTTTTTTTCTCGAACAATATATTCCCAAATAGTATATTTTACAGATAGCAAAAAGCCAATTTGATTCACTACAATCTAATCACTATAAGTTGCTAAAGGAGCATGATAAACTGAAAGAACAACAGGTCAATATTTTTATTTCTTGTTTATTTTTTTTCTCTAATAGAATATCCCTAAACAATATATTCCACAGATATTAAAAGGCCAATTTAATTCACTATAATATAATCTAATTACAATAAGTTGCAAAAGAGTTGTAAAAGAAGCATGATAAACTGAAAGAACATGTCACCATTCTTTATTTTCTTCTTGTTTATTCTTTTCTCTCAAACAAAATATTCCTAAACATTATATTTTACAGATAGTAAAAAGTCAATTTGATTCACTACAATCTAATCACGATAAGTTGCAAAAGGAGCATGATAAACTAAAAGAACAACAGGTCAACATTTTTATTTTTCTTGTTTATTCTTTTTTCTCCAATAGAATATCCCTACACAATATATTCCACAAATATTAAAAGGCCAATTTAATTCACTATAATCTAAGTACAATAAGTTGTAAAAGAAGCATGATAAACTGAAAGAACATGTCCCCATTCTTTATTTTCTTCTTGTTTATTCTTTTTTCTCAAACAAAATAATGCCTAAACATTATATTTTACAGATAGTAAAAAGCCAATTTGATTCACTACAATCCAATCACGATAAGTTGCAAAAGGAACATGATAAATTGAAAGATCAACAGGTCAACGTTCCTTAATTTTTCTTGTTTATTCTTGTTGACTATATATAATATCCTGACCCCGCAACGAATTGTTTATATGTTTGCGAACGTGAATATCGAAATTCATTATGATTGCAGATTGATGTAGAACGCAAGAATGAACAATTACAATCAAAGAACCAACAATTAGAAACTAAGTAGCATGAGAATTTCAATAGACTAATAGAAGCCGACGAACAAATGGTGCTAATATTACAAAGGATCATTGCTAATTCAGAACTTGCTCGCCACGATCTACAAGTTGCCTTAGCATCTACTACGGAAAGCCTTAACTCCTTAAGATGTGATTTTAATAACCTGAAGGAGGAGCATGATAAATCAATGAAAGAACTTGAAGAGTTGAAAAAACATAAAGATCTTCCGAGTGAGGTGTGTCACTCGGAGTTTACCTTGCATGAGTTGGAACGAGCAACACAAAATTTCGACGATTCGTTAAAATTAGGAGAAGGTGGATTTGGATGCGTCTATAAAGGCACTCTCAATGGAATGTCCGTGGCAATAAAAAAGTTGAATAGTGAAAGCATGCAAGGCGTATCGCAGTTTCAGCAAGAGGTAAAAATCATCACAATTTTACTCATGTAATTATCACAGTTTTTTCTTTCTTGAGCAGCCATAAACAAATGAAGAATATAATCTTGTATTTTAATATTCATGAAATATAACAGGTATCAATTCTCACTCGACTAAGACATCCACACCTCGTTACCCTTATTGGATCGTGTCCTGAGGTATCTTCCCTTGTATACGAGTTCTTACCTAACGATAGCTTGGAAGACCGTCTTATTCGTACCGACAATACCCCACCTCTTACTTGGCAAGCTCGAACCCGTATTATTGGAGAGATATGTCTAGCTTTAATATTTCTTCATTCGAGTAAGCCCCACCTTGTAATCCATGGTGATCTGAACCCCCACAACATTCTTCTCGATGCAAACTTTGTTAGTAAGCTCGGAGATTTCGGCATTTCTCGGCTTGTAAAGCAGCCAGACACCAACATCACGGCTGTTCATCGTACTGCTCGTCCATCTGGCACATTTGTATATAGCGACCCAGAGTATATGATGACCGGGGAGATAACACCAAAATCTGATGTTTTTTCCCTCGGTATTATCATCCTTCATCTCATAACAGGAAAATCTGCTTTGAACATTGTAAGAAGAATTGATGAAGCTTTGAAGGGTGGTAGATTTCGGTCCATAATCGACAGGTCTGCAGGCAATTGGCCCTTCGATCAAGCCGAAAAGTTGGCAAATATCGGTTTAAGTTGTGCCCAAATGTCGAGGAGTTTGCGTCCCGATCTAGTTACTGAGGTTTGGGCACAAATCGAGCCCTTGATGAAGGACGCATCATTGGTCATAAATGAAATTGATGTACCACATTATTTTGTTTGTCCCATTCTACAGGTAAAATAAGCTCGTCAAAATTGATATATTTTACTAAATATTCACTTTAATTAATTGTTTTGTTGACTGGATTATATGAGTATAGGATGTGATGAAGGATCCTCAACTTGCAGCGGATGGATTTACGTATGAAGCGGAGGCAATAAAACAGTGGTTGAACAGCGGTCATAACACATCTCCAATGACGAACTTACCACTTCCCCATATTGATCTTATTCCGAATTTCGTGCT
This sequence comes from Luzula sylvatica, assembly GCA_946800325.1. Taxonomy (NCBI): domain Eukaryota; kingdom Viridiplantae; phylum Streptophyta; class Magnoliopsida; order Poales; family Juncaceae; genus Luzula; species Luzula sylvatica. The sequence goes on along the minus strand of OX326958.1, from coordinate 25,549,328 downwards.
TCGTTCTGCCATTCAAGAATGGCTGGAGCTTCACCCCCCGTCGTAACTGTTTTGATGTTGGTGTTGTTTATTTCATGAGCATGATTTGTTTGAAGAAAAAAAATTAGATAAACAAAATTTAATTACTCCTGTATTTTGTTTTCTTTTTACTCTTTCTTATTATTATTTCCTTTTTTCTCTTGACATGATTCGTATAACATGCTTTGCAACTTATACGTTATACCTTCTTGATCACATTTGATGGCGATTACTCACCTGACAATCACAATATCCTATTATGAAACATAAAATAAAAATTTAAATTGGAATTGGAAGTCATTTTCCATTTATCTTTTCGGTTCTTTTGAAACGAACACTAAAATTGTCTCACACTATGCTAAAGTTACTTGGTACATGTATCATCTTCATCGAAGTACCAACTTACCATACAGTGAAGATACAAAATTCTTAATTCATTGTAATATGTGCAACTTGGGATATAAGCAATGTTCCAAAAATCGCTCGACGCTCGCTGGTCGGCAGACGACCATCAAGCGCCAAGGATGATTAATCGGGATTAATTGGGAATCTCGACGGACCTCGGCGGTTTTTTATTTTTTTATATTTAATATTTAAGTTAATTAAACAAAATTACAAATCACAGTTTTTTTTAATAAGTTTTGAATAATTTAAGTAATAAAATACACTACGTCACTAAACTAACATAAACTCAAATAATAATAATAATTTATATATATATAAATAATATTAAAAATATGAAAAAATTTAGTCCAAATTTATTTTTTTGAATAGTGTTGGTTCAAATTTCCCAATGGTTTGATTATTTCAAAACACTGTCATTACTAACGTTTACATCGAGAAAGTGTGCAGGATAACGCAGGTACGACATGAAGATGACAAAGAGTCACGAAGTCAAAAGAAGCAAAACCAAAAGAAGATTAGAAGGAAGGCCATCGAAGCATATCAAGAATCAAGATGGCGAAGCCTTCCGTGAGTGGGATTCGCCACAAATAAACCTTAGGGAAAAACCAAGTAGATCTCAAACAAAATCATGTTCAAATAACAAAGAGTTCAATCAAGCAAGAAGTGCGTTCTGAACGAACTCCAAGTCCGTTCAGAACGGACTTACCACATATCAAAATATCATCTCTTGATTAAACCACTTGTGTCACAGGATTGTGTACGTTCGAACGAACAAACATGTCCATTCGAACGGACACTTAGAATCCGTTCACTCACAATTTAAGTGCGTTGAACGGACTATCATCACTGTGAACAACAAAAGCAATGTATAAGTGAGTTCGTTCTGAACGGACTTTGTTCGTTCAAACGAACTAACATATGTACTTGCACGTTATTTTGAAACGGCTAGTACAAACTACAAGTGCGTTCAGAACGAACATTGTGCGTTCTGAACGGACTTACGGTTTTCTGAAGGATTTCTATAGAGAGTATAAATAGAATCCTTGAAGGATCTTTCTCTCTCAACTCTTCATTTTTATACATTCAAAACAAAAGAGAGAAAACCTAAAGCTGTGATTATCTATATCCATTGATTGCTTGAGAAACCCCTCTTTAGATCTTTGATCTACTTTCGATATTCTCCACTAATCGTTTCCCACTCACGTGACCGATCACGTTGTAGTTCGATTAGAGAAAATTTGTAATAGGCTAGTCCAACAACTTGTAAAGAGCCTAAGCTATAGATCGATAGAAGCGTGTAAATCGATCTAGGCAAAACCTTGTACTCGAGTGAGTTGGAATTCAATCGAACGCCAAAAAGAGGCGCAAGGCATTCCCGGAGACGTAGGTACTCGTCACTAATTGAGTCGGTCAATTAAGCGAGTAAAGGGTGAGTTAAAGCTACATAGCAACCACCTACCGAACTTCGTTAAAAAACATCTTGTGTTCAAGTGTTTTTACGGTATCATCTATATCATCTAAATTATTAATTCCGCATAGTAAGTTGGGTAACTAGATAAAGTAATTGTACGGTAAATTACCTGAAATACCCCCTTCTAGGTTAGACTTAACCAACAAATAGTATCTGACAAACGATCGTTTTCATTATTGATGCCTAATTTTTTTTTTTGTCAATAGAGATCCATTGGCAATCCATAACGAAAACGATCGTTATTTTGAATAGTATCCCACAGCCTCTCATAATATATAATTTTTTGTGCTTCACATTCAAGCAACTAGGCTATGGATGGCAATTTAAAAAAAAAAAAAAAAACACTTCTAAAAATCGGCTCGGCGGTGGCTTGGCGGTCTTGGCGGACCCTTGGCGGCTGCTTGGCGGATTCCGCCAAACACAAAACGCCAAGGGCTTATCTCGACGGCGGACCATCGAGGAGCGATTAATCGGTGATTAATCGGCCGCCAAGGCCGATTTCCAGAACACTGGATGTAAGCATGACAAAATGGTGACATGATTTGCATAATATTATTATTTTTTCGGAAAAATTACAATCGAAAATTGACATACAAGATACCAATTCCATACTTTATCTTAATAGAATTTTTAGTTGTACATCATATTTTAATTAGTATAATTCTATACTTCTCCCTGGCTCCTGGTTGAGCCACGTCACCAGGGGCCTTTTTGTAAAAAAAAAAAATTTAATTTACATTTTGGTCCTTTTTATTTCGAAAAATTACACTTTGGTCCTCCAAGTTTAAAAAAATACATTTTGGTCCAGGGGCCTCTTTGTAAGAAATTTTTTAATTTACATATTGGTCCTTTTTATATTACATTTTGGTCCTTTTTAGTTGAAAAAATTATATTTTGATCCTTTTTATTTTTGTTTTGGTCCTTTCAAGTTTAAAATATTACATTTTGGTACTTCATATTTACATCTTGATCCTCTTTTATTTACACATTTTAATTCGATAAAAAAAAATTAATTCACATTTTGGTCCTTTTTAATTTACATTTTGGTCCTTTTCAGTTTGAAAAATTACATTTCGGTCCTTCTCAGTTTGAAAATTCCACAACACCACACAAATCGTATCACTGGCCAATACAACGCTGCCGAAAAATAAATACAGAAAAATCACAAATCATAAAAAAAAACAAATCAACGTGCCCCGCGCAATTGCGCGGGGTTATAGCTAGTGTTTTATGAAAAATAAGTGGTATTGAATTAATCAAAGTAAACTACATTATTATAATTTTGCACCAATCAAAATTATTGTTTGTGCATCACACCTTCGCTTATTTAATATGTACTAAAAGTTTGCAAGAGTTGTATTTGTCTGCAATTGAAACAATCAAAGTAAATCATATTATTAATTAGTTCTAAATCAATAGTCTGTGCAATTGCACGATTAACAAATTTTAATTTAGGACATTCAAATGTGTCATTTATCAAATACACCCTTTCTTTTATATTCAATTACTACTTGGATCTCAGACCTCTTCTCTGCAATACTATTCTTCCGGCGGACATAATTCATTAGTAATAAGATTGTTTACTTGTACATAGTTAAAAAATTATAATTTGCTAATTTTGTCAACATATATATCGTTAGTTTTTCTATTTAATTATTTATGAAAATTATTGGTCTAGTCGATACATTTCTTATGTCCTTTTCTTTGAGAATTTTATATTCATTTTTAACTGGGTAAAGATGATTAAGACCAAAATAAATAGGATTGTAAAAGAACAAGTACAACTATTTTATAGCATCGCGCATTCAGTCATATATTTTAAAATTAACTATGGATGGTGTCAAATATTTTTTATGACCAAAATACCCTTCTATTTACATATTTAGTAATTAAAATAATATTTTTGTTATTTGTATTAATTTTAAAAAAGTCATAATTTTTTTTAGCCTATAATAATTTTTAAAAAATAATTATCATATGTCATATTTATATAATTTTAATATTTCATACATTATATATATTTGACTTTCATATTTTTTTACTGAAAAAATAACATAAAATAATAATAAGATGAACAATAATATTAAAAGAACACCTTGCAAATATTTAAAAATTAAAATATCATGGATATATTAAAAACATACATAAAAGAAGAACGAAAATAAAAATAAAATAGATGTTTAAAGAAATATTTTTCTATCAATATATTTTCAAGGTGTTTATTTTATTATTATTTGATGTTAGTTTTTCATGAATAATAAATAAAATATTAAATTATACAAACACAACACTTAATAATTTTATTTTTGTGAAATCATTATATGTTAAAAATTATTTATGAATTTTCTTAAATAATAAAATTAATGAAAAAATAACAAAAATATACATATGAAAATAGAAGGGTATTTTGGTCAAAATTTTTTTTTAACACCATCTATGATTAGATTTAATCCCTATAGGGGGGTATTTGAAAATAAAATTTTGGTAGAGGGGATTTTTTGGAGTTTCCAAAAAGATAGGGGGTTTTTTAGAATATCCAAAAAAGATAGGAGATTTTTGGAAAATTTCCCATTTCATTAGGAATAAGATTGTTTACTTGTACATAGTTAAAAAATTATAATTTGCTCATTTTGTCAACGTATATATTGTTAGTTTTTCTATATTATTAATTATTTATGAAAATTATTGGTCTATTCAATATATTTCTTATGTCCTTTTCTTTGAGAATTTTATATTCATCTTTAACTGGGTAAAGGTGATTAAGACCAAAATCAACAGGATTGTAAAAAAACAAGTACAACTATTTTATAACATCGCGCATTCAATCAAATAAAAAGTTGTATATATTCTTCCTTTTTTCAAAAGGTCTCAACAATCTGTCAGTTGCATTGTTGAAAGACTCACATACATTCCCTTTTTCTTTAAATTCTATTGTTGCAACTAATATCCTTGTGATTCGTGTGCGTTAAATCCATCCGAGAAATGGCTGACAACCTAGATAACGTATTCGTGTCATTGAATACATATTATGAGAATGGAATGTGCATTCTTGAACCTTTTGTCATTGAATTACAATTGAACCTTGTATTTTCTTCATTTATTTAAATAATTTCATGCTCGTAAAAAATGTTGAACCTTTTGTCATTCTAGGTTTTTATGATTCCGAAAGATTCACCAAAACAGCTCAAGAAAAGTACCTCCCAAGATGTGCAGAGAAAAAAGTGAAGTCTTCATTTTTTTTTTCTTTTTAAAAAAGTGTAGTCTTTGTTAATCTATAATGGACATCGCTAAAAAAAAAAAAGTCCAAAGAATACTCAAAAATAAATAAATAAATGACAAATAAACATACTACAAAAAAATAAGAGAATAAAAAAAAATGTAAATGTGATGTTAAAATCAACGAACACTTGTTAGAGCTAAAAAATATCCTCACATGATTATTAGTTCGCTCAATGGTCTCTTTATATTTTGCAACTATAAATTATTTTAACTATCAAGGTGTTGCGGCAAAATGTTGGTGTACCGCTACTATACAAATTTTTTCTCACAGAACTTTCATCGAACACTTTGCATGCATTGCTCTGATTTTTCTTTTAACACTCAAATTAGTATCATAAACCACATAATTTTACATAACAAATTTCCAAGAAATAAATTATACAACTCACATGAGACAATTATAAGGAAAATTTTCTAGTTTGAGTAGTTGAATTATGAAAAAAATGCATGTAAGGTGTTTGACAGAATTCCAAAAAAAAACTTTGTTGGTATACCTGATTTTTCACAACAAAATTTTCTCTTTTTAGAGTTATTGAGAGAGAATAATGACGCCTCAAAGGTAGACAACAAACATGTAACTACGGACATATATGATGATGTCTTTTATATGTTTTTTGCGTGCATATTAGATTCATGAAAAATCTAAGCACTAGCAATTTAGTTAGTCGACTACATGCAAGTTGGTAGGATTTATATAACTTAAGTTCATTGAGTAAGAAATAAATATAATTTACAAGTTAGTGCAGCAAAATGTTTCATAAGAGAATTGCATGATTTGCTATTTGAGACTTAATTTATTCTTTTTTGTCTATATGTAGTTTAGAGCTGAGATATTGATTTTTGAAAAAAAAAGTCGCGAAGACTTAATTTTGGAGATCATAAATAAGCATGGGATGAAAAAGCTAGTTTATTGGGCTTATGGTTGGAACTCTTGGTAGGTCCAATCTAATAATTATGCTCCAATTCTTCCTTGTCAATTATTTTTTTCCTTTTATTTTCATAAATCAGGATGGGAGTATATTGACAATTTAAGTTATTATATTTGATTTCTATAAAAGCACTTTTTGAATTGCAGGGGGGTTTCAACGTGGTTCGGCGAGAATCCAACTATTTGTTGCAAGATATGGGTTGTCGATCATGTTAATGGAGAACTTATCTTGGTGAGGTAACTCTTTAACAACTTCAATCATTGTAGTGTATTTTTGTTTTTTTATTGAGTTTTTTTTTTAAATAGTGATTATTATTGTCTAATTACTCGCTCGTTTCGTATGTTGCAATCTTTGTTGGAGAAAACGATTTTTTTTTCAAAACCAGACAAAAACACGTCACCTCGTCCTTTTTATGTATTTCCGCAACAATATCCCAGTGTATACTTATTTACAAATATAATTTTCAAATTTGTACGGTGTATTAACTAACAAATATAACAAATTATAATTTATGAAGGTTATATAAAATATCGGGCTGTATCACTTGGATTAAATCTATGGAGTAACCCGAAAGTTCATATGGTTTCAAGTTTATAACAATAACAATACTGAACTAATAAAAGACTCGAAGTTTATTCATTTTTCCGCTCAGTCATTTGAGTCTCGCAAGTCCATTCCACTTGGTTGAGTATTAAATGTTTTTATCTTCATGAGAGCTTTCCTGGAGTGACCTCTTTCTGTTCACTGGGATTGTATAAAACAAAATTTATTGGGTATATTGGGTTGATATATAACAAAATTAATGAGCTCACATGAACGAAAATGCCATATATGACTTATTTTGTTATTAGGAGATTTCATCAATATATTTCTTTAAAAGCTCCGGGCCTCCATGGACGTGTATCATGTATGCAACGTATTTTATTGCACTAAGAAAATATGATTTTAAAACTTATTTGACAGTATTCTCAATGATGAATCATAATCTATGTTGCACGGATACGGATACGGGTAGCGTATCCGATACGATACGGATACGGCGATACGGCAATTTTCAAAAAATCACGGATACGGGGATACGACAATTTAATATATTTATATTATATATAATTAATAAATAAGTAATAAATTAAATAATAAATTAATTATATTTTTAAATTAAATATCATGGCAATAAATAATATCAAGCAAACAATACAAGTATCATAAAACTATCATAAACTTGTTCTAGAAATATTTTAGAACTAATCTAGAAGTATCCTAGAAGTATCATATATAATTTATTTAAAAATATTATGGGCCAAAATATATAATGGGCCGAAGTATCCTAAATGGAGTATCCCAGCCGTATCCTGGCCGTATCCCCAGCCGTATCCTGCCGTATCCTGCCGTATCCCCGCCGTATCCGAAAAAAATAAATATTAAAATATTCGGATACGCCACGTGGCGTATCCGATACGTATCCGAGCCGTATCGCACCCGTATCCGTATCGGATACGCGTATCCTCAGGATACTTCTGCATTTTTGAAGTATCCGCGTAACATAGATCATAATCTTCTGAGATATGAAAATTGTATTACTTGGTTCGAATGTGTCGAGCAACACTAAAAAGACACATAAATTATAATTTAGTAGTATTTTCTCCGTATTTTGTTTAAATTAAACACGAGACTATGCAATTGACAGAGGCCATACCCTATATTCATGTTTCTGAAATAAATCTTTTTCATTGCAAAAGTCAGTGGGACCTTTGTACCCAAAATATGATTGTACTATTCTCTATCTTATCAAACATGTTCAACATGTATTAGCACGTTTGACTCATGATTTTGAGAATCTATTTGAACATATTTTTGTTTAGTTTTATCGTCTAGTCTCTCGTGCTTGAGTAAACCATATGAAACTAGTACATATCTGGAAGATATAATACAGTAATAATTTTTTTTAAAAATAATAGAGTAGGATCTAACTCATACTTCTATTTTACATTAATAAATGGAAATATACAATTCTAATAAGTATTTTGGTATCCTATTACATGATTTTAGAGTATCATATAGAAAGGCAAACTAAATCCTAATAAGATTTTGGATCAAATAATTATATATGAGTTATAACAATAGTTGAAGGGTTAAAATGTATTATGTAAAATTTAAAGAACTGAAAACTTGAGATTAATTTTATAGACTTTTCTCTATTATTAATTAGTTGATATGCGGACTATATTTTCTGGATGAACTCAGTTCAAGATCTCACCGTTACATAATCTTTATGATGTTTTCCTAACATTTTGGGTTGGGTCTCGAGAAATTTAAGACCACGCGGACTAAACTTTCAAATATTTACCGCGTATTTGCTTTATATAGGCCCATTTATTTAATATAGTGAAAATACTTGTCTGCATATTAGTTATTTAATTCAACTTTAATGTATGGTAATATTTGATTTTTGAATAATGTGTATTATTAATTAACAAATATAACAAATTCTCAATTCACGAAGATTCGTAGATCATCCAGACTATTATCAGGAATAAATGTTTGAACCCTAAAATTTATATATGATTTCAAGCTTCTAGAATATTGAAGTGATAAAAATCTTGCATATCTTCTTTCATTCTTTTTTTTTATATATATTATGAATTATGAATATTGTCGAGACCATATTATGTGCATTAAATTAATTTGAAATGTTCAGCTCATTTCTGGTCTTTTCTGATTTTTGTTTGACTGTATACTTTTTTGTATCACAATTAACTGCTACTTTGAATCCAAATTTTAATCTTTCAGTAATAATGAAGTGATAAAAAGTTGATATCATGTTTGAGACCTACTTTCACGGTAAAAGTTAATTGATATAATCCAAATTTGAACCCATGATTTTAAATTGCAATGTCATACGAAATAGAGTTTCATACTAAAAGTTTTTTTTGAATGAACAACGTGATTACGTTGTTCTGATTTATATTAATATCAATATAATAATTACAAAGATGGAGCTCCTGCCCGAAAGGCAGTTACTACCGTTTCCAAGACTCTAAGTCCTTACCTATCCTATATTTAGCTATAAGACGAATTATCCTAAACTATTCCAATTCTTTGCTTCTACCATTGCGTTGTTGAAGGTGGTCGAGTTTGGCATGCTCTTGTTTGTGAAGATGGCTAGGTTCCTTCGTTTCCAAATGTGCCAGATACAAGCCATGAACGTTTTGTCCCATGTTGATCTTAGATGTTGCGGGCATTTACTTTTGTTGGAGAGCCACATAGATTTTAGATCCTTCTCCACCGAAACTTTAAAACCTAATGTGATAGATAGTTTATGCCATATTTGTTTAGCAAATCGGCAATCTCGAAATAGGTGGTTTGTGTTCTCGTCCATGGCGTTTGTGCAGTTTGGGCATTTAGTTTGATTTGGCCATCCTCTTTTGTTTAGGTTATCCGCAGTGAGGAGTTTTTGGTTGAAAAGCAACCATCCGAAGAATTTGATTTTGGGGGGAACCTTTATTTTCCACAGTTTGGCATTCCATCTTATGATGATTCCTGGATTTCTCCATATCCGATATGCTGATGCGGATGTGAAAATTCCATTAGCTGACCAGTTCCATTTCCATGTGTCATGGTATTTCTTGACCGATACGTTATAGAAAGGCAGTAGCTTGATGAGATCCTTGATGAAGTAAGATGAGTAGGTATTGGAGATTGAGCCTAACTCTTGTGGAGATTCCTTTTGATAGATTGAACGTATAGTTTTTGCCCATAACCCGTCCGGTTCATTTTGTAGTTTCCATAGCCATTTTAGGAGTAGGGAGTTATTTTGGGTTGGTAGATGTATGATTCCTAGCCCTCCATGGACTTGCGGTAGGATTACTTTGTTCCAATTGACTAGGCAGTGTCCCCCTGAACATGATTCTTTTCCCCGCCAGAGGAAACTCCGGGACGTTTTGTCTATTTCCTGCACCAGCCATTTGGGTAGGGTCATGGCTTGCATATAGTGTAGTGGAAGTGCCGTTAGGACCGACTTAACTAGTGTGAGTCGACCCCCTGTTGAGAGTAGTTTGCCTTTCCAAATTGATAACTTATTTTGTATCTTAGTAAGGAGAGGCTGGAACGTGATGCGCGTCGGTTTCCTTATTGATAAGGGGAGTCCTAGATATAGTATTGGCAAAGATTTTTTCTTGCATCCCAATATATCCTTAATCATCTCGTGGTATTGGTCCGGGACCGCTATCGGCACGAAGCTTGATTTTGACCAATTAATTTGTAACCCAGAAATAGAAGAGAATAGCTTAAGTGCTAACGAAAGCACTGTTGAATTATACACACGAATTTAGAGGTTTGCAGCGGAATTATTTCGTATGTATAACCTAATTCTACCCTGGATCATACTCGAAAACCACGAAAAAGGAAGAGTTATTCAGAATTTTACCTCGTACAAGTTAGTACGTGAAGCCTACTTATCCAGATTTCGTGAACCTTCTCCAAGGATGCTCTTGCACTCCCTCTACTCGTGTCCACCTTGATTTCGTCTGATCGAAACCGCCAACACCGTTCTAGTCGATGTCACGATTATTCCTCTCAAGAACTTGCTCAGAAACTCTGCTCAAAAACTCTCCAGATCTCAGTTTCGGTTTTGTTTGAAAGAGAGAAAATTCGGCAGCCGAATTAGGTCAGAAAATTGGAGAGAGAAGAGAGAGAAAAATGAAATTCTGAATATATATATAGGCAATTTTAGGTTAAATCCGAAATTAGGTTAAGAAACCCTAATTTCAGAATTAAAGCCCAAAACTAAATAAAATCAGAATAAGCCCAAAATTCTAATTAAAATCTAATTATTAGAAATTAGATTAAAATCCTAAATTCTGAGCGGGCCCAGATTATGAACTGGCCCAATTCTGATTGTATATTTGCCTAATTATATAAATTCTTCCAAGTTAATTCTTAAGCCATATTTTCTTTCAAACTCCCTCTTGGATTAAGACTTAATCAACTTGGCCATATGTCCAACATATGTCGTGAGATCTAATCACACGTGATTTCATTTTGGTTTGTCCAACAAACGTATTGGTGAGCATTATCTTGAGAATCCGATATGTTACGAAATCTTGGTGTGACCGTTGTAGGTTCGTCTAAGACTGGTAGTGGATATGGCAGCAATCCACAAGGTATTGCGAGCACTAGACTGCCGTTAATACCTACCCAGAATTAGAACGAAAAAAGGTGGAGAACACCTTTATGAAGATGCAGTACATCTTCATACCTGGCTCAGATAAGTGTTACTAGTCCTCTTGTTCGCGATATCTTCCGATCAATTGAGTCACGGTGAAGTCTAAAACTTCAAGTCATCCTCTTTTCTTTTGATCAGATATACTCTTTTCTCGATAAGAATTAGATTGATAATAACAATGCGAACTCTATTGAGTTCCATCGAGCTTGGCCAAGCATTTCATCAATCTCAATTCAATCGAGGGGCCCGAGAGATATCTCCCTCTATCCTTTTTCAAGGCTAGAAAGGAACAATTCCTATCTTGCAACCTTACATCCTTTGCCTATGCTAAAAATAATACTCAATAATAATCTCTGCTACACAGTTACGCGTAGGGTTAATTACATCAAAGCATTGTCTTTTCACATACTAGGTATCTGTGAGATCACTCAAGTATGAAGCACTAAAACGCACTATCTGGATATGAGTTTGTCTCCAATGACTCTAACCATGTCACAAACTCATATAGTGGTCAGTCCAATATACGACGCCGCGTATATTCATATTCTAGAATCGACGCTACCGTCTCAGATCAGTAAAACCTGATCATCTCATCTACGAATATGCCAGTGTATGTAAAAGTCTCCATTCAATGAATGGACTACCTGGTTCAAATCTATGAACAACTTTATACACGAGGGACGTTTTAAAATTATATTCATCCCGTTTAGTGGTTTTACTATCATTCAATTGACAAATCAATATGCCAGACTATGGCCATGCAACATATTATTCTCAACTGACTCGATGCACTAAACTAGAATAAAATTCAAGGTCTATCCGATTATTATAATCGAATAACCTATCACACACTTTCTTGTTATTTAAAATTTTTGAAATATGAAGGTTTATGTCATATGATGAATAATAATATAAATATCTGTCTCATAAACAAATACAATCCCAATAACACGTCTAGGGCATAATAAATGTTCTCCCACTTGCACTAGGCAGATCAAATCCCCTTATACAATAAGAAACATAATTAAAACACCCCAACTAACACTGCGATAGATATCCCAATCCTATCGCCCTAGCATGCTGCTCATGCTTGGCTCGTGATAGTGGCTTCGTAAATGGATCGGCCACGTTATCCTCAGTAGGTATCTTCATTATTTTCACGTCACCTCTCTTCGTAATCTCTCGAATCAAGTGGTAACGCCGGAGTACATGTTTGGACCGATGATGCGCTCGCGGTTCCTTAGATTGTGCTATTGCTCCGTTATTGTCACAATAGACATCCATGGGACCCGAGATACTTGGCATAACGCCAAGTTCCATCACGAACTGTCGTAGCCAGACAGCCTCCTTTGCGGCTTCCGAAGCCGCGATGTATTCCGCTTCAGTTGTAGAATCAGCCACCGTCTTCAGTTGTAGAATCAGCCACCGTCGTAGCCAGACAGCCTCCTTTGCGGCTTCCTTTGCGGCTTTTCCAAACAATAGCTCCGCCATTGAGCGTAAAGACGTAACCACTTTGAGATTGGAAATCGTCCGGGCAAGTTTGGAAACTAGCATCTGTATATCCTTGGATAATCAGATCTCCTTCCGAACCACCATAGACAAGAAACATATCTTTAGTATTCCTGAGATACTTAAGAACGCTCTTGACTGCGGACCAGTGAGCTTCCCCGGGATCAGACTGATAGCGGGAAGTCACACTCAACGCATATGCGACATCTGGTCTAGTACATATCATGGCATACATGATCGATCCTATAGCCGAAGCGTATGGGATCCGACTCATTCGCTCACGTTCAGCGTCCGTTGAAGGACACTGAGCCTTAGTGAGAGTGATGCCATGTGACATTGGTAGAAATCCTTTCTTGGATTGCTCCATGTGAAACCTAGTTATCACTTTGTCAATATATGTACTTTGACTTAGTCCGAGAAGTCTCCTCGATCTATCTCTATAGATCTTCACACCTAAAATATAGGCAGCTTCTCCTAAGTCCTTCATTGCGAATTGACTACCCAAATATGCCTTAACCTGGTTAAGCATCGGGATGTCATTTCCAATGAGTAAGATGTCGTCCACGTACAAGATGAGGAATACAACCGAACTCCCACTGAATTTCTTGTATACACAAGGTTCCTCGATATTTTGAATGAAACCATACTTTGCGATGACTTCATCGAATCGTATGTTCCACGCACGAGATGCTTGTTTTAATCCATAAATGGATTTCACAAGCTTGCACACTTTATTCGTATTCTTTGGATCGACAAAACCCTCGGGTTGTGTCATATACACATCCTCGGTAAGGTTCCCGTTAAGGAAAGCGGTTTTGACATCCATCTGCCATATCTCATAATCGTGATATGCAGCTATCGCTAGAAGAATTCGAATACTTTTAAACATGACTACTGGAGAAAACGTTTCATCATAGTCTATACCATGAATTTGCTTGAAACCTTTCGCCACCAGTCTTGCTTTAAAAGTGTGTACATTACCATCCATGTCGGTTTTCTTCTTGAAAACCCATTTACACCCAACGGACTTAGCACCATCAGGTAGATCAATAAGATTCCAAACCTTATTATCATACATGGATTGGATCTCGGATTTCATGGCGTCATGCCATTTCGAGGAATCCAAACTAGACATAGCACCTTTGTAGGAGGTTGGCTCATCATCTAGAGTCAACTCATCATCATCATTACTAATGAGAAATCCATATCTCTCAGGTTCTTGACGAATCCTACCAGATCTACGTAGAGCTTGTGTATTAGATTCTGGTTCACCATCCAATGGTAACTCAGAATCTTGTTCCAAATCAACCTGTTCACGTTGTGGTTCTCGAATTTCTTCGAGATCAATTTTACTCCCACTGGCTTGACGATCTAGGAATTCCTTCTCTAAGAAGTGTCCACGTCGAGCCACGAAAACCTTGTTTTCGCTAGGCAAGTAAAAGTAGTATCCTCTAGTTTCTTGAGGATACCCCACAAATAAACACTTGTCTGATCTTGGCTCGAGTTTTTCCGTCAATAACCTTTTGACGTATGCCTCGCAACCCCAAATCTTAAGATAAGACAATGATGGCACCTTGCCATACCATAACTCATATGGTGTCTTTTCAACCGATTTGGACGGAACTCTATTCAGTATATGAGCGGCCGTTTGAAGCGCGAAACCCCAAAATGACTTTGGCAAATCTGTGCGACTCATCATCGAGCGAACCATGTCTAACAAAGTCCGATTCCTCCTCTCGGACACTCCATTCCATTGGGGTGTACCGGGTGGAGTCCATTGTGATACTATACCACAATCTCGAAGATAGTCCTCAAACTCATAGCTCAAGTATTCGCCACCTCGATCTGATCGAATGGCTTTTACTTTCTTGCCCAGTTGAAGTTCTACCTCGTGTTGAAACTCTTTGAATTTCTCAAAAGTTTCACTTTTGTGACGCATTAAGTATAGATATCCATATCTACTATAATCGTCAGTAAAAGTCACGAAGTAGCGATACCCATTTCTAGCCTCGACACTCATCGGTCCACATACATCGGAATGTATGAGGGCCAACACATCTTTCGATCTTTCTCCTTTCTTGGAAAAAGGTGTCTTTGTCATCTTACCCATCAAACAAGATTCGCAATTTTCTATTGACTTTAAATCAAAAGAATCTAGTACTCCATCCTTTTGGAGTCTAGCAATGCGTTTCTCGTTTATGTGTCCGAGACGACAATGCCATGAGTATGTTTCATTTGTTTGAGTAGTATTTATGTTATAAATGGACTGATTATTGTTGTTATTTTCTAAATCCAAGACATATAAACCATTTTCAACTAGAACATTACTAAAGAAAATGTCATTCTTGCGAATAAAACAATCATTAGTACCAATAACTAATTCATATCCATCCGCAATAAGTCTCGAAACAGAAATAATATTCCTACTCAAAGTAGGTACATAACAACAATTATTCAAAACTAAAATAAGTCCATTTGGCAAAGTTAAATCATACGTCCCTTCGGCTAATGCTGCTACTCGAGCTCCATTCCCGACGCGTAAATCAACTTCGCCACGAATCAACGATCTTCTACTTCTTAGGCCCTGCATATTATTACAAATATGAGTCCCACATCCAGTGTCCAACACCCATGATGATAAAGTAAAGAAATATGAATCGATAACGGAAATACCTGATGCCGGTGTGTCCGAAGAAGCGGTCTTTTGCTTGCTCTCCCTCAGGAAGATCTCGCAATCACGCTTCCAATGCCCCTCCTTGAGACAGTGGAAACACTTCTTGTCATCCTTGGCTTTCTTGCTCACTGGCTTAGGCGCAACCTTGTTGTCCTGTGCCTTCCTCTTCTTGTTCTTGTTCCCATTGTTTGGACTCTTCCCTTGAACCACCAATACCTCCGAAGTCCTAGACTTCATGTACCGCGGTTTCTTGTCACTTTCGAATGTTCTGAGCATTCCGAAAAGCTGGGGAATGGTCCTTGTCATGTCCGACATGTGGAAATGCGAAATGAACGAATCGAAACTCGGTGGCAGTGACAACATGATCAAATCAGTTTGTAACTCCAACTCAAATTTCATGCCAAGCCTCTCAAGATGATCGAAATATCCTTTCATCTTGACAAGATGAGAGCTAACGGGCGTACCCTCTTGCATCTTGCATTGCGTCGCATTGCCAAGAGCTTGATACTTCTCCACCCTTGCTTGAACCTGAAACATCTCCCTGAGCTGTTTCATAATCTCGTATGCATCCTGTTTCTCAAACTGAATTTGATATTCAGGAGTCATAGTAGCCAACATGAGGCATGTGACATCATTCGAATCGTCCATCATGGTCGTATATTCGAATGTCTCATCCTCAGTTGCTGTATCCCCTGGCACAGGAGGGATAGGCGTCTCCAAGACATGTGCCTTTCCTTCTTGTCTCAGAACGAATCCCAGATTCCTCTGCCAGTCGAGAAAGTTCTTTCCGTTCATTCGTTCCTTTTCCAAAATGGAACGCAAACTAAAGCGGTTATTACTTGGTAAAGCCATTAAATCTACAATTTTGAAAAATAATGTAATTAATAACGTGGTCTTTCATATATTAAATTCATTTTTAAACAACTTGAAATACCCATTATTTTATCATTTCAAATAGCCCCCACTATTGAAACGGAGATTCGATACCTTAAATCTCATAATGGACAAGATCCCTATTTAACATATTTCTAAGGTGACTAAGGCCAACCACTCAGAAAACAAGTCACGTTGGGTAGGACGGTGTCCAATCATCTCTAAGACGATTCTTGCTTTATTCGCGAGGTCCAGTATTGAGTCCAACTCAAAACCAGAGTATGTGTTCCTCACTCCTTGCCCCAAATACTAGCCTAGCTAGTTAATTGGTCAAGTCCAAACCACAAATGGAGTATCATTCAATTAGCGAATTGACATGTCAGACTAAAGCCATGCAACACGTTAACTCCTAATCAATGCATGCCTTCAATGCTACGTATTTGAAAATATGTGTCAGACTATGGCCATGCAACACAAATAAACAAATACTAGTTTCGAAGGTTCCACTTTGGGAGACAATTTACTTGATTATTACGTGGGAGGATTTTCTTTTCTTAAAATCATTTATTTAACTTTTATTTTATTCATGCATAAAAACAAAAACAAAACAAAAATTGTACGGTATAGCATATAGGCCTTTTAGTTTTATGAGCAATCATAAAACCCTAAATTCCCAACCCTAAAACCCAAGATGATCTTGTGCTGTTCTTGAAGATCCAATCTTCGTGTTGTGTCGTCTGTTCTTGAAGATCCAATCTTCGTGTCGTCTTGTTTTGAAGGGTCATTTTTCAAAACTAAACCTATTCTACTACAATTTGGAAGATTCACCGATCCCCATATTTAAAATAGTTTACAAATTGGAAAGCTCACTGGCCCCCACATTACATACATACAAACAATCACAACACACATACAAACAATCACAACACACATACAAACATTCACAAACAATCATCCCCGTTTTAGGCTATATGCTATACCGAATTGAATTTATAAATTGAAAATTTTAAATTATTGGGCATTTTTGACAGAAAAAAAAATTTGTTGTCCAGAATTTTGATCGTACGATCGCAACTCCAAGTTCGATCGAGAAACGTCAGAAAAAAAAATTTCAACTTTTGTACTTTTTTTTTTTTTTTTTTTTTTGAAAATCTGTATTTATTAAAATATATTTAACAGATTCATTTTTCAACATATCCAATATGTCTTTATTACAATATATTCTAAAAATCCAATTTTCAACAGATCTAATCTGTTTTTAAATACAAAATATATTCTGAAAATCTAATTTTTCTGAATTTCCAATTTTATTCTGAAATTCTAATTTTTCTGAAAATACAATTTTAAACAGAATTTTAATTATGTAATTTTTGCAATTTAGCCCAAAAATTCTAAAATTTCTCAAATTATAAAATTCTAATCTACAAATCTGAAAATCTAATTTTCGATGGTTTTAACAAGCAATTGCTCTGATACCACTGTTGAATTATACACACGAATTTAGAGGTTTGCAGCGGAATTATTTCGTATGTATAACCTAATTCTACCCTGGATCATACTCGAAAACCACGAAAAAGGAAGAGTTATTCAGAATTTTACCTCGTACAAGTTAGTACGTGAAGCCTACTTATCCAGATTTCGTGAACCTTCTCCAAGGATTGCTCTTGCACTCCCTCTACTCGTGTCCACCTTGATTTCGTCTGATCGAAACCGCCAACACCGTTCTAGTCGATGTCACGATTATTCCTCTCAAGAACTTGCTCAGAAACTCTGCTCAAAAACTCTCCAGATCTCAGTTTCGGTTTTGTGTGAAAGAGAGAAAATTCGGCAGCCGAATTAGGTCAGAAAATTGGAGAGAGAAGAGAGAGAAAAATGAAATTCTGAATATATATATAGGCAATTTTAGGTTAAATCCGAAATTAGGTTAAGAAACCCTAATTTCAGAATTAAAGCCCAAAACTAAATAAAATCAGAATAAGCCCAAAATTCTAATTAAAATCTAATTATTAGAAATTAGATTAAAATCCTAAATTCTGAGCGGGCCCAGATTATGAACTGGCCCAATTCTGATTGTATATTTGCCTAATTATATAAATTCTTCCAAGTTAATTCTTAAGTCATATTTTCTTTCAAGCACTTTCATGTTCCGTGGCGAGGCTTCCATGAAGATTAGTGTCCTAGTAAAGAGCGGTAGGCGGCCTAGTGATGGACGTGTCTAGTAAAGAGTTGAGGTTTGAGATGATCGGTTGTAGTGAGTCAACTATCAAATTGAAAAGTAATGGAGATAGGGGGTCGCCTTGTCTAAGGCCCTTTTGGTGATTGATTGGTGGCCCTTCTTGTCCGTTGATTTTTACTATGGATGATGATGATTTAAGGATAGATAATATCCATAGAATCCAAGTATTCGGGAACCCTCGTGCGATAAGTATTTGCTGCAAGAAATCCCATGAAATATTATCAAAAGCTTTTGTGAAGTCCAACTTAATCATCAATGCCGGAGTTTTCCTTTTATGGAAGTTGGAGAGTAGTTCTCTTGCTACTAAGAATGTTTCGATAATTGACTTGTTTTTTATAAAGGCTGATTGACGTTGATTTATTAGCGATGGTAATAATGGTTGCAGCCTTAATGCCAATGTTTTCGATAAGATTTTAACCATGGCCGTGATAATACTTATTGGTCTAAAATCCTGAAGAGTGTGAGCACCTTGTAGTTTTGGGATGAGGGTTATTTGTGCTTGATTAATGGATCTAAGATCTAAAGTGTGATTTTGGAAGCTTGAGATGAGTTCCATGACGTCTTTTTTTATTATTTGCCAATTTAGTTGGAAAAATTCTATTGGTAGGCCATCTAGACCGGAGGTTTTGCCTTTGGATATGGTCATGATAGATAGTTTGATCTCTTCTTCCGTGAAGGGGGATGAGAGAGTTGTAAGTGTCCGCAATGGAGGCGTATAAATATTGGAGAGATTATACTGGACAAATGCTTTAAACTCCGTACCTAGGATCGATTTATAATATTCCGTGAAGGCCCTTAGTATTTCTGTGGTGGAAGTTATTTCATGATCTTGTAGCTTTATTTTGGGAATGTAGTTGCCTTGACTTTTTAGTGATGCTATTGCATGGAAGTAAGAGGTATTTTGGTCGCCGAGTTTCAACCAATTGCAGGCCGATCTAAGCTTCCATTTTTGTTCCTGGATATTTGCCAGTTTCAAAGCTTCCTCTTTTAGATAAATTCTTAGCTTAACTTCTTCTGGTGATAAATTGCGTGACTCCTCTCCTAAATCGAGCTGGGTAATGAGATATTTGGCGACTTCCAGTTTTGGGTTTAAGTGATCGAATTTAACATTCGCCCATGACCGCAATGTTTTCTTCACGTTGAAAATTTTGGAGTTAAATTTTTTTGCTTTACAAGCACCCTTGTAAGAGGATGTCCAGTTTTCTTTTATTATATTTAGTGCCTCCTCATGCTGTAACCAATATGTCTCAATTTTGTTGTTTAGAACCTTCCGTTTGATATTGTTTGTTATGTTGAGCATGATTGGCGCATGATCCGACGTAGTGGTAGCTAGTGGTAGGAGAGAGGATGTAACGTTTAGGGATGTGAAATGGTGAGAGAGGAAAGCTCGATCTATTCTTGATAGTGTTGGTTTTTGTCGTTTATTTGACCAAGTAAAGTTCCTCCCGGTTAGGTGTGTTTCCTCTAGAAGAGTGGAGTTGATGAAATTATTAAAAAGAGTAATGAGTGATAGGTTTGGATTTTTGGAGGTTGAGTCCATGATAGATCTATATAAATTAAAATCTCCTATGATGATCCAGGGTATATTGTTCGGATTAGCTTGACCAAGTTCGTTTAGGAATTGTTGTTTTAATTTTGGATTGGTGGGGCCGTATACATTTGTGATGGCAAATTCAAAGCCTTCCTTGGAATTTAGAGTTAGTGTGATCGAGAAATTTAGGGTCGTGATGTTAGAGCAAGAGTATTTATCAGACCAAGCTAATAAAATCCCACCTTTAGATCCTTCCGCATTTTTAACGGTGAAGTGTTTATAATTATTTGGACATATCTTTTTGAAGTCGAAGAAAGATGTACTACTCCATTTTGTTTCCTGGATGCAAAGAATGTCACCTTTAGAAGACCTAATATTTTCCTTGACCACATTACATTTTTCAACACTACCTAATCCTCGCACATTCCATGAAATAATTCTTAGTTCATTACAAGCCATAAATTAAATAAAATAAAAAGTTCCAAATAGATAAAAGTGGAATAGTCCTAGTATTGAAGATACTAGCACTCCTAATATTCCGCCTCCTCGAGGCCCTCACCATAATCGATAAGTTGCTCATCTTCATTTCCTTGGTTGAGCTCCAAATTTAAAATTATTTTTTTGTGAGAATTATTAATAGTGATATTGGCATTCGTATGTTCGGCTAAGGGGGCAGCTAAGATGACTTTTTTGTTTTGTAAATCCGTTTTGATCATTGAGATGGTGGGATTATTTGATGTGTTATCAAAAATAATGCTGGGATCATGCACTTTGGTAATACCTATACAAGTGATAACCTTTTGAATTTCATCCAGATTTAAGCCTTTGCGATTTATTTTTTCTTCTTGAAGTGATTCGATTAGGCCCAATGTTTTTAATGCCTTTTGTGTTTTGTTTGATTTTGTATTGTTTGAGGAGGTTTTAATTTGACTTTTAATTGAGGTTTCTTTGACCGGTTTGACTCTGGACTTGTTATTTTTTAGCTTATTTTGTATATTGGACAAGTTTGCAACCTGTTTAATCTGGTGAGGTTTAAAGATTGGCCGAATTTTGCTTTTTTTGTGCAAAGTAAAATTTTTTCCTGTGGATCCTTTATTTTTATCTAAAGTTGGACCTTGGGGATTTTTATTTAATGGGCTTTTCTTTGTAAGAATAACCGAGCCCATTAATTGGTAATAATTATCCTCTTGATCTTTTGGGCTTAGAATTAAATTAGATGGGTGAAAAGATTTTATACCTCCATAAAGAGCATCCTCGTCAACCTCTTCATGTGCCGAGTCCATCTCTTCATCATTGTATTCCTGGTCCGAGATATTTGGGCTGGCTGGTGTATACACCGTGTCCACCACCTGTTGAGCAGCTGTCTCTTTCTTGTCTTCTTTATATATGCTAGAAGACGCCTGATCCTTCTCTCTGCAGGGGACAGTAATCGTGCCTGTCTTCTGATTCACCTGCAGACTGCTAGTTCGAACGTACCCCGACTGAAACGCCTGAGGGTCCAGTCCTTCCTGTTCAGAGGTGGCATGGATCGAATGTGGCTCTCCTGTGTGGTCATTAATGCCGCGGTTGACGAGCAAACTTTGCGGATCTCTCTCTTCCATCGGTCGATTGTTTTGGAAGCGTTCACGGATGTGCGGCGGTATGTTGGTTTGGAAGCGAGAGGGGAGCACTTGAACCACTTGTCTCAGCCATGCCGCATCGACTGAGATTTGGTTCTCGTAGCCTTCTTGGTTTCGTTCATCTCCTGACGAATCACTTGACCAGTCATTAATGGCGATTGGCTGTCGCTGGGGCGATGGTTCCGGCGAATTAGCTGTGAAAGCCAATTGTAGGGCCTTATTGTATACCTCCTCCGGAGGAGTAGGATCCTGAGGGATATAGAAGAGAAGCGGTTCGATGTCGTGGCTATCTACCAGGATACGGATGAAGTAATCCAATCCCGCGGAGCGGATAATCATTGATTCTGGAACTAGAGAGAGGTCCGCCGTGGCTACTAGCACAGATAGCAGCTCCATATTTTCGACCGTGTCCAGCGGGTCATGCTTCATCATGGCGCCAAAGTAACCGGTGATGGTGGCGATATCCGACGGATTCCAGAATTGGGGCGGGAGGTTTGCAATCTTGAACCAGACCCGGTATTTGAATTCTACCGGTTTCCCATTTATCGTTGAATCCCATGGGAATACCACAAAGCTGGCATCCGTTAGAGGACTAGCATGGTTTTCGAGGAAGGCGTCTCTGTCAACCGATTGAGGGAGAATGGCAAGGTAGCGAGAATTTCCCCAATAGACCAGTTGAAAATCCTCCGGCCATGGATGACATCGTGTCATCAATACATTGACTGCGTATCGAGAGTGGTGAGTGACATACCTTGCGTCAATGACGATTCCATGGTTTCGGATGCTATTGACCTCGTTGAAATGACTCCGATTGGCGAATGTATACGATTGGATTAACAGGTCTATTTTGCGGCATGTATTCCGGCCCCGTTTGACCGCGAGGTTCCATGGAGTCCGGTATGACGACAAGGTTCGGGATTTCCGGCGGTACTGGCCCGCTTCTGCAGTATTTTGCTGTGTGTCCAGGACGACGGCATTTGACACAAGCAAATGGTTTTGTGCAGTCTTCTGTAGGATGACCGGTCTCAAGGCACCGAGCAGTGATACTCTATATGCTTTATACTTCGAAAGAATCATACCTCCCTGTTTCGCAAGAAAACTAGGAAATGCATTTTTTATTTCTCATATAATTAAATCATTTGATTTTGGAGTCCTCTTACACCACACCATTTTCTCCTCTCAAACTTTTTTTCTTATTTTTTCTGAATGTCATTAGACCTAAAGTCCTTACTCCAATTATGTATGAATTTTTCTGGCTAATCAAGTTGTTTCCGTTGAACCTGTAATTACCATGTTGAACTCATCATTTTCGGTCATGATTACCTCTCATGTGATTGCCCATTCAACCAACAAAGTTTCCTAAATTAGTTTGAAATTTTGAAACACATTGCGGGTACTGCTTCGAAAGTAGTACATGTACATGTCCATTTATCTTGCCATTAATGTAATTGTGTTTTTCATCTCCTAACAAAAACTTTTGATTAACCATGTTATTACTCCGTTTAACCCAGATAAGAAATATTAACAGCTTGTCGGATCGAGCAGTGATTTGGTAATCTAATAAATGAGTACTAAAATGATTTTCGGTTTGATAAACAGATATGAAAGGATATCTGTAAATTCTACTTTTATTTCCAATTTTTTCTCCTTACCAATTGTAAACCTTTTTTTTTTGTTCAATGACAAACTAGGATATACCATAAAGGTTATCCTTATTTAAAAAAAATTGATTTTCATTAAATATTATTTTGGTACTGTCTAAGTTATTTTAACTTGGTAGCTTATAGTAACTAAATGAGGAAATGGACTACAGACATACAGAATCCATCCATCGAAGTAGTTCCGAAATTATTTTTATGGAAACTCTTATGTAGGACCCACAATATGCATTCTTGTATGTTAATTTCTTCTTCGAGGTTAATTATGTGGATCAGTTATGGGTTTGTAGTCTTTTTGCTAAATGAAGGGCAAACAAAACTAAAATACGAAAGTATAAAGCTTGTATATTATGGGAAACAGAATTCCGCAATTGTTGGACATTTCAATTGATATTTAAGTGGGCAATTTAGCAAAAAAAAAATAAAAAAAAAATAATATATATCTAAAAGAAAATTATATTCATTATTCTGCCCTCCTCCTCCTCCTCCTCCTCCTTCTTCCCCCACCAACTTGTGATGAGAAATACGGGGCACGGTAGCAGGCATCATATCTAAATAGAAGCTTGAATTGACAGAATAGCAATGTAACTTGTAAGTTTCAGAAAATTTTGGCACCAAACTAATTGTTGTTTCTCCGTAGGGACACACGAATAGATCCTGATCTAGATGCTCAACTTCAAACGCTCACCAAGGAAGTGGAGAATTCCTGGAATAATCTAGCAAAAAAAATGCTTTTGGTCCATACAAAATCAATGGTAATGTTCATTTAGATATTTTTTTATGAATAATATTAATTTAGATCCTATCTTCTAAGTTGTCTGATATGATATATATTAGCAACATGATAAGAAGTTTTCACAAAGTTCAGTTAGTTCATGCATACTCAGTCTAAATTGCTCACAATATAGTATATTTTGTTACTTTCTGTCTGCAGATTAGATCGGAAGTAAACATTGAGCTACTTATGGATAACAAGAAACAATTAGAAAGGAGTCTTGCTAATTCTGAACAGGCTCAACAAGATCTTAAAGTCGTTGCCTTAGCATCTCAACATGAACTAGAACAAAAATTGCTTTTAAGGGTAGGAGCTATATTTTATTGAAAAGAAATGATTCCCAATTTTATTTTTCTATTGTACTGAAGGATGAGCAACACCAGAAAAATATGGAGGAGTTCCAGAAGAGAGAAAAGGAAGAGAAAGATGTTCTTCTCTCGGAGATTGAGAAACTTAACCAGAGGAACTCTGATCTTATCATTGAGAAGGAACAAAAAATTAAGAAGCTCCAAGAGGAAATTGAGCAAAAGCTGGAACTCGAATCAACTCAAGCAAACGAAATATATCATCTAAAAAACGAGATGGAGTTGTTAAGCAAAAACCAAATGGAAGAAAAGTTGCTTTTAATGGTAAGCACTATTTTCATCCAACTCCGAGTTACAATCCTTAAGAAATATATTAAAAAAAAAAAAAAAAATTGGACTCATGACAATATGATTTATTTCTCGTTAAACCTACAACTAACAAGTCAAATAGATTTTCATAACTGATTTGAAAATATCCCGACACATTTTGGGTACAATCTGTTCATTACTAGACTCTTCACTTGAACTTATATTGTTTGATTAATGCTTAATACTTTGACCCATCATGTAGGGTATATTTACTGTGCCCCTTGTGTTCCTCCACAAATTCATAATTCATGCACAACAATAGTCCAATCACATGTCTCGTAATAATAATTTAAATGTCTATTTAGTTTCTGCATAATTTATTTATTTACTTTTATTTTCCACCTAGTCTTCTCGTAATCCACATCATCATAATTATCAATCATAATAATTATTTAGATTTTGTGATGTGGTATCTTCCTATTCATTGATCAGTCAAAATATTTGAACCGTCGGATGGATGCAATTATGTTGTTTAATTAGAAATGCTAATAAGAACCCATAAAAAGAATTTTAAAAAAAAAATTCAAAGACCAAAATATACTATTCAAATTAACAAAATATATTATTATATTTATCAAAATATACTATTGAAAATGTATTATTTTATTCTCGATTTTAACTATGTTAACATATTGGATTTATCAGTATATTTTGCTAATTTGAATAGTATATTTTGCTAGTTTCATCAGTATATTTTGCACGCGTGAATTTTTTTTTTGATTCTCCTTAACAAACGTGGTTGTTTAATCTCATTCATTCATTTTTTACTTGATTTTTGTGTGTCATTATTTAACAATAATTTTAAAGTCTTCTCACTAAACTCATTTCATTCTTGATATTTGAATCCAAACCGTACGGTTATCTTATTTTGACATGACCAAAAATATGAAAAGTTATTTAAACTTTTTCTTTTGACACACAAGTTATACAATTTTTTTATTTAATAAATCTTTTTGTTAGTATTTAATAATTACATAAAATTCATTTCTCTCATCCAATTAACATATATATATATTTTTTTAATTAATTAGAAATTTTATGATAATTATAGCAGTTAGAGTCTTATATTACTAATTATGTTATATTCGTGTCTTTGTTTTTCACAACTTTAAAAACATGTATCAAATATTATTGTTAATTCTAAGTTGTAAATTCAAAAATAACATATGATGCCAAATAATTTTTAATAACATTTTTTCTCGATTAAATTTTAATGTTATTGTCATTGCTTTATGTAATGTTGTGTATAATTTTTATTGTTTTGTTTATCAATTAGAAATATCAGTATCTTATACTTTGTAGTTGTTTTCGTAAAGTTGTGCTATGTCTCAAATATTATTATTTGCTTACATATAAGGTTTACAATTTGATTAAAAATGAACTATTTTCTACCATAACATAATTTAATTGTAAATATATTCTTGATTAGTTATATAACATGATGAAATTAATATTAACATAAAATAACTTTATTTTATTATAATATTATACTTTTCATTCAAAAATTATCATTCATAATTAATAATTAATGAAAAATATAATTATCATGTTCCTCACGTAACACGAGTATTTTCATAGTTTAATTTAATCCCAGGGTAATATTGAACCCTAATATATAGTAATTATATCAAGTTAACCTCCATTCAAAATTAAGCATTGTTACTTCCACAGGGATGCAAGATTGATCCTGCATTTAGTGCGGAATTAGAAGAGGCTACTTCAGAATTAGAGAAATTCAGAAAAACTGCAAGTGAAGAGTCCAAAAGGCGTGAGAAAGTCGAGAGGGAAATGCTAGGGACATATGACAAAGCGATGCTTACCATGGTAACAATATTGTTATAAGATTGATTATATATTCATAATTAATGATGAGAGATACTGCCGTGTGTTGAAGTTTTCAAAAGTCGAAATATACACATCACACAAGTTTTATCTTGTAGATCATATGTTGACAACAAAAATGTTAATTTCAATTTTTGCAGAGTAAAGTAGGAAGAGAGCTGAAAATAAGAGATGAGGAACATAAGAAGGAAATGAAAGAACTTTTACAAAGAGAAAAAGATGAATGCCAACAAGAGGTGGAACATCTGAAAGAGAAAAATCGCCTACTTATCGAAGAAAATGAACAATTAAAATTAGAGAATCAACAGTCGGAAATAAAATTAGCGGATAACCTTTGCAAAATTCAAGAGGCAAATGAACATGAGGAGACATCTGAAAAGCGTATTGCTGATATCGAACTTGCCTTAAAAACCGTAAATGAACATCTGGATTCACTACAATTACATTACAGTAAGTTGCAAGAGGATCGAGACAAATTAGAAGAAGAACTGGGCCATGCTATAAAGGAATCCGAAGAACTGCGCAAGGAAAGAGAAGATATGGGCAATAGGTTCCGTTCCAATTTGAGCTCTGATTTCACCTTGCAGGAGCTAGAGCAAGCAACGCAAAATTTTAGTGATTCACTAAAACTAGGAGAAGGTGGATTCGGGTGTGTTTATAAGGGCATTCTTCGTGGAATGGCCGTGGCTGTAAAGAAACTGAATCACGATAGTATTCAAGGTGTAGCCCAATTCCAACAAGAGGTAAATAGTAATGACAACAACTTTGTTCATATCAAATTTTGATGGCTGGCGCTGGTTTTCCTTGACAGGCAAATGATAAATGATTTATCTGTATTAGATTAAGGAAAATAGAACTTGATTAATCATCTAGTTTTTATGAAATTCTTAACAGGTGGCTATTCTTACTCGAATAAGGCATCCACACCTTGTCACCCTTGTAGGATCATGCTCGGAGGCATCAATCCTTGTCTACGAGATCTTGCCAAATGGTAGCCTCGAAGACCGTCTTTCCTGTAACAATAACACCCCATCCTTAACATGGCAAGTTCGAACCCGTATAATTGGTGAAATATGTCTAGCTTTAATCTTCTTGCATTCCAGCAAACCCTACCTTGTAGTTCATGGCGACCTTGACCCACAAAACATTCTTCTTGATTCCAATTTCGTGAGTAAACTTGGGGATTTTGGCATTTCCCGCCTTATAAAACAACCGGACA
Source organism: Luzula sylvatica (assembly GCA_946800325.1). Lineage (NCBI taxonomy): Eukaryota > Viridiplantae > Streptophyta > Magnoliopsida > Poales > Juncaceae > Luzula > Luzula sylvatica. The sequence continues at coordinate 25,521,392 of OX326958.1, read as the reverse complement.
ACCATTATGTTACTCCTGTGCAATTTACCAACAATCCTGCTGGGAAGTTTGCATATACCGACCCGGAATATATGTCTTCTGGAGAACTGACTCCAAAATCAGATATATATTCTCTGGGTATTGTCATTCTCCGTTTGCTAACAGGACAATCTCCTCGAAACATTGCAAGAAGAGTGGACGAATCTATTAAGAATGGTAGTTTTCGATCCATGGTAGATGGATCTGCTGGTAATTGGCCCTTTGATCAAGCTATCATGTTGGCGGAGATTGGTTTAAAGTGTGCTAACATGTCAAGGAGTTCGCGACCGGATCTTGTTACCGGTATTTGGGCGAAAATTGAGCCTTTGATGAAAGATACATCAATAGTCCTCGAAGAAAATCACATACCACATCACTTTATTTGTCCAATTTTGCAGGTAAATAAACTTTTTAGATGATCATACTTTGTTGTTACATATGAATTATTCATATTTAATTATAATGGTTCTCTTTGGTGTTGTATGGATTTAGGATGTTATGAACAATCCTCACATAGCAGCAGATGGATTTACTTACGAATCTGAAGCAATACAACTTTGGCTGAACAGTGGGCATAATACATCTCCCATGACAAACTTACAACTTCCTCATCATGATCTTATTCCGAATCTCGTGCTTCGCTCTGCAATTCAAGAGTGGTTGCAGCTTCACCCGCAACCCTAATCACATTTTCATTTTATTGATATTTATTTTTGAATTTTTTTTTATATATTGATCATATTATTCACAATGCTTTTGAGATTTCAATCCTTATTTTATGATTTATTTTCCTTCTTTAATCATATATATGAATATGAATATTTCTAAGGTGTACTTTTTAGAGCAATACATTTGTTCCATGCATGTAGAGATATCAATTACAATTATTCATGCAACCTCCATCAATTTTTTTTTTATTCAAGCATCTTTTTAAAACAATTGTCATATCAAAAGTTAAAAAATGAATCTATATAAAATATTTAGTACATCATTTAAATAGTAGAATCAAAATACATTCAGGTGATAATTCAAAAAATAGTACGTCATTCTAAATTTCTAATATACGCTTCTTTAACAAAAAATGATTAATTTTCAAAACAAAATGCTCTGTGTCCCTGTACATGGTACACATATTCAGGCAATGAGGCAATCTAAACTACTTAAATTTCCCTTTTGTAGTAGCGATTCTGGATCTCCTCTGTAAAGAGCGAGAGCTTACATTACATCTTTCAAATATGGAATTTTAAATTTTGAATCATCTGTTTTCTTTTCGGTTACTTAAATTAGTTTATTGGATTTGGGTTGAATTTTTATGTGGTGCGAGTGAGGTGTTTGTGAGAATATTTCAGTGAAGCAATTGAACTAAACAAGATTAACATATAGTTTCGAAAATTTTATTTACTTCTGGCGTAGTAGTGTTAATATGATTTATTTATTGTGATTTTTCAATAATAAAAAAGAAGAAGATAAGACCCCATTTGGAAGGCCATAGAGTAAAAAAATTTAGGTTGTTTTTTGTATGAAAATTGGGATTCGGGTCATGCCCGAAGAGCTTTGGACGAGGGTTCATCCAATGTCCTTCCACATTCACATGATTTTAAATATGATGGCTAATAATCTATGTTGCACGGATACGGATACGAGTAACGTATCCGACACGATACGGATACGGCGATACGGCAGTTTTCAAAAATACATAGGATACGATACGGCCATTATATATAATATTTTATTATTTTATTAATTATAATTTATTTATTTAATATTTTATATAGTATACATTTGACATAAAATATCTTAAAAGTTTATTTTAACAGAAATAATTTCTTATTAAGTAAATGTTTATTTTGTTTGGTTATTTATTTATATGTATTACTCATTTATTTCGATTTCAAATTTTTATTTTAATTTTTGAAGTACATTTGTGTATACGTTAGAAGTATCCGACAAGTATCCGGAAGTATCCGAGAAGTATCCGTTATTATTTTGAAATAAAATATTCGGATACGCCACGTGGAGTATCCGATACGTATCCGACGAATATCCGACAAGTATCGGTATCCGATACGGCATCCGATACGATACTGCTTGATTTTTGAAGTATCCGCGCAACATAGCTAATAATCCTTAAAACACAAATTTACATTTAAAACCTTATACTATTCTAAAATTACAAAAAAATTATATTAACAAAAATCATATTAAATTCTACAAAAAAATTTTGAAAATAAATATTCATGTAATATTGTCTCGTCAACCTTAAATATGATAAAAAAAAAAATCAATAAAAATAATATTGAAATATGATAATAATGAAGAGTTTTGGACAGATTCTTGTCCAAAGTGTTTTGGACCCTGAAAATTGTTGGATATTATGTTTTTGTTGTTATTTTGCCTTGGATTTGCTGTCGGGTGTTACTGTTAAATTGAATTTGCGTGGATCGTTTTGTCATGAAATGATGTTGCTTTTTGTCCCTGGAGCCACTTAACCAAGAAAGGAACAAATTAATGACGTCTCTCGATATGTTTTATATATTTTTTCAAATTGGGGAAATTCATGAATACTCTTTGTAACACTAGAAGTGTTCTCAAATTATGACTTTTAGTTTGATATGATTTGAGAAAAATGCATGAATTGCAGAATCACCCATAACACTTTTAGTTTGATATGGATCACAAGAGTAAATTACAACTGATTTAGGGATAAGAAAGTAAAGTTGGTTTTTGAGAAAACAGTTCTAGAGGAAAAACAAAAATGATATAAAAAAAATCCAATTATGTTGTGTTCTTATTGCACACGTGTGTTCTTTTCATTGTTTATTGTTCGCTGGGTTCATGGCTTAGTCGAGAAATTTGAGGTGCATTTGTCTTTTTGTGTGAAGAAAATACCAGGCCTCTAATGACAAAATACAGAAAAACAAAAACAAATAAAAAAGAGGCCATTTATTATGCCTCCCAAACCCATCACCATATCCTTGATATCCTATCTATCTCCCAAAAATTACCCACTCGATTAACAATGCTTTGAATTAGCTGTTAATTGAATTAATGAATTATTAGGTACTAATATGATGTGTTAATTGACTCACAAATTAACTGTTAATTCGAAGCATTAATTGCATTAATTAATTTGGAGAGAGAGTGGGGTGCAAATTGGAATTGGAAATTAACACCCAATCCAACCCAAAAAAAATCCCATACCCATCGTGGGTGTTGTGATGGGTTTGGGGGGAAGGGTATAATTTCCCAATAAAAAAAGTCCTAATACATATTCCATCGGCCCAATGAAAATTTCATAACCCAAAACAACAAAAGTACGAATATAATTGAACGTGATTAACTTGATACCTGTTGGCTGTAATATAACATGTCTCTTACAGATGTAATTGAAATGAATCTTAATGTCTTAACTTGGCGTAACAAATATTTCGTAGCGCCTGAAAACATCTAACTCAATAAGCATCGGCCCAAAATAACTTTCTTTAATTTGCAGACTGCAGTGCGACATTTTCACATACCTAGTACAACAAAGTAAAATATTGGACATACTATCGCTTCTCCTCAAATTTAAAATGACGCGAATATTATTTAATATCTTAAAAAAATAATATTTTAATTCATGATTTAACATCTTAATTGTATGTTCAATCATAAATTGAGATAATTAAATCATAAATTAAGATGTTAAATTATATTTTTGTATGTTAAGTTTGAATGTATTAAATCATATCTACGTCATCAAATATGTGTGAAAAAATACTAGGAGGTGTACATCACTAGTCTTACAACAAATTATAATTTCATGAATATTAATTTTCCAAATATTTGATGCTAGAAAAGAAGCAAATATCATAAAAAGCTCTTTACACTGTAATCCTTTGTCCAGGAACGGATAGGGATGTCAATGGTTTGGGTAATACCCGTGCCCGACGGGTATCCGACCCGGGCGGGTCGGGTAATACCCGATTAAGCCTACCCGCGGGTCGGGTATTACCCGATTAAAAAATACCCGGCACGGGTACGGGTAGGGTATGGGTGAGGTCGTACCCGACCCGTGGGTATACCCGATCCGAACCCGGTCCTTAATAATCATAGTTATATTAATATTTTAATCTATTTTTTCTACTTTTCTTTATTATACAATTTTTTTTATTTTATTTTATTTGTTTAGTAAATAAAACTATAATAAATAAATTCCTAGATTCATGTTTATTTATTTATTTTTTTACGGCTATTTCACGTTTCTACCAATTTTAGTTTCATAAAATAATTTCTACTTAAAAATATTTGTTGTGTATTTTGTGATATTATTATGTTATGTGGTAATATTTTAATTTGAAAAAATATATTTTTCGTTAGTATATTTTAATGTTTTGTATATATTTAGGTATGGGTAAAAATCCCCGTGGGTAATCCGAAAACCCACGGATAATAAACGGGGCGGGTAAAATTACCCGTTTAGTTGACGGGTCGGGTATGGGTATTACCCGATTAAGATGGGTAAGGGTATGGGTGAGCCTATACCCGACCCGAACCCGACCCATTGACATCCCTAGGAACGGAACCAGAATGATTCATTCGCAAGGGGGAACAAGTCAAAAGAGCACTAATAATAATAATTATTATTATTACTATTTTTGTTGTTGTTTCGCCATAGTTGTTTAAAACAATAATTATATAACTAAATTATACTCCTTTTCTTCAAAAATGGACCATTGTTTGTGTATATTGCATGCATTTCGTATTAGTCGATTTTTTGCAGGATGATATATCTGTTAAAATTTTGGGGATTTTAGTATTTATTTTGGATAGATACTATATTGGGGATTTTTGATTTGGGGATCAATATCAAAATTAATGGATACATTCAATCAAAAACGGAGAGAGAGTCAGGGGCAATTGCCCCTTTTTAACTTTCTTATCAAATTTTTCTCTTAATTCTAATTCGTACAATACATGCTCTTTAAATAGAGATCAATAAGCATCCCCTAAACACACCCTTTCAAACATATATCATAATCTATCCAAACTCTAGACATTTCTATTTGAATAGACACCTATTTATTACAAGATACATCCCCTTTAATTAATCTAGACACTTCTAATAATTATCCTGCCCATTAATTAAATATATTATTATTAATTAATATATTAAAGCATTAATTTTAATAATATCATATAAGATGATATTTTAAAGATTTAGTATATACAGACAACTAGGTAAGTATATTGTTTGGGAGTTATAAATCATATTGCTTCCCTTGCATAGATAAAAAATGAATTTGTTTGGGAATTATGAATCATAGTCCTGCCGTCATACGCATGTAACACATCCACTTTAATCATTCCACACCAACATCCAGCAAGAAGAAAAACAAAAGCGATATAAATATAATCTAGTTATGCTATGTTCTGATTGCACGTAGTGTTTTTTTCATTATGTATTACTGTTCATGCTATTGTTGGGCAGGTTCATGGCTTAGCTCAGAAATTTCAGATGCATTTGTGATTCCCCAAGCATGTGTTTGTGCTCGAAAATTCCCAAACATGCCCGCACGTATAAATTACTCATTCAATTTTCAAATTAAATTGGGACAGTTATTAATTAAGACTAAGATTGGATGAGTGGGCATGTCACGTGTTTGATGTCCTCGAAGACACATGGCGCAAAAGGTTTGGTAACAGCCATCATCTCTCTTAATTAATTACATTATCCTCCTTCAAAGTTCAATTATGTTTACTAATCCACAAGAAAGTCTTCGTTCTCAAATTAATTTTTGTTCCATATGAATCCCCCCAGCTATTGTCATCCTATAAACGTTTTTGCAACTGCTTCAGTTCACCATTTCTATTATATTCCATCCATTTCCTATTTCAACAAGGGAAATTTTCAAATAACCCCCTAACTTTTCTTGAATTTGCAAAAAACCCCCTAACTTTTGAGAAACTCCAAAAAACCCCCTACATACAAGGTTTTGTTTTCAATTAACCCCCTCTAGGGGTATTTCATGGAATTGCTATTTTTTTGGACCAAAATACCCCTCTATTTTTCATCTTTAAATTTAATAAACATATTTTTGTATTATTTTATTAATTTATTAATTTAAAATCACTATAAATATTTCTTAACATATACTAATTAAAAAAAAGTATATGTCACATACATAATTTTAATTTTTAATTTTTTATATATTTTATCATAAAAACTAAAATTAAATAAAAAATATTCCTGAAAATATCTTGACAAATTAATATTATTGTAGTATTTAGTTTTAATGTTAAATAGTTATTAATAAAAATAGTTACTGAATAGTTTTTCTTGCCAAATTAACAATTAATGAATGAAAATTAAAACTAGGATTAGAATAATATTGTCGCTAATTTTAATTTAAAAAACTATTTTAATTTCCACAGCTCGTTTTGTAGTAATTATTTTTATTTCAGTTGCTAGTTTTTCAGTAACTATTTTTATTAGCAACTGAAATAAAAATAATTACTACAAAACGAGGTGTCGAAATTAAAATAGTTGTTGAAATTAAAATTAGCGACAATATTATTTTAATCCTAGTTTTAATTTTCATTCATTCATTGTTAATTTGGAAAGAAAAACTATTCAGTAACTATTTTTATTAATAACTATTTAACATTAAAACTAAATACTACAATAATATTAATTTGTCAAGATATTTTTAGGAATATTTTTTATATTATTTTTTTATTTAATTTTAGTTTTTATGATAAAATATATAAAAAATTAAAAATTAAAATTATGTATGTGACATATACTTTTTTTAAATTAGTATATGTTAAGAAATATTTATAGTGATTTTAAATTAATAAATTAATAAAATAATACAAAAATATGTTTATTAAATTTAAAAATGAAAAATAGAGGGGTATTTTGGTCCAAAAAAATAGCAATTTCATGAAATACCCCTAGAGGGGGTTAATTGAAAAGAAAACCTTGTATGTAGGGGGGTTTTTGGAGTTTCTCAAAAGTTAGGGGGTTTTTTGCAAATTCAAGAAAAGTTAGGGGGCTATTTGAAAATTTCCCTTTCAATAATAATGCAATTTCTTGTTGCTGCAAAAGAGTACAACTCCGGCATGACGAGCCTCAATTTTGAATTATATCCACCTTGCATTCCATAAATTACTAAATTGTGTGTTAATTTCTAGTAACCACATAGCGTTACCTGTGATTATGTTTCAATTAATTGTTTTATTGATTTTATGCCTATTGAGTATTATTGGAGCTATTGGACTAATAAAATAGATGTGCCTCATTATGAGGTTAGTGATTATAATTGTAATTGTTTAGTATTTTTATTATTGGTTAGTGATTCTAATTGTAATTGTTTAGTATTTTTATTATTTGTTAATGTTTCTAATTTAGTATTCTAATTGTTTTATTTGTGCAAATTGTAATTGTAGTAATTATGCCGCTTAAAAGGATTCATGTGTCGGGACATGAAAAACGAACAAAGAAAAAAAGAATCGAGAATTTTATACAATCTCAAAAAGGAGCTATGGATAAATTTATTAGTTGCTGAAAAGGCCTCCAAAATCGACGGGAGCTATGGATAAATTCATGTGTCGGGACATACCGCTTAAAAGGATTCATGTTTTGTTAATACAAGATTATTTTTTAGTTAATCACGTTATAATTTGTCAAAGGCCTCCAAAATCGACGGACCGACCCTGGCCTCATAATGAGGTATTGGACTTGTGACTTGTGAGAGAGGTAAATTACTATATTTTCCAAAGATGATAATTGTATTTATTAAATCAAGTATTAGGACAAAATTAATAAGTGTTTTAAAAAAATAAAAGATTTAAATAATTGATTTTATGCTTAATTTTTTTTTGAAATAAATAAAAGAAAATCAAGTATTTTGCATTAAATAGTTTTTAATAATCGTATTTATTAGGACAAAATTAGTAAGTATTGTATGCAATATATTTAAATTTTTAATCTTTGGGGATTAGCCCAAATCATTATTTTTATCTTTTTCGAGCAATCTACTTGTGGTGTAAAATTAAAACAAGAATATTTGTTTAGCCTTAACTTGTAGACATTTTTTTTTATATTATCACATTTCTATATTTTTAAAATTTTTGATTTTTTTTTTGTAGACACTTCTTTTGTAGCTTTATATTATCACATTGAATGTTTGTTTAGCCTTAACTTGTGAAGAAATTATGTAAAAATAAAATTATGCATGAAGTGCATACATAATTAATTTTAGTTTATACTAACTACTATTTTTCTTCTCATCTTCTCCGCTTACAATCTCGTAACAAGTTCAAATACAAACAAGCAAAATTTTGCTACCTAATTTTATCTACACAATGTAGGAGTTTGAAAACCCCTAACTCGTTTTTTTATATTGGATTTGTTGGTAGTGTTTTTCACTCGAATCAAGATAAAAAGAAGCCCCTTTTCTCCGCGCCTTTCTTTGTTCTCATTTGAGGAAGAGGAGATGCGGTGAAGAGAGAAATGGAGAAAGCGCTGACAAAATTGGGAAGCTTCACCATTTCGAGGAAGGCTAAAGAGGACATTGCCTCCATTGGAGGGGACCTCTCTGTAAGTTTTTCTCAATTTTCAGGATTTTATTTTCATTTGATAAAATGCAGGGGTGAATTTGGAATTTTTTGGGGTCCATCTATTTTTCTTGGATTTGCTACTTGGTTTTTGTTCTCTTGAATTTCTTCTTGTTGATTTGTAACAAAATGTGGGATTTTTTTGGCTTATCAAAATGTAGATATTTAATGAATTCTGTGATACTGTGTTGTTTTAGTTTGTAAATTGCAATTTAGTAAATTTGTTTTAGTTTCAAAAATTCGAGTTATTAAGCCATTAATTTATCTGATTGGCAGAGATTCTCAAGCACCGTGGAAGAAAAAGCAAAATGGGTGTTTGAGAAACTAAAAGGTATTAACTATCAAATCACCTAAGGGAAGGGAGCAAATAGTTTCGGAAGCAATAGACATCTTCTCAAGCTTAACGGGACTAAGTGTCAATTGGGATAAGACGAGTTTCTCGACATTAAACATCCCCAACCAATTAGAGGGAACAATCTCGTCCATTCTAAGATGCAATAAAAAAGACTTTCCCTTGCAATACCTAGGAACCCCATTGACAATGACAAAACCGAAAAAAATTGTCTTCCTACCATTAATAAGAAAAATTCGAGAAAAGGCGGCCTCGTGGAAAGGAAAACTTCTGTCCTTAGGAGGAAGATTAACTTTAATTCAAGCAATACTAGCATCAATACCGACCTATTGGATGCAAACACTACAACTACCAAAAGGAACAATCAATGAGATTAACAAAATTCTAAGAGCGTTCTTATGGAAAGGAAACGAGAAATGCAACCCTGGCAATTGTCTTGTTAATTGGACAAAGGTTTGCCTACCGAGGAAATTTGGAGGGTTAGCTATTCCGAACTTATATGAGAAAAATAGAGCACTTCTCCTCAAATGTCTATGGAATTTAGATAACAAAAAAGAAGAAATTTGGTACGAATCCATACACTTGTTATATGAGATATCGAACACACAAGAATTAGAGGAGTACCCGAGACATAGACTCTCTTTCTTCCTACAACAACTCGTAGATTTGCTACCAATTTATAAGATATCGATGAGGCAAGCTATGAACACATTGGTACCGACATGGAGATGGTCGGCCAATGGGGAATACACAGCAAAAAGTGCGTATTTATTCCTCATCAATCCGGGAGTTCATTGCTTATGGCAAGAGAAGTTATGGTATCTCAAAATACCACCAAAAGTTAAGACATTCTTATGGCTAGCCTTTCAAGGAAGACTAAATACGTTCGACGTCTTGATAAGAAAGGGGTGGCCAAATGACACGCTTTGCAAGCTATGCATAAGAATGGACGAGACCGCTCTCCATCTTCTAGCAAAGTGCACATACACAAAGGCGGTTTGGAGGTGCATAGAAAGGAACACACTAGTCTCCACGAGATTTCAGGATCAAACATGTCTATACATAACTTGGCAATTAAATAGATCAAATCTACAGGGGAGCAATAGACAGGATTGGGATCTCACGTGGGCTGCAATCTCATGGAACATATGGAAGGAAAGGAATAGGCGTATATTTGCTAATACTTCCAAAACCCCGGAGTATATTGCCAACTTAGCATTGGAGGAAGCTAAGCTCTGGAGAAAAGCACACCCCCTACATAAACGCGCTAACACATAGAACCAAGGTGCAAAACACAAAGCATCTATCACGCACAAGAGTTCAGCCTTAGGATACGAAAATTTCATTTTTCTTTTCTTTGCAATTTATTTCATGCCAACCTTGTAAATATCCATTTTTCCTTGTTATAAAAAGTAATGAACACCTTTGGTGCTCCTTCAAAAAAAAAAATTTGTTTTTTTTAGGGAGTATCTCCTAATTTGGGTTTTTACATCTTTCACGTAAAAACATAACTCAATATATTAAACCTTGCTTTAATATATTAAAAAAAATTTTAAGCTTCTTTAGTTCTCCAAAAAAAAAAAAACTATCAAATCACATTCCCAATTTTCTGAAATAATATAGTTTATAATTTCTGGCAATATAAAAAAAAATATCCAAGTAGAATCCAATACTGTTATGCTCTAGGTGCAGAACCAACAATCTTTTTTATTAATTGGAATCAGATTCTTAGAAAATACCAACTTATTTATATTTCAATAATAATTTTAATTTTCAACCTTTATACCATTGTCCACTTCTATTTTTCTACAACACTAGTTAAACAGGTACAGAAGTTTCTAATTGTTTTTATCATTTTGAGCTTAAACTTCTAAACTATATAACTAATTGGTTTTATTTCATGGGTAAACCACCAAAGCCCTTGCCAGATTTATTACGCGAATACAACCTTCCACAAGGCCTATTTCCCAAAAACATCATAACCTACGAATTCGACGAATCAAAATCGAAACTAGTAGTTCACTTGTGAGCGCCATGTGAGGTCAGCATCAAAGACTCTTCGATAATTCGTTACGCAACTCGAGTCAAGGCAACCCTGACAAGAGGCAAGTTGGCGAACATAAAAGGGATGAAAACTAAAGTTCTCGTGTGGGTTAAAGTCACGAATGTGTCCGCTGAGAGTTACAAGTCCGATAAAATTGTGTTTATGGCTGGAGTTAAGAAAATTCGGTCTAAGGATGTGTATGAGGTCCCGAGAGATTCTATTCAAGTAGAAGAGTTTTAGGTTTGATATTTTCGGTCCAAGGATGCGTTGTGAGTGTGGTTTCTTTTGTTTGGCCTTGATTAAACTTTTAAAATCGATCTATGGATCGATTCATGTTCTTGGTGAAAGCTAAATTATTGCACATGCTTTGTTTTTTCTTTTATTTATTGTTCAAATTCATGTCCAAGACGAATGTGGTTGTTGGGCATGTTCATTTTTTAGCTTAGAAATTTCATATGAATATTTTTTGTTTGATTTCTGAGAAGAAATACTATATCATGTTCGAGATCGTCTTGATTTCGCACTTAACTTCAACTACTACTATGAATCATCTACCATACGTCGGCTCTTGCCCAAAATGCTTTGGACAAGAATTTGTCAAAAGCTCTTCACATCAATACGATTTTTGACCGATGATTAATAATTATTATGATATAAATTTACATTTAAATCCTTATATCATTTTTATGAAAAGTATAATCTTGTGTTCCTAAATATCATAAAAAAAAATTCGGATTTTTATTTCCATACCCAACATGTTTATAAAATATGTATTTTTATCCGTTCCATTTAGTACTTGCGCATTTTTGAATTATCCACGAGAATTTCACCTCATCGGCCTCATGTACTAGTGTTTTATAATATATAATACTTTTTTATAGCGTATTAATACAAATAGTTTATATAGTTAAAATAACATAACAAAAAACAATAACATTCAACGGCTCACACAAGTGTATGGAAAACAAGATAAATGTGAAATATAAGACATGTACATAGTTTCTGGTTAGGAGAGGAAAGACAGAATAAATGAGAAAATGGAGTGGGTTCGGCAGGAATATTATTAGGATTAGTGTAAACTATTTATTGATATCACTCAAAACAAAATTAATAATTTGATTAAAATGTATATACGAAAAATTGATGGTACCTTTCTCATATCTGCTCAGTACCCAACTCACATATAAGCTCAAACGGGCATTATCTGCTTTATTCGGGACGAGTGAGTATCCGTAAACAAGTAGATACTCTCCAATCCATAAATAAAATATGTCTTTGTAATTTACAAATGAAATCCTTATAATTTCGAACCAAATATTTTTTTTCAAAGTATATTTTGAATCCTATACTACTTAACCCAACAATTTGACGAGTACTAGATACACACAAATAATTGCACAACCGACTTTGATTTTCAGGAACTTATAAAACGAGGAACCAGAAATCATAAAATAGATGTTTGACGATGGTGAAAAATTGAAATAAAATGAAACAAGTGATTTTTTTTTTTAATTTAACAAGTACATAACAAAATATATTACATAAATGAAAGAGTAGAATTCTCTCTTTCAAAGAGAAGGTGGGAGTTCTTTTTGACATGAAATAACCAAAAAATTATGACTAAGCTATTTTTATTTTATTTGGATTCAAGTCTACATGACAAAATCGATAATAATAATAATAAAAAAACTATACTAACTAAAATAAATAGAATAAATAGAAAAAAGAAAAAGAAAAGAGAAACTGAAAAAGTAGGGAAATCCAAACCTAGTTTTATAAAATCTGGATCCTAAATCATATGTTTGTATGAAGTATATTGATTCCAGATTTTTTACTCATCCTGAGTAACTCATTAGGGCACACTAGACAGTAGTAGTACACAATAGCAATATACCTCCTCCCTAGGGATGCCAATAGATTGGGTAATATCCATGTCCGGCGGACGGGTATCCGATCAGGGCGGGTCGGGTATACCCAATTAAGCCTACTTGCGAGTCGAATATTATCCGATTAAAAAATATCCGATACGGGTATGGATAGGGTATGAGTGAGGTCGTTACTGATCCGTGAGTATACCCAATCCGAATCCAGTCCTTAATAACTTTATTTATATTAATATTTAATATATTTTTTACTATTTTTTGTTGTTTTTTAAATGGTTTTAATTTATATTTCTTCTGTTTTTTATTATACAATTTATTTTTTATTTTTTCTAATTGTTTGGTAAATATAACTAAAATAAATAAGTTCCTAGATTTGTGTTTGTTTATTTATTTATTTATTGCTATTTCACGTTTATACCAATTTTAATTTCGTAATACAATTTCTATTTAAAATATTTGTTGTGTATTTTATGATATTATTATTTTATGTGATGATATTTTAGTTTAGAAAAAATATTATTCATTAATATATTTCAATATTTTTGTATATATTTAGGTATGAATAAAAATTCCCGTGGATACTGAAAACTCGCGGACACTAAACGGGCCGGGTAAAATTACCCGTTTAGCTGACGGGTCGGATATGAATATTATCCGATTAAGATGAGTAAGAATATGGATAAACCTATATCCGATCCGAACCCGACCCACCATCTAAAATACTATTAATTGGACGAACCATGGAGGATTCACATCGAGGTCAGCATATCTCATACTGCGCAATCCGGGAGTGCTCTCCGAATGGAATCCCCGATCATGGAAACTCCGGATCCCATACAAGGTAAGATTCTTTCTGTGGCTTATGTCACGGGATCGGATCCTTACTGCTAACAACCTTGAAAATCGAGGGTGGCCCAATTGCGAATGTTGCGTCTTTTGTGCGCAATCAAGAGAAAGCAGTCTTCATTTATTCTCAAGATGCTTCTATTCTGTCGAAGTCTGGAATCGCGCAGTTTCATGCCTAAATCTGACAATGAGTCAAAACAATGATCTACTACAAAAATGGACGGAGGGTCTGATTAGAGGAAACAAGCTACACAACCGGCGATGGAGCACAATTTGGGCCACGGTGACTTGGGACTTGTGGAAGGAAAGAAACCGACACATTTTCGGTCAGAAATCCATTTCTATCGATGCCCTAACGACCCTCGCTCAAGCAGAAATGAGAAATCTATCAATGGCTTCTTCACAGCTAGTACCTATCTCAACTCGAGTCGCACCATGAGAGAATAGCTTACTCTGGGCCTTACACGAGACTCGTTACTTGTATTAATTCTCATTTCTTGTTCAATTAGGGAAAGCCTAATCGAGCCCATAATAGAAAGATAGACTTGTTTTTTTTTTCTCTTTTTTTTTTTTATCATTCTTGTAATTTTTTTTTTGAGAACTAAAGAAGCTTGTAGCTTCTTTTAATATATTAAAACAGAGTTTAATACATTGAGTTAAGCTTTTACATGAAGAAATGTAAAAACAAAATTGGGATTATCCCCTAAACCTAGAAATGGTCGTGTACGTCTTTAGCAAAAACGTGACCATTGGTTGCCTTCTTGTAATATCCTTTTTGCCGTCGTCGTAGCGTCGGCGTGCACTTCTCTAAAAATACGGGCGTTTCTTTCCTTCCATAATCCCCAAATGGTAGCTATGAATTGTGTGTCGAAAATTTTTCGATCCTCGCCAGTCTTCCGGTCTCACATAGATATCCAGAAGTGTAGCACGGAGGATGGAGCCGTTAGGTTGGTTGGGACCGGGTGACTCACCGTGCTCCATACTCGTTTGGCGTACCTACAATAGAATAGTAGATGAGTGGCCGTTTCGCTTTCCATGCTGCAATTTTGGCAATTTTGCACGTCGGGCCAATTCCTTTTAGCGAGATTATCTCCGGTAAGTATTTTGTCATTTATCGCAAGCCATGCGAAGAACATCGCTTTCGTGGGTGCTTTTATTTTCCATAGTTGTTCGTTCCAACTTTGACGAACTCCTGGGTTAACGAAAAAACGATAGGTTGCGGACGTGGAGAATTTGTCTTTTCCGAGCCAACTTGGGGATCCGGTTTGGGGGTCGTCCGTTTTTGCCACCCGAAAGTGCGAAGCTAGTTTTTGGAGGTCTTTGATGAAGTAAGACGAGTGAGTATCGGGGATGGAGCAAATATTTGATGGGTCGATGACGCCATATATTTCCCTTATGGTTTCACCCCACATGTCGTCATGATTGGAGGCGAGTTTCCAAAGCCATTTTAGTAGGAGTGCCTCGTTATGAGTTTGTAGGTCTATTAGACCGATCCCGCCATTTGCTTTGGGAAGGCAAATTTTTGACCATTTGGCAAGGCAATGACCTCCGAGACAATTTTTGTCCCCTCTCCATAGAAAGTTCCTTGTAATCTTATTCAATTCCTTTATAACCCATTTCGGCAATTTGAAACATTGCATGAAATAAGTAGGGACCGCATTAAGTACCGATTTCGCTAGCACTAATCGGCCTCCTAGTGAGAGACACTTTCCTTTCCACCCCGATAGCCGGTTTTGCATTTTTTTGATTAACGGTATGAAATCAATTTTCCTCGGTTTTTTAATATTAAGGGGCATGCCTAAGTAGGTTATCGGTAGGTTTTGTTTTTCGCATCTTAGAATCCTCGCCATTGTGATATGAGATTCGTCAGGAATGGCAATTGGAACAAATTTCGATTTATCCCAATTGATGTGTAGGCCCGAAATTTTTTGGAAGAGGTTCAACGCGTAAGAAAGGATCTTGAGATTTGTCGGGTCCGCCTCCACAAATAGTATTGTGTCATCCGCATATTGAAAAGCCCTCGGGCCGAACCGCAGGGGGGAGTGCATGAGGTGGTTGATGCGTTGGAGGAAAAGTTGAAGCGAGTCGGCTACTAGGTTGAATAACATCGGGGATAGGGGGTCTCCTTGTCTAACTCCTCTTTTATGGGGGAATTTTTTTCCTAATTTCCCGTTGAGCTTGACCCTCGACGTGGCCGAGCCTAATAGACTATGGAGCCATCGGGTCCATCTCGGCGGGAAATTTCTCTCTTCTAGAACTTTTTGGAGATAGGTCCACGAAATTGTATCAAAAGCCTTATTGAAATCAATTTTCATCATGATAGTTGGTATCTTTCTTTTGTGTGCCGCGCTTAATCGTTCCCGCGTCGATAGAAACACTTCGCCTATTGATCTATTTTTTATGAACGCGGCTTGGTCTCGGTGTATGAGCATCTCCATTTTTGGTTGTAGGCGGTTAGCAAGCACTTTCGAAATTATTTTTCCGAGCGTGTTAATTACACTAATTGGCCTATAGTCTTTTCGCTCCGTGGCCCCTTCTTTTTTTGGGATAAGCGATATGAATGCTTCATTGAGACCGTTTAACCTTAAGTTATTTTCGTAGAATTTCATGAAAAGATCATGAAGGATCGGTTTGAAAATATCAAAGTTTTTTTGGTAGAATTCTATTGGAAAACCTTCGGTTCCCACCGCTTTTCCTTTTTTCATATCCATAATCGTCGTTTCAATTTCCTCTATGGTGAATGGATTGTCTAATTCCCGGAGTTCGGCGGTGCGGTTTGTCGTAGTGGTCTCGGTTTCGGTTTGGGCTACCGACAAGAAAGTCGGGGTTGACGGGTTGGTGTCCGAATGGCCCAAAATATTTTCGTAGTATTCGTCAAAGCTTTTTATAATTTCATCCGGATCCGTGATCACCACATTATCTACTAGAATGGACGTTATTTTATTTCCTTTATTTTTTGAGGATGCAATCGCGTGAAAATATTTGGTGTTTGCATCTCCTAATTTTAGCCATGTGCATGAGCTCCTTTGTTGCCACATCACTTCTTTTTGATTGATCAATTCAAAAAGTTTCTCCTTCGTCGAGATCCTTAGACGCCTTTCATCTAAGGAGAGTGTCCTTGATTCTTCGGCCAAGTCTAGAATCTTTATTAAAAGTTTGCAATCCTCCATAATTGGGTTCGGTTTATAATGGAGTTTTGCCCATTCCTTGAATTTTCCTCGTGATGTCTTTAGCCCAAGATTAAGTCGGTCCAGTGGATTCGCATTGTCGGAGTGGTCTTCGGGCCAAGAGGCGACCACTATTTGACGTGTGGAGGGGAGGTTCAACCAAGCTCTCTCGAACCGGAAGAGTTTTGGAGCTCGCGGTGTATTAGTCTTTATCGTGAGAAGAATGGGGGAGTGGTTGGAGGTTACCATTGGGAGGTCACGGAGCGATGAATCCGTATTGTCGAAAAAAGAGTGTTTGGATATGAAGGCGCGGTCAAGACGCGCAAGAGTTGGAATCTCTCTTTTGTTGGACCATGTGAATTTTCTCCCAATCAAAGGGATCTCAATTAGTTGTGCCGCATTGATGGCCTCGTCGAATTTGAGAATTAGCCGAGTGTTAATTGTATTGGAGGTGGTGTCCTCTCGTGACCTTATTAGGTTGAAATCTCCCATTAAAATCAACGGGTTATCGGGATTATTGTTAAGGTTTTTGATTTCGTCAATATATTCTTCCTTTCCCCTTGCCGAGGCGGGGCCATAAGTGTTTGATATTAAAAATAATTTTCCTTTTCCGTCGGCGAAAGTGGAGGTTAGACAATTGTTTGAGAGAGAAGAGTCGATGAACGAGACCGTATCATCCCATGCCAATAACAATCCCCCCCTTGAGCCGATGGCTTCCTTGGTTATGGCATTTTTGTAACGACGTGGAAGGACCCGACGGTTTTGGAAATCATTTGAGGTGGCCCATTTCGTTTCTTGGAGGCAAATCACATTGGCCTTAGATTTAGCAATTGTGTCCTTAACGATATTACATTTTCCTCGAAGGCCTAAGCCTCTAACATTCCACGATAAAATAATAATGTTCGTACAAAACATGATAAAGTTTGTTTGTCCTCAAAATTACAACCATAAAGATACAACGGGATCTTCGCCGTAGTCGACCTTGTCGATATAGTCATCCTCCTCTAATTCCATGTGCCCTTCCTCCTCGGCTTCCTCGAAGTAATCCTCCTCCTCTTCCTCGACTATGTCGCCTTCATCTTCCTCGAAGAATTCATCTTCCTCTTCCTCGTTTTCCTTGGCTAATTCCCTTGTTTTTAGTTTTCCTTTAAATACAAAAGATGAAGGCGAATTAGATGCATTTGTCACTTTCATTTTTGTGAATTTAGTTTGTTTAATTTTTGCGAGATCCATAAAATTTGATAATTTGATTTTAAGTCTCTTTTTTTTTTTCCTTTCGGTTTGACCCGCGAGCTAGAGGCTCGGTTTGTAGTTTGGATTTTTTCTAGTTGTATTATTTCGTTTTTCTGGAGGGTTAGTTGAGGGGGGTGTAGGCCTAACGAGTTGTGTATTTTGGCTATTAAATCGGCACTTAGGGGTTGTTGGGAGATTTCCCCTTTTCTTATTTTTTTCAGTAATGTTTTGGCTCGAGTTTTTTTTTTTTCTGGAATTTTTTGTGTTGTTTCTTTGGATTTTGTGGACAAGGATAGTATGTTTTCCTTAATTTTGGTGGATGGTTTAATTTCCCGTGCGCTAAGACGGGCCTTTGGTTGGTATATTTGTGGTCGTTGACTACCTCGTATCTCGGTTGGAATAGGTGGATTAGTAATCATTAAGTCATTTGATTTTCTCATTGATTTTAATTTAGTTTGAATTGAAGCTAAAGATTCGTTTATACCTTCCTCATTTGTTGTCTCAAGGTTGACTTTGTCGGCTTGAAATTGTGTCTCCATTTCGGGTTGCGCTTCATCGCTCGACGTGTTTGTGAGATTGGAGGTCACTTCGGTCAGGGGCTGTGGCAGGGGGGGGGGGGGCGAAATCAGGGCTGTAAACAGTGGGGGGGGGGTTCGTCCAGGGGCTGGGGCAGTGGGGTGGGCTGTGGGGGTGCAGGGGCTGGGGCGGGGGCATGTGCAGGGCCCGGGCCAGGGATCAGTCGTCCCGGGGCCGGGGTAGGGGCCGGGCCTGATCGTCGAGGGGCCGGGGCTGCTCGTCCAGGGGCAGGGGCCGATCTGCCAGGGGCATGGCCCGGGCCAGGGGCCGTAGGACCCGGGGCAGGGGCAGGGGCAGGGGGAGGTGCAGGGGGTGCGTCCAGGGTGAGGGGGTGTGTTATCGGGTCCATACCCGTTAGTGTAGGGGTCGTCGGTTGTGTGTTGTTGTGGGTAAATATTTCTCGGTTCCCCTCCTTGCGTCTCTTGCTCGGTCCGGCTCCCTTGTTTTTTCCTTTTTGAATTTTTGGGGATGGTTGCGGTTTCATTTTGAGTCCCTCGCCCGCGAGACTCCATAATTGGTGGAACAATTCTCTATCCATCGTGACTTTCCCCTTTAAGTTGAGAGTGTCCGCTCTTTCCACGGATTCGGCCGATGTGTCGCTCATCCAATCGCGGGCCGAGATAGATACGTTTTCTTTCATCTTTGATGCCTCTCGAGTCTCGTTTTCCATTAATTCGCGTTCAATTTCGGCTTGGATGCGATTTTGGATATCTTCATAAATTTCCGAGGGAGGTTCCGGGTTTGGGACATATGGAAAAAAGAGAGGTTCGGGTAATTTTTCTTTCTTGGTTACTTTGATGTGCCACGTCACTCCGGCGTGTGTGTAAATTATTTTTGTCGGGATAGTCGTATTTTCCGTAATTCCAACTAGAATGTCTAGGGAATCCATGGTCTATAGGTTAACCAAAGGCCCATGTTCGATCAAGATGCCGAAGGAGCCCGCTAATTTGTTGAGCTCCTCGACGCACCAAGCCGGGGGTGGGGGGTTGTGGAGGGTTACCCACACACGGTTCGGAAATTCGGCTTGTTCACCGCCTATCGTAAGTTCCCAAGGGAAGTAGACGTAGTTTGCTCTCCTTAGAGGTAAGAGATCTTTCGCAAGAAAATCCTCTCTATTGATCCCGTCCGGCAAAATTAGGATGTACCGGTCCTTCCTGAAATGTGAGATTTCGTATTTCTCTCGGCGATTCCAAGTTTCTTGTATTAGAATGTGCAAGCTTCGGAGGTTATGGTTCGGGACCATTCGGGCATCTATGATGATCCCCCTTCGCCAACGTACGAGTTCCCCCTCTTGTTTTACGGTTTGCCGAGAGAATACCGAGACGGTGTGTTCAAACGGACCCTCAATTTGGCCGTCAATTTTTTCCTTGGTCAGATTCGGGTACCGATATTTTGGGGGGTATTGGGCGCGTGTTCGGGTCTGGACCCGGTTCGGGATGAGTGTGGGGGTTTGGGCGTTGGAGGTGGATCGGTTTGAACCCGCTTTTGAATTATCCGTCCCCAATTCTTTGTTAAGTTGACGAGGTCCGAGGATGTGGCCTTGCAGGCTATTGGATTCGAGTTGGAACGATCATGTTGAATATTTTCTTTTTCGGTCGGGCGTCCGTGTCCTAGAATTACCGTTGCGTTGCGTTGTATCCACGCCTTTGATGTTTGTCCCACCTCTTGGACTCTTGACCATACGGAGGCCCTTCTCGCCTTTTGTTTCGGACAATATTTGGCGATATGTCCGGGAAGACGGCAATTTACGCAAGCTCTCGGTTTGCGGCATTGTTCGGTTGGGTGTCCCGTAACCAAGCACTTGTGGCATAGGTCATGCCATTCCGGTTTGTCGCTCGGTGGCCACGAGAGGCGTTCCGGAGAGGAAATTGGGGAGTCCTCTTGCTCCGGCAAGTGTCGTTTTCTCGAGACTTCGTGCACAAAAGGTGGGCCGAGGTTGTTGTTGCTCTTGCGTGCCGCTGCCATAAACCCGGATGGTGCCGGGTCCCGCAATACCTTCGCATATGAGAGAGCTCGGTTGTCTTCCTCATCCGAAACCGAGAGGATCATAGGTTGTTTGCCTTTTTCGGACATGGTTGTGGCTTGAGTGAGAGAGAGAAGGGGGGTGAAAGGTTGGGGAAGAAGAGAAGTGAGAGAGAGGTGAAATGATGAGGGGGAGGTGGATTGTGGGAGATTGAGTGAGGGTTTGAGAGGGGGCAGGGAGTGTTCTAGTCCCGAGATACCTGGGGAAGAGATGCTATCGGAGAGGGGAGTAAGGGAAAGGACTTCGTACGGCTGTGGGAGGGCGTCCAACTGTTGTCGCGTCATCAAGTACCAACCTTCCTCTCCATTTGGTACCGGCCGAAGTCTCCCCCGAGTTTGCTTGCGTGAGCCGTCGCCAGATCTGTGTCCATCTGCTGTCGCATCGCGTCGCGTCGTCTCCAGGTAAGCTCCGTCTCGTCGCCAGGTAAGGTTCGTCTCGTCGCGTCGTCGCCTCGGGTCTCCACCTTGGATCGGTCGCCAGGTGGTTGCATCGCCCCGGAGCTCTGGATCTCGTTGTCGCCAAGCTGTCGCCTGTCCGTCGCCAGGTGAGTTTTTGAATTTTGTCGCCATCATCATTCTTGTAATTAAAAACTCGTTATATTTATATTTTTATAATTAATAGTGTGCAGGCTTTGCCGCCTCCTTCAAAAAACAAAAGATGGGCTTTACGAAGAGGTATTAGGCTTGATCATAGAGGTAAGCATGATAAAATGCTTAAAATGCTGACATGATTTGCATAATACTTTTTATTATTTTTTTTGGAAAAATTACAATGGAAAATTGACATACAAGGTAGCAATTTCATACTTTTTCTTAATAGGAACTTTTAGTTGTACATCGTATGTTTTATGAAAAATAAATGGGATTGAATTAATCAAAGTAAACTACATTATTATAGTTTTGCACCAATCATAATTATTGTTTGTGCATCACACCTTGCTTATTTAATATTTACTAAAAGTTGGCAAGAGTTTTATTGTGTCTGTGCAATTGAAACAATCAAAGTAAACCATATTATTAATTAGTTTTAAATCGATCAAATTTACTAATGATTTATGTATCAGATATAGTTTGTCATTTGAAATTGTAAAATTTGAATAATATTATTTACAGCTACTCAACTCCTTAAAAGACTTGGCTAATATAATGGAACAAGCATTATTGACATTGATAGCAGGATTCAATTGCATTGGCATGAGAACAGTATTTCCAATTTCCAATTGATCTAATTGCACGACTAACAAATTTTAATTTAGGACATTCAAATGTGCCGTTTATTAAATACATCCTTTCTTTTATATCAATTTCTACTTGGATCTCAGACCTTTTATCTGCAATACTATTCTTCTGGCGGACATAATTTCTTTAGTAATAAGATTGTTTACTTGTACATTGTTAAAAAATTATAATTTGCTAATTTTGTCAACATCTATATTATATATATTATTAGTTTTTCTATATTATTAATTATTTATGAAAATTATTGGTCTATTTTTTATGTTCTTTTCTTTCAAAAATTTCTATTCCTTATTAACTGTGTAAAGATGATTAAAGACAAAATCAATAGGATAGTAAAAGAACACCTATTTTACAAAATTCTGCATCCAGCCATATATTTTATTCATGAGGGGCTTTGTAGTCAGATAAAAGTCGTATATATTCTTTCCATTTGCAAAAGTCTCAACAATCTATAAGTTGCATTGTTGAAAAACTCTAAATACTAAAAACTCAGTCCTTCTTCTTTAAATTCTTGACGCGATTGTATTGTTGCAAATAATATCTTTGTGATTTGTGAGCGTGAAATCCATCTGAGTAATGGGTCACAACCTAGATAATGTATTCGTGTCACTGAATTGTCATTCCTTGTACGGAATGCGCGTTCTTGAATGGGCGCTGGATCATTTTGACAGCGATAAAACTAAGATCATCCTCACCAACTGTCGTGGTATGCATCTTTATTCTTTCATGCAGTTAAATTTATTCTATTGAACTATTTGGTTAATGGAAAATTATTGCTTATTGAAGCACCTGTTATTCATATAATTTCAAGAAATTAAATTGCTATATATTTGTATTGCAAACTTCTTTAATATATTTTTCCTTATTTGGAAGATTCGAAAGGGCATATGTTGAACTCAAATTAAGTTATTTCTAGTGTGATGTAAAGTCTAGTAGTCTACCAAGTTCACACTGATATCTACATATGATCTTTTGAAATCCAAAATTATCGCAACAAAATTTTATAAAAAATGTTATATCAAAATATAAATAGTAGGTAAACTATCATTTGCATATATTTTCTTGTCTTTGTAGTTCTAATACATTTTTGCATGTAACACTTCAAATGTTTGTTGGCATAAAAAGACAAAGTTCAAGTAATTGAGTCAATATTGTTGCAAACTAAACTTTTTGGTCATGATTTTTGATCCTACAAAAACCCCATAAACTCCATATATTGCATATTGCATATCCATATTAAGTTAGTCTAGTTACCTCAGTGCACTCCTCTAGTATGCCTTCAATCTATATTGTTAATGATTTTCAAAATAAATTTTATTTTTAATGAAATAAATTTTGTTTTAGAAATTTTATTTTAGAAAATTAACAAGATTTATTTGACTTGTATATTTTCAATCTCTTAATGACATGATTATATTTTAATGACATGATTATATATTATGGGCATCATCCATGGTATTGTACCCACGGTATTTATATACAATGGTATTGGACCCATGGTATTAATCACCATCCATGGTATTGTATCCATGGTATTGATTACCATCCATAGTTTTGTGTGGGGCACCACCCATTGAGTATGCTATATATATAACCCCCCTTCCATTGTAATGGATGTGAGTTCAAGGAAAGAGAATTGAAATTATTCATTCTCTCATCTTTCTTTCTTGATTACTCCAAATAAAGAAAAAAGACACCACAAATACTCCAAAGAAAGAAAGAGGAAAAAGAATACCATTCAAGAAAGAAAAAGAGGAAAGAAGAGATACAATCTTATACAAGTCTTATATTTCTCGGTTAATTTTCTTACAGATCCACTTCAAATAAATTACTGCAGAATTTATTTGGTAAGTGTTACGATAGTCCTGATATTTTCGAGTAGGTGTTTGGGTCTGATTTCGTTTGTGCAAACGCAGTCAGAAAAGCTATTGTATCCTGGAAGGCTATTCGTTGGACCCGTTGCACACCAAATAATATAATTGGTGGGGACGAATAAGTCTTTAAGGACAGCGACATTGTAACGCGAATAGTAGCCATTTTTAATTACCATTCTCTCTGATTTATTCACTTACCATCTATAAGTGCCATTATCTCATATTTACCATACTACTCCCACGAACATATATCAAGTCTTCTTTTATATCTATATGTCATTATTTCAAACCCACGTTTTTGACAGATTTGATTCGAGAATTTTTGTGATAAAAGTTGAAACTAAAAAGCCAATATAAGATTCTTTTCACATAATGTAGTTTTGTATCAATTAACAATTGACAAGTTTCTTTATATTGCAATTAAACCTTGTATTCCCTTCATTCAATTAAATAATTTCATGCTCATAAAATTTGTTGAATTTTTTGTCATTTCAGGTTCTTATGAATCCAACGTATTCATGGAAATAGCTAAAAGAAAGTACATCCCAAGATGTGCAGATAAAAAGGTGAAGTCTCCTTTTTCTGCTTTAGGAAAAAAAATATTCTTTGTTAATTTATAATTGACATTGCTAAAAAAAGTTGAAAAAAAATTATTCAGAAAATATAAATAAATGACAAAGAAACATACTAAAATAATGAGGATGAAATTTTTTGTAAATGTGATTTTAAAATCAACAAGCACTTGTTACATCTACAAAATATTCTCACTTTGTTATTCTAGTGTAGTAGTGCTCAATGATATTTTTCAAGGTCTTTTTATATTCTGCAACTATAAATTATTTTGACTATGAAGGTGTTGCGGCAAAATGTTTGTGTACCAGTACTATACAAATTTGCTCTCACAGAAATATCATCGAACACTTTGCATGCATTGTTATGATTTAACTTTTAACACTCAAATCAGTATCACAAACCACATAATTTTACATAACAAACTTCCAAGAGATAAATTATACAACTCACAGGAGACAATTATAAGGAAAACTTTCTAGTTTGAGTAGTTGAATTGTGAAAAAATGCATGTAAGGTGTTTGACAAAATTCCAAAAATAAAAAATTTGTTGGTTCTCTTTTTAGTGTTATTGAGAGATAGAATATTAACGTCTCAAAAGTAGACAACAAACATATAACTATGGACATCTATGGTGATATTTTTTATAGGTTTTTTGTGTTCATATTATAATCATGAGAAATCTAAGCACAAGCAGTTTAGTTAGTCGACTACATGCAAGATTGCAAGTTAGTATGATTTATATAACTTCAGTTTGTTGGTAATACGGAATTCGAATATGGATTTCTAATAGGAATTTCTAATAAACAAAAAACTCTCTCTTATAATTCTAATAGTCTCTTACAAGTCTTTCTCTCTTTTCTAATTGATATTTGATGATTTAATTGCTAACCATCCAAACCCTATTTATAGGCTCAATAAACTTGAGATACAAGGAATTAAACATTGCCTTAAAAACTATTTCCTAAACTAATTTTCTTATAATTAAAATCTGCCCCATAATTATTTCCTAACTTTCTTTCCTTAAAATAATCTTTCCCTAAAATTATTTGGGCTAATTAAACTTGATAAATATATGTATGGGCTTGGGCTTATTAACAAATTCCTCCCTTAAGCTCAAGCCTATTCTTCATCCCAATCATCGTCTTCAAGTTCTCAAACAGCGCTGTCGGAAGCGGCTTCGTGAAGATGTCTGCTACCTGATCCTGGCTCGCCATATGAATCATTCGCATATCGCCTTTCTTCACCTGCTCTCGAATGAAATGAAAACGCACATCAATGTGCTTACTCCTCTCATGATGGACCGGATTCTTTGCTAGCTCGATTGCGGATTTATTGTCGACTCGTATCTCAGTCGCATCGTGTTGCGTCATCTTCAACTCGTGCAACAAGTTCCTTAACCATGTCGCATGGCACACACACCACGATGCTGCCACATTATTCCGCCTCGCACGTCGATAGCGTCACTATTGGCTGTTTCTTCGAAAGCCACGTAAACGCAGTATCTCCCATGTAAAACACATAACCTGCTGTGCTTTTTCGATCGTCAACATCTCCACACCAATCACTGTCCGAGTAGCCCACCAGCTTGTATTCGTCCGTCCTCGAGTAATATAGCCCGAGTGATTCTGTACCTCGAATGTACCGAAGAATCCTTTTTATCGCTTTCCAGTGTGAATGTCTCGGTTCCTCCATGAATCGACTCACCACCCCAACACTATACGCAATGTCGGGCCTAGTACAAGTAAGGTACCGCAAGCTCCCAACCAAACTTCTAAATTTGCTCGGATCAACTCTGTCTCCTCCCTCAAATTTAGAGAGTTTCGCACCGAGCTCCATCGGGATCGCCACTGGGTTGCTGTTCTCCATCTTGTACCTCTTTAGGATATCCTTCGCGTATGCCTCCTGCGATACAAAAATTCCCGACTCACCTTGTTTAACTTCGAGGCCAAGGAAGTATTTCATCAGACCCAAATCTGTCATCTCGAATTCTCGCGTCATCGCTTCTTTGAATTCCTTCGCCATCTTTTCATTACTCCCCATGAAAATCAGATCATCAACATAGAGAGCAACACACAACACATCTTTTTCCTTCTTCCTCACGTACAATGCATGCTCGTATGGGCACTGTACAAATCCGGTCTTCTTGAAGTATGTGTCGATTCGGGTATTCCATGCTCGGGGTGCCTGTTTGAGCCCGTACAACGCCTTTCTCAACTTCAACACCTTTCCTTCTTTTCCAGCTTTCGCGTAACCAGGTGGTTGCTCGACATAGACTTCTTCTTCGAGCACGCCATTCAGAAATGCTGATTTCACGTCCATCTGATGGATCGGCCACTTGAATTGAGCTGCTTGAGATATGAGAAGTAGGATCGTCTCCATTCTCGCAACAGGAGCGAAAACCTCGTCGTAATCAATACCGGCCTGTTGCCGATACCCCTTCGCCACCAATCGAGCCTTGTACCTTTCGATCTCGTCTTGAGCATTCATCTTCTTTTTTACACCCACTTGACTCCTATGGGCCTGCATCCTTTTGGTAACTCGACCAAGTCCCACGTCTTGTTTTTCTCGATAGCCCCAATCTCTTCATCCATCGCGGCTTGCCATTTCTTGTTTCTCACGGCTTCTTCAAAGGAAATATTCTCCGCATCTGCCAAAAGACAAACAAGATGTACCTCACTAGTTGCATCATACAACTCTCGTAAGCTCCTCGTGCGTGTCTGTCTCGGCTCGTCTTCATCATCAGGTAATTCGGGGCTAGTCGGTACAACAATTGAGGATTCTTCTTTCTCGGACACTTCTGACTCGGCCTCCTCATTTTCCATCTCACACTTCTTATTCCAGTCCCATGCGCTCTTCTCATTCACATGGACATCTCGGCTCACCACAACTTTTCTTTCAATCGGGTCGTACAACTTGTATGCCTTCGTTTTCTCGTCATATCCAATGAACACGAACTTCTTGCTTTTATCATCGAGCTTCGTCCTCCTTTGATCTGGTACATGTGCATACGCCACACTTCCGAACACCTTGAAATGCGACACCGTCGGTTTCATGCCGCTCCTGAAGGAAATACAGTTTCAGGATCAACCGTAAAAGTGTACACAAGGATAAACGAATGTAGTCGTACATTCGTAGCCATATCTTTCAGTAGGAAAATCCGATTTGAATGGTTCAAATTGGGTAAGATAGATAATTAGATTATCTATAACCTTCATGTAGAAATATATTTCATATGAACGAAGTATAAGTGTCGTTTCTGTGAAATACCGAAAGGGTGCAACAGTATGACATACAGTTAGTAAAACAGTCATAACTTTTGCATACGAACTCCAATTGGGCTGGGCCAAATTGGGTCGAGTAGATAATGAGATTATCTACAACTTTCGTGTTGGTTGATTTTCTGTCAGAGAAATTTATCAATTTCGTCTGGACAGAATACTGACCAGGTTCATGCAGTTTTCTGTGTGAGAGGGTGTATATTGGATATACATGCCTTTTGGCTAATCCTGATCCTATTGTATATAAATAAAATTTTCTCTCTCATCTTAACCAAGCAATTCATTCAGAATTATCCAGAAAATTGTGAGACAAATTTCTAGAGAGTGAAAAGGTGTAAAAGAGAGAAACCGTGAAAAGGTGTTTTACGGTTTAGAGAATCAATTCGATTAAGCAAGTTCACCGGTGCATCGTCTAGGCAGGTGCATCCGTGACCGAAGTCTTGCGATTCAAGGTGGATACACGTAGAGGAGCAACAACTGAGGCTCTCACGATTGTGATCGATTCGGACGAGTAGATTGAGTCGGAGACGAAATCAAGCGAATCGGCGAAGTCAACGAGCGGTGAAAGACGCGTGGTGTGGGACGCGCGTATTGTCACCAACGTGACAGGAGAAAGAAGGCAGCGATCAACCCTTCGTGTGCAATCAATTTTGTACCGGTAAAGATCTAACCTTCTATTTGCATCGTACCCTCGAAGTCGTGGCGTGATCTCGGGAATCGGGGAACCGGACCGGGCCTACATATCCGCTGCGCGGGCCCGGGGCCGGGGATATTCCCCATCAGTGGTATCAGAGCGATCGCCATCGATTCGAGGGTCGAATCATAGTCGTATATTAGATATACGCACGGGTTATCAAAGTTCGTACCCGTTTGCATGATGTTACATATTTAGAATGTCAAATTCCATTAAAATCACAAGTGAAATTCGCTAGAGATCGATCAATAGTTGATTGAGAGTATCTAGGAATAATTGTGAAAAGGTTTCATGATTGATCGTTTTGGAAACGAGCGAAAACAGCAGTTCAAAAATCGCATAGTCCGTCGCAACGGACACTGTAGCAGATACAGGAAATTGAGAATTTTTCGAAAAAAAAAAAAAACACATATTCCGTTATAACGGACTTGGTGTCCGTTGTAACGGACCCTGTATAGGATGCGGGGGTGTGAGGAGGACCGTGAAAACTGCATATTCCGTTGTAACGGACTTGGAGTCCGTTGTAACGGACCTTGTATCTGATACGAGGTTGCGGGGATGCCTAGGGTGTCTATTGGAGTCCGTTGTAACGGACTGGGTCCGTTGTAACGGAGCTCTACACAGTTGGTCCGTTGTAACGGACTGTATGTTGCGTTGTAACGGACTGGTCTCTGGAAATTTGGACGAAAGTTTGCAGAAAATAGCGTTGTAACGGACCTAGGTTGCGTTGTAACGGACATGTTTCTGGCAAAATTTGGCCAAACTCCGAAATAAATAGCGTTGTAACGAACTGGACTTCCGTTGTAACGGAGTGCCAAGTATACTGGAGGTCCGTTGTAACGGACTATGTTGCGTTACAACGGACTGGTTTCTGGTTGCTGATTTTGTTTTCGTGATAACTTTGGCTACACAACTTGGAATATTGAGTTCTTTATATCGATTTGATCGGCATCAATCATACTAGCATATAATTAGATAATTATTTAGAATAATTAGACTCCCAAATAAATACATATGCATTTATGAAAATCTTGTGATAGTGATATAATTGGATTATGTCACGGATTTAGAAACGTGCAATGGCATGATCCCTCATAATATTTAAGTCATGGAAATGCCTTCCATATTCACAACCACTATGATCGGTACTACGTCTCACATGGGTTAAGGCCAAAGCCGACATGGGTTATTGTAGTCATCGACGGGGTGGCAAGCGTTAAATAGGGACTGATAAGTGTTAAGGCCAAAGCCGACTTATTAGTAGTTTATTTGAACGATACGATGAGTATGGTTGTGACTTAACCGTTCTAGCCAGTAAGGGTTGAGGCCAAAGCCGACTTGATTGGAAGTTCGGGGCATAGATAGGATGCACACACGGAACTGGGATTGTATTGGATACGATTCATCACCGAAATCCTATAAAGGTTCAAGAGTCGCATTGGATGCGATTGGATATAATCCTACCTAAATAGCGAGATCCCATTCGTCTGCCAAAGCAACTTATGGGAGGATCGTGATATATGGATCTTGAGTGTTATGGACTTGGAGTCCCGTATCGGTATGAGGGTTATCGATTCGATAAAATAACACTATCATATAATTATCATATAAGCATATAGATTAAGTACGCACGGTTAGGAATTAATCTTCATCATCCGTTTAGAATTATGTTTTCAAGCAACACCAAATATATCGATTAGATCGATATGATAGATGGCTTTTGGGTCGGAATTACCGTTATTAACCTTGATAGTCAAACAATAGTTCTTAGACTTAAAGGAACGTGTTGGACACGGAAATGGTAGATTCGGGGCTCGAGGCTTTGGCTTTAGAGAAAGCCGGGTTCGATAAACTTAATAAGGAATCGAACAATATTACGTGCCTTGTGGTGGCATGTATAGACGCAAATTTCTCAAAATTGTTTTGAGAATTCGGGTGTATATGAAAGTAAAACACAACGCTCATGAAATAGTTTCAAGAGCTAGAGCGCGTTGAATGACTCAATACGGCTCAAAGAGTAGGTTAATTTTGAGACACCTTATGGGTCTTTGATTAACACTCGTGTGTTGATGGTACGAGATTTGATGTTCGTGACCGAATATCATATGCATTCGATAGATAAGTCGATCCCGAAATTGCATATGATGCGATTTAAATTTGAATTGGAGATGCTCAGAGTTTCCGAGGAATCCAATGCATATAGATGCGTGGATGTCCTTGTAATTCAAAAGCGGGATCGAAAGAAATGTATGTCTAAGGGTATTTTGGGAAAATGTTTTCCAAAATGGAAAGTTCGGACAAGGAGTTGTCCAAACTAGTGACTCAAAGAATGGTGAAATCCGAGGAGGATAAAACCTAGAAGTTGATTGCTTCTTTTGGCATTGCCGTCTTGGCCATATAAACGAGATACGCGTATCTAGATTCCAT
Organism: Luzula sylvatica; assembly: GCA_946800325.1. NCBI lineage: Eukaryota > Viridiplantae > Streptophyta > Magnoliopsida > Poales > Juncaceae > Luzula > Luzula sylvatica. Next base: position 25,490,565 of record OX326958.1, on the reverse strand, counting down.
GTGATGGAATGCTAGAATCATTCGAATTAGATTTGATTGATTAATGCAATACTTATTTATTAAGCAAAACGACAAATGGCATCATTCTCCAAAGTATTGGAGAAAGATCCAGCGAATTATTGGAAATTATATTTACATATGATGTTCCGATAAGTTCCGAGGCAAGAGGAGGCTATCGGTATTTTGTTAAGTTTATGGACGGTTAAAGTAGATATGAAAATATCTATTTAATGCGTGCCGAAACAGAGACTTTTGAAAGATTCAAAGAGTTTCAAAAACGAAATACGAAATCAACTAAGCAAGAAAATCAAAGCTTTTCGATAGGATCGAGAAGGCGAGTATTTGAGCTAAACCTTTCGATAGGATCGAAGAGGCGATATTTGAGTTATGAATATTAATGATCATTTATGATTGTGGAATCGTTTCACGATTGCCTTTATTCGGAACATTGAGATGTGTCCGAAAAGAGGAAATGAACGCATGTTGGACATGGTTCGATAAATGATGAGTCAATAAGATCTCCCAAAAATGTTTTGGGGATACGCCCTTGAGACAGCGGCACTAATGAATGGTTGCATATAAGATATGAACCATAAACCTTCTAATCGGTACAAAAGACGCCATATGAGATATGGATCGGAATGGTTCCGAAGTTGTCACTTGTACAGATTTGAGGATGTGAGTGTATTTCGAAATTTGTTTCGGTTAAACTCAATCCCAAATATGGAAATTGTTCGTTTATCCTTAAGGAAACTAAAGGGTATTAGTTAAAACGTCCCGACGAAAATGAGATTTTCGTGGCTCGAAGAGATGCCTTCTTGGAGGAGGACTAGATGCGCACAAGTTTGGAACTTGGTGCCATTTCTCTCTATGCGGGCTAGTGGGAGTAGAATAAATCTCGAAAGAGTTCGTGATTTGAAAATGAACATTGTACCGATGCAAGTTGACATGGCTTCATCAAGAGTTGATGAACGCAAGTCGAACACACAAAGGAATTTTTCGTAGATCAAGTAGGCTATATCATAAGCCGGTAAATACGGATTTATCGTGGCTAATGATGATAGATTGAAATCATATGATGATTCGATATCCTACAAGGATGCTATGAAAAGTTGATTCCACATGACATGGTGTCATGAAATCTGAGATTCGATCCATGTGAATTATCAAGTTTAGAACTTGATTTCATTACTTTCTAGGTTAGACCCGTGAAATGTGAGTGGGTTTTTCAAGATGAAGAACCGACATGGATAGGAATACGCATATATGTAAAGCGAGGCTTTTTGCGAAAAGTTTCATGCAATTCATAGTCGGACTATGAAGAAACGTTTTCGCTTGTTGCCATGCTTTCCCATTCTCGAAATTCTGCTTGCCATGGTCGCATATTATGACTATGTGATGTGGCCAAATGGATGTCAAAACCGAATTTCTTGACAGAAATTTTATGAAAGGATGTGTACTTGACACAACCTTATGGTTTTGTCGATTCATAAGAATCGGGGATAAGATATGCACGCTTTAACGATCCATATGATGGATTAGAGAAAGCTTCTCAGAATTGGAATATTCGTTTTGACAAAATTATAAACTGTTATAAAATTGTCGAAACGAATGGAAACTTTGTGTACACATGAAGGTTAGTGGGAGCTGCGTTATATTTCTTGTAACGACAAAAGATTTAGACGAGACCGCTTATGAATTAAGCGTGAAGATCTATAGGATAGATCTAAAAAGTTCCTCGTTCTATGTTATAGCACATATATCGACATATTGTTGAAAATGGTTTTCAACATGTAAACTCCTTGGAGGAGATAAATCGAAATGTCGAATGGCAGAAATTTTCAACGGCTCGATGTGAGACATCAAGCAGCGCGAAAAGTAATAATATGATGCCTTACATTTGATGTTAGGATCTATTATATCTGTCATGATATGTATGTGGCTATCTGTCATACAAATAAAGCGTCTAGTTCACCGTCAATAAAATTCATGGGAATCACATGAGTTTGAATGTAATTCGATTACATGAGACTAACTCTTGTGATTGTATAATGGTTATACAAATATATACATAATGGTTATGTATATTTAAAACCCATCGGGATTTGTATTGATAGAGGTGAAGTTTATCCTTGAATACTTTGCGAAAGAATTCAGGATTTATTATCTATAATGGTGTGGAGGACGTGTTGGTTATAAAGAGTTATAACAAACAACAGTTTCCAAAGATGAAGCACGTCCAAATATGTAGCACGACTTTCGATCACAAAGTGTGTACATGTTTTGCTTAAATGAAAACACGGTTATGTGGAAAGGTTCCACAAGACCGATAGTTTATGATTCTATATACGGTGGCGAATATATTGCGGTTATTAATCGCAAAAGGAAGTGGTATGGATCAAGGATACATGACCAAACTCTAGTAGTCACGAGTTATCGGATTTATGGTTGTTTATTGCGTGAGACGCAATAGTACAAGCCAAAAATGCCGAGGTCACAACCACTTCTAGCCAATACTCAGAAAATTTCATTTGATCCATGAAATTTTGTGAAAAGATGTGATCGTAGGTATTGGAAATGTTCCAATCCTGATGATGATTAACACTAGCGGGAACGTGCGGACCCGTTTACAAAACCGCTCTCTCTAGTCGCGCGTGACTGTCATGCGATGACTATGGGTATGGCGATACCTAGAGGAGGAAGAAGAGAGTAGAGTGTAGTTATCTAATACGATAGTCCTCGCAGGTTATGGGTATGGAGATACCCATAGGTAAACGTTGTATCACCCAAATACTTAGTCCATATGAATGCATCCCTTTTAAAATTTTGTTTACTTAAATTAATATGCATTCACCTTATATGAAAACTGTGTGCTGGGTTGTGTAATATGATTGTTACATGAACCTTGATTTGAACTTGTGTGGACGTCGACATGGTTGAGGACCATGTGCAGCGAAACCGTCACACTTAAAGTGTCATTTCTAAACAACCCTAGTCGCGGGTCAGTTTGCTTAAGAGATAAGCATTACTATTACAAGGGAATAGACTGAACGCGTACACTAGTACGTTTGCCGAGGAGATGATTATGTTTTGCTAATCATGGGACAAAGGAGTTTGTCGAATCGGGAACGTAGATATATGTTAGGTTACATGTATTGGATATGACCGAAGCCGCGAGACCATGACATGGTTTAGTCATTATAGATGGACTTGCGACGGATGGGGTTTTAGATTCTTCAAACTTGAGGGGATCATTGATTGCGTTTCGTGCGTAACACAATGCTTTGATATGATCTTACGCTCACCGTAACAGGGAGTTAAAAGGGTCATCATTGGGTATTGTCCGAAACACGGAATTCAATGTGAGTCTCCAAGATAGGAATTGTTTATTCCGAAAGGAAGAGATATCTCTTAGGCGCCGCTCGATGAGTCGATTAACGAAACCTGCGGCCGCAGTCAATGATATTAATGGTTAATATCGATTGAAATTTGTTAACTCAACTCGGAATCGGGGAATAAGTGTAGTTAATCAAATTATAAGGATGACTATTACCATGCCTTTTGATTAACGGATATCGCTAACAAGAGAACTAGTAACCGCTATTCGAGATAGGCACAATGATCACAATCATTATTCGTTTAACATGGATAGCTATGATGGAGTGACTAGATCCCGCTCATGAGCTTGTAGGTATTGGAAACAACCTACTGCCATCGTTAAGTCGAACCTACATGGTCACACAACGAGTCGTACTAAGTCGGGCTTGATCATAAAATTGGCACATAGGATGTGCATAGCTTGGTATTTGATACGCGAGCTATATTCTCTAAAATCGTGCGTATTGGATATGCATGAGTACCTTTTAGGTAGATCTGAAATTGAGTGGGAGACTGAAGGAAATACAGTTTCAGGATCAACCGTAAAAGTGTACACAAGGATAAACGAATGTAGTCGTACATTCGTAGCCATATCTTTCAGTAGGAAAATCCGATTTGAATGGTTCAAATTGGGTAAGATAGATAATTAGATTATCTATAACCTTCATGTAGAAATATATTTCATATGAACGAAGTATAAGTGTCGTTTCTGTGAAATACCGAAAGGGTGCAACAGTATGACATACAGTTAGTAAAACAGTCATAACTTTTGCATACGAACTCCAATTGGGCTGGGCCAAATTGGGTCGAGTAGATAATGAGATTATCTACAACTTTCGTGTTGGTTGATTTTCTGTCAGAGAAATTTATCAATTTCGTCTGGACAGAATACTGACCAGGTTCATGCAGTTTTCTGTGTGAGAGGGTGTATATTGGATATACATGCCTTTTGGCTAATCCTGATCCTATTGTATATAAATAGGATTTTCTCTCTCATCTTAACCAAGCAATTCATTCAGAATTATCCAGAAAATTGTGAGACAAATTTCTAGAGAGTGAAAAGGTGTAAAAGAGAGAAACCGTGAAAAGGTGTTTTACGGTTTAGAGAATCAATTCGATTAAGCAAGTTCACCGGTGCATCGTCTAGGCAGGTGCATCCGTGACCGAAGTCTTGCGATTCAAGGTGGATACACGTAGAGGAGCAACAACTGAGGCTCTCACGATTGTGATCGATTCGGACGAGTAGATTGAGTCGGAGACGAAATCAAGCGAATCGGCGAAGTCAACGAGCGGTGAAAGACGCGTGGTGTGGGACGCGCGTATTGTCACCAACGTGACAGGAGAAAGAAGGCAGCGATCAACCCTTCGTGTGCAATCAATTTTGTACCGGTAAAGATCTAACCTTCTATTTGCATCGTACCCTCGAAGTCGTGGCGTGATCTCGGGAATCGGGGAACCGGACCGGGCCTACATATCCGCTGCGCGGGCCCGGGGCCGGGGATATTCCCCATCAGCTCCACGCTTCTTGAGGTGTTTTCTCGCCTAATTTCGCATGAGGACATCGATTTTGTACATACACCGCACACTGTACCGCCTCGGCCCAAAATTCTTTTGGCACTCCTTTGCTCTTCAACATCGATCGAACCATGTCGAGAATGGTCCGGTTCTTCCTCTCGGCCACACCATTTTGCTGAGGCGAGTATGGCGCAGTCAAGAATCTCTTAATCCCTTGCTCCTCACAAAAGCTCGTAAATGCGGTTGACGTGTACTCACCGCCTCTATCTGACCGCAAAGCTTTGATGTATCGCCCGGTCATCTTCTCGACAAGCACCTTGAAGCTTTTGAACACTTCGAATGCCTCGGATTTTTCCTTCAAAAAATAAACCCAGGTCCTCCTAGTGTAATCATCAACGAATGTAATAAAATACCTTTTCTCACTGAACGATTTCGGTGTGATCGGACCACAAATGTCGGTGTGCACCAGCTCGAGAGGGTTTGCTGCTTCATATTTTGCCTTCTTCTGAAATGGGACTCTTGCATGTTTACCGAGTACACAACCTTCGCAAAATCTGCTCGTGTAGTCCATATCTGGCAGACCGTGCACCATGTCCTTCTTTGCCAACTCTCGCAAGCCTCCATAGTGCAAGTGTCCAAACCGCAAATGCCAGAGCCAAGCTTTATCCTCCATGTCGACTCGTAAGCACATTCTCTGCACACTTCTCAGGTTGAGCTTGAACATTCGATTCTTCGCCATCTCAACACGCGCAACTAATTGACCTTGCTTGTCCTTCAGCTGCATCGTTCGATCTTTCATGAAGACCGAGTATCCTTTCTCCAATAGTTGCCCCATGCTGATTATGTTGCTCTTCATCTCAGGCACGTAATAGACATTTTCGATATGTCCTTCTTTACCATCCTTCTGATAGAATCGAATTTTACCTTTACCCTTTACTTGGACCTTTGACGCATCTCCAAATGACACGTGTCCATTGTCTAGCTCCTTCATCTCTAAGAAAAGGTGTTTGTGCCCGCACATGTGGTTGCTTGCGCCGGTGTCGAGGTACCAGATCGTATCGCTCTCCGATGTGGTGTCTTTGTGAGCCATCATGAGAACACCATCATTTGCCTCCTTCTCTACTAGGTTGGCATTTTCTTTTACCTTTTTCTCGGACCAGCACTCCTTCGCGTAGTGTCCAGGCTTACCGCAGTTGTAACACTCGACACTTGCTCGACTCGACCAGCTTCCTCGTCCACGACCTCGTCCTTGGCCGCGCCAATTTTGCTGATTCGGTTGCTTCTTTTCTTCGGAATTATAGTTTTCGCCTCTGCCTCGACCACCAAATCGACCTCCACGGCCGCGTCCTCTTCCTCGATTGTTCTCAGCATACATCGCCTTGTCTTCATCTATGGTCGTCTTGACTTGCAGAGCTTCTTGGCGTGCCTCGTTCTCCTTCTTTTTCTTTCGCTGCTCGTGTGCCTCGAGTGAACCTGCCAATTCATCAACGGTCATTTGATCTAAATCTTTCGACTCTTCAATAGCGCACACCACGTTTTCGAACTTCTCGGTCAGAGATCGTAGAATCTTCTCAACAACTCTTGCGTCGGTTAGAGCTTCTCCGTTGCCCTTTAACTGATTCGCCACTGCTTGTACACGCGAGATGTAGTCGGACACTCCCTCTGATTCCTTCATCTTCATGGACTCCAATTCGCCTCGCAAAGTCTGAATCCTTACTTGCTTCACTCGGTCGGCACCCTTGAACACCCTCTCCAAAGTGTCCCATGCTTCCTTCGAAGTTTTCGCGCCGGCAATCTTATGAAAACCCGACTCGTCTACAGCTTGGTACAACAGGTACATGGCGGTCTTGTCCTTCACTCGTTTCTCTTTCATTGCTTTTAATTGATTTACCGTCTGCTCCGTTTCGGCAACCGGTTCCACGTAGCCAGCTTCGACTATCTCCCAAACATCTTGCGCACCGAGTAACGCCCGCATCTGGATACTCCATACTTCGTAATTCGTCTTCGTCAATCGCGGTAGCGGTATATGGCCAAAAACACTCCCAGAACTCGCCATCGCTCTGATGCCAATTTGTTGGTAATACGGAATTCGAATATGGATTTCTAATAGGAATTTCTAATAAACAAAAAACTCTCTCTTATAATTCTAATAGTCTCTTACAAGTTTTTCTCTCTTTTCTAATTGATATTTGATGATTTAATTGCTAACCATCCAAACCCTATTTATAGACTCAATAAACTTGAGATACAAGGAATTAAACATTGCCTTAAAAACTATTTCCTAAACTAATTTCCTTATAATTAAAATCTGCCCCATAATTATTTCCTAACTTTCTTTCCTTAAAATAATCTTTCCCTAAAATTATTTGGGCTAATTAAACTTGATAAATATATGTATGGGCTTGGGCTTATTAACACAGTTCATTAAGAAATAAATATAAGTTACTAGTTAGTACAGCAAAAAGTGTCCATAAGAGAATTGCATGATTTGTTATTTGAGACTTAATTTATTCCTTTTTGTGTACATGTAGTTTAGAGCTGAGATATTGATTCCTGAAGCAAAAAATCCTAAAGACTCAATTTTGGAGCTCGTAAACAAGCATGGGATGAAAAAGCTAGTTTATTGGGATCATGGCTGGAGCTCTTGGTAGGTCCAAACTAATAATTGTGCTCCAATTCTTCCTTGTCAATCATTTTTCTCTTTTTATTTTTATAAATCAGGATGGGAAGATATTGACAATTTAATTTATTAGATTTGTATTCTGTAAAAACACTTTTTGAATTACAGGGACATTTCAACGTCGTTCGGCGAGAATCCAACTATTTGTTGCAAGATATGGGTTGTCAATGGGGATAATGGAAAACTTATCTCAGTGAGGTAACTCTAACAACTCTAATCATTGTAGTGTATTTTTGTTCTTTTATTGAGTTTTTTTCAAAGCCAGACAAAAACATGTCACCTCGTCCTTTTTATGTATTTCCGCAACAATATCCCAGTGTATACTTATTTAAAAATATAATTTTCAAATTTATACGGTGTATTAACTAACAAATATAACAAATTATAATTTATGAAGGTTATATAAAATATCGGGCTGTATCACATGGATTAAATCTATGGAGCACCCCGAAAGTTCATATGATTTCAAGTTTATAACAATAACAATACTGAACTAATAAAAAACTCGTAGTTTATTCATTTTTCTTCTCAGTAATTTGAGTCTCGCAAGTCCATTTCACTTGGTTGGTTGAGTATTAAATGTTTCTATCTTCATGAGAGCTTTCCTGTTGACAGAGTGACCTCTTTCTGTTCATTGGGATCGTATATAACAAAATTTGTTGGGTATATTGGGTTGATATATAACAAAATTAATGAGCTCACATGCACGAAAATAAAAACTAATAAGGTGGTTGCGTTAATTATTGTGAAAGTAATCACCGGATACACTAACAAATGCACTTAAATAATTTTTGTGGTTGTAAATCATAAAATCACAGAAATATTCAACATATTCAACATATCGTTCCCAAAACAAGCATATTTATTTGTTTGAATTTTATGGTAACGTCAATGGAGACCTTCTCCTTCCTTAAATATATGTCATCATTACATGTGTCGTTGTAGGACATGAGTATTTACAAAATTATTTTGGAACGATGCAACACATTGGATGCTAATTACTATGTGATTGTAATGCCAAAGCTATAACTTTTATCATACTTGCTTGATTGATACCTTGCCCAACCCAAATATTATCTTCGAGTCATAGTATATATAACAAAACCATTCCGAAATCATTTCCATGTATATCTATGACAATCCGATACCATATATGACTTACTTTGTTATTAGGAGATTTCATCAGTATATTTCTTTAAAAGCTCTGGGCCTCCAAGGACGTGTATCATGTATGCAACGTATTTTATTGCACTAAGAAAATATGATTTTAAAACTTATTTGACAGTATTCTCATTGACGAATCATCATCTTCTGAGACATGAAAATTGTATTACCTGGTTCGAATGTGTCGAGCCACACTAAAAAGACACATAAATTATAATTTAGTAGTATTTTCTCCGTATTTTGTTTAAATTATTCACGAGACTGAACAATTGACATAATCCATACCTTGTATTCATGTTCGTGAAATAACTCTTTTTCCATGCAAAACTCAAATGCTTTTTTTTGTACCTAAAATATGGTTCTATTATCAAACCTTCTTGATTTTCTTTAAAACATGCTAATTCTCGGTGCTTATTATTCTCTGGTTTATCAAACCCGTTCAACATGTATTAGCATGTTCGACTCATTATTTTGAGAATTAATTTGAACATTTATTCCTTTACTTCTATCGTCTAGTTTCTCGTGCTTGACTAAAACCATATGAAATAGTACATAACTGGAAGATATAGTACAGTAAATATATATTTTTCGAAAGTAATAAAGTAGACCCTAAGTCATACTTCTATTTTATATTAATAAAATGAACCATACAATCCTAATAAGGTTTTTGGTATCCTATACATGATTTTAATGTATCATATAAAAGAAAAACTAAATCCTAATAAGATTTTTGGATCTAATAATTATATATGAATCAAAATAATAGTCCAAGAGTTAAAATGTATCATGTAAAATTTAAAGAACCGAAAACAAGAGGTCCAATTTATAATTTTTTCTCTATTATTCATTAATGTGCAGATTATATTTTATGGATGAACTCAGGTTCAAAATCCCACTTTTACATAATTTTTATTGTATTTTTTCGACATTTTGGGTTGGGTCTCGATATGTTTGAGCCAGGCGGACTAAACTTTCAAATATTCACCGAGCATTTATTTTATATAGGCTCATTTATTACTATAGGGGAAGTAATTGTCAACATGTTAATATAGTAACATTTTGGAATTTTGTATTATGTGTATTAATTAACAAATATTACCAATTCTCAATTCATGAAGATTCGTAAAACATCAAGACTATTTATCTGGAATAAATCTAAGAACCCTAAAATTTATATATGATTTCAAGCTTCTAGAATATTGAGGTGATAAAAATCTTGCAAATCATTCTTTCGTTCTTATATATATATATATATATATATATATATATATATATATATATATATATATATATATATATATTACAAACATTATCATGACTATATTATGTTATAAATGCCTCCATAATCTCACCATCTAGATTAATCCTTTAGATTCATGAATGACTTGTGGGAATATTTTGCATTAAATGATGATGCATGTATGATAGTTATTATAATGCATCCTCTAGAGTTTTCTATGCATGTATGAGTACCCATTCTTAGACTATAAAAGGAGGGGTTGTGTTCATTTGTAAGACAAGCCAATTATTAAGAAATCCATTTAGTAAAGAGATTTGTTTTAGTCTTCTTCTTCCTCTCTCTCTTTTGTCTACATCCAATCTATATTTCATTAGTAGCCGCACGTTACCTTAACAAATTGGTATCAGAGCGAGGCACATCAGTACTTTGTTGCTTTAGTAAATTGCGCGTTTAAGGTTGTGTTACTATGAATTCAAATGCGGTTATGTCGACCAAATTTGATATTGAGAAGTATGATGGCACGACAAGTTTTGCGCTTTGGCAAGTACGGATGATGGCGATTTTGTCGAATCAAGGTGTAAAGGCTGCTCTATTCGAGCGACCGGAAGCGATGGAGGGCGACGATAAAGATGCCGATTGGAATTTGATGGATGATAGAGCTCTCTCGACGATCCAGTTGTGTTTAAGCAACACGACTCTTCAAGAAATCCTCACAGAGACTACGGCAGCAGGTGCATGGCAGAAGTTAGAGGGAATCTATATGAAAAAATCGGTTACGAACCGGTTACGTTTAAAGCAACGATTTCACTCTTTGAAGATGGCAGAAGGTACATCTATTAAGTCCCACATTTCAGATTATACCGCGCTTCTAAATGACATGGAGAAGATTGGTATTAAGGTGGAGGATGAGGATAAGGCCATGGTGTTGTTGTGTTCGTTGTCTCGGTCGTATAAAGGGTTTAAGGAGACTATGCTTCATAGTAGAGAGTCGCTTACTCTTGATGATATTAAGAGCAATTTGCTGGTGAAGTCTGACATCGACAATGACTTGTCGGTATCCGAGAGTAATCATCAAGAAGTTGGATTAATTGTCGAGCGAGGAAGACAAAAGGAGAAAACCCAAAATTCAGAACGGAGTCGTTCAAAGTCCAAGCACAGAAATTTGACCTGTAACTATTGCAAGGTGAAGGGACATATTAAGGCCAACTGTTACAAGCTCAAAAATAAACAGAAGGCAGAACAAAAGGGTGTCCAATCCGAAGAGGCCAACGTGGCGGAATCTGGTGCAGGTGATGTACTTTTTGTGGCGGACGGGAAGGAGAAATTTGAGAAGAATTGGGTTATGGATACAGGGGCTTCTCTGCATATGACCCCAAATCGAGACTGGTTTACCACGTACGAGTCGAGTAGTGGAGGGGTCCTCTTGGGAAACGATCATCTATGCAAGGTTGCTGGAGTTGGCACGGTGAAGATCAAGATGCATGACGGGATCGTTCGTACTTTGACGGGTGTGAAGCACATTCCGGACCTCAAGAAAAATCTGATCTCTTTAGGTGCTCTTGAAGATATTGGTTGCAAGTTTCAAAGTGAAGGTGGAGTTCTAAAGGTTTCTAGAGGAGCTCTCACATTGATGAAGGCGAAACGAGTCGGTACATTATATTTTCTCGAAGGTTGCACCGTTTCGGGCTCGGTCTCCGTCGCTAGCTCTCCCTCGGACTCGAACACTACCAAATTGTGGCATATGAGGTTGGGTCATATGAGTGAGCGTGGTATGACAATCTTGAGCAAGAGAGGTCTATTGTGTGGCCAAAGTACCGGCAAACTGGAGTTCTGTGAAGATTGCGTGTTTGGCAAGCAAAAGAGGCTCAGTTTTAGCACCGCTGTTCATCGCACAAAAGGAACGTTGGACTACATCCACTCAGATTTGTGGGGACCCTCTCGCGAGCCTTCAATGGGTAATGGTTCTTGCTATATGCTCTCTTTTATCGATGATTTTTCGAGAAAAGTTTGGGTCTATTTCTTGAAGGAAAAGAGCGAAGTGTTTGTGACCTTTAAGCAATGGAAGACTCTTGTGGAGAACCAAACCGGAAAGAAGATTAAGCGTTTGAGGACCGATAACGGTCTAGAATTTTGCAACAAGAACTTCAATGAATTTTGCAAAAATGAAGGAATTGTTCGTCATCGAACAGTTGTTGGTACTCCACAACAAAATGGTGTGGTCGAACGAATGAATCGGACACTACTTGAGAAGGCGAGATGCATGCTTTTCAATGCGAGTTTGGGCAAGGAGTTATGGGCAGAAGCCATTAATACTGCTTGCTGGTTGGTCAACCGATCTCCGAATACTTCCATTGAATGCAAGACACCCGAAGAAGTCTGGTCGGGCAAACCAGCAGATTACTCGAGTCTACGTGTGTTCGGATGTCCCGCATATGCACACACAAATGATGGAAAGCTCGAACCTAGGGCTAAGAAATGCATTTTTCTTGGATATGGTTCTGGTGTGAAGGGGTACCGTTTATGGTGTACTGATTCGAAGCCTCCTAAACTCATCATTTCGAGGGATGTGACCTTTGATGAATCGGTCATGTTACGAACAAAAGAGCAAACTCCCGAAACGAGTACAAAGGAGGATGAGACGGTCCATGAGAAGGTGGAGTTCGAAATTCCCGATCAACATGGCGTAGAAACTCAACCAGATTTGGAGCATGATGATAATCCTCATAGTGACAATGACGAGTCAAGTGAGGAAAGTCAAGAGGAGGAACGACCGTATGCTCTGGCAAGAGACCGTGTCAGGAGGCAGATTAAACCACCTACGAGATATGGGTATTCAGATTTTGCCTATTGTTTGGCGGTGGCCGAAGAGGTGGAGTTTGGCCAGCCATCGAGCTATAAGGAGGCAATTGCTTCACGTGAGGCGCCAAAGTGGAACGCTGCCATGGAGGAGGAGATCAAATCTCTTCAGAAGAATGCAACTTGGGTACTCGTCGAGCCACCTAAAGGGAAGAAAGTGGTTGGCTGTAAGTGGGTGTTTAAGAAGAAAGATGACACCGTTGGTATCCGTTACAAGGCGCGTTTAGTGGCTAAGGGATATAGTCAAGTTGAAGGCGTGGATTTCAATGAAGTCTTCTCACCAGTGGTTAAGCATACTTCTATTCGAGTATTGCTCTCTTTGGTTGCTACGAAAAATTTGGAGTTAGAGCAGTTGGATGTGAAAACTGCATTCTTGCATGGTGATTTAGATGAGAGTATCTATATGCAACAACCTGACGGTTACGAGGTAGCTGGAAAGGAGAGTCAAGTGTGTTTATTGAAGAAGTCATTATATGGCTTGAAACAGTCGCCGAGGCAGTGGTACAAGAAGTTTGACTCTTTCATGGAGAGTATTGGATTTTTCCGGTCCAACTACGATAGTTGTGTCTACTTCAAGAAGTTGTCGGATGAGACATTTATGTATCTACTTCTTTATGTAGATGACATGCTAATTGCGGCGTCAAACAAGGAGGAGATTACGAAGGTTAAGGGACAGCTGAGTTCTGAATTTGATATGAAAGATTTGGGTGCTGCCAAGAAGATTCTCGGAATGGAGATCATTAGGGATAGACCAAATGGAAAGTTATATCTTTCACAGAGGGGTTTCGTTGAGAAAGTTTTAAATCGATTTAACATGAATGATGTAAAATCGGTTTCTACCCCGCTTGCGACCAAATTCAGACTATCAAGACAATTTTGTCCGAAAACGGAGAAGGAGAAGGACTACATGTCACGAGTACCTTATTCTAGTGCCGTGGGGAGCATCATGTATTTGATGGTTTGCACTAGACCTGACATTGCTCATGCCGTCAGCGTGGTGAGTCGCTATTTGTCATGTCCTGGAAGGAAACATTGGGAAGCGGTCAAGTGGATTCTTCGTTATTTGAAAGGCACCGCAGATTCTCGTTTAGAGTTTGGGAGAAGCGATGATAAGCTGATCGGCTATGTGGATTCGGATTTCATGGGCGATCTCGACAAGAGAAGATCTTTGACTAGTTATATTTTCACTTTGGGTGGATGTTCCATTAGCTGGAAGGCTACTCTACAATCCACCATTGCCTTGTCTAGTACGGAGGCTGAATATATGGCGATCACGGAAGGCGCTAAGGAGGCAATTTGGCTTAAAGGTTTGCTTGGAGAAATCTCTACATATGGTGGTCCTACTGTTATCTATTGTGATAATCAGAGTGCAATTCATTTGGCGAAGGATCAGATGTACCATGAGAGAAGCAAACACATTGATGTTCGCTATCATTTTATTCGACGAATTAACAACAAGAAAATAGTGGAGATCAAGAAGATTGATACTGCGGACAATCCAGCGGATATGCTCACAAAGCCGTTGCCAACCGCAAAGTTTAATTATTGCGCGGAGTTAATTTCGGTGTGTCGTTAGTTTTGTTTTTGGGTGAGATTTTGAGTCAAGGTGGAGATTGTTATAAATGCCTCCATAATCTCACCATCTAGATTAATCCTTTAGATTCATGAATGACTTGTGGGAATATTTTGCATTAAATGATGATGCATGTATGATAGTTATTATAATGCATCCTCTAGAGTTTTCTATGCATGTATGAGTACCCATTCTTAGACTATAAAAGGAGGGGTTGTGTTCATTTGTAAGACAAGCCAATTATTAAGAAATCCATTTAGTAAAGAGATTTGTTTTAGTCTTCTTCTTCCTCTCTCTCTTTTGTCTACATCCAATCTATATTTCATTAGTAGCCGCACGTTACCTTAACATATTATGTGGATTAATTAGTTTAAAAATGTTCTGCTCATTTCGGGTATTTTTCTGATTAATGCTTGAATGTATAATTTTTTTTGTATCACATTTAGTTGATACTTTGGATCCAAATTTTAATGTTTCAGTCATAATGATAGTGCTAAAAAATTGATATCACGTATGAGACCTACTTTCACTGTAACAATTAATCGTTATATTCCAATTTTGAATCCATGATTTGCAATTGCAACATTAGTGTGGTACCTCACGCGTTGCAATTCAGTTGGTTCATACCTCCCTGTTTTGCAAGAAAACTACCAAATACATTTTCTTTTGTTATTTAATTAAATCATGAGATTCTAGAAGCCTCTTACATACAACATTTTTTGGTTTCTCCAAAAAAAAATTCTGAATCTTTCTGAAATTTCATAAAGACCTCAAGTCCCTTGCACGTGATTTTTTTTGGCTAATCAAGGTGGGTTACGTTCAACCTGTAATTACCATGTAGAAATCATGATTTTTGCATTCCCCAATATCGTGCCAATATTATCAATCGTGTGATTATCCGTTCAACCGACAATTCATGAACCCGATAAGTTTTCCTAAATTAATTTGAAATTTTGAAACACATTGGTATTGCCGTTTATTATAATTGATCGATACTAAACGTAAAACATATAAACTTCGCGTCATCAATGAACCATATGGAAAAATTGGCACTATATTCCTATAAGAATATGATACGACCTGAATTGGTATAATCCATACTTTAATTCATTATTTATAATTGCAACGTGATAATGAGGTTGACTTTTACTAATTTTAAAACTTCCTCGCCTCCACAAATTTGTCAAAAACCTCAGTGTGCTACTTTCTGTTTCACACACTCATATGTTGCAATATGGCCGGTTCACATATCTCTTGTGCCAAACAAGTATAAAATAGACTTGTATGTTTCTTTCATAATTTGATCTTGAAAATTGTAGAATCCACAAATATGGACTTGTTTCACACCCAAATCATTTTCATGTTCCGGAATTGAGATCTTACGTGAAATATGGTTCTATCATTCTAACTTATCAATTGTCACCGTTCAATTAGTAAATAGTTAGTCAACTCATGATTGTAAAAATTAATTTGAAAATTTTCGTTTTGGTACTACCGTGTCGTCCCGACACATACAATATGAAACCAACAAGTATATTACGACAAGTGTACAATTGTTGGTTTAGTTTATTGATATTTAGAACATTTTTAATCTGTTAGCAAAAGTGAACCCTAAGAATCAAAATCAAATTATTTATGTTAAATTTACAGTAAACTTCATGGGAGGCCTTCCTGTTATTAGTGTGACCTCTTCCTATTAACTGGGATCGTATATAACAAAATTAATTGGGCATATTGGACTTGGACTGGCACATAACAAAATTATTGAGCTCACATGCACGAAAATAAAAACTAATTAGTGGTAAGGTCAATTATTTTGTAAGTACTCACCGGATACACTAACAAATTATGCACTTAAGTCGTTTTTTTTGGTAGTGAATTATAAAATTATGGAAATATTAAAACGTATTGTTCCCAAAACAAGCTTATTTATTTGTTTGAATTTTCTCGTGAAGTCCACGGAGACCTTTCCCTTCCCTAAATCTGTTTCACTTTCATCATTACATGTCCCGTAATTGCATGTTTAATCTAAAATTGTAGGATATGAGTCAAATTGATTTAAAAAATTAGTTTGAAGCCATGCAATACATCTGTTAATACATCTGGTAATATGTGATTGGCGATTGACTCAAGTAATATCAAAGCTGTAACTTTCATCATATTTTATTGATACCTTGCGGCCTTGCCCAAAATATCTTCTATACATAGCAAAATCGTTCGGAAACTTTTTGTCACCGTATTTCTATGAGAATCCGATACCACCATATATAACCTAACCGAGGGCATATATTGTATCCTCTTTTCCCCCACCCACCCTCGATATACTAATTAACCATTAATTAATGGATTAATTAACCGAATTAATGGTTAATCGGATGTATTTTTAATATTAAATAATGTGTAACAGTTAATTAATGGTTATCTTAACTTATTAAATTAACCTGTTATAACTCCATTTAACACATATAAGAAATATTGACTGTTTGTCATTTCAATCAATAATTTGCAAATCCGACACATGAGTATTAAAATTATTTTCGATTTCAATACTATTTTTTGGTACTGTCCAAGTTGTTCTCGACTTTGTAGTCAAACGTACGAAATTATTGAAAAAGAAACTATAATATTTACGTATATATTTTGTATATTATATGAATTAAAAGTTTGAGTTTATATATCTAAGCATTGCCTTGAAACGGCATAATTGCAACTATGGTAAGTTTTAAGATAATTTCCGCACCAAACTGATTGTTGCTTGTCCATAGAGACACAGAATTAGATCGTGATGTAAATGATAAGGTTGACAAGATCACCATTCAAGTGCGGAACTCCTGGAATGGCCTAGCAAAAAAATTGCTTTTGGTCCATGAAGAATCTATGGTAATTCTAATATATATATATATTTTTTTTTTTTGATAAATAATATGAATTTAAATACGACCATCTAAGTTCTTTGATATCGCATATATTAGCAACTATGCAGAATGTTTTACAATGCTCAATTATTTTATGCTTGCTCTAAATTGCTCACCGTTAGTATGTTTTTCTACTTTCTATCTTTGTAGACTAATTTGAAACTAAAGCATGAGAAACTTAGAGAGGATAAGAAGGAACTTTTGCAACGAGAAAAGTTGGAGAAAGATCTTCATCGACGGGAGCTTGAACTAGAAGAAAAATTAAGGGTAATGATTACGTTTTATTGAAAATATATTAGTAATAGAAGGTCATTTAGATTTTAAATGTAAATAATTATATATGCTGGATTTGATATCTCAGACTGAAGCAGCAGAAGAGTTGCGACTATTAAACGAGGAAAAGTTGAATGATATGCGAGAATCTGCAAGGAAAAAAGAAGCAAATGATCTTCTTTTCCAGGAGAACACACAACTCAAGCAGCACATCTCTCTTGCTATTTCTGATTCTAAACTTGTTCACGATGATCTTCAGGCTAAATTATTAACTATTAAAAATCACCTTGATTCTTTACAATCTGATTACATTGCGCTCCAAGCTGAACGGGATGACGCTGTAAAAGAGGTTGAGAAATTACATAACGGCATAAGTTTCTCGGATTTCACATTACAAGAACTGAAGAATGCAACTCAGAATTTTAGTGCCTCACTAGAACTCGGAAAAGGCGCATTTGGATGTGTATATAAAGGTTATATACGCAAGAAAAATGTGGCAATAAAGATATTGAACTCTGAAAGCATGGAAAGCATTTCCGGATTCAACACAGAGGTATAGTCTCAATTTCATCCAAAGTGATTTTGTTGCTTTTTTGTTTGTTGTTAAGTTAGAATAAAAAATTAACTCGTACAGATTAACAAGCCAGAATCTAAAAAGTTGGTATGATAGAAAAAACAGGAAAATAATGATTGTCAAAATCTCCAATGAATATTGCGAAAGCCACAAAGTCTCTTTATACATTTATACATAGATAGCCATATTCGTTATCACAGTTTTATATAGTAGTACTATATATCATTTATAAATTTATACATAGATAGTCATATTGGTTATCATAGTTTTATATAGTAGTACTATCTAATATCTAATATATCATTTAAACAAATGGTTCATTTAATGTTGTGAGAGAACTATAAAACATTCTCAACTCGAAACTAATACTATAATTAAATTATATTTTTTGTACAAAATTATTTTAAGATATTTTAGCTATTTATCAATTAATTATACAAAATTTATGTGTTGCATAACATTAACTGATAAATATACAATTGCATCTTACAAAAAAAAAAATATTAGTTAACAAATATTCGAAATAATTTTTAAAAAATGAATCTATCATAAGAAAAATGGATCTATCATAGAACTCTCCTCTATTATATTATTTTCTCTCTAACTAACTACAGAAGTTAATTTTCTTGGTTTTTACAATTCTATTTTTAATTGTAGGTGGCTATTCTCTCTACGATAAGACATCCGAATATTGTTACCCTCTTAGGAGCATGTCACGATGCTTCGGCACTCGTTTTTGAATTATTACCAAATGGGAGTCTAGAAAGCCATCTTGAATGTGCAAATAAAGCCACTAGTCTCACCTGGCAAATCCGTACGCATATCATGGCTGAAATTTCCTTAGCTTTAATTTTTCTTCATTCGAATGCAGAAAACATGATAATTCATGGAGATCTAAAGCCGGATAATATTCTGCTCGATGCAAAATTTGTCAGTAAACTCGGTGATTTTGGCATTTCTCGATTCCTAAAAAAACCAGATAGTGATAGCACTGCTTGTTATGAAACCTACCATCCCATCGGAACACCTGGATATATGGATCCTGAGTTTGTAAATAGTGGAATGCTCACAGAAAAATCAGATGTTTATTCCTTCGGTGTCGTCATCCTTCGTCTTCTGACGAGAAAACCTGCCATGTGTATTGCATTACATGTTGAAAACGCTATAAAAAACGGGACGTTTCATGAAATACTCGATGCATGTGCTGGTGAATGGCCCCTTGATCAAGCAAAGGAGTTGGCCAAATTGGCATTAAGGTGCGCTCAAGTTGCTAGGAAGGCCCGTCCCAATCTTTTTGAGGTTTGGCCAATTATTGAAAGGCTTCGTCGTGATCTATAGCGATGTTTCTCGATTAAAGTACCGTTTTTCTTTTTGTTGTCTGAATTTGTTTTGACGTTAAATATATCTTGTGGTATGTAAAAGCTTGTAAAACCATGGTGTCCGTTGTTTTTGGGTTTTATTTTTATTTTTATATCCATTTTTTCTTTCCGAAATTAGTTCGCAAATTAATGAATTTTACTTCTAATGTAGCTTGCTCATTTGTACAGACAACCTAGAATATATTGACGACAATGCAACTCTTTTTTGTTTAAGTTTGAGTTTCCTTTAATTTTATCTTTCTAGTTACTATTAGTGTCTCTCGCTTTACGTCGAGATGTCTATGTATCGGGTTTGGGAAAATAGTTTCCTCACCAGTTCATGAATTTGATTAAGATGCTTAGTTAGTGTCCTGGTATTTGGGTTGGATTGAGATGTTTCTTACTGTAATGATACTTCTTTCCTTAAGATTATTTCTAAGTTTATGGATTTTTTTTTTAATTAGGAGGCAATGCCATCCTAAAGATTTATATATAAAAAATATTTACAAACGTTAGCTAACTCTTTGTGAAGAAGTTCGTGGAAACAAAGAACTAAGAAAAAAAAACCTAGATAGATATCAAAATCCCCTTAACGTCGTATTCTTGTCCATTGTGTTGCTTGGTCTATCGCTTTTCGCACAATTTATGATAGGGGGTTTAGATACCGAACAGAATAATCGTGCGTTGCGCTCTTTCTATATGGACCACGTTATCGCAAGACAAATGGAATCTAGCCTAGCGGCTTCCTCCTTAGAGATTGTAGTGGTGAAGTTGTGCCAAGCCTCCGTAAGCGATGCTCCTCCCTCATCTCTTTGGCGTAAGTTGAGTGCTATCTCCGCGAGTCTCCAAGTTGCCGACCTATATGAGCAGTTAAGGAGGAGGTGTTCCTTCGTTTCTTGGTGTCTTCCGCATAAGGTACACGTCGGTGTGTGCGGCCAACCTTTGCGGCTCAAGAGTTCCGCGGTGTTTATTCTCCCCAAGATCGCTAGTCATAAAAAAAATTCTTGTTTTAAGTGGTGCAATTATCCGCCATAGTCATTTTTGCCAATGTGCGTACACTCCGGAGTTTCGTAAAAATGAATATGCCAGTTTGGATGAAAAAATATGGCTAGGATCCCAAAATTATGTTAAATAACAATGCTATAATTGGAAGAATATCAATGTTATAATTGGAAGAATAACAATGCATTTTTAAGGTTACTAAAATTATTTCACAAAAAAATAACAATGTTATAATTATGTTAAATATTACTTATTAGCAGTGACGGATCTTAACTAATGAGGAGCCAAATAATTGGAAGAATCAATCAGCAGAATTTACATTCTTATAATTTTTTATTAATGCTTCAAAACTGGAAACTTTCAATAGTTTGCGTATCTTATTCAATTTTATCATGTAATTTGATTATGGAGTTTGCTCCAATACACAAATAATGATTTTCTTTTATGTACGACATTGGTTTAGATTTGATTTGCCAAAATAACGTTGATTTGAGTTAATTTGCAAATATTTTTTCTGACTGAAGTTGGCGTAAACACAAAGCAGTTTTTGCACTTTCGCCTTATCGGGGCTTGGTTGCAACTCGTCAGATCAATTCTTTGTGAATCACAAAATCAACATCCGATAGATCCTTATGGTGTTGGAAATTCGCCCGACCCCGGGCCCGCGCAGCGGATATAAAGGCCCGGTCCGGTTCCCTAAATCCAAGATCACGCCATGACTTCGAGGGTACGATGCAACGTAGGATAGACGATTACCAGCGTGAAATTGATCACGCACGACGGGTTGATCGCTCGCATCCTTCTCTTCCTTCGGTGTCACGTTGGTGACTAGTCCGTGCGTCCCATACCACACGTCTCCCACCATCTTGACACGCCTCCGGTTGTCTTCATGCGTCCCGTTTCCGATTCGCTCGTTTCCGTCTCCGACAAATTTCGTTCCTCCGAATCGATCACAACCGAAAGAGCTCCAGATGTTGCTCCTCTACTTGTATCCACCTTGACTCGTAAGACGTCGGTCGCGGGTGCAACTGCCTAGACGAAACATCGGCGAACTTGCTCGATCGATTGATTCTCTTCTCCGAGAAAAACAGTTTTTCTCGGTTTTTCTCTCTTCGCACCCTTTCACTTTGAGAGAGAGATCACTCTCACTTTCAGGATTAATCTTATTAATCCCACAGGGGTTGAACTGAATAATTTCTTTGAATTGAATAGAAGAGAGAGAAAATATCCTATTTATATCACATAGGATAAGGATGGGCCAAAAGGCATGTATATCCAATATACACCCTTTCACACAGAAAACTGCATGAACCTGTTCAGTAATCTGTCCGTACGAAAATGGTAAATTCGTCTGACAGAAACTTAAGAAGCATGAAAGTTGTAGATAATCTTATTATCTTTCCAACCCAATTTTTCCTGGCCCAATTGGATTTCGGATGAGAAAGTTATGGCGGTTTTACTAACTGTATGTCAACCGTCGCACCCTTTCGGTATTCCATTAGAACGACACTGATACTTCGCTCAAATGAACAATATTACAACATGAAAGTTCTTGATAATCTCATTATATAACTAACCCAATTTGAACCATTCAAATTGGAGTTTTTTTACTGAAATTTATGCCAGTTTTACTAAAACGTCTTAAACTGAATTTTATGGTTTTCTTAATAAAAATCGTTTCTTATCAATTTAACCATGTATATCTTATATACATATGTGCATGTAATATACACATTATTTATACCCACGAACGCGTACGTTCGTTTATCCTTGTGTACACTTTTACGGTTGATCCGAAACTGTATTTCCTTCAGTCTCCTACTCAATTTCAGATCTACCTAAAAGGTACTCATGCATATCTAATATGCACAATTTTAGAGAAAATAGCTCGCGTATCAAATACCAAGCTATGCACATCTTATGTGCCAATTGAAAGAAAATATGGCTTAAGAATTAACTTGGAAGAATTTATATAAATAGGTAATTCTGCAGTCAGAATAGGGTTCGTTCGAACGAACTATTTAAGTGCGTTCGAACGGACTTATTCGTGACAGTCAGAATTGGGTTCGTACGAACGAACTATTTAAGTGAGTTCGAACGAACTGGATTCGTTCGAATGAACCATTTAGGTGCTTTCGAACGGACTGAATTCCTATATATATAGAATTCTGATTTCGTTTTAACCTAAGCCTTTTTCAGAAAATAGGGTTTTTGTGAGCCGCCGTTTCTCTCTCATTCTTTCAAAGAATTTTAGATTAGATCAAGAGATATTGAGAGGGAGATTGGAGCAAAGATCTTGAGAGAATCGATCGTGACGGCGACTAGAACGACGTTGGCGATTCCGATCGGTCGAAATCAAGGTGGACTCGAGTAGAGGGATTGCACGAGCACTCCTTGGAGAAGGTTCACGGATTTGGAGAAGAAGTCGACACGTACTAACTTGTACGAGGTAATTTTCTCCAACTCTTCCTTTTTCGTTGGCTTTTCGAGCGTGATCCCGGTAGAATTAGGTTACGCATGCGAAGATAATTCCACTGCACACTTTGATAAACGTGTACGTAACCCTACAGTGGTATCAGAGCAATCGCTCGTTAAAACCATCGAAAATCGATGTTTTAATTCGAATTTAGGAAATTTTAGTATTTTTGGGCTAAATTGCAGAATTAAGAAAACTGGCAGATTGAGTCCGTTCGAACGAACTTAGAGTTGCGTTCGAACGAACTGATCGGGTTTTAGAAATTAGATTTTGAGAAAACTGGCAGATTAGAGTTCGTTCGAACGAACTTGGAGTTGCGTTCGAACGAACTGATCTGTTCGAACGAACCTTGGGTTCGTTCCGAATGGACTAATCTGTTCGAACGAACTTGAAGTTGCGTTCGAACGGACTGATCGGGTTTTTCAAAAAAAAAAAAAAAAAAAAAGAGTAAAAAAGTTGAAATTTTTTTTTCTGTCATTCGTTCGAACAAACTTAGAGTTGCGTTCGAACGAACATAATTCTGGACAACCAATTTTTTTTTCTATCAAAAATGCCCAATAATTTAAAATTTCCAAATTATAAATTCGATTCGGTATAACATATAGCCTAAAACGGGGATGATTGTGTGTGAATATTTGTATGTGTGTTGTGTGGGGGCCGGTGAGCTTTCCAAATTGTAAACTATTTTAATATGGGGACCGGTGAGTCTTCCAAAGTTGTAATAAAATAAAATAGGTTTAGTTTTGAAGAGGGACCTTCAAAGCAAGACGACACGACACGAAGATTGGATCTTCACATGAAGCTGTTGGGTATCGGCGTCACTTCCGAGCCCCGCGCAGCGGATTGAGAGGCCCGGTCCGACCCGATCCCGAGGACCACGTCAACGACCCGAACGTACAAATGATGTAAATGCAACTAAACCTATGAAATTAACTCTTAATTCATAGAGAATCATACCACGTGAAATTGATCACGGTGAAGGGTTGATCCTCGCGTAGTTGCTTTGCTCTTTGCTTCGATCCCGGCGACACGCACGTCCCACGCCCGCGCGATTCGACACCTTGTCCGAAGCACTGATTTGTCGTATACAACCGGATTTTATCCGGTTTGTCTCCGACCTTGCTCGACCTTGCTCTCGTTAGATCACAGTCCAGAATCTCAGATGAGATTCCTCTACTCGTATCCACCTCGAGCTCGCGTATTTCGGTTGCGGTAAATTCCTCTAAAATTCACCACAAGCTTGCTCAAAACAATCTTCAAATCCTCTCTAACTTGTCTCACAAGTTTATCTCTTTTCTCTCTAGATCTAGGTTAAACTTCTGGCAGCCAGACCAGGAGAGAGGAGAGTTACAGAGATTATATATTAAATCTCTGAATTAATGAGTATTAATGAGTATCAAAAAATTGCTAATCCAGAATTCGGATCACTGTGCGTCATGACGCACAAGTCACATTTACTTGGATATAGCCGTTACACAGTGCACCGTCATGACGCACGATAACGTCCGTCATGACGCACCACCGTCAAGACGCACAACTTGGTGCGTCGTGACGGTATACTCACAGATTGGCTTTCTCAGAATTACTCTACTGTGCGTCATGACGCACAATATGGTGCGTCATGACGCACCATGTAATTTCTGCCAAATTTGCATAATCTTATTATGCATCCAATTGTTCCGACGAACACGTATGTTTGTCTACCCTCATTTGCACAATCTACTAGTTGATCTGTAACTATATTTACTTCAGTCTCCCACTCAGTTCAAGATCCAACTAAAGAAAGTACTAGTGTACATCTTATGTACACATAACCATAGAGATTGAAATTTAAGCCCGAAATAAGACAGCTCTATGTGTGACCGTGTATGTTCGTATCAAGCAATGGTAGTGAACTTATGCCTAAGCTCACGGGCTAATGAGAGGGATCTATGAAGAAATCCATCATAGTTTTCCCACGTTGAAAACGAAAAATGATTGTGATCATTTATACCCATCTCGAACGGTGGCGTTTAGTTCTCTTGTTCACGATATCCGTCAATCAAAAGGCATGTTGATAGTCATCCTTATAATTTGATTGACTAAACTTATTGTTTCGATACCGAATTGAATCAACAAATACAATCGATATTAACAATTAATATCATTGACTCTGGCCAGAGATTTCGTTGATCAATTCATCGATAGGCCTAAGGGATATCTCTTTCTCTCGAAAGGAACAATTTCTATCTTGATGACTCACATCAAATTCCGTGTTTCAGATAATACCCGATCATAATCCCATGACCATCCTGTTACAGATAGTGGAAGATTATATCTAAGCATTATGTTACGCACGAAAAATGATCCATGATCATCTCAAGTGTGAAGAACTAAGACCCCATTCGTTACGATTCCATCTACAATGACTAAACCATGTTATGGTATCGCACTTTTGGTCAAGTCACAATATGCATAACCTAATGCATATCCATATTCCCGATTTGACAAACTCTTTGTCTTATGATTAGCAAAACATGATCATCACCTCGGCGAATATGCTAGTGTACATGTTAGTCTATTATCTTATAATAGATATACTTATCATATAAGTATCCTAATCATGACTAGGGACGTTTTGAAATATAACTTTTGAAATGTGACGGTTTTACTTAATATGATCACGTATCATGTAGACGCTCACACAAGTTATAAATCAAGGTTCGTGTAATCATATTACACAACCACGCACAAGTTTTCATATAAGATAAATGCAAATGAAATATAAAAGTTTTGAAATTTCATTAATATAGCATAAAGTCTTGGGTGCTACATCGTTTACAATAAATAACTCATCATAACAACTATTGTTTTAGATAACTACAAACCAACTTCCTCCTCTAGGTATCTTAAACCTATAGTTCTAGCATGACGATCATGCTTCGCAATTGGAAGAGGTTTCGTAAACGGATCCGCCACATTCTCGTCAGTATCAATCTTCAAAATCACAACATCCTGCCTTTGTAAAATCTCACGAATCAAGTGGAATTTACGTAGGATGTGTTTGGAGCGATGATGTGATCTCGGTTCCTTGTCCTGTGCTATTGTTCCAGTATTGTCACAATACACAGCCATGGGTTCCGAGATGCTCGGTACAACACCAAGTTCAGTCACGAACTTCTTGACCCAAACCGCCTCCTTTGCGGCTTCTGAAGCCGCGATGTATTCTGCTTCCGTCGTAGAGTCAGCAACTGTCGGTTGTTTGGAACTCTTCCATATAACCGCGCCACCGTTCAAGCAAAACACGTACCCACTTTGTGATCGAAAATCATCAGTACATGTTTGGAAACTGGCATCGGTGTAACCCGTTACAACCAATCCATTATCCTCGCCACCATATACTAAAAACTGGTCCTTAGTTCTTCGTATGTACTTAAGGATAGTTTTCACGGCTTGCCAATGCGGATCTCCTGGATTCGATTGGAAACCTGATAGGACGCTTAATGCATACGATACGTCAGGTCTCGTACATATCATGGCATACATGATAGATCCAACCGCCGAAGCATATGGAACCTTATCCATGTTATTTTTCTCTTCGCTCGATGTCGGAAATTGAGCTTTCGAAAAAATTATACCACTCGACATGGGAAGAAACCCTTTCTTAGAGTTTTGCATGAAAAATCTTTTCAGCACCTTGTCGATGTACGTACTCTGACTTAGGCCGAGGAGTCTTTTGGATCTATCTCTATAGATCCTCACGCCTAAAATATAGGCGGCCTCTCCTAAATCTTTCATAGCGAAACGAGTATTCAAATACTTCTTAACATCCGATAACATCGGAATGTCGTTTCCTATGATCAATATATCGTCCACATAAAGAACAAGAAATGCTACGCGGCTCCCACTAACCTTCTTATATACACAAGGTTCTTCTTCGTTCTTGATAAAATCATACTCGCGTATGACTTCATCAAAACGAATGTTCCAATTCCGAGAAGCTTGTTTCAGCCCATAAATGGACCTTTGAAGCTTGCATACTTTCTTAGGATTCTTTGGATCGATAAAACCTTCGGGTTGTGTCATGTACATATCCTCCGATAAGTTTTCGTTAAGAAAAGCGGTTTTAACATCCATTTGCCATATCTCATAGTCATAATATGCAGCTATGGCAAGGATAATCCTTATAGATTTAAGCATGGCTACCGGCGAAAACGTTTCATCACAGTCTACAACATGAATTTGCTTGAAACCTTTCGCAACTAACCGTGCTTTGTAAGTATGCACTTTCCCATCCATGTCGATTTTCTTCTTGAAAACCCATTTACACCCAACGGGTTTAACCAAGGGTGGTGGATCAATCAAGTTTCAAACTTGATTATCGTACATGGATTGGATCTCGGACTTCATGGCATCATGCCATTTGTCGGAATCTTCGCTCAACACAGCATCTTTGTAGGTTGTCGGCTCATCATCTATGAGTTCGACGTTGCCTTCATCAGTCACGATAAATCCATATCGTACTGGTTCCAGCCGGGTCCTACTAGACCTACGAGGAGCACCTTGTGCTATTTGCTCGACATCCTCAACTATTGATGGATTCGGGTCAACATCCATCGGTTCAATGTTTATTTCTGAATCTCGAACCTCTTCGAGATCTATTTTACTCCCACTAGCTCGTTGAGATATAAAATCCTCCTCCAAGAAGGTACCTCTTCGAGCTACGAAAACCTTGTTTTCCTCGGGATTGTAGAAATAATATCCTTTAGTTTCCTTAGGATATCCTACAAATAAATATTTTTCAGATTTGGGTTCGAGTTTATCCGAAAACATTTTTCGAACGTAAACATCGCATCCCCAAATTCTGATAAAAGATAACACCGGAGGTTGTCCGGTCCATATCTCATATGGTGTCTTTTGAACCGATTTAGAAGGTAAGCGGTTTATTAGAAAAGTCGCTGTCTCAAGGGCATATCCCCAAAACGATTTTGGGAGACTAGTTTGACTCATCATCGATCGAACCATATTCAATAAGGTCCGATTCCTCCTCTCGGACACGCCATTCCATTGAGGCGTTCCAGGTGGAGTTAATTGTGAAACGATTCCACAATCTTTAAGATGATCTTCAAACTCATAGCTCAAATACTCGCCTCCTCGATCTGATCGAAGTGCTTTGATTGTCTTGCCAAGTTGATTTTGAACCTCATTCTGAAATTCTTTGAACTTTTCAAAAGATTCAGATTTTTTCCGCATCAAATAGATATACCCATATCTACTCAAATCATCCGTAAACGTTATGAAGTATCGATAACCTACTTTTGCCTCGGTACTCATTGGACCACATACATCTGAATGTATAAGTTCCAATAGTTCCTTGGACCTTTCTCCAACTTTTGAGAATGGTGCTTTTGTCATCTTGCCAAGTAAACAAGATTCGCATTGTCCATATGAATCAAATTCAAATGAGTCCAAAAGTCCATCCTTATTGAGTTTTGAGATGCGTTTCTCGTTTATGTGGCCAAGTCGACAATGCCAAAAATAGGTCTTACTCTCAACTTTAGGTTTAATCCGATTCGTGTTTATATTATAGATTGATTTATCATTTGTGTAATTCATATCTAAAACGTAAAGACCATTTTCTAATAGAACATTTCCATAGAATAAATTATCCTTACAAATAGAAAATTCATTATTCTTAATAATAAATTCATAACCATCATTAGCAAGTCTAGACACACTAATAATGTTCTTACACAAACTTGGAACAAAATAACAATTATTAAGTTCTAAAATAAATCCACTCGGTAAAGTAAGATAAACATCTCCGACGGCCAACGCAGCAACTTTTGCTCCATTTCCTACTCGAAGATCCACTTCACCTCTTGTCAACTTCTTTCTATTTTGAAGAACCTGCATATTCAGACAAATATGAGTTCCACAACCGGTATCTAATACCCAATTGTCCAAAATTAAAATGTTAACGTCTATAATAGTCATACCTGCGGTTCCGGCTTCCAAAGCCTTCCCCTTGCTTTTCTTTACCTCCTCGAGGTAAATCTTGCAATTTCTCTTCTAATGCCCACTCTTTTTGCAATGGAAGCAGGTGACATCCTCAGATTTCTCCTTTCCTTTAGTCTTTGGTTTGGACAACGACTTACCCGCACCGCCCTTGGACTTTTGTTTCTTACAAATCCCACCTTGAATCATGAGGACATCCCTAGCAACTCTTGCTTTGGGTTCCCCCGATGCCTTAAGCATCTCCGACTCAAAGTTCTTGAGCATCCCATGAAGCTCGGGAATCGTCTTGTTCATCGAATGCATATGATAGTTCGTCGCGAAAGTTGAGAAAATCGGTGGCAATGCACACAAGATCAAATCTTGTTGCATTATTGGTGACACTTTTTCTCCCAATTTCTCGAGACGATCAATCAATGCTTGTACCTTTAACACGTGAGTGCTAACCGAAGATCCGTTAGGCATCTTACAGTTAACCAACTCCTTCAACGTATTGAACCTTTCAATACGTTCTTGCTCTTCCAACATTTCCTTGAGCGTCGCGTTAATTTCATACGCATCCGAATCCTCGAATTGCTTCTGCAAATTCGCGTCCATACATGGCAACATGAGGCACGTCACGTCATTTGACTCCTTCTTAAGTTTGTCAAATGCCGTCTTTTCTTCGGGCGAAGCCCCATCATCGGGAGTCACCATCTTTGTGTCCAACACATGACTCTTGCACTCTTGCTTAAGAACAATTCTTAGGTTACGGTGCCAGTCAAGATAGTTCTTGCCGACTAGCATCTCCTTTTCCAAGACCGATCTAATCGACATGGAGTTGGTGTTGCTTGATGTCATGATTGCTACAACGAAAAATATTTTAAAATAAGATTGATACAAATATGTGCGAACTTATGCTATATGATATGCTTATATGATGATATGAAATATGTTACTTTTATCAAATCAATAACCCTAATATTGATTCGGGATTGTAAATCCAATAACACTTCAAGACCCATATTTTATGATCCTCCCACAAGTGACTTTGGCCGACAAATGAGATCTCATTATTTAGGTAGGATAAATCCAATCGCATCAAATGCGATTCTTGATCTTTTATAGGATTTCGGTATGGAACCATATCATATATGATCCAAATTCCGTTTGTGCATCCTAACTATGCCCCGAGCCCCAATCGGATTGGCTTGGACGGTTAAGTCACAACTATATTCACGTATCGTTCAATTGAACTACAAATTCGCCCGACTTTGGCCTGAATCCGCATTTGTCCCCAATTAACGCTTGCCTCTCACGTTGATACATACAACAATGCACGCCCGACTTTGGCCTGAAACCGTGAAAGGTGTGATGACCAACCTCGGAGGTTGTGAACATGGAAGGCATTTTATGACTTAAATATTATGCAGGGATTTATATGATATAATCTAATTACATCACTGAGCAAGTTTATCATGATGAATGAACATAATTAATAATGATTAGAACCAAAATAAATAAATCAGGAAAAATTACATGGTGCGTCATGACGCAACATAACGTCCGTCATGACGCACTGTGTTCAAAACTTGGACTTCTTTGAACGTCCATCATGACGCAACATCTCGTGCGTCACGGCGGACTTCGTTTGTCCGTCCTGGCGCCAGCCAGTGCGTCATGGCGGACCATACAAAACAATTCTGTTGTCCATTCCAGAACCTAATTCAAGTCTGTCCGTCATGACGGTTGGTTATACCGTCACGGCGGACTGTTACTGACCGTCATGACGGCGGACTGTGACTGACCGTCATGACGCCAGCCAGTGCGTCATGGCGCACCGTACAAAACCATTTTTGTCCAGCTTGCCAGTAACTATTTGGGCTTCTACCGTCACGACGCACCAAACGGTGCGTCCTGACGGTAAGAACTTACACAGTGCGTCATGACGCACCACTTGGTGCGTCATCATGGACGGAGTAACGCCTCAGATCCAACTCTTGGATTTCTCGTGTGCGTCATGACGCACCATTTCGTGCGTCATGACGCACCAGACCTGATTTTCAGTTTTATTTCTTGTAATTTTAACGGATTTTAATCGTTTCAAAAACGATTAATCATGAACAATTCATGATTACTTCTAGATTCTTTTGATCATCTCATGATCAAATACTAGTAAGATTTCTATGGTACTAATTTTATAACTACATGATTATGTCCTAAAATTCTACATGAAATTCCGAATAACACTTATTCGAAATCGATTCGACGATCGAATCGTGACGATCGCTCTGATACCACTGTTGGGTATCGGCGTCACTACCGAGCCCCGCGCAGCGGATTGAGAGGCCCGGTCCGACCCGATCTGTTTAAGTGCGTTCGAACGGACTTATTCGTGACAGTCAGAATTGGGTTCGTTCGAACGAACAATTTAAGTGAGTTCGAACGAACTGGGTTCGTTCGAACGAACCATTTAGGTGCGTTTGAACGGACTGAATTCCTATATATATAGAATTCTGATTTCGTTTTAACCTAAGACTTTTTCAGAAAATAGGGTTTTTGTGAGCCGCCGTTTCTCTCTCATTCTTTCACAGAATTTTAGATTAGATCTAGAGATATTGAGAGGGAGATTGGAGCAAAGATCTTGAGAGAATCGATCGTGACGGCGACTAGAACGACGTTGGCGATTCCGATCGGTCGAAATCAAGGTGGACTCGAGTAGAGGGATTGCACGAGCACTCCTTGGAGAAGGTTCACGGATTTGGAGAAGAAGTCGACACGTACTAACTTGTACGAGGTAATTTTCTCCAATTCTTCCTTTTTCGTTGGCTTTTCGAGCGTGATCCCGGTAGAATTAGGTTACGCATGCGAAGATAATTCCGCTGCACACTTTGATAAACGTGTGCGTAACTCTACACCAATTTTATAATCAAGCCCGACTTAGTACGACTCGTTGTGTGACCATGCAGGTTCGGTTAACGATGGCAGTAGGCTGTTTCCAAAGCACTACAAGCCCATGAGCGGGATCTAGTCACTCCATCATGGCTACCCATGTTAACACGAAAAATGATTGTGATCATTGTGCCTATCTCGAATAGCGGTTATTAGTTCTCTTGTTAGCGATATCCGTTAATCAAAAGGCATGGTGGTAGTCATCCTTTTATTTTGATTAACTGTACTTATTCCTCGTTTCTGAATTGAGTTAACAAATTTCAATCCATATTAACCATTAATACCATTGACCGTGGCCACGGTTTTCATTAATATATTCATCGAGTGGCCTAAGAGATATCTCTTCCTTTCGGAATAAACAATTCCTATCTTGGAGACTCACATTGAATTCCGTTACGGTGAGCGTAAGATCATATCAAAGCATTGTGTTACGCACGTAACGCAATCAATGGTCCCCTCAAGTTTGAAGAACTTAATACCCTACTCGTCGCGAGTTCATCCATAATGACTAAACCATGTCATGATCTCGCGGCTTCGGTCATATCCAATATATGTCACCTAGCATATATCTACGTTCTCGATTCGACAAGCACCTTGTCCTATGATTAGCAAAACATATTCATCTCCTCGGCTAACGTACTAGTGTACGCATTCAGTCTATTATCTGATAATAGAAATGCTTCTCTCTTAAGCAAGCTGATCCGCGACTAGGGATGTTTAGAAATGAAACTTTAAGTGTGACGGTTTCGCTGCACATAATCACGTATTATGCCGACGTCCACACAAGTTCAAATCAGGGTTCATGTAATCAAATTACACAACCCGCACACAGTTTTCATATAAGGTGAATGCATGAAAATTTAAGTAAACAAACTTTTTAAAAGGGGATGCATTCATATGGATTAAGTATTTGGGTGATACAACGTTTACATATGGGCATCTCCATACCCATAACATGCGAGGACTATCGTATTAGATAACTACACTCTACTCTCTTCTTCCTCCTCTAGGTATCTCCATACCCATAGTCATCGCATGATAGTCACGCGCGACTAGAGAGAACGGTTTTGTAAACGGTTCCGCACGTTCCCGCTAGTGTTAACCTTCAGCAGGATTGTAACATTTCCAATACCTGCGATCCCATCTTTTCACAAAATTTCATGGATCAATGAAATTTTCTGAGTATTGGTTAGAAGTGGTTGTGACCTCGGCATTTGTGGCTTGTACTATTGCGTCTCACACAATAAACAACCATAAATCCGATAACTCGTGACTACTAGAGTTTGGTCATGTATCCTTGATCCATACCACTTCCATTTGCGATTAATAACCACAATATACTCGCCTCCGTAAATAGAATCATAAACTATTGGTCTTGTCGAACCTTTTCACATAACCGTGTTTTCATTTAAGCAAAACATGTACACACTTTGTGATCGAAAGTTGTGCTACATATTTGGACGTGCTTAATCTTTGGAAACTGTTGTTGTTATAACTCTTTATAACCAACACGTCCTCCACACCATTATAGATAAAATAAAATCTTGAATTCTTTCGCAAAATATTCAATGATAAACTTCACCGTTATCAATACAAATCCCGATGGGTTTAAATATACATAACCATTATGTATATATATGTATAACCATTATACATTCACAAGAGTTAGTCTCATGTAATCACATTACATTCAAACTCGTGTGATTCCCATGGATTTTATTGACGGTAAATAGACGCTTCATATGTACGACGAATAGCCACATACATGTCATGGCAGATATAATAGATCTTTACATCAAATGTAAAGCATCATATTATTACTTTTCGCCCTGCCTGATGTCGCACATCGAGTCGTAGAAAATTTCTGCCATTCGACATTTCGATTTAACTCCTCCAAGGAGTTATATGTTGAAAACCATTTTCAACATTATGTCGATATATGTGCTATAATCTAGAACGAGGAACTTCTTAGATCTATCATATAAATCTTCACGCTTAATTCATAAGCGGTCTCGCCTAAATCCTTTATCGGTACAAGAAATATAACGTGGCTCCCACTAACCTTATTGTATACACAAAGTTTCCATTCGTTCCGACAATGTTATAACTTCGTCAAAACGAATATTCCAATTCCGAAAAGCTTTCTCTAATCCATCATATGGATCGTTAAAGCATGCATATCCTATCCCTGATTCTTATGAATCGACAAAAACCGTAAGGTTGTGTCAAGTACACATCCTTTAATAAAATTTATGTTGAGAAATTTGGTTTTGACATCCATTTTGTCACATCATATAGTCATAATACGCGACTATGACAAGCATAATTTCGAGAATGTACAAGCATGGCAACATGCGAAAACTTTTCTTCATAGTCCAACTACGAATTGCATGAAACTCTTCGCAACTAGCCTTGCTTTGTTATATGAATATTCCCATCCGTGTCGGTTCTCACATTGAAAACTCATTCACATTTCACGGGTCTAACCCGAAAAGTAATGAAATCAAGTTCTAAACTTGATACTTTACACCGATCGAATTTCAGATTTCATGACATCATGTCATGTGGAATCGTTACTTTTCATAGCATCCTTGTAGGATATCGAATCATCATATGATTTCGATCTATTATCATTAGCCACGATAAATCCGTATTTACTAGCTTATGATATAGCCTACTTGATCTACGGAAAATTCCTTTGTGTGTTCGACTTGCGTTCATCAACTCTTGATGAAGTCATGTCAACTTTCATCGGTACAATGTTCATTTTCATATCTCGAACTCTTTTGAGATTTATTCTACTCCCTCCAGCTCACGTAGAGATAAATGGCATCAAGTTCCAAACTTGTGCGCATTCAGTCCTCCTCTAAGAAGGCATCTCTTCGAGCCACGAAAATCTCATTTTCGTCGGGACATTAGAACCAATATCCTTTAGTTTCCTTAAGGATATATGATAAACGAACAATTTTCATAATTGGGATTGAGTTTAATCCAAACAAATTTCGAAATATACTCACATCCTCAAATCTCTATAAATGACAACTTCGGAACCATTCCGATCCATATCTCATATGTCATCTTTTGTACCGATTGGAAGGTTTATGGTCCATATCTTATATGCAACAATTCGTTAGTGCCGCTGTCTCAAGGGCGTATCCCCAAAATATTTTTGGGAGATCCGTTTGACTTATCATTTATCGAACCATGTCCAAAATGCGTTTAATTCCTCTTTTCGGACACATCTCAATGTTCCGAAATGAAGATAATCGTGAAACGATTCCACAATCATGAATGATAATCAATATATATAACTCAAATATCGCCTCTTCGATCCTATCAAAGTGCGTAGCTCAAATACTCGCATCCTCGATCCTATCAAAGGGCTTTGATTTTCTTGCCAAGTCGGTTTTGTAATTTTGTTTTTGAAACTCTTTGAATCTTTCAAAAGTCTCTGTTTCGGCACACATTAAATAGATATTACTGTATCTGAAAGAAATACAATTTCGGATCAACCGTAAAAGTGTACACGTGGATGAACGAATGTAAGCGTACATTTGTAGCCATAACTTTCAGTAGGAAAATCCGATTTGAATGGTTCAAATTGGGTTAGATAGATAATTAGATTATCTATAACCTTCATGTAGAAATATATTTCATATGAACGAAGTATGAGTGTCGTTTATGTGAAATACCGAAAAGGTGCAACAGTATGACATACAGTTAGTAAAACAGTCATAACTTTTGCATACGAACTCCAATTGGGCTGGGCCATAGTCTGGGTTTTGTAGATAATTCGATTATCTACAACTTTCATGTTGGGTGATTTTCTGTCAGAGAAATTTATCAATTTCGTCTGGACAGAATACTGAACAGGTTCATGCAGTTTTCTGTGTGAAAGGGTGTATATTGGATATACATGCCTTTTGGCTAATCCTGATCCTAT
Source organism: Luzula sylvatica (assembly GCA_946800325.1). Classification (NCBI taxonomy): domain Eukaryota; kingdom Viridiplantae; phylum Streptophyta; class Magnoliopsida; order Poales; family Juncaceae; genus Luzula; species Luzula sylvatica. Next base: position 25,454,693 of record OX326958.1, on the reverse strand, counting down.
TAGATATAAATAGGATACTTTCTCTCTCCTTACTAAGCAATTGAATCAGTATTATTCTGCCTAAGACACAAAAGAAAAGAGCAAATTCAGATTTGATCTTTCGTGAGTGAAAAGGTGTGAAGAGAGAGAAATCGAGAAAGGAGTTTCTCGAGAGATAGAGAATCGATTAGATCGAGCAATTTCGCCGGTGCATCGTCTAGGCAGGTGCATCCGCGACCGACGTCTTACGAATCACCGTGGATACAAGTAGAGGAGCGACGTTTGTGGCTCTTCGATTGTGATCGACTCGAGTAAGAAAGACGATAGAAACGCTTGGATACACGAGGACGAAGTCGAGTGAATCGGCGTAATTAACGAGTTGTGGAAGACGCGTGGTGTGGGACGCGCGGATTGTCACCAACGTGACAGGAGATAGAAGGCGGCGATCAACCCTTCGTGTGCCATCAATTTGGCACTGGTATAGATCTATCCTTCTAATTGCATCGTACCCTCGAAGTCGTGGCGTGATCTCGGGAATCGGGGAATCGGACCGGGCCTTCATTCCGCTGCGCGGGCCCGGGATCGAGGATATTCCCCATCAGTGGTATCAGAGCGATCGCCATCGATTCAAGGGTCGAATCATAGTCGTATATTAGATATACGCACGGGTTATCAAAGTTCGTACCCGTTTGCATGATGTTACATATTTAGAATTTCAAATTCCATTAAAATCACAAGTGAAATTCGCTAGAGATCGATCAATAGTTGATTGAGAGTATCTAGGAATGATCGTGAAAAGGTTTCATGATTGATCGTTTTGGAAACGAGCGAAAACAGGCTGAACAGCGCAAAAATCGCATAGTCCGTTGTAACGGACTGGTTAGTCCGTTGCAACGGACACTGTATTGGATACAGGAAATTGGGAATTTCTGCGAAAAACACATATTCCGTTGTAACGGACTTGGAGTCCGTTGTAACGGACCCTGTATAGGATGCGGGGGTGTGAGGACGACTGTGAAAAACGCATATTCCGTTGCAACAGACTTGGAGTCCGTTGTAACGGACCTTGCGTATCTGATACGAGGTTGCGGGGATGCCTAGGGTGTCTTTTGGAGTCCGTTGTAACGGACATGGTCCGTTGTAACGGAGCTCTACGCAGTTGGTCCGTTGTAACGGACTGTATGTTGCGTTGTAACGGACTGGTCTCTGGAAATTTGGACAATGGTTTGCAGAAAATAGCGTTGTAACGGACCACAGTTGCGTTGTAACGGACATGTTTCTGGCAATTTTGGCCAATCTCCGGAATAAATAGCGTTGTAACGGACTGGACTTCCGTTGTAACGGAGTGCCAAGTATACTGGATGTCCGTTGTAACGGACTATGTTGCGTTACAACGGACTAGTTTCTGGTTGCTGATTTTGTTTTCGTGATAACTTTGGCTACAAAACTTGGAATTTTGAGTTCTTTATATCGATTTGATCGGCATCATTCATACTAGTATATAATTAGATAATTATTTAGAATAATTAGACTCCCAAATAAAATCATATGCATATTGAAAATCTTGTGATAGTGATATAATATGATTATGTCACGAATTTAGAAACATGCAATGGCATGATCCCTCATAATATTTAAGTCATGGAAATGCCTTCCATATCCACAACCATCGAGATTGATATGACATAGTGCGTGGTTTCAGGCCATAGTCGGGTACGTACTATTGTATATATTGGTGCGGGTGGTAAGCGTTAATTGGGGACTCACGTGGTTTCAGGCCATAGTCGGGCACGTGAGTAGTTCAATTGAACGATACGATGGATATGGTTATGACTTAACCGTCCAAGCCAATCCGATTGGAGTTCGGGGCATAGATAGAATGCACACACGGAACATGGATTGTATTGGATACGATTCGTCACCGAAATTCTATAAAGGAACAAGAGTCGTATTGGATACGATTGGATTTAATCCTACCTAAAATATCGAGATCTCATTTGTCGGCCATAGTCACTTATGGGAGGATCGTAAAATATGGGTCTTGAGTGTTATGGACTTGGAGTCCCGTATCGGTATGAGGGTTATCGATTCGATAAAATAGCACTATCATATAATCATCATATAAGCCTATAAGATAAGTACGCAACGTTAGTAATCAATTTTTATTTCATTTGTAGAATATGTCTTCTAGTAACACCAAAACCATGTCGATTAGATCGACGTTAGAAAAGGATAAGCTAGTGGGTCGGAACTACTTGGACTGGCACCGAAACCTGAGAATAGTTCTTAGGCAAGAGGGCAAAAGTCACGTATTGGATACGGAACTAGTGGAACCGGGCCCCGATGCTACGGCCGATGAAAGGGCCGCGTTTGAGAAACTTAAGAAGGACTCAAATGATGTTACGTGCCTCATGTTGGCATGTATGGACGCTAGTCTTCAAAAGCAGTTTGAGGACTCGGATGCGCACATCATAGACGTTGTGCTCAAGGAAATGTTCCAAGACCAGGAGCGTATTGAACGGTTCAGTACGCTCAAAGAGTTGGTAAACTGTAAGATGCCTTCGGGGTCTTCGGTTAGCACTCACGTTTTGAAGGTGCAAGCTCTCATAGACCGTCTAGAGAGGCTAGGAGAGAAATTGTCGAAGATTATGCAACAAGATTTGATCTTGTGTGCACTTCCTCCAATATTTTCTCCGTTCGTGACTAATTATCACATGCATTCGATGGATAAGACGATCCCTGAGCTTCACGGAATGCTTAAGAATTTTGAATCGGAGACGTTAAAGTCGTCCGGAGAGAACAGGGCAAGAGTTGCCGGAAATGTTCTCACAATTCAGAATAAGGATCGTAAGAGATCAAAGTCCAAGGGCGGTTCGGCTAAGAAACGTTCGAAGCCGAATAAAAGGGGAAAGGAGAAATCCAAGGATGAGACGTGCTTTCATTGTCACAAGGCTGGACATTGGAAGCGCGATTGCAAATCTTACCTCGAGGAGGTGAAGAAGGGCAAGGCGGTTTCAGCGACCGGCCTCTCAGGTATTAACGTTATTGAAGTTAATATTTCAACTATGACTAATTGGGTATTGGATACCGGTTGTGGGACTCATATTTGTCGAAATATGCAGGTTCTTCAAAATAGTCGAAGGTTGGAAAAAGGTGAAGTCGATCTACGCGTCGGGAATGGAGCAAGAGTTGATGCGTTTGCCGTAGGAGTAGTTAATTTGACTTTGCCTAGTGGACTTATATTAGTACTAAATAATTTTTATTATGTACCGACATTATGTAAGAACATAATAAGTGTGTCGAAACTGGCCAATGATGGCTATGAATTTGTTATTAGGAATAATGAGTTTTCGATATGTAAGGATTCTATTATCTATGGAAATGTTCTGTTAGAAAATGGTCTTTATGTATTGGATTTCGATCACGGAAATAATAAGTCCATATATAACGTTAATGCAAAAAGGATTAAATCTAAAGTTGATAATCGGACTTTCTTTTGGCATTGTCGTCTCGGTCATGTGAATGAGAAACGCATTGCTAGACTCCATAAAGATGGAATGCTAGACTCATTTGAATTGGATTCATTTGGGAATTGCGAATCTTGTTTACTTGGCAAGATGACTAAGGCGCCGTTCTCCAAGGTCGGAGAGCGGTCCAACGATCTATTGGAACTCATACATTCCGATGTGTGTGGACCGATGAGCATCGAGGCAAGAGGAGGCTATTGATACTTTGTTACGTTTACGGACGATCATAGTAGATATGGATATATCTATTTGATGCGTACTAAAGCGGAGACCTTTGAAAAGTTCAAAGAGTTTCAAAACGAAGTTGAAAATCAGCTTGGCAAGAAAATTAAAGCCATTCGATCGGATCGAGGTGGCAAATATTTGAGCTATGAGTTTGAAGATCATCTCAAAGATTGTGGAATAGTTCCACAATGGACTCCGGCAGGAACGCCACAATGGAATGGCGTGTCCGAGAGGAGGAATCGGACCTTGTTGGACATGGTTCGATCTATGATGAGTCAAACTTCCCTTCCAAAATCGTTTTGGGGATATGCCCTTGAGACAGCGGCTTTCTTATTGAACCGCATACCTTCTAAATCGGTACAAAAGATGCCATATGAGATGTGGTTTGGAAAATCTCCAAAGTTGTCTTTTGTTAAGATTTGGGGTTGTGAAACGTATGTTCGAAAATTGATTTCGGATAAGCTCGAACCCAAATCTGAAAAATGTTTATTTGTTGGGTATCCTAAGGAAACAAAAGGATATTATTTCTATCTTCCAATCGAAAATAAAGTTTTCGTAGCTCGAAGAGGAATCTTCCTTGAGGAGGATTTTATCTCTAGGCGAGTGAATGGGACTGAAATAGATCTTGAAGAAATTCGAGACCCGCAAACGAATGTTGAACCGATGAACGTTGATCCGGTTTCGTCAAATGTTGATGAAACGGAGTCAAGTGCACAAGGCGCAGTTCGTAGATCGGGTAGGATTCGTCAAGAGCCTATACGATATGGTTTTATCGTGGCAAATGACGATGAAGTCGAATTCATAGATGATGAACCGACATCTTATCGCGAGGCTATGAAAAGCGAGGATTCCGATAAGTGGCAAACTGCCATGAAATCCGAGATTCAATCCATGTACGATAATCAAGTTTGGAACTTGATTGATCCACCTCCTGGGGTTAAACCAGTGGGATGTAAATGGGTCTTCAAGAAGAAGACTGACATGGATGGGAATGTAAACACTTATAAAGCACGGCTTGTGGCGAAAAGTTTCAAGCAAATTCATGGTGTAGAATATGAAGAAACGTTTTCTCCCGTAGCAATGCTTAAATCCATACGGATCTTACTTGCTATTTCTGCATATTATGACTACGAGATTTGGCAAATGGATGTCAAAACCGCATTCCTTAACGGGAACTTAGAAGAGGATGTGTACATGATACGGCCCGAGGGTTTTGTCGATTCAAAGAGTCCGGATAAAGTGTGCAAGTTGCAACGATCTATTTATGGATTGAAGCAAGCTTCTCGGAGTTGGAACATATGTTTCGATGAAGTTATACGTGAATATAATTTCGTGAAAAACGTAGAAGAACCTTGTGTATACAAGAAGGTTAGTGGGAGCCGCGTAGTATTTTTTGTACTATATGTAGACGACATCTTGATAATAGGAAACGACATTCCGATGCTTACGGATGTTAAGAAGTATTTAAATACTCGTTTCGCTATGAAAGATTTGGGTGAGGCCGCTTATATATTAGGCGTGAGGATTTATAGAGATAGATCCAAGAAGTTACTCGTTTCGAGTCAAAGCACGTACATCGACAAAGTGTTGAAACGGTTTTCAATGCAAAATTCGAAGAAAGGAATTCTTCCAATGTCGAGTGGCATATCGTATTCTAAAGCTCAATGTCCGACATCGAGCGAAGATAAGAATGCGATGAGTATCGTTCCATACGCTTCGGCGGTTGGATCAATTATGTATGCCATGATTTGTACGCGCCCCGATGTGTCGTATGCATTAAGCGTCGTTTCGCGTTACCAATCTAATCCAGGGGATATGCATTGGATCACGGTTAAGAACATCCTTAAGTACTTACGAAGAACTAAGGATCAATTTCTAATTTATGGTGGAAAGACATCCGGGTTGGTCATCAATGGATATACCGACGCCAGTTTCCAAACATGTGTCGATGACTTTCGATCACAAAGCGGATACGTGTTTTGTCTAAATGGTGCAACAGTATGACATACAGTTAGTAAAACAGTCATAACTTTGGCATACGAACTCCAATTGGGCTGGGCCAAATTGGGTTTTGTAGATATTTAGATTATATACAACTTTCATGTTGGGTGATTTTTTGTCAGAGAAATTTATTAATTTCGTCTGGACAGAATACTGAACAGGTTCATGCAGTTTTCTGTGTGAAAGGGTGTATATTGGATATACATGCCTTTCGGCTAATCCTGATCCTATTAGATATAAATAGGATACTTTCTCTCTCCTTACTAAGCAATTGAATTAGTATTATTCTGCCTAAGACACAAAAGAAAAGAGCAAATTCAGATTTGATCTTTTGTGAGTGAAAAGGTGTGAAGAGAGAGAAATCGAGAAAGGAGTTTCTCGAGAGATAGAGAATCGATTAGATCGAGCAATTTCGCCGGTGCATCGTCTAGGCAGGTGCATCCGCGACCGACGTCTTACGAATCACCGTGGATACAAGTAGAGGAGCGACGTTTGTGGCTCTTCGATTGTGATCGACTCGAGTAAGAAAGACGATAGAAACGCTTGGATACACGAGGACGAAGTCGAGTGAATCGGCGTAATTAACGAGTTGTGGAAGACGCGTGGTGTGGGACGCGCGGATTGTCACCAACGTGACAGGAGATAGAAGGCGGCGATCAACCCTTCGTGTGCCATCAATTTGGCACTGGTATAGATCTATCCTTCTAATTGCATCGTACCCTCGAAGTCGTGGCGTGATCTCGGGAATCGGGGAATCGGACCGGGCCTTCATTCCGCTGCGCGGGCCCGGGATCGAGGATATTCCCCATCAGTATCTACTTTAATCGTCCGTAAACGTAACAAAATATCGATAGCCTCCTCTTGCCTCAGAACTTATCGGAACATTTACATCCAAATGTAATTTCCAATAATTCGTTCGATCTTTCTCCAACCTTTGGAGAATGATGCAATTTGTCGTCTTTGCCTAATAAATAAGTATCACGTTTAACCAATTGAATCTAATTCAATTGATTCCAGCAATCCATCATATGGAATCTAGATACGCGTATCTCGTTTATATGGTCATGACGGCAACGCCAAAAGAAGCAATCAACTTCTAGGTTTACTTCTAGGTTTAATCCTCCTCGGATTTTACCGTTCTTTGAGTCATTTGTTTGAACAACTCCTTGTCCGAACTTTCTGTTTGGAAAACATTTTTCCAAAATACCCTTAGACATTTATTTCTTTCACTCCCGCCTTTGAATTACAAGGACATCCACGCATCTATATGCACTGGATTCCTCGGATGCTCCGAGCATCTCTAATTCAAATTTGAATCGCATCTCATGCAATTTCAGGATTGACTTATCTATCGAATGCATATGATATTCGGTCACGAAGATCAAATCTCGTACCACCAACATACGAGTGTTAATCAAAGACCCGTAAGGCGTCTCAAAATTAACCTACTCTTTGAGCCGCAATGAACCATTCAACGCGCTCTTGCTCTTGAAACTATTTCATGAGCTTTGTGTTTTACTTTCGTATGCACCCGAATTCTCAAAACAATTTTGAGAATTTGCGTCTATACATGCCACCACAAGGCACGTAATATCGTTCGATTCCTTCTTAAATTTTATCGAACCCGGCTTTCTCTAAAGCCAAAGCCTCGAGCCCAGAATCTGCCTTATTTGTGTCCAACACGTCCCTTTAAGTCTAAGAACTATTCTTTGACTATCAAGGTTAATCATGGCAATTCCGGCCCAAAAGCTATCTATCATATCGATCTCATCGATATATTTGGTGTTGCTAGAAAACATAATTCTAAACGGATGATGAAGATTAACTCCTAACAGTGCGTACTTAATCTATATGTTTACATGATGAATATATGACAATGTTATTTTATCGAATCGGTAACCCTCATACCGATACGGGACTCCAAGTCCATAACACCCAAGATCCATATTTCGCAATCCTCCCACAAGTGACTATGGCCGACAAATGGGATCTGGCTATTTAGGTAGGATTAATATCCAATCGTATCCAATACGACTCTTGACCTTTATAGAATTTCGGTGATGGATCGTATCACATACAATCCCAGTTCCGTGTGTGCATTCTACCTATGCCCCGAACTCTAATCGGATTAGCTTGGACGGTTAAGTCACAACCATATCCAACGTATCGTTCAATTGAACTACTCACGTGAAGGAAATACAGTTACAGATCAACTAGTAGATTGTACAAATGAGTGTAGATGAACATACGTGTTCGTCGGAACGATTGGATGCATAATAAGATTATGCAAATCTGGCAGAAATTGCATGGTGCGTCATGACGCAACATATTGTGCGTCATGACGCACAGTAGAGTAATGACGCACAAAGTGTCCGTCATGACGGTGGTGTGTCATGACGGTGGTGTGTCATGACGCACAAAGTGTCCGTCATGACGGAGCACTGATGTAACGGCTATATCCAAGTAACTGTGACTTGTGCGTAATGACGCACCATATCGTGCGTCATGACGCACAGTGATCCGAATTCTGGATTAGCAGTTTTTTGATACTCATTAATACTCATTAATTCACAGATTAATATAAGATCTGTGTAACCTCTCTCTCTCTGACTGATTCATCCTAGTCCAGATTAAGATCTATTTTTCTTGGAGAAAGAGAAAACTTGTGTGACAGGTTAGAGAGAATTTGGAGATTGGATTTGAGCAAGTTTGCGGGAATTTTACGGGAATTTGCCGCAACCGAAAGACGAAAAGCTCGAGGTGGATACAGGTAGAGGAATCTCGAGTGAGATTCTCAGTTGTGATCAATCGAGAGCAGATTCGAGCAAGGTCGGAGACGAACCGGATAAATTCCGGTTGTATACGACAAATCGGTGCTTCGGACAAGGTGTCGAATCGCGCGGGCGTGGGACGTGCGTGTCGCCGGGATCGAAGCAAAGAGCAAAGCAACTACGCAAGGATCAACCCTTCACCGTGATCAATTTCACGTGGTATGGTTCTCTATGAATTAAGAGTTAATTTCATAGGTTTAGTTGCATTTACATGATTCGTACGTTCGGGTCGTTGATGTGGTCCTCGGGATCGGGTCGGACCGGGCCTCTCAATCTGCTGCGCGGGGCTCGATAGTGACGCCGATTCCCAACAGTGGTATCAGAGCCAACGTCATGATTCGATCGTCGAATCGATTTCGAATAAGTGTTATTTGAAATTTCATGTAGGATTTTAGGACATAATCATATAGTTATAAAATTAGGGCCATGGAAAACTTACTAGAATTTGATCATGAGATGATCAAAAGAATCTAGAAGTAATCATGAATTGTTCATGATTAATCATTTTTGAAACGATTAAAATCTGTTAAAATTACAAGAAATAAAACTGAAAATCAGGTCTGGTGCGTCATGACGCACGAAATGGTGCGCCATGACGCACACGGGAAATCCAAGAGTTGGATCTGAGGCGTTACTCAGTCCGTCATGACGCACCAAGTTGTGCGTCATGACGCACTGTGTAAGTTCTTACCGTCATGACGGACCGTTTGGTGCGTCGTGACGGTAGAAGCCCAAATAGTTACTGGCAAGCTGGACAAAATGGTTTTGTATGGTGCGCCATGACGCACTGGCTGGCGTCATGACGGTCAGTCACAGTCCGCCGTGACGGTATAACCAACCGTCATGACGGACGGACTTGAATTAGGTTCTGGAATGGACAACAAAATTGTTTTGTATGGTCCGCCATGACGCACTGTCTGGCGCCATGACGGACCAATGAAGTCCGCCGTGACGCACGAGATGTTGCGTCATGACGGACGTTCAAAGAAGTCCAATTTTTGAACACAGTGCGTCATGACGGACGTTATGTTGCGTCATGACGCACCATGTAATTTTTCCTGATTTATTTATTTTGGTTCTAATCATTATTAATTATGTTCATTCATCATGATATACTTGCTCATTGATGTAATTAGATTATATCACATAAATCCCTGCATAATACTTAAGTCATGAAATGCCTTCCATGTTCACAACCTCCGAGGTTGGTCATCACACCTTGCACGGTTTCAGGCCAAAGTCGGGCGTGCATTGTTGTATGAATCAACGTGAGAGGCACGCGTTAATTGGGGACAAATGCGGGTTCAGGCCAAAGTCGGGCGCATTTGTAGTTCAATTGAACGATACGTGAATATGGTTGTGACTTAACCGTCCAAGCCAATCCGATTGGGGTTCGGGGCATAGTTAGGATGCACAAACGGAATTTGAATCATATATGATATGGTTCGATACCGAAATCCTATAAAAGGTCAAGAGTCGCATTGGATGCGATTAGATTTATCCTACCTAAATAATGAGATCTCATTTGTCGGCCAAAGTCACTTGTGGGAGGATCATGAAATATGGGTCTTGAAATGTTATTGGATTTAGAATCCCGAATCAATATTAGGGTTATTGATTTGATAAAAGTAACATATTGAAGGAAATACAGTTTTGGATCATCGCTAAAATGGTACGTAGGACAAACGAACGTACGCGTTCGTGGGCATACGAAACAGATTAGTAAAACTGATATAACTTTCATTAGGAAACTCCAATTTGAATGGTTCAAATTGGGTTAGTTAGATAATGAGATTATCTAGAACTTTCATGTTGTAATATATTTCATTTGAGCGAAGTATCAGTGTCGTTCTAATGAAATACCGAAAGGGTGCGATAGTTTGACATACAGTCAGTAAAACGGACGTAACTTTCGGGTCCGAACTCCAATTGGGCTGGGCCAAATTGGGTTGGAAAGATAATTAGATTATCTACAACTTTTGTAAATGTTCAAAGTCGGTTGGAACGATTTAATATTTTCGTTCTGACAGATTACTGAAAGGGTGTAAGCAGTTTTCTGTTTGAAAAGGTGTATAGAAGATATACATACTTTTTGGCCCATCCTTATCCTATGGAGTATATATAGGATGTTTCTCTCTCTCTCATCAGTCCAACCAGTTAAATAATTAGATTAGTTCAACTAGAAAATTAATGGAGTTAATTTAGAATTAATCCAGAAATTAAGAGACTCTAATCACTTGATGAAAGAGTGCGAAGAGATTGAGAGAGAAGGAGAAAAGAATTTTCTCCGTCTAGAGAATCGAAACGCAATCATGTAAGTTCGCCGGTGCATCGTCTAGGCAGGTGCATCCGCGACCGAGGTGCTACGACTCACGGTGGATACGGGTAGAGGAGCGACACATGTGGCTCTTCGTTGTGATCAAACCGGAGAAGTAATCGAGTAACGGACTGTGGAATCATGCGGGCATGGAACGCACGAAGACAACCCGAGGCGTGTCGAAACGGTGGGAGACGTGCGGTATGGGACGTACGGGCTAGTCACCAACGTGACACCGAAGGAAATAGAAGGCGGCGATCAACCCTTCGCGTGCCATCAATTTGGCACTGGTATGAATCTGTCCTTCTATTCGCATCGTACCCTCGAAGTCGTGTCGTGATCTCGGGAATCGGGGAATCGAACCGGGCCTACATATCCGCTGCGCGGGCCCGGGGTCGAGGATATTCCCCTTCACATATTTCATATCATATAAGCATATAGAATAAGTACGCACGGTTAGTTGTCAATATCATAATTCATGTAGAATAATAATCTTAAGAAACATCAATATCATATCGATATGATCGATATTAGAGAAAGAAAAATTTGTGAAACGGAACTACCTTGATTAACACCATATCCTAAGAATGGTTCTTAGGCAAGAGTGCAAGATTTAAGTGTTGGACACGAAATTGGTAGAACCGATTCACATTCACGAGGCTTTAGAAAAGCCAACAGTTTGACAAACTTTGGAAGAAGTCAAATAATATTGTATGTCAAATGTGGAAATGCATAGACACGAATCTTCACAGGAGTTTGAAGATTTATAAGAAACAAGGGTCTAAGGGTGATTAAGACAAACATTGTCTCCATCAAGGATTTGGGCAAATTGTTGTCCCAATATCAAAAGAAAGGTTAAATCCGAGGAGGATTAATCCAAAAGTTGATGGCAATAGCTTCTTTTGACATTATCATCTTGACTAAGTGTATGAGATACACATTTCTAGAATCAATTGGATGGAATACTAGTTTCATTCTAATAAGCTTCGCATATCAAGTACAGGACTTATTTGATGATCAAGATGACAAAGATGTCATTCCAAAGGTTAGAGAACCGGTCAACAACTTATCAAAATGCATACATTTTGGATGTATGTAAATAAGTAAGTTTGGAGGCAAGAGGAGGCTACAAATATTTCATTATATTTACAAACGATTATTGTAGATATAAAGATATCTATTTAATGCGTTTGAAACATAACTTTGAATAGTTCAAAAACGTTTCAAAATGAAATACGAAATCAACTAAGCGAGAAAATCAAAGTCTTTCGATGAGATCGAAGAGACGAGCATTTTAAGCTATAAGTATGATAATCATCTTAAAATTTTTTTATGAAAAGTTTCATAGTTATTTTTTATTCGGAACATCAATGTAGATTAATGCGTCCGAAAGGAGAAATCAAACTCTGTTGGACATTGTTTGACAGATGATAAATCAAGATTAATTTTCCCAAATAAGATTTGGAAATTTACCCTTAAGACAAAGGTTAATCACATACCTTCTAAGTCGGTGCAAAAGATCCCATGTGTGATATGGATCGGAAAGAAATTAAATTGAGGATTAACGTGGTTTCAGGCCAAAGTCAGGCACGTTAATAGTTCAATGTTAATGAAAAACTTCCGATGTCATCTTTTGTAATATTTGGAGATTTGATCCGAAAACTGGTTTTGAATAAACTAAATCTCAAATTTGATATGTTCATTTATTGAGTATTCTTGAATAAATTAAAGAATGATATTTATCAAATCCCAATGAAAATAAGATTTTCACAGTTCGAAGAGATACCTTCTTAGAGGAGGACTTAATGTGCATAAGTTTGAAACTTGATGTCACTTATATCTATGAGAACTAGTGGGAGATGAATCAATCTCGAAAGGTTCGAGACTCGAAATGGAACATTGAACCGATGAATATGATTGGAATTTCATTAAAAGTTGATGAATCCAAGTCAAGATCACAAAGCGATTTTATAGATCTATTTTAGACACATCACGAATCGATAAATTATGAATTTATCAAAGAATGTGACAAACAAATCGAACTCATACATGATGAGTCGATGGACTAAAATGATGCTATAAAGGAATAAAATTCCATATGTCATGGTGCCATGGAATCCATAATTCAATCCATGCATGTCATCAAGTTTAGAACTTGATTTAAATATTTCTTAGGGTACGACCCATAGGATGTGAGTGTTTTCAAGGTGAAAACTAACATGGATTACAATATGTATACTTACAAAGCAAAGATAGTTGTGAAAAACTTCAATAAATCATGATATGATCATGATGAAATGGTTCCAAAAATAATTATGCTTGATCCATTCGGATTATATTTGTCACTTCACATAGTATGACTATGAGTTTTGAGAAATAGATAATAAGACCATATTCCTTAATAGGAAATGTTAAATAATGTGTATATGACACAACCTAATGGTTTTATCGATCAAAAGAATCCAAGAAAAGTATACAATATTCAATGGTCCATATGACGGATTGGAGAATAATTCATGGAATTGGAATTACATTCTGATGAAATTATAATTAGTTATAATATCATCAAGAACAAAAGAAAAGTTTTGTGTAGATGTGAAGGTTAGTGGGAGCCACATATGTTTCTTATATTAACATATATGTACAATATGTTATTCGTGGGAAACGATTGTCGTTTCACTATGAAAGATCTAGACGAGACAACTTATAAGATAAGCATAAAAATCTATAAGATAGATTTGAAATTTCTCGATCTGAATCGAAGTGTGTACATCGACAAAATATTGAAAATGGTTTTCAATACATAAATCCAAGATTGGATTTCTTCCAAATGTCGAATGGCGAAATTTTTTTTGAAAATCGATGTGCGACATCGAGTTAAAGAAAAATAGGAAAATGGATATTTTATATTTCGATAATAGAATATTCCAAATACGCCTTGATATGTACTAATCTTTAAATATTGTTCATATTAAGCGTCGTAATTATCAATCGAATCCATATAATATTTCGTTTCGAATGCTCCATATGGTTGGTTCGAACGAGAACAATTCTATTTAATATGTTTGTATAAAGGTTATACTTTACATATGCATAATAGTTATGCAACATTTAAAAACCCGGATTCATATTGAAATTAATAAATAATATCCTTTTAGAAAGGATTAAGATTATATTTCTCATATAAATTGATGAAGAAAATGTATCGGTGATAAAAGTTATACCGATGTCATTTCTCCCAACGTACATACATCACATTTACGAAATGTGTACGCATTTTTCTTAAAGAAAGATGAAGTTGTATTAAAGAGTTTCATAACAACTAAAGATGAAAATTCTACGGTGGAATTAAATTTTCAATGCGACTTACGAAGCCAAAATGGAAATGTTATGGATCAAGGTGTTGATCATACTTGGTATTGTCCCAAGTAATAGAATTATATGGTTATCTATTTCGATGGTCGAAATAGCGCAAACCAAAAGAAACTCAAATAACATAACCAACTTATATCAAGATAGGTATTGGATACCTAACGAAAATAAACACTAACGGGAACGTAGCGGAACCGTTTACAAAAACTGTTTTTCTTCTTAGTTAAGCATGATTGTCATGCGAAGACTACAGGTATAGAGATACCTAGAGGAGGAAAAGATTTGAGGTATAGTTATCTAATACCAATAGTCATCGCAGATTATAGTCCTAGTAGAGATTATATGTGTAAACGCTGCATCAACCAATACTCAATCTATATTAGTGCATTTCAAAAATTTATTTTATTTGCATTTATCTCTTATATGAAAACTTGTGCGTGGTTGTGTAATTTGATTACACGAACCTTGATTTATGACTTGTGTGAGCGTCTACGTGATACGTGATCATGTTAAGTAAAACCGTCACATTTCAAAAGTTATATTTCAAAAACGTCCCTAGTCATGATTAAGATACTTATGTGATAAGTATATCTATTATAAGATAATAGACTAACATGTACACTAGCATATTCGCCGAGGTGATGATTATGTTTTGCTAATGATAGGACAAAGAGTTTGTCAAATCGGGAATATGGATATGCATTAGGTTATGCATATTGTGACTTGACCAAAAGTGCGATACCATGACATGGTTTAGTCATTGTAGATGGAATCGTAACGAATGGGGTCTTAGTTCTTCACACTTGAGATGATCATGGATCATTTTTCGTGCGTAACATAATGCTTAGATATAATCTTCCACTATCTGTAACAGGATGGTCATGGGATTATGATCGGGTATTATCTGAAACACGGAATTTGATGTGAGTCATCAAGATAGAAATTGTTCCTTTCGAGAGAAAGAGATATCCCTTAGGCCTATCGATGAATTGATCAACTAAATCTCTGGCCAAAGTCAATGATATTAATTGTTAATATCGATTGTATTTGTTGATTCAATTCGGTATCGAAACAATAAGTTTAGTCAATCAAATTATAAGGATGACTATCAACATGTCTTTTGATTGACGGATATCGTGAACAAGAGAACTAAACGCCACCGTTCGAGATGGGTATAAATGATCACAATCATTTTTCATTTTCAACGTGGGAAAACTATGATGGATTTCTTCCTAGATCCCTCTTATTAGTCCGTGAGCTCAGGCATAAGTTCACTACCATTGCTTGGTACGAACCTACGCGGTCACACATAGAGCTGTCTTATTTCGGGCTTAATTTCAATCTCTAAGGTTATGTGTACATGAGATGTACACTAGTACTTTCTTTAGTTGGATCTTGAACTGAGTGGGAGACTGAAGGAAATACAGTTACAGATCAACTAGTAGATTGTACAAATGAGTGTAGATGAACATACGTGTTCGTCGGAACGATTGGATGCATGATAAGATTATGCAAATCTGGCAGAAATTACATGGTGCGTCATGACGCAGCATATTGTGCGTCATGACGCACAGTAGAGTAATTCTGAGAAAGCCAATCTATGAGTATGCCGTCACGACGCACCAAGTTGTGCGTCCTGACGGTGGTGCGTCCTGACGCACAAAGTGTCCGTCATGACGGAGCACTGATGTAACGGCTATATCCAAGTAACTGTGACTTGTGCGTCATGACGCACCATATCGTGCGTCATGACGCACAGTGATCCGAATTCTGGATTAGCAGTTTTTTGATACTCATTAATACTCATTAATTCACAGATTAATATAAGATATGTGTAACCTCTCTCTCTCTCTTACTGATTCATCCTAGTCCAGATTAAGATCTATTTTTCTTGGAGAAAGAGAAAACTTGTGTGACAAGTTAGAGAGAATTTGGAGATTGGATTTGAGCAAGTTTGCGGGAATTTTAGGGGAATTCGCCGCAACCGAAAGACGAAAAGCTCGAGGTGGATACGGGTAGAGGAATCTCGAGTGAGATTCTCAGTTGTGATCAATCGAGAGCAGATTCGAGCAAGGTCGGAGACGAACCGGATAAATTCCGGTTATATGCGACGAATCGGTGCTTCGGACAAGGTGTCGAATCGCGCGGGCGTGGGACGTGCGTGTCGCCGGGATCGAAGCAAAGAGCAAAGCAACTACGCAAGGATCAACCCTTCACCGTGATCAATTTCACGTGGTATGGTTCTCTATGAATTAAGAGTTAATTTCATAGGTTTAGTTGCATTTACATGATTCGTACGTTCGGGTCGTTGATGTGGTCCTCGGGATCGGGTCGGACCGGGCCTCTCAATCCGCTGCGCGGGGCTCGGTAGTGACGCCGATTCCCAACATCATGTGCCCGACTCTGGCCTGAAACCACTTGAGTCCCCAATTAACGCTTACCACCCGCATCAATATATACAATAATGCGTGCCCGACTATGGTCTGAAACCACGCATTATGTCATATCAATCTCGATGGTTGTGGACATAGAAGGCATTTCCATGACTTAAATATTACGAGGGATCATGACATTCATGTTTAAATAATTCGTGACATAATCATATTATATCACTATCACAAGATTTTCTAAATGCATATGATTTAATTAGGGAAATTAATTATTCTAAATAATTACTTGTCCTATATGCTAGTATGTTTGATGCCGATCATATCGATATAAATAACTCAAAATTCCGAGCTTCGTAGCCAAAGTTATCGCGAAAACAATATCACCATCGAGAGGGGGGTCCCTGCCCCGTCCCTGGCCCGTGGGGCGCGAGAAAACCACGCCCGGGACGCGTCCGGGGCGCAAAAAAACTGCCCCCGGGCGGCAGAAACTCTGATTTTCTGCAGATTTCGCCGTTTCCGCCCGTTTTCGAAGCGATTAATCATGAAACCTTTTCACGATCATTCCTAGATACTCTCAATCAACTTTTGATCGATATCTAGCGAATTCCACTTGTAATTTTAACGGAATTTGAATTTCTCTATATGTAACATCATGCAAACGGGTACGAACTTTGATAACCCGTGCGTATATCGAATATACGACTATGATTCGACCCACGAATCGATGGCGATCGCTCTGATACCATTGTTGGGAATTCGCCCGACCCCGGGCCCACGCAGCGGATATGAAGGCCCGGTCCGGTTCCCTAAATCCAAGATCACGCCATGACTTCGAGGGTACGATGCAAAGTAGGATAGACGATTACCAGCGTGAAATTGATCACGCACGACGGGTTGATCTTCCTTCGGTGTCACGTTGGTGACTTGCCCGTGCGTCCCATACCACACGTCTCCCACCGTCTTGACACGCCTCCGGTTGTCTTCATGCGTCCCGTTTCCGATTCGCTCGTTTCCGTCTCCGACAGATTTCGTTTCTCCGAATCGATCACAACCAAAAGAGCCCCAGATGTTGCTCCTCTACTTGTATCCACCTTGACTCGTAAGACGTCGGTCGCGGGTGCAACTTCCTAGACGAATCATCGGCGAACTTGCTCGATTGATTGATTCTCTTCTCCGAGAAAAACAGTTTTTCTCTCTTCGCACCCTTTCACTTTGAGAGAGAGATCACTCTCAATTTCAGGATTAATCTTATTAATCCAACAGGGGTTGAACTGAATAATTTCTTTGAACTTAATAGAAGAGACAGAAAATATCATATTTATATCACATAGGATAAGGATGGGCCAAAAGGCATGTATATCCAATATACACCCTTTCACACAGAAAACTGCATGAACCTGTTCAGTAATCTGTCCGTACGAAAATGGTAAATTCGTCTGACAGAAAATTAAGAAACATGAAAGTTGTATATAATCTTATTATCTTTGCAACCCAATTTTTTCTGGCCAAATTGGAGTTCGGATGAGAAATTACGGCGGTTTTACTAACTGTATGTCAAACCGTCGCACCCTTTCGGTATTCCATTAGAACGACACTGATACTTCGCTCAAATAAACAATATTACAACATAAAAGTTCTAAATAATCTCATTATCTAACTAACCCAATTTGAACCATTCAAATTGGAGTTTCTTACAGAAAGTTATGCCAGTTTTACTAAAATGTCTTAAACTGAATTTTTTGATTTTCTTAATAAAAACCGTTTCTTATCAATTTAACCATGTATATCTTATATACATATGTGCATGTAATATACACATTATTTATGCCCACGAACGTGTAAGTTTGTTTATCCTTGTGTACACTTTTACTGTTGATCCGAAACTGTATTTCCTTCATATGGACCCAAGCCTCAACCTGTATGCTTACTTAAAGACAAATTACAAAACTGTCATGAACTTATTTTTCATTAAAAATTAAAATTAATAAATAGCATAATCCATTTATAAGAAAATTTCCCCTATTTGTTTTCTTATTTGTTTAACTATCATTAAAAAAAATTATTTATGAAAAAAAAGAATTTAGAAAGAAATTTCAAAATTAAAAGCCCAATAAAGCCTCATAATATACTTTTACCTACTACGAAAAAAAAGAAAGTCTCTCTCCTCTCTCGGTGCATCGCACTCGGAAAAAAAATTAACCTTAAGAGGCAAGTCCTCTTCAAGGTAAGGTAAGCATAATAGCATATTCTCTCCGTCTTCAATATATCCATTTTGTGCTGAATATACTATCGACTAATCCATTTCTCTAGATGTCTCTTTGCTAAATTCTTATACTCCAAATAAAAATGGATTATTTTGTTAGAAACCTTTGAAAAGCATAATGAGATTTGCAAACCTAGGGATTCAGCTAAGAGGGTTCTATTTTCTCCCAATTCTCCTACTGGGATTTGAAAATCGGATATTTCAATTACTTTGACAAACTTATTTTTTGAAATATTTTTTATTAGAGTTAAAAGTCTAATGTCATTGGTAAGATAAATGTGAGAAAAAAAAATTGAACTTATTTTATAACCAGTGAAAAAAGGACACAATTTTAGTCCTAATTGATCAATTTTGCTTCATACCTGACAGATAAGGTGAGAAAAAACTCAATTTCATAATTACTATATTCCAAATCACCCCCAATCAAGGGCAATTTGGGTCTATATAACTCGTGTCTGCGTCTACCGAATGAGACACCAAACCCTTACCGTCAACAACCGAGTCCACGCACCTGCTTAGCTTTTCTTCGCTCATAGATTAAGAGAGCACTGACGTGCTTAGAGAATTTCGAGATTTCCACACAGATCGATTGAAGACCGAATCTAAAGATGTCATCGAAGGGTCCAACTCCAGCTTATTGCTACAATGACTTGCGTGAATTTGGCTAATGTACCCTCTTTTTGGTCAGCGAAATAATACAATTAAGGCAAGTCTTATCGAACTGAGCGGGAAAGATGGAAAGAGGTCTGCAAAAAGGCGATTTCTCTAAACTTAAAGGGCGGCTAGGCAAGTTTTACCAAGGTGAAGGCTAGTGGAATATACAGCGATTACCAACGAAAATCTGCCACACATACAGACCCTATAAGAGAGCTCACCCTCCATCACACACCAGACCTCCCCACCATTACCACCAAAGAAGAAACCCACAGACCAACAGTAAACAAAACACCATGCGAGATAATTTCATTGCGAGGAGACAAGGAGGACGTGGACAAACACAGGGGGGGGACCAAGCCAACACAATCCCCCAACGCAAGTTTGGTGATGCCTCAACAAAGCTGCCAACCAAGCTGACGAAACAGGTAACCCTCTCCAACAATCTCAAGCCCCGCTCAACACCCATCAACCCCCTCCCAACAACGCACCGCACACATACATACTCGACACACCACATACACCACTTCCCTTCCCACCGGACCCCCACCACCCAGCATGGGAAGGTAAATGTCTCAAGTGCACCTCGGACGACCACCTCACCATCGACTGTAGGAGGCCCCGAGCTTGCTGTCACTGTAGAAAGCCCGACCATCTTTACAAATTCTGCCAGCTAAGGCTGCGAGACATAGAAAATGGCCGGTTTTTCAACCCCACCAACAAACCTCTCCTTCCCCACCCACAGATGACTGCACCATCCCCGACGTGCTTCATTCGAAACTCAACTAAACACGCAGCCGAGCTAAGAGAGCTTCGAACAACCATCGTCCTCGATGCGAGACTAATTGATGGTCATAACCAAACTGTCATCGACTCCATAGTTCACCAAGCCACTCGATACTTGCAAGGTTACGAACTGGTGTTCTAGGGAGGGGATCGCTATCTTTTCAAACTCCAATCAGAAGAAGATCGATTCGAATTCATGAAATCAGCAATCATGTTAATGGAGAAGGAAGGACTGGTGGCCTATCCCTGGACAGCGGAGATAGGAGCACAAGTCATTAGATACAAATTCAAGATGGAATTGGATCTTTTCGACTTGCCTCTCGCAGCATATTGCGAGAAGGAACTGGACCAAATATGCGCGAACATTGGCGAGATTATTCACCATGGCCCCATCCAGAATCTCAGAACACTAGAGAGGCTAAGAATCATCATTACAATGCCTGAAATCAAGGAATTGCCTCCGCACGTCTTCGCAACATCGGATGGTTACAATAGGAAGGTCGTGCTCAAGGTGGACAAGGTAATTCAGGAAGAAGCTTTCTTCTATCAGCCACCGAATGCGATGCCCAACGACAATTTTTTCGAATGTCTCTTTAATGATATACATTTAAAAAAAATGGAGATGCCGGAACCTTCTCATAAATCCATCGATTCAGTCCCACCGGAACCGGTAAACAAAGAATTACTATCTTCTTCGGAGGCGAGAGCTTTTGAAGAAAGCACCGCGCCGTCTCAGACAGTCAATCAAACTTTGATGCGTCTCTGGCAGCTGGCCCCACCATCCAAAGAGAAGGATGAGCTTGCTCCCCTGGTTTTTGGCAAGCCTCAAATAACAGCACCGGTGACCAAGAAACAGAAAATCAGTCCGTCCGACTCTAACCGGTCAAAAATGGAGGATTCCGAGCATGCAACGATTCAGTTAGACACTCGTGCACCGCCCATAGCCACTCGTACACCGAATAGTACGATCGTACCCATCCTGATGTCGCAGCAGAAAGCAAAGCACAACACACGACTTGTTTTCTTAGGTACAGGTACGACACCACCCATTCCTGCAGAACCAGAACGAAGTGACATGCAAACATCTTTTCCACCGGGTTTCCAACCTACTGCACAAGGTACGACCCTGAACAACCTCACACAATTGGCGCAAAGTATACTGGTAGGTGGTGCGAGTGGCTCGAGGAATGCACAAGCTGTTGAGAAGAGAAAGAGGCACCTCGAAAATGAGCATGCAGAGAAGAATAAAGGTACAAAACATTTATCGAAGAAACATGATATTACTAAACAACCTTTTATTGTCCCCAAAGTCTTCAACCAGACTTTACAAACTATCAGGAACAATCTTAGGCTCAAGAAAAAAATAATAATAACGACCCCCAAAATAGCCAAGTCCAAAAAACAAAACAAAAATAAGAGGACTAACAATAAAGGCCCATCAGGAAATTTAACCATGACAAATAAAATAAAAAACCCAACTGAAAAATCAAAGATTTTAAAACTCTTCAACATAGAAAAAGAATATCCTAAACAATTAGACCAACATACAATAAATCACATGAGACAATTATGTGGTCTTCCTCCGAATACAACTTTAATTGAAAACGCCAAACAAAACCAGTTAGATGAATCAATAAACCATAATAATCAAAATCAGACGGAAATACACATCAAGCAAAACAAACTTATAATGAGCCCTCGGGCTAATTCTGAACCAATAAGGCCGCAATTAAAGGCAAAAAAGAAAAAAAATATTATTATTGGCTCTTGCTCACTACAGATTAATTCTCCTCTTTCAAATACTGACAATCTCTCTAATATCTGTGATTTTCGTGTAGTAGAGACAAACAACGACTCTAGATTGAAATTTGCGGTCGAAGATGACACCTCGCAGAAGGTCGATTATGGTGATGAGGAAGAATACTGTTGGGAATTCTTTCTGTCCCCGGGCCCGCGCAGCGGATATGTAGGCCCGGTCCGGTTCCCTTAATCCAAGATCACGCCATGACTTCGAAGGGTACGATGCAAATAAGAAGATTATGCTCATACCAGTGCAAAATTGATTGCACACGACGGGTTGATCGCTAGTCTTCTTTCTCCTGTCACGTTGGTGACAATCCGCGCGTCCCACACCACGCGTCTTTCACCGTTCGTTGACCGTCCTCTCACTCCTCGGGTTGATCACAATCAAAGAGCCACAAGTGTCGCTCCTCTACTTGTATCCACCGTGAGTCGGAGTTCGTCGGTCGCGGATGCAACTACCTAGACGATGCACCGGCGAACTTGCTTGATCGTTTGATTCTCTACACCGAGAAAACTCCTTTTCTCGGTTCTCTCTTTTTACACCCTTTCACTCAATAGAAAGATGTCTCTTTGTTTATCTGGAATATTTGGTAGGTCTAAACAAATAATTATGCTCCAATTCTTTCTTGCCAATTATTTTTCTTCTTTATTTTTATAAATTCAGGATGCGAAGATATTAACAATTTAATGTATTAGATTTGTATTTTATAAAAACACTTTTTGAATCACAGGGATATGATATTTCAACGTGGTTCGACGAGAATCATTCATAAACATAATACACACAAATTCAACTAATAAAACCCAAATTTTTATACTGTAAAGTGAAGTATGTCTAGTATGGCTAGTATCTGTATGGCTGAAATAAAGTATGTACTGAAAAATATTTATGCACTGTAAAAATGAAATTGAAGGATGGGTAAAATAAAGACAATTTTTATACAACTACAATCCATTTTAATATAACAATCTTTAAAAAAAAAAAAAAACACATCTCATATGCAAAATATCATTCGAATATGGATGGTATGTATGTATATTTGTAAATTGTAAGCCTACCCTTAAAACTTTTAGTTTCTTTTATTCGATTTTCATAAATTTAGGAGTAAAATAAAGACAATTTTTATATAACTACAATTCATTTTGATATAACAATCTTTAAAAAAAAAAAAAAAAAAAAAAAAAATTCGGATTCGAGTTATCCGGGCCATACTCGGGTCGGGTGCGGCCGAGTCCGAGTCAACTCGGCCGAGTTTTTTTTTATCAGAACCATGTTATTTATCAACAAAAAATAATATTTTCAATTAACAGTTAATAGAATCTTGGGTACACGAATTGGGGACACGAATCAATCCCCCCCATATCGGCACGCCCGTGGTGGATTGGGGGGGTATGATAAATGGCCTCTTTATTAAATATGAAAAAATGATAGGATATAATGCAAATTGTCTACAAAATGCAATTTCAGTTGCACAGCATGACTATAACAGTGGGTCATATATCTGATGCTGATGTAAATTAAAATTCATTTGGGAATTAAAAATTTCTTTTGAGAATAAACATTTCTCATCACTTATTAGATATAATTAATGGAGCAAAATCTCCCACTTATTATGAGAAACCCCACTCAGCAAATAAACATTTCTCATCACTTATTAGATATAAATCTCTCATGCTTGAACTCAGCAAAATCTCGTTTTATAATTAATGGAAAAAATAATGGAGGTTTCATAACCTCGAAACGAGGTCTCAGGCAGGGTTGTCCTCTATCTCCGACGCTCTTCATAATTGCACTAGATATCTTCTCTCGAATAATTCAATCCCTACACCTTATGGGCGATATCAAAGGCCTCAAAATTACGAGAAGATCTACCCCTTTAACCCACACCCTCTTTGCTGATGACATCGTATTGTTTGGTGAGGCAAACATACGCGAATTATCAGCATATCTCCAAGCTTTTAATCTATTCTCCAGCATTTCGGGTCAGGAGATTAACGAGACAAAATCAATTTTTTGGTTCAGTAAAAGCACTAGTGTATCCCTCAAACAGGAATTGGCCAACCTTATTCTCGCAAAATTCGCGGCCAGCAAAGAACGTTATCTCGGAGTATATCTATCCGTGGACAAACCATCTGCTTCAGACCACTATCACCTAATCTCGAACTTAGAACACAAACTAGCCACGTGGAAAAAAGGGTTTCTCAATCAAGCAGGCAGACTAGTACTCATCAGGTCGGTGTTACTAGCATTGCCAATATACCATATGGGGATTTCCAAAATACCTCTCTCAATCATCAAGAAAATGAACCAAATAATTAGGAAATTCTTCTGGTCCAATACGGAATCACCCCGTTATATGGCTATGAAACAATGGAAAATCGTTAACCGTCCTCTTAAAAATGGGGGCCTCAACATTAGAGATCCGCAAACTATCAACGAGGCTCTCCTCCTGAAGCTTAACTGGAGAGTGGTAAACGAAACAGACTCATCATGGGGTATTATTTGCAAAGAAAAATACTTTCCCTCCTCTACGTTCTGGAACTCTAACAGAAATACCAAGTGTTCAGAATTTTGGAAAAGTGTAATGCACATGAAGAATACATTCGTTCAAGATTCTGTATGGCAATTGGGAAATGGAAAAATAGCGAATGCAGTGGGCAGCCCATGGTTCTCGGGATGGGCCGAATTCCAACCAGCTAATCACTCTCAAGCACGACTAACTGTCGCCGACCTTTACGACTTCAATTCTAATGATTGGAATTGGTCGGAAATAAATATGATATTTGGGCCAGAAATAAGACCTCTCATTGAATGGGCTGATTTTGACCCATTAGCACGAGCCCACATATCCGATAGAGTGATATGGACCAAAGGAAAATCTAGTACTCTAAAGGTTAAAGAAGCGTACGACACATTACTCAGAGAAAAACTAAACCCATTAGGCCAATGGGATGAGAATCAGGTACCCAATTTTTGGAATTGCAACATACTCCTTCCCAAAATAAAACTCCTACTTTGGAAAATTTTCCATAGTGCTCTGCCAACAAGAGAAAAACTTCATCGAAGAATCCAAACCATTTCGCCAGTATGTCCCAGATGCAACAATGAAATTGAATCTCAATTTCATCTGTTTGTTCAATGTTCATTATCCAAGGAAGTTTGGAGCTTGGTGGGAGTTAATCAGTTCGGCCTCTTTTCTTCAGAGGGTATGTGGTTAGAAAGCCTAATTAAGGCGTTCGATCACACTGACAAATCATCAATCGTACGAATTGGAGCAACTTTATGGGAATTATGGTGTGGCAGAAACGCCATGATCTTCAGAAATGAAAAACCATCGACGCGTCATACGGCTTTCAAGGCGACCACTCTTTTTTACTCAATGGCGACAAAGAAAGGATTTCAGGGAATGG
The DNA here is from genome assembly GCA_946800325.1 of Luzula sylvatica. Taxonomy (NCBI): domain Eukaryota; kingdom Viridiplantae; phylum Streptophyta; class Magnoliopsida; order Poales; family Juncaceae; genus Luzula; species Luzula sylvatica. Next base: position 25,429,134 of record OX326958.1, on the reverse strand, counting down.
GGGCGGCCTTGAGTATCGAAACTCCAGAAAATTTTATTCCAACAGACCTCTATGCATGGGTCGATGCCTCGTTGTGTCCAACCGGCAAGACAGGATTAGCCATGATTCTGAAAACCTCCAATGCATCCCTCAAATGGGTTAGCATGGAACACACGTGGGATGACAGTATCCTCAATGCGGAGTTTCGTGCGCTGAGTAAAGCCATAAACCATGTCGCTTCGAATTACCCTCATGTCTCTTGTACATTCTTTACAGATAATATGGAGGTGGCCGAAGCTCTAACTTCGACGAGAGATCCGAACGACATGGTCATCTCCGATTGGAAAGCATGGAGAAGCGCCCACGACTGTATCAGATGCAGAGGAAAGGTTAAACAACCTATCTTCAAATATGAGAACCGTGCGCAAAATCTGGAGGCACATAATCTGGCGAATCTGGCGAGAAGCTTCTCACTATCCTACGATGATAACGTCTTTCCGACGTTGACGGAAGGAGGGATGAATTAACCTCCTCAAGATACTACTCGAGCTCTCATTACTACCTTTGCAGGTGCCCTGCTAATAGGCCCAGTCACTGGGTTAAAAATTAGTAAGGGGTAATGTTTATTTTGTTTTACCGCATTTCATTAATTTTTATTATGTTTAGGTAGCTTTCATGTAGTAGGTTAGACACGTTGTATTACTCCATTTGTTAGTTTTATTTAGGATTTTCTTTTGATGCGGTATGTACAAACTTTTTCTGAGTTTATTCACCTAAGGGTTTTTCTCAAAAAAAAAAAAAAAAAACTCCACTCATCGCGGTAACTAAGCTTCACCTAAGGGTAATCCAAGTAAATCCTATTATTCATTTCGTTATTTTTCTCAATTCACTATAAACTCAATGCATTTTTAACCAATTATTATTTTTGTTTAATTATTCATAACTGGGCCCATTAAAGATTTAAATATCGAAATTGAAATGTGATTTTACTAGATTCAAATTTAGAGTAGGAATGTTATCGTTATTGATTCAAATATTTGTTTATCACAAACAACTCACGAACGTGCCAAGAGTAATTCCCTTACAAATTGGTGTACATATTCATCAATTTTACATATTCATGTATTTATTTTATATTTTGTACATATTTAAATGGCAATATATACTATTACGGTGCATACATTTTCATATTTTTATTATATTGTTCTGTATATTTGTGATGAAAAATTGTGGATGGCCCATAATTCTTTTATCTAAGTATAATATGTCAAGGCTTTTATCTAAATACAGTATATGTGTTATATATTTCGGATTGATATAGTTAGTAGAAAAGATGCACAATTTGTGTTATTGAGTGGCACATGTATGCCACATTTATCAAACAAAAATGTGCAGAATTATGTGATCAAGATAATGTACACATTTATCTGACATTGTTAAACTGTAAAAATATTCTTAAGGGTAATTACATTGTTAAACTGTAAAAATAGAAATTACAATGTCATATTTTGATTAAAAATTAGTGCATTAAAATTATAGGTAATAATTTAGGAAATAAAAAATCCAAAATAATATCTTTGGCCATATCGTTATGGAAAAAAATTTGTTTCCACCATTATATACTAATTATTTGTACATATGAATAATCCAAATAAATTTGTCAACTTAATTAAACATCATATAATTAATTTCAAATTTTCAATATATTCTTTTGGTGATTCAAATAATGGTTTAAATTATAAATTTGTTATATTATTTTGTATGAGACTAATAGATGGCCCTAATATTTTAAATATTCCATTATTTGTATGGGATTAATAAAATTTTAAATGGCCTTAAATTTAAATATTTGTATTTATCTTTTTAGGATTGTACCGACAATGTTTGTAATGATGCTTGCACACGATATAATTCTATCTTAATAATTCTATCTTAATGTAAGAATACAAATGCAAATAATCTTTGCTTATATTTTATTTAATACAAAACATATAAAAAATATATTTTCATATTCGCAGCGAAGCGCAGGCAATTGTCTAGTATCTTTTAAAATTATAACTCTATCATATGCGTGAAATAACAATATATATTTTAAAAAATATAGAAATGTAATGCCTAGTATGTTTGAATAGAAATTTACATTTTTTTAAATATTCATTATATTTTTTTGATAGAACTATATTTGGGGAGGGTGAAAAAAGTAGAATAAAATGAAATAAACAACTTCCGAGTTCCAATCGACGAAAGGAGAATAAAACTGAATAAATAAATGGAAGAGTAGAAGTTTTTGTTCCAAAGGGAAGGTGGAAGTTCTTCTTGCATAGAATAACTAAATTTGATGACTAAAATATCTCTGATTATATTTCAATTCATGTTTACATGGCATAATAATAATAATAATAGCTACAAATTAAGAGGAAAAATGGAAAAAATGGAAAAGAAAAATATGAACAAAAGTTGGAAATCTAAACTTTGTATAGAATGGGAACCCTAAATCATATGTTTGCATGGAAGTATATTGATTCCTGGTTTCTGACTTGTACTCTAATTACTACACAGTAGTAGTAAGTTAGTAACCCAGCCTTTTTTTTCCGTCTCTGTCCTATTCGCCCAAATATCCACGGACTTCACTCCACTGATCTTCAGTTCTTCACGGATGCTTCGAGTTCGATCAAGATTGACGAGCACGACAACAATTCAATCTCCTCTACCAAACGCGTTGGCGATTTCATCCCTCTCCTACCAAAACTCTTTGTGCTGATTTCAATTCCGTAACTTACCCTTACTGAATGTCCTAGCACTGACCTGCTTGCCGGATTTCTGCAAACATCGATGGAAAGATCTTTTCGACTACACACGGCGTAATGGTTAGGTAAGAACCATCCTTTTTAGCTGATTATCAACTGTCGAAATTCATTTTGGTATACTAAGCCATAAAAAGATCTAAATATAAAAGGATTTTTTTTTAGTCCAGATCCTTTTTAGCTGATTATCCACTCTCGAAATTCATAAGGGCGCTAATTCAACCTGTTGCTGTATTGGCATGCAGGAATTGGGCAATCGTGCCTCTTTTAGTCACACAAAGATTGCAACTCAGGTAGGTCTAATCTCAATTTTGAATTATTTTACTTTAAATACCATAAATTTAGTAACTTGCCCACTATTAAGTTTGAGTAAAGTATGAGAGTAAAATAATTCCGATAAATTTAGGACGTTGCTCCAAAAATATGAATATCTTCAATTATATTCTTTTGTTTGTTGTAATTGTAATGCAAATAAACCACTGACATGTTTTATTCCGCATTTTTGCAATATCTATAACAAGATGTTATATTTCCACTAAATTGCATATCCTTATAGCACTTCTAATTAATAAATATGTGCTAAATGAATTATTATGAATTTTATGTAGTTTGAGTATTATTGGACCGATTTGACTAAGAAAGATGAGCTTTACAAAGAGGTATTGGGCTTGATCATAGAGGTCAGCATTATAAAATGCTGACATGATTTGCATAACATTTTTAAATAATTTTTCAAAAAAATAAAATGGAAAATTGACATGCAAGGCACCAAATTCGTACTTCATCTTAAATAGGAACTTTTAGTTGTACATCGTATGTTTTATCAAAATTAAGTAGGATTGAATTAATCAAAGTAAACTACATTATTATAGTTTTGCACCAATCAAAATTAAATTATTGCTTGTGCACCACAACTTTGTTTATTTAATAGGTACTAAAAGTTGGCAAGACTTGTATTTGTATGTGCAATTGAACCAATCAAAGTAAACCATATTATTAATTAGTACTAAATCTATCAAATTTACTAATGGTTTATGTATCAGATATTGTTTATGTCATTTGAAATTGTAATGGACCCGACTCCTTAAAACATTTGGCTAATATAATGCAACAAACATTGATTTAATTGTAGGACTACTAACAGATTTTAATTTAGGACATTCAAATGTGTCATTTATTAAATACACCCTTTCTTTTATATCAATGTATAATTGGAAGTCAGACATCTTATCTGCAATACTATTCTTCTGGCGGACATAATTTATAATTTAGGACATTCAAATGTGCTAATTGTAGGACTACTAACAGATTTTAATTTCATTAGTAATAAGATTGTTTACTTGTACATCGTTAAAAAATTATAATTTGCTAATTTTGTCAACATATATATTGTTAGTTTTTGTATATTATTAATTATTTATGAAAATTATTGGTCTATTCAATATATTTCTTATGTCATTTTCTTTGAGAATTGTATATTCATCTTTAACTGGGTAAAGGTGATTAAGTCCAAAATCAATAGGATTGTAAAAGAACAAGTACAACTATTTTATAACATCGTGCATCCAGTCATATATTTTAGTTATGAAGGGTCTCGTAGTCAAATCAAAAGTTGTATATATTTTTCCCATTTGCAAAAGGTCTCAACAACCTTGTAAGGTGTAACTAATATCCTTCTGATTTGTGTGCGTGAAATCCATCTGAGAAATGGCTGAAGACCTAGATAATGTATTCATGTCATTGGATGATAGGGCTCAGTACGGAATGCCCGTTCTTGAATGGGCGCTGGATCATTTTGACAGCGATAAAACTAAGATCATCCTCACCCACTATAATGGTATGCATCTTTATTTCTTTCATGCACTTAAATTTATTCTATTGAACTATTTGGTGAGACATATAATGGAAAATTATTGATTATTCTAGCACATGCTATTGATATATATTGCAAACTTCTTTAATATATTTGTCCATTTTTGAAAGATTCGAACCACATATGTTGAACTCAAATTAAGTTATTTCTAGTATGATGTAATGTCTAGTAATGTACCAAGTTTATTGTGATATCAACATATTATCTTTTGAAATCCACAAATCTGTTGGGAATTCACCCGACTCCGGGCCCGCGCAGCGGATATGAAGGTCCGGTCCGGTTCCCAAAATCCAAGATCACACCATGATTTCGAGGGTACGATGCAATAGAAGGATAGATGATTACCAACGTGAAATTGATCACGCACGACGGGTTGATCGCTCGCATCCTTTCCTTCTCCGGTGTCACGTTGGTGACTAGCCCGTGCGTCCCATACCACACGTCTCCCACCGTCTTGACACGCATCCGGTTGTCTTTCGTGCATCCCACGTCCATACTCTTCCACAGCCAACAGTTTTGCTCCTTCGGTTTGATCACAATCGGAGAGCCACAAATGTCGCTCCTCTACTTGTATCCACCATGAGTCGGAGTTCGTCGGTCGCGGGTGCAACTGCCTAGACGAAGCACTGGCGAACTTGCTTGATTAGTCTATATCGAGAAAAACTCTTTTACTCGATTTTCTCTCTTCGCACTCTTTCGCTCTTAGAAAGAAGACTCTCAATATTCTGGATTAATCTTATTAATTCCACAAGTTGGACTGAATAAATTGGTTTTGAGAGAGAGAAATAGAGAAGCATCATATTTATATCACATAGGATAAGGATAGGCTAAAAGGTATGTATATCTCATATACACTTTTTCAGACAGAAAACTGTAGACACCCTTTCAGTATTCTGTTGAAACGAAAATTTTAAATCGTTCCAAACAACTTTGAACATTCAAGAAATTTGTAGATAATATTATTATCTTTCCAACCCAATTGGATCTGGCCCAATCGGAGTTCGGATGAGAAAGTTACCGACGTTTTACTAACTGTATGTCAAACAGTCGCACATTTTCGGTATTCCATTAAAACGACACTGATACTTCGCTCAAATGAAAGTTATTTCTATATGAACGTTCTAGATAATCTCATTATCTATCTAACCCAATTTGAACCATTCAAATTGGAGTTTCTCACTGAAAGTTATGCTAGTTTTACCAAACTGTTTCTTATGCCTACGGACGCGTACGTTCGTTTATCCTTGTATACACTTTTACGGTTGATCCGAAACTGTATTTCCCTCAAAATATCCCAACAATTTTATATAAAAAAAGCTATATCAAAATACAAATTGTAGGTAAACTATCATTTGCATATATTATCTTGTCTTTGTAGTTCTAGTGTATTTTTGCATGTAATACTTCAAATGTTTGTTGACATAAAAAGTGAAAATTTGAAGTAATTGGATCAATATTGTTGCAAACTTAATATTGTGGTCAGGATTTTTGATCCTTCAAACCCCAGACTTAAACTTCATATAATATAATGCATATTAGTCTAGTTACTGTAGTGCACTAATCTAGTATGCTTGAAGTCTATATATGTCTTCTATGATATATATATATATATATATATATATATATATATATATATATATATATATATATATATTTCATTATTTCAAACAGGGCCGGCCCCGACATTTTGGGTGCACTAGCCCGAGCTAGTAACTGTTATTCATATAATTAAAAAGTACTCCTCAAGAAAAAAAAAATATTACCAAATTAATTGAATATGCGGTTATTTTGAAAAAGAATATTTCATACATTTGTCAAATATGGGTCATAGTCTAGTTGGTTGAATGGGATGAACAAAAAAACATATGTTGTGAGAGGTTATGAGTTTGATCTTCATTGGCATAAATGGATGGAGGACATATGAACATTCTCCATTTATGATAAAAAAAATATTTGAAACACTAGAAGTGGTAATTTTTTATAAATAAATTTTTCTCTAAAACAATCGAACCCATTATAGAAAATAAAATTGATTTTTTTATAGTATATGAACGAACATCTAGTAAAGATTGAATCATTGAACAACACATTTAAATTTTTTAAATGAAAATATTTGATATTTCAAGGTTTATAAAACAATCGAACCCATTGGATTTGCATTGAGATTTGTGTATTTAATGATGTACACAAAATTTCATGATCATCATGAAAAAACACAAAAATCTCAATGCAAATATAATGGTTCAACATCATTAAAAAAGTAAATGTGATTTTGAAATCAACAAGCTTTTGTTACATCTAAAAAATATTCTCACTTGTTTATTCTATTGCTGAATGATATTTTTCGTGGTCTTTTTATCTTCTGCAACAATAAATTGTTTTTAACAAGAAATTCCTGAGAGAAATTTTTGATGGTATATCCTATTTTTCACAAGAAATTTTTCTCTTTTTAGAATTATCGAGAGATAGAATATTGACGCCTCAAAGGTAGACAACAAACATATAACTATGGACATATATGATGATGTCTTTTATAGGTTTTTTTGCGTGCATATTAGAATCATGAGAAATATAAGCACATGCAATTTAGTTAGTCGACTACATGCAAGTTAGTAGGATTTATATTAGAATCATGATGTCTTAATTAAGTACCAAACTTTTGGTAGTTAATGTTTTTTAACCATTGGATTTGCATTGAGATTTGTATATTTAATGATGTACACAAATTTTCATGATCATCATGAAAAAACACACAAATCTCAATGCAAATCTAATGGTTCAACATCATTAAGTAACAAAACTTTGGTGCTTAATTAAGTATGTTAGTCTCGCTCAAAAAATAAATAAAAGTTACAAGTTAGTAAAGAAAAAAAGTTTCCATAAGAGAATTGCATGATTTGTTATTTGGGACTTAATTTTTTTTTTTTTTTTTGTATATGTAGTTTAGAGTTGAGATATTGGTTCCTCAAGCAATAGATCTTAAAGATTCAATTTTGGAGCTCGTAAACAAGCATGGGATGAAAAAGCTTGTTTACTGGTCGATTGTCTGGAACAACTTGTAGGTCTAAACTAATAATTATGCTCCAATTCTTTCTTGCCAATTATTTTTGTCTTTTTATTTTTATAAATCTGGATGAGAAGATATTGACAATTTAATCTATTCAATTTATATTCTATAAAAGCAATTTTTGAATTATAGGGATCTTTCAACGTGGTTCGATGAGAATCCAGCTATTTGTTGCAAGATATGGGTTGTCACGAATAATGGAGAACCTATCTTAGTGAGGTAACTCTAACAACTTTAACCATTGTAGCGTATTTTTCTTCTTTCATTGAGTTTTTCGTAACCGCCAGGTAAAGCGTCTCCATGTGCTTTTTAGGCATTTCTGCCACAATATCAGAGTGTATACTAATTTACAAATATATTTTTGAAATTTATACGTTGTATTTACTAGCAAATATAACCAATTCTAAATCATGAAGATTGTATAAAAAAACTTAATTGCATTAAATCTATAGAGCACCTAAAAGTTCTTATGAGTCAAGTTTATAACAATATTGAAGTAATAAGAATCTTGTAATTTTATTTGTTTATTTTTCTCTTGTCATTTGAGTCTCTTAAGTCAATTCCTTGGTTGGTTGTGAATCAAATGTTTTTATCTTCATGGGAGCTCTCTTGTTAATTGGGCTCACATGCACGACAAGAACTAAATGAGGTGTTCGTGTCAAGGAATCACAGGATACACTAACAAATGGATTTAATTTATTTTTCCTGTAGTAAATCATAAAATCACGGAAACATTATGCGTCAATATTAGCTGTCATGTAATTGCCTGTTTAACCTATAATTATATGACATGAATCAAATAGATTTCTGAAATTAGTTTGAAATCATGCAACCAATGTTGTAAAATACGGAAAACGGTACGGAACGATCGGAGACCGTAAAACGGTGAAAAAACGGTGGAAAAACGGTAAAAAAACGATCACCGAAATCGATAGTAATTTAATTAAAATTTATAGATGAAACCAAAAAAATATATAATAATATAATTTTTTAATAGTAAAAAAATAACATAAACAACATCCAACATAAAATATAACATCAAAACGAATGTTTAACATAAACGTAACATCAAAACGAATGTCCAACAAAACGTAACATCAAAATATAAACTCAAATCCAAACATAAACTAAATAGTAAAATCATTAATATCATTCGGGACAACCGTAAGTAAAAAAAAAAAAAATTTTATTGGGTTGGAAAAAAAAAAATGGGCCAAAAAACGGTAAATAATCAAAATTTTAATTTTTTGTTGCGAAAAACGGCCGTTTTTCGAACCGAAAAACACTTTTTTCCCAAAAAAAAGGTCAAACACGGTAAAAAAACGTTTGACCGTTTTTTCAAACGTCTTGTAAAAAACGGAACGTTTTTCCACCGAAACACCGTTTTTCCACCGTTTTTCACCGTTTTTTACAACAGTGCATGCAACACATACTATGTGATTATTGGTTGACCGAAGTAATTCCAAAAGTGTAATTTTTATCATATTTGATAATTCGATAATATTATCTTCGAGTCGTTGTATATAGAGTTCCCCAATGTATCTCTTAGAAGCTCGATGCATCCATCAATGGACTTGTATGTTTCTTTAAAAAACTTCCTTGCCTCCACAAAATTGACATTCACTAATTGGAAGATAAGAGTGTCCATATTTTTTTTTAAAACTTCCTTGCCTCCACAAAATTTGTCAAAAACCTCAGTGTGCTACTTTTTGTTTCACATCCTCGTATGTTGTAATATGACCGGCCGGTTCACATTTCTCTTGTGCCAAACAAGTATAAAATGGACTTGTATGTTTCTTTCATAATTTGATCAACAAAAATGTAGAATTCACAAATATGGACTTGTTTCACACCCAAATCAATGTAATGTTCCGGAATTGAGATCTTACGTGAAATATGGTTCTATCGTTCTAACTTATCAATTGTTACCGTTCAATTAGTAAATAGTCAGTCAACTCATGATTGTAAAAATTAATTATTTTATAATTTTAAAACAAATTATATATATATATATATATATATATATATATATATAAATAAGTGATTATTGATCATTATGTATTATAATGAATTAAAATATAGTTATTGTCAATTATGTATTACTATAATTTTGATCATGATTACAACGAATATTCGTTTACAAATTTTATTCGGATCCGGATAGTGTCCGGATCCATCAAATATTTAGTTCCTAGATCCGGATCCATATCCGTAAAAATGATACGGTTCCGGATCCGGTTCCATCCGGATCTGAATATTTTATTTTCGGATTCGAATATTTTTCGGATACGGTTCGGGCAATATCCGCCCTGATGAATTTGGGTTAAAAATCTCACCACATAATTTTTATTGGATTTTTCTGATATTTTGGATTGGGTCTCGAGAAGTATAAATCGACACAAACTAAACCTACAAATATTGTGAAGCTACGTGTCATCATAAAAGTTATATCATTCAACTTAAAAGTACGGTGACTAATAAATTTTTTTTTTATGAGAAAAAACAATTTTAAAATTTATACGATGTGTATTATTAATTAACAAATATAACAAATTCTCATTCACGAAGATTCATAAAACATCAAGACTATTATGATATTATCTAGATTAAATCTTTGGACCCTAAAATTTATACGAGTTCAATCTTGTAGAATATTGAAGTGAAAAAATCTTGCAAATCTTCTTTCATTAATTTTTACTATATTATTATATTATTAGTATTATGAAGACTATATTATGTGGATTAGTTTAATTTGAAAATTTATACTCGCTTCAGGTATCTGATAACACTTTGACCAAAGTAGTACAAAGCTATAAATTTGTTTTATCAAATTTAATGGCTACGCTGATTGTAAAAATTAATTTGAAAATTTTCCACGGAAACCTTTCCCTTCCCTAAATCTGTTTCATCATTACATGTCCCGTAATTGCATGTTTAATCTATAATTGTAGGACATGAGTCAAATTGATTTAAAAAACTAGTTTGAAGCCATGCAATACATCCGGTAATATGTGATTGGTGATTGACTCAAGTAATACCAAACCTGTAACTTTCATCATATTTTATTGATACCTTGCCCAAAATATCTTCTATGCATAGCAAAACCGTTCGGAAATTTCATCGGTACCATCGACAATTCAATTCTTGATTTTTATCTGCACGATACCATCATACCATCGATTTTATAGTAGTACCGTAATTGCTATAGTATTTGAGTGTGTGCACTAAGAAATTTTGATTTTAAAACTTATTTGACATTATTCTCAATGAAAAATCACAGTCTTGGGAGGAAACATAGAAATTGTATTACATGATTTAAATGTGTTCAGCCACAAAAAAAAGCATATAAATTATAATTAATTATTCTTTTCTCGGAATATTATTTAAAGAATAGTGATGTATGATTCCTAGATTTCTCTCCCATACTTCTTGATGACATGACAAATTTTTAAAATTTTAATTTTATATCATAATTTATGACTTAACTATCTAAGTTTATGATTTGACATGTCAAACCTTGTAGGGGAGAGTATGGGAGTATATCTAATATTTTCCTTATTTAAATTAATCATGAACCAAGTGAAACTGAATTAATCAAGGCGAGATTCTACCGTAGATCCATTTAGCAAAAGGGTAATTTGGGTATAATTTTTTATTGTATAATTCTTGAACAAAATCCCTCCATTTCAATAATCAATGGAAATGGATCCTTCATTGATTGCAATTCCCCTCGATTTAATAGTTTTTGTATCACATTTAATTGATACTTTTGACCAAAATTTAATCTTTCAGTCTTGACGAAGTGCTAAAAATATGATATCATGTATGAGACCTACTCTCACGGTAACAATTAATTGGTATAATCCAAATATAAAGACATGATTTGCAATTGCAATGTCATATGAGGTAGAGTTTCATACTAGAAGTGTTGAAAAGATGAAATAATGTATGACGGTATCTGTATCATTTGTTTATTTACCTTCATAAGAAATTTAATGTGTTACTTCATGGTTCGTCCTCTCATGCGTTGCAATTCAATTGGTTCATACCTCCCTGTTTTGTTCTTATATAATCAAATCATGAGATTTTGGTGTCCTCTTACACCACACAATTTTCTCGTCTCTCAAATATTTTTCCTTAATTTTTCTGAAATGTCATGAAGATCTTATTCCAAATAATATCTTATATATAAATCAAACAAAATTCTTGTAATTCTAAACCTCCACGTCATCAAGGACATTTATGTAAAAAATATATTTTTTTTATTTATATTTTGGTCCTTTTTATTTTTAATTTATATTTTGGTCCGCTTTATTTACATTTTGGCCCGTCTTTATTTACATTCCGGTCCTTTTTTACATTTTTTAATTTATATTTTGGTCCTTTTTATTTACATTTTGGTCTTTTTTAGTTTTAATTTACATTTTGGTCCTTTTTAATTTACATTTCGGTCCTTTTTTATATTTTGATCTTCTTTCCTTATTTTACATTTTAGTCTTTTTTTACATTTGGTCTTTTTTTCCTATTTTACATACATATTAAAATTTGCGAATATGTCCTGATTATATTAATTGATTTTAGAAGCACCTGAACAAATGCTATTTATACAAATTATATTAGAAAATAATATCCGTGATAGACTAATTTCATGAACCTTATGCATCTATTGACATCATGATATTTGCAAATATGTAATGATTAGATTAATTTAGTTCAAACGCATGCGCGTTAATTCGCATACGCGTTAATTCTATTTTAATAATTATATAAAAAACATCCCGCACAATTGCGCGGGAATAAAGCTAGTATATTTGAATTTTTCTGGCTAATCAAGGTGTTTCTGTTCAACCCATAATTATCATATGAAACTCATCATTTTTGAGTTCCCTGTTACCTGTCATGTGATTGCCCAACTGATAATTCATGTTAAGTGACCTCGTGACCTAGGTTGGTTCACTCTGACGTCATATTAAAAAATAGATACTATTAGAGGACCGGTCTCGAATTTTTAAGGACCGATTCAATCATTTATTATCCAAAAATAATTTCATTCGTCTGAATCCTCTTTCATAAACATATTTTAATTACTGAAAATTAATTAAATTGAAATTAATATAATATAATATAATATAAATTATAATTTTGTTTTTGTAAGTGGAGATATATTTTTATGGAAAGCTAGAGTCCCCTAAATATTAAATATTCTATGAATCAACATTTCCGATCGTCCAATAATTTTCGGATATTATTCGTACCCGTATCCAAAATATTCACGGATAAAAAAATTTCCCGTGCTCGAACCGCGGATAATATCCGTACCCGTGGATATACTCGTTACTCGCAAAAAATGTATCGTATTGTAAAATTATCAAAATTTGAAGATGATTCAAATTTAAAAAAAATATAAAATTTGGAAATAGGGTACGCATATGAATAAATTACTACAAAATGATAAATTAATATTTTTTGAATTTGGATAAAATGGATACGGGTAACGAGTATTCGCAGGGAGGATATCAATATCCTGTATCCGTACCTGAAACCGGTGCGGGTAAAAAATTCGGTTATTACATGATCCGCGAATATTTTTCAGATATTACTCGTTCCGTTTGGATCGGATACTCACATGTATGAATTTTATCCATTTTGTTTACGTTCTCTGTGTGTGTGAGAGTGTGTGTGTGTATATATATATATATATATATATATATATATATATATATATATATATATATATATATATATATATATATATATATGGGAGAAGATGTAATATGAAATTACGTGATCCCAAATTGAGAGAACGAAGACACTCAAATTCCCCATCTTCAATTTCCATTTCATGCATGTCTTAACTTATTAAATTAACCTGTTATAACTCGATTTAACACATATAAGAAATATTGACTGTTTGTCACTTCAATCAATAATTTGCAAATCCGACACATGAGTATTAAAATTATTTTCGATTTCAATACTATTTTTTGGTCAAACGTACGAAATTATTGAAAAAGAAACTATAATACTTACGTATATATTTTGTATATTATATGAATTAAAAGTTTGAGTTTATATATCTAAGCATTGCCTTGAAACGGCATAATAGCAACTGTGGTAAGTTTTAACATAATTTCAGCACCAAACTGATTGTTGCTTGTCCATAGAGACACAGCATTAGAGCGTGATGTAAATGATAAGCATGAGAAGATCACCATTCAAGTGCGGAACTCTTGGAATGGTCTAGCAAAAAAATTGCTTTTGGTCCATGAAGAATCTATGGTAATTCTAATTTATATTTTGTTTTTTTGATAAATAATATGAATTTAAATACGACCATCTAAGTTCTTTGATATCGCATATATTAGCAACTATGCAGAATGTTTTACAATGTTCAATTATTTTATGCATGCTCTAAATTGCTTATCGTTAGTATGTTTTTCTACTTTCTATCTTTGTAGACTAATTTGAAACTAAAGCTTGAGAAACTTAGAGAGGATAAGAAGGAACTTTTGCAACAAAAAAAGTGGGAGAAAGATCTCCATGGACGGGAGCTTGAACTAGAAGAAAAATTAAGGGTAAGGGTTATGTTTTATTGAAAATATATTAGTAATACAATGTCATTTAGATTTGAAATGTAAATAATTATATATGCTGGATTTGATATCTTAGACTGAAGCAGCAGAAGAGTTGCGACTATTAAATGCGAAGAAGTTGAATGATATACGAGAATCTGCCAGGAAAGAAAAAGATGCAAAGAATCTTTTATGCCAGGAGAACACACAACTGAAGCAACGCATCTCTCGTGTTGTTTCTGATTCTAAACTTGCTAACGATGATCATCAGGCCGCCTTGTTAACTATTAAAAACCGCCTCAATTCTTTGCAATCTGATTACGTAAAGCTCCAAGCCCAACGGGATGATGCTGTCAAAAAGGCTGATAACTCAAAACTTCAAGAGGCCGAGAACATAAAACTCCTTGAGGCCGAGACTGTCAGAATCAATCGGAAAGTCGAAGAAAAAATCCACTTGATGGTAAGACCACTATTTATAAAATATCAAGAAAAATCGCAGACAATCAATTAACTTTAAACTAAATCATTTCGGCTGGATTGCACCAACATATTAATGAGTTCAGTAAAAAAATTATTTTTGTATGCAACATAAAATATTTGGAAAATAATACTTCCGTTCTTTGCTTGTCACATCTCATTGAATTGTCATTTACTTGTCACATCTTAATTGTCATACAAAAATGCAACATAAAATTTGTGTATGCAACATCTTAATTGTCATTTACTTGTCATACAAAAATGCAACATAAATTTTTTTACTTGTCATACAAAAATGCAACATAAAATTTTTGTATGCAACATCTTAATTGTCATTTACTTGTGACATCTCATCGAATTGTTTTTTGTTAATTTGATTGTACACGTCCAATGAACTTAAAATACAAATTCACTTCAATCAATCTTAACTATAGTTTCTTAATTAATATCATGTCTAAAAATTATGAAGTCATTAACAATTTGATTAATAGAATAAAACTAATTTGATACATTTTTACCAAGTATTTTCTTTAAATCTCACATTTTACCAAAACTGTCAAGCTGCCACAACAGCTATTAAAGAACGTCTTCATTCAGTGGTAACAATATTGCCAGTTGCTCTGTTATAATATCACATTATATATGTTCTGTTTTTTTAATTAAGGAGGAAAATAGCCTGCATTGAGTGTTTTATAAATTAAAGTATGATTACATGTTTATAGCTTTACATGTAAGGACTTTTATCCTAAGTCCTAACTCACCATCTCCACGTACATATTATATGTGTTACTAATAGATGCAATTCATATTGCAAACAAGTGAATAGTTATAGCATACTTAACCCATGGGCAAATTTCAAAACAAAAAGAATAATAAATTAATTAATTAATTATAGGATATTTGGTTTTACAGACTGAACAAGCAGAAGAGTTGCGACTCACAAATGAAAAGTCGGAACAGAGGATATCTGATCTTGTCATCGAAAAGGAAGATCACATCAAGAAGCTAAAAAATTCAAATCAGCAAAAACTCGAACTAGAATTGAGCAAAGCAAGAGAGACACATCTCCTCTTAATGGTAAGAAAAGTTGCTTTTAATTTGGAGCCGGGATATTGTCCCCCTCATTTTTCCAAACATCATATGTATCATCGATTAGTAATTACTGATTCATGTAATCAACAAAAACATATTTCATTAATAATTAATTAATATTGATTAAAAATTATTTATACTCATATATATCTTAATTATATAGCTTGTTAATGAAATATATTTTTGTTAATTTCTTCGATTATTAATCATTAATCGGTAATATAGAAGATGTTAGGAAAAATGAAGGGACATGATAAAATTTCCTAAATAAAAAGAGGTTATTTACTGTGTTCCTTCATTTTCTTCTAACATCATATATATGGGTCCGGGGCTTGCCCAAAGCCATTTGGGCACAAAATTTGTCCAAACACCATACTCACCGTCCGATTGATATCATGATCTGATTTTATTTGATGGACCTAACTCTCCGTTAACAACTTAACAGATACTCCTATCGCTAATTTAGGGATGAAATCCCTAAAATCTCGCCTCTCTCTCTCTCTCCCTCTCTCTCTCTCTCTCTCTCTCTCTCTCTCTCTCTCTCTCTCTCTCCTGCACTAGTTTCTCCCTCTCAACTTGAGCGTACTCTTGTAAGACGAAACCCTAGACCATTCATCTCCTCTCGTGGAGACTTCAAATAGCCATTGAATCTCTCTGGTTACTCTGTCGCCATTGATTCGAGGAGATCGCCTCTCGTAGTACACCTCAATCCGTCATTTACTCCGTCCATGTTACTCAATCAATTCGACTTGCATCTTTTGTATGCATTAATTCAGTCCTTATAAGAAGTGCTATTGCTATTTACTTCAATTGGATATATATTCTTTGTCTGCATCAATTTGATTTGTCGATTTGAGCTCCATATTGTTGAATTTGCAGTTTGTACTTATTGTTTGTTCGTTTGCAAAATTGAGGATCAGGTTGGTTGAAACTAACAAGGACGACCCTCACATTTGACTAATGCACTCAAGTGCTTGAATTATTCTTTGATTTAATTAATTTTTCTTAATTCTGAATTTTAGGCACAATTGGTTTATCAATGCAATCTAACAAAAAAAGGAGGCACTAAATTGGGGCTCTTTTTAAATCTGAGAGAGAGGCCCACGAACTCTTTTGTGGTATTGTCGTGCCGAGACGGAGTAGCACCATGACAAAATTCATCCTTGCTACGACTTATTAATACTGGTACGTTATCCATTTTAATCAATTTTTAATATTATTTCTAAGTTGTGCTTCATTTTAACTGTTAGAGGTACTTTTTCATTTTAGCTCTTGAAGTTTCATTCATTTTTTTGTAGGGTTTGTGATGCAAAATGTCGTGCCGAGACGAAGTAGTACCATGACAAAATTTATCATTTCTAGGATTTATACTGCTATTTCATTTTGTTGAATTTTTAATAGTATTTCAAAATTATGCTTCATTTCTACAATTAGAGGTGATTTCTCATTTTAGCCCCTGGAGTTTCATGTTATCACTTTTTGTAGGGTTTGGGGTGCAAAGTGAGTTCATGGCAGTGAATTGATTTCGAGATATTGCTTGTTTTGTTTAAAAGTGAGTTATGTTGAGAATATTATGTGTTTTGTTTTTAAATGATGTAGTCGAGATTAATGTATGATTATATCTTGTGCTTGTTTCTTGTTTCTTGTTTTTCATTTTTTGTATCAATCTTGTGATTTAGTTCTGTTTATATGGTTTTGTGGGATAGTTTATTTGGATTGATTTTGTGTATCAATTGATCTAATGATTGTTACTTTGATTCATTTATTGTTGGTACGTTTATTACTTATGTACCACTGAATTATAATTCATTTATTATTTAGAAATGTTTATATCTGCATTCATAATGGTGAGTTGTTGAAATCAAAATTTGTAACGTTCATACTTGCGCATTTCTTTATAGACTGAATGTAAAAGAACAACTTGAATAGAAAATAAACACACAATGGCTTTAAATAGTTCACAAATTTGACTGAAAATATTTTATCATAGCAATCAGAAGATTTGAGTTTCTGTTGTTATCCTATAAATGATGTCCGGTATGCATGGCATTGAGAAGATCACATGCGGATCCAAAACCATATCTTCCCTGTGTTAAATTTATGAGAAAAAAATTAACAAATGAAATCATTTTCATAAAAAAAAAATTATAAATGAAGGTATTTTGTTTAATACCAGTAGAATGTCATTAGACGGCAATAATGGGTATCCGGAAGATTGAGATTGAGAGAAATTTTCTATTCCTGATATTGTAATATTTTTCGAAGCCGGTTCCTTGTTCCTCCCATGTTCTGTACAAGAAAAAAAAAATTAAAATAACTAAATAAAGAAAAAGTATATATATGAGATTTGTAAACATATGTATAACTAAAATAACAATTTTACTTCTAGTATTTTTCTTGCCAGTTTCCAATGAACTTTTGTATCGACGACAACCTCGACCTCCGTCTTTTTTTCTAATACCCTTTGGCACTTTAGTTTGCTCTCCACGTGTAGTTGTATCTAGCCGTCCTTCATCATCAACTCTTGCATCGTGTTGTGAAAATTGCTCCCTTCCCTCATCTTGCTTAAGCGTCTCGACTTTAGACAGTAACTCGTTCGCAATTTCGAGCACATACTTAAAAGCCGTTGGGCTTTGTGATGCACTCGAAAAAATAAAGGTATACGCTCTCAACATCGAACTGTAGCGGTTTGATATATTCAACTTTGGATCTATTTCACTTAAACCTTCCAAATAACCCGTTCGACCCGATTTTGCATCTTTTTTCCATCTCTTCAAATAATATTTTTCGGGAAGTATCTTAACATTCATGGTATCCAGAACTTTTAAGACATGACAACATTGAACCCCAACAAATTCAAATTTCGAACAAGAGCATGTAAGACTATCTTCTACCTCGTTATACCAAACCGTACACTCTTTAATCTTCGTCCCACCTGCTCCGCTTACGACAATGTACCCATGTATATTACCATTTTTACCCCTATGCTGCACTGAACAATTAAGAAACCGCATGTACTCGGCTTCAAATATTGTGTACACAGCCGGGGTCAAGATGTTTGCAGCTTGCTTTAGCATATCTGAAAATTGAACCCTCGGGGTCCCTTGATCGGCTCTGTAATCAGATAATAACTCAACCTGACGACGATCATCTAATAGCCTCTCGTAATGATTAAAAAAATCCAGTAATCGCTGCTTGGAATCTAAATACCTCTTAATTACACTATTCAAGCTCTCGCTCCGTTGTGTGCTCTTCATGTCAGCGCAAAAAGCTTGACGCCCGTATACAAGAGCCCATTTTTCTCGAACTTCGAACAATTCACTTAACCATTTGTTATTAGAGAGGTCATATTTCTCAATCATATCGTTCCAAGCATCCAAAAAGTCCTCTTCATACTCACAATCATAAACACAATTGCTAAAATCTTTTTCAAAAGTTCTCGATCCGCTAAAAACATGACTTAGATGCTTAGCGGCATTTTGGTACATATGCCAAACACATAGACGATGAATTGTATTTGGCCACACGTTTGCAATAGCTCGGGACATTGCGGCATCTTGATCAGTTAGTATTACTCTCGGAGCCTTTCCTCCAACCGCGTGCGTGAAAGTTTGAAATACCCATTCAAAAGATGAAATTTTCTCATCGTACAACAAGGCAGCACCAAATACAACGGTTTGCCTGTGGTGATTGACACCTACGAAAGGAGCAAAAGGTCTACCGTATTGATTGGTTTTATAGGTACTATCGAAACAAATAACATCACCGAAACAATCATAATCGAGTAGGGATCGTCCATCGGCCCAAAAAATATTAGTAATTTGGTCATCTTCATCTAGTTGGACGGCATAATAAAAAGATGGGTCTTCCTTAACCCGCGTTTGGAGGTATTGCATTACGGCTCCGGCATCTCCGGCTGCCATAGCATGCATGCGCTTTGATTTTAAATAATTCTTGTAATCATCAGGTAGAAAGCATATATTTTCTCGACCTCCGGCTTGTTTTGCCAAAAGATCATAAGTTTGTTTTGGTTTTAATCCGGCAGAATCTGCCATATCGGCAAAAGCTTTTTCTGAATCATTCATTTTTCTATGGGAGTTGAGGAATCTTCGTTTGGATGGTGTCGCTAAAGAATGGTTATGGTTGGCTTCAAACGACTTCACGACGTAAACACCATTTTTGCCAATATTTATTTGCATATGGGCTTTGCAACCCGTTCGTGTATCTAACTCTTTACGTTTTGATGGTTTATTTCCAGCGGACCTGTCACGGTAAAGACCTTCTTTATTGCAAGTAAAAATTCGCATTGTATTAAAACCGGACTTATTTTTTCGAACATAACCCTTTCGAATACTAAATCCAATTTGATATGCATATTCGTTATAGAAACAATAAGCTACGTGATCATTAGAAAATTCCATTCCAATCCTAGGTTCTTCGAATTGGTGTTCTGCAAAAAAAAAAAGAGATTAAAATTAGTCTTTGTGTTTGCTTTTAACCTTAGCAGAGGTCATCCAGTACTGGAAAAAGAGTTCAGAAAATTTGCAATCAAATCCCTCATAATTGGACAATTTACACAGTAACCCCTCATTATTCCTAAATTGCAAAAATATTCCCAAATAATTGAAAAATTTGCAAAATAACCCCTCTTTTTCGTAAAATGCAATCAAATCCCTGCATAATTGAAAATTGCAGAATAACCCATGTTTTTACTGTAATTTTTGCAATTTTTTGTTGTGCAAAATAATTAAAAGTAGTACCGATTTAAACAAAGAATTATCACCTTGATTATTGAAATCAATGGAAACTTGTTCTAGCGGATTTCTATTTGCTTGCGAATGCAAGGGATCAAAAGCTCCAATTACATTTGGAGGTGGAGATGATTCATAGCACTCCCGTTCTTCGTCAGATGTGTTAACAAGATGAGATGACTCATCACGATTAACCGATGACATGATATTATGAGAAGATGTTGCTCGAGTTGAAGAGAAAGAGAAGAAGTAATTTTGCCAGGAGAAAAATAGAGGAAACAATTTGCCATTAGAGAATTTCTTTATAGTTCTTTCCATTTCGGGACAGTAAGTCTCTTTCCAAAACAACCAAAATTCATTAGAGAGAGAGAGAGAAGAGAGAGAGGCGAGATTATAGGGATTTCATTCCTAAATTGGCGACAGAGAGTATCTGTTAAGTTGTAAAAGTTGTTAACGGAAAGTTAGGTCCATCAAATAAAATCAGATCATGATATCAATCGGACGGTGAGTATGGTATTTGGACAAACTTTGTGCCCAAATGGCTTTGGGCAAGCCCCGGACCCCATATATATTACCAATTAATGAGTATGACTCAAATAATTAACATAAGTACAATTCACTAACAATTAATTGATATTGCTTACAAATTATTAAAACATATGTATTTTAATTTTATATCAATTAATTGTTAATACCTTAAGAATTGTTAATACATATATTATCAATTAATGGTTAACGACTAAGTAATTAACAAAAATATATTTCATTAACAATTAATTGATATTGTTTAAGAATTATTTTTTACCATAAAAATGTTATTATCATAGAAAAATGAAATAATATGGGTGATTCTATGGTAGAACCTTTTCAAAAAGTTATTTTGGAAATTAATAATTATTTTGGAAATGTGGCAATTAAATTAGTTTCTTATTCAAGCATTGCATTAATTATTATTTAAACTAAAAGATTGAAAAATGACCATAATACCCTTGTTAATTTGTATAAGAATTTGAAAAAATGTCTTATCATAGGATTGCCCAAATAATATTATAGAAGATAGTTTATATGAAAAACATGAAGAATCTACCAAGCATTGAGCAAACACGGAATATGATTTTGCTGGAAAAAAAGTTCAATTTTATTTTACTTCGAGAAATGAATCGAGTCCACTAGCAAGGCATCAAAATATTTTTGTATAAATTCAGTATGTATGCAATATAAATGCTTCATGAATAAAAAATGTTGTTAAACTAATATGATTGAATTAAGTTCCTTCTAATGATAATAAATGATTGAAATAAGTTCCTCACAATTGAAGGCAATGCATATTTACACAGAATAATGATAAAAATACATAAATCAATTACAAATTTGATACAAATATATAAGTTTGTATTTGATATATCGTACATATATTTAATTAATTAAGGCCACAAATTTATACATGTCTTACATTTGTATTCGGTTAATGTTATCCATATCATTACTCTATTTACATATTACATATGTGAATAATATTATATGTTGCTATTCATTTTGCAGACTGAACAAGCAGAGCAATTGCGACTAACCACTGAGCAATTGAGCAAGGATCAAGCTACCTTTGTAACTATGAAAGACAGACTTGTTTCACTGGAGTCGGATAACATTAAGCTCCTAGCTGATCGGGACAGCGCCGTAAAGGAGGCTGATAAACTACGCAACCACACAAAGCATTTGGGACTAACCTCCGATTTCACTTTGCAAGAGCTGGAGGAAGCAACTCAGAATTTTAGTGCCTCGCTAAAAATCGGACAAGGTGGGTTTGGAAACGTATATAAAGGCAATTTGCATGGAAGGGATGTAGCCATAAAGGCATTAAACTCTCAAAGCACACAGCCAATCTTAGCATTCAAACGAGAGGTACAATCTCAATCTCATCCAAGTGATCTTTTTTGAAGCTAGAATAAAATGATATTAAAGTTTCAATCTTGACTTTTTTTAAACAAACTGAGAAATAATTGACACAAATCTCTACTTGCATATTGCATAAGCATCTTCTCCTTGCAGATCTCGTGGTTAGGGGTGTTCAAACGGTTCGGTTTATTCGGATACCGAACCGAACCGGTCGAATCCGGTTTATTTGGTTCGATTTTTCGGTCTATTTGGTTCGGTTTGGTTTAGAAAATGGTATTGTTTGGTTTATTTGGTTCGGTTCGGTTTTGAAATTTTGAAAACCGATTAAACCGAACCGACCGAATAACATCTCATTTTTAGATTTCTTTAATAGGTTAAATGATTAAATATAACAAAAATCATTTAATAATATTATAAATAAATATAAATATATTAAATAATATAAATTTATATTTTTTTGATAAATAAAATATAAACTTTTTAATAATTTATTTTTATTTTAAAATTATAATGTTTCTTATTCGGTTCAACCGAATAAACCGAATAACAGTTCGGTTTATTCGGTTCGGTTTTTAATCGGTTCAAGTGTTAAACGGTTCGGTTCGGATTGAAATTTATTCGGTTCGGTTTAAATCGGTTTGACCTTATTCGGTTCGGTTTGAACCGAACCGAGACCGAATGAACACCCCTACTCGTGGTCATGCTTGTCTCTCATTACATAGGTCGTAATAGGGAAAATATACAAAAGAAATAAATGGGTATTTCTATCAAATTCCAGAAAAATTGAAAACATATTAAAAGACTATCTAAAATTGTGTTGATATAAAAAATTAACTTATTAGTAAATTGTGTTGATATAAAAAACTAGTTTATTAGTAAATTATATATCTCTTACATGTGATCAATTTTTGTTATGAGAAGTGTGGTTAGTAATAGTATCAGCACATCTTACATTGATATATTTTCACTTATAGGTGGAAATTCTTTCTGCAATTAAACATCCGAATCTTGTTACACTTATAGGAGCATGCCACGAAGCTTCCATCCTAGTCTATGATTTTGTACCAAATAAAAGTCTCGAAACCTATCTCACCCACGAAAATATCACCTCACCTCTCGTATGGCAAGTCCGTACCCGCATCATAGGTGAAATTTGTTTAGCTTTGATGTTTCTCCATTCAAATAGACCAAACGTTATCATTCATGGAGATCTCAAGCCAGACAACCTTCTCCTTGATGCCAATTTTGGGATTAAACTTGGTGATTTTGGCATTTCTCGCCTTGTAAAACAGTCAGACACTAATACCACTGTTCTATATAAGACATATAATCCTATAGGGACGCCTGGATACGTAGATCCTGAATTTGTTACTTCTTGCGAACTCACAGAGCTATCAGATGTATACGCATTTGGCATCATCATCCTTCGTCTTCTAACAGGCCGAAAATCTCCCATAAGAATTACTAGAGAAGTTGAAGATGCAATGGCAAACAAGACGTTTCACAAAATGATTGATGCAACAGCCGGGCAATGGCCCATCGATCAAGCACAAGAATTGGCCGACTTGGGATTAGGGTGTGCTTGCATTGATAGGAAGAGGCGTCCCAATCTTTTTAATGAGGTTTGGCCAATTGTCGAAAAACTCAGACGTAATGCAAAGTGATGATTATTGGTGAATATATGTTTTCTTCTAAGAAAGTAGGCCGTAAGCTTACTTTCATTCTAATTTATTATATCATAATTTATGGAATTCGATATGATAGTGATATGATTGTTTTATGCGTAGAATTTATTAGATTGTTCTGTGATTCTTATATATACTGTACATTATTTTGTTCTTGTCTACTAAGATTTTCTTTAAAGTTTAAAGAAGAAGAGTACATAGAATATTTACAAGATATAAAAATATATACATTGTAAATAGCCCTAAAATAATCAAATTCATGCATGATAAAACCATAACTAACTTCAGTGGATCTAGTATAATAAGTCAAACGGATCATGCGCAGGTCGTTCGATTTAGGGAAAATATAGTTGGCCCCTCAATCCTACTTTTGAAGCCTCGATGAGGTGGCACATGTCACTTTAGACCCTGCTAAATCAATTGACATGTACCAATGAGATTATGAATTTGTCAATTGATGGTACCTATTATTTGATTAACTTATTACAACCAAATTTATTGGATCACAATTTATGGATCCAATAAACCGTAAAGCTACTTTCGTCCTAATTTATTGGATCACAATTTATGGATTTCAATATGATAGTGATATGTTTATTTATGCGTAGAATTTAAGTGGATCTGGTATAATAAGTCAAATGAATCATGCACAGGTCGTTCGTTTTATACAAAAGACGAGAATTTATGTCACTTTTTTTTTCTCTCACTCTTCCCTTAATGCTGGGTGTGGAACACTAGTCTCCGTTCGTGGTAATCGGATATCGTCGAGAAAATCGGCGAAATAATATGATTTTCCCGATATGAATGTGCGCAAAGCTTGTTTTGGTTCGTGTGTTTATTAAATTTGTTTTTTTTTTTTTTTGGAAAAGGCTGAGTAAATTTTCCGATCTTTTGTTTGAAAACACGTAATTTCTATTCTCAATTTGAAGTTTATGAAATAAAAAAACTAATTCAGGATCCACAATCGCTCCGAAGTCCGAATGACATGACCTGTCAAATTTATCTCAAAGCACAAAGATCATCTCATTTGTGTTTTGAGATAAATTTGAAAGATCATGTCATTCGGTCAACACTGACAAGCACGACGACGATCGAATCACCTCTTGCGAATGCAATATCTATCTCATCCCTCTCATGTACGAATCTCTTTACTAATCATTACTTGAGAAACTTCTCGTTGGTGAATGTCCTTGACATGGCTCCCTCAAAATCAAACAGATGAAGAGAGCACCCACATGCCCAGCGGATTTCTGCACAGATGGATTGAAGACCAAATCTAAAGATGCCGTTGAGTTGATCCCCATCTAACATTCCTCCTTTCTTATTTGTATCGCACATATATAATACATGCAAACGGACAAACCTTGGCACTTATTAATGACCTGCCGGGTTATAGTTGTTATGAATTATCCCCCCTCCAAATGTCTTTTTTTTTTTAGGAATCTTATTTATTTTTGAAGGTGATATATTTTGAAGTAACGAAAAATAGGGTGACAGTTCAACTAATAAATTGTCTGTGATGCATCATCCTTCAGAATTTTGAAAATACAGATATACTACCGAGTACTGAAGTATAGGTAGTTTGTCTTATTATATTGTTGAGAGCCTATAAAACAGTTGAGACGTCTTTTTAGTGTTTAATTATAATTTTTAATTTTCTATTTATTTTCTTTAACAATAAAAAAAAATCTTTTTGAATGTTACAGAAAAATGAATTTTATTGATAAGATTGAGAAAAAATATGTCTCGATATTTTTAGGGTTTAATTACAATTCAGGATATTTTTAGTATTTATTAATTTTCTTGCACTATTTTTTCAAAATTATATAAACATATTTTGATTAATAAGATTGAGAAAAAAAACGTAGTTCGATATTTTATAGGGTTTAATTGTAATTTTGATTCTCTTAGTTTCTATTTATTTTCTTGGACAATAGAAACTTATTTCTCAAATTATACCAAAAATGATTCAATTTAATAAGGTTGTGAAAAAATTGATGTTTTTAGGGTTTAATTATAAACTTTACTCTTTTAGTTTCTGTTTATTTTCTAGGACAATACAAAATCTTTTTTCAAAATATAAAACAAATGATTTGATTAATAATATTATGAAATAATATGGTTTGATTTATTAGGGTTTAAATATAATTTTGACCAGAAAATATTTTTTGATAATTTACATGTCAAATTTAACATTGTCAATTTATAGTTTCTTGAGAAGTAAATATTTTATTTAAACATATATAATTTGAGGATATTATGCACATTAATTGTGCAGGATTTATTGTGCGTATGTCGGAGTCACGAATCAATATAATATTCGACAAATATCATATAGAAAAAATGTGTTTCTGGGGAGTCGTTAATAATTTTTTTGTGAAACATTGAAAATTAAAATAATGCTGACACTGTGACACGTTAATTATTTTTCTGTGAAACATTGAAAAAATGTGTTCTTTCCATCTGGGCTATCATCTGGGTTGGTGAGCGGGTGGGAGTGAGTTGTGGTGGGCGGGTGGGTTTTAGAAAAATATCTTGAATTGCTTGAGAGTCGTATTTTCCAAGCATTTCAAGATACTTTTGTATTCCAATAGAAAAAAGATGACAACCATTTTTTTTAATTACTGAAGTGCCGGCTTTCAAGGGTTATCGTATTTTTTTTCTTTCGAATTTGTTAATTCGAATAAACATCATGAGCAAACAAAACAAAATAATTGCAAATTACTAGCCTTGTGAATTTATTCTTAAACAAGCGTTTTCCCCCGCGTAATTGCGCGGGAGTTGCGTGAGTGTTCTCAAATTTGTGTCAAATTTTTTTTACAATATGTTAATTTTTTTTGTATGGTATTTTCTTTTGTATTTAATGTTGCAGTTCGGTTTATTTTTTTCAAATTTAAATAAATACATCACATATTTCAATTGTGTGCATAATGTCAACAAATTTTGAGTATACAATAACTTTCAATAATAAAATATTCAGCAACTAAAGAAACAGAACACTACATAACTTTTAATAATAAAATAAACTTAAAAATTACAATAATATATTCTAAATTAATTTAATTATTGAAAAATACACAATTGAGTATGTTCGAATGAACCAACATTTTCATTCAACATAAAATATGCAAGAGTTGTACGTTTGCCTCAGTAAATCATGATATTTATAAATTTTACATCAGGTACTGTTTGAATTGTTCAAGAGCCGGATTTCTTGAACAATTCAAACAATCCGTGTTGTAAAATTTATCTATTTTTATACATCACAGGGAAAAATGATGATGATGATGATGATGATGATGATGGCGATGGCGATGACGATTTATTGTTTATTCATATCATTGTTGCAATGTATTTTTATTTTGCAATGATACTTCGTATTAACAGTTTTTTTATCTGTTACATCTCTGGATATATATTGGTGTTTTAATGTATGTTTGTATCTGTATTTTGATCATCTTGTTGCATTATTTCGATTAAGATTGATATTTTCACTAACTGATGATTCATAGTTCATAGTTCGTGAAAATATTTGTGTTTGTGTATGTATTTATGGTCATATTTCGTGTTTCTATTTTCTACTTATACTCATGACCTCTACTTGTATTTTTTTTTATCATGTTGGCATTGCATACGTGTATGTTCTAGTTCATATTTATATTATCTTGTTGTGTTTCATTTTCTTTTGACCATTTTGTTGCATTTCAGAGATTAAGATTGATATTCATGTTACTTCATGATTCGTACTTTGTAATTCATGCATTTATTTATCTTCGCCTCTATGTTCATACGTATATTTCATTTTTTATTTTGTAATTGAATCTATGATTTATAATTGTATTTCACTTTTATGTTTCGATTAATATTTGATATTCATACTATGTACATGCATTTTTATTTTGTCTATGATTTTGCCTCACATTTTTATGTGTAGTTGTTTTTGTATTTTTTTAGTTACAATGCATTGTTCGTGATAAGATGAATATTACCAATATATTTTTTATTTGTTCTCGTTTACAGAATTGATCAGTATATAATTGAAAATTATAAACAAGCTTTTTGTTTCTTTGTGTGAAACATAATATTCAATCATTTGAATTGTTTGTTTTCTTTAGCTTTGTCTTTGCCTCTATGTTCATAGTTATATTTCGTGTTTTTATTTTATATTTGTATCCATGTTTTGTATTTGTATTTTTCATTTTATTTTTCGGAATGGTATTAGATATTCATATCATCTATTTACTTTTTATATCATCTATGTTTTTTGTCGCGCATTTTATGTCTAGTTTTTTTTTTCTAGTTAATTAGTTACATTTTTATTTCGTCTATGTATTTGGTCTTACATTTTGATGTCTAGCTGTCATTGTATTTTTTTAGTTACAACATATTGGTCATGATAAGATGGATATTACCACACAAAAAAATCGTGTACGGAATTGATATTCGCATATGTAATCGAAACATATATACATATTTTTTTGTTTTGTTGTGTGAATCATAATATTCAATCATTTGAATTATTTGTTTCCTTAAGCCTTGTCTCTATGTTCATAATTATATTTCGTGTTTTTATTTTGTATTTGTATCCGCATTTTGTATTTGTATTTTTTTTAATTTTTTAAAATGTTATTAGATATTCATACAATTTATTTACATTTCTATTTCATTTATTTTTTTGATCTCGCATTTTATTTCTAGTTGTCTTTTTATTTTTGTAGTTAATTTTTTATTTTTTTTAGTTCATCTATGTATTTGGTCTTACATTTTGATGTCTAGTTGTCTTTGTATTTTTGTAGTTACAACACATTTTTCATCATTAGATCGATTACCAAATATTTTTTTTCTTGTACGAAATAGATATTCGCATACGTAATCAAAACTTATATACATGAGCCTTTTTGTTTTGTTGTGCGAATCATACTATTCAATTGTTTGTTTTCTTGAGATTTTGTCCATGAGTAAATTTTTGTGGAACCATGTACATTCATTGTTATAATGGTCACGATAATGTTAATACTGATTTTCTTGATATGATGATGTTGATATGATGGTATGATGATAATGTGATAACTATGATATGATGATATGGTACGATGGATGATGTGATGATGATATGATGATGATGACATGTTTATAATGGTGATAGCATGATTTTAACTATAATATGATCAAAAAATGATAATTAACAAAATTTTCGCAGTTCTTGCTTGATCTCAGATATCCCCATTTTTCATATTTGTTCTTATATCATTTCTTAATTCTTTTGGAGGAAAATCATCACCGATCGAATATGCACAACCCCGACTAATAAACAGAACCAGAGAGAGGCAAGGCACGACACCGCCTACTAAAGATTGTAAACACAACCAGAGAGAGGCAAGACACGACGCCGCCTACTAAATATAGTAAACAGAACCAGAGAGTGGCGCGACCCCGCCTACTCAAAATCATAAATTTGACAGGGAGCCGCAAAAAAAGCACACAACCCTGCCCACTAACTAAACACATATACATGACCCACCGACAGAGCAGTATGAGTTAAGTCATCAAATACACCCCGCATACTCGATATCGAACACGGAAACCAAAAAAAGAGTTACGTAAGCCACTGGCAAAGCAATGCCAGCTAACCAAGGAAATACACGCTTTGTTCTCAATATCCAAAACGACAACCAGAAAAGATAGGTACGTAAGCCATCCACAGAGTGCTACCAGTTGAGCCATCCAATAGAGAACGTGTACTCAATATCGAACACACGCACCAGAGATGACATGTACATGAACCAGCAACATAGCAGCACCAATTAAGATGTAGAATAGACCCAAGTACCCAATATCGAACACGGGAAGCACAGTGGAACATCACGTCAAAATAAGAAGAAAATATCAAACACCCCCGCGTACGAATCAAGCAAATCGAATCCGTTCATGATAGGAAAATCTGACTGAATCTCTATCAGATTCGATCTCCATTAGAGTACAGCAAAGACATGTCGCGACACTACTCCACGCCAAATCCTAGAACCATAAAGTAATTGTAATTGAGTCAAATAATCTAATCAGTTAATTAATTATTACATGAAAAACGTTATCTCACAAATCCCCGCTCTAATTTTTAGAGAACTAACCATGTTCAGTAAAGATATTTCATCGAGCTATTGATGTGCACAGAGCATGACCAACAACCTCAATATTGCAATAGTCATATTGTTCCAGTACCGAAAAGACTCACCAAGGCATTTGACCAAGAAACTAACATAAATGTCAATTTCTTAGATCCGACAATGCCTCAATCTGAAAAAATCGAAGAAAAATAATGTAAGTACATAAAGCTTTCAAAAGAACCTAAAATTAAGAAACAATATTTTCAAGCAGAAAAAGAAAGCAACAAAATTCCAATTCATGTGTAAGCTAAAACGAAATTGACAATTTGAATCTTACACCAGATATCAATATTGATGCTACTAAGATCTTGCACAGCTATGGAAAGCGGCCAAAATGTCAGATGCGCGCGAAGGTCGACCCGTTCGAGGGTTTTCCTTAACATGATCCGACGAACGCAGAGCCGACTGATCCTGTCTCACGGGAGGTTCAAGGTTGCGTCGAGCGACCCGTCGGCGGCGTATTTTTTTTCATCTCTTTCCTCGCGCTCTTGAACCGGCAAACCCTAGAATCGCCAGAATCGCCTTCTTCATCGCCTTTGCAAGATCGAGCCGGGCAGAAGATAATAAATGAGGAGAAAGAGAGAGACAAAGATTATATACTTGACACAAGAAGATGGACGTGGTCTACCGTGGACCGCGCATGTAAATAACTGCTGTCTATAAACACCGAATTCATTCAGAAACGGACGGCCGTGATCAAGAGTTAAATTTTACTGCTTGATCAAACGGTCCAGGAAGCTTTGGTGACGTGGCTCAATCAGAGAAGGGTAATTTTCTTAGAAATAGTATAATTATTAATAATAAGCACAATCTCCAACACAAACCACCTAGTTCGTTTCGGTACAAAGCAACAAATTACTGGCAAACAACCTCAGGGGAAAACAATCCACCAACACATAAGTAAATGGCCAAAACCAAATCCAAAAAAATAAATGACCAAAACAAAATCTGAATCGACACATTTTGAAAGGCCAACAAACCAAACACAAAAATAAATCAAAAGAACGTAGTGCTGCCAACAACAAAGCACATACAAAAGCCTTAAAAAAAGAAAAAGACAAAGAGAACACCTAATCATTATCAAGGTCTAAAGAAATCAACATCCAAAAAGATCCCAAAACCCCACGACTAAAAAAAAGACGCCTTGCATAAAATAGCAAGACGAGCAAAAAACCAACTTTTTTCTTATTTGTCTTTTTTTAGATTTTTCTTCCCCTTCCCCTCGTTTTAATCGATAAAAAACATGTCACATAATAGCAATATTGCACTAAAAAAGCGTTCACTCGGCTCTCTATACACCAAAGCAATAAGATGCAACAAACCCAAGGAACTTAGACTCAGGGGGTTCGCACCCAACAATTAGGGAACAAACACGATCTCTGCGGAAACAAGTGCCAAAGCAAACACCACACTCTCACAAGACCGTGCACCGCGATTATCCAAATAAAATTTAAACCAACAATTACTCGTCGACACACACGAAGTGGAGAACGATCAATACAATGACTCTGAACCTAACCACATGTACCATACCATCAACCAATAAGTACATATTCCAACAATGCACACACACTCAACGCATACAAAAAAAACTTAAAAAATACGGCCAAATGCAAACCGCCAAAATTAAAAAAATATCATAGCACAAAACCACACTATCAACGCAAAGCAATATCTTGACCACAATCCAGTAAACGGACACCGCACCGTAGACCAAGTAGCAAAATACATCTTGGATTCCTCGTATCATGAACACCGGACTCACGCAACCGATCAAAATACCGGATTCAAGCGCACTAGAAGAGAGTTCATCTGACGGTCCTGGTCGATGCGGTGACGTAGACGCGTCTGGTAGCTAAAAATTCCTTAACATTCTATCTATTATAAATTATAAATAGGAAATATGTGTGTGTGTGCGCGCGCGCGCGTGTGTATGTGCTAACAAGAATCCAGAAAAAGATTTCAAAAACCAAAATATACTATTGAAATTAGCAAAATATATTGTTATATTTATCAAAATATACTATTGAAAATGTATGATTTTATTCTCAATTTTAACTATGTTGACATATTGGATTAATAGTATATTTTGCTAATTTGAACAATATATTTTGATAGTTTCGTCAGTATATTTTGCACGCGTGGATTTTTTTTTTTGGATTCTCCATAGCAAGTATATATATATATATATATATATATATTGTTAGACTAAGAACATTCTTACCACACATTCAGTTATTACGGGGTTTTGAGTAGGAGCATTTCTGTCACTAACCCTGTTTGAAAAAATAATTCGAAAAATAATCTTGTTTAGAAAAATATTTCAGAACTAACCCAAATCGAGTTTTAAAATTCCGGTATCATCTGATTTTAAAAACCTGATTAATTAATTAAGTTAAAACACATAATTAGGAAACACACATAATTAGGATGATGTTAAAACACAAGTGTCATGTTATTCTCTCTTAATACTTAATTTAGAGGATCATTTTAAAAACTGGATTCGGATCCTTAAAATGTTTGGACCGGTCTGATGAATACGTATCGGGCTCGATAAGAAATGTAAGTATATTCAAATAGTGATCTAATTTGCATAATTTTTATAAATTATTTCTTTTCAAAAAAAAAAAAGATTGTAAATTAATATATTTGGAAAAATTGACAATGATGTATTAACATATACGATAGCAACTTCATACTTGGTCTTAAATAGGATTTTGTAGTTGTTAGTAATATATTTCTGAAAAATACGTGTAATTGAATTAATCAAAGTAAACAACACTATTAAATAGTTTTGGATCAATCAAACTTTTTGTTTCTGCATCGTCTTGCTTATTAATAGTTGTTATTTTTGCTTATTAATAGTTGTTAATTAAATTTGTCAAGAGTTGTATTTGTGCACGCAACTGAAATAATCAAAATAAACCACATATTAATTAGTTCCAAATCTATTAAATTTATTGTTAGTGCATCAAATTTTACTTTATTTCAAGTTGATAAGACTTGTATATTATTATTTACGTGTATGCAACTCCTTAAAACGCTTCATTTTGGAAAAAAAGGACTTATTTATAATATATTTTTTTTTTGAAGGAATACAAAAGTATTCGGTCTTTTCATTAAAAAAAGAAAAAATAGAATTACATTTCAAACAGAAATTTCATTCCAAAAAAGAAAAATATCGAAATTGAAACCCTAATTGTAAGGCTTCTTGGCTGACGATGCCAATCGATCAAGAAGCTTCGATCTAGATCTGCCGTTGCAAGATCTTGTCTTGAATATCCGTCTTATAGTCTTCATTGCCATTCGCACGTGAAGACGAGGCCGATGTCGGCAAAAAAGTGAGTGGTATATGTACCCGAATTTTCTTGTACCGGTACAATTTGATATCGAAAATATGATCAATCCCAACTGTAACTGAAGATGAGCTATGGAGACCGATGTCGCCGTCTTCGAGAACACACTGTCTTGAAATCTCTCAATCGAATTAGGTGGGTATTACTCGAGAGAATTCACAAAACCTTGTCAAGTGGCATTGCTCCACGACGCAATGTTGACGTTTGCAGTTTTGGCATCTCCATTCTTTGGAGGCCAAAATATTGTCAAGTGGCATACCATGTTTGTCTTCAGATTTTGCTTTCCCTACAAAGTAAGTTTAATACGTTGTTTAATACGTTGTTTAATTTTTACACGAAAGACGTAAAATTGAAAAAATCTAAATCTTATCCCACTATTCTATTAAATAGACTTTTTAAGACTTATTATTAGAGAAAGAACAGATCCCGAGGATATTGAGTAATTGGCGGTGCTACACCCTTGCCAGAGGAACAAAATAAAAGAGAGTATTTATGAAACACATGACCCTTAAACACTTAGTAGATATGTAACAAATTAGCCTTCTCTTATAGTAGGATTAAATTGTGAGATCACAATATCCAATGATTATCAAGAATGCTTTATTAAGTTGTCGAGGCTACATATATATTTCCTTTGTAAAATACGTTATGGAGGCTACATATATTTCTTTAGTAATAAGATTGTCGGGTTGTACATAATTAATAAACTGCAATTTGATTGTTTTGAACATATAAATTGTTTATGAAAATGATTGGTTTTGTTTATTATATTTCTTATTTTATTTTTTTGTCAGAATTTTTCTTTTCATATTTAACTGGGTAATGATGATTTTAAATCAAAATCAATAGGATTGTAAAAGAAGACTTTACAAAATCGTGAATCCAGCCATATATTCTATTGATATGTAAGATTTTGAAGTCAAATTAAAAGTTCTATATATTCCTCTCATTTGTAAGGTCTCAACAATCAATCCTAAAGTTGTATTGTTCAAAGATTTTAAAGACTAAAAACTCACATTACTTCTTTTATTGTTGCATCTAATATCCTCGAGATCTTTTGTGCCATTAATCCTCCAAACCTCTTTGATATAATCATCTGAGGAATGACTGAGAACCTAGATAATCTATTCGTGTCATTGGATAAAGATCCCAACTGGGGAATGCCCGTTCTTGAATGGGTGCTCCAACATTTTGACAACAATAACACTAAGATCATCCTCACCCACACTTTTGGTAGGCATCTTTATTCTTTTTTCTATTTTTTTTTTTTCCTTTTGAACAATTTGGTGAATGAAATTAATTCGTAAATTAAGCACCAACTTCTTCATATAATATCACTAAATGTCATATTGAGAAACAAATAGTAAGTAAATATCATGCTTATTGTGCGATATGTTTACATGTGTATCTAAATTCATCTATATTGCAATAAAATTTATTAAATGTCATATTGAGCGGAACAGTTTGAGAGATTGAGAGAAAAACAAGCAATGAAATTTTGAGATAGGATAAGCCTTTAATGAAAGAGTTGTTTTGAGGAGAAAGTAACGTGGGAGAAAGAAGAAAAGCTGAAATAAGTAGTACCATATCAAAAGTAAGACAAATACTTTGTAAAGTGTATCAAGTTTTTTGTGACATCTACATATGATCATTTCAGATCCACAAATATACCAATTGTTAAACAAAAGTTTATACATAATACTATATCAAAGAAACGAATAGTTAGATAAAGTACCATCTGTATATATTATCTCGCATCTTGATTCTTGTGTCTGTTAGTGGGAGTAGTATGGTAAATCTGAGATAATGGCACTTATAGATGGTAAGTGGATAAATCAAAGAGAATGGTAATTAGAGATGGCTACTATTCGCGTTACAATGTCGCTGTCCTTAAAGACTTATTCGTCCCCACCAATTTTATTATTTGGTGTGCAACGGGTCCAACGAATAGCCTTCCAGGATACAGTAGCTTTTCTGACTGCGTTTGCACAAACGAAATCAGACCCAAACACCTACTCGAAAATATCAGGACTATCGTAACACTTGCCAAATAAATTCTGCAGTAATTTATTTGAAGTGGATCTGTAAGAAAATTAACCGAGAAGTATAAGACTTGTATAAGATTGTATCTCTTCTTTCCTCTTTTTCTTTCTTGAATGGTATTCTTTTTCCTCTTTCTTTCTTTGGAGTATTTGTGGTGTCTTTTTTCTTTATTTGGAGTAATCAAGAAAGAAAGATAAGAGAATGAATAATTTTCAATTCTCTTTTT
Organism: Luzula sylvatica; assembly: GCA_946800325.1. Lineage (NCBI taxonomy): Eukaryota > Viridiplantae > Streptophyta > Magnoliopsida > Poales > Juncaceae > Luzula > Luzula sylvatica. The sequence continues at coordinate 25,393,149 of OX326958.1, read as the reverse complement.
TTGAACTCCCATCCATTACAATGGAAGGGGGGGGGGGGTATATATATAGCATAGTCATGGGTGCTGCCCCACACAAAACCATGGATGGTAATCAATACCATGAGTACAATACCATGGATGGTGACCAATACCATGGGTACAATACCATTGTATATAAATACCATGTGTACAATACCATGGATGGTGCCCATAGTATATAATCATGATCATTAAGATATAATCATGTCATTAAGAGATTAAAAATATACAAGTCAAATAAATCTTGTTAGTTTTCTAAAATAAAATTTATTTTGAAAATCATTAACATTGCCCCACCATTTTCAAAATAAAAGAAAATAAAATATTTTTACAGATCTTTGATAGTCCTGGAGTTTCTACGCATAAATAAAGGTATCTCTCGATTTGAACCATTACTTAGTGATAATTTATCAAAGTTGATCAGAATAATCTGGTAGACAAGTCTTTGAACCAAATATCCTATTTGACCAACCGGATATATCTCACACATAGAATCTCATATCCTAATAGATGTTTATATTGCCGACGCGTTAATGGCCATGCGTCTATATCCTGTTTCATGAATGCTTTAAGAGTTAAGCCCTGACTCTAAGAAGCGGCCCCACTTCTCATCCACATAGGTAGACTCACAAGTGTCCCGTAATTAAAACACTTTAAAATAGGTCTATTAAGAGCTTGTGCTCATCCTTCTCCTTTTACATTACGGTCCAAGCACTTATTTCCTGGGATGGCAAAATTTTCAAAAGTGCTTGCATCACAAGTTTAACAAAATCGATCATTGAACTAAAGATCTGGCGTTGTACCAAATGTTTAGTTCAAGTTTTTTTATCTGTGATATTCTTATATGGGCTTAAGTCCCATCCCTTTAGTTGTTTTGTACAACATATCTCTTGCAAGAGGTTTTGTTAACGGATCAGCCAAATTTTGGTGAGATCTTACAAAGTCAATACTAATTACTCCACTAGTAATTAATTGTCTCACCGTACTGTGTCTTCGACCAATATGTCGAGACTTACCATTATATATTTCACTATATGCTCTAGATAGTGTGGCCTGATTATCACAATGTATTGATACAGGTGGAATCGGTTTTTGCCATAATGGTATTTGCGATAACATTTCGCGAAGCCATTCTGCTTCTCTACTTGCTGATTCTAATGCTATAAATTCTGCAGCCATAGTTGAATCTGCAATGCATGTCTGTTTCTTGGATTTCCAAGACACAGCCCCACCAGCAAGTGTAAATACCCAACCACTAGTTGAAGCGTGGTCTTCTATATCTGTTATCCAACTGGCATCACTGTATCCTTCTAAAACTGAAGGATCACCATTATAAGAAATACCATAATTCATGGTCTTCTTTAAATATCTCAGTATTCTATGTACTGCTTGCCAGTGTAAATTATTTGGATTACTTGTGTACCGACTTACTTTACTAACTGCAAAAGCAATATCAGGTCTGGTACACGTCATAGCATACATTAAGCATCCAATTATCTGTGCATATCCCAATTGATTCACAGCCCTACCATTATTGGGTAGTAATTTCACACTTGGATCATATGGTGTTGCTACTGGAGTACAATCCAAGTACTCAAATCTATTTAATACATTTTCAATGTAATGTGATTGGGATAAAATTATGTTGTTACTATTTCGAATAATTTTTATCCCAAGTATCACATCTGCAACACCCATATCTTTCATATCAAAATTATTTGACAGAAATAATTTTGTATGTTCTATTATTTCCAAATCAGTGCCAAATATCAACATGTCATCTACATACAAACAAATGATGACACCTTTGTTATTATTGAATTTGCAATAAATGCATTTATCCGATTCATTTATTGTGAATCCATTCATTAATAGAATTTGGTCAAATTTTTCATGCCATTGTTTAGGCGCCTGTTTTAGTCCATATAATGACTTAACAAGTTTACATACCTTGTTTTCTTGACCAGGCAATACATATCATTCAGGTTGTTCCATGTATACCTCTTCTTCTAAATTACCATTTAGAAAAGCCGTTTTTACATCCATCTGATGAATGATCAAATTATGCAATGTTGCCAATGCAATTAGCATTCGGATTGTTGCAATCCGAGCCACTGGTGCATAGGTATCAAAATAATCGATACCTTCTTTTTGAGTAAAACCTTTGGCAACCAGTCTTGCTTTATATTTATCAACTGTTCCATCCACCTTCATTTTCTTTTTGAAAATCCATTTGCAATCGATTGGTTTGCAACCAGGTGGAAGATCTACCAACACCCAAGTGTTGTTTTCAAGGATTGAATCCATTTCATTATGAATTGCCTCTTTCCAAAAGATGGCCTCATTTGATTTAATTGCTTCATTAAAGCTCATAGGATCTCCATCTGTATTGAAACAGTATGGAATTTCTTTCTTGACAGAATCTCTAGTACCCTCAACTAGATACATAAAGAAATCTGGTCCAAAATCTTTTGCTTTTCTAATTCTTTTGTTTTTCCTTGGTTCAGTATTTTCGACTTTCTCATTGTCGAAGACTTGTAAGTTGGACCTGGGAATTGAGCTAAATCTATTTTCATCAAATATAGCATCTCTTGATTCAATAATAGAATTTATATTTATTGAATCATTTGGTTCAACTACCATGAACCTATATGCTTTGCTATTTTGGGCATAACCCAAAAATATACATTCAATTCCTCTTTCACCCAATTTTCTCTTTTTGGGTTCTGGCAATTTGACAATTGCTCGACAACCCCAAACTTTGAAATAATTCAAGTTTGGTTTTCTTTTCTTGAAATATTCATATGGTGTGACTTTATTGTTTTTGGTAGGGACTCTATTTAAAATATGGCATGCTGTCAATGCAGCTTCCCCCCAAAAACCTTGTCCTAAACAAGAATTAGAAAGCATTGCATTTATCATTTCTGTCAGGACTCTATTTTTCATTTCTGCTACACCATTTTGTTGTGGTGAGTAAGGTGCAGTTATCTGATGGATAATGCATTTTGATTCAAAATAATGGGGATCAAAATATTCACCCCCTCTATCAGTTCTCAAACACTTGATAGAGCTTTCAGTCTGTAATTCGACTTCATTTTTGTAAACTTGAAACTTTTCTAAAGCTTCAATATATTTTGATTTCAATAAATATACATAACAATATCGTGAATAATCATCGATAAATGTAACAAGATATTTCTTTCCACCAATAGTTGGTGTGCTGTGAAAATCACAGACATCAGAATGTATAAGTTCAAGTAAGTTTGAACATCTTGTTACCGTTGTGTATGGCTTTTTAGTAATTTTTGTAAGTTTACAAGTCTGACAACTTGTAATATTCTTACCAAAATATGGAATTAAATCAAGTTTTACCATTTCCTGCATTTTACGGAAATTAACATGTCCGAGACGACTGTGCCACATACAAGGCGAGTCAACCATATAAGCTGAAACATCATTATTTATTACATTAAGTTTAAACATACCATTACATAAGTAACCTTTCCCAACAAATTTTCCACCCCTTGACAGAATAAACTTATCTGCCTCAAATACAAGTTTAAAACCAAACTTATTTAACAATCCACCTGATACAAGATTTTTTCTAACATCTGGAACATGATAAACATCACGTAACACTAGAGTCTTCCCAGATGTGAACTCGATCTCCGAAGTTCCTTTGCCTATAACCGGCACGGTGGATGAATTACCCATGTACAAGACAGTTCCTGGCTCTACTGGCTCATAGGTCTTAAATAAACCTCTGTCTTTGCACACATGTCGGGTGGCACCTGAGTCAACCCACCAAGCCCCACCATCCTCGACCATATTGGCTTCGGATATCATAGCCACAAATTTTTCTTGTGCAACAGGTGCGTTACTCTTTTTCTTCAAAAATCGACATTCCGACTTGTAATGTCCGGACTTACCACAATGGTAACACGCAACCTTTTTCTTTTTATTAAATGGGGCTTTTTTGAAATTATTGGGTCGCTTCTTATTTAATTTATTAGGATTAACTCCTTCCATCGTGTGGACTTGCATTATCGGAGCCTGTGGCTCATTATTGGTATGTTGTTTACGATTTTCCTCCTCTATACGGAGGTAATTTGCCAAGTCCTCTAAAGTCATAGTATCATTTCTATGATTCAATGTGTTCTTCACATTGTTCCACGATGGAGGGAGTTTATCTATTATAGTGGTTACTGTAATAAATTCGTCCATCTTTAAATTATGGATGGTATAATTATTTAAAATTCTTTCGATGTCATGAAATTGTTCCATGACTGATCGACTGTCTACCATTGTAAAATGATTGAAACGACGAATTATAAATTTCTTACTTGTGGCATCCTCAGACATGTACCTTGCCTCTAGTTTGTCCCAGAGTTCCTTTGCAGTGGTAGCGGTTTGAAAGATATCATACAAACCATCAGCCAAGGCATTGAGGATATAATTACGACACACATAATCATCGCTTTCAATCTTTGTTCTATTTCTGATCTCAGATAGTGTTTCACCATCCTTCATTATCGGTGGTGGGGTATTCAACACATGGTCAACTTTAAGAGTGGTTAACAAGAACCGCATCTTTCGTTGCCATCGGATAAAGTTACCACCGTCAAACCTCTCTAATTTCACAATGTCAGAAGACATTTCTTTGTGGTTAATTGGTGCCATTATATCGAATAAGTCTTTAAGATTGTTAGTGGGAGTAGTATGGTAAATCTGAGATAATGGCACTTATAGATGGTAAGTGGATAAATCAAAGAGAATGGTAATTAGAGATGGCTACTATTCGCGTTACAATGTCGCTGTCCTTAAAGACTTATTCGTCCCCACCAATTATATTATTTGGTGTGCAACGGGTCCAACGAATAGCCTTCCAGGATACAGTAGCTTTTCTGACTGCGTTTACACAAACGAAATCAGACCCAAACACCTACTCGAAAATATCAGGACTATCGTAACACTTGCCAAATAAATTCTGCAGTAATTTATTTGAAGTGGATCTGTAAGAAAATTAACCGAGAAGTATAAGACTTGTATAAGATTGTATCTCTTCTTTCCTCTTTTTCTTTCTTGAATGGTATTCTTTTTCCTCTTTCTTTCTTTGGAATATTTGTGGTGTATTTTTTTTTTATTTGGAGTAATCAAGAAAAAAAGATAAGAGAATGAATAATTTTCAATTCTCTTTTTTTGAACTCCCATCCATTACAATGGAAGGGGGGGTATATATATAGCATAGTCATGGGTGGTGCCCCACACAAAACCATGGATGGTAATCAATACCATGGGTACAATATCATGGATGATGACCAATACCATGGGTACAATACCATTGTATATAAATACCATGGGTACAATACCATGTATGGTGCCCATAGTATATAATCATGATCATTAAGATATAATCATGTCATTAAGAGATTAAAAATATACAAGTCAAATAAATCTTGTTAATTTTCTAAAATAAAATTTCTAAAACAAAATTTATTTCATTAAAAATAAAATTTATTTTGAAAATCATTAACAGTGTCGTAGTGCACTTTGTGTAATATTTCGAATTTTTGTTGGCAATGAAACTGAAAATTTGAAATTGCCACATTCAACTCGTGAATTTTCATAATGAAATTTGAATTAAAAAAGTGAAAACAAGATAACTTTCAAATTAGTTACTTCCCTATGAATGTCAATTGATACAAATTTCTTTATTTTGCAATTAAACCTGGGTATTCATTTCATTCAATTAAATAATTTCATACCAATGAAAAATGTTGAATCTTTTGTAGCTCCAGCATCATCTTATGGGAACAAAACTTTTTTCTTTAGAACGGCGAGAGCGAATTATGTTCCAAAATGTGCAGCGGAAAAGGTGAAATTTCTTTTCTTTTCTTTTTTTTTTGAAAAAATATATATATATTGGTAATTTATATTTGACATCATTAAAGAAACATACTCAAAAAAAAAGGAAGGAACAAAAAGAAAAGAAAATGTGTTGTTAACATCAACAGTAGTATTTTGTAACTATAAATTGTACCAAATAATTTACTTAGTTTTGTGTATGTTTCCATATCAATGTAATAGAAATCGTGAAACAGTAGTCTTTTTGTATTCCGTATCAATGTAAGAAATTACTCAATGTTATCACAAGTTAATAGAGCAAAAGAAGTTTCGATAAAAAATTGCAAGATTTGAATTGAGACTTAATTTACTTATTTTTGTGTATATTTAGTTTAGAGTCGAGATATTGCTTCCTGAAGCAACAAATCCTAAAGACACGATTTTGGAGCTCCAAAAAAAGTATGGGATGAAAAGGCTAGTTTATTGGACCTATGTCTGGAACCACTCGTACGTCTAAACTAATCATATGCTCTGATTATTCCTTGTCAATTATTTTCACCTTTCGATTTATGCATCTTGTCGAGAAGATATTGGCAATTTACTGTTTTCGATTTATATTCTACTAAAACAATTTACGAATTACAGGAAAATTTCAACGGCGTTAGACCAGAATATAAATATTTCTTGCAAAATATGGGTGGTCGATCATGGAAATGGAAAACTCGTCTTAGTGAGGTAACTCTTAACAAATTTAACCATTGTAGTGTGTATGTTTTTTATTGAGTTTTTCTATATTTGTGATTATATATCTCTAATTATTGGGTTGGGTCATATGTTGCAATCTTTGTTGGAGATTTTTTTTTGCACTAAAGGTCCTTTTGTCAGAGCTAGATAAGTATGTTAGCTCTTGCTTTTTACGTTTTTTTTCTCTATCAACAAATGCAACAATATGGGACGGATTATATTAATTACCAAATATAATTTTGAAATTTGCAGGATGTGTATTAATTAATAAATATAACGAGTTCTCGTTCGTGAAGATTGCGTAAAACATTCAAGAATATATTATCTCGATTAAATCTCCGGATTACACATTACCCTACAAGTTCCTACGATTTCAATTTTCAAGTATATCAATATTGAAGCAATAACAGACTTCGAGTTTTTATTTAATTTTTGTTCTTCTTTATTATTAACTAGTAAAAGTCCCGCGCTTCGCTGCGAAGAGTTTAATATGGCTGTTAAGTAAAATTATATAATCATCATTATTATTTTGATATTAACATTCGTACAGAAATGTTAAATAAAATATGTAGTTTTTGTTTTATCATGCATCATTGTTATACATCCAACAAAGTATTATTAGACAATAGAAACAATACCAAACACAATAAAATTAATGAACTAAGAGTTAATCAAGCAAAGTTACAATAAGAATGTCAAATTACTTTTATACAATCTGTTATTTGACTCGAATAAGTTGCGACACATATCACATTCACTCACAAAATATAATACACTTTCAGAATAAAATACACTCACAAAATATGTGTTCGTCTTCTTTCCAAAATGTCACACAGCACATATGCACTCAAAAAGCATAATAAACTTTCAAAATGTCTTATTTTTTTAACATAAAACAATTTTATTTCATCATAAAATATGCAAATGAACAATAAAATTTTAATCAACAAAAAAAATTGAAGTGATTCTTGAAGGCCTTCATGGTCATAATTTTGAACGACTCGCTGTTAACTCGTCAGATAACTTGATTTTCGTCATTAATTTCATTTTCATCCTTGCTTCCATCTTTTTCTTCATTATTTTATTTGAGAGAGATGGATCTGAAAAAAATCTTATCTTCTAGATATCTATCATTTCGTAATGATAAATGCTGAAATGTTCTCTTTAAACCAAAAACCTCCTAAATGCTAAAAATAACATAAAGTAACATCAGATTGCTGAAATTCGGAAAGAAAAAAAATTGTGAGTTCTTGTAAAATAAAAACCAAAATATTCCTGAAAATTTCAAAAGAGACTTTTAAATGTTGAAAATTGCCAAAAAGAATTGAAGATTTCGTCAATTTATTAAAATATCCTAAATACATATGTACCCACAAAATAAACAAATTGTGCACAAAAAAAATTTAGTTTTACAAATGTGCAGAAGACCCCCTCAAATATCTAAAAATTGTCTTAATTTCCCAACAATCCAGACTTTTTGCACAAAAAGAAAAAAAAAAACTAAAATGCTGAAATTTACAAAACAATACATTTAAAATTCCGAAAATAGAAATAAAAGAAAATTTCCGAATACTCCTAAAAGATGCTGAAAATTAAGAAATACCCTTAATATTGCGAAAATTGGAAAAAAAAACTAATATTGGTAATTCAAATAAAAACTCAATCGGTACTGAAAATTTGGAATAAACCCTTTAAAAAATTGAAATTTCAGAGATCATAAAAATTGCACAAAATCCTTTAAAAATTTACAAATACGAAAATAATAGACCTATAAACTTAGTAAAATATGAAAATATATACCTCTCTAAAAGCAGAATAATATAAAAAATACCCATATAATAATTCAAAATAAATTAAGCAGACCTCTCGAAAAGTTGAAACTTTCAGAAATGTTGTTTTAGGATCCAAAAATATCAAATATACTCTTTAAAACATAAAATTCCAAAATAGTCTTGTAAAGATCGAAAATATGGGATATAGCCTTGAAAAATGCAAAAGACAAAAAAAATTTAAACCTGAAAATATAAAATTGGTGATAACACTTCAATTATTTGCTGTTTCAGTATTAACCTATAGAAAACCATACTTTTTTTTTCTTTCTAAACTATCCTCTTTAACCTCTTATAATAACAATGAAAAAATAAAAATGAAAAACAAATTGCTTTCTTGATCCGTTTCAGTACTCTATCCGTTAAAAAATCAATCTTTTTTAGATGAATTAATAATTTAATCAAGGTTGTAAAATGAAATGTAAGAGTGTTACTTTGGTTTCCCAAAAAAGAAAATCAGAAGTAAGATAAATTCGACACACACTATATTTCAGAGCTTAGCCATGACTCAGAGATATTCTAATTCTTGCGGGATGTCAAAATGTTCGAGCATAAACAAATGGAGCAATTACAGCTCAAAGTATTTCGAATTTTAATTCGTAATTGCTTACGAAAATAACTTTCAATCTTTTTTCTATAAATCAACACATTGGATTGACCTATCTGCGAAAAATTAAATTAGGAGTCCCTGTTTAATTTAAATGTAATCTATATAGTCGTTAAGTAATGATTACTTACGTGCCGTGTGCAATTGGGTTTGTCTCGAATTCCAGAATCCATACTCTCCTCGATTTATTCAGAACCAGTATTTGTATTCTCGTCAGAATCATCTTCCCACCTTCATCATCAGATGTATCTTCATGAATTTAAAAAGAAAATTTAATTCAATTCCTTCAGAATAAGTAAAAAACAACTTATTTAAAAAAATAGTGGAATTAATCAATCAAAAAGTTGCAACACAATACCTATTAACATACTCTGATCGCCTATAATCAACGGACCACTGGATGCCTATATTTTGAGCTCCGTTAAGGAGATTGCTGGGGTTCGGACCATTAGCGACAGAGAATTAAAATTTCTGTGGTTTCGACCATTAGCAACAGTGAATTAAAATTGCTTCACTAAGAGGTTTTAAAAATTTCAAAAAAATTATACCTTGACAAGAAAGGAGATGGCAATCGAAAGTATTGTTTAATACCTATGAAATGAGTTTGGTATTTGGATCTTGAAATATGAAGAAACTTCTTAAGAGTAATTTCATCGAACACCATATCATCACAAGGTTTTGCCTTTAAATTTATGATAGCCTATTTCTGAATTTGAAATAAACATTGCATGACACTTTACTGAATTGCAATTATTATTCATTAATCATAAATTTCAAGTATTGGAGAGGGATAATTGATTGTAAATAAATTTCGAAATTGCTAAACTAAGAGGCTTAAAAAAAATGAGTAAAAATTTGTACCTAACAAAAGAGAAGACAATAGAAACTATTGGAAAGAGGGATAATCATCCACAAGCATCAATTGAATGCACTTGTTTGAACACGTGGATCTCATCGGAAAGAGGAAGTTTGTGGAACCCAATATTAGTACCACTCTTTTCAGCCTGCAGTAACTATCCGCTACCGCTGGTTATCGCAAGAAAATAGCAGAGAAGGAATGGCGACCGAAAAGAGAAAGAGAAGAAGTGACGATAATGTTTAGAAGAGAAAGAGATCGATAGGTACCATCCGGATGAATCTGAGGAGGCGTTTCTGTGCGAGCGCGTGCTGGGCGTGAAGTGATAGGAGCCTTCCTTCGTGTGAGGCGTGAAGGCGAGAAGAGATGGCTTGAGGCTTGACTTGACTCTTGAGGCTTGAGGCGTGAAGAGATGAGAAGTCTTTATGTTTAGAAGAGATGTTATGTTCTGTGGGAGGCGTAATGGAAGAGATGGGAATCATGGCCCATGGCCCATGGTGTGGGAGAAACATTTAATTACTATTTAGCGATCATTTGACATCCAGTTTAGTAGAAAATTGATGACGTGGCATCATCATATTTGAGAAAAGTATTTATAAAATATTTTAGTAGGATTAATACTATCAGCAATCATTATTTAGATTAAATTAGTTTAAAATTTTTTAACAAAGTTTGAACAAACCTCAACTCATGATTTGACATTGCTCATTATTTGCAACAACAATGTCATACGAGGTTGAGTTTCATACTAGAAATTTTGTCTCGATGAAATAGAGTATGCTAGTATATATATCATATAATTATTTATCTCCATCAAAACACACATAAGATAATTGCAAAAACATTCAAACTAAATAATAATCAATCTCGCAGAGATACGGAGCTATATCCCGGCCGAAGCGCCACAGAAAATGATATGTTGGAACTTCTAGAAATAGAAAATGATATTCATCGCCAACGACTTCTCGAACAGAATGTTCCTAAACAATATATTTTACAGATAGTAAAAAGCCAATTGGATTCACTACAACCTAAGTACGATAAATTGCAAAAAGAGCATGACAAACTGAAACAACAACAGGTCCTTAATTTTTCTTGTTTATTCTTTTCTACCATAAATAATATCCTGATCGCAAGTAAAATATGCTCACCACATAATTTTTCAAAAGTATTCAGCGAGTTGTTTATTTGTTTGCTAACGTAAATATTGAAATTCATTATGTTCGCAGATTGTTGTAGAACGCAATAATGAACAATTACAGTTAAAGAACCAACAATTAGAAAATAAGCAGCAAGAGAATTTCAATATATTAAAAGAAGCCGGCGAACAAATGCTGATAGTACTACGAAGGAATGTTTCTAATTCCGAACTTGCTCGCGACGATCTACAAGTTGCCTTAACATCTATTACGGGAAGCCTTCACTCGTTGAAGTGTGATTTTAAGAACCTAAAGGAGGAGCATGATAAATCACTAAAAGAAATCGAAGAGTTGAAAAAACATAAAGATTTTCCAAGTGAGATATTTCACTCGGAGTTTACCTTGCATGAGTTGGAACGAGCAACACAAAATTTTGACGATACGTTAAAATTAGGAGAAGGTGGATTTGGATGTGTCTATAGAGGCATTCTTAATGGAATGTCTGTGGCAATAAAAAAGTTGAATAGTGGAAGCATGCAAGGCGTGTCCCAGTTTCAGCAAGAGGTAAAAAGTATCATCACAATTTTTCTCTGCTGGCCACCAATATAATATATATTTTTTATTTTATTCACGAAATGTATAACAGATAGCTATTCTCACACGATTAAGACATCCACATCTTGTTACCCTTATTGGATCATGCCCCGAGGCATCAGCCCTCGTGTACGAGTTCTTACCGAACGGTAGTTTGGAAGACCGACTTATTCGTACGGATAACACCCCGCCTCTTACCTGGCAAGTTCGAACCCGTATTATTGGAGAAATATGTCTGGCTTTAATCTTTCTTCATTCGAGTAAACCCCATCTTGTAATCCATGGTGATTTGAACCCACACAACATTCTTCTCGATGCAAACTTTGTTAGTAAGCTTGGTGATTTCGGCATTTCACGCCTTGTGAAGCAACCAAACACCGAAGTTACTGCTAAGCATTTTACTATTCATCCAGCTGGTACATTTGCATATAGTGACCCAGAGTATATGATGACGGGAGAGATAACACCAAAATCCGATGTTTTTTCCATGGTTCTGAATATGGGACTCGGACTCGGACTCGGCCGGTCCCGTCGACTCGGGACTCGGTCGACTCGGACCAGACTCGGGCGAGTCGAAAAAAAAAAATCGTACTGCTGGTGAACAATTCGGAAAAAATGGAAAAAAAAATATTTAAAAAATTGAAAAACATTATAATAACAAATTCAACTAATAAAAACTCAAATTATGACATAACATAGTATATAGCATAATTATGAAAGATGGAATTGGGATTGGGATGAAAATTATTTTAGAACAAAATGATTGAACAAGAATAAATAAACCGTAAATAAATAAATTTGTGTATATAATATAATATTTACTGATAGAATAATGTACAAATATATATTGCATTTTGAGAAAAAAAAAAGGCTCGAAAAATTGCTCGCCTATTATATTATATAGATCAATGTTTAGTACAGTCGCTATTAGGATAATAAAACACCTATAATTATATTTTATCATTCTAACTATTACATAAATGTGTCAACTCGGCCGATTTTGTTTTATGTCGGACGATTTTATGAACCATGGTTTTTTCCCTCGGTATTGTCATTCTTCATCTCATAACAGGAAAATCTGCTTTGAACATCGTAAGCAGAATTGATGAAGCATTGGAGAGTGGTAGATTTCAGTCCATGATCGACAGGTCTGCGGGTAATTTGCCTTCTGATCAAGTCGAAAATTTGGCAAAGATCGGTTTAAGTTGTGCTCAAATGTCCAGGAGATTGTGTCCCGATCTGGTTACTGAGGTTTGGGCACAAATCGAGCCCTTGATGAAGGAGGCATCATTAGTCATAAATGAAACTGATGTACCATATTATTTTGTTTGTCCCATTCTACAGGTAAAATAAGCTCGTCAAAATTGATATATTTTGCTACATATTCACTTTAATTAATAGATTTGTTGACTGGATTGTATGAGTATAGGATGTGATGAAGGATCCTCATCTTGCGGCAGATGGATTTACGTAAGAAGCCGAGGCAATAAAACAGTGGCTGAACAGCGGTCATAACACATCTCCAATGACGAACTTACCACTTCCCCATATTGATCTTATTCCGAACTCCGTTCTTCCTTCTGCCATTCAAGAATGGCTGGAGCTTCACCCCCAATCCTAACTATTTTGTCGTTGGTATTGTTTATTTCATGAGCATGATTTGTTTGAAGAAAAAATTAGATAAACAAAATTTAATTACTCATGTATTTTGTTTTGTTTGAATAAATACAAATAATCAGGACCGGCCGCGGGGTAAGCCTGGCAAGCCCCCGGGCTAGGACAACGGCCTGAGCAAGGACAACCATTGAGATAAAGTAATAAACACTTGACAAGGTAAAAAATCTAAAAAACGTACGTATCCCGCAGAAATGAAGTCTGGGGAAGAAGAAACTATGGGTAAATTACTAAATAAAGTATCAACGGTGGGGCCAAGAATTTATTGTTAATTTATTATTAAAAAAATCGTGTAAGATCTTTTGTGGATAGTAGTAGTGTTCATTATTTAAATACGTAATCTATTATAACCCTTACACCCACAAAAGAAACGTATTATATCACGAAGCAGTCACAATTGATCCAAAAAATATTTGTACTATTCCCAAAATATATCAATAAAATATTTTCAATAAAAAACACCAAAAATTTGCAAATTAGCATGATATTCTTTTCTCTTCATCGACCAAAAAACCAAAAAATAAAATTTAGAAACAAAACAATAACATATAAGTCACATTTTAAAATTTTCTCTGTTGATTCATATTATTTTATAATTAAAATGGAACTAAAACTAATTCGTAATTATCATAGAATTTATGTCAATGTTTGGACTGAAATTATTTTTTTACATGTCTCTATACGATATTATTTTTGTAAAAATATTTAGAAAATCAAAGTATTTTATTTTATATTGTTATCATAATTAAGAAGGATGCAATGATTTTTTTATTCAAAAATACAAAATTTAATTACAATTTCAGAAAAATCACGGAAAAAGGTTATTTTGAACCATTACCTTTCAATTGTTTGATTTTTTTTATTACATATTTTTTCTTTACTCTTTATTTCCAAGGCAACATCGAAATTAATGGCTCATAACCGACAACATTGCTGGTTGGGACAACCAAATCGTCGGGACCGGTCCTGCAAATAATCTCTTCATTTTGTTTTTTTACTCTTTCTTCTTATTATTTCCTTTTTTCCTGACATGATTCGAACGACATACTTTGCAACTTATATGTTATATCTTCTTGATCACATTTGATGGCGATTACAATTCCTATTATAAAAATTGAACATTTTAATATGAATTTCAGTGATATTAATGATTTCTTGTAATTTGAAACTGTTTTATCATACACTATTTTTGCTTATGCTACGTCATTTAAGTCAATATCAATTAATAAGTATTTAAAGTAATTTTTCAAGTGTATTTATCAAGGAATGATATGTTAAATAGGGAATTTGAACTGTTAATAAAATAAAATTCATAAAAAATAAAATTTATGATACCTTCTTGTAAATATTTAAATATTTTTTTACAAAGGTGTATGAGAAAACTTTTCTTGAAAAAATACAAGAATTTAATGTAAATTTTTAATTTGAAAATTAGTTATGATAAATATAATATCACGTGACTGCGAAACGGCTTCGGACATAATATTTTAAAAATCCTTCGAACAAGTTACAATCCCATATTTTATATTTATGTATTGTGCAATCAAATCTGAATAAACAAGACATAAAAAGAGAATTATACATGTCCGTCTAAATTATCCTAATTTACACACATTCTTATTTTGGACCCAAGTTTTTGCCACATCATCACATTCATTTTAATCATTAGATTTTGACATAGATTTTGACATGTGAAAATAATTTAGATCATTGATTAACAATTGAATTTGTATAAACATATTTTCTTTATAATCATTTAAGTGTATTTTTTACATTATGTTTTAAGCATTCTTACAATGTCACATCATCATATATTAATGATGTGGACTATTATTATAAACCATGTTTATGTTAAATTATGTATATTCAATTATTTATTGTTTCACATAATATTACATGATCAAATGTGAATTCAATGGAATATGAAAACCAATATAAGAAATATTAATAATTTAATATGAAATATTATAAACATGCAAGATATAGTGATATTATTTTAGAAATTTAATTTTCAAATTCATCAAATACATTTTTTTTTAATTTTCTCTTTATTGTGATATCCATGTTAGCATAGTTCATTCATATAATTTTCCAATTATTTGAATTTGTAAAAAAAATATGTAAAAGATACAATGTAAAAAATGCATTTTTAGATAATATAATTTGAAATATTTTATTTACCTAGATTTTAAGTACTAATTTTTATTTCTTAGAACTTATAATTATAATAATCACATATAATGCTCAGTTGATTATATTTGTGTTTTTAATCAAAAAATATAATATTAAATAAAAAAAAACTGTTCATCCATCTAACTAATATTTTAAACTTATAAACACCTATCAAATAATATTGTTATTTTTTAAAAATATAAATTAAATAATAACATATGATATAAAATATATTTAATTTATTGTAAATCATGTTATAAATACAATGTATCATATAAAATAAGAGAAAAAATATTGACTAGGATAGCTGCAGGTATGAAAAAATGATATTGCCATACAACAAACTGTCGGCCAAAGTTAGGGATGTCGGCAGGATGAGTAAAATTCGAAGTTGCGGGTATCCGACCCGAATGGGACGAGTAATATCCCAAAAAATATCCAAAAGTCGGGTAATGATCGGAAAATACCCATTCCGGATTCGTGTCAGATATTGGGGTAAATTGTACCGGGGTATTACCGGTTATACGAAAAGTACCGATCCGAACCCCTACCGAAAATATCTGATAATTTGAATATTTTGGATGTTTTATGACTTAATTATTTGAATTTTTAATGTATTTCAATTTTTTGTTGGTTATTTATTGAATATAATGTACTTGTAGTATTTTCGGATAAAGAGTAACATCAACTGGTACAAATTTAGTTGCAGGTTCGGATACAAGGAATTTTTTTGTTTGGGTACGATATATTCGAAATTTTTGATACGGATATGAACGACCGAACCTGATCCTCCCCATTGACATCCCTAGACAAAGTCTACCTGTCAACATGTCTGTGCTGTATTTTGCACCGAGGTGCACAGGGGGTAACAATAAATTATTTCATACATGTTCTATTATGATTGTTTTTGTCAACTCATTTATTGAAATATTTTGGTTTCAAATTTTATTACAGATTAAAATTTTCTGTAAACTAGAAGGTTCCTCGCTATTCTTGACTTAATGGTTATAATTAGTTGATGTCATGATTATATTTTTTATCACGAGTAATATTGTGTTAATAAATCACTTGGATCCAAAAGCTTTTACGTAATCGATCATTGAAATTTTATATTTTTCGGATACGGTCTCAAGAAGTATAGTCCTATGCATGTAAGGATATAACTGAACAAACACAATTACATAAGATGTAGAAGGATCTTTGAAGATAGACTTTCTAAATGGAGACTAATAAATCTAATACTTTAAGCAGGATCGGTTCCGACAATTTGGGTGTCCTATTCCGAAAATTGTCCCTCCCCCCTTCAATTTCAGAAACTTTTTTTGTTTTGTTTTTGATAAAACACATTTAATAATCATTTGTATTTGGAGAAAAAAAAATTAAAATTGTACAATTTACTTTTCATTGTTATCATTTCTGTTCTTGTTGAAAATTGGACATGGATAATAGAAAGTAGTTGGTAACAAGAGACAGGGAATGTGTTGAGCTGTCATATTTAGTCTTATCTTTTTGTGAATTAAAGTTATCACCAGAATTTGAAATTAGAAATGTAATATAGATGTAGTGTGGTAATAACACGAAAAAAATAGTGTTTTGTTTTTACTAGTTCTCATCAAATAGATCTTATTTGCAAGTTAAGAGAAGTTTTCTTCTCTAATTCTCAAGATAACTGAACCAACTTCTTAAAAGAACTGATCAGCTATTAATTATCTTTCATTAAAATTTAGTGCATAAATAATAGTTTTAGTGTTTAAAAAGAAAAAAAAAACTAAGTCGAAGTTGACAGGGATTGAACCCATGACTTGATAAATCAATTTTAAGTATTTAACCAAGTTGTCATCTTAGATTATTGTTCTTTATACATAGTTTTTTTTTACATGGTGCCCCGGCCTGATCGGTGCCCAAGACCACGGGCTTGGTGGACTTGTCTTTGGACCGGGCCTGACTGTAAGACAAAAAATCGATTGAGCGTGCCTACATGAAAAAAAAATAATTGAAGAAGGGGAAGTGGAGAATACTACCGAATTTTCCAACCTCATTATTTTGGATCCATATTTATGCAATCTCCTCATTTCACATCATCACAATTATTTCAACCATTAAATTATGATATATGACAACATATGAACCATGGTTTAATCTTTGATTATGTGTGATTATGTTTTATTTGTAGACATTTATATGTCCCTCATTTTACAAATAGTTTTAAGCAATTTTAGAACCCCACATCACCTTACACTGATGATGTGTAAAAATATTATTTGTTAGATTTATATTGGACAATTTGTATTTGATTTTGAATTTTGTTCACAATATATTACATGATCAATTGTGAATACAAATATAATGTGAAGAGTTTAAATATCAAACATTAATAAATTAATATATAATATCATGAAACGTACATCAAATTTTGTTAGTATTTTTTATAATATAATTTTAAATAATTAAGAAATATATTCACTTGAATTTTATCTTTATTTTGAGATCCGTATTATCATAAATTCAATATTTTTCTCTAACTTAAAATTATGAAAACAATTATCTAAAAATAATATATAAAAATAAGTATAATTATATTAATGACTTGTAAGCCTAATTATTATTATTTTTAAAACTATAATTGAAAAAAATTGCACATACTACTAAGTATATTATATTTGTATTTTTAGTTAGAACAATTTCATGTTAATTTTTAAAAAAAATTAAAGATATTTATTTACTAAACACAAATAATTTCTTTAACTTATATAATATTTTTCAATAATAAACTTGAAACATAAACTTTATCAGACACAAATAATTTTTTGGTACTTAAATGTTATTATTCTTATTTTTAGATATGAAAATTTAAAATATCACATGTTCTTGGTTTTCATTTATGTTCAGACATGTTATTTTATTATTTTATAGCAAGATTTATTTTTTTTGTATGTGTTGAATTAAAGTACTAAATAAATATTTCATATTATGTCAGATTAAAAAATAATATAATAATTTTTTCATCATCAAACTTCCTTAATCAATATAATTTTTATTTTCACATTGTCTTATGTTTGATATCGAAAAATCATAACTATATATTATGTGTATGGTAAAACAAATGAAACAAAACCGTCACGAAACGCGGGTAATCTCCTAGTCAAGATGAATTACCATTATCAGTGGATTAACTCAAAGCTTCTTTCTATTCCAAAGACGAAGAATCGAAAGCAAGAAGAAGATGAGAGTCTTTTATTGAAATCCATGGCGACATCAAAGATTCAGAGAAGACCTTATCATGTCGATATTGGGAAAAAGGGGGAGACTATGTTGTGGCGGCTGCAAGAGACAAGAACTGAGAGTATGTGGGGATTGATGCTCTGATCTTTAATTCTGGGATTTCAATTTAGAATTTCATTTTCCTGGTTTTTTATATTAGTGGTATTTCTTGTGCTGTTTTTTATTTCTGTTTTTCTGAAGGATATTTTCATATAGGAAAATATTAACCTAAGTTTAATTAAGGGATAATTACCCGCTGTAATAATATTTTTAATCTAATTAAACTAATGGAAGTGAGACTTGCGAGTCACTCTATTTTCATAAAAAAAAAATATGTACATGTATAGCAATCAGATACATATACAGTTTGGTATTAGTGGATGTCTGGACTATATTGTGAATGAATCATTTGATACAACACTCTGCCTTTACAGTTTCGTTGATTCAAATTTTATGTTGCTCGGATACATATATTTCGATTAAGATTACGGTTTTTACATCTCTATATTCACATCAAACTCAATATGGATTGGACGAATATAGAATGTATAACACCTTATAAAATTTTAAATAATATTTTTCTTTTCTGAGATGTTGAAGTGTCATAAAAATAAATCATTGCAAACAATAAACAAAATCCCATTTTTTTTAAAAAACAACCAAATATGATGATACATACACAAATAGTAGTAGTATTTAAATTTGATATATGTATTCGCATCCGGATACTCGAATATATGTATCCAGATACAAATATTATCCGTATCCGCAACAAAAATGTGTCCTTATTCGGAACAATATCCATATCAATATTCGATACCCATTCGACATGTTTACATGTCTACATTCACATATAACTCAATATATATAATGTATTATACTGTTTTTTGGGGTTCCACATTTTTCTTTTGCCACTTGTCAATTGTCATTAGCGAACTCATTCCGTTAATCTTTAATAAACTCAACTATGGAGTAGCTTGCTTCGCTTCAGTCATAATAATTGTATATTATATAATGTTATCTCGACTTCGATGATATTGTATATTATCTATTTTAAGTGATTTTTAAAAACAACCGTGAACGTTTTTTTCATGAAAAAAGAAGAAATTCCATCTTGTATCAAATTATCTTATTTTTGAGAAAACGTCAAAATTGAAGTGTAATATGAGCAAAATACTCAATTTTCATGTTGTCTTCAAAATATTCCGTAATAGAAGACTAACACACGCTAATTTGTATTTTTTTTAATTTCATAGAAATGCAAAAATGAAGGCTAATACCTTAAAAAAAAATTATCTTATTTTCAACAAAAAAAATTCAAAATTGAAGTGTAACATGAGCAAAATACTCAAATTTTCATGTTGTCCTCCAAATGCTATGTAATAGAGGACTAACACACACAAATTATTATTTTTTTTAAAAGATTTCATAAAAAATGCGAAAAGTGAAGTAACGCCTTCAAAAAAATCAATTATGTTATTTTCTAAATAATGCAAAAATTAAAGTGTAACATGCGCAAAATACTAATTTTCATGTTGTCTTCATAATATTTCGTAATTGAAGACTAACACACACACAAATTTATATTTCTTTAAAGATTTCATAAAAATACAAAAAATGAAGTCTAATACCTTAAAAAAAACAATTATGTCACTTTCTAAAATAATTCAAAATTGAAGTGTAACATTTGTAAAATATACAATTTTCACGTTATCTTCAAAATACCTCTAATAGAAGACTAACACACAGCAATTTGTATTTTTTTATTAAATTTTCATAAAAATGAAAAAAGTGAAGTCCAATAATACCTTCAAGAAAATCAATTATCATATTTTCAACAAAATTCAAAATTGAAGTGTATCATGAGAAAATACCCAATTTTCATGTTGTCTTCAAATACTACGAAATAGAAGACTAACAAACATTAATTTGCATTTTTTTTAAACTTTCATGAAAATATAAAAAGTGAAGTTTAATACCTTAAAAAAAAACAATTATCATATTTTCAAAAAAAATTTCAAATCGAAGTGTATCATGAGAAAATACTCAATTTTCGTGTTGTCTTCAAATACTACGAAATAGAAGACTAACAAACACTTATTTGTATTTTTTTTTAAATTTCATAAAAATATAAAATATGAAGTCTAATACCTACAAAAAATCAATTATCACATTTTCAAAAAAAATTCCAAATTGAAGTGTATCATGAGAAAAATACACAACTTTCATGTTGTCTTCAAAATACTACGAGATACATGACTAACACACACTAATTTGTATTTTTTTTATAAATTCCATAAAAATGCTAAAAAAGTGAAGTCTAATTACCTTCAAAAAAATAAATTATCTTATTTTTTTTAAAATGTCAAAATTGAATTGTAACACGAGAAAAATACTGAATTTTCATGTTATCCTGAAAATATTCCTTAATAGAAGACTAGCACACACAAATTTATATATATCTGTTAAATTTCATAAAAATACAAAAAGTGAAGTCTAATACCCTAAAAAAAATCAATTATGTTATTTTCTAAAAAATGTCAAATTAATACTCAATTTTCATGTTGTTTTCAAAATACTCCGTAATTGAAGACTAACACATAGTAATTTTGATTTTTTATAAAATGTCATAAAAATACAAAAAGTTAATTCGAATACATTCAAGAAAATCAATTGTCATATTTTCAAACAAAATTCAAAATTGAAGTGTATCATGAGAAAATACTCAATTTTCATGTTGTCTCCAAATACAACAAAATAGAAGACTAACAAACAATTATTTGTATTTTTTTTTAAATTTCATGAAAATGCGAAAAAGTGAAGTCTAATACCTTTAAAAAAATCAATTTTATATTTGTAGAAAAAAAAATTCAAAATTAATGTGTATCATGAGAAAAATACTCAATTTTCACGTTGTCTTCAAAATACTACGAAATACATGACTAGCACACACTAATTTGTATTTTCTTTATAAATTTCATAAAAATGCGAAAAAGTGAAGTCTAATAATACCTTCAAAAAAATAAATTATCTTATTTATTAAAAAATATCAAAATTGAAGAGTAACATGAGCAAAATACTGAATTTTCATGTTATCCTCAAAATATTCCGTAATTGAAGACTAACACAAAGAGATTTGAACTTTTTTTTTAAATTCCCTAAAAATACAAAAAGTGAAGTCACAAAAATCGATTATGTTATTTTCGAGAAAACATCAAAACTGAAGTGAAATATAAGCAAAATACTCAATTTTTATGTTGTCTTCAAAATATTCCGTGATAAAAGACTAACACACGCTAAATTGTATTTATTTGAAATTTCATAGAAATGAAAAAATTGAAGGCTAATACCTTAAAATCAAATCAATTATCTTACTTTCAACAAAAAAATTCAAAATTGAAGTGTCACATGAGCAATATACTCAATTTTCATGTTGTCCTCCAAATGCTATGTAATAGAAGACTAAAACACACAAATTAGAATTTTTTTCATAAAAAAGGAGAAAAGTGAAGTCCAATACCTTAAAAAAAATCAATTATGTTATTTTCTAAATAATGCAGAAATTAAAGTGTAACATGCACAAAATACTCTATTTTCATGTTGTCATCATAATATTTCGTAATAGAAGACTAACACACACAAATTTATTTTTCTTTCAAAATTTCATAAAAATACAAAAAGTGAAGTCTAATACCTTAAACAAATCAATTATGTTATTTTCTAAAAAATGTCAAAATTAAAGTTTAACATGAACATAATACTCGATTTTCATGTTGTTTTCAAAATACTCCATAATAGAAGACTAACACATAGTAATTTGTATTTTTTTTATAAAATGTCTTAAAAATACAAAAAGTAAAGTCGAATACCTTCAAAAAAATCAATTGTCATAATTTCAAAAAAAATTCAAAATTGAAGTGTATCATGAGAAAATACAAAATTTTCATGTTGTTTTCAAATACTACGGAATAGAAGACTAACAAACACTTATTTATATATTTTTTAAAAAATTCATAAAAATGTAAAAAGTGAAGTCTTAATACCATAAAAAAAAAATCAATTATCACATTGTCAAAAAAAATTCAAAATTGAAGTGTATCATGAGAAAAATACACAATTTTTATGTTGTCTTCAAAATACTACGAAATACATGACTAACACGCGCTAATTTGTATTTTTTTTATAAATTTCATAAAAATGCCCAAAAAGTGAAGTCTAATACCCTCAAAAAAATGAATTATCTTATTTTCTAGAAAATGTCAAAATCGAATTGTAACACAACAAAAATCTGGAATTTTCATGTTATCCTCAAAATATTCCTTACTAGAAGACTAACACGCACAAATTTATATATATTTGTTAAATTTCATAAAAATACAAAAAGTGAAGTCGCCTTTAAAAAAATCAATTATATTATTTTTAAAAAAATGTCAAAATTAAAGTTTAACATGAACATAATACTCAATTTTCATGTTATTTTCAAAATAATCCCTAATAGAAGACTAACACATAGTAATTTTTAATTTTTATAAAATGTCATAAAAATACAAAAAGTGAAGTCGAATACCTTCAAAAAAATCAATTGTCATATTTTCAAAAGAAAACGTCAAAACTGTAGTGTAATATGAGCAAATACTCAATTTTCATATTGTCTTCAAAATATTCCATAATACAAGACTAATACTCACTAATTTGTATTTATTTCGAAATTTCATAGAAATGCAAAAAAGTGAAGTCTAATACCTTAAAAAAATCAATTATCTTATATTCGACAAAAAATTCAAAATTAAAGTGTAACATGAGCAAAATACTCAAGTTTCATGTTGTCCTCCAAATACTACGTAATAGAATACTAACACACACATATTAGTATTTTTTACAAAATTTCATAAAAATGCAAAAAGTGAAGTTTAATATGTTCAAAAAAAATCAATTATGCTATATTTTTAAAAATGCAAAAAATAAAGTGTAACATGCGAAATATTCAATTTTCATGTTGTCTTCAGAATATTCGTAATAAAAGACTAACACACACAAATTTTTATTTCTATAAAAATTTCATTAAAATACAAAAATTCTATTCTAATACCTTCATAAAAAAAATTATCTTATTTTCAAAAAAAATGTCAAAATTGAAGTGTAACATGAGAAAATACTAAATTTGCATGTTATCCTCAAAATATTCCGTAACAAAAGACTAACACAAACAAATTTATTTATTTTATTAAAAATTCTCTAAACATACAAAAAGTGAAGTACCTTCACAAAAATCAATTATGTTATTTTCTAAACAATGTCAAAATTGAAGTGTAACATGAACAAAAACATCAATTTTCATGTTGTCTTCAAAATATCCCGTAATAGAATACTAACACACAGTAATTTGTACTTTTTAAAAAATTTCATAAAAACGCAAAAATTTCATAAACACACAGTAATTTGTACCTTCAAAAAATCAATTACCATATTTTCAATAAAAAAATACATAATTCAAGTTTATCATGAGAAAAATGCTCAATATTCATGTTGTCTTCGAAATACAACAAAATAGAAGACTAAAACATACAAATTTGTATTTTTGGTAAAAAAATCATAAAATGCAAAATGTTAAGTCTAATACCTTCAAATAAAATATTTATCTTAATTTCGAAAAAAAATATCAAAATTGAAGTGTAACATGAGCAAAATACTGAATTTTCGTGTTATCCAAAGAATATTGCGTTATAGAAGACTAACACACAAAAATTTGTATTTTTTTTTTTAAATTCTCTAAACATACAAAAAGGGAAGGCTAATTCCTTCACAAAAATGAATTATGTTATTTTCTAGAAAACGTCAAAATTGAAGTGCGGAATGAGAAAAATACTCAATTTTCATGTTCTCTGCAAATACTACGTATTAGAAGACTAACACAAACTTATTTGTATTTTTTTTTTAATTTCATAAAAATTCAAAAAGTGAAGGCTAATACCTTAAAAAAAAATCAATTATCATATTTTCAAAACAAATCCAAAATTTACGTGTATCATGAGAGAAATACTCAATTTTCATGTTGTCTTCAAAATACTATGAAATAGAAGACTTACACATACTAATTTGTCTTTTCTTTAAAAAAATCTTAAAAATGCAAAAAGTGAAGTCTAATACATTCCAAAAAGTAATTTATCTTATTTTAAAAATGAAGGAAATACAGTTTCGGATCAACCGTAAAATGTACACAAGGATAAACGAATGTACGCGTTCGTGGGCATAAATAATGTGTATATTATATGCACATATGTATATTGGATATACATAGTTAAATTGATAAGAAACAGTTTTATTAAGAAAACCAGAAAATGCAGTTTAAGCAGTTTTAGTAAAACTGGTATAACTTTTAGTGGGAAACTCCAATTTGAATGGTTCAAATTGGGTTAGATAGATAATGAGATTATCTAGAACTTTCATATAGACATATTGTTCAGTTGAGCGAAGTATCAGTGTCGTTTTAATGGAATACCGAAAGGGTGCGACTGTTTGACATACAGTTAGTAAAACGTCCGTAACTTTCGCATCCTAACTCGAATTGGGCCAGATCTAATTGGGATGGAAAGATAATAAGATTATCTACAACTTTCGTGAATGTTCAAAGTCGGTTGGAACGATTTAATATTTTTGTTTCAACGGAATACTGAAAGGGTGTCTGCAGTTTTCTTGCTGAAAAGCTGTATATGAGATATACATACCTTTTGGCCCATCCTTATCCTATGTGATATAAATAGGATGTTTCTCTCTCTTCTATTCAGATCAATCTATGGTATTATTCAGAATAATCCAGAAATATAAAGAGACAAGTTCGCCGGTGCAGCATCTAGGCAGTTGCATCCGCGACCGACGAACTTCGACTCACGGTGAATACAAGTAGAGGAGAGACACTTGTGGCTCTCCGATTGTGATCAAACCGAAGGAACAAAACTGTTGGCTGTGGAAGAGTGTGGACGTGGGACGCACGAAAGACAACCGGAGGCGTGTCAAGACGGTGGGAGACGTGTGGTATTGGACGCACAGACTAGTCACCAATGTGACACCGGAGAAGAAAAGGATGCGAGCGATCAACCCGTCATGCGTGATCTACTTCACGCTGGTAATCGTCTATCCTTATATTGCATCGTACCCTCGAAGTCATGGCATGATCTTGGACTTTGGGAACTGGACCGGGCCTTCATATCCGCTGCGCGGGTCCGGGGTCAGGTGAATTCCCAACAAAAAATATGTCAAAATCAAAGTGTAACATGAGAAAAATACTGAATTTGCATGTTATCCTCAGAATATTCCGTAATAGAAGACTAACACACATACATTTGTATTTTTTAAAAATTTCGTAAAAATACAAAAAGTGAAGTCTAATACCTTAAAAAAAATTACTTTATTTTCTAAAAATTGTCAAAATTGATGTGTGACATGAACAAAATACTCAATTTTCATGTTGTCTTCGAAATACTTCGTAATAGAAGACTAACACGCAGAAATTTGTATTTTTTTTATAAAATTTTATAAAAATGCAAAATGTGAGATATAATACCTTCAAAAAAAATCAATTATCATATTTGCAAAAAAATATTCAAAATTTAAGTGTATCATGAGAAAAATACTCATTTTTCATGTTGTCTTCGAAATACAACAAAATAGAAGACTAACACACAATAATGTTTATTTTTTTTTTTTTTAAAAAGTTCATAAAAATGCAAAAAGTGAAGGCTTGCCTTCAAAAAAATAAATTATCATATTTTCAAAAAAAGTTCAAAATTGAACTGTATCATTAGAAAAATACTCAATTTTCATGTTGTCTTCAAAATACTACGAAATAGAAGACTAACACATACTGATTTGCATTTTTTTGTAAAAAATTCTTAAAAAAGCAAAAAGTGAAGTCTAATACCTTCAAAAAAATCATTTATCTTATTTTCAAAAAAATGTCAAAATTGAATTGTAACATGAGCAAAATACTGAATTATCATGTTATCCTCAAAATATTCCGTAATAGAAGACTATCACACACACCTTTGTATTTTTTTTAAAAATTTCGTAAAAATACTAAAAGTGAAGTCTAATAGCTTCAAAAATATATAATATGTCATTTTCTAAAAAATGTCAAAATTGAAGTGTAACATGAACAAAAACATCAATTTTCATATTGTCTTCAAAATGCTCCGTAATAGAAGACTAATACAATAATTTGTATTTTTTTACAATATTTCATAAAAATGCAAAAACTGAAGTCTAATACCTGCAAAAAGATCAATTATCATATTTTCAAAAAAAAATTCAAAATTCAGAAAAATTCAAAAAAAAATTCAAAATTAAAGTCTAATACCCAATTTTCATATTGTCTTCAAATACTACGAAATAGAAGACTAACACACACTTATTTATATATTTATTTACAATTTTAAAAATTTTATAAAAATGCAAAAGTGAAGTCTAACACCTTCCAAAAAATCTATTATGTTATTTTGTAAAAAAATGTCAAAATTGAAGTGTAACATGAGCAAAATACTCAATTTTCATGTTGTCTTTAAAATACTCCGTAATAGAAGACTAATACGCATAATTCGTATTTTTTTTGAACTTTGATATATATGCAAAATGTGAAGTCTAATACATTCAAAAAAATCAATTATCTTTTTTTCAACAAAATATTCAAAATTGACGTGTAACATGAGCAATCCAAATAGTACATAATAGAAGACTAACACGCACAAATTAGTATCTCATAATAGAATTAATAAAAATGCAAAAAGTGAAGTCACCTTCAAAAAAATCAATTATGTTATTTTCTAAAGAATGACAAAATTGAAGTGTAACATGCGCAAAATGATCAATTTTCATGGTATCCTCAAAATAGTCCGTAATAGAAAGCCAATTATGTGATTTTCTAAAAAATGTCAAAATGAAATTGTAACCAGAACAAAATACTCAGTTTTCATGTTGTCTTCAAAATACCGCAATAAAAGACTAATACGAACTAATTTGTATTTTTTTGATAAAATTTCATAAAAATGCAAATAGTGAAGTATAATACCTTAAAAAAAATTAATTATCATATTTTCAAAAAAAAATTCAAAATTGAAGTTCACATGATAAAAATACTCAATTTTCATGTTGTTTTCAAAATCCTACGAAATAGAAGACTAAAATGCTCTAATTTATATATTTTTGTAAAAATTCATAAAAATGCAAAAAAGTGAAGTCTAATACATTCAAAAAATCTAATATCTTATTATCAAAAAAAATGTCAAAATGGAATAGTAAATTGAGCAAAATACTGAATTTTCATGTTGTCTTCAAAATACTCCGTAATAGAAGACTAACACATACTAATTTGTATTTGTTTTGAAATTTCATAAAAATGTAAAAAGTGATATCTAATATACATTTTAAAAAAATCAGTTTTCTTATTTTCACCAAAAAATTCAAAATTGAAGTATAACATGAGAAAAATACTCAATTTTCATGTTGTCCTCCAAATACTATGTTATAGAAGACTAACGCACACAAATTAGTATTTTTTGAAAAATTTCATGAAAATGCAAAAAGTTAAGTTTAATACCTTCAAAAAAATAAATTATGTTATTTTCTAAAAAATGCCAAAATTGAAGTGTAACATGCTCTAAATACTCAGTTTTCATGTTGTCTTCATAATACTCCTTAAAAGAAGACTAATACACACAAATTTGTATTTCTTTAAAAATTTCATAAAAATACAAAAAGTGAAGTCTGATACCTTCAAAAAAATCAATTATGTTACTTTCTAAAATTTGTCAAAATTGAAGTGTAACATTTGCAAAATACTCAATTTTCCTATTGTCTTCGAAATACTCCATAATAGAACACTAACACACACTAATTTGTATATTTAAAAAAAATTCATAAAAATGAAAAAAGTGAAGTCTAATAATAGCTTCAAAATCAGCAATTATGTTATTTTCTAAAATATGTCAAAATTGAATTGTAACTCGAACAAAATACTCAATTTTCATGTTGTCTTCGAAATACTCCACAATAAAAGACTAACACATAGTAATTTTTATTTTTTATAAAATTTCATGAAAAATCAAAAAGTGAAGTCTAATATATCCAAAAAAATAAATTATCCTATTTTCAAAAAATTTCAAAATTTATGTGTAACATGAGAAAAATACTGAATTTTCATGTGATCATCAAAATATCCCGTAATAGAAGACTAACACACACAAATTTGTATTTTTTAAAATCTTCATAAAAATACAAAAAGTGAAGTTACCTTCACAAAAATCAATTATGTCATTTTCTAGAGAATGTCAAAATTAAGGTGGAACATGAGCGAAATACTCAATTTTCACGTTGCTTTTGAAATACCCCATATTAAAAGACAAACACATACTAATTTTTATTTTTATTTTTATTTTCATAGAAATTCAAAAAGTGAAGTCTAATAATACCTTCAAAAAATATCAATTATCTTATTTTCAACAAAAAAATTAAAATAGAAGTGTAACATTAGAAAAATACTCAATTTTCATGTTGTCCTCCAAATACTGCGTAATAGAAGACTAACACACACAAATTATTATTTTTTAGAAAACTTCATAAAAATGCAAAAAGTGAAGTCTTAATACCTTAAAAAAAAACCTATTATGTTATTTTCTAAAAAGTGCCAAAATTGAATTGTAACATGCGCAACATACTCAATTTTCATGTGGTCTTCAAAATATTCCGTAATAGAAGACTAACATGCACAAATTTGTATTTCTTTAAAGTTTCCATAAAAATAAAAAAAAAGTGAAGTCTAATAATACCTTAAAAAAAATCAATTATGATACTTTCTAAAATATGTCAAAATTAAAGTGTAACATTTGTAAAATACTCAATTTTCATGTTGTCTTCGAAATACTCTATAATAGAAGGCAGACACACACTAATTTGTATTTTTATAAAAATTTCATAAAAATGAAAAAAGTGAAATCTAATACCTTCAAAAAAAAAATCAATTATGTTATTTTCTAAAAATATGACATAATTGAATTGTAACATGAACAAAATACTCCATTTTCGTGTTGTCTTCAAAATACTCCGTAATAGAAGACTAACACAGTAATTTGTATTTTTCATAAAATTTCATAAAAATGAAAAAGTGAAGTTGAATACCTTTAAAAAATCAATTATAATATATTTCCAAAAAAATCCAAAATAGAAATGTATCATGAGAAAAATACTCAATTTTCATGTTATCTTCAAAATACCACGAAATAAAAGACTAACACACACTTCTTTAAGTTTCATGAAAATGCAAAAAGTGAAATCTTATACCTGAAAAAAAAATCAATTATGTTATTTTCTAGAAAATGTCAAAATTGAAGTGTAACATTAGCAAAATACTCAATTTTCATATTGCCTTCAAAATACTCCGTAATAGAAGACTAACACACACTAACTTGTATTTTTTTGGAAATTTCATAGAAATGAAAATAGTGAAGTCTAATACCAACATAAAAAACAATTATCTTATTTGAAAATAGTGAAGTCTAATATCAACATAGAAATGAAAATAGTGTAACGTGCGCAAAATACTCAGTCTTCATGTTGTCCTCCAAATACTACGTAATGGAAGACTAACATACATAATTTTGTAATTTTTTTAAAAAAATCATAAAAATTTGAAAAGTGAATTCAAAACTGAAGTGTAACATTTGCAAAATATTCAATTTTCATGTTGTCTACAAAATACTCCGTAATAGAAGGCTAACACACAAAAATTTGTATTTATTTAAAAATTTCATTAATATACAAAAGAGAAGTCTAATACCTTAAAAAAAAAATTATGTTATTTTCTACAAAATGTCAAAATTGAAGTGTAGCATGAGCAAAATACTCAAATTTCATGTTATCCTCAAAATATACCGTAATAGAAGACTAACACACACTAATTTGTATTTTGAGGATCGTATGGAAATTGAGTATTTTGTTCATGTTATATTTAAATTTTGACATTTTTAAAAAAATAGGATAACTGATTTATTTTGTAAGTGCTAGGCTTCACTCTTTTGTATTTTAAGAAATTAAAAAAAAAAATAAGAAATTTATGTGTGTCAGTCTTCTATTGTGGAGTATTTTGAGGACAACCTAAAAATTGTATTTTTCTCGTGTTACACTTTAATTTTGACATATTTTAGAAAATAAATACAATTGATTTATTTTGAAGGTGTTAGACTTCACTCTTTTGTATTTTTTAAGAATATTTTTCTCTTGTTACACTTCTATTGTGAGTCTTCTATTGTGAAGCATTTTAAAGACAACATGAAAATTTTGTATTTGCCTCGTGTTGCACTTCGATTTTGACATTTTTTTATAAAATAGGGTGATTGATTTCTTTTGACAGCATTGGATTTTTACTTTTTGTATTTCTATGAATTTGTAAAAAAAAATTGAAATGATTGTGTGTTGGTCTTCTGTTGTGGAGTATTTTAAGGACAACCTGAAAATTGAGTATTTGGCTTGTATTGCACTTCAATTTTGATATTTTTAGAAAATAAGATAATTCATTTTATTTTGAAGGTGCTAGAATTTATTTTTTGTATTTTCAAGATTTTTTAAAAAAAAATAAAAGTGTGTGCGTGCGTGCGTGCGTGCGTGCGTGGGGGGGTGTGGGGGCGGGCGGGCGGGCATGCGGATGCGTGCGCGCGCTTGCGTGCGTGTGTGGGGGGTGTGGGGGTGGGTGTGCGTGTGGGTGGGTGTGCGTGGGTGTGGGCATGGGCGTGTGTGTGTGGGTGCGTACGTGCGTGGGTGGGGGTACGTGCGTGCGTGCGTGGGTTGGTGGGTGTGCGTGCGTGCGTGTGGGTGTGTGTGCGTGCGTGCAGGTGGGGGGGGGGGGGGGGGGGGGGGGGGGGGGGGGGGGGGGGGGGCGTGCATGGGTTTAATTCTGAAGGTATATACATGCAGGAAAGTTTATACATGAAATTTCTCTTATTTTAAACATTCAAAATTGTGAAACTGACGTGCAAGAGAAAAAATATGTTCTCTAGATGAGGACTATTATTGTAAAAATATTTTGAAATTAATAAAAACAATAGAAGTAGGACTTATGAGCCTACTCTATTTTTCTCAAAAAAATAAAATAAAGTAAATAAATTTAACACATGAAAGAATCTTGTCTCGTAAATTTTGTCTATTACTATAACTCATTATATGATTGGATATAAAAATTATGTAACATAAATCAAAAACATATACACATTTCAGTGATTTCACACCTCTCCTTGATTTGAAATTTTTTAATATCTACATTATAATTTACCTAGTCAATAGTACTGTGATTTGCCAGTTTCACAAACCACCATTTGGTCTTATTTAATTACAATAGTTTTCTTTATAGAACTCCTCCTATTAATAAAACAAAACATAAATTAGGGAAGACATGCTGGCCTCCATTAGGCTTCAAAGTCAATTCCATAGAACCAGACGCAACACGAATTAATAATTCCTATGACTGTAATATGGATGCATCGAATTATTTTCAAATGTAATTATCAAAAATAAATTATACTAGATGTAAACATCACATGGTATTATTTGCCTTTTGAAGACCAATAATTGTAAGATGGGTTTTTACCATATTTTGGGTAAAATTTTGTTTAATAATTCTTCAAAAAAAATTATTGGAAGTGTTTAGATATTCACCACAGAAACTTATTAAATACAGGTTGATTCCAATATTTGATAATAAATCTAAAACAAAAAATTCTTCATATAATTTGCACAAGTTTTTAGTAATTGATTTTTTTTTTACAAGAGAATTATTATATTTAAAAATAAAATAAGATGGACATGGCTGCAAACAAATAGGTACCATTTATCCACAAAATATTTTCATTTCGATAATGAAAATAAGAAAGGTTATAAATTAGCATTGGAAAAATAAAACTAATTGCGTATGCGTATGCGTCTGATCATGTGAACCGATTAGACTTATCGTTTGTGGATCTCACCTTGCTTATTTTGTACTTATTTTAAGTTCTCAAATTTTATGTTTTTCTGCATATTCCTACTCCAAAATAGAATACAAGATATATATTACATTTTTATTGATATTTGTAGTTTTTTATAGTATATATGATTCACATTTTGTTGATATTTGTGGATTTTGATAGCATATATGATTCAATAAATCATACGCTAAGAACAGCTAAAAGTTTTCAGTTTGATTAACTTATATTTTATTTTAATTTTTTAATTTATTCCATGCGCTTGCCAAGTTCACATATGAGAATTACCTCCAACAAGGCACCATTTTAGTTATTTTTATTTTTCAGCTAAAAGTTCACATATGAGAATTACCCTCCAGCTAATATTTTTATTTCATTATTTGATATTAATTGAAATCATTGACTTCAATACTATATTACTATTTGAACCGGTAATATTGTTTATAATTTTATATATTAAGCGACCCAAGATGATTGCAGACCAATTTATCCTCAGTTTGTTCAAAATAATGCATGATTATGCTGATAAAAGAGATTAATTGTAAATTATTTGAAGACCTTTATTCGCTACATAATCATATATCACGAATTGTGTGATGTTTAAACTGAGTTTCGGAATCCATTTCACTCGGCTATAAAGGTCCACGAACATATAATTATAAATCACGTTTCATGTGTATTTAGTTAATGATGCGTAAATTCTAGTAAAGAAATGTCTATTTTGAACGAAACAAATGGGAAAATTCAACATAAGAAAATAATTATTTCATGATACTAGACGGGATTGCACTCATTTGACAAGGTATTTATTCTCAAAATATTGATATAATTCATACATAATAAAAAAGAACATTTAAATGATGCCTATCTTCTGAAAGCCAAATTTTAAGATCCAATTTTTATTTTTACTAGGAAAATATCCCGCGCTTCGCTGCGGGATATATTATTTGATAAGAAATAATATAATAAGCAAAAGTAATTATTTGATATATTATTTCGCTGCGGAAAATATTTCTCGCGATTCGCTGCGATTTTTCAAAATCTGTTATGATCATAAAATAATAATTTTATCTAAAACGTTACAAGTGCAAAACAAAAGTAATCTTCATAAATGTTAATTTAAAAAAAAAAAATCTGATATTAAATAGTCTCACAAGTATTATGCAATAAATACAAATTTTTTTCCTCCTCAAAATATATCATATGTTTCAAAAGAAAAATTGAAATGTTTTATTTATAATACAAAACATGTCAAATAAAATAAAATTTTGAAAAGGACAAAAAAAAAAAAAACATAAAAGATGCAGCTTGGTACCAATAAAAAATATTATAATAAGCACAAAAAACGCAGCTTGGTACCAATCAAAACTGTTATAATAAGCAAAAAAAAAAAAATACCAGCTCAGGCTAACAAAAAGTATTTGTGTGAATAGTATTTTGTTAACAGTAAAATTATAGTATACAAATTATATTTATTAATACGATGAAAAATTCAAATATTTTATTTAGAACACAAGACATATGTCAATTATATTTATTAATACGATGAAAAATTCAAATATTTTATTTAGAACACAAGACATATGTCAATTATATTTATTAATACGATGAAAAATTCAAATATTTTATTTATAACACAACACATATGTGTCATATGTCAATTATATTTATTAATACGATAAAAAATTCAAATATTTTATTTATAACACAACACATATGTCAAATAAAATAAAATTCCAAAACAAAAAAAAAAACGATGAACAGTAATCGGGTGAACAGTGTAACAGTACCAAATGAACAGTGTCAAACAGTACCGGGTGAACAGTAATCGATGATGTGGCCTCACCATATCCCTTCTATTCAAAAATTAATGGGAGGGGGAAATTCGCCAGGGAACCTTGTTAAATACAAAATAATAATATGTTGAGTTGTAATTCTATTTTTTTTATTAAATGGAGGAATTTTTCTATCCACCATCATTATCTCGTGCTGATGAAAATTGAACTTGTCAAGTTATGTACTCAACATTTGAATTATGAATATATTGAGGTGATTCTAGTATTTATTAAATGGGGAGTGTTATGATAGACCCATTTTCTTATCATGGACCGATTTTTTACAAAAAAAAATCGAATATTTGTGAAATAATGATATTTTTTGTAAGATTATAGTGTATATTTATCATTTAATGTTATTCAAAACATAAATTTTGTAGAATTAATTAATAAATAGCTAAAATTCTTAAAATAATTTTTTGAAAATGATTCCATGATAAGAAAATGGGTCTATCATAACACTCCCCTTATTAAATAACATTTAAAATGTAATACATATATATCGATTCTTAAAATAAATATCTTGTAATACATATATATCGATTCTTATGATAATCTCAAAATTGCTTATTCTATGTGAATTACACATCCATTTCTACTAGTGTTGCTAATTTATGGAAAAGTCAATGCGTCATTTGCGGATTAAAAAAGAAAGAAAAAAATGCAATGCATTTCCAAATCGTGGACACATCTATCTATAGACTTTCGATGCCAATCTATATTTCTATATATTCGCCTCTTTCGTACCCAAAAGTCTTCAAGTTCTATATTCCTCCTCCCTTGTGCATATATTCCACGGAGAAGCTCTTCACTTGAATTGAAATCACTGGTTTGATTCGAGGTTGTGCAGATTAACAATGAATAAAGTTTTCGTTGCATTGGATTCTGGCACCTTGAAGGGAATGCGGATTCTTGGATGGGTATTTGATCATTTTCAAAATGATACTACTCAGCTTGTCCTCACCTGCCTTCACACAAGTACGATCTACCTGTTTTATTTTTCATTCTTTTTGTAAAGTTTTGAGATTGTTACATACAAAATTAGTTTCTAAATTGAGATATAGATCATGCTTTAGTCCCAATAATGATGTTTGAAATACATTTTCTACAAATATCAAGTAAGAACCGGTCGAGTCGGATCTGAATCGGTCGAATCGGATCGGAAGTCCGATTTTTCAAATAATATGTTAAATTGAAAAAAATATATAATAAATTTATTTTAGTAAAAAAATATATTGAAAATAAATGTATTGTTTAGAAAATAATCCAAAAATAACAAAAAAAAAATGCAAAATAGAGAAAAATTAAAAAAAAAAAAAATTAGTGTGGATATTTTGTGACTATCTTAAGTATACAATTAAAACAAAATAACAAAATAATATAGAAATGCAAAAAAATAAAACATTACAAAAATCGTGCCACAAAAGATCTGTTCCATCTTTCAAGGATCTCCAAAGAGTTGTTTCTCTTCATGATTCTGTCCATGAAAATGAAAATGGGAATGAAAAACCCCTCAATGCTTGTCCGATAAACACTCTTTTCACGGCTCTACTTCTTCAAGACGTAATTTCTCCTGCAATTTCAACATTTTTAACCATTGATGATCAATGCGATAGGCAAAATCGGATTGAATGGGACAACTCCGACCGGCATAAGGCAGAAACGGGCCAGCCACCGCCGACTCCGGCTCGAGTTGGCCGACTTCAACTCCGGCTTTCCTATTCTATGAACCATTTATGACACTATCATCCAAGGTTCCTTGGTGCGACATTAATATGAATAATTAACAATTCAATTAAGGTATAAATAACATGTTATACATGATTAATATTTAAATGATATGCATGCTAATTAACATTTAGTTGATATGCAAGTTAATTAACGTGTACTAATTAAAAAAAATTAGATATTTATTATATGTTATTCGAATTGTTAAATAATCATTTTTATGTCAGATCAAGATAATTGCTTGTGAGTACATCATGGCATGTCGCGAGATGTATCCGCTGTAATTTTATCAGAACAACCTAGATACTTGTCAAGACATCAAATGTCAGAAAAAAGAAAATGTGAAATACATAAAATTGCACAATTTGACTGCTGCATACTTAATTCCATTGTTTATATATAAATACTTAACAGAATTTTCTAATAATGTTTTGAGTTAATGATGATAGATTCAAACTCACATCTGTTAATAAGACGAGTACTTTAGGTACATGATGTTCTTTGAACTGTATTGATCTCGACATTTCAATTAGGTACACGATTGAATTTCGGTAAAATGCTAATGGAGAGTTAAATTAACTCATCCAAATATTTGTAACTCATTAGCAATTCCAGAATGTGAAGTTGTTGTTGTGTGTATTTGAACTTCCAGAGTTAATGAACTCAATAGCTTGTACCAGTATGAAGTATGAATCCATGATAAGGATGGCTATTATATAAAAGGTAAACTAAATCATGTTCTTGTACATGAACCAGGTGACAATGATAGGGCTGGCTTCCTCAAATTTGCTAAAAGTACTTACCTCCCAAGATGCACAACAGAAAAGGTATTCAATTATAGGCACAATTTAAGTATTTCAATCATTTTCGACGAAAATAAACATATTTCTGTGATACGCGCAAAAATTAAGCACGGGATGGTTGTTATAAGAAAATTCGATTGACAAATCCTGATTTACGAATAATAGTTAGGGGCTCAGACATGTCTTGGTTAATAAAATTGTTATGTGTAGTACATATTGTAGATAAAAAAATAATTCAAGTAAAATTGTGTGACTATATTTTTTTTTGAATTATACTGATCAAGTGTGAATTCTTAAATCATGATATTTTATAACTTCCAATTGCGTGACACTAAAATGATGTATGGCCTTAAGGAAGATGGTTCATTAAAATTAAAACTAATTCTTCTTTCTTTGGATTTTATTCAGTTTCAAACTGAGATATTCACAACCGAAGAAATCGATATGGAAGCAATAATTTTGGAGATGACAACCAAACAAAGAATGCAAGAATTAGTTGTAGATGATTACTGGTGGCGGTACCCATCTAAATTATCAATTTTACAATTACTCTTATCTTCGAATTTTGGTCAAGATGTTTTTCATTACATTCCTTTTTTTTGTACTCATTGTTCTACGATAATGTCAAATTACAGAAATATTTCAGAAGTTTTAAATGGAAATCCGGATATTTTGTGCAAGATATGGACTCTGGATAGATATACCGGTAAACTCAACAATATAAGGTAATTTCAGTACTTGAAACATTCCGATAAATTAGTTGTTCTGTTGAAACTCGGAACAAATTTTTTCTATGACATTCCGGTTCCGAATGAAGGATTTGGTACAAAATCATTATTTTGTTTTACGAAATTATTTAATTAAGGATAGAATTACTGCATCTTGTACTACAATAAAAAAAAGCATAATAATTGTTAGATAGTTTTAAGTTAATTAATCATTTTTTGTTCCTCCAATAGAGATACGAAACTAGGTTCTAATCTAAATGCGAGGCTTAATGAGCTGACGTCGGACATAGAGAAGCTTCCAAACACCACAATTTCGGTTTTTCTAAGAGCTGTAACGGTAATAATAGTTAATTTGCAACTGATCATATACTATATTTTATAATATGAAAAACTAACCATATGATTTCGCAATGTTCAACACGTCAAATATCAAACCCTGCTTTAAATTATTCTCTACGCATATACAGACTACGATCAATAGGAAGTTGAAAATAAAGAAGGAATCAGAAAATAATCCTCATGGCCAAGAACCCCAACAACTCGAAGAAAAAATATGTTTTCTTACAATGGAAAATGAACAACTGAAGTCAGAAAACCTGCAATCGAAAAATAAATTCGAGGAGAACTTGACCAAAATGCAAGAAGAGAAGGTCAGTTCTCCCCTGATTACTTTTTTATTTTCATTCCTGTAATCCTCTATATGCTTTTTTTTTCTTAAAGTAATTCATGTTTAAAATATTTGCTCCTACAAAAACTAGCCCGCCACGTCCTTTTTCAGAAAGAGTTCCATTAACGATTCCTTTGACAACACAAATTTTTTTAACTTTATTCAAATTTCCAGACTGCTACAGAAGGGCAGATGAACCAACTGCGATTGGAGAATCAACTGTTGATTGAACAGAAGGCAAAATTAGAAAATCTTGTTTTTGATTCTGAACTTGCTCGCAAGAATCTTGAGGCTGAGAAAATGCAGAATCTGAGATATTGCTCCGATTTCACATCGGAAGAACTCAAACTTGCAACTCAAAATTATAGCGACTCGCTAAGACTTGGGCAAGGAGGATACGGGTGTGTATATAAAGGTTATCTACGCGGAACAGATGTGGCTGTGAAGATCTTGAATTCTCAAAGCACCGACAATATTTCAGGATTCAAAAAGGAGGTATCATCTCATTCTCAATCCCATGCAAATAATTATGGATTTTCATTTGTATGCGTTAAATGTGAACATAGAATCGCATAATTTAAATTAACAAGCAAAAATATAAAAATATAAAATGGTACAGAACAAAAATGAACCGAATATCTCAAAATGTATATTCCGTAAACAACAAATTCTCTTTAACTCTTTTCACAATAATGTTGGTTATGCAGAGATGTAAACCATTGTCATCTCGAAAACTATATAATATTCCATTATATATTTGTATTTTTAGTTCCAAATACTAGTATAGATGATGTTAATATTCTTACTTGATCTATTTTTTTGCACATACAGATGGCCATCCTCACTACAGTTAGGCATCCGAATATTGTTACCTTGATGGGAGCATGTTACGACACTTCCGCACTCGTCTACGAGCTATTACCAAATGGGAGTCTTGAGAGCCATCTCAATAGTGCAGATAAGGCCACTTGTCTTACCTGGCAAATACGTACAAGCATCATAGCTGAAATTTGCTCAGCTTTAATTTTTCTCCATGCAAATAAACCTAACAAGATAATACACGGAGATCTTAAGCCAGATAATGTTCTTCTTGATGTCAATTTTGTGAGCAAACTCGGTGATTTTGGTATAGCATGCCTTATTAAACAAACTGATAGCAATAGCACCCTTTTTTATGAGCCCAGTAAGCCTGCTGGAACACGTGGGTATATGGATCCCGAATTTATATGCAATGGAGTACTCACAGAAAAGTCCGATGTATATTCATTTGGCATCATCATTCTTCGTCTTCTAACCATAAAACCTCCATTTAGAATTGTTCTACAAGTTGAAGAGGCGATTGAAAATAAGACCTTCCATGAAATAATTGATGCGTCTGCTGGAGAATGGCCACTAGATCAAGCAAAAGAGTTGGCCAACTTGGGAATAAGATGTGCGCAAGTGTCCAAGTCGAATCGTCCGAATCTTTTTGTTGAGGTTTGGCCAATTCTTGAAAATCTCCGACGTAATATGTAATCATGTTTTTTTTTAGTGCATACTTCTTTAATTTTATCTTTATCGTGTAATCCGGTTTATTTTGGTCTAAAAATATATACAACTCGTAATAAATCTAGTCTTATCTAAATTTATATAGTAAATAGAGGTCATTTACCTGCTCCCCATATTTCATCACAATATTTAGTTAAACTTGAATCAAGAAACGTGCTCGTTTGGTTTACCCCGCACGTCATTATCTTTATAACTAGCTTTACCCCGCACAATTGCGCGGGACAACTTTTCATGCATCAAAAGAATTAGAAGGATTAGTGTCGTTCGCCGAAACAAATCATTTAAGTTATGAATAAAGAGTATGTTGGCTGCGTGCATGATGACGTGGGTGTGACAATTAAAATGACAAGGACGTGGATGATGACGTGGATGTGACAATGACGTATAGTCGGGGAAGTGTATGTGGGCGTGGACAATGATGGGGACGATAACGACGACGTGGACGTGGACAATGACGATGACGCAGGTTTGGACGATGATGATGACGTTTAAGATGAGGATGACGTCGGCGTGATGACGTGGATATGACAATGAAGATGATCTGGATGTGACGATGAAGATGACGTCTACAATTTTCTTTTTATTCATCATCATTTGTACATACCGCAAGCTTTATATTTCCACAAAATAAATAGGCAGATTTCTTACATGCTACACATCCTCCAATCTCGCTACCCTATTAATTTATACATTTTTCCAATAAATACATATAAATAATTATAAAAATAAAAAGGCATTTATTTTTTGCAAGAATTGAAAAAAAAATACTGCAGCAAGGACCTTGGCTCCCAAAATAGCTCCCATGGCCAATTGAATACTCGAGGATTTCGACTACGAAAATAACTTCCATAGCCAATTGAATACTCGATAATCTCAGCACGAAAAACAACTCCCACAGCCAATTGGGTACTTGACTCCAGGAAATAACCAAAAAAAATTAAGCTCTTAATCAGACCTGACATTATTCCAAAAAATCATGTTCTACAGAAACACCAATCAATCTCAATTAATAAAACAAATTCAAAATAAAATAATTAAAGTAATAAAAATGACTACATTAATTTTGCTGACGTCGAGATGGCTAATAGCGAGATGAGTCTTACACTACTAGAAAACAGTTTTTCAGCGACGGGCCAATATTATCACCGGCGGCGGTACCGCCCTTGAAAAAAAAAAACCCTACTGAAAGTATATTTTCACCGGCGGTACCGCCACTGAAAATCAATACCCCCCTGAAAAATTGTTTTTACCGACGGTACCGCCACTGAAAATTTTGTTTTTACCGGCGGTACCGCCACTGAAAGTTTCTTGAAAGCAAAAAAAAAAAACAGCCCACCATTTTTATTCGTATACCCCCGGCCAGAACCCTAATTTCCCCTCTTTCCTCATTCATTCCCACCCCGTGTCTCTCTCTCTCTCTCGTCCCTTTTTCTTTCTCTCATTCTCCTCTCTTTCTCCGGCGTACTCCACCTAGCTTCGACTCCGGCATATTCCAGCCCTCCTCGCTCCACAACGCCGGCCTACTAGCTAGCTTCGACTCCGGTGTACTCCAGCCCTCCTCGCTCCACAACGCCGGCCTACTCCAGCCCTCCTCGCCGCTGACCTCTCTCTCTCGCTCTCTCGCTGCAACGCTTCTCTCTCTCTCAGGTGACCTCTGTCTCGCTCTCTCGCTGCAGGGCTTCTCTCTCTCTCAGGTGACCTCTCTCTTTCTCGCTGCAGCGGCGCTTCTCTCTCTCTCAGGTGACTTTTTTTTGTGCTGAAATTAGTGATTTTTTTGTTGAAATTAGGGTTTTTTCCCCCTAATTTGCTGAAATTAGGGTTTTTTTTGTGCAATTTCAATAAATTATGCTTAATTTCAGTCAAATTTTGGTTAATTTCAGCAAATTATGGTTAATTTCAGTCAAATTAGGATTAATTTCAGCAAATTAGGGTTAATTTTGTGCAATTTCAAGATTATTTTAGTGAAATTTCAGTCAAATTATGGCTTTTATAAATTATTATCGTATATATTATGGATTAAATTTAAAAAATTGAATTTTTATTCTAGTTAAATTGATTGGGAAGCTCGAAGACGGGACCGTGTTCGCCAAGAAGGGTCACGAGGAGGAGCTATTCGAATTCAAGACTGACGAAGGTATGAATGTAATTTAATAGGGGTATGAATGTAATTTAACTATTTTTATTTAGGGGTATGAATGTAATTTCTTCGACAAGGTAAATTCAGAAGATGGTAATCAAGACAGTTTTGAACTGTAAAACGTCTCTGCCTTCACTCTTCGGATCCAATTTCTTCAAGCAAAACTGTATTGATTACCATCATTAAGGTATTACATTTATCATTAAGGTATTACATTTCTTCGACAAGGTAAATTCAGAAGATTCAATTTGATCAAAGATCGAGGTTGATTTTGAAATTTGGAATGTTTTTAGGATAAGGATTCGTGGTCGTTGAACACCGCAGAGAAAATCGAAGCTGCAGGCGAGAAGAAAGAGGATGGTAACTTGCTCTTCAAGAATGGCAAATATGCACGTGCTTCCTAGCGATATGAAAAGGTATTAAATATCATTATAATTATAATATGATTAATTAATATGATTAATATGATTAATATGATTATAATTGTGTACCAGTTGGTACCGCGCGATGCGGAAGAGAGGCCTGATTGCTGGTATAGGTACTCATGCCGAACGCAACACCATAATACCGAGTTTAACTGCCGAGAAGGGTATTATTAGGGTTGGTATTCAAAAATGACAATTTTGCAATTTAGTCCCTCTAAGTTATGAAATTTGTAAAAAAAGAAAC
This sequence comes from Luzula sylvatica, assembly GCA_946800325.1. Taxonomy (NCBI): domain Eukaryota; kingdom Viridiplantae; phylum Streptophyta; class Magnoliopsida; order Poales; family Juncaceae; genus Luzula; species Luzula sylvatica. Next base: position 25,350,296 of record OX326958.1, on the reverse strand, counting down.
ATTTATATTTTTTTAGGATGCGGTCATGACGTAAGGATGTCTACGATGGTTAGTTTGATATATTTAGAATTTTTATGTTGTTACATAGGTTTTTGTAGGTAAATTTATTATTGAATATGTTATGTATGTTGTGGTTTGATTTCACATATTGTAGTATGTTTAAAACATTAGTATGATTTAGAAAAAAATATTGTATTTATGTGATTGTGTTTTGATTATGTTTTATGATTATTCTAAATTCATCAAATATTTTTAATTTAATTTTAGAAAATTTATCGAATCATTAAAAAAAATTGAAAAAAAAAAAGTTTTAGTGGGGGTACCGCCGGTGAAGGAAAATACCGCCGGTGAAAGTCTTCTAAAAATACCGTCGGTGAAAGTATAAAACCGCCGGTGAAAATAAATAAACCGCCGCTAAAAATACCGCCGGTGAAAATTATATCCCGGTTCACTTATTTAGTGGTGGGAATTCGACCGCTGGTAAAAACAACACATACCGCCGGTGAAACTTATTTTTGACGGATAGCAACGGCGGTCTTTTAGCGGCGGTTAACCGCCGCTGATAGTATCAGCGGCGGTTTTTGACATTTTAGCGGCGGTCAGCGGCGGTTTTTGACTTTTTAGCGGCGGTAACATACCGCCGGTGAAAAGGTTGTTTCTAGTAGTGTTAATATGCCAATGAGTCTTCTGAGTCAAATTTTTGACGATATTGCCGGTGAATTCACTACAACAATACCGCTATACAGTGACACTTGTGTTCTAGCATTTGCGCATAAGCTGCCGTTAGTTGTACAAATTGCGGCATTAAGGTATAAATGCTTTGATTACATTATAAAAAACAGCATTTCTTATTTAATCTCTAGAATACTATTATATAAGAGCATTTTATATCTAATGCTGCTATTATAATGAACTTATAGCAATCATAAATGCTCGCATAACCCATTTGGAATATATATTTTTGCAATTTAATGTATACATTTTATTTTGTTCAATATGACAAAATATCTCACTAAAATTTGCATAATTATACCCTCAAAGTACCACAACCTTAATAATACCCACATGAGTGCACATCCCAAATATCATGACCGGCCTTCTAATTAATTTCCAACCCTTCTCTCATCCCCATTCACAGAGCCCAGACCCACACTTTAGACGATATATCGATCAACATGATCGTAAAATTAGTGGGCTTAAGAGTCACGATTATCACATCTTGATGCAACAGTTGCTCCCAATAGCAACTCGGCGAATCTTGCCGAAAAATGTGTGCTCCCTTCAGAGAGTTGCTCCGAAAAATGTGTGCTCCCAATAGCAACAGTTGCTCCCAATAGTCACGATTATCACGATTATCACGATTATCTTCAGAGAGTTGTGCTCCAAATCAATTAGAGCGGATGAGATTCGAGAGTTAGAGAGCAAGATTCCTTTGATACTTTGCAACTTAGAGCGCATCCTGCCACCTTCATTTTTCGACGTGATGGTCCATTTGCCGGTACATTTACCTGAAGAAGCAAGGATTGCTGGGCCAGTTCAATACCGATGGATGTATCCTATCGAAAGGTAAAATTCAGATGTTAATTAATACCTTAATACAATTACTTAAATCCTGGACAGTAAAAACATGTCCACAATAAGTTCAATATTTTTCTTCAATTACTTTGGTGCTGGACAATAAATGCAATTACTTTAATAATCAGATGTAAATTACTTTAATGCTAGACAACAATTGTTGGAATAAACTCACAATATTCAGATTTTAATGGAGGAAGAAAGAAGAATTATTCTCTATAAATTTCAATATGGTTTCTATTTCTTTTTCTCTCTTACTTTCTTCTCTCTTTACAAATGAAATAAGATCCTATTTATAGTCTATGTAATTCATACATACATGAATCACATTTAACTCTCACATTAACTTCTCACTAATATCAAGTTCATGAATCCTATTCCCTAGAGGAACTTGACCTTTCACACTCATACATTGAACTCAATAAACATGAACCTAAAACATAATTTAATGAAATATATTAATTAAGTTTATATTTCAACACTCCTCCATAAATTTAATTTTGTTTCCATCCTTCATTCCGATCATTGTCTTGTAGTTGTCGAACAACATCTTCGGAAGCGGTTGTGTGAACATATCTGCTGCTTGATCATGAGTCGTAACATGACTCATTCGCACATTTCCTTCCTTCACATGTTCCCGAATAAAATGGAAGCGAACGTCGATATGTTTACTCCGCTCGTGATGCACCAGATTCTTTGCCAACTCAATTGCAGATTTATTGTCAACTCGTATTTCGGTCGCTTCATCTTGTGGAAGTTTTAACTCGTGTAACAAGCTCCTTAGCCAAATTGCGTGGCACACACACCATGATGCTGCCACATATTCTGCTTCACATGTCGACAACGTTACGATCGGCTGCTTCTTCGAAAGCCACGTGAAAATCGTGTCTCCCATGTAAAATACATACCCTGATGTACTTTTTCGGTCATCTACATCTCCACACCAATCGCTGTCGGAATAACCGACTAGTTTATACTCATTTGATTGAGAATAATATAACCCGAGTGACTCCGTACCTCGGATATATCGAAGAATCCTTTTTATTGCCTTCCAATGTGAGTATTTCGGCTCCTCCATGAACCGACTCACTATGCCAACACTATACGCGATGTCCAGTCTCGTACATGTGAGATACCGCAAGCTACCAACTAATATCCTGTACTTGCTTGCGTCAACACTATCTCCTCCATCAAACTTCGAGAGTTTTGCACCGAGTTCCATCGGTGTCGTTGTCGGATTGCAATCTTTCATCTTGTATTTCTTCAAAATATCTTTTACATACGCCTCTTGCGACACAAAGATCCCCGACTTGCCTTGTTTAACCTCAAGACCAAGAAAATATTTCATTAAGCCCAAATCGGTCATCTCGAACTCCCGAGTCATTGCTGCCTTGAATTCTTGTATCATCTCCTTATTATTCCCCATGAAAATAAGATCGTCCGCGTAGAGAGCCACAAACAACAAATTATCTTCTCTTTTTTTCACATACAAGGCATGTTCGTATGGACATTGCATGAACCCGTTTTCCTTGAAGTAGTTGTCGATACGAGTGTTCCATGCTTGAGGCGCTTGCTTGAGCCCATATAGCGCCTTCCTCAATTTAAAGACCTTTTTCTCATCTCCGGCTTTCGTATAACCGGGTGGTTGCTCCACGTACACTTCTTCTTCTAGCACACCATTCAAGAATGCTGATTTTACGTCCATTTGATAGATCGGCCACTTGAATTGTGCCGCTTGAGATATGAGAAGTCGGATTGTTTCCATCCTCGCAACCGGTGCAAAGACCTCATCGTAGTCAATTCCCGCCTTTTGCCAATATCCCTTAGCGACTAAACGTGCCTTGTATCTCTCAATTTCACCTTGAGCATTCATCTTCTTCTTATAAACCCATTTTACTCCTATGGGTCGATAACCTTCCGGCAACTTCACCAAGTCCCATGTTTTATTTTTCTCAATGGCTCTTATTTCCTCGTCCATCGCGGTTTGTCATTTCTTATCTCTTGCTGCCTCTTCAAAAGAAATGTTCTCGGCATCTGCCAAAAGCCATACAAGGCGTACCTCGCTTGTTGCATCGTACAAATCTTGCAAGCTTCTCATTCGTGGTTGTCTTGGTTCTTCTTCATCATTGGACGATGAGGGGCTGGTCGGTGCAATTAAACAAGTAAAGGTTGACGATTCTCCTTTCTCCTCCTCATGCGTCATCTCTTTTTGATCGCTCCAATCCCATGCGATTTCTTCATTCATTTGTACGTCCCGACTTACTACAACCTTCTTTGCAATTGGGTCGAATAGCCTAAAAGCCTTTGTTCTCTCGTCATACCCGATGAATACGTATCTCTTGCTTTTATCATCAAGTTTGGTCCGTCTTTGATCCGGTACGTGCACATACGCCACACTACCAAAAATCCTTAAGTGCGATACTGTCGGTTTTTGTCCACTCCAAGCTTCTTGTGGTGTTTTATCCGCAACTATCGTATGTGGGCAGCGGTTTTGTACATAAACGGCACTTTGCACGGCCTCTGCCCAAAATTCTTTCGGCATGTCTTTACTCTTCAACATTGATCGAACCATGTCGAGAATAGTCCGATTCTTCCTCTCGGCTACACCGTTTTGCTGCGGTGAATAAGGTGCAGTCAAGAATCTTTTGATTCCTTGTTCTCCGCAATAACTCATGAAGGCAGTTGACATATATTCTCCGCCTCTATCGGACCGTAAAGCTTTGATGTAAAATCCGCTCATCTTCTCAACCAAAACCTTGAACTTTTTGAACACTTCAAACGCCTCGGACTTCTCCTTCAAGAAATAAACCCTTGTCCTTCTTGTGTAATCATCAATGAAAGTGATGAAGTACTTTTTCTCACCGAGCGATATAGGTGTAATTGGCCCACATATGTCGGTGTGAACCAACTCGAGGGGTTTCTTTGCTCGAAATTCTGCCTTCTTTTGAAATGAATTCTTCGCATGCTTACCAAGTACACAACCCTCGCAAAACTTGCCAACGTAATCCATGTTTGGCAGCCCATGTACCATGTCCTTCTTTGCTAACTCCTTTAGACCACCGTAGTGCAAGTGTCCAAATCGCAAGTGCCATAACCAAGCTTTGTCATTTATGTCGACTCGCAAACATGTTTCTTTTATGCTGCTCAAGTTCAGCTTGAACATGCGGTTCTTGGCCATCTCAACACATGCAATTAACTGTCCTCTCTTGTCCTTCAAGTGCATCATCCGGTCTTTCATGGAAACCGAATATCCCTTTTCCAACAACTGCCCCATGCTAAGGATGTTGCTCTTCATGTCGGGCACATAATATACATCCTCGATATAACCTCCTTTATCATCTTTTACATAAAAACGGATTTTACCTCTGCCTTTCACTTGGACTTTCAACGCGTCACCGAACGACATGTGTCCATCTTCTATTTCTTGCATCTCCACGAAGAGATGTTTGTGTCCGCACATATGATTGCTTGCGCCTGTATCGAGATACCATACCATGTCGATGTCCGAAATAGTACTCTTATAAACCATCATGAGAACACCATTATTTCCCTCTTCTTCTTTTTCGGCCAGATTCGCATTTTCATCTACTCGTTTCTCGGACCAGCAGTCTTTTGCGTAATGCCCAGTTTTTCCGCAATTATAGCACTCGAAAGTTGCTCGATTATCACCATGACCGCGGCCTCCTCCGCGACCAAAACCACGACCTCCATGGCCGCGTCCTCTCCCTCGATTATTTTGGACAAACATCGCTTTATCGTCCTTGATAGTCGCCTTGGCTTGTAAGGCCTCCTCGAGCGACTCGTTCTTCTTCTTCTTTTTTCGTTGCTCATGTGCCTCCAAAGAACCAGCAAGTTCATCGACCGTCATATTTTTCAAATCCTTGGACTCCTCAATTGCGCATACTACGTTTTCAAAATTTTCAGTCAAAGATCGCAAAATCAACTCGACAACCCTCGCGTCAGTTAGGGTTTCTCCATTGCCTTTGAGTTGATTTACGACCGTTTGCACACGCGTGATATAATCGGACACTCCTTCCGTTTCTTTCATCTTCATGGCCTCCAACTCGCCTCGTAAGGTTTGAAGCCTCACTTGTTTAACTCGGTCAGCACCTTTTAAGACCTTTTGCAAAGTCTCCCAAGCTTCCTTCGAGGTTACCGCACCAGAAATTTTCTGAAAACCCGACTCATCCACTGCTTGAAATAAGAGGTAGAGAGCGGTCTTGTCTTTCATGCGTGTCTCTTTCAAGACTTTGAATTGATTTACCGTCAAGCCAGCGGTAGACTCCGGTTCCTCATAACCGTCCTCAACTACTTCCCATGCATCTTGTGCACCGAGCAACGCACGCATTTGGATGCTCCAATTCTCGTAGTTCGACTTCGTGAGTCGTGGCAGCGGAATCTGCCCTAGTGACGTACTACCAGAACCCGCCATTCGCTCTGATACCAATTTGTTGGAATAAACTCACAATATTCAGATTTTAATGGAGGAAGAAAGAAGAATTATTCTCTATAAATTTCAATATGGTTTCTATTTCTTTTTCTCTCTTTACAAATGAAATAAGATCCTATTTATAGTCTAGGTAATTCACACATACATGAATCACATTTAACTCTCACATTAACTTCTCACTAATATCAAGTTCATGAATCCTATTCCCTAGAGGAACTTGACCATTCACACTCATACATTGAACTCAATAAACATGAACCTAAAACATAATTTAATGAAATATATTAATTAAGTTTATATTTCAACAACAATGACAGGTACTTGTAGACTCTAAAAAAATATGTGCGCAATCGTAGTCAACCAGAGGGTTCAATAGCGGAAGGTTATCTAGCAGACGAGAGCTTGAACTTTTGCTCACATTATTTGAAAAGTGTTGATACGAAGTTAAATCGGCCAAACCGAAGTGATGACAATCAGTCTAATGAAGTTGTGTTGAAGATTTTCCTTCAAATTGGACGAGGTATTTCAGATCCAGAACAAGTTCAATTAGATGCTATTTCTTTGGCTCAAGCACATCGATATGTCTTGTTCAATTGTGATGATATTACTCCCTATATGAAGTAAGTAATTCGTCTTATTTCATCTGAGTAAATATATGCCCTAATCATCTAATTTCACAGATTGCATTATGATTTAATAAAAAAAAAACATCGGCGCTCGAAGCAAAAGGAAATAGAGAAAATTCACAGTGACACCTTTCCAAACTGGTTTAGAGACCATGTGAGTGACATTCAATATTTTGATTGGATAATATTGGTTTTCAACAGTTACCAAATTTACAAATAATTTTTTTTTCTTCGTATTTTTAGATACTGCAGCTTTATCTGGATGAAGATATCCCAAAGGAGTTATTATATCTTGCTCTTGGTCCACTGAAGGCAGTGGGTCGGTATAAAGGGTATATCACCAACGGTTTTAGGTTTCACACTAAAACTTGCGAACGAAAGCGTACAACTCAGAACAGTGGAGTTGCCGTTACTGTGAGAACAAGGAGTTTCGCTAGCGCGAAGGACAGCAATCCTGTTACCGGTGATGTTGCATATTATGGGGTACTTCAAGATATTGTCGAGCTTAATTACTATATGGTGAGTTTAAGGTGAGGTTATTTAAATGTGATTGGGCCAATGTTCGTGCAAAAGGTAACGGAACAAAAACAGATGCTTTGGGCTTCACTCTGGTGAACTTCAAGAATACAATATCTACGGGAAAACAAGCATGTGATGAGCCGTTCATATTAGCTTCTCAAGCCGAACAGGTTTTTTATGTTCGAGACCCAGTGGATAGCAATTGGTCTGTTGTTTGTAAGAAACATGCCGAGAGATGGATTCGATTTAAAAGATAGTTGTATCGATGATTTGGAATTTTCGATAGGAGAGGGTGTGCGAGAGACATATATGGATGATGATAATGTTGCATGGACGCGATACGATATGGACATGATTCCAATGGAGAAGGACGACGATGTACTCGAAGAGGATTTAGGGATTGGAGATGAGTATAGGGATTGATTGAAAGTTAATGACCACATGTTTGTGTATAATATTTTAGATTTATTGTTGTTACAGTTAATTTTGGAATTGTAGACGATTGTTTTGGTATGATATTTTTATATAATATTTATTTTCGGTGTAAATTTATAATTGAAAAATGCAATTGTATGAACATTCCTAAATGTCGAAATTTATAAATGCATGCAATATCAAATGCTATCACATGAACATTACATGCATTTTGATGTGTCGTTGATTGATACAATACAAAGCATTCCTTTAAATGCTCCTAATTTTCATTATCGGAGCATTAAAAAATGCAACTATTTAGTCATGTCCATGCCCAAACCCATGCATCTGTAGATGCTTTTATTGTCACAATTAGATGTATTTTGGAATGTTGTCATTACATACTCGTTAATGCTTTTATTTGTCACCATTCAATTCAATTGACCATATCACAGCATTTATAAATGCATTGTTTTCAAAATATTGATGGCATTAATAAATGCTATCGATGTCATATTACCATTGGCGACATAAATATATGCTATTGATTTCAAAATTGCGTAGCATTTTGTGAAATGCTCTCATAACTTTAGAGGACACCACCCCGGAGAGCATTTCAGCCTAATCCTGCCAAATGTTCGTGATAGCATTAAAACATGCATTTAGCAGCATATAGAAATGCATTTGAACACTTACATTGTTGTAGTGATTTATGATTCAGAATGTGTAATGCCTCTCTCTTATTATTGTCGGGTACTACCACCTGACATGATGCCATCATCATGTAACGCGTACCTAATTAACTTGCGAGTTTGGGTCGCCTTGTTCACTTTTCCGAATGAACGATTATAAGGATGCGCGTATTGATTTATCAAATTTTAATCGGTAACTAGCGGATTGATAAAATTATGCTAAGTTATTAAAAAGTTCTATTTAGAATGTTTAATCTCACAATCAAGTTTTTTTTCTCTTAAATATACTGCTACAAAGTCATGTATTTGGAGAGAGTGAAGAGAAATGATGGTGAGGGGCGTATTCATAGAAGTAGGATACGCCATGTCAAACTAGTCGCCGGGTTTAACATTTAGAGTTTAGGATTTACGGTCTAGGGTTTATATTTCGTATTACACTTTGAGTTAAATTGAAAATTGTAGCTCTGCTTACCAAATTTCCAAAAATTCGGATCCGTCATTTTGGAGTTTGTCTATGAAGTTTTGGCCAACATACTAGGCCATGACCATACAAGCCTCTACATGGTCAAACTAGTTGTCGCACAAATCCGTTCAGAACGAAATGGTTCGTTTGCGAAACGGAAGTAACTATAATATTCTTATATGTTATGAATTATGTTTCGAGTTCTATATTAAAGTTGTAACCTTATTCCTAGCCTTCCAAAGAAAAATATTTGTCTAATTTGGAGTACGTATGCGAAAGTTGTGGTCAAAATATCAAAGCATCGTAAACTAGTCATTGGACTTGGAATGATTACATTATGTCGTTGTCGTGTTTTTGTATATCTTGTAGTTTTCTTTTCATCTTGATTATCTTTGATCATAAGTCCAATTAAACACACTTAAAATAAATTATTAGAAGAAGCAGTATAGTTTTGAGAATCAAATATAATTTGAAATATTCCTATGGCTCGTATTCCAACAAATAACTCTAATTGACAACCACTTGAGTAAAACAGCGTGGCTAAACCAACAATTTTAGCCCTTATTGCTATACCTAGAAAATGAATGAAAGCCCACATTTATTCTTTGATTGTTTCTTTGCCAAAAAAATATGGTCTACGCTAGAAACAATCTAGTCCGTTCTCCAAGGCCCCCAAGATGCCCAAGGAGAATTACCACATCAAAACGCTCTTTTATCTTCAAGCTCGCAAGCTTTCAATCTTATTCTCGAGTTCAAGAAACTTCAAGAATCGTATTTATCGACGGATCTTCCCGCAATCATGTTCACGAGCACCGGAGTCTGAGCTTTAACTCTCTCACCCCACGGAGGCACCATAGTGTAAGCTCTAGTTTCAAAATCACAATCTAGGTTTAACTTATTAATTTATCTTAGGGCCTTTTTGATATGGAGGAATTTGGGTGGAATTAGGATTTCAAGATGAGACAAAACTTAATTCTTTGTCTGACTTATGGAATTATAAGTGTATTTCAAAGTGGAGGTTCTTATTATTCTATTTTTTTGGACAAATTTGATTCCACCATTGGAGTGTCAAGATAATGGAAAATTCAAAATCAATTAAGCCAAACAATTAATCAAATACTTATAATTAATTTCATTTTAACTATAATCAAAATTAATTGTAATAAATAAATATTGTATCTCAGATATTTGAGACGTATATTTAAATAATGTACATACTATATTAATTATAAGGATGTAATAATTATAATATAATTATTTTATTAATATAATTGGTATTTAATTGTTAATCTTATAATAATTATTAACTACATATAATTAATATATGGAATATTGTATATTATTATAAATAATATAAATATTATATCCATATAATTAATATAATACTATTATTACATAATTTCTAATAATATATTAATTATATTAAAATAATAAAATAACAATATATATATATATATATATATATATATATATATATATATATATATATATATATATATATATATATATATATATATATATGTTTGGCCAACGTTGGCCAACAACACTTATTTCACTAAATCTAAATATTCAAATCGAATTTTAACCGTATAGATATGATTTATATCATTTGAGAATGTTGTAGATTCAATTTCATGAAAAATAAAAACTTCTATCATACTTATCATAATACTTTAAAAAATTGAACGGTAGAAAATAGTTACAACATGAATCATCATTAAATAAATTTTGAAATTCGATTTTTTTGGTTTGGATGTATTTTAAATCATATAGATAGGCTCAAGATGAATTTTTACTAAGTTTCGAGTTTTCCTTCATGGAAATCTATAAATTTACCGAAATAGACGGTTGTGAAAATATGTTATCGGTTTTGTTACATACAAAAATCTAAATTGTATAAAATTTATTCTACATCATATCTCAATGATATAAAACGTATCTATACGATTAATATTCGATTATAATATTTAGATTTAGTGTAATAAGTGTTGTTGGCCGACGTTGGCCAAACAAGAGTGTTGGTCATTGATCATATTCCTATTCCTATTCCTATATATATATATATATATATATATATATATATATATATATATATATATATATATATATATATATAGAGAGAGAGAGAGAGAGAGAGAGAGAGAGAGAGAGAGAGAGAGAGAGAGAAATGCTAACAAGAATCCATAAAAAGAATCCAAAGACCAAAAAATATACTATTGAAATGAGCAAAATATATTATTGTATTTATCAAAATATACTATTGAAAATGTATTATTTTATTCTCAATTTTAACTATGTTAACATATTGGATTCATCATTATATTTTGCTAATTTTCATAGTATATTTTGCTAGTTTCATCAGTATATTTTGCACGCGTGGATTCTTTTTGGATTCTCCTTAGCAAGCATGTATACACACACACACACACACACACACACACACACACACACACACACATTACTAAAAACATGATGATAGCTTCACAGATTTACGTGTCTAACAGACGTATTGGCTTCGCATAAGTCTATTGGCGACTATATCTCGTGGTTACCAACTTCCAGCTATCATAGAGTGTCTAAAGGTTTTACTGGCCATGGGTCTGTAGCCAACATATTTACTAGCCACGGGTCCATTAGATACGAAACTCTATCATAGCGAATGGTGCTACTTGCTTCGAGGCTATTCCCGTCGCCAACACTACTCTTAGCTACGGTACAGGAGGTTGTATCTGATAATTTTGGACAGCCGTGGCAAAAATACAACATTTGTTTTATTACCATTAGAAATTAAATAATCAGTAAATAAATTAATAATCAGCAATTAAATTTAAAAATCAGTAAATAAATTAAATAATATAATAATATAAAAGTGCATTTAATATTTTTATATTATTATTGTATAATTTCTAATATTATATTAATTATATTAAAATAATAAAATAATTATGTTAATTGTAATATATATTAATAATATTATAAAAGTACATTTAATATTTTTATATTATTATTCTATAATTTCTAATATTATATAAATTATATTAGCATAATAAAATAATTATAATATTTACAATATATATTATACATAATAACATAATAATATAAAAGTAAATTTAATATTTTAATATTACTATTATATTATTATTATACAATCTTTAATATATTAATTATATTATTTTTATTATTTATTAATATGTAAAATATAATATTATAATAATATAAAAGTACATTCAATATATTAATTATATAATTTGTAATATTATATTAATTATATTATCATAACAAGATAATAAAATAATTATATTAGTTTTATAATATATTAAAATATAATATCTATTATTTTAATAATATAAAAGTATATTTAATATTTTTATATTATATACAATAATATTCTTATAATCTTATATTGCAATAATGCTATATTATAATAATATTATTTGTCAAACTATTATTAGTTATATTACAATTATATAATAATAATAATATTTTAATAATATAATATTACTATAATACTAATATTTTTTATCAGTTTTAACGAAATATTATTTTTACATTTTAAAAAACAAAATTCCATAATTTTTAACCTACCAAACAAAGAATTATATTTTCCAGCATCTCATAATTTGGACATCCAAACAAACTGTGGAATTATTAATTCCATATTTTTTTACTTCTCCACCATATAATTCAATTCCCCTCTACTAATTCCGCTTGCCAAACGGCCCCATTTAGTAGATTGAAAGTTTGAATTATACATTTTCTAGAATTTGTGAATGATCTTGAATGCTTGTTAATGAAATTTATTTTCGTTTATTTCTCTTGATTTTTTTATTTTCTTGAAAATCTTTTAAGTCATATAGACAGCCAAAGTGAATCCATTGAATCCCTTGAAAAACAATTCTCAGTTCCATAACCACTTCTGTTCGAACGAAAAGGTTGCTACGTTCGAACGGGAGCTTCCATATTTCGTTTATTTGTTTTGTTAAATATTGGATCGAATAATTTTATTGAAAGCACAAATCTTCCCGTGGACAATACCCTTACTGATCATTTACTTAGAAGGGAATTCTCTGGTTTAACTTCTTTTGATCGTGCCCAAGAATAACCAACGGCCATTAAAAACAAGACTATTTTTTTGGCACATCAAATGGCATCGCCGCTGAGAAAGTAGTGTGTGTTTTTTGAAATTGTAGGTACGATTCTTGGAGCAAGCCCGAAGACAAGGAGATTGTTAAGAATCTCAAGGAGACGAAGAATCCTCACAAAGATTTTTACAAAACCCTCTATCTAACTCTTCTTTTTTATTTACAATTAATTCCAATACGGATCCAAATGCTCCTATATACTGTATGAATGAAATACCAAATAACGAGCCCAACATGCAAAGAGGGAAAACATTTGGTGAATTAATAGCACCAACTGAAGGAAATACAGTTTTTGATCAACGGTAAAAGAGTATGTACAAGGACACATGAATGTACACGTTCGAGAAAACGGATAAATGCACAATAAGATTGTGCAAATATTGGCTCAAGTACATACACTACAACAAAACTTGATGTTAGCTTCACAGATTTACGTATCTAACACGCGTGTTGGCTTCGCATAACTATATTGATGATTCTATCTCGTCGCAACCAACTTGCAGCCACTACTAGAAATCAGGTTTTCAGTGACGGTGCTAAAATATCAGTGGAGGTACCCCCACTGATATTAGTATCACCGGCGGTGCCGCCACCGGAAACTATCACCTCCACTGAAAATGACTTTTACCGACGGTGTTGCTATGTACCGCAAGTGAAAATGCTAAACATCGGTGCTTGAACATTATTTTGTATTTGTTAAATTAATTTCACCGGCGGTGTTACTATGTACCGCCACTAAAAATAAGAATATGTATTATTACCGACGGTAATCGTAGTCACCGCCGGTGAAAATAAAACATGAAAACTCTTGAATCTAATTACCTGTGAACCATCCAGTCTCCGTGCTCTTATGAACCCAATAAAACCCATGAACTCTCCATTCTCGCGACTTCAGCTCTCTACTCTCCATCCTCTCGTCAAAACCTAGCGGCGCCTCGGTACTCCAGCCCTCCTCGCCTCTCTACTCTCCGTCGTCTCTACTCCAGCCCCACAACTCCGGCCTACCAGGTGTTTCCCTTTCTTTCACTCTCTCTCTCTATATATAATTAGTATATAATTAGGGTTTGTGTTTTTTCCCTCTAAATTAGAGTTCTTTTTCACTAAAACGAAAAATCGATTAGGGTTATTTGTTATTTCACTCACTCTCTTTCTTAAATTTTTTTGTGAATATACATCAATTTAGGGTTTTTTAATTTGTGAAATTGATAGTACTTGTGCGAAATTTTTGTAATTGGAGCTTGTTATGAAATTTCAGGAAGTTTAGAGGTTTTCTTTTGTAATTTTCAGCAGTTAGAGGTTTATTTCGAAAATTTCATTACGTTTTTTATTGCGAAAAATTTTCAGCAAATTTTCTGTAAGGTTTTTTTTTGCAAAAAACACCAACTCCAGCCCCACAACTCCGGCCTACCAGGTGTTTCCCTTTCTTTCACTCTCTCTCTCTATATATAATTAGTATATAATTAGGGTTTGTGTTTTTTCCCTCTAAATTAGAGTTCTTTTTCACTAAAACGAAAAATCGATTAGGGTTATTTGTTATTTCACTCACTCTCTTTCTTAAATTTTTTTGTGAATATACATCAATTTAGGGTTTTTTAATTTGTGAAATTGATAGTACTTGTGCGAAATTTTTGTAATTGGAGCTTGTTATGAAATTTCAGGAAGTTTAGAGGTTTTCTTTTGTAATTTTCAGCAGTTAGAGGTTTATTTCGAAAATTTCATTACGTTTTTTATTGCGAAAAATTTTCAGCAAATTTTCTGTAAGGTTTTTTTTTGCAAAAAACACCAATTTCAGCACTATGCAAATAATAAGATAAAAATGTAAACAAATTATTGATTGACAAAATGAAAATATGATTGCTGGTCTGATTTTTATGGAAAAACTACAATATTTTTAATGTCATTAAGTACCAGGGGGTTTTATGAAAAAGTTGTTTTTTAACGGGTCTGATTTTGAGAATCCATTAAGAACCTGAGAAATTTTTTAACAGAAAAATGTAATATAGCAAATATTTGGGATATGAATGTAAACGTCTTTAATGGATTTGGATCTTAATGTTGTACCGCCGGTGAAAATAACTGCTAGTGAAAATATTTGCTGGTATTGCATCGTTATGGATAGGAGAGCGCCAAGATGACGATTATGTTTGTTCGATTCTTAGTGGTGGTGGAATAATTTCAGTGGTTCGAGTTTCACTGCCGAGAAGGGTATTATTAGGGTTGGTATTCAAAAATGACAATTTTGCAATTTAGTCACTCTAAATTATGAAATTTGTAAAAAAAGAAACATTTATATTTTTTTAGGATGCGGTCATGAAGCATGGTGATGATTGTGCACGTGTCCTACTCGATTAAGGTTTCATTGGTCAGTTTGATATATTTAGGATTTTTATGTTGTTACATAGGTTTTTGTAGGTAAATTTATTATTGAATATGTTATGTAGGTTGTGTTTGATTTCACATATTGTAGTATGTTTAAAACATTAGTATGATTTAGAAAAAAATATTGTTGATTATGTATGATTTAGATAATATTATTGTTGATTATGTTATTTATTATTATGTTTGGAAAATTTTATGTATGATTTAAAAAAAAATAAATTATGTATGGAATAATAATAAAAAAAAAATTGGAAAAAAGTTTCAGTGGGGGTACCCTCGGTGAAAATAAAACCGCCGGTAAAAGTTCTGTTTTTGGCATTGCCACTGAAAGTAACGAACCGTCGCTGAAAAGTAGTTAACAACCGTTGAAAGTACCGCCGCTGAAAGTATTGGCCCGGTTAGCTTATTTTCAGTGGCGAGAATACTACCGCCGGTAAAAACAATACACACCGCCGGTGAAGGTTTTCAGCGGCGGTACCGCCACTGAAACTATTTTTTAGCGTCAGGATATCAATGGCGGTTTTTTAAGCGGCGGTTATCATCAGTGGCGGTTTTTGGATTTTCAGCGGCGGTATCATACTGCCGGTGAAAGTGCAGTTTCTAGTAGTGAGCTAACATCGCGTGTCTAAAGGTGTTACTGGCGACATGCTTGTAGCCAGCATACTTACTTGCGACGGGTCCCTTAGGTACGAAACTCTATCGTCGCGAATGGTGCTTGTTGCTTCGAGGCTATTCCCGTCGCCAACACTTCTCTTAGCTACGGTACAAGAGGATGTATCTAATGATTTTTGACTGCCGTAGCGAATACACCCATTATTTTATTGCCATCTGAAATTAAATAATCAATAAATAAATTAAATAATCCGTAATTAAATTTAAAAATCAGTAAATAAATTAAATACATGGTAATTAAATTCCAAAATGCCAAATTATGTTCATTATCAAAATAGCTGACATTGTTAATCATCCAAACATTTGCCAAGACAACATACTCGCAAAACACAATATAATACACTCCATCACAAAACAAAAGAAATACTCTCACAAATCAGACTTAACCCCTACTAACCGATCAGACGCGTTACATCATTGTCGTCGAAGAAAGGGTTCGGCACGCTCGTGCTAAAAAGTCTTTTCGAGTTCATGTTGTTGGGGAATATCCCCGGCCCCGGGCCCGCGCAGCGGATATGTAGGCCCGGTCCGGTTCCCCGATTCCCGAGATCACGCCACGACTTCGAGGGTACGATGCAAATAGAAGGTTAGATCTTTACCGGTGCAAAATTGATTGCACACGAAGGGTTGATCGCTGCCTTCTTTCTCCTGTCACGTTGGTGACAATACGCGCGTCCCACAGCACGCGTCTTTCACCGCTCGTTGACTTTGCCGATTCGCTTGATTTCGTCTCCGACTCAATCTACTCGTCCGAATCGATCACAATCGTGAGAGCCTCAGTTGTTGCTCCTCTACGTGTATCCACCTTGAATCGCAAGACGTCGGTCACGGATGCACCTGCCTAGACGATGCACCGGTGAACTTGCTTAATCGAATTGATTCTCTAAACCGTAAAACACCTTTTCACGGTTTCTCTCTTTTACACCTTTTCACTCTCTAGAAATTTGTCTCACAATTTTCTGGATAATTCTGAATGAATTGCTTTGTTAAGATGAGAGAGAAAATCCTATTTATATATAATAGGATCAGGATTAGCCAAAAGGCATGTATATCCAATATACACCCTCTCACACAGAAAACTGCATGAACCTGGTCAGTATTCTGTCCAGACGAAATTGATAAATTTCTCTGACAGAAAATCAACCAACACGAAAGTTGTAGATAATCTTATTATCTACACGACCCAATTTGGCCCAGCCCAATTGGAGTTCGTATGTAAAAGTTATGACTGTTTTACTAACTGTATGTCATACTGTTGCACCCTTTCGGTATTTCACAGAAACGACACTTATACTTCGTTCATATGAAATATATTTCTACATGAAGGTTATAGATAATCTAATTTATCTATCTTACCCAATTTGAACCATTCAAATCGGATTTTCCTACTGAAAGATATGGCTACGAATGTACGACTACATTCGTTTATCCTTGTGTACACTTTTACGGTTGATCCTGAAACTGTATTTCCTTCACATGTTCCATCCAATCCCACATTTGGGTTTGTATCGAAATAAACTAAAATGACTAAAATGCCCTTCCAAAACCCTTGAAGGAAATACAGTTACAGATCAACTAGTTGAATGTACAAATGAGTGTAGACAAACATACGTGTTCGTCGGAACGATTGGATGCATAATAAGATTATGCAAATCTGGCAGAAATTACATGGTGCGTCATGACGCACCATATTGTGCGTCATGACGCACAGTAGAGTAATTCTGAGAAAGCCAATCTGTGAGTATACCGTCACGACGCACCAAGTTGTGCGTCATGACGGTGGTGCGTCATGACGGACGTTATCGTGCGTCATGACGATACACTGTGTAACGGCTATATTCAGTAATTGTGACTGGTGCGCCGTGACGCACCATATGGTGCGTCATGACGCACTGTGATCCGAATTCTGGATTAGCAGTTTTTGATACTCATTAATACTCATTAATCACAGAATATATTTATATTCTTGTAACCTCTCTCTCTCTCTCTCTAAGCCATTATTCTGTGCTAAGAACTAGATCTAGAGCTTGGAGAAAAGAGATAAAACTTGTGTGACAAGTTGAGGAAATTTAAGCAAGATTGTGGTGAATTTTAGGGGAATTCACCGCAACCGAAAGACGAAAAGCTCGAGGTGGATACGAGTAGAGAGATCTAAACTAAGATCTTCGACTGTGATCAATCGAGAGCAAGGACGAGCAAGGTCGGAGACAAATCGGATAGAATCCGGTTGTATACGACATAATCGGAGCTTCGGATTTGGTGTCGAATCGCGCGGGCGTGGGACGTGCGTGTCGCCGGAATCGAAGCAAGCAGTAACTAACTGAACAACCCGTCTCCGTGATCAATTTCACGTGGTATGTTTCTATGTATATAAGAGTTATATTCATAGGTTTAGTTGCATTTCATGATTCGTACGGTCGAGTCGTTGACGTGGTCCTCGGGATCGGGTCGGACCGGGCCTCTCAATCCGCTGCGCGGGGCTCGGTAGTGACGCCGATACCCAACAGTGGTATCAGAGCGATCGTCACGATTCGATCGTCGAATCGATTTCGAATAAGTGTTATTCGGAATTTCATGTAGAATTTTAGGACATAATCATGTAGTTGTAAAATTAGGACCATAGAAATCTTACTAGTATTTGATCATGAGATGATCAAAAGAATCTAGAAGTAATCATGAATTGTTCATGATTAATCGTTTTTTCAAACGATTAAAATCTGTTAAAATTACAAAATAAAACTGAATTTCAGGTCTGGTGCGTCATGACGCACGATATGGTGCGTCATGACGCACACGGGAAATCCAAGAGTTGGATCTGAGGCGTTACTCAGTCCGTCGTGACGCACAAAAGTTGTGCGTCATGACGCACTGTGTAAATTCGTACCATCATGACGGACCATTTGGTGCGTCGTGACGGTAGAAGTCCAAAAAGTTTCTGTCAAACTGAACAAAATGGTTTTGTTCAGTGCGTCATGACGCACCCTCTGGCGTCATGACGGATCAGAACAGTCCGTCGTGACGGTATAATCAACCATCATGACGGAAGAACCTCAAAAAGTTTCTGGAAATCTGGACAAAATAGTTTTGTACAGTCCGTCATGACGCACCGTCTGGCATCATGACGGAAGAACACGGTCCGTCGTGACGGTAGTAACCAACCGTCATGACGGAGGAACCTGAAATAGTTTCTGGAATAGACAACAAAATTGTTTTGTATGGTCCATCGTGACGCACTGTCTGGCGTCATGACGGACCTGTGAAGTCCGTCGTGACGCACATTATGTTGCGTCATGACGGAAGTCAATGGAAGTCCATTTTAGTACGGTGCGTCATGACGGACGTTATGTTGCGTCGTGACGCACAGTGTAATTTTTATTGATTTATTTAATTGTGGTTCTAATCATTATTAATTATGTTCATTCATCATGATATACTTGCTTATTGATATAATTAGATTATATCACATAAATCCCTGCATAATACTTAAGTCATGAAATGCCTTCCATGTTCACAACCTCCGAGGTTGGTCATCACACCTTGCACGGTTTCAGGCCAAAGTCGGGCGTGCATTGTTGTATGTATCAACGTGAGAGGCAAGCGTTAATTGGGGACAAATGCGGGTTCAGGCCAAAGTCGGGCGCATTTGTAGTTCAATTGAACGATATGTGATCATGGTTGTGACTTAACCGTCCAAGCCAATCCGATTGGGGTTCGGGGCATAGTTAGGATGCACAAACGGAATTTGAATCATATATGATATGGTTCGATACCGAAATCCTATAAAAGGTCAAGAGTCGTATTGGATGCGATTGGATTTATCCTACCTAAATAGTGAGATCCCATTTGTCGGCCAAAGTCACTTGTGGGAGGATCATGAAATATGGGTCTTGAAGTGTTATTGGATTTAGAATCCCGAATCAATATTAGGGTTATTGATTTGATAAAAGTAACATATTTCATATCATCATATAAGCATATAGCATAAGTTCGCACATATTAGTATCAATCTCATTTTAAAGTATTTTTCGTTGTAGCAATCATGACATCAAGCAACACCAACTCAATGTCGATTAGATCGGTATTGGAGAGGGAGAAGCTAGTCGGCAAGAACTATCTTGACTGGCACCGTAATCTAAGAATTGTTCTTAGGCAAGAGTGCAAAAGTCACGTGTTAGACACGAAGATGGTTACTCCCGACGAGAACGCTTCGCCCGAAGAAAAGGCGGCATTTGACAAACTTAAGAAGGAGTCAAATGACGTGACATGCCTCATGTTGGCATGTATGGACGCGAACTTGCAGAAGCAGTTCGAGGATTCGGATGCGTACGAAATTAACGCCACGCTCAAGGAAATGTTCCAAGAGCAAGAACGCATTGAAAGGTTCAATACGTTAAAGGAGTTGGTTAACTGTAAGATGCCTAACGGATCTTCGGTTAGCACTCACGTGTTAAAGGTACAATCATTGATTGATCGTCTCGAGAAATTGGGAGAAAAGGTGTCACCAATAATGCAACAAGATTTGATCTTATGTGCATTGCCACCGATTTTTTCAACTTTCGTAACGAACTATCATATGCATTCGATGAACAAGACGATTCCCGAGCTCCATGGGATGCTCAAGAACTTTGAGTCGGAGATGCTTAAGGCATCGGGAGAACCCAAAGCAAGAGTTGCTAGGGATGTCCTCATGATTCAAGGTGGGATTCGTAAGAAACAAAAGTCCAAGGGCGGTGCGGGCAAGTCGTTGTCCAAACCGAAGACTAAAGGAAAGGAGAAATCTGAGGATGTCACCTGCTTCCATTGCAAAAAGACTGGGCATTGGAAGAGAAATTGCAAGATTTACCTCGAGGAGGTGAAGAAAAGCAAGGGGAAGGCTTTGGAAGCCGGAACCGCAGGTATGACTATTATAGATGTTAACATTTCAATTTTGGACAATTGGGTATTAGATACCGGTTGTGGAACTCATATTTGTCGAAATATGCAGGTTCTTCAAAATAGAAGGAAGTTAACACGCGGTGAAGTGGATTTTCGAGTAGGGAATGGAGCAAGCGTTGCTGCATTGGCCGTCGGAGATATTTTTATTACTTTACCGAGTGGATTTATTTTAGAACTAAATAATTGTTATTTTGTTCCAAGTTTGTGTAAGAACATTATTAGTGTGTCTAGACTAGCTAATGATGGTTATGAATTTATTATTAAGAATAATGAATTTTCTATTTGTAAGGATAATTTATTCTATGGAAATGTTCTATTAGAAAATGGTCTTTACATTTTAGATATGAATTACACAAATGATAAATCAATCTATAATATAAACACGAATCGGATTAAACCTAAAGTTGATAGTAAAACTTACTTTTGGCATTGTCGACTTGGCCATATAAACGAGAAGCGCATCTCAAAACTCCATAAGGATGGACTTTTGGATTCATTTGAATTTGATTCATATGGACAATGCGAATCTTGTTTACTTGGCAAGATGACAAAAGCACCATTCTCAAAAGTTGGAGAAAGGTCCAAGGAACTATTGGAACTTATACATTCTGATGTATGTGGTCCAATGAGTACTGAGGCAAGAGGAGGTTATCGATACTTCATAACGTTTACGGATGATTTTAGTAGATATGGGTATATCTACTTAATGCGTAACAAATCTGAATCTTTTGAAAAGTTCAAAGAATTTCAGAATGAGGTTCAAAATCAACTTGGCAAGACAATCAAAGCACTTCGATCAGATCGAGGAGGCGAGTATTTGAGCTATGAGTTTGAAGATCATCTCAAAGATTGTGGAATCGTTTCACAATTGACTCCACCTGGAACGCCTCAATGGAATGGCGTGTCCGAGAGGAGGAATCGGACCTTATTGAATATGGTTCGATCTATGATGAGTCAAACTAGTCTCCCAAAATCGTTTTGGGGATATGCCCTTGAGACAGCGGCTTTTTTGATAAACCGCTTACCTTCTAAATCGGTTCAAAAGACACCATATGAGATGTGGACCGGACAACCTCCGGTGTTATCTTTTATTAGAATTTGGGGATGTGATGTTTATGTTCGAAAAATGTTTTCGGATAAACTCGAACCCAAATCTGAAAAATGTTTATTTGTAGGATATCCTAAGGAAACTAAAGGATATTATTTCTACAATCCCGAGGAAAACAAGGTTTTCGTAGCTCGAAGAGGTACCTTCTTGGAGGAGGATTTTATATCTCAACGAGCTAGTGGGAGTAAAATTGATCTCGAAGAGGTTCGAGATTCAGAAATAAACATTGAACCGATGGATGTTGACCCGAATCCATCAATAGTTGAGGATGTCGAGCCAATAGCACAAGGTGCTCCTCGTAGGTCTAGTAGGACCCGGCTGGAACCAGTACGATATGGATTTATCGTGACTGATGAAGGCAACGTCGAACTCATAGATGATGAGCCGACAACCTACAAAGATGCTATGTTGAGCGAAGATTCCGACAAATGGCATGATGCCATGAAGTCCGAAATCCAATCCATGTATGATAATCAAGTTTGGAACTTGATTGATCCACCACCCTTGGTTAAACCCGTCGGGTGTAAATGGGTTTTCAAGAAGAAAATCGACATGGATGGGAAAGTGCATACTTACAAAGCACGGTTAGTTGCGAAAGGTTTCAAGCAAATTCATGGTGTAGACTATGATGAAACGTTTTCGCCGGTAGCCATGCTTAAGTCTATAAGGATTATCCTTGCCATAGCTGCATATTATGACTATGAGATATGGCAAATGGATGTTAAAACTGCTTTCCTTAACGGAAACTTATCGGAGGATGTGTACATGACACAACCCGAAGGTTTTATCGATCCAAAGAATCCTAAGAAAGTATGCAAGCTTCAAAGGTCCATTTATGGGCTGAAACAAGCTTCTCGGAGTTGGAACATTCGTTTTGATGAAGTCATACGCGAGTATGATTTTATCAAGAACGAAGAAGAACCTTGTGTATATAAGAAGGTTAGTGGGAGCCGCGTAGCATTTCTTGTTCTTTATGTGGACGATATATTGATCATAGGAAACGACATTCCGATGTTATCGGATGTTAAGAAGTATTTGAATACTCGTTTCGCTATGAAAGATTTAGGAGAGGCCGCCTACATTTTAGGCGTGAGGATCTATAGAGATAGATCCAAGAGACTCCTCGGCCTAAGTCAGAGTACGTACATCGACAAGGTGCTGAAAAGATTTTTCATGCAAAACTCTAAGAAAGGGTTTCTTCCCATGTCGAGTGGTATAAATTTTTCGAAAGCTCAATGTCCGACATCGAGCGAAGAGAAAAATAACATGGATAAGGTTCCATATGCTTCGGCGGTTGGATCTATCATGTATGCCATGATCTGTACGAGACCTGACGTATCGTATGCATTGAGCGTCCTATCACGTTACCAATCGAATCCAGGTGATCCGCATTGGCAAGCCGTGAAAACTATCCTCAAGTACTTACGAAGAACTAAGGACCAGTTTTTAGTATATGGTGGCGAGGATAATGGATTGGTTGTAACGGGTTACACCGATGCCAGTTTTCAAACATGTACCGATGATTTTCGATCACAAAGTGGGTACGTGTTTTGCTTGAACGGTGGCGCGGTTATATGGAAGAGTTCCAAACAACCGACTGTTGCTGACTCTACGACGGAAGCAGAATACATCGCGGCTTCGGAAGCCGCAAAGGAGGCGGTTTGGGTCAAGAAGTTCGTGACCGAACTTGGTGTTGTACCGAGTATCTCGGAACCCGTGGCTGTGTATTGTGACAATACGGGAGCAATAGCACAGGCCAAGGAACCGAGATCGCATCATCGCTCCAAACACATCCTGCGTAAATTCCACTTGATACGTGAGATTTTACAAAGGCAGGATGTTGTGATTTTGAAGATTGATACTGACGAGAATGTAGCGGATCCGTTTACAAAGCCACTTCCAGTTACGAAACATGATCGTCATGCTAGAACTATAGGTTTGAGATACCTAGAGGAGGAAGTTGGTTTGTAGTTATCTAAAACAATAGTTGTTATGATAAGTTATTTGTTGTAAACGATGTATCACCCAAGACTTATGTTATATTAATGCACTTTCAAAAATTTTATATTTCATTTGCATTTATCTTATATGAAAACTTGTGCGAGGTTGTGTAATTTGATTACACGAACCTTGATTTATGACTTGTGTGAGTGTCTACGTGATACGTGATCATGTTAAGTAAAACCATCACATTTCAAAAGTTATATTTCAAAAACGTCCCTAGTCATGATTAGGATACTTATGTGATAAGTATATCTATTATAAGATAATAGACTAACATGTACACTAGCATATTCGCCGAGGTGATGATTATGTTTTGCTAATCATAGGACAAAGAGTTTGTCAAATCGGGAATATGGATATGCATTAGGTTATGCATATTGTGACTTGACCAAAAGTGCGATATCATGACATGGTTTAGTCATTGTAGATGGAATCGTAACGAATGGGGTCTTAGTTCTTCACACTTGAGATGATCATGGATCATTTTTCGTGCGTAACATAATGCTTAGATATAATCTTCCACCATCTGTAACAGGATGGTCATGGGATTATGATCGGGTATTATCTGAAACACGGAATTTGATGTGAGTCATCAAGATAGAAATTGTTCCTTTCGAGAGAAAGAGATATCCCTTAGGCCTATCGATGAATTGATCAACGAAATCTCTGGCCAGAGTCAATGATATTAAATTGTTAATATCGATTGTGTTTGTTGATTCAATTCGGTATCGAGACAATAAGTTTAGTCAATCAAATTATAAGGATGACTATTACCGTGCCTTTTGATTGACGGATATCGTGAACAAGAGAACTAAACACCACCGTTCGAGATGGGTATAAATGATCACAATCATTTTCGTTTTCAACGTGGGAAAGCTATGATGGATTTCTTCCTAGATCCCTCTCATGAGCCCGTAAACTTGGGCATAAGTTTACTACCATTGCTTGATACGAACCTACGCGGTCACACATAGAGCTGTCTTATTTCGGGCTTAAATTTAAATCTCTGAGGTTATGTGTACATGAGATGTACGCTAGTACTTTCTTTAGTTGGATCTTGAACTGAGTGGGAGACTGAAGGAAATACAGTTACAGATCAACTAGTTGAATGTACAAATGAGTGTAGACAAACATACGTGTTCGTCGGAACGATTGGATGCATAATAAGATTATGCAAATCTGGCAGAAATTACATGGTGCGTCATGACGCACCATATTGTGCGTCATGACGCACCATATTGTGCGTCATGACGCACAGTAGAGTAATTCTGAGAAAGCCAATCTGTGAGTATACCGTCACGACGCACCAAGTTGTGCGTCATGACGGTGGTGCGTCATGACGGACGTTATCGTGCGTCATGACGATACACTGTGTAACGGCTATATTCAGTAATTGTGACTGGTGCGCCGTGACGCACCATATGGTGCGTCATGACGCACTGTGATCCGAATTCTGGATTAGCAGTTTTTGATACTCATTAATACTCATTAATCACAGAATATATTTATATTCTTGTAACCTCTCTCTCTCTCTCTCTAAGCCATTATTCTGTGCTAAGAACTAGATCTAGAGCTTGGAGAAAAGAGATAAAACTTGTGTGACAAGTTGAGGAAATTTAAGCAAGATTGTGGTGAATTTTAGGGGAATTCACCGCAACCGAAAGACGAAAAGCTCGAGGTGGATACGAGTAGAGAGATCTAAACTAAGATCTTCGACTGTGATCAATCGAGAGCAAGGACGAGCAAGGTCGGAGACAAATCGGATAGAATCCGGTTGTATACGACATAATCGGAGCTTCGGATTTGGTGTCGAATCGCGCGGGCGTGGGACGTGCGTGTCGCCGGAATCGAAGCAAGCAGTAACTAACTGAACAACCCGTCTCCGTGATCAATTTCACGTGGTATGTTTCTATGTATATAAGAGTTATATTCATAGGTTTAGTTGCATTTCATGATTCGTACGGTCGAGTCGTTGACGTGGTCCTCGGGATCGGGTCGGACCGGGCCTCTCAATCCGCTGCGCGGGGCTCGGTAGTGACGCCGATACCCAACAACCCTAACTACCAGTTACAAACCCTGCAATGACTAAAATGCCCTTCTTAAAAATAAATGACTCAAACCTGAAAAATAAAAAAATACCCTCTGTCCAGATTTGCTAAATCTATCCCTTCTTAAGTGAATAAAATGCCCTTTTCCAAACCATAAAATGAATGACGAAAATACCCCACAAAGGGTATCAATTGTTCGGGTAGAGGGAGTAGATATTGTTGGAGTTGGTCCTTCATACAACCATTTCCGTTTAAAGTCGAGATATGTGTTCTTGGCTGTATGTTGGGGTAGAGGGAGTAGATATTGTGGTGGTTGCACTTCGACGTCTGTGGGGTTTTACTATATTCTTGTCCACCAGGGCTCCAATGAGGTACAACTTTCCAGGATTGGGCATACCATGCGCCTCGTTCCACACCGACGGATCGTCACCGTGTTCTTCTAGCCAATTGTCGTTGTATCGTTCTGAACATGATGGAACTATATCGATCCTGCATGCATGACAAACACAAATTCAAAAATCTGGTTAGAAATAAAACAAACAATAGGCATTACGGTAAAAGTGTAATTTGACCCAAATAACCTCATATGGTGAGAGAAAAGGGTATTTTGGTTATTTTTCCAAAAATTAGGAAAACATACCCAAACAACCGGCGCTATGCTCTCAATATATTTCCCGTCAGACTTCTTAGTTTGGTCGAGAAGTTCTATGAATGGTGCTTCTCTACCATGTATTCCCCTCTACACATAACAAATTAAATATGAACCCTTTTACATTATGTACTTATCAAAAGAGTATCGTAAACATACATGTTTTTTCTATCGATGTAACGTGCTGATAGAGCCGCCAGCGTTGTGACATCAACGGTCGCCTCACAATCTATTCAGGGTGTTCCGTTCCGATTGCCGCAACCATGCTGGATCATTCACCCATGCTCGTACCAATTTCCTCCAAACAATGTCCTTATCATTGCATCCCCGCAATTTAAGAACTACCATTTTGGCGGTCAAATTTTCTTCGGAACTATTCCATGCCAGCGGTCCGCCCACAACTATCGCCTCTGCAGTTCTCTGTCCCTTGTACAAATTGTCTATGTAGCGTTTATGCGCGATGAAGTCCAGGATATTCTGACCCCTTACTTCGTCCTCATCTTCGGCCCATTGATAACGACACTGTACAAAAAAAAAATTATGGTACATATTAAATGTACACAATTTAACATATAATAGAAAATAACAAGATTCCAACGAAAAATTCTGAACGGATCACAAGTAAGGTGTCCTTGTCAAATGATTTGGTTGACGGCCATCCTTCCATTCTGGACCTACACAAAATTGCGATATCTCTGTTCGGCCGCCCTTGTTTTTTTTGTACAATGTCCAAAGGCATCTATGCAATTTTAAAATACACTCCATTAACGATTAATTAATATGTAATTAAAATACATATACATTAACACGTCCAATGTCAACATGAAAATTTTGAACTGACATTAATGGAAAATTTTACTCGTCCGTTTTAACACGGAGAACGGTGCAATCTTTGCTCCTATCCGGGATAGAAGTCAGTACTGCTTTACCCCGTCCTTTCTTCTGAATTTTGGGTAATTGCTGGTCTCCTCGTTCCTCATCGCCCCACAGGACATTCCCTTGTTCCTCCGGGCCCCCATGACATTCCCTTGGCCCTCCTCGCACCCCATGACATTCTCATTGTCCTCCTGGCCCCCCTCAGGACATTCCCTTGGTCCTTCGGGACCCCCATGACATTCCCTTGGCCGTCCTCGCCCCCCAGGACATTCACTTGATCCTCCTGGCCCCTCATGACATTCCCTTGGCCATCCTCGCCCCCAGGACATTCACTTTGTCCTCCTGCCCCCCCCCCCCCCCCCAGGACATTTCCTTTCTCGTGACCTTCACTGCTTCGTTCATCATGTCATCCTCCTTCCTCGTGACCTTCACTGCTTCGTTCATCATGTCATCCTCCTTCCTCGTGACCTTCTCTGCTTCGTTCCTTGCGACTTGCACTATTTTTTCGTCAAGAGTTACACGCTGCTCGCAACTTGCACTGTTATTTTCCTGTTGACTTCCGCGCTCCTCGTCCGATTTACGCCAAGTCACTCAAGATTATTTTGGTTGCCATTATTACTTCTTAAACCACGCCTAAACATCGAGGGCCCAATGCACCTACGCTCGCTCATCCTTTTTCTATACCTGTTAAAAAGACACATTTTGAGTAAATTATATATAACCTATGGAAACATACATGTTGAAAAAAGATACAAAAATTTTGGAAAAAATGTCATGAGAGGATAATCTTCGGGAATATAACGGAGATCTCTCTACTCTCGTTTAGCACGAGTAAGGTTTTGAGATACAGGTTGATAACGCGACTTGCCGCACTTGTCACGATATTCTCTCCCTTATATTTTGAACATGATTTCTAAGACTAAATTGAGGTACACCTTCTATTTGAACAAAAATAACAAAAATATACAACTTCTATTTTGAACATTTATTCTAGACTAATTTAGAAGCAACATAGTTAATTCAAAAAAAAACAAGCGACAATGTTACCTTTAGCGAGAGAAAAAATGCAAGATTCTTATGCTCCTCTCCATCTCTTTGGCCGAGTTTCTCCTCCTATCCGAAAAAACCCTCTTTTGATCCATAAAAACCCTAGTCTTTCGGACTTTTTCTTAGTTGTATCTGTATGTATGTATCTATGATAAAAAGTGCTATGGAGTCCCTGTAGGTATGTATGTCTCTATTATGTCAAAAAGGGCGGGGGGAGGGGGCGGGGATATTTTGTATCTAAAATAATTTTCCCTCATAAATTTTGGTTATACAAGTCAACAAAAAGTTTCATACACAAGATATTGTTTACATATTTGGTGAGTCCAAAAATATTTACATGTCAATATACGTTATGTGATCTCTGAATCGACAAGATATTGTCTACATGTTAAAAAAAGGTACTGTGAGTCAGAAACCGTAAATGATGAAAAGAAAATATCACTTAACTTAATATTTACCCTAGTATATACACACAAAATTTTAATGTGGGCCTTGAGTCCTTGAAATTTTTATAAAAGTTATTGTTTATAAGGTTCATACATTTAATGATAACTCCACGCTCATTTTGATTCTTAGTTGATCAGATGTCAATCGACAATATAGTATAGTAATGATATCGTTTGATTAAAATACTATTTGAGTACAATATTAATAGAATAAATGGTTTGGAATTAATATAATATTTTTCACTTAATTTCGAACCCCTCAAATATTAATACAATAAATTGTTTTGAATTAATAGAATAAAATATTATTTAGATGGTTTGGAATTAATATAATATTAATACAATGGTTTGGAATTAATATAAACGTAAATACAAATTTTCCTATATCGCATGTTTTTTATTTTTTTAAATTTGTAAAATAAAAATACAATTTGATATAGGGTGTGTTTATGAGTTTAAAGAAAGTTGTTTAGACGGATGAACGGATTTAAATTTCTATTATTTTTTGGAAAACTTTTGTTTGCCTGAAAACACAAATAATATAATCTAGTTTATTAGTGTTATATGAGATTCTTATTGCTGTATATATTTTTTTAACTATATAAATAATGATACTTCAAAAAATCTGTTATACAAATGAAATTCTTAAAACTTTATTATATATGTAATTATGTGTTTTTTTGCATTATACTTTCTTACATAAAATTTTTACAAATTGAAATTATGAAAAAGGGTATGTACGAACCATTATGGAATTTTCGGAGATATACAAAATCATTTCATAACGTTTGAAAATTATGGAACAAAATATTATTGCAAGCAATGTCAATGAACTATCAGGAAATATTTATAATTCACATTAATTGTTTCGAGTGTGAAGTAGATTTATGTGCATTTTCTAAATGTCATCATTTAACATACTGTCAAAAATGAAATAGTTGAGAATACCACAAAAACTAATATTATTGCAAGCAATTAAATTTCTAAAAAAAAAAGATATATTAATTATATTATCTTTTATGTTTTATAAATGTTACATATTAAATCATTAGTACTTCCATATATAAACTTTTCAACATATTCCATTTTATAAATAGAGGGGTTGGTATTGCGGTCACATTTATTGTGAGAGCGATCATGCCAAAAAAATTTTGAAAAAAAAGTACATTTTTGTCCCCCCAAACTTTTCCCAAAATTGCACTTTACCTCCGAAACAAAAAACTGTACTTTTTTGCCCCCTAATGTTTCAAAAATTGTGCATCATGCCCCCTCTGTCTATTTGGTGTTAAAACCTCAGTTAAATGAGGAGGTGGCATGATGATTAGGATATAACACATGATGACATGGCAATTTAACCATTTGAACCCAAACCCGACCTGATTGCACTCAAACCCGACCCGAACCCAAATAACCAATTCAACCCTGTTGGGCCGCTCCTCTCTCTCTCTCTCTCTCTTTCTCTCCCTCGCGCTGAGAAGACTCTCACCCCTCTTTCTTCTCTCCCTCGGTTGAAAGTAGGGTTCTCTCGCCTTCTCGCCTTCAACCTCGCCTCGCTCTCGCCTTCAACCTTCTCGCCTTCTCGCTGCTGTGCTCACCACTGCTTCAACAATCTGAGGTCTCGCCTTCTCGCCTTCTTCCTTCGTTCTCGCCTTCTTCCTTCAACAGATCTGAGGTCTCGCTTCTGTTTTCGAGATATGCTGGTAATTAGCTAATTTCCCTTAATTTCTCCTACAAGATTTGATCTTTTTCATACAATTTGGCTTATAATGTTTGAATTTGATGATAATTTCAAGTTAAGGTATGAAATGAAGCATCTCATGTTGGTCTCTAAGACTGAGTTAAGCAGTAAGTACCTTTAATTATTTGTAAAATCATAATTAGTAAAATTTAATTTGTATTCGTCAATTCTATTTTGTGAAATTACTATTAGATATTTGACTAAACTAAACTAATATTGTTTTTTTTAATTTTGCAGCCTTTGGTTGCTAGAGAGATTCACCATTTATATAACAAGCCTAGAAAAGCCTTAAAGAGGCTTAAAATTTTCGATAATGACGAAAATACCCCTGGTGCACCAGTGCGGCACAGGGTCGCCAGGTCAGCGCTGAAGGGGAAGAACTTGGCTTCTGTAGCCGTGGCTCTTTTCTCGAACGACGAAGATTAGGGCCTCTTTGTAAATAATGTAAAAGATATGAAATGATTAGAATTTTTGTAAGTGTAGTTACTGTATTAGTAATTTGTTGTACGTAGCTCGAGTCGAAAAGGGTTAGGGTTTCTCGAATGACGAAGATTAGGGCCTCTTTGTAATTTGATTTTTGTGACGTAGGCAGAAGACTATTGACACTTATTGGAGGTGAATGGATCTTGTTAATATATTGGAACTAAATAATTTGATTTTCGTAAAGTATTTGATTCATGTAATTGAATGGAGTGAAATGGATGGAATTTTTTCAA
Organism: Luzula sylvatica; assembly: GCA_946800325.1. Lineage (NCBI taxonomy): Eukaryota > Viridiplantae > Streptophyta > Magnoliopsida > Poales > Juncaceae > Luzula > Luzula sylvatica. Next base: position 25,318,797 of record OX326958.1, on the reverse strand, counting down.
TAAAATTATGCATTCAATGATTCATGACAGATTCAATAAGTATGGATGTTATATTCGAAAATATATTATAAGTTTAGCAATTTTGTTGTATTCTTTTTGCAATTGGTATTAAATACACATTTGGTTTTCAATCTCGGATAAGTATGGATGTTGTATAATTCATCCAATCCATTTCGTTTCATTCAATTATAAACTTTATACACGATTATAGTTACATTAACCCTAATCCAACTATGCAATCCACTTCCATTTCATTTCAATTACGATGATCTTATCGAACTATCCATCTCTACAAATTAAAAAATCTTTCGTTAATCACAATTCACAAATTCTTTCTATTATTATTCTAATTTCAATCCTCAACCCAAATCGCATCCATAACCAGCTCCAAACTATAATGGTACCACTTGTACCACTACATAACCAGCTCCAAATCGCATCCATAACCAGCTCCAAACTATAATGGTACCACTTGTACCACTACATAACCAGCTCCAAATCGCATCCATAACCAGCTCCAAACTATAATGGTACCACTTGTACCACTACATAACCAGCTCCAAATCGCATCCATATCCAGTCAATAGCTACATGCAATTATTCTCGTATCATGCTTAATTATGGTTTCGTATTGCCTGCAAATCAACATATTCAGTCAGGATTAACATAAACAAGTTGTTATTCTGATTTTAATATGTATAATGAAATAAAGTACTATAATTCAAGACTGATAATTGTTAGATTGCCGGGGGGTCAGATAAATCGATACGAAACGACTCAAATCCCATTTTTTATCTGACTGATCTGACTGATAATTGCTAGATTGACTTCATCAAGTTCTTCTTGTAATGGATTTTTGATTGGACTAGCACTAATTATAAAATGCATCATATTAGTCCTAATTCGAAACAAACCCTTGAATTTGTGCATAAAATTAAAACCCATTTTTGCTTAGCCCCAATTTAATAACAATGAATCATATTCATCGTTAATTAGTTTCAAATAATGACATATTAGTTCCTAAATACATGAAATGAAACTCTAAATACAGCCACGGAATCCCAAACAACCAAAGATCAGTCAATTTTAGTTGCTATCACAAAAAACAACAAATTTATTTCACAATTTTCGCAAAAAAATAAGGAATAAGACTCACCTGGAAAAAGAGACGAGAATCCTGAAGTCACAAGGTAGGGTTGGGTCCTTCTACACTCTCTGGCAGTCGCAAGTTAGGGTTTCCATAGAAAGGCCATCCGGCAGTCACAAGGTAGGGTTGGGTCCCTGGAAGGCGAGAGAGAGTCTGAGTCCGAGAGATAAGGGAACCGAGAGACAAGAAAGAACCCTAATTTCAACCGAGAAGAAAGAGGGGTGAGGTCTGGCGCGCGGGAGAGAAAGAGAGAGAGAAGGGAGCGGGTTGAAATGGTTATTTGGGTTCGGGTCGGGTTTGAGTGCAATCGTGTCGGGTTTGGGTTCAAATGGTTAAATTGTCATGTCATCATGTGTTATATCCTAATCATCATGCCACCTCCTCATTTAACTGAGGTTTTAACTTTTAACACCAAATGGACGGAGGGGGCATGATGCATAATTTTTGAAACATTAGGGGACAAAAAGTGCAGTTTTTTGTTTGGGAAGGTAAAGTGCATTTTTGGGAAAAATTTGGAGGACAAAAGTGTACTTTTTTTTCATTTTTTTTTTTCATATTCTTCTCTTTTTTACGTTGTCTTTCTAACTTATGTTCAATTGTTTTTTTCAATGCAGCCTCTAATTGGTTTAAATGTTGACGATGAAGACGAGGACGAAATTTCATCGAACCGTAAAATAGAAAGAATTGTATTAGTATGCAATGGATAATATGTAGTACTCATATTTTTATTGACAGGATCATAATAATATTCGACATAACAAATGGTTCTCTAAATAAAATGGTTTTAAAGATTGTAAACAAATGGTTTCCAAAATATCTCAACATATGTATGTAGTAACCCCATTCTTAATTGTGTACGTAGTACTAATACATTTTATATATTAAGAATTCAATTCAAAATATAAAATAATATAAAACTAACTAATAGTGCAAATAACTTTAATAAATCATAAAACGTAAATAAAATCTTCATATATCACATGTTTTTTATTTTTTAAAATTTGTCAAATAAAAATACAATTTTATAGGGTGTTTATAAGTTTTAGAAAGTTATTTAGATGGATGAGCGGATTTATACTTCAATTATTTTTGGAAAACTTTTGTTTGCCTAAAAACACAAATTATATTATAATCTAGTTTACTTAGTATTATATATGACATTCTTAATAATAAAAATATAATAATAAAAAATGTCTTAGAATAAACCGTATGTATGCATGTATGTATGTATGTATGTATGTTGTCTTTCTAACTTATGTTCAATTGTTCCCAGGCAATAAAATACATTACACAGCATTCAATAAAGCTATATTTAATGAAAGTCTGTATTTATTATGAAACTAATATGGTTTGTATAATGAGCATACATTGACTGTGTATTTGTATTGTAAAAAGTATTTTAGGAATTGCTATTCGAGGGAGATTTGTACGAACGGAAAAGGATTCTCCATTAATGAAGAGTAGTGATGTACATCCCCACTATCATCCCCCACCACTCTTGATGACGTGTCACCACTAAAAATTAACACACAAGTACATGACTTAACACCTTAATTTGATGTTAAATCATAACATAATATAAATAACACGTAAAATTTGATGTTAACTCATGTATTTGTGTTAATTTTTATGGTGTTAATCCATAACCACGTCATCAAGACTCGTGGGGGATGTGTGGTGGGGGGAGGTACAACATTCTCCATTATTGAAACATGTCTGCTACAATGCTCTTAGCTGGGCTCCTATTCTGACACATAAGGCCAATTCTTTTGGACACAATTAATGTGAGGTGTTGCATATTTCAACATGACAACATATTTTGTTCTACAACATATAAATTAAATATAAATCTTTTGCCAAAAAAAAAAAATTATAAACTAAATAGAAATATTATATCAAAAACACTTAATTTCATTACTTCGTTACATCAACACATAGGGCATGTTTGATTTGAGGGATTTTGGAATACATGGATATACAATATACATGTATTTGATAATTCATGTATATGAGAATTCATCTAAGTTGTTTGATTAGTTGTATTTTGAAATTTTGTATATGAAATCCTTTGTTTGATTAGACTGTATTATATTTAATTATATTGTTTTTTATTTAATTCTATTGTTTTAAATATATTTTACTTTTTTGTTTTATATTGTATTAAATTGTTTATGTTATATGATATTGTTTTATATTATAATTATGTCATTACTAATACCTATGAAATGAATAAAATATTGTTAAATTGTTTTAAATATATTTTACTTTTTTTGTTTTATATTGTATTAAATTGTTTATGTTATATGATATTGTTTTATATTATAATTATGTCATTACTAATACCTATGAAATGAATAAAATATTATTATCATGAAATACATGGATTAGCTTTCTCCTTGTATTTTGGGATACCAATTTTTTTTTTTTGTATTTCACTATCCATGAACTTGGATGGTGAAATGAAACACACTTAAAAATCAAACAATGAATTTTGCACTATCCATGTATTTGAAATAAGAAATTTCACAAAAGTTCAGTGATTAACATCATTACGCAAAAGTTATGTACAAGGGCAACATGCATTATCATGTACTGCTGCTAATTGACCAATTAACCCTAAAAACGTCATTTCCGGACCTGAGATCATGTGATGAATATCGAGCTGGACAAGATCATGGCTTTAGATTGTAAGAATAAAAGCTCTTCCTTAAACTCCTTGTCCAAACCCTAAAAATGTCATTTCCGGACCTGAATATCATCTGATGAAGATCGAGCAGGACAAGATCATGCCTTAAGAGCTTAAGAATAAAAGTTTTTCCTTCGCGAACTCATTGACCAAACCCAAAAAAAGCCATTCACGGACCTGCACATAGCCCCATGAATAGCCTTGACCAACCCATTACCATGTACTCCTCGACTAACTTGATTCACAATCCAAATTTTTTAACTTGAAATTATGAATTATAATCAGTCATTTTTTTCTGAAGCTTCCCATAACATAAGATAACCTATAATGGATTGTAGAATGAGATTTTTTTTTTGTTGCAAAATTATGAGAAACTATATGATGGCTTAGTGATGGAAAAATATATATGTAGGCCTCCTTATAAAGGATATATGTGAGTGCCAAAATGTAAAAGACTCTTCGGATTACCCTAGAAAAGCACACAAATATTTCATGTGGGCCGTGCGTTTTCATTGAGAATATTTAGTCTAAGGTACACGCATTGACTTGGAATTCCATATTCATTCTTTTTTTAACTTCGGCAGATCTCAATCTACTTTTATGGATTTCATATTAAATGTAAGGTTCGCAATGTTACGTTTTGTAGATTTCATATTTCGTATCAAATACAATTAATGAATATTAGACATGAAAAGACTGATCTATAAAAGTACAATGAATTAAATAAAAAATTTCTGTAATAATAGCATTTAATTATTGTATATATCACTGCACTTTTGTATGATAATATAATTAACCCACCCCCTTTATTTTGCACATATCTTTGAGTCTCCTCATGAATCCACATCATCATTCTTATGTAAGAAAATACAATGCAAAAAAATACACATTTACATAAAAATTATTTATTAAATTACTTTCACTATTATTTATTAAATTACTTATACTATTAAGTTTTATATTATTTTATATTTTCATGGCATTTTGAGTCAATAAAAATTATTACTATATATAATTAATAATGTGTTACTACTTATGTTGTATGATTCATTATTTTAATTGTATGAAATATTGTGAACAATGATATAATATTTGTTGTTATGTTTTTCGTAAAATTATGTTATATATTATTATATAATGACACTAATACGGGTATTATTATTTGATTAAAAAAATGTAAATTTTTGTTATCACAATGTAAAATAATTATAAAACTTATGAATAATCATAGACAAACGAATTTAAATAACTTTATTTTAAGATGATATTATTAATATTATCATACAAATATATAATTATATTACAATGAAAAACATAATTTACATGCTCGCCGTGTAGCGCGAGTATTCTCCTAGTATGGATAATTATATCATACCACCTCATTTTCATGGACCAAACATGGAACCAATTAACTCTGATGCATAAACTAATTTTCACCTATGATGTTTTATATTTGTCTCATGTATATGAATGAAATCATGTGATACTTGCCAGGCACACCAACAGGCAAAGAAATTTTCATTTGAGAAGAATTATTTATTTTTTGTAAATGATAACATTGAACCGACACAACTATGAATTGAAGTTTGATTACTCATTACAAATGGTTTCGAAAGAAATTCAGTAGAAAATATTTTATGTGAGACAAATGTTCTCCAAAAAAATTCAATACGAATATTTTTATTTTAAGCAAATGGTTTCCCAAAAAATGCAATAGTTGTGAATACCAAAAAAAAGCATAAAATTGCGCCATATTTTAGACACGATAAGACTTTTCGTTTCGAGTTACATCATATAAATTAAATACAAATATTATATCAATAATACTGAATTTCATTGCCTCATTACATCAACACATCGTGGAGGAATGATGTAGTTTTATATGCATGAATGCTTTTGTTATTGTGATATTAAAATTCCCCTGGATCGAATGTTGATATATTGAATTCAGATTGTCCTTCATATTGAAGTCAACATTCGTAAGGTTCATGCTTTTATTTGGAAAGCCACGCTCATTTTTTTTTATTGAACCAGAATGAGAATGGACAAGACAGGTACGAAATGAAGCGTGGGGACTTGATGACAAATGGTTTCCCAAAACAATACAACAGTTCAGAATACCAAAAAGTACGGAAAAAGGCGCTGTATTTTACACAGGAAGCTGAGACTTTTCGATTCGAGTTACAAATGCAATGAACTTGTGATATACCAAACACATAATCATAATGTATAATGTGCCTTTTGATTGAAGCTATTAGTTGTAAGATTCATGCATTTAATTGCATCGCCACGGCCATTATAAGTTGCCAACAAAATTGGATAAGCTTGTTATATATTTTTTGCAAGTTTCCTTTCTGAACTCTACACATTTCTAAACTCTACCAATTTTACTCCTTTCTCAACTATACTCATTTCTCAACCAAGATTATTATATTTTGTAACTCATATAAGTATGATCATCTATAAATTTACCAATTTATGCTTAATACGTATATTAGTATCGGGATATAATTAGATTTCATATAAAAAACAATTTTACAAAAAAATGACAGCATCATTCAGAAAAATTCAAGCAATAAGAAATCAAGAAGTAATACTATTCATCTACCATAATTTTACAAAAAATATGACAACAGCAATAATTCAACACAAACTAATACTAGTGTATACTTCAAATTACAAGCATGAAACAACATTAGCAACATAGAAACTATTCATCTACCCAAATTATTTTTAAAATTAATGTTTTTTGATTAATTATATTATGAGGACTGGATAATATTCAATGCATTTGTGTGTGAATGTGAGATATATGTGTCTATTAAATAAAATAGAAGTATCTAGAAGAAACAAAGAGATGTATTTGAGAGGGTGCATATGATCTATAAATGCAACCCATCTCATATGTTTTTTGAGAGAGAAAATCTCCATAAAAATAGAGAGAGCAAAATAGTGTAAGGGGTGTGAAAAACAATCCCACCCTTATCTCGAAATATTGTATCCATATATTATTGAGTGTGTACCATTTGGTACTTTGTATCTATATACTTATTTGTGTGTGTATCCTTTGGTGATATCCATCAGTTAAAAAAAAATACTTCGTCAGATTCCATTCCCTGAGTTAGTTTTGTTAGAATTCTTTATGGATAATTATAATCAATCTCCCAATACTACACCAAAAATTCTCTCCAAACAAATCAATATAAAATTAAACCCCAAAAATCCCAGCAAATTGGTTTTAGAGCGACGGTTATCGAAATCGACGGTTATTGAGTTTAGTAGAAGTCGGAGAAGGAGTCACCAAGACAACCAAGGAGGTTACGTACTTGGGCTCATACAAACTTCACAACTCATTTCCGATTTAGCGAGTTTAGTACAAGTCAAAGAAAGAGATCACCAAGACCACCAAGAAGGTTACGTATTTGGGCTCCACGAACTTCACAACTTATTTTCGATTTATCGAGTTTAGTAGAAATTTGGAGTAGGAGAAAATCACGACAACCCAGGACGGTATGTTCGGGTTCCCACAAATTTCGCAACTCAATTTCGATGGAGAAAAATATATTTTTTTGGAGTATAATCACGAGAGTTATTTTGATCTCGCATGGTCTATGAAAAATAATACAAGGAGAAGAAATTGTCGATGGTATGGGCAAGATGAAGAAAGCAGACGATTCGAAAAGATAAAAAAAACAATAAAAAAAAAGATCCGGAAAGAGGACGATTCGGAAAAAGGCGATTCGAAAAAGATGATCCAAAAAAAATGGACGATTCGACAAAAAAAAACCGATTAAAAAAACGAGTTTACAGAAAAAAAAGAAAAGAAAATAGACGAGCGTGACGGAAAAAATCATGGGGGAGTATCGACAACAACAACAACAACAAAAATAACGAAAAAAACATTAATGGGGGAGTATTAAAGAAAAATATTTATGGGGGAGTATCGACAACAACAATAAAAAATAGAATGTGAAAAGTTTAAATATATAACATTAATAAATTAATATATAATATCATAAAGCATATATCTAATATTTTTAGTATTTTTCATAATATAATTTCAAAAAGTCAGAAATATATTCACTTGAATTTTATATTTATTTTGAGTTTCATATTATCATATATTCAATATTTTTCTCTAACTTGAAATTGTGAAAATATTTATGTAGAAAATATATAAAAAATAAGTATATTACATTAATGATTTTTAAGCCTAATTATTATTATTTTTAAAACTATACAATTTCATGTTAATCTTAAAAAAAAAATAATGAAAGATATTTAATTACTAAACATAGATAATTTCTTTAACTTATATAATATTTTTCAATAATAAACATGAAACATAAAATTGATCGGAAACAAAAAAGTTTTTTCAGTTTTTAAAATGTTATTATTCTTAATGTTAGATATGCAAATTTAAAATATCATATGATTTTGCCTTTTTATTTATGTTCACGCATGTTATTTTATTATCTTATAGTAACATTTTTTTTATGTGTAGTATTAAAGTACTAAATAAATATTTCGCATTGAGTCGGATTCAAAAATAATAATTTTGTCGTCATCGTACTTCCTTAATCAATATGATTTTTATTTTCACAAAGTCTTATGTTTGATTTCAAAGAATCACAACTATATATTATGTGTATGGCAAAACAAATGAAAATCAAAAGAATGTTTTTATTTGTAAGTTTCGAAATTATTTTCGGTTTGTATAGTAATTTTCAGAAATTTTAATATTTTTTTCAATTTTTTCTGCAATTACTTAAAGATTTTTTTTATAGTACTTACATATTTTTTGGATTTTTTTGGGTCCAATTCCACAAAATTGAGGGTTTTTTTAAAATCATGATATTTCACTCAATTTCACATTTATTTTGTGTTTTTACAATATCAATTAATTAGATGGATTATTTTAGAAAACTTCAAAGTTTTTTTCGCGATTCGTGTCGAAATTGAGATGCGTGAGGGACTTGAGGAGACAGAAAGTGAAGGCGATAGAGGGGAAATGCAAAATTAATATTGAGAAACTAGGATGGGCTTTGGGCGAAATTTCCAGAGAGGTGCACAGTAATGAATTTTTACACGGTGAGTTTTTTTTCTTTTACTGTATTGAAAAAGTTTCATATTGACCCCTAAAAAATATAAAATCATTTAATGCTGAAATTGGCGAAATTGGATCCAAGAAATTGGCGATTATGCTGCCGAAAAAGATAGCTACCAAGCGATTCTGTCATGGATGTGAGTCCGTAGAAAAGGTGATTGCGCAATTAGTTTATTTAATGTAAGCACATTATTCTTTTTTTGTGTAAATTAGCACATTTTTTAAGATTTTAGGAAGGTACCTTTGCTATTTTTAGATGATTTTTCTCAAATCTAAGTATTTTTGTTTTGCAAAAAAATATGTAAATTTTGGATTACGGATTTCAACTAGTAAAAATGATTCAAAAATTCTTTCAAACTGTAAATCTTTGAAGCCTTTATGAATTTCAACAATTAAAATGATTTTGCAAAATTATACATTTTTTAGTATTTCTTTCAATTTTAGAATTATTTGTATTTTTTTCTGATAATTGGAAGGTTTATTTTAGAAACTTCCTTACACTTTTTGGGTTTTTTTTTTGTCAAAGATTAGCATCTTAATTCCTCCTTAATATTGAATATGATGAATTTATCATATCTTGATCCAATTGCAAAACCAAGTGATTTTGCGTTATGATTTTGAGGTCAGAGAAAGCGTATGGCGTGGCCGCCAATATGCCTCGAGAAGGTATCCCTCCAATTCGCAGAAAGGAACACGATAGCTAACAGGACGGGTTGGGTATTCGTGCTCTTCTCTCGCTTCTTTCTCTTAGGGCATGTTTGATTTGGGGGATTTTGCAGGATATGTATTCCAAAATACAGGATTCGGTCGAAATCCCTTGTTTGATTCATGCTGTATTGTATTTTGAACCCAAGAAATCTTGGATAGTGGAATACAGAAAAAAAATTGTGTAGTACAAAATACACGGAGACTCGTGTCCCTGTATTTCATCTACGCCTCACATGTCTTCTCTCCAATGGTTCTCCACCGCAAAAGATCTAACTCTTCGTAACTTCGCCTTGCTCTGCCTCTATCCCTCGCCATAACTTGTTGGTCGCACCACTTTGCTCGCCCCTTCAGCCCTCGAGCACCGCTCGCTGCTGCCTTTTCTCTTTCATTAGTCCATTCACCTAGCTCTGCCTCCTTTCGTCGCTATAACTTCTTTCTTCAGTTTGTTGCGGCTGCTACTCGATATTTCTCTGGTCGCTATTTTTTTGTGTGCTATTTCGAGGTAATTATTTATTTTTTTTGAGAAAAATTTCGAGGTAATTATTATAATTAGTGTCCTAGTTAGTATGGATTAATATTTGTAATTAATTTTTATGTGGCAGTTAGTGTCTCAATGAAGATTGAATAGTATTAAATATGATTAAAAATATCAATTAGAATTCATTAAAAATATCAATTAGAATACAATTAGGTTTAATTTGTTCCAAATAGAGTTCAAATAGTGTCTCAATTAGGATTACCTTGCTCCAAATACCTTCTTTTGTAGGGTTAATTTGTACGGATACGGTACTGGTACAGTACCAGCACAATACTGGTAAGGTAATATTTAAAATTTATGAAAGTTCTAAATATCTTCGCAATTAGGGTTCTTCAAATCAAACATGCCCTTAATGTATCTAAGAAGCAAGGCTGAGATCAATGATGAGTCATACAATAGGTATGTAAGGTTGGAGATGTTTGTGTTATACAGGACGGGTTGGTGTATCAATTCGGTCCTCGTAATATATTGTTTTATGAATATTTATTTTAATAAATTCAACATTCGCACAAGAAATTTTATATATTCAAAAAAGTCTAAACACGGGCGTGCAAAATTTTCCGTGCACGTCCAGCTAGTTAAGGAAAAAAAAATTCCAAATAAATAATTCAAAACAAATAAAAAGAACTAACACATTATTTGTGTATTTTTTTGCGGAAGCAGAGCAAGGTATTATCTAGTTATTATTAATTATGACAGCATCAGTCGATCACACAAACAAATGAAATATAAATATATCGAGAACTCAAATTAAAGGATGCACATAGTGGAAAAGCAAATGTAAAAGGAAAAAAAAAATAGATATATAAGATGAACTAATTGCCTAGCATTGCTTTTGGTTCTTTCACGATGACGATTCTGCATTTGACTGTAAAACTATCATCTATAAGGAACTCGGATGCCTCGAGATCATGTTTATTCATAAATGTTTTAAAACCCCATTCTTTGTTGGTGCTATTAAAAGTATCTGGGCTACCGCATGCGGGAGTCATAGTGGAAGATTTTCCATTTGAATCCAACAATGCTAGATCAGTTAGAGCCTTCACATCATGATCAGTAGCATCATCAAGTTTGAGGTACAATGAAATATACTGAGCGTAATCTGTTTCTTCGTATCCATCAGGATAGTAACGAAGGCACCAGTTGTGCCCACAAATTTTGAATGCATCAGAGGTGATCGACATTCCAATGCCCACGCCTTTGCTATTAGAGTAGCCAGCAATTGTACAAAGGTGGACTCCTTTAAGGCACTCCATTGTAGAGGATGTATTGGCGGGATTCGATGCAATCAGTGTTGACGAAGATGATTGGACATTTCGTGATTCTTTTATGATCGATACTGTGCACTGGAAGGTTAGGGTGTCGTCTTTAAGAAAACCCTGTGCCTCAAGATCATGTTTTGTAATAAATTTTTGGTGTCCCACGGGTAAGGAACAAGTAAAAGCATAAGGGAATTTTAATTTTGTGGTCACGATTGTTGTTGGTTTTCCGTCCGAATCGAGCATCTCAATTCGGTATAGACCCTTCACTTTATCCGTTGTATTTACTAACTCGACATAAATCGAAATGTATTGATCAATTTCATCTTGCAATTTACATCCATCTGGATAGTACCACAAACACCACTCATATCCACCAATAAAAAATGTTTTAGATTTGACCAATGCAGAAGATCCCATACCTTCAACACACGAATAGCCAATGATTGTAAAGCGGTGGGATCCGGTGAAGAGCTCCGTTTTGGACAATGTTGAACTATCCGATGAAGCCATGGAAAAGGGAAATGGGGAACTGGTGATGTGATTTGTACTTCACCACCCCCCAGCGACTTTTATGGCTACTCAAAATGTAATTGTCTCCAATATCTAATGTTTATCGTTCTCCACTATCCTTTTTAAACAATAATGATAGGCACCTAGATTTCGCACCTAGATTTCATTTAGAAACATACGTGGCAAATCACGGTGCAGCCACATCAAACTTTTAAATGGAAATAAATTTTAGAAATTCTAAACTTGAATGCCACGTGTATTTCTAGGTGCAAATCTAGATAAAAAATCTAGGTGCCTATGATTATTGCTTTTCAAATAACTATTGTTTGTCAGACCACGCAATATGCACATTTACAACTGTCATCCAATACCACATTAATTTTAACAAAGTCAACTGGCCTAGTTACTAATGATAAAGACACACAAATTCAATATTAGCATTATAGAAAAAGAAAATTTACAAATAACCCCCTAACTTTTCTTGGATTTACAAAAAACCTATAACTTTTGAGAAACTCCAAAAATAAGAGTATTTCATGGTATTACAATTTTTTTGGACCAAAATACACCTCTATTTTTCATTTTTAAATTTAATAAACATATTTTTGTATTATTTTATTAATTTAAAATCACTATAAATATTTTTTAACATATACTAATTAAAAAAAAAACTATATGTCATATACATAATTTTGGAAATATCTTGACAAATTAATATTATTCTAGTATTTAATTTTAATGTTAAATATTTATTAATAAAAATAGTTACTAAATAGTTTTTTTTCTTGCCAAATTACTTGTCCAGATATTTTCAAGAATATTTTTTTAACATTCATTTGGAAAAATGAATAGAGTGTACAAAATGCGCAAGTTAGCCGTGTGACATTTTCGGAGACGCAAGTAATTCTGAATGTTGGTTTGGTCGACTAGCAAGTAAATGAAAGTAAAAATAAGCAACTATCTATCGAAATTCGTAATCATATTGCGTGTCAATTTAGATCTATGGTATTGTTTCTCTTTAACAATTATTTTTTGCATTATATAAAACTTTAGTTAATTGATAATTGATAATTGATATTGAAAATTGATATTGATAATTGATAATTGATAATCACATTCAAATTAGGGAGTGGAGTTTCAATTATTATCTATCTAACCCATTTAGTAAAAACAATAAGGAGGCAGTCACCTTGTCGAAGCCTTCTTTTATGTTGGAATGGTGTCCTTTTTAGTCATTCATTTTGACTCTTGATTTGAAGATTGAGTTAGGTTTTTACGGAAATTCGCATATCTTTAATAGATGAGTTAGAGAGTCCCCAAAAATAATATATGCTATTATTTATACTTTTTATACACTATAAAAAAAGTTATTGTTATTAATAAAAAAATTCATTGTAAAAATATATAAATGTATGGTGAAATTAAAAAAAAAAAAAACTGCCTAAATATTTACACATATTTTTATATTTTGAATGAAACTATGTTGTAAAGTTCAAAGCGTAAATGTAAAATTTAAAGATATAAACACAATTATCCAAATCTAAAAACGAAAGATTGAACGCTCTCCGAATATTAGGTGGTGTTCGAAAAGAATGATCGTTCGTCTAAATTTTTGTCCTTTTTTATCCGTATGTGTTTTGTCACATGACATTTTCTGATTTAAATAGACGGTCCGGAGTGTATTATCTTTGGAGTGTGTCAACATATTTTTTTTAATGAATCGATATCGAGTAAATAATAGAGATGGTTCAGTGTATTCGTGGGGAATAATTATATACAGCATGCTCTTGCAACATGTTCTCGCAACAGGATATTGATCATACGTTGGATATTGTATTTACATTATAAAATTAATTTAACTTAATTCAATTCAATCAACATCTTACATTTCATCATTTTGTTGTCAAACATGTGGTGAAAGAATGTTGTGTAGAATTATTTTGTTCGTGTGGGTCTTCGGGCTGCGAACAAAAAGTATGGAAGACTTCTTTTTGTAATTTAGAAGTCTCGTTCCCATATGGCTAATATCGTATTTATGTTGTTTAATAATTTGCCACTTGGTGGTTTATTGACTTGTTTAAAAAATTATTTCATATTAGGTGGAAGTTGTAAATGTCCATGTTCCGTTGTCAGAACAACAACTAGTTAAAGAACACAGTGGAGAACGATAAACCATAAGAAACCGCGTATGCATTATTCAACAGTTCATTCTTGATTATATCAAAATTAATTATTCTGTACATCATAATTAACATAAATAATTAGCGTGTTAATTGGCATATGAAACATAATTGATTACATGTTCTATAATATATTTTTTTTGTAAGAAATGTAATTTATAAATAATATTTAGAGAAATTAACATGTATTTATATGCCATTTCTTCATTGGTATGCTAATTAAATATTTCAATTAGTATAGAGAGGTTGTTATTGTGCAATCTGGGGCAGGATAAACGGTCTATTTTTTTTTTCTTATTGAACAAACTACATTAAGAGGCCATGCCAAAAGTCGCTCCCCCAGAAGATAATACCATTCAAACCATTAGTTCCTAATTTTCCTTAACAATGGCAATAACAAATAATCCAACCTCATCCAAAATGGAGTTCTTTACGGGATCTCACTGCTTTACAATCATTGGTTATTCGAGGATTGATGTTTCAGGAATTTCAACCCCTGTAAAATCCAAAACATTTTTCATTGGTGGATACGAGTGGTGTTTGATCTTCTATCCTAATGGAGATAACACCAACGATGAAGATGATCAGTACATTTCAATTTATCTCGAGCTAGTCAATGAAACTGGTAGTGTGAAGACTCTATACCGAATTGAGCTCCTTGGTTTGAACGGAAAACCATCAAATGTGCACCTAAAAATAAAAAAGGCTTGCATTTTCGGAGGTCCCAATTCCAACTCATGCTGGGGTGCCACAAAATTCGTAAGAAAGAAAGATCTTGACGCGTCGGGTTTCCTAAGAGAGGACAGCCTCACATTAAAGTGCACAGTGTTTGTCATAAAAGAATCGCAAAATATCGAATCGTTTTCATCGTCGCCTTCTTCCTCTTCGGCAAGACTTATTCCATCACGTCCCACTAATACATCCTCTGTAATGGAGTTTCATAATGGAGTCCACCTTTACACATTTTCTGGCTACTCGAGTAGCCATGGTATGGGCACTGGAATGTTTTTCAAATCTGAGGCATTCAAAATTTGTGGGTACAACTGGTGCCTGCGATACTATCCTGATGGAGACGGAACGAATGATAACGATCAGAATATTTCATGTTTCCTCGAGCTTGTCGAAGCAACTGATGATGTCAAGGTTTTATATGATCTAGCACTCTTGGATTCGAATGGAAAATCGTCCACTACAACTCCCAAACTTAAGAGCACGCGTACATTCAATAACTCTAGCACCGTGTGGGGATTTTCAACATTTATGAATAAAGATGATCTCGAGGGATCCGAGTTCCTCAAAGACGATAGTTTTACAGTCAAATGTAGTATAGTTATCGTGAAAGAACCGGAAGCATTGCTCGGCGCCTCAAGTACTTAAATCTCAATTCTGTTATTAATTTTCCTGAAGACATATTTCCTTTTGCATGTGCTTTGCCAACATATGCATGTTTTAATTTAAGTTTTTATTACACCTATATTGTATCTGTGTGTGTTAATCAATGATTCCTTCAAAAAAAAACAAATCTCCTGGATGTGTATGTATTCTAAATTTGTAGTTTTACGAAAATTATCAAGAACCCGTACTATTGTTGAGATACAATCTAGGATTTGGTTTTATGTTGATTTGATGGAGAGAATTATTATTGGTTTGAGGTTTGAGAATTATTATTGGTTAATGAATTGATCTTGAGAAAGAATTCGAGGAGAGAGAAACTTTCGAAGAAGAAAAAAATTCATTAAAGATAATTCATACAAACCACCAAAAAGGCGTACAGACGAAAATATATGAATACCTTCTTGAAGATACGGATGAGATTATTTGTAATATGTATTAATCTTTAATTTATTATTTTGGATCACTTTGTTTATGATTATTCATATTTTTCCCACAATTAGAACATTTATGCGCATTCTCACAACAAAATGCTGGGTTGTTTTTTTTTTCTTTCAATTTTCTTATATAAATAAATTGGTACATAGAAAGAAATACCTCAGTTGTGAGATAGTCTTTTAAATTTAGACAAAATGCAGGGAGTCTTCTGTAGATAATTTATACATAAAAATTTGTACAGAGAGAGAAATCTTAGTTGTGCACATGGTAATTTTTTAATTTTGACAAAGTGGCTTGTCTGCAAATTTCTCTTACACATAAGTCATTATATAGAAAAGTGTGCCTCAGTTGCAATCTGCCCCAGAGAGAAATGTATCTCAGTTATCAATGCACCGTTTTAACATCCATAATTAATTAAATTTAAATTTATAAATATAGATAGTAAGTTATTGACTGAATCAATGCACCGTTTTAACATGTGTTTGACGGATACATATAAATAAAATTATCATAAAAAATAAACGAAAATAACAATAATAATTTTGCAAAAATCTGTAAAATACAAATGAAAATATTTTGCTTTTAAAAAATATTAAAGATAAAATAATAAAAAATTGTTTAAATAAAAATGACATATCATAATATAAATTAAATAAATCAAATTATTTTTTAATAATTAGATTACTACCTAATCAATATGATTTATTACTTAATTAATACGATTTGTTATTTATTATGATTTATTGTTTAAAATAAATTAATATATAATGAATTTATTTTTTATTATTAACACATGAATTAGTTGAGAGAGATATAAACAGAGACAAGTATAATTTTTGTTATGGTAATCTCACATATATCTCTCTCAACTCTCAAGTATGTTGTTTGAATTGATTTACTTTTATTTTACTTTTAACTACTTACAATTACAATTTTACTATTCGACTATTTCTTTGGGGATTATCAAAAAACATATTTAATTGATTACACGACAAAATTCACAGAAAAGACGGATATTTTCCAAGTAGGCTAAATAAATGTCCCACGGAGTGAAATTCAATACAGGAAAAATTGAAATTAGGCTCAAAGGGCCGTATTTATTTTTGGGATTTTTTTATAAATTTCTTAATTTTTTTAAGGATTTGTCGAAAACCCTATAACTTTTAGAATTTTTTGTTGTTGTTGAGAATAATAGAAGTAGGCTCAAAATCCTACTTCCATTTTATATTGATTAAAATTATTGTACAAGAGTAACAAAGTTTTAATTTTCCTTTTACATAAGATAACTTAATCCTTATGCTTATCATATAAAGCCTTCTTCATTTTCTCGCCGCTGAGTAAATTTTTAGAGGCCGTTTGGTTCGTGGTTTGGAGAATGCCCTGGCATAGAGTATGTCATGGAATCGCATGACAAGATATACTATTCCTTGGCATAATCTATTATCATGTTTGGTCGGTACAATTATTTATTCCATGTCATACTGTTTCAACAAAAATATAAAAATTCTAAACATTCTATATTTATAAAAAATAACATATTTGTACTAAATTGGTGTTATAAAAATACTTAGAACAAAATAAATTATAAAATTAATGATTCATCAAAATAACTAAATTATTGTTAATATTCCTAGAATTTCTCCACCGATTAAATATTTTTTCATCTATTGAAGGTATTTGTTGCTATGAGAAATAATTCGTTAAGTAGATATGAGAAGGAATGTATAATTTGCAATTCTCACAAAAATAATATAAAATCTTTCACTAGAAATAATATAAAACCTTTTACATTTGCATAAAAATCGATTGAAAAAAATAACATGAATTCTTCTATTGAAAAAAAAATTCAAGCAAAAAATATGGTATAAAATAAAATAAAGTTATCTATACAAAAATAATTCTAACATCAAATTAATGAAACAATGATAAATATAAGAAATAAAGAAAAATATACCTATCACATTTTTTGGCGAGATCTCTGAAATAGATTCATGTATTTTATTCTTCCAAAGTTATTTTAATGAATGAGATGATGAAGAATAAATTTATTTATAGAAGGCTTGACATATTGATTTTTGGAGGAAAAATAAAAATTCATTCCTTCATCATGGGAATAAAGAAAATCCACCAATTTTGGTGGTAATTCTATTCTCATCAATTATGCCCTAGGGCATGCAGTATTCCCTTACTTTATTACCTAACGTGCAAACCAAACATGGGTATGGAGTCCATGAAGAAGTATGTCAAGACATTCTAATTCTAAAACTTCAACCAAACGCCCCTTAGAATACTTCAAAAACCCCACATAAATTATTAATTATTAATATTATTAATTTTAGGAAAATTGAAGCCCACACAAGATGTCACATCATCCATTTAATGTGGACCACTTGAGCTTGATCAAAAGATGTAAACTATTTGAATTTTTATTTGAATATGATCTATATAAACCAATTAATTCAAAAATTATATGAATATTGGTCCACCGTGGACCAAGTTTATTCTTTTTTTTTATCTCAATTAAATATGAAATTTTTTTCAAAAAACTCCTTAAATTATTGGATATTGTAAAAAACCCCTTAAATTTACCTATGTAGTAATTGAAAAAAATATTATCTTCTATTAATTTTTAAAAAAAAATTAATTTGTTTGGAGCATATAATAATTAAAATAAATTATTATATGTTATATATTTATATAATTTTAATATTTCATACATTATATATTTGACTTTTATATTTTTTTCCTGAAAAACTAACACAAAATAATACAAAATAATAAGAAAAAGAACACAATACTAAAAAACACGTTGCAAATATTTAAAAAATAGAAAATCATAAAACTGTTACAAAAATTAAAAGACAACGAAAATAAACAAAAATTGATGTTTAAATAGTTATTCTTCTACAATATACTTTCAATGTGTTTATTTATTATTGTATATTTTATTATTATTTTTTATGAATTTTCTTAAAATTAATAATACATAACAAAAAAAATTAATCATTACATATGAGGATTGAAGGGTATTTGGTAAAAAAAATGAATATCATCCATAAGGGGGTATTTTGAAACAAAATTTTGGTAGAGTTTTTTTTTATGTTTACAAAAACATATATTTTTTACAATATCAAAAAATATTAGGGGTTAAAAATACACGAAAACACATGTATGTGAATAATCAGGCAATAAAACGTGAAATCCAATAACATATTAAATCATAACTAAATCGAAGACTCCCGCGCAATTACGCGGGTAAAAAACTTGTTAAGTTTAATTCTTCAAAAACCAACTACTAGCGTCAACTTTAACATCCATTCAATTTTTTTTTTTTGTGGACAAAATATCCTTATTAATTATCTTTTACATAAAAAAATGTACTCAATTATGTTTACTAATAATTCATAAGAAAAACTTCATTCTCAAAGAAATTTTTAATTCCCAGATTTATTTCAATGAACCCCAGCTATTATCATCCAAAATGCATTTTTCCAAATGAAATTTCCTTTTGCACACCATTTTTGCAAATGAAAAGGCACAAACCAACTTATTGCAACAATGGCCTGCAAGAATTTGTACCCTCGTTTTGTTCAGCTAAAGAAATACAATTCAGGTTATTCAGTACATCACTCCCAAAAGTACAATCCCTTCTATTATTTGTATTGAAGGAATATTGAAGGAATATCAGATGTATTCGAACTTGTATTAATACTAAATAATGTTGTTACACATTTTTAGTGTCAACTAAAAAAGAAAGAAAAAAAGAAAATGATAATAATAAAGAAATTGTAAGTGAATGTCGTTTACGTCCCCGTATGTACGTGCATCGTCTCTTCTAACCGCCTTCACGTATTTGCCTCATTACTTGCTTTTTTGGCTGTTTGTTCCGGAATGTTGTCCCGTATTTTGAAAATTCTTGCGTTTCGTTCTAACCATAGTTGTCAAACAAATCCCTTCTATTATACTTTTTGTTTCTTGTTATTGGATTGCCAACGAACCATGAACAATCTTTTTTCGTATTTTTGTAATATTTGTAATATTTGTAATGTGCATAATACATACAAATGGCCAATTAGGACAAATATTTCCACTCATTAACTGCCTACTGTATTGTACTTGTAATTAACAAGTATTTGCTAAATTAATTATTTTGTTGGTATTATGCAGTTTGAGTTTTGAGTTTTATTGGGCCGTAATTGGGCTAATAAAGATGGCTTTACGAAGAAGTATTGATCTTGATAAGTGAGGTAAGAATAATTAAATGCTCTGACACAATTTGCATGTGTTTTATTAAGAATTAAGATTCTTTTCGGAGAAAGTAGTATTTAAATTTAAATTGTTATAAAATTGGAAGAGTTGACAATGATAAATGACCTGCATGTTACCTAGATTGAATTTGTAGTTGTATAGAATATTTAAAGTGTGATAAAGTTGGAAGAGTTGACAATGATAAAATAGCCTGCATGTTATCTAGATCTGAAATATGAATTTGTAGCAGTATAGAATATTTAAATTGTTATAAAGTTGGAAGAATTGACAATGATAAAATGACCTGCATGTTATCTAGATCTGAAATATGAATTTGTAGTTGTATAGAATATTTAAATTGTTATAAAGTTGGAAGAGTTGACAATGATAAAATGACATGTATGTTATCTAGATCTGAAATATGAATTTGTAGTAAGTCGACAATGATAAAAATACCTAGATCTGAAATATGAATTTGTAGTTGTATAGAATATTTAAATTGTTATAAAGTTGGAAGAGTTGACAATGATAAAATGACCTGCATGTTACCTAGATCTGAAATATGAATTTGTAGTTGTATAGAATATTTAAATTGTTATAAAGTTGGAAGAGTTGACAATGATAAAATGACATGTATGTTATCTAGATCTGAAATATGAATTTGTAGTGGGTTGACAATGATAAAAATGACATGTATGTTACCTAGATCTGAAATATGAATTTGTAGTTGTATAGAATATTTAAATTGTTATAAAGTTGGAAGAGTTGACAATGATAAAATGACCTGTATGTTATCTAGATTTGAAATATGAATTTGTAGTGGGTTGACAATGATAAAAATGACCTGTATGTTACCTAGATTTAAATTGTATTTACACCTTGCTTCTTAGTATTTGATATATATTTAAGTGGTCAATACATGTTACGCTCAATTGAAATAGTCAAAAGTACATCACATGATTAATTAGTTAAGAATCTATAAAACTTGTTTTTTATGTATTAATATTGCTTATTTCCTTCGTAATTCGATTGTTTAGAGGTGAATAATTAGTAATTTTATATTTAGCAGTTTTTTCGATATATATACTCTTATTTTATATATCACTAATTGTTTTACATCATTTATTTACTTTTTATATCATTAATTGTTTTATGAAAAATCTAATGTTTCTATTTATTTTACTAATTGTTATGTTTATACTTTCAAAATTGTATATTCCTCTTTAACTGTGTAAGATTATTTAATGAAGCGGCCTTCTATTTTTTTGAAGTAGGGCCTATGCACTAAACGCGTTTTTTGATCTGATGATTAATAATTATTATGATTTAAATTTACACTTAAACCCTTCTATCATTTTGAAATTACAAAATTATTTATATTAATAAAAATTATATTAAATTCAATATTTTTATTTATGAAAAGTAGATAATTCATGTAGTTTTATATTGCCTTTTTAAAAGGGCTCATATATGGTACCCCCCATATTCACCAGCTCCTTGGCGATTCAGTAAGCATGAAGCAGGGGCGTCAATTGGGTTGGGCCGTCCATTGAACAGTACGAAATCGGATTGACCATTAATCCCACTCAACACGCATGACTCGCACCACACACACACCCACCCACTCTCTCTCTCTCTCTCTCTCTCTCTCTCTCTCTCTCTCTCTCTCTCTCTCTCTCTCTCACACACACACACACACACACACACACACTCACTCACTCACACACACAACTCACGGAGAGAGAAACCCGAAACCCTAACCGAGAGGACCACGTCCCACAGCATAATGGAGCTGGCGATTGACGATGGATCTGGCGACGCCACCGATGGAGGTGGCGATTGACGATGGAGTTGGCGATTGATTGAAGACGCCAAGACGCGCACACACAGCCCTTGGTTTCTCTTAATTAATGGAGATCAAGCTTGGACGGAGTTGACGATGGAGTTGACGATGGAAGTCTCTTCTCCGTCGTTCTCTAGAAGAAGCATCGTCTTTCTTCTCCGCCAGTTTGCATTAATAGAGATCAAGCTTCGATGTTAATGGTAAGTGTTTTTTGTTCTTCGAAGTTGGATTTATTGTTAATCGAACCTCAATTTCTTAGGTTTTCGATACTGGTACAAGATTAATTTTTCCTGTTTTTTTGTATTTGTTGTTAATTGAACCTCAATCTCTGGATTGACGGTCAATTGGACATCAATTCCTTAGGGTTTTGATACTGTTATTAATTAGGGTTTAGCGATTGACGATGGAGCTGGCGACGCGACCGATGGAGGTGGCGATTAATTGAAGACACCAAGACGTGCACACACAACCCCTCTGTCCATTAACAACCTCGCAACGCAGACGATGGAGCTGGCGACGCCACAGATGCAGCAAACCCTAAATTTCTTTCAGGTAAATTGATTTGATTTCAGGATTAGACAGTATTAATCGAGTTGTTTGTAAGTATTGGTACCGATTAATTGAAGATGACGAATTTCGTTTTATTAATGGAGGTTCGATTGAAGACGACGAATCACTCTCGGTTAATTGAAGACGATGAATCGCGGAGGTTAATGGAGCTTCGATTGTAGATGACGATTTGTTAGTGCTTTGTGGAGCTTTGATTGGCGGAGCTTCGATTGATTGTGAATTAATTCTCGCTTAATTGAACTCGATTTTTTGGGTTAATTGAACTCGTTTTTTTGGGTTAGGGGGTTGGATCAGGGGGTGCTGGCGAGGGGGTTGAGTCAGACCAAATATGCGTGCTTTATGCGTGCAATATGAATCGGAGTTCATACCAAATATGAGCATTGTAGTGAAGGCATTGTCTCCCCATTTGGTGCTGGCGAGGGATATTTGTGTAATTTGTTTTTAAGTAATTTTAGAAATGTTGTTGGACATTTATGTAATTTTAGATTTATTTGTAAAATGAGGTAAAAATGGACTTATTTATAATTAATTGTTTGTTTTGGACTCGTATGTAAATTTATGTAATTTTTTTGGTAAATATTTATTTATGGAATTTTTTATATTTCTTTTATAAATTATTGTTTAAAAAAAACATGTTTTGTAAAGTATTTTTTTTATTTTCTTTATGAATAACTAATTGAAGATGACGATTTGTTAGTGCTTTGTGGAGCTTTGATTGGCGGAGCTTCGATTGATTGTGAATTAATTCTCGCTTAATTGAACTCGACTTTTTGGGTTAATTGAACTCTTTTTTTGGGTTAATTGAACTCGATTTTTTTTGTTGTTGAAATTTTTTATTGTTATAAAATTTGTGTTGAAATAAATATTTGTTGTAAATCGAAATTATATAGGTTGTTTGTTGTGTTAATTGTTAATTATTTGTTGTATTAATTGTTAATTGTGAATAAATAGAATCTGAGTTAACTACAATTGGAAAGAAAATTTTGGAAAAGTAATTTGTGTTAATTGTGAAATTTTTTTAAAATGTTAACCCTTTATATTTTTATAAAACAATATTATAAACATTAATTAGTTATTCATAAAGAAAATAAAAAAAAAATACTTTACAAAACATGTTTTTTTTAAACATTAATTTATAAAAGAAATTAAAAAAATTCCATAAATAAATATTTACCAAACAAATTACATAAAATTACATACGAGCCCAAAACAAACAATTAATTACAAATAAGTCCATTTTTACCTCATTTTACAAATAAATCTAAAATTACATAAATGTCCAACAACATTTCTAAAATTACTTACAAACAAATTACACAAATATCTCTCTCCAGCACCAAAAGGGGAAACAATGCCTTCACTACAATGCTCATATTCGGTCTGAACTCCGATTCATATTGCACGCATAAAGCACGCATATTTGGTCTGACTCAACCCCCTCGCCAACACACCCCCCCCCCCCCCCCCCCGACCCTCCCCAGCACCCCCCATACCCCTCCAACAGACCCCTAATTTGCTGAGAATCACTGAAAATAATCCTGAAATTGGACCCAAAAAAAAACCCTTATTTGCTGAAATTAACCATAATTACACTGAAAAAAACCCTAATTGGCTCAAAATATACTCAAAATAACCCTAAATTGCTGAAATTTGCTGAAAATAACCCTTATTTGCTGTTTCTTGCTGAAACATAACCCTAATTTGCTGAAATTAACCCTCATTTGCTGGAATTAACCATAATTACACTGAAAAAAAACCCAAATTGGCTCAAAATATACTCAAAATAACCCTAAATTGCTAAAATCTGCTGAAAATAACCCTTATTTGCTGTTTTTTGCTGAAAAATAACCCTAAAATTCCACTGAAAATCCTAATTTCAGAAAATTGGGGTAAAAATTCACTAAATCGAGAGAAAGAGAGAGATGATTCGAGAGAGAGAGAGAGAGAGAGAGAGAGAGAGAGCTGACCTCACGAGAGAGAGAGAGAGAGAGAGAGAGAGAGAGAGAGAGAGAGAGAGAGAGTGTGTGTGTGTGTGTGTGTGTGTGTGTGTGTGGAGCTAACCTCACGAGAGAGTCCAGAGAGAGAGTGGAGCTTTGTCGCGAGTCGAGAGAGGAGCTTTGTCGCGAGTCGAGAGAGGAGCTTGGCGTAGCGAGGGATGTGGTCGACCGATCCTTGGGTTAGTGGTTAATGAAGCGGTTGATGGGGGAGGACGCAGGATCACTACAACAGATTGGAGTATCAGCGACGGTTGTCTGACTTCAGCGACTGACCGTCGCTGATAAGGTGGATTTTCTGCGTTGGCCCGTCGCTGAAGATTATCACCGACGGTAAAATTAGGCACGGCCCGTCGCTAATAAGGTGGATTTTTCGTCGGCCCGTCGAAGACAAGAAAAACCGTCGGTAAATCCCGCCGTCGGCCCGTCGGTGATATCTGGCCCGTCGGTGAAGCCCAACGTCGGCCCGTCGGTAAAAATTTGCCCGTCGCAGATGTATTACGTCGGCCCGTCGGTGATATATAGCCCGTCGGTGAAGCCCAACGTCGGCCCGTCGGTGAATAGTGCCCATCGCAGAAGAATTCAAAAAAACGTCAGCGCTCGAAACAATCTCCGTTGGCCCGCTGGCCCGTCGCAGATACCTCTCGCGGCCCGTCGCAGATGTATTACGTCGGCCCGTCGGTGATATATGGCCCGTCGGTGAAGCCCAACGTCGGCCCGTCGGTGAATAGTGCCCGTCGCAGAAGAATTCAAAAAAACGTCAGCGCTCGAAACAATCTCCGTTGGCCCGCTGGCCCGTCGCAGATACCTCTCGCGGCCCGTCGCAGATGACACAACCCGTCGCTAATATATTCCGACGGCCCGTCGGTGATAGGATTTAGTATCCATATATATAACCCCTGCCAGCGAGAACCTTCTCTTTCCCTCATCCATTCATTCTCACAGCCCCCCCTCCTTCTCCCCTTCCCCCTTCGCCCTCTTAAGCCCCACTCCGCAGACGCCCTCACAGCCCCCTGCCTGCAGTCGCCCTCACAGCCCCCCTCCCTCTCTGTCTCCTCTTCCCCCTCTCTGCTAGTATATCCCCCTTCTCGGCTAGTTGCTCATTTCTGGTGGATGGAAGACTTGCTCGTTTCTGGTGGATGGAAGGCTTGCTTGTTTCTCTTCTAGTCGTTCGTCTCTTTGGTTGAAGGTATGTCTTATCTCTTTTAGATTTAGGCTTAATTAGGTTTATTTTTAGGCTTAATTAGGTTTACAATCCGTTGAATTTTTAGGCTTAATTAGGTTTACAATCCGTTGAATTTTTCTTTTGAATCATGTGTTTATTTTTAGGCTTAATTAGCTCGCTCGTATCTTGAATCTGCTTATTTTAGATGTGATTAATTTTTAGGCTTAAATCAGTTTTAAATGTGATTAATTTAGGTCTGATTTTTTTAAAATCTTTTTTAAAACTATTTTTGAATCTGCTTAATTTAGAGGTCTGATTTTTTTTTTTAACTCAGTTTTAAATATGTTTTTGAAATATTTTTAGGTTTAAATCTGTTTTGAATCTGTTTTGAAGGCATAAATCTGGTTTAGATGTTTTTTTGAACTTGTTTTTTAATTTAGGATTAAATTTGTTTTTTTAGGTGGAAGGCCTAAATCTTCGCTGCTGTCTCGTCTCTCGGGTCTGGTGTAGGGAAAGGCCGACTAACTCTCCTTCTCTCTCTTGGTTGAAGGCATGTTTATCTCTCTATGTTTACTTAAGTTATATTTAAATTTAAATTTAGGTTTAATTAGGTTTAAAATTTTTGAATCTTGATTTTACATACGGATTTTAAATTGGATTTTTAGGCTTAAATAAAAAAAAATTAGGAATTTTGAATCTGTTTTATATTTGTTTTTGTTATTTTAAATATGGATTTTTAGTGTTTGTAGACTTAAAATATGGAATTTGAATCTGTTTTGAGTATTTTAAATCTGGATTAGGAGGATTAGGAGGTTTGGACGGATCTCAGCAGAATATGTTCTTTCCTCGTCAATTTTGGCCACAGGTAAAAAATTATGTGTACAATAAGAAAAAATATAATTTATTTTCATGTATCTTACTTTTTATGTACAAATGTTTGGAAAAGGGCTCGGGGTTCGGCATGGGATCAGGAGGTCAAGGAGGTTACGATGGTTTTCAGAATCCCGGCGTGTTCTCGTCTCCTCCCCTCCAGAATTCAGGTTCGGATTTTCAGAATGTACTGCGGTCTCCTTTCCCACAGATGTTCATGGCGAATATGTCGCAGCAGAATCAGGACACATCGACCCGACCATCGAATGTATGTATATGTTAAATAAAAAATATATAATTATTATAGTAGTATAGTTTCATATAACAATTCATTAAATTCAGGAGACATCGACCCGACCGGCGAATTTTGGTCCGGCAAATGATTTTCTTGGAGGTTTCGATGGTGATAATTTGAATCAGAATTAGAGAGTTTATTTGACTGTTGTATTTGGATTGTTGTATTTGTGGATTGTCGTATCGGATTGTTGTATTTGTGGATTGTGGTTGGATTGTCGTATTCGGATTGTTGTATTTGAATTGTCGTGGTTTTATTTTCTGGATTGTTGTATTTGTGGTTTGTCGTTGCTTATTTGGATTGTTTGTATTTGTTTAATTGTCGTGGCTTTATTATTTATTATTTATTTAATATTATTTAATTATTTATTAATATTATAATTATTTCATTATAATTATTTATATTATTATTTATTATTTATAAATAAATTTAATATAATAATTATTTCATTATTTATTTATTTATTTATATTATTATTTAATTTTAATATAAATTTAATATTATTTAATTATTTATTTATATTATTAATATAAATTTAATATTTATTTATTAATATTATAAATATTAAAATATAAATAATACAAATTTAATATTATTTAATTATTTATTAAATTAAAATAAATTTAATATTATTTAATTTAATTTATATATTATTAATATAAATTTTACTATTATTTAATTATTTATTAATATTATAAATATTAAAATATTAATAATACAAATTTAATATTATTTAATTATTTATTAATATAAATTTAATATTATTTAATTATTTATTAATATTAATAATACAAATTTAATATTATTTAATTATTTATTAAAATAAATTTATTATTATTTAATTATTTATTTATATTATTAATATAAATTTAATATTATTTAATTATTTATTAATATTATAAATAATAAAATATTAATAATACAAATTTAATATTATTTAATTATTTATTAATTATTCATTTATATTATTAATATAAATTTAATATTATTTAATTATTTATTAATATTAATAGTACAAATTTAATATTATTTAATTATTTATTAAAATAAATTTATTATTATTTAATTATATTATTAATATAAATTTAATATTATTTAATTATTTATTAATATTATAAATAATAAAATATTAATAATACAAATTTAATATTATTTAATTATTTATTAAAATAAATTTATTATTTTTTAATTATTTATTTATATTATTAATATAAATTTAATAGAAATAGTGACATCAGAGTTCTGCGACGGCCCGCCGGAGAAGAGTTCTGCGACGGCCCGCCAGAGAAGACTTCTGCGACGGCCCGCCGGAGAAGAGTTCTGCGACGGCCCGCCGGAGAAGTCATCTGCGACGGCCCGCCGGAGAAGTCATCTGCGACGGCCCGCCGGAGAAAACTGCTGCGACGGCCCGCCGGAGAATACTTCTGCGACAGCCCGCCGGAGAAGGCAAACCGTCGGAAAAAGTGACATCAGCGACGGCCCGTCGGAAATAGTGACATTAGCGACGCCCCTTTCAGCGACGGGAGATCAGCGACGGGTTGCCGTCGGTAAAACTTTCAGCGACGGTTTTTGGGAGTATCAGCGACGGTTTTTACCGTCGCTGATACGCAGATCTGTTGTAGTGGATTAACGTACTCGTGCGTACAATCGGATTAACGCATTACGTCAGCGTGATTCAATCGTCGCGGAGTGCGTTTCAGGGGAAGAGTAAAATTACCCTTTTTAAAATATGATAAAGAAATGAGATATTTATCCATATCCGACCTGTTTATAAAAATAAGTATTTTTATCCATTCTATTTAGTACCTACGAATTTTTGAATTATCTCCGAGAGTTTTCCCTCGTGTAGTGGTTTATAGTATATAATAGTTTTCATAGCGTGATAATACAAATAATTTATAAAGTTAAAATAACATAACAAAAAAAATAACATTCAATCACTCACACAAATATATGGAAAACATGATTTTTATGAAATATAAGACATGTACAAAATTTATGGTTAAGAGAGGAAAGACAAAAGAAATGAGATAATGAAGTGGGTGCTCAAACGGGCATTAGCTGCTCTATTTGGTAGGGGTGTTCAAACGATTCGGTCTATTCGGATACCGAACCGAACCGGTCGAGTTCGATTTAATCGGTTCGATTTTTCAGTTTATTTGGTTCGGTTCGTTTCAAAAATAATGGTATTGTCTGGTTTATTCGGTTCGGTTCGGTTTTGATGTGAAGAAAACCGGTTAAACCGAACCGACCGAATAACATTTCATTTTTCGTAATTTTTAATATAATAATGTTAAAATATTAAAAAATAATATAATTTTTTTATAAAATAATATAATAATATTTTATTATATGTATTTATATTTTTATTGATAAATAAAATATATTTTTTCGATAAATTTATTTTTCTTTTAAAGTTATAATGTGTCTTGTTCGGTTCAACCGCATAAACCGAATAAGAATTCGGTTTATTCGATTCGGTTCTTAATTGGTTCGAAAGTTAAAACGGTTCGGTTCGGTTTGAATTTAGTTCGGTTCGGTTTAAATTGGTTTGATCTTTATTCGGTTCTGTTTGAACCGAACCGACCGAATGAACACCCCTACTATTCGGGACGAATACCCGTAAAAAAAAGTAGATACTCTCCAATCCATTGATATTCCTAATCCCCAACAACAAATAAAATATGTCTTTGTAATTTACAAATTAAATCCTTATAATTCGAACAAAATAATTTTTGAATCCTTTACTACTTAACCCAACAATTTGACGAGTATAAGATACAGACAAATAATTGCAGAACCGACTTTGATTTCCAAGCCCATTACAGAAGGAGGAACCACAAATCATAAAATAGGTGTTTGACGATGATGAAAAATTGAAATAAAATGAAACAAGTGACTTCTCAAGTACATAGAACTATTAATAATAAATGAAAGAGTAGAATTTTCTCTTTGAAAGAGAAAGTGGAAGTTCTTTTTGACATGAAATAACTAAAAATGTATGACTAAGATATTTTTCTTTTATTTCGATTCAAGTCTACATGACAAAATCAACGATGATAACAATAATAATAATACTAATAATAATAATAATAACAATGACAACAATCATAAATAAAAATATTATTGTTAATCTATACTACTAACTACCAAAAATAGAAAAAAGGAAAGAGAAAGAGAAAAAGATGGGAAATCTAAACCTAATTTTCAGGAGTAGATCTTAGTAGGGGCCGCGGGGGGCGACCGCCCCCCAAAATTTTCGCCGAACAGTGTGTTTATCAAATAATTAAGTGTATTTTATCAATATAACAGTGTAAAATTTACTGTTTGTCCCCTCCCTTTCCTCCTCCTAAGAAATCGCACAGTGTAGTTTCATAATCAGTTTTTCATTTTATCCTCCCTCCCCCACACAAGAAATCACGTCAAGATTCGTCACAGCTAGTTTTGTAGAATCGGAATCCTAATAAGGAAGTACATTTTTGACTCCAGTTTTTTGACTCTTCTTCTAATTAGCTCATCGTAGCACCGTGTAACATCCAAATCTTACTATGTGAATATCCATCTTCACTCCACTGATATCGTGACAAAGCTTCGCTGAACATTGATGAACACGGCAACAATTCAATCAGCTCTACCAAACGGGATGGAGATCTCATCCCTCTCCTACCAATAACACTCCGTGCTAATTTCAATTCCGTAACTTGTCCTTGGCAAATGTCCTTCTAGCACTGACCTGCTTGCCGAATTTCTGCCGACTATACACGACGCAATGGTTTGGTAAGAACCATCCCTTTTAGTTTTAGCAAGATTATCCACTGTGAAAATTGATTTATGTCAGGATAATTTCCTGAACCAAACTCAATTTCACACAATTAAATCGAACTAAGATAGAGATTAGGATTTGGGGAAGAATAGATGTGAGAGAACGAGCAGACTTTGGATTAAGAAAGAGAAAGAGTTCACAACATAACATAAATTAATCCTAAATTTCTTTTCTCACGACTGCAGCTATTTTGCAAGTAAATTGGAGAATATGAGTTTAAGATTAAAGGCGCTAATTTAAATTGTTGCTGCACTGCCCTGCAGGAATTGGACAATTGTGCCTTCTTTTTAATCACATAATGATTACAACTCAGGCATGCCTAATCTAAATTTTGAATGATTTCACTTTGAATCCCAGAAGGCATCTCTTCGAGCCACGAAAATCTTATTTTCGTCGAGACGTTAGAACTAATACCCTTTAGTTTCCTTAAGGATAAACGAACAATTTCCAGATTTGGGATTGAGTTTAACCGAAACAAATTTCGAAATACACTCACATCCTCAAATCTGTACAAGTGACAACTTCGGAACCATTCCGATCCATATCTCATAGGGCGTCTTTTGTACCGATTAGAAGGATTATGGTTCATATCTCATACACAACCATTCATTAGTGCCGCTGTCTCAAGGGCGTATCCCCAAAACATTTTTGGGAGATCCTATTGATTTATCATTTATCGAACCATGTCCAACATGCGTTCATTTCCTCTTTTCGGACACGTCTCAATGTTCCGAATAAAGGCCATCGTGAAACGATTCCACAATCATAAATGATCATCAATATTCATAACTCAAATATCGCCTCTTCGATCCTATCGAAAAGTTTAGCTCAAATACTCGCCTTATCGATCCTATCGAAAAGCATTGATTTTCTTGCTTAGTTGATTTCGTATTTCGTTTTTGAAACTCTTTGAACCTTTCAAAATTCTCCGTTTCGGCACGCATTAAATAGATATTTCCATATCTACTTTAACCGTCCATAAACATAACAAAATACTGATAGCCTCCTCTTGCCTCGAAACTTATCGGATCATCTACATGTGAATGTAAGTTCCAATAATTCGTTGGATCTTTCTCCAACCTTTGGAGAATGATGCCCTTTGTCGTCTTGCTTAATAAATAAGTATCGCATTAATCAATCGAATCTAATTCGAATGATTCTAGCAATCCATCATATGGAATCTAGATACACGAATCTCGTTTATATGGCCAAGACGGCAATACCAAAAGAAGCAATCAACTTCTAGGTTTAATCCTCCTCGGATTTCACCATTCTTTGAGTCACTAGTTTGGACAACTCCTTGTCCGAACTCTCCGTTTTGGAAAACATTTTTCCAAAATACCCTTAGACATACATTTCTTTCGATCCCTCCTTTAAATTACAAGGACATCCACGCATCTATATACATTGGATTCCTCGGATACTCCGAGCATCTCCAATTCAATTTTAAATCGCATCTCATGCAATTCAGGGATCGACTTATCTATCGAATGCATATGATATTCGGTCACGAAGATCAAATCTCGTACCAACAACACACGAGTGTTAATCAAAGACCCATAAGGCATCTCCAAATTAACCTACTTTTTGAGCCGCATTGAACCATTCAACGCGCTCTAGCTCTTGAAACTATTTCATGAGCATTGTGTTTTATTTTCATATACACCCGAATTCTCAAAACAATTTTGAGAAATTTGCGTCTACACATGCCACCACAAGGCATGTAATATTGTTCGATTCCTTCTTAAATTGTATCGAACCCGGCTTTCTCTAAAGCCAAAGCCTCGAGCCCCAAATCTACCGTTTCCGTGTCCAACACGTTCCTTTAAGTCTAAGAACTATTCTTTGACTATCAAGGTTAATTACGGTAATTCCGACCCAAAAGCCATCTATCATATCGATCTCATCGATATATATTTGGTGTTTGCTTGAAAACATAATTCTAAACGGATGATGAAGATTAAGCTCCTAACCGTGCGTACTTAATCTATATGCTTATATGATAATTATATGATAGTGTTATTTTATCGAATCGATAACCCTCATACCGATACGGGACTCCAAGTCCATAACACTCAAGATCCATATTTCCGTTCCTCCCACAAGTGACTTTAGCCTATCGGGTGGGATCCCGTTATTTAGGTAGGATTATATCCAATCGCATCCAATGCGACTCTTGAACCTTTATAGGATTTCGGTGATGGATCGTATCCAATACAATCCCAGTTCCGTGTGTGCATCCTATCTATGCCCCGAACTCCAATCTGATTGGCCTGGACGGTTAAGTCACAACCATCTCCAACGTATCGTTCAAATAAGCTACTAGTGAGTCGACTTTAGCCTGTGCCTCACAAGTCCCGATTTAACGCTTGCCACCCTTTCGATAATTACAATATCACGTGCCCGACTTTAGCCTGAACCCACGTGAAACATAACACCAAACTCGGTAGTTGTGGATATGGAAGACATTTCCACGACTTAAATATTATGAGGGATCATGACATTCATGTTTAATAATTCGTGACATAATCATATTATATCACTATCACAAGATTTTCTAAATGCATTTGATTTAATTAGGTAAATTAATTATTCTAAATAATTATTTGTCCTATATGCTAGTATGTTTGATGCCGATCAAATCGATATAAAGAACTCAAAATTCCGAGTTTCGTAGCCAAAGTTATCGCGAAAACAAAAACAGCATCCAGAGAAGGGTCCGTTATAACGGACTGCCCCATCCGTTGTAACGCAAGGGTCGTGGGGCGCGAGAAAACATCGCCCGGGACGCGTCCGGGGCGCCAAAAACTGCCCCCGGGACGGCAGAAAAACTGTTTTTCTGCACCCTTTCGTTATTTCATTAGAACGGCACTAATACTTCGCTCAAATGAAATATATTACAACATGAACGTTCTAGATAATCTCATTATCTAACTAACCCAATTTAAATCATTCAAATCGGAATTTCCTACAGAAAGTTATACCAGTTTTAGTAAAATACGAACAAACGAAAAGGTAAGTATATCCAATACACAACTTTTCAACCAGAAAACTACAGACACCTTTTCAGTATTCTGTTGAAACAAAAATATTAAATTGTTCCAACCGAATTTGAACGTGAACGAAAGTTCTAGAAAATCTTATTATCTAACTAACTCAATTGGATTAGACTCAATTGGGCTTTCGATGCGACATATACGGACGTTTAAGTCTCTGTATGTCAAACAGTCGCACCCTTTCAGTATTCCATAAAAACGACACTG
This sequence comes from Luzula sylvatica, assembly GCA_946800325.1. Lineage (NCBI taxonomy): Eukaryota > Viridiplantae > Streptophyta > Magnoliopsida > Poales > Juncaceae > Luzula > Luzula sylvatica. The sequence continues at coordinate 25,284,758 of OX326958.1, read as the reverse complement.
ATAATTCGTTCAAATGAAAAAACTTTCTGTATCAAAGTCATAGATAATCTCATTATCTAACTACACCAATTTGATCCAATCAATTTGGAGTTTCTCACTGAAAAGTATCTTAGTTTTACTCACTGTTTCGTATTCTAAGTTTCTGCAGATTTTGCCGTTTCGTCCGTTTTCGCTCGTTTCCAAAACGATAAATCATGAAACTTTTTCACGATCATTCCTAGATACTCTCAATCAACTTTTGATCGATCTCTAGTGAATTCCACTTGTGATTTTAACGGAATTTGACTTTCTCTATATGTAACATCATGCAAACGGGTACGAACTTTGATAACCCGTGCGTATATCTAATATAAGACTATGATTCGACCCTCGAATCGATGGCGATCGCTCTGATACCACTGATGGGGAATATCCCCCGACCCCGGGTCCGCGCAGCGGAATGAAGGCCCGGTCCGGTTTCCTAAATCCAAGATCACGCCATGACTTCGAGGGTACGATGCAAATAGAAGGATAGATCTATACCAGTGCCAAATTGATGGCACACGAAGGGTTGATCGCCGTCTTCTATTCCTCCTGTCACGTTGGTGACAATCCGCGCGTCCCATACCACGCGTCCTTCACCACTCGTTAACTACGCCGGTTCACTCGACTTCGTCTTCGTGCGTCCAAGCGTTTTCACCGTCTGTCTCACTCGAGTCGATCACAATCGAAGAACCACAAACGTCGTTCCTCTACTTGTATCCACGTTGATTTGTAAGACGTCGGTCACGGATGCACCTGCCTAGACGATGCATCGGCGAACTTGCTCGATCTAATCGATTCTCTATTTCTCTCTCTTCGCACCTTTTCACTCACGAAAGATCAAATCTGAATTTACTCTTTTTCTTGTGTATTGGGCAGAATGATAATCTCAATAGTTTGATCAGGATGAGAGAGAAAGTATCCTATTTATATCTAATAGGATTAGGATTAGCCAAAAGGCATGTATATCCAATATACATCCTTTCACACAGAAAAGTGCATGAACCTGTTCAGTATTCTGTCCAGACGAAATTGATAAATTTCTCTGACAGAAAATCACCCAACATGAAAGTTGTAGATAATCTCATTATCTACACTACCCAATTTGGGCCAGCCCAATTGGAGTTCGTATGCAAATGTTATGACTGTTTTACTAACTGTATGTCATACTGTTGCACCCTTTCGGTATTTCACATAAACGACACTGATTCTTCGTTCATATGAAATATATTTCTACATGAAGGTTATAGATAATATAATTATCTATCTAACCCAATTTGAACCATTCAAATCGGATTTTCCCACTGACAGTTATGGCCACGAATGTACGACTACATTCGTTTATCCTTGTGTACACTTTTACGGTTGATCCTGAAACTGTATTTCCTTCAGCCTTTTCTTCTTCTAAACAGCTTCAAGATCGTTCGAACGAACTCAGTGAACGTTCGAACGTACATACCTCTTGTTCAAACCTCTCTTATGGTGCATTTTCTCTTCCAAACAGTTCCAAGTGCGTTCCAACGAACACTGTGACCGTTCGAACGCAAATGCCTCATTCATTGAACCGACCTAGTCATGAGGTTTAAACCCTTATACTCGCGCCGTTTCCCCTTCTCACAGTGCCATGTGCGTTCGAACGCACAAATATGTCCATTCGAACGGACTCACTGTAATTACTCTCCATCTGCATGCAACCGACCCATTCAATACATGCGATTCTTCCTCTTCCTCTTCCAACTCAAAGAATTGAAGAGACATTTCTTGGTACATATAAATTGATCTCTCTCTCTTTCCTTCTGTCCAAAACCTTCTCAAAACCTCTCATCTCCTCTCCAAACCTTTCTTTCCCAAAACTCAAGATCTCCAATGTCGTCCACCTCAAGAGTGAAAGGCAAGAAGAAAATAGCAGCAACAAGAGGTCGTCGCAGCGAACGTCTATCTAGGGATGTGATGTGATCGTAGGAGTCTATGTTTATGTTGTTGTGTTAGGAGTCTATGTTTATGTTGATTGTGTGTGAGTTTTTGAGTGGTTTGTTTGGTGATTGTGTGTGTCTTGGATAATCAACTTATTTTGCGGTTGTGTTATGACTATGTTAGGATATTAATATGTGTCTTGGATATTAATATGTCGAAATTTTAAGTCCTATATTTTTTATGAAAAATTATATCTTCTATATTCTATAGTGCTACGTACGATGTAGTAATTTTGTATGAAAATTTCTTTTGTTCGTTCGGAACGCACTACTTGTCCTTTCTGAACGGACTCACATCATGGTTAACCAATTATATATATATATATATATATATATATATATATATATATATATATATATATATATATATATATATATATATATATATATATACATACATACAGGGCTGCTAAGGAGAATCCACAAATCGAATCCAGAAAACGAATCCACCAGACGGAGGGGTATTTTCGTAATTATCCAACTTCATTCACGCGCTCTCTCCTTTCTCTCCTTCCTTCTCTGGCGGAGTCACAGGCGAAGATTTCACGCGCTCTCTCCTTTCTCTCCTTCCTTCTCTGGCGGAGTCACAGGCGAAGATCTCATCTTCTTCCTTCGTTTCTTGCTTCTTGCTTCTCCTTTCTCCGGCGAGTCACGGGCGAAGAAAACAGCGAAACGAATCTCGAGCGGAGGCGTTTGCTTTTCATCACTGTTAAACCCTAACAGGCGCTGCGTTAGGTTACGATGCCTCTGCGTTAGGTTACGAAGCCTCTGCGTTTGCTTTTCTCCGGCGAGTCCATTCGAATGTGCCGACCGTCCTCACCAGATCCACATCCCCGTCATTTATTCTTCACCAGTATCAAAACACTAGAGAAATCAGTACATACGAAACTTCTCTTCTAACGGTCGAAATGGTTCTTTCATACTGGAGGCGAGTCGAACAATTGCGTCGTTTCCCAACAGTCGTAATTTGACGATTTTGCCCCCGCTGATAATTCTTTCCTTGCACTGAGTGGTTTGCTTATATTCTCTCGCGCGTGATTTCCTTAATTATCGATAATTAAGGCTTGAATTCGGATGTTTTGATTTCAATTCGGCAAGATTTCTTCTTGACATAAGTATTTATATCGAAATTGTTTTTATTCGACAGAGCAATTTCTTCTTCCGGTTTTTATTGCAAAATTGGCAATTTGCATTTAAGGACCTGTATTATTTTATTTACATAAATTGGATGTTATGTTTTTCTTTTGCAGGATAGCACTACATGTACGTTTCGAGGAGCGTTTTGGAATACTTCAGTATGGGTGAGTACTTTTTTAATTTATTTTTGTGATGAGGGACTATTTTGTAATTTATGAAAATTGTAGGGATGGATGTGCAAGTTTCGCACGCTTTTCATTCGGAGAGGAAGTCGCATCCAGAGAAATTTAAAAACCAGTTTTCCAATCAGGTGAATTTTGATATTAATTAAATGAAATCCATTTCTAAAAAAAATTAGGGTTTTAGGGATTAATTGTCAATTGTTGTGCAGTAAACATATGTTAAATTAGGATGGACACAAGGCTGGTCTTGCGCCCCTTTTATTCACCCTACTTCTCGGTCTCTCTCTCTCTCTCTCTCTCTCTCTCTCTCTCTCTCTCTCTCTCTCTCTCTCTCTCTCTCTCTCTCTCTCTCTTAGTTTTGAATTTTAAATAAATTTTAGTAAGTTAAAAAGGAAATTAATGTGATTTTTTTTGAAATAATACAGTAATATTGCTCAATTAGCGAAGGTGGAAATAATGAAGAAAAATGGGAAATCGGAAAGACTTCACATTCCTCACAGGTACCAAAATTTCGACATTTACCATCAATATTAATTAATTAATTGAATACCCTAATTATTTTTTAATTAATATGCAGCCTGATAAGAAACATATCAAAATGATTTAGTAGAATACCCTAATTTTAATTAATCGATGAGGCGCAGACGTCAGACGACACGGAGGACGGTCCGCCAGGTGCAGGTGTCAGACGACACGGAGGACAGGCCGCGAAGCGACCCTCTTGAAACAACGCCACCGTTATTCGAAATCCGAAGAGTGCATAAAGACCGGGCTCGTGCATTTAATGCGGTCCGTGAACCGGGCTTACGACCTGGTCCGCGAAACCGGTGCGCGTGTGGTGCGTAACAAAGCTGGCGGGGATTTCGTCATGTTGTGCGGGCTGAGCAGACGCGATTGTTTCGTCGCTCATGTCAAGTGTGATTGTCATCCTGCGAGCCCCGTTTGTCTCCGTCACGATACATAATAATTTGTTGTAAATTCGAGGACTGAATTGTAATTTTGACATTTTTTTTGTAAAATCATATGGTACTGTTATTTTTTTGTAAAATGGTATATTAGGTTGAGAAACGGTATAATGAGTATTTTGGACATGTATGTAAATTAATGTTGCATTGAAAAATTATTTGTCCATATATTTTTATTAATTTTGTAAAATATTGTGGTGCTCTTTTACTGAGTAGTAAAATCAGTAAAATCAAAGGCAAAATCAAGGATGTTTGTGATTTGTGAATAAATAACAAAGAAATGGAGGGTCCAATATTTGGGAAAATGGAGGTCTCTGTCCATTTCGATAAGTAGTTGCCTTCATTCCAATAATATAAAAAAAAAAAAAATTGAAATCAGAACACAATACAATAAATTTTTGAATTCATAACACAATATAAAGTATATTTTGCTAAATTCAATCATATATTTTGCTAGAGTCATCGATAATTATATGAAATTAATGATCATACTCATCGGATAATTAACTATGTTTTAGTAATTCAATCGTATATTCTGTTAGATTTAATCATATATTTTGCTAAATTCAATAATATATTTTGCTGAATTATATGAAATTAATGATCGTATTAATCGATAATTAACTATATTTTAGTAAATTCAATCGTATTTTCTGTTAAATTTAATCATATATTTTGCTAAATTCAATAATATATTTTGCTGATTATATGAAATTAATGATCGTATTCATCGGATAATTAACTATATTTTAGTATATTCAATCATATATTCTGTTAAACTTAATCGTATATTTTGATAAATTCAATAATATATTTTGCTGAATTATATGAAATTAATGATCATACTCATGAGATAATTAACTATATTTTAGTAAATTCAATCGTATATTCTGTTAAATTTAATCTTACATTTTGCTAAATTCAATAATATATTTTGCTGATTATATTAAATTAATGACCGTGTTCATCGGATAATTAACTATATTTTAGTAAATTCAATCGTATATTTTATTAAATTTAATCGTATATTTTGCTAAATTCAATAATATATTTTGCTGAATTATATGATCGTACTCATCGGATAATTAACTATATTGTTCTGTTAAATTTAATCATATATTCTGTTAAATTTAATCATACATTTTGCTAAATTCAATCATATATTTTGCTGAATTATATGAAATTAATGATAGCATTCATCGGATAATTAACTATATTTTAGTAAATTCAATCGTATATTCTGTTAAATTTGATCATATATTTTGCTAATTCAATCGTATATTTTGCTAAATTCAATCATATATTTTGCTGAATTATATGAAATTAATGATCGTATTCATCGGATAATTAACTATATTTTAGTAAATTTAATCATATATTCTGTTAATTTTAATCATATATTCTGATAAATTTAATCATATATTTTGTCATATTTAATCATATATTCTGTTAAATTTAATCATATATTATGTTAAATTTAATGCTATATTTTGCTAAATTCAATAATATATTTTGCTGAATTATATGAAATTAATCATCATTTTCATTAGATAATTAACTATATTTTGATAAATTCAATCGTATAGTTTGCTAAATTTAATTATATATTATGTTAAATTTAATCATATATTCTGATACATTTAATCATATATTCTGTTAAATTTAGTCATATGTTATGTTAAATTTAATCATATATTTTGTTAAATTTAATCATACATTTTACTAAATTCAATCGTATATTTTGCTAAATTCAATAATATATTTAGCTGAGTTATATGAAATTAATGATCATGTTCATCGAATAATTAATAATATTTTGGATCTGGTCTCATATGTTCGATAAATTAACTATCTGTTCATTTTTTCGGGTTCCTTGTGAATTTTACGAATAGTGAGAAAGATAAATATAATTTGCCGCTCTTTCATTAATCATACATACCAATTCATCGCAATATTCTTTACACGAACAATATATTTATTACACATATACCCAAACCATTCACACAATAACGACAACAATAAAACACAAACACTCTAAAATAATCAAACAAAACAAACACAATTCTCACAAAATAAAATTATCTCGGCTCGGGCCGAGCAGGAAAAGACTTGGCATGCCTCATTTTCGAGATGGTCCGATTAATAGTCTGCGATCTCTGAACCATATCGACCATCGAACTCGTCTGATACGTGAGACTAGCACTCTCGGTAAAATCGCCACGCCCAGTCGCTCGTTGCCACGAATGCGAGCTCAATCCTGACAACACGTACGCCCTTCCTGACACCTCGTACTTTTGTTGGTCCTTCAACTCCGCATCCAACGTTACGCACAATCGATCTTTTAATTTGCTCGAAACCGACTTTGAATTCCATTGGTACGATTACTTAGCTGAAAACCTAGAAATAATAAATTAAGAGTCATTTAGGGTAAATTTAGGATTGAACTTGAATCGTTGAACGAAGCTTAATTTTTCAATTTGGGGATTAATTGCAAGGAAGATAATATTACCTCTTTGAATGACTCGCAATCTCAGGGCCGATATTGCCTCCTCGAAAGATGGTAGATTATATTATTTCATTAGTAGAATTCCCTCTAAGAAGTCGTTGGTGATTAACGCAAAAGTTATTACCGTACCTGAATTTGGTTGTTGGTGATTAACGCCTCCAGTTCCTTCTCCAGTCCAGTGACGCTCGTCTTGAACGCATCGGCCATGTTGTGTAGATCCACGGAGATGAATGGGAGAGTGTATTGAATTATCGCCTTGTGCCTTATGTCCGTGTATAATGTCTCCACATGATTGTATAAATGGATGTCCAGTAATAAATTCGGCTTCAGTTTCTCCAAGTATCCCAAACACGACGCATATCGACTGCAAATTTTAATAAAATTATGTAAATTTGCAAAAAGGTCCCTGTATTGTTTTAATATAGCAATAAAGACCTTGCGTAGAAGTCGTTTATGAGTTCTCGCATTTCCGGTACCAATTCTAGAAAGTTTCGGAAGCTACTGTTGTCGATGACTTTGCTCTGTTCAAAATAGATTATTAATAATATTTAATTAAAAAAAGGAATTCATTTAAATGGAAACCTTTAATTCGGATCGATCGAAAGAAGCGAGAGCACAGAGTCCGCCATAAGTGCCCACATCTTGAGCGGAGATAATTTCAGAGTAATTATTTCCCAATTCATATCCCGTTTCGATAAACTGCACCGAAAATACAATTCATTATTTTCAACGGGTATAAACGAAAAATTACAGTAAAGTATTTACCTTCCTAGCGGCGAGCTTGTACTTCTTGGTACCGAGAAAAGCTAAACCAACGGCGCACTTTAATTTGGAGGCGGTAACCGGGTCGAGCGGATCTGGTGTCTGCTCGGCCTTGCTGAAGTAATTGGTGATGTGACTGTACTGGCCTAGTTCCATGCTGACGAGGATCACGTTGAGGCACATCTGAACTATGTGCTTCGAAGTCGTGCAGTAATCTCTCGTAATCTCTCGTCCTGACGTAGTTCTTGAATGCTTCGGAGAGGTTGCCGTGGGAATAGTAGAAGTCGCCGTAGTCGTTGTACCCCATTCTTATGCTCTCTTTGATCAGATTAGTCTGAAAGATCAAGAAATTAGATGTAATTGTGAGAGAAAATGAGATCTGAGAAACGTACGTGATATCCGTTGAGTTCGTTTTCGAGTTTCTCGCGTCTTAAATCAGCATTTCTTTCAATGGATCAAAATTGCGTGTTTTCTGGAACAATCGCCCTCATCTCTTACCGCATCGCACTAGAGTTAGGCCGGAGGGATTCATCCATGGCGAGTGCGAGAGAAAGAAAGAAAGATGCCGTCGTCCTCCTATTTCGCCGAGTTCGCCTCATAATCGCCGCCTAGGGTTGAGATCATGGCATGAGGGATCGTGAATCGACGGAATGGACAGAGAGATCGTCGGATCTGAGAAATAGGGTTCGTAAATCGCCGGAGAGATCGTCAACGTGGCTTTGGTTACTCTTCTGAATCTGGCCGCTGGTCTGGTGGCGTGAGAGAGATGGTGAGGAACTTTGGTCCGTGAGAAAATGGATAATTAAGAAAAGCCCCCTCCGCTTTAGCTCTATTTTAATTTGATCCCTCCGTGTGTGCTTTTATTTTTTTTAGGTCCTTCGCGCTTGTACATTTCTGAAAGAGCCCCTCCGTGTATACATGAATTATTTTTGGTCTTGCAAAATTACAAAAAAGTCCCTCCGCCTCTACTTGTATTAATTTTTAGGTCCTTGTATTCGATTTGTGGATTCTTTTTGTGGATTCTATTTAGCATTTATATATATATATATATATATATATATATATATATATATATATATATATATATATATATATATATATATCTTTTTCTCAACCGTAAAACATATACATGGTTAAGCTTGCACAATGTGGTCCTTTCTACGAGCCCATACATTCATAATTAGATAATTTTTGAGGGGGAGCTCGTATTTAGGGGGATCCTTCCGTTTACGAAGTCTCATTGGCCCTTTTGATCACTTTCAAAATGGGGAGAAACGATCGTACGGAAAGTTCTCGATGAAAGGTCAAAACTCTCCAAATCGACGGTGTTTTGAAATTAATCAAAAGGGAGAGTTTGTTGGTTCAAATTTCCTAATGGTTTGATTATTTCAAAACACTGTCATTACTAACGTATACATCGAGAAACTGTGTAGGATAACACAGGTACGACACGAAGATGATGAAGAGCTTTGAAGTCGCAAGAAGCACAAGAAAAGAAGATTAGAAGGAAGGCCCTTGAACCACATCAAGAATCAAGATGTCGAAGCCTTCCGTGAGTGGGATTCGCCACAAATAAACCATAGGTAAAAACCGAATAGACCTCGAGTGAAATCAGGTTCAAATAACGAAGAGTTCAATCCAGTGTCAAGTTCGTTGGAACGAACTGCAAGTTCGTTGTAAACGAACTTGGTACATAGCTAAAAATATATCACTTGATTGAACCAATCTCATTACAGTAGTGTGTACGTTCGAACGAATAAAGTATTCGTTCGAACGAACCCTCAGTTCGTTCACTCACAAGTTAAGTGCGTTGAACGAATATCAATACTGAAATTGGACAAAAACAATGTATAATTGAGTTCGTTCGCACGAACACATTGTTCGTTCGAACGGACAGTCAAAAGTACAATTGCGTTATTTGAAACGGCTAGTTCAAATTACTGTGCGTTCAGAACGAAATATTGTGCGTTCGAACGGACTAGTAATTTCCTGTAGGGTTTCTATAGAGAGTATAAATAGAAACCCTCAAGGAGTCTTCTCTCAGAACTTGAAATATTACACACTCCATATCCATTCAAGAATTGAGAGAAAACCCTAAAAAGCAGAGATAAGCTATATCCATTGATTGCTTTGAGAAATCCTTCTAGATCATTGATATAAGTTCTATATCCCTCCACTAATCGTTTCCCACTCACGTGACCGATCACGTTGTAGTTTGATTAGTGAAAAGTGTATTATGCTAGTGCAAGAAACTTGTAAGAGACCTAGCTATAGATCGATAGAAAGCGTGTAAATCGATCTAGGCAAAACCTTGTAATCGAGTGAGTTGGAATTCAATCGAACGCCAAAAAGAGGCACAAGGCATTCCCGGAGACGTAGGTACTCGCAACTAATTGAGTCGGTCAATTAAGCGAGTAAAGGGTGAGTTAAGGCTACATAGCAACCACCTACCGAACTTCGTTAAAAATATCTTGTGTTCAAGTGTTGACGGTATCATCTATTTCATTTAAATTATTATTAATTCCGCATAGTAACTTAGGTAAATAGATAAAGTAATTGTACGGTAAATTACCAAATTTACCCCCCCTTAGGTTAGAATTAACCAACAATTCCAACATTGGACTTATATGTAAAATATTATGTGTTGTAATATTGTCATTTAAATGCTTAAAATAAAGTGGTCAATTTTAGTGAATAAATTTAAGCATTAATGTGTTAATTAGGATGTGGGCCTTTGATGTGTAGAATATTGTGGGTGGTAATTCTATTTTCTATGATGGGCTGAATTAGAAGATCCACATTATGAGCCCAAAATGTATGTCTTTGTGAAAAGATGTCTTGTGGCTATAAAAACAAATTGGTCCCAAGCACATATGAATATTCTGTCATTCTCTTTTCCATCCCATTAAGAAAAGAGAGAGATCTATTGGAGAAAAGAAACCGAAGGATTCTTCAATTGGAGATCATAAAGTGCTTGAAATTCCAAATCATTGCAATTAAGGCTTCGTGGACGCAACGACGATGATGAATATTCTGCCATAAAAGCAAATTGGTCCCAAGCACATATGAATATTCTGTCATTCTCTTTTCCATCCCATTAAGAAAAGAGAGAGATCCATTGGAGAAAAGAAACCGAAGAATTCTTCAATTGGAGATCATAAAGTGCTTGGAATTACAAATCATTGCAATTAAGGCTTCGTGGACGCAACGACGATGATGGCGCGACATCAATTCGGACGGATTTCATATGCTTCCGCATACGGTTAATGTATGGTTTTGGTTTAAGTTATTCGGTTGAATTCACATAGTTATTACGGTCCGTTTGTACGGGCAAATTTAGTTTATATTATTTTATTTGCGGGGCGGTGCCGGATCGTTGCTGCCCCAACAATTGGTAATAATTTATTCATGGGCGGTGCTGGATCGTCGCCGCCCCAACATTGCATACTATTTTTTAATAATTTTTTGAAAAAAATACAATGAAAAATTGACATGCAAGGTACCAAATTCATAATCTTAAATAGGAACTTTTTAGTTGTACATAGTATGTTTGATGAAAAATTACGTGAGATTGAATTAATCAAAGTAAATTACATTATTACAGTTTTGCACCAATCAAAATTGGTGTTTGTGCATCACACATTTGCTTATTTAGTAGTTACTAAAAGTTGGCAAGACTTGTATTTTGTATGTGCAATTGAAACAATCAAAGTAAATCATATTATTAATTATACTTATGTATAAAGTTGGAAGAAATGGAGCTCATACATGAGGCCACGTCATCAAGGGTTATTTTGTAAAAAAAATATTTTTAAATTTACATTTTGATCATTTTTAGTTTAAAAAAATTACATTTTGATCATTTTTATTTACATTTTGGTCTTTTTTAGTTTAAAAAATTACATTTTGGTCCTTTTTATTTATATTTTGATCCTCTCTTATTTACATTTCGGTCCTTTTTTACATTTTTTAATTTACATTTTGGTTCTTTTTATTTATATTTTGGTCCTTTTTAATTTAAGTTTATATTTTGGTCCTTTTTATTAACATTTTGGTTCTTTTTTATTTACATTCCAGTCCTTTTTTACATTTTAATTTATATTTCGGTCCTTTTTATTTATATGTTGGTCCTTTTTAGTTTTAATCTACATTTTGGTCCTTTTTATTTACATTTCGGTTTTTTTTTTTTATATTTTTTCTTATTTTACATTTGGTCTTTGTTTCCTATTTTACATACATATTAAAATTTGTGAATATGTCCTGATTATATTAATCGAATTTAGAAGCACCTGAGCAAATTCTATTTATACAAATTATATTAGAAAATAATATTCGTGATAGACTAATTTTGTGAACCTCATACATCTATTGACATCATGATATTTGCAAATATGTCGTGATTAGATTAATTTAGTTCAAACGCATGCGCGTTAATTCGCACACGCGTTAATTCTATTTAAATAATTATAAAAAAAACATCCCGCGCAATTGCGCGGGGATAAAGCTAGTTAGTTCTAAATCTATCAAATTTACTAATGGTTTATGTCATTTGAAATTATAAAATTTGAATAATATTATTTACAGGGACCCAACTCCTTAAAACACTTGGCTATAATGCAACAAGCATTATTGGCATTGATAGTAGGATTCAATTGCATTGGCATGAGAGCAGTATTTCCAATTGATCTAATTGTATGCTAACAGATTTAATTTCTTAGGTCATTCAAATGTGTCATTTGAAAAATACACTCTTTCTTTTATACCAATTTATAATAAAAAAATCAGACCTCTCATTTGCAATACTATTCTTGACGTGGACATAATTTCTTTATTAATAAGATTGTTTAGACGTGCATAATCAAAAAATTACAATTTGTTAATTTTGTCAACATATATGTTGTTAGTTTTTTATTTATTTAATTTATTTTATATAATTAATTATTTATGAAAATTACTGGTCTATTTTATATTTCTTATGTTATTTTATTTCAAGATTTTCTATTCATCTTCAAATGGGTTAAGACTATTTAAGCAAAAATCAGTAGGATTGTAAAAGAACAAATACAACTATTTTGCAAAATCGCGCATCCAATCATATATATTTTATTTATGAGGGGTTTTGTAGTCGAATCAAAAGTTGTATATATTCTTCCCATTTGCAAAAGGTCTTGACAATCCTGTAAGTTTCATTGTTGACAAAATCTCTAAATACTAAAAACTCATTCCTTTTTTTTTAAATTGTAGCTTCAGTCTACTGTTCCAACTAATATCCTTGTGATTTGCGTGGGTCAAATCCATCTGAGAAATGGCTACAACCTAGATAACGTGTTCGTGTCACTGGATAATTATGATTTGTGGGGAATCCGCGTTCTTGAATGGGCGCTGGATCGTTTTGACAGCAATAAAATTAAGATCATCCTCACCCACAATGAAGGTATGCATCTTTATTTCTTTCATGCACTTAAATTTATTCTATCAAACTATTTGGTGAGACATATAATGGGAAATTATTGCTTATTCAAGCACCTGTTATTCATATAATTTCAAGCAATTAAATTCTTATATATTTATATTGCAAACTTCATTAATATATTTGTCCATTTTTGAAAGATTCTAACCACATATGTTGAACTCAAATTAAGTTATTTCTAGTATGATGTAATGTCTAGTAGTCTACCAAGTATATTGTGAATCACAATTTGTGATATCTACATAATATCTTTTGAAATCCACAAATATCCCAACAAAATTTTATAAAAAAATGCTATATCAAAATACAAATTATAGGCAAACTATCATTTGCATATATTATCTTGTCTTTAGTTCCAGTGCATTTTTGCATGCAATACATCAAATGTTTGTTGGCATAAAAAGGGCAAATTTCAAGTAATCGAGTCAATACTGTTGCAAACTTATTCTTTTTGTCATGATTTTTTATCCTACAAACCTCATAGATTTAAACTCCATATATTGCATACCCAAATTAAGTCAGGTTGAGTTACTTCAGTGAACTAATCTAGTATGCTTGAAGTCTATATCAAGTCTTCTGTGATATCTATATCATTATTTCAAACCCATGTTCTTGAAAGATTTAATTCGAGAATTTTTCTGACAAAAGTTAAAACTGAAAAGTCAATGTAAGATCATTTTCAGATAATGTAGTTCTGTATCAATTAACTATTGATACAAGTTTCTTTATATTGCAATTAAACCTTGTATTTTCTTCATTTATTTAAATAATTTCATGCTCGTAATTAGTAAACAATGTTGAATCTTTTGTCATTCTAGGTTATGATGATTCCAAAGCATTCACCAAAACAGCTCAAGAAAAGTACCTCCCAAGATGTGCAGAGAAAAATGTGAAGTCTTCATTTTTTTGCTTTTAAAAAAAAGTGTAGTCTTTGTTAATTTATAATGGACATCGCTAAAAAAAACAAAAGTCCAAAGAATACTTAGAATATATAAATAAATGACAAATAAACATACTCCAAAAAAAAAAGAGAATGAAATAAAATGTAAATGTGATTTTAAAATCAACAAACACTTGTTAGAGCTAAAAAATAGCCTCACATGATTATTCTTGCGCTCAATGGTCTCTTTATATTTTGCAACTATAAATTATTTTAACTATCAAGGTGTTGCGGCAAAATGTTAGTGTTCCAGTACTATACAAAGTTTATCTCACAGAAATTTCATCGAATATTTTGCATGCATTGCTATGATTTAACTTTTGACACTCAAATTGGTATCACAAACTACATAATTTTACATAACAAACTTCCAAGAGATAAATTATACAACTCACGGAAGACAATTATACAAAACGTTTGAGTAGTTGAATTATGAAAAATATGAAAAAAAATGCATGTAAGGTGTTTAACATAATTCCAAAAAAAAAAAAAAAAAAAAACTTTGTTGGTATACCTAATTTTTCACAACAAAAATTTCTCTTTATAGAGTTATTGAGAGATAGAATAATGACGCCTCAAAGGTAGACAACAAACATATAACTATGGACATCTGTGATGATGTCTTTTATAGGTTTTTCTGCGTGCATATTAGAATCATGAGAAATCTAAGCACAAGCAATTTAGTCGACTACATGCAAGTTAGAAGGATTTATATAACTTAAGTTCATTAAGAAATAAATATAAGTTACAAGTTAGTGCAGCAAAAAGTTTCCATAAGAGAATTGCATGATTTATTATTTACTTAAGACTTAATTTATTCCTTTTTGTGTATATGTAGTTTATAGTTGAGATATTGATTCCTGAAGCAAAAAATTTTGAAGATTCAATTTTGGAGCTCGTAAACAAGCATGGGATGAGAAAACTAGTTTTTTGGGCTTGTCGCTGGAATAGGTCTAAACTAATAATTATGTTCCAATTCTTTTTTGCCAATTATTTTTCTCCTTTTATTTTTATAAATCAGGACGTGAAGATGTTGGCAATTTAATGTATTCGATTTATATTTTATAAAAATAATTTTTGAATTGCAGCGAAATATCAACGTGGTATGACAAGAATCCAACTATTTGTTGCAAGATATGGGTTGTCAATAAGGATAATGGATAACTTATCTCAGTGAGGTAATTCTAACAACATTAACCATTGTAGTGTATTTTTCAAATTTTGTTGAGTTTTTTTAATCGTGATTATATATCTCTGATTACTTGTTGTTTCGTATGTTGCAATCTTTGTTGGAGAAATAATTTTTTTTCACTATTTTTTAAGTCACATAAAGCGCCATCACGTGCTTTTTAGGCATTTCCGCCACAATATCAGAGTGTATATTAGTTTACAAATATAATTTTGAAATTTATACGTTGTATTTACTAACAAATATAACAAATTCTAAGTAATGAAGATTGTATAAAATTCCGAGAAATTCTTATGAATCAAATGTTTTTATCTTCATGGGAGCCCTCTTGTTAATTGGGCTCGCACACAACAAAATTAATTGGGCTCACATTCACGACCAAGAACTAAATGAGGTGATCATGTCAACGAATCACTGATACACTAACAAAAGAATTTAATCTTTTTTTTTTGTAGTAAATCATAAAATCACGAAAACATTATGTGTCACTGTTAGCTGTCACATAGTTGCCTGTTTAACCCATAATTATACAAGGACCAAGAACCGATTAGTTCTTGCGAAGTCGGTGCTAAATGCGGTGCCCACATATTTCATGCAATGTTTCAAATTTCCTAAATGGTTAATCAAGGAAATTAATAGAATCACAAGAATTTTTTTTTGGAGAGGTAACAAAAATTGTCTTGGAGGACATTGTCTTGCCAAATGGGGCAAAATTTGTTTGCCGAAGGAAAATGGAGGTATCGGCCTCCTAGATATAGAGACGCACAACGACGCTCTCCTATTAAAATGGCTATGGAAAATGACCATCAATCATGATGACATGTGGGGCTCAACAATAAAGGAAATTTATGGCATCCACAATGCCACCGAAATTCTCTCGATCCCCGATTCCCAAACCTCCTACTTCATCAAGGACTTGAAAAAGTTAGTTCCACTCTTCAACATAGCCGAAACAACCGACCCCCAAACCGATCTACCCCTTTGGCTAGACCAAAGAGAATTCTCCACATCTTCGACCTACCGTTTCTTCATAGACCCGGGTATCCTACAAAGATGGAATGAAGAACTATGGAAAATAAAGGCTCCCACAAAAGCTAAATTTTTCGCTTGGCTAGCGATAAATGATAAAATCCTAACCGGCGACAATATAGCAAAAAGGAATTGGCCGGATGTGCAAAATTGCCAAAATTGTGGCATGGAAGTCGAAACGGCTTATCATCTTTTGATTGCGTGTAGATACGCAAAGAGAGTATGGAGAGCCACGGGCCACCCGATCCCCAACAACCTACTGGCCTCAACCTCCATTCTGCAAGTTTGGGAGACAAGTAGGGACCACAAGATTGGAGAGGAAAAAAAGAAATGCGACACCCATTTTATCGCCACCATTTGGGGTATATGGAAGGAAAGGAATGCACGAGTCTTTCGGGGACA
Organism: Luzula sylvatica; assembly: GCA_946800325.1. Lineage (NCBI taxonomy): Eukaryota > Viridiplantae > Streptophyta > Magnoliopsida > Poales > Juncaceae > Luzula > Luzula sylvatica. The sequence goes on along the minus strand of OX326958.1, from coordinate 25,268,182 downwards.
AAGAGCCACGGCATCGAACACAACGGCAAGGTCAAGGCAGATAGGCGACCAATGGTCCCGTTTTTGCTAAAACGGGCTATATATAGTTAGCTAGTGCAGGATTAGCCCTCCTTTTTACATTTATCATGTAAAATTTCAATTCAATGTATTAAACTTCGCTTTAATATATTAAAAGAATCTACACGCTTCCTTAGTTTTCAAAAAAAAAAAAAAAACCCATAATTATACGACACGAGTCAGATAGATTTCTGAAATTAGTTTGAAATCATGCAACACATACTATGTGACGGTCGGTTGACCCAAGTAATTAATCTGAAATTATCATATTTGAATGATACCTTGTCCAAAATATTATCTTGGAGTCGCAGTATATATGATCTCTTCTCGTCAAGATAAAACATAATTTCCTAATGTATTTCTTAGAAGCTCTATGCATCCATGGACGTGTATCATGTATGCAACGTATTTGATTGTATGCAGTAAGATAATATGATTTTAAAACTTATTTGATAGTATTCTCAATAAAACATCATAATTTTCTGAGCAAACATGAAAATTGTATTACTTGGTTCAAATGTGTTGCGCCACACTAAAAAGACATATAAATTATAATTTATTAGTCTTTTCTCCGTCTTTTATTTAAATTAATTACGAGACTATGCAATTGACAGAGGCCATACCCTATATTCATGTTCGTGAAATAAATTTGTTTCCATGCAAAAGTCATATGATTGTATTATTCTCAAGCTTATCAAACCTGTTCAACATGTATTAGCATATTGGACTCGTGATTTTGAGAATTAATTTGCAATTCTTTTCTCTTAGTTCTATGGTCTAATCTCTCGTGCTTGACCAAACCATATGAAACTAGTACATAATTGGAAGATATAGTACAATTAATGAGATATACAATTCTAATAAGGTTTTTGGTATCTTATTACATGATTTTAAAGTACATATAAAAAGAAAAACTAAATCCTTAATAAGATTTTTGGATCCAATAATTATATATGAGTCAAAATAATAATTAAAGGATTAAAATGTATCTTGTAAAATTTAAAGAAGCGAGAATGAGAGGTCAAATTTATAGTTTTTTCTCTATTAGACTATTATATTTTATGGATGAACCCAAGTTCAAAATCCCACTATCACACGATATCTATAGTAGAACAATTTGCGGCCCCCACAATGAGCCACGTCGCCAGGGGCCTATTTGTAAAAAAAAACTATTTTTTTATATTTTGGTCCTTTTTTATTTACATTATGGTCCTTTTTTTAAAACAAATTTACGTTTTGGTCCTTTTTTTTTTACATTTTCGTCCTTTATATTTGCATTTTGGTCCTTCAAAGTTTTAAAATTTACATTTCGGTCCAGGGGCCTCAAATTAATCCTCTTTTTAAAAAAAAATTACATTTTGCTCCTTTTTTTTCACATTTTGGTCCTTTATATTTGCATTTTGGTCCTTCAAAGTTTTAAAATTAAAAAATTTGCTGCCCCCTCATTAAGCCACGTCGCCAGGGGCCTATTTGTAAATTTTTTTTTTTTTACACTTTGGTCCTTTTTCTATGTTACGCGGATACTTCAAAAATCAAGCCGTATCGTATCGAATCCCGTATCGGATACCGATACTCGTCGGATACTCGTCGGATACGTATCGGATACTCCACGTGGCGTATCCAAATATTTTATTCTAATATAACAGCGGATACTTCTCGGATACTTCCGGATACTTGTCGGATACTTATAACGCATCAATAAATATACTTGAAAAAAAAAATTATAAATTTTAAATCAAAATAAATTAGTAATACATATAAATAAACAACTAAATATAATAAACATTTACTTATATGAGTTTATTTCTGCAATAACAACATTTGAGTATATATTATGTCAAAATATGATATATATATAGAAATAAAAAAATTTAATGTACAAATTATAATTAATAAAATAATAAAATATTATATATAATAAACGTATCGTATCCTATGTTTTTTCGAAAATTGCCGCATCGCCGTATCCGTATCGTGTCGGATACGATACCCGTATCCGTATCCGTGCAACATAGTCCTTTTTTATTTACATTATGGTCCTTCTAATATTTTTTTGTTGAGAGATACATCATAGTTTCAGATTTTTGTAGGGGTATTCATGCAAATTTTTGGTTTTTTTTTAAATATAGACTTTTTATATTGGTCAAATTATATCATTATTTTCATATATTTATACGGGTATATAAGTTTCATATTTACTAGGGATATATGTGATAATTCTATTTTTTTTAAAAGACAGGGTTTTTTTGAAATATTTGTCATAAGTACACCAGATTCGGAAAAACGTTGGGACTTTGCTATGTTTCGGGAAATCGAAAAGAGAGAAACAAATTCGGGACCTTTGCAGGACCAGGGTAATATGGTAATTTTATCCTGACTAGAGACCATGATTTTGGTTATGATTGGTGCAACCAAAACGAGTTCGTTCAGGCAGAATGGAATGGCTTTGAGTGCGAGGGAGATGGAGAGCAAAATTAAACCCACAAGACTACATAAAAATGTCCACGATACTCAGTTGCATTCGGCGAGGAGTATTTTCGTCATTTACAAAATTTTGATTCTAAATGTTGATAATTTCTTTCGCGTTTTGGGCAGAATGGAATGGTTTTTGAGTGCGACGAGGTGGAGATCAGTATTATACCCGGAAGACTACTTCAAAATGGCCACAATACTCAGCTACATTCATTGAGGGGTAATTTCGTCATTTTCAATATTTTCATTATGACCGTTGATAATTTATTTCATGTTTTAGACATTACTTTTATCTTATGTATAAAGTAGAGAAAATTCTTGCAATTATATGCCTCCACGCCATCAAGGGATTTTGTGTACAAAAATATTTTTTAATTTACATTTTGCTCCTTTTTATATATATTTTGGTCCTTTTTAGTTTTAATTTATATTTTGGTCCTTTTTATTTACATTTCGGTGCTTTTTTACATTTTTGAATTTATATTTTGATCCTTTTTATTTACATTTTGGTCCTTTTTTGTTTTAATTTACATTTTGATCCTTTTTATTAACATTTTGGTCCTTTCTTATTTACATTTCTGTCCTTTTTTATATTTTTTATTTATATTCTGGTCCATTTTATCTATATTTTGGTCCTTTTTAGTTCTAATTTACATTTGGTCCCTTTTTTTACATTTTGGTCCTTTTTATTTACATTTCGGTCTTTTTTTAAATTTTGATCATTTTTCCTTATTTTACATTTGGTCTTTGTTTCCTATTTTACATACATATTAAAATTTGCGAATATGTCATGATTATATTAATCGATTTTAGAAACACATAAGCAAATGTTATTTATACAAAAATATCATGATGTCAATAGATGCATATGTGTTTCTAATATAATTTGTATAATTTGTATAAATATCATTTGTTCAGGTGCTTCTAAAATCAATTAATATAATCAGGACATATTCGCAAATTTTAATATGTATGTAAAATCGAAAAAAAGACCAAATGTAAAAAAAATCCAAAATGTAAAATAAGAAAAAAGAATCAAAATGTAAAAAAGACCAAAATGTAAATTAATATTAAAAAGGACAAAAATGTAAATAAAAGGACCAAAATGTAAAAAAGGATCGAAATGTAAATAAAAAAGAAAAAAATGTAAATTACAACTAAAAAGGACCAAAATATAAATAAAAATGACCAAAATGTAAATTAAGAAATGTAAAAAGGACCGAAATGTAAATACAAAGGACCAGAATGTAAATAAAAAGGACCAACATGTAAATTAATACTAAAAAGGACCAAAATGTAAATAAAAAGGACCAAAATGTAAATTAAAAATGTAAAAAAGGATCGAAATGTAAATAAAAAGGACCAAAATGTAAATGAAAAGGACAAAAATATAAATTAAAACTAAAAAGGACCAAAATATAAATAAAAAGGACCAAAATGTAAATTAAGAAATGTAAAAAGGACCGAAATATAAATACAAAGGACCAGAATGTAAATAAAAAGGACCAACATGTAAATTAAAACTAAAAAGGACCAAAATGTAAATTAAATTTTTTTTTTTTACAAAAAAATGACCAAAATTTAAATAAAAAGGACCAAAATGTAAATTAATTTTTTTTTTTTACAAAAATGCCCCTGATGACGTGGAGGCTTAGATTTGCAAGAATTTTGTCTACTTTATACATAAGATTAATAATAATTTCAAGCTTCTAGAATATTGAAGTGATAAAAATCTTGCAAATCTTCTTTCCTTCTTTTTTTTTATATATAATATGAATATTGTCAAGACTATATTATGAGGATTAAATTAATTTGAGAATGTTCAGCTCATGTCGGTTATTGTCTGATTTATGCTTGAATGTATACTTTTTTTTTTTGTATCACATGGACATGTATCATGTATGCAATGTATTTGATTGTATGCACTAAGAAATATTATTTTAGGGAAGTTCTATCATACACCCTTTTATAAGGGTATTTTGGATATTTTAGCAATTAATTATATTTGTAAAATGGTATATCATAAAATTTATTTTTTATGGAGATTTTTGTTTAAATGAATAACAAAAAATTCCAATTTAGTTAAACATTAATTGATAAATATATTTGATATATTACCTTAAATATTCATAAATGGATAATTACTCCAAATACCCTTGAAAATGAGTGTATGATAAGGAAATAGATGTATGATAGAAACCCCCTATAGGGAAATTATACCGTGTCTCAGATTCCCCCCACTATTCATGATACGGTAAATAGTGGGGGATGGTATTAATACTAATCTCCAATTTGTATCTCCTATTTTAATTGACGGTTAATTGTACTTTGAATTAACGGTTAATTCAAATATAATTAACACGTAATACAATTGTATTAGTCATCAACATAATTAATAATTTTAATTAACGATTAATATAATTTACCGGGTACATATTTTGGAGATTTGAATTAGCCTCTCATATCGTGAATAGTGGGGGAAAATAGGGGGACACAGTAAATGGCCTCTACCCTATATTCATGTTCCTGAAATAAATCTTTTTCATGCAAAAGTCGGTGGTACTTTTGTACCCAAAATATGATTGTATTATTCTCTGGCTTATCAAGCATGTTCAACATGTATTAGCACGTTCGACTCATGATTTTGAGAATTAATTTGAACATATTTTTTGTTTAGTTCTATTGTCTAGTTCTGTTGTCTAGTCTCTCGTGCTTGCAGGGCCGGACCTGGGCTTTGGCCGAGTTGGCCCAGGTCACAGGCCTCCATTTTTTTATGGGCCTCCCTTTTTTTATGAAGGACCCATCATACATATATACATACCAATAAAACTATCCACTCCTTGCTCCAGAATCCGAACCCGATACGCACATCTTATTTCTTATTCTTGACGGTGAAATTACGCATGACTGTGACTGCGGCAGGAGACAAGGCGTCGTCGCCGGACGAATACGATGGCAGAAGAGTCGTCTCGCCAGTCGCCACAGTTTGCATTTCGCTTAGAATTAGTGCTTCACTCAATTCGCCTCACAACTCGCCTTGCAGACTTCGAATTCACCCATTTTCGCTTAGTGCTTCACTCAATTCACTCAATTTGTGGCCGGAGTCTTATAATTCACTTCCAGATTTCGAATTTGGGTTAATTCGGTTCAGAATTGGGTTAATTCACTTCGAAAATGGGTTAATTCACTTCGGTTTTGTCTCGAAACAGTGCAATTCGCCTAAAAAATTAGTAAGTCAAAATTAGTTAAAGAATAATTGTGTTAATTCGCCTAAAGATTGTGTACGAATTCTTGGAGTGGGCTTCTTAAGAGTCTATTTGAACTCCTTGAAGGTTTGCCTTGAGTCGCCTGATGAAGAATTGGCCGGAGTGAAAGACTTGATAGATGTCCAGAGGTGAGAGATCACCGGAGCTATCGTCGTGAGCATCCAGAAGTTCTCTTGCATTCGCTTCTTTTGCTGGTGGCCAGAACAGCTGCCAGTCGCCAATTTGCTGCCAGGATTTCAATCACTTCCAATCGCATTTTTGAACTGCTGCCAGTCGCTGCTAAAATTGCTGCTGTCACTCGCTGTCGGAATTAATTCAAGGTTGTTAATTCAAAAATGTTCAATTCTATTTATTTGTTGCAAATTGTTCATTCAATTAAAGGTAGTTAATTCAAGGTTGCTAATTGTTGACACGGGCGCTAGGAGATTGTTGGAGTCCATCAAATAGAAAGGTTCTTTTCTAGTCCTAATCAATATTTGTTCATTATTTTTTATTTTGTCATTTCTCAGTTTTATGTCTTGTTGGGAACTAAGTTTGACATAAACTCTCACATTACGGAATTAAGTTTAAATAAATTTTAATAAATTTTAGTTATAAGTTTCAAATTACTCTTGGAAATTTCAATTGCTATAACAAATTTCAGTAAAAGCTCTTAATATATATAATTTAAAAGGATAATAAATTTCTAGTTTTAAGTTGTTATAATCTTCGTCATAGGCCTCCGAAAATGCAGGACCGGGCCTGCGTGCTTGAGTAAACCATATGAAACTAGTACATATCTGGAAGATATAATACAGTCAATAAAAAAATTGAAATTAATAAAGTAGGCTCTAACTCATACTTCTATTTTACATTAATAAATGAAAATATACAATCCTAATAAGTTTTTTGGTATTCTATTGCATGATTTTAAAGTATCATATAGAAAGGAAAACTAAATTCTAATAAGATTTTGGATCAAATAATTATATATGAGTTAAAACAATAATTGAAGGGTTAAAATATATTATGTAAAATTTAAAGAACTGAAAACGGGAGATCAATTTATAGACTTTTCTCTATTATTAATTAGTTGGTATGCGGATTATATTTGCTGGATGAACTCAGGTTCAAGATCTCACCTTTACATAATATTTATGATATTTTTCTGACATTTTGGGTTGATCTCCAGAAATTTAAGCCCACACGGACTAAACTATCAAATATTTATCTAGTATTTGTTTTATATAGGTCCATTTATTTAATATAGTGAAAATACTTGTCTGCATATTAATATTTAATTCAACTTTAATGTATAGTAATATTTTTTTAGTTTTGTATTATGTGTATTAATTAACAAATATAACAAATTATTTTCATAAAAAAAAAATATATAACAAATTCTCAATTCATGAAGATTGGTAGATCATCAAGACTATTATCTCGAATAAATCTACGAACCCTAAAATTTATACATGATTTCAAGCTTCTAGAATATTGAAGTGATAAAAATCTTGCATATCTTCTTTCATTCTTCTTTTATATATATTATGAATATTGTCCAGACTATATTATGTGGATTAAATTAATTTGAAATGTTCAGCTCATTTCAGGTATTTTCTGGTTTATGCTTGACTGTATACTTTTTTTGTATCACATTTAACTGATACTTTGAATCCAAGTTTTAATCTTTCAGTCCTAATGAAGTGCTAAAAAGTTGATATCATGTTTGAGACCTACTTTCACGGTAAAAGTTAATTGATATAATCCAAATTTGAACCCACGATTTTAAATTGCAATGTCATACGAAATAGAGTTTCATTCATATTTCATACTAAATTTTTTTTTAAAAGATGAAATTTAGTGTGGTACTTTATGCTTTATAGTTCATCCCCTCATTCGTTGCAATTCAATTGATTAATCATGCCTCCTGTTTCGCAGAAAACTAGGAAATGCATTTTTTATTTCTCATATAATTAAATCATGAGATTTTGGAGTCCTCTTACTGTAAGTCTTACACCACGTCATTTTCTCGTCTCAAACTTTTTATCTTATTTTTTCTGAAATGTCATTAGACCTAAAGTCCTTGCTTTAAATATGATTGCAATTATATTTTTCCCTCTCATTTTCTCCACAATTCTCCCACACTAATTAATCTCATAATTAGCAAAATGAATTAACAATTAATTCATGATTATTAAAAATTTAATATGAAATTAAGGTCGATACTAATTAATGATTAATTCTAAATATTTAAAAGTAAATAATTATGAATTAATCGTTAATTCAAAACACTAATTATTAGATTAATCATGAATTACTATTGTGAAGAAATTAACCAACCCCCTTATTTTGGACCCATCTTTAAGCAATTTCCTCATGCCACCTCATCACAATTCATGCCACATCATCACAATTATTTCAACCATTAGATTATGATATGTGGCAATATATGAACCATAGATTAATTTTTGATTTTGTGTGATTATGTTTTATTTGTAGATATTTATGTGTCCCTTATTTTACACATAATTTTAAGCAATTTTAGAAGGCCACATCACCTTACACTGATGACGTGTCAAAATATTATTTGTTAGGTTCATGTTGAACCAATTGTATTTGATTTTCAATTTTTTCACAATATGTTACATGATCAATTGTGAATACAAATAAAATGTGAAGAGTTTAAATATTTAACATTAATAAATTAATATATAATATCATAAATACATCAAATATTGTTAGTATTTTCATAATATAATTTAAAAAAATTAAGAAATATATTCGCTTGAATTTTATCTTTATTTTGAGATCCATATTATCATATATTTAATATTTTTCTCTAACTTAAAATTATGAAAACAATTATGTAAAAAAAGATATAAAAATAAATATAATTACATTAATGACTTGTAAACCTAATAATTAATATTTTTAAAACTATAATTGATAAAAAATTGCACATACTACTAAGTATGTTATTATCATATATTCAATACTTTTCTCTAACATAAAATTATGAAAACAATTATGTAAAAAAAAAATATAATTACATTAATGACTTATAATCCTAATTATTATTATTATTTTTAAACATATAATTGAAAAAAATTGCACATCCTAATAATTATTATTATTTTTAGAACAATTATGTTATATTTGTATTTTTACTTAAAACAGTTTTATTTTGATCTCTAAAAAAAAATAATGAAATATATTTATTTACTAAACACAAATAATTTTTTTAACTTATATAATATTTTTCAATAATAAACATGAAACATAAAAATTATCAGACAAAAATAATTTTTTTAACTTTTACAATGTTATTATTCTTAATTTTAGATATGAAAATTTAGAATATCATATGGTTTTAATTTTTGTTTATGTCCACGCATGTTGTTTTATTAATTTATAGTGACATTTTTTTTTTTGTATATGTTGTATTAAAATATTAAATAAATATTTCGTAATGTGATATTTATTTTTTCATAATCAAACTTTCTTAATCAATATGATATTTATTTTTATAAAGTCTTATATTTGATACCGAAAAATCATAACTATATATTATGTGTATGATAAATCAAATGAAACAAAACCGCCGCGAAGCGCGGGTAATCTCCTAGTTATGAAAGAATTTGAGGAACATGATATATGACCTCTTTACATTATTACCTTGAAATGACAGAATAGCAACTGTGGTATGTTTAAGATAATTTGGCACCAAAATAATTGTTGTTCTCTCCACAGAGACACACCATTCCATTCTGACCTAGATGCTGAGCTTCGAAAGGTCCCCATGGAAGTGGAGAAGTCTTGGAATAGTCTAGCAAAAAGAATGCTTTTGTTCCATCAAAAGTCGACGGTAATATTAATTTAGATATTTTCTCAATATATATATTACTAAATTTTTTTTTTGAGAACGATATAGTACTAATTTAGATATATCTTCGAAGTTGTATAATATGACATATTGGCAACAGGATAAGAAGTTTTTAGATTTTGCAAAGTTCAATTATTTTATACCTTTTCTAAATTGCTCACCATATTTTGCTACTTTCTGTCGTTGCAGACTAAATTGAAACTAGACACTGAGCTACTTATGGAGGAGCATAAGAAACATTTCAAAAAGAGTATTGCTCGTTCAGAACAGTCTCAACAGGATCTGGAAGTCGTCGCCTCAGCATCACAACATGAACTAGAACAAAAATTGCTTCTAATAGTAAGAGATATTTTATTGAAAATATATTAGTAATACAAGGTTACTTAGATTGGAAATGCAAATAATTATATATGCTGGATTTTATATCGTAGACTGAAGCGGCAAAAGAGTTGCGGCTATTAAATGAGAAGTTGAATGATATGCAATATGTTGAATATTTATAATAAACTTAATTTATTAGATGCATGTTTTGGATATTTATGATGTAAGTGTGAAAGATCATGTTTTCATTGAGAGTTGTAATACATGTATCCATTGCATAGAATTATGATTCATGTACATGAGAATTAGTGAGAGTTAATGGGTAGGAGTTAATGTGATTCATGTATACATGAACCACTTAGTCTATAAATAGAGACCCATTTGTGTTTGTAAGAAATAAGAAAGAGAAATAGAAATATAAACAAAGTGTTAAAGAAATACTCTTTTCTTCCTCCTCTTCTTCAAAGAAATATAGCCATATTATCTAACAAACTGGTATCAGAGCGAGAGTAATATTGTAATGGCGAATTCGAGTTTTTCGTTTCAATTTTCTCGTCTTACGAAAGAAAAATTACGAGAATTGGTGTATTCGTTTGAAATCTTTGCTTGGTTGTCACGAATGTTGGGATATCGTCGATAATGGCTACACCGAGGCAGAAACCGAGATTGGGTTAAGCGCTGCCCAAAAGGACACGTTGCATAAGAGTCGAAAGAAGGATCGACAAGCACTCACTCTTATTCATCAATGTTTGGATGAATCGATGTTTGAAAGAGTAGCTAATGCGACGAATGCTAAGGAAGCATGGGAGATCCTGCGAAACTCTAACCAAGGAGCTAATAAAGTGAAGAAGGTGCGTCTTCAAACGTTAAGAGGTGAATTCGGAGGATTACGAATGAAAGATTCCGAATCTATTGCGGATTTCTTTTCGAGATTGTTGGCGACAGTCAATCAAATGAAGCGATATGGGGAAACTTTGGAGGATATTCGGGTCATAGAGAAAGTGCTTCGCTCATTGCATACAAAGTTCGAGCATATTGTAGTAGCAATTGAGGAGTCTAAATACTTGGAAGCGATGACCATTGATGAGTTTTTGGGTTCTTTACAAGCCCATGAAGAACGCATGAACAAGAAGAAAGAGGAACCGGTCGAGCAAGTCTTCACCGCGAAGCTCTCTTTAAAGGAGAAAGAAAGTGATCGTTAAACAAGCCAACGTGGCAGAGGACGAGGACGTGGAGGCAGAGGCCGAGGAAGAGGAAGAGGCGGACAAAGTCAAACTTCCAACAATGAGGAGAAAGGTAAATCCTTTAGAGGTCGCGGCAGAGGAAATTATCCGAGACAAAAATTCGAATGCTATAATTGTCACAAGCCTGGACATTATGCTCGAGATTGTTGGAGTACGCCTAAAGATGGTGAAGAAAAAGCTAATTACGCCGAGAATGAAGAAGTCGATGGCACTTTATTGATGGCTTACCAAGAAGGAGTAAAGAAAGATTTGTGGTGTCTTGATAATGGAGCGAGCAACCACATGTGTGGAGACAAAAACAAGTTCGTCGAGCTTGACAATTCGGTGATGGGACATGTTACTTTCTGAGACCACTCTAAAGTTCAAATCGTAGGAAAAGGAACGATTTTGATCCGTACGAAGAATGGAGGTCACGAGTACATGAGTAATGTCTATTACATTCCGAACATGAAGAGTAACATTTTGAGTTTGGGACAACTTCTCGAGAAGAATTATGAAGTTCAAATGAAGAATCATACTCTCATCCTTCAAGATGATTGAGGAAACGTAATTGTGAAGGTGCCTATGACGAAGAACAGGATGTTCTATCTCGAACTTCAAACCGATATGGCGAAGTGTCTCAAAGCTTGTGTGAAAGAAACTTCTTGGATTTGGCACTTAAGGTTAGGCCATGCAAATTTTGGAGGCTTGAAGATGATGGCGCAAAAAGGGATGCTAAAAGGCTTGCCATGTATCGAAGAACCGAATCAAGTTTGCGAAGGATGTCTCATGAGCAAGCAATTTCGCAAGAGTTTTCCAAAAGAAGCCACTTCAAGTGCACGCGGACCACTTGATCATATTCACGCAGATGTGTGCGGTCCGATTAAGCCATCTTCATTCGGTAAAAATCGATACTTTCTACTCTTCATCGACGATTTTAGTAGAAAGACTTGGGTCTATTTTTTGAAAGAGAAGTCGGAAGCATTCAGTTGTTTCAAGAACTTCAAGGCCCTCGTAGAGAATCAAAGTGGATGCCATATTAAGTCCTTAAGGATTGATAGAGGTGGCGAGTTTACCTCCAACGAATTTAACAAATTTTGTGAAGAACAAGGCATCAAGCGATTCTTGACCGTTCCAAGGTCTCCTCAACAAAATGGCGTTGTTGAGAGGAAAAATCGAAGCATTCTCAATATGGCGAGAAGCATGTTGAAGACGAAGAACATGCCTAAAGAGTTTTGGGCGGAAGCAATTACATGTGCGGTTTATCTATCGAATCGATGTTCGACAAAGAGTTTATTCGAGCAAACTCCTCAGGAAGCTTGGAATGGAAGAAAGCCAAATGTTTCGCATTTGAGAGTGTTTGGGAGCATTGGTTATGTACATGTACCCGACCAAGAGCGATCAAAACCTGACGACAAAAGCAAAAAGCACATTTTTGTTGGGTACGATCAACGTTCGAAAGGATACACGTTTTACAATCCAAATAGGGGCAAAGTGATTGTTAGTCGAGATGTGGAGTTTGATGAAGAAGATGAATGGAGTTGGAGTAATGAAGACAAGGAGAAGTATGACTTTCTATCATTTCATGATGACGATGAGCGGAGAGATGAAGTTCCTCAAGAACCGGTCACGCCGTCCCATTCACCGATTAATCCGAACATACCATCATCATCTTCTTCGAGCGATAGTTCAAGTGAAAGACCACGAAAGACGAGAAGTATTCATGAACTTTATGATGTGACGCGTGATTTAAACGAAGACATGAATCTTTATTGTCATTTCGCGGATTGTGATGCCATATTATTTGAAGAAGCCGTGAAAGACGAAAGATAGAGGATTGCTATGGACGAAGAAATGAAGTCCATTGAGAAGAATAATACTTGGGAGTTGGCGACTATACCCCAAGGTAAAAGACCTATTGGTGTGAAGTGGGTCTTCAAAGAAAAGAAGAATGCAAAAGGAGAAGTCAAAAAATACAAGGCTAGATTGGTAGCAAAGGGATACAGTCAACGTGCTGGGATAGACTATGACGAAGTGTTTGCACCAGTTATTCGACTCGAGACCATACGAATGATCATTTCATTGGCGGCGCAAAACAAGTGAAGCATTCATCAATTAGATGTGAAGTCGGCTTTCTTGAATGGAACTATCGAAGAAGATGTGTTTGTTGAACAACCTCTTGGATATGCAATCAAGGGTCATGAAGACAAGGTGCTGAAATTGAAGAAAGCTTTGTACGGCTTGAAACAAGCACCTAGAGCATGGAATAGTCGAATCGACAAATATTTCCTGAAAAATGGGTTCGAAAAATGCCCACATGAGCATGCTCTTTATGTCAAGAAAAACAAAGATGGAGATATGTTGATTGTTTGTCTTTATGTGGATGATTTTATCTTCACGGGCAACAATGCAAGCATGTTTGAAGAATTTAAGGGAGCAATGGCTAAAAAATTTGAGATGACCGATATTGGCCTCATGTCTTACTTTCTCGGAATCGAAGTTAAGCAAACGGAAGAAGGAATATTCATATCTCAAGAAGGCTTTGCTAAGGAGATTCTTAAGAAGTTCAAGATGGACAATTGCCAATCGGTGGCTACTCCGGTCGAGACTGGATTAAAACTGTCCAAGCACGAAGACGGTGATCTTGTAGACCCATCTACCTACAAAAGTGTCGTTGGTAGTTTGAGGTACTTAATGAAGGAAATACAGTTTCAGGATCAACCGTAAAGTGTACACAAGGATAAACGAATGTAAGCGCACATTCGTGGTCATATCTTTCAGTAGGAAAATCCAATTTGAATGGTTCAAATTGGGTTAGATATATAATAAGATTATCTACAACCTTCATATAGAAATATATTTCATATGAACGAAGTATCAGTGTCGTTTCTATGAAATACCGAAATGGTGCAACAGTATGATATACAGTTAGTAAAACATTCATAACTTTTTCATACGAACTCCAATTTGGCCAGGACAAATTGGGTCGTGTAGATAATAAGATTATCTACAACTTTCGTGTTGGTTGATGTTCTGTCAGAGGAATTTACCAATTTCGTATGGACAGAATACTTGACAGATTCATGCAACTTTCTGTGTGAAAGAGTGTATATTGGATATACATGTCTTTTGGCCAATCATAATCCTATGTGATATAAATAGGATAATTCTCTCTCATCTCGTATGGATCATTCAGTCCAATTCATTCAGAATATTCCAGAAATTGTGAGACAACTTTCTAGAGAGTGAAAGGGTGTAAAGAGAGAGAAACCGTGAAAAGGAGTTTTCCGGTATAGAGAATGAAACAATCGAGCAAGTTCGTCGGTGCATCATCTAGGCAGTTGCACCCGCGACCGACGTCTTACGAGTCAAGGTGGATATGAAAGAAATACAGTTTCGGATCAACCGTAAAAGTGTACACGTGGATGAACGAATGTAAGCGTACATTTGGAGCCATAACTTTCAGTAAGAAAATCCGATTTGAATGGTTCAAATTGGGTTAGATAGATAATTAGATTATCTATAACCTTCATGTAGAAATATATTTCATATGAACGAAGTATCAGTGTCGTTTATGTGAAATACCGAAAGGGTGCAATAGTATGACATACAGTTAGTAACACAGTCATAACTTTTGCATACGAACTCCAATTGGGCTGGGCCAAATTGGGTTTTGTAGATAATTAGATTATCTACAACTTTCATGTTAGGTGATTTTCTGTCAGAGAAATTTATCAATTTCGTCTGGACAGAATACTGACCAGATTCATGCAGTTTTCTGTGTGAAAGGGTGTATATTGGATATACATGCATTTTGGCTAATCCTAATCCTATTAGATATAAATAGGATACTTTCTCTCTCCTCACAATGCAATTCTACAGAATTATTCTGCCTAATACACAAGAAAAAAGAGCAAATTCAGATTTGATCTTTCGTGAGTTAAAAGGTGCGAAGAGAGAGAAATCGAGAAAAAGAGTTTCTCGAGGAATAGAGAATCGATTAGATCGAGCAAGTTCGCCGGTGCATCGTCTAGGCAGGTGCATCCGCGACCGACGTCTTACGAATCATCGTGGATACAAGTAGAGGAGTGACGTTTGTGACTCTTCGATTGTGATCAACTCGAGTAAGAAAGACGGTGGAAACGCTTGGACGCACGAGGACAAAGTCGAGTGAACCGGCGTAGCAAACGATTGGTGAAGGACGCGTGGTGTGGGACGCGCGGATTGTCACCAACGTGACAGGAAATAGAAGGCGGCGATCAACCCTTCGTGTGCCATCAATTTGGCACTGGTATAGATCTATCCTTCTATTCGCATCGTACCCTCGAAGTCATGGCGTGATCTCGGGAATCGGGGAATCGGACCGGGCCTTCATTCCGCTGCGCGGGCCCGGGGTCGAGGATATTTCCCAACAGGATACACGTAGAGGAGCAACAATTGGGGCTCTTTCAGTTGTGATCGATTCGGACGAGTAATTTCAGTCGGAGACGAAATCGAGTGAATCGGCAACGAACGGTGAAAGACACGTGGTGTGGGACGCGCGGATTGTCACCAACGTGACACGAAAAGAAGAATAGCAATCAACCCTTCGTGTGCAATCAATTTTGCACTGGTATCAATCTAATCTTCTTATTTGCATCGTACCCTTCGAAGTCATGGCGTGATCTCGGGAATCGGGGAACTGGACCGGGCCTACATATCCGCTGCGCGGGCCCGGGGCCGTGTAGAATCCCCAACAGTGGTATCAGAGCGATCGCCATCGATTCGAGGGTCGAATCATAGTCGTATATTCGATATACGCACGGGTTATCAAAGTTCGTACCCGTTTGCATGATGTTACATATAGAGAAAGTCAAATTCCGTTAAAATCACAAGTGGAATTCGCTAGAGATCGATCAAAAGTTGATTGAGAGTATCTAGGAATGATCGTGAAAAAGTTTCATGATTTATCGTTTTGGAAACGAGCGAAAACAGAAAAAAAAAAACTGCAGAAAACTGCGGAAAAACTGCATAAAACTGCAGAAAACTGTGAAAAACTGTGAAAAACGCATAGTCGGTTATAACGGACATGTAGTTCAGTTATAACGGAAGTGTTCCGTTGTAACGGACTAGGAGTTCGGTTGTAACGGACCTTGTATAGGATACGAGGATGCGGAGATGCCTTTTGGTCAGTTATAACGGAACTCTGGTCAGTTATAACGGAAGTGTTCAGTTATAACGGAACTTTGCTCAGTTATAACGGAAGTGTTTCTGGATTTTGATCCAGAATTCGCAGTTTAGTCAGTTATAACGGAACTCTGGTCAGTTATAACGGAAGTGTTCAGTTATAACGGAACTTTGGTCAGTTATAACGGAAGTGTTTCTGGATTTTGATCCAGAATTCGCAGTTTGGTTAGTTATAACGGAACTTTGGTCAGTTATAACGGAAGTGTTAAGTTATAACGGAAGTGTTTCTGGATTTTGATCCAGAATTCGCAGTTTGGTCCGTTGTAACGGACATTGGTCAGTTATAACAGAACTTTGGTCAGTTATGACGGAATAG
This sequence comes from Luzula sylvatica, assembly GCA_946800325.1. Classification (NCBI taxonomy): domain Eukaryota; kingdom Viridiplantae; phylum Streptophyta; class Magnoliopsida; order Poales; family Juncaceae; genus Luzula; species Luzula sylvatica. The sequence continues at coordinate 25,251,436 of OX326958.1, read as the reverse complement.
TTTCTGGATGCTGATTTTGTTTTCGTGATAACTTTGGCTACACAACTCGGAATTTTGAGTTCTTTATATCGATTTGATCGGCATCAAACATTCTAGCATATTAGATAATTAATTATTTAGAATAATTAGTCTCCCTAAATAAATCATATGCATTTACAAATCTTGTGATAGTGATACAATATGATTATGTCACGAATTAATTTAACATGCATTGGCATGATCCCTCAAAATATTTAAGTCATGGAAATGCCTTCCATGTCCACAACCACCGAGTTTGGTGTTACGTTTCACGTGGGTTCAGGCTAAAGTCGGGCACGTGATATTGTAATTATCGAAAGGGTGGCAAGCGTTAAATCAGGACTTGTGAGGCCCAGGCTAAAGTCGACTCACTAGTAGCTTATTTGAACGATACGTTGGATATGGTTGTGACTTAACCGTCCAGGCCAATCGGATTGGAGTTCGGGGCATAGATATGATGCACACACGGAAATGGGATTATATATGATACGATCCATCACCGAAATCCTATAAAGGTTCAAGAGTCGCATATGATGTGATTGGATATAATCCTACCTAAATAACGGGATCCCACCCGATAGGCTAAAGTCACTTGTGGGAGGAATGGAAATATGGGTCTTGAGTGTTATGGACTTGGAGTCCCGTATCGGTATGAGGGTTATCGATTCGATAAAATAACACTATCATATAATCATCATATAAGCATATAGATTAAGTACGCACGGTTAGGAGCTTAATCTTCATCATTCGTTTAGAATTATATTTTCAAGCAACACCAAATATATCGATGAGATCGATATGATAGATGGCTTTTTGACCGTAATTACCATAATGGACCTTAATAGTTAAAGAATAGTTCTTAGACTTAAAGGAACGTGTTGGATGTTGGGAATTATCCCGACCCCGGGCCCGCACAGCGGATATGAAGGCCCGGTCCGGTTCCCGTAATCCAAGATCACGCTTCGATATCGAGGCTACGATGCAAAGTAGGATAGACGATTACCAGCGTGAAATTGATCACGCACGACGGGTTGATCGCTCTCATCCTTCTCTTCTTTCGGTGTCACGTTGGTGACTAGCCCGTATGTCCCATACCGCACGTCTCCCACCATTTCGACAAACCTCGGGTTGTCTTCGTGCGTTCCATGCCCGCATGCTTCCACAGCCCGTTACTCGATTACTTCTCCGGTTTGATCACAACGAAGAGCCACAGATGTCGCTCCTCTACCCGTATCCACCGTGAGTCGTAGCACCTCGGTCGCGGATGCACCTGCCTAGACGATGCACCGGCGAACTTGCATGATTGCGTTTCGATTCTCTAGACGGAGAAAACTCTTTTCTCCTCTTTTCTCTTTCTCTCAATCTCTTCACACTCTTTCATCATGTGATTAAGAGTCTCACTAATTTCTGGATAAATTCTGGATTAACTCCATTAATTTCCTGGTTAAACTTATCTCGTTCAACTGAACTGATGAGATGAGAGAGAGAGAGAGAAACATCCTATATATACTCCATAGTATAAGGATGGGCCAAAAGGTACGTATATCTTCTATACACCTTTTCAAACAGAAAACTGCATATACCCTTTCAGTAATCTGTCAGAACGAAAATGGTAAATTCCTCTGACAGAACATCAACTAGCACGAAAGTTGTAGATGATTTTATTATCTTTCCAACCCAATTTGGTCCAGCCCAATTGGAGTTCGGACCCGAATGTTACGGCCGTTTTACTGACTGTATGTCAAACTGTCGCACCCTTTCAGTATTTCATTAGAACGACACTGATAATTCGCTCAAATGAAATATAATACAACATGAATGTTCTAGATAATCTCATTAGCTAACTAACCCAATTTGAACCATTCAAATCGGAGTTTCCTACGGAAAGTTATACCGGTTTTACTAATCTGTTTCGTATGCCCACGAACGCGTACGTTCGTTTGTCCTACGTACCATTTTAGCGTTGATCCAAAACTGTATTTCCTTCATTGGACACGTAGATGGTAAATTCGGGGCTCGAGGCTTTGGATTTAGAGAAAGCCGGGTTCGATAAACTTAAGAAGGAATCGAACGATATAACGTGCCTTGTGGTGGCATGTATGGACGCAAATTTCTCAAAATTGTTTTGAGAATTCGGATGCATAGGAAAGTAAAACACAACGCTCAAGAAATAGTTTCAAGAGCTAGAGCGCGTTGAAGGGTTCGATGCGGCTCAAAGAGTATGTTAATTTTGAGATGCCTTATGGGTCTTTGATTAACACTCGTGTGTTGATGGTACGAGATTTGATCTTCATGACCGAATATCATATGCATTCCATAGATAAGTCGATTCCGGAATTGCATGAGATGCGATGTAAATTTGAATAGGAGATGCTTGGAGCATCCGAGGAATCCAGAGCATTAAGATGCGTGGATGTCCTTGTAATTCAAAGGCGGAATCGAAAGAAATAAATGTCTAAGGGTATTTTGGGAAAATGTTTTCCAAACAGAAAGTTCGGACAAGGAGTTGTCTAAACTAATGACTCAACGAGCGGTGAAATCCGAGGAGGATTAAACATAGAAGTTGATTGCTTCTTTTGGCATTGCCGTCTTAGCCATATGAATGAGATACGCGTATCTAGATTCCATATGATGGATTGCTAGAATCATTCGAATTAGATTCGATTGATTGATGCGATATTTATTTATTAGGCAAGATGACAAAGGACATCATTCTCCAAAGGTTGGAGAAAGATCCAACGAATTATTGGAACTTACATTTACATGTAGATGATCCGATAAGTTCCGAGGCAAGTGGAGGCTAACGGTATTTTGTTACGTTTACGGACGGTTAAAGTAGATACGATAATATCTATTTAATGCGTGACGAAACAGAGACTTTTGAAAGGTTCAAAGAGTTTCAAAAACAAAATATAAAATCAACCTGGCAAGAAAATCAAAGCTTTTCGATAGGATTGAGAAGGCAAGTATTTGAGCTACGCACTTCGATAGGATCGAAGAGGTGATATTTGAGTTATAAGTATTGATTATCATTCATGATTGTCGAATCGTTTCACGATTATCTTCATTTCGGAACATCGAGATGTATTCGAAAAGAGGAAATGAACGCATGTTAGACATGGTTCGATAAATGATAAATCAAACGGATCTCCCAAAAATGTTTTGGGGATACGCCCTTGAGACAGCGACACTAATGAATGGTTGCATATATGATATGGACCATAAACCTTCTAATCGGTACAAAAGACGCCATATGAGATATGGATCGGAATGGTTCCGAAGTTGTCATTTGTACAGATTTAAGGATGTGAGTATATTTCGAAATTTGTTTCGATTAAACTCAATCCAAAATCTGAAAATTGATCGTTTATGATATATCCTTAAGAAAACTAAAGGGTATTAGTTCTAACGTCCCGACGAAAATGAGATTTTCGTGGCTCGAAGAGATGCCTTCTTGAAGGAGGACATGATGCGCACAAGTTGGGAACTTGATGTCGCTTATCTCTATGCGGGCTAGTGGGAGTAGAATAAATCTCGAAAGAGTTCGAGATCTGAAAAATGAACATTGTACCGATGAAAGTTGACACGACTTCATCAAGAGTCGATGAATACGAGTCGAACACACAAAGGAATTTTTATAGATCAAGTAGGCTATATCATACGCCGATAAATACGGATTTATCGTGGCTAATGATGATAGATCGATATCATATGATGATTCGATATCCTACAAGGATGCTATGAAAAGTTGATTCCACATGACATGGTGTCATGAAATCTGAGATTCAATCCGTGTACATTATCAAGTTTGGAACTTGATTCAATCACTTTCTGGGTTAGACTCATGAAATGTGAATGGGTTTTCAAGGTGAAGAACCTACATGGATAGGAATTTGCATATATGCAAAGCGAGGCTCGCAGCAAAGAGTTTCAAGTAATTCATAGTCGGACTATGAAGAAACGTTTTCGCATGTTGCCATGCTTTCACATTCTCAAAATTCTGCTTGTCATGATCGCACATTAGGACTATGTGATGTGGCAAAATGGATGACAAAACCGAATTTCTTGACAGAAATTTTATGAAAGGATGTGTACTTGACACAACCTTACGGTTTTGTTGATTCATAAGAATCGGTGATAAGATATGCACGCTTTAACGATCCATATGATGGATTAGAGAAAGCTTCTCGGAATTGGAATATTCGTTTTGACGAAGTTATAAACTGTTATAAAATTGTCGAAACGAATGGAAACTTTGTGTACACATGAAGGTTAGTGGGAGCCGCGTTATATTTATTGTAATGACAAAGGATTAGGCGAGACCGCTTATGAATTAAGCGTGAAGATCTATAGGATAGATATAAGAAGTTCCTCGTTCTAGATTATAGCACGTATATCGACATAATGTTGGAAAAGGTTTTCAACATATAACTCCTTGGAGGAGTTAAATCGAAATGTCGAATGGCAGAAATTTTCTACGGCTCGATGTGAGACATCAAGCAGGACGAAAAGTAATAATATGATGCTTTACATTTGATATGAAGATCTATTATATCTGCCATGACATGTATGTGGCTATACGTCGTACACATAGAGCGTCTAATTTACCGTTAATAAAATCCAAGGGAATCACACGAGTTTGAATGTAATGAGATTACATGAGACTAACTCTTGTGAATGTATTATGGTTATACATATCTATACATAATAGTTATGTATATTTAAACCCATCGGGATTTGTATTGATAATGGTGAATGTTATCCTTGAATACTTTGCAAAAGAATTCAGGATTTTATTTTATCTATAATGGTGTGGAAGACGTGTCGGTTATAAAGAGTTATAACAACAACAGTTTCCAAATATGGCACGTCCAAATATGTAGCACGACTTTCGATCACAAAGTGTGTACATGATTTGCTTAAACGAAAACATGGTTATGGGAAAAGGTTCCACATGACCAATAATTAACGATTCTATTTATGGAGGCGAGTATATTGTGATTATTAATCACAAAAGGAAGCGGTATGGATCAAGGATACATGACCAAACTCGAGTAGTCACGAGTTATCGGATTTAAGGTTGTGTATTGCGTGAGACGCAATAGTACAAGTCAAAAATGCCGAGGTCACAACCACTTCTAGCCAATACTCAGAAAATTTCAATTGATCCGTAAAATTTTATGAAAAGATCTGATCATAGGTATATGGAAATGTTCCAAACCTTACGAAGATTAACACTAGCGGCAACGTGCGGACCCGTTTACAAAACCGCTCTCTCTAGTCGCGCGTGATTGTCATGCGATGACTATGGGTATGAGATACCTAGAGGAGGAAGAAGAGAGTAGAGTGTAGTTATCTAATACGATAGTCCTCGCAGGTTGTGGGTATGGAGATACCCATAGGTAAACGTTGTATCACCCAATACTTAATCCATATGAGTGCATTTTAAAAAATTTGTTTACTTAAATTTTTATGCATTCACCTTATATGAAAACTGTGTGCGGGTTGTGTAATTTGATTACATGAACCCTGATTTGAACTTGTGTGGACGTCGACATAGTTGAGGACTATGTGCAGCGAAACCGTCACACTTAAAGTTTCATTTCTAAACATCCCTAGTCATGATTCAGTTTGCTTAAGAGTGAAGCATTTACATTATCAGATAATAGACTGAACATGTACACTAGTACGTTAGCCGAGGAGATGATTATGTTTTGCTAATCATAGGACAAAGGTTTCTGTCGAATCGGGAACGTAGATATATGCTAGGTGACATATATTGGATATGACCGAAGCCGCGAGACCAGGACATGGTTTAGTCATTATGGATGGACTTGCGATGAGTAGGGTATTAGGTTCTTCATACTTGAGGGGACTATTGATTGCGTTACGTGCGTAACACAATGTTTTGATATGATCTTACGCTCACCGTAACAGGGAGCTAAAACGGTCATCATTGGGTATTGTCCAAAATACGGAATTCAATGTGAGTCTCCAAGATAGGAATTGTTTATTCCGAAAGGAAGAGATATCTCTTAGGCCACTCGATGAATTGATTAACGAAAACCAAGGCCTTGGTCAATGATATTAACGGTTAATATCGATTGAATTGATTAACGGATATCGCTAACAAGAGAACTAATGACTGCTATTCGAGATAGGCACAATTATCACAATCATTCTTCGTGTTAACATGTGTAGCCATGATGGAGTGATTAGATCCCGCTCATGGGCTTGTAGTGCTATGGAAACAGCACTATTATTAAATTATATTTTGAAATATTTTTTATTTTTTATTAAATTATATACTCGAAACTAATACTATTATTAAATTATATTTCTTGTACCGGTAGGTCTATATTATTGTCACTCTAACTAACTATAGAAGTTAATTTTCTTGCTTTTTCCAATTCTATTTTTAATTGTAGGTAGCTATACTCTCTACGATAAGACATCCGAATATTGTTACCCTCTTAGGAGCATGTCACGATGCTTCGGCACTCGTTTTTGAATTCTTACGAAATGGGAGTCTAGAAAGCCATCTTGCATGTGCAAATAAAGCCACTAGTCTCACCTGGCAAATCCGTACACGTATCATGGCTGAAATTTCCTTAGCTTTAATTTTTCTTCATTCGAATGCAGAAAACATGATAATTCATGGAGATCTAAAGCCGGATAATATTCTGCTTGATGCCAAATTTGTCAGTAAACTCGGCGATTTTGGCATTTCTCGTTTCCTAAAAAAACCAGATAGTGATAGCACTGCTTGTTATGAAACCTTACATCCCGCCAGAACACCTGGATATATTGATCCTGAGTTTCAAAATAGTGGAATGCTCACAGAAAAATCGGATGTTTATTCCTTCGGTGTCGTCATCCTTCGTCTTCTGACGAGAAAACATGCCATGTGTATTGCATTACATGTTGAAAAAGCTATGGAAAACGGGACGTTTCATGAAATACTCGATGCAAGTGCTGGTGAATGGCCCCTTCATCAAGCAAAGGAGTTGGCCAAATGGGCATTAAGGTGCGCTCAAGTTGCTAGGAAGGCCCGTCCCAATCTTTTTGAGGTTTGGCCAATTATTGAAAGGCTACGACGTGATCTATAGAGATGTTTCTCGATTAAAAGAACCGTTTTTCTTTTTGTTGCCTGGATTTTTTTTGACGTTAAATATATCTTGTGGTATGTAAAAGCTTGTAAAACCATGGTGTCTGTTGTTTTTGGTGTTTTTTACATTTATATAAATTTTCTCTTTCCGAAATTAGTTCGCAAATTAATGAATTTTACTTCTAATGTAGCTTGCTCATTTGTACATACAACCTAGAATACCTTGACGACAATGCAACTCTTTTTATTTAAGTTTGAGTTTCCTTTAATTTTATCTTTCTAGTTACTATTAGTGTATCTCGCTTTTATGTCGAGATGTCTACGTATCGGGTTTGGGAAAATAGTTTTCTCACCAGTGCATGAATTTGATTTAGATGCTTACTTAATGTTCTTGTATTTGGGTTGGATTGAGATGTTTCTTACTGTATTGATGCTTCTTTAGTAAAAGATGATTTATAAGCTTAAGCATTTTTAAGGTTACTAAAATTATTTCACAAAAAAATAACAATGCATAATTTCAGAGAGCCAATCAGTAGAATTTACAGAATAAAAAAAGAGTCGCAACAAACAAAATTAACAACTCTTTTTAAAGTTTCTTAGTGTTCTTGTATAAAATTACTTTGTTAAATATTACTTACTAGCAGTGACGGATCTTAACGGGCTGGGAACCAAATAAAAAAGAGTCGCAACAAAAATATTGGGAGAGCCAATCGGTAGAATTTACAGAATTTACAGAATTTACACTCTGATTAGTACATCATGTTATAACTTTATGATTAATACATCAGAACTGGAAACTTTCAATAGTTTGCGTATCTTATTCAATATTATCATGTATGTAATTTGATTGTGCAGTTTGCTCCGATACACAAATAATCATTTTTGTATGTACAACATTGGTTTGGATTTGATTTACCAAAATAACGTTTAATTTAGATAATTTGCACATATTTTCCCCGACTAAAGTTGGCGAAAACACAAAGCAGTTTTTCCACTTTCGCCTTATCGGGGCTTGGTTGCAACTCTTTAGTTCAACTCTTTGTGAATTACAAAATCAGCATCCAATAGATCCTTTTGGACCCAAACTTCAACCTGCATGCTTAACTAAAGACAAATTACAAAATCGTCAAGAACTTATTTTTCATTAAAAATTAAAATTAATAAATAAATTGCGTAATCCAATTATAAGAAAATTTCCCCTATTTATTATCTTATTTGTTTTACTATCATTAAAAAAATAATTATGAAAAAATAAGAATTTTGAAAGAAATTTCAAAATTAAAAGCCCAATAAAGCCTCATAATATAATTTATCTAGATCGTCTTCTATTTATCCATTTTATTGCTGAATATATTATCGATTAATCCATTTTTCTAGATCGTCTCTTTGCTAAATGCTTATACTCGAAATAGAAATCGATTATTTTGTTAGAAACCTTTGAAACATTTTTGCGAATGGGATTTGCAAACTAGGGTTTCAGCAAAGAGGGTTCTATTTTCTCCCAATTCTCCTACTGGGATTTGCAAATCGAATATTTCAACTACTTTGACAAACTTATGTTTTGAAATATTTTTTATTAGACTTAAAAGTCTAATGTCTTCGGTAAGATAATCAGTAAGATAAATGTGAGAAAAAAAATTTAACTTATTTTATAACCAGTGAAAAAAAAGGACCCAATTTTAGCCCTAATTTATCAATTTTGCTACGGACCTGACAGATAATGTGAGAAAAAACTCAATTTCATAATTACTATATTCCAAATCACCCCCAATCAAGGGCAATTTGGGTCTACAACTCATGTCTGCGTCTACCGAATGAGACACCAAACCCTTACCGTCAACCGATTCTCCCTCTTTCTTCCTACAACCAGGTCCACGAACCTGCTCATACACCAATCCCATCCCATCAAATACCAATGGAGTTTGCTCGGTCCTTTATGTGGGCCACAGGCAAAATCTTCCAACAACAAATTGCTTCATGTCAATTCGATTCGAACTCACCACACGCACCACCACACCAAATTGTAGATACACAGGCCCTTCTTTTCCAAATCTTCGCCCAAACATCTCCGGACAGTTCACTCCGCTTAGCTTTACTTCGCTCAACACTGTTGAGCACGACGACCATCCAATCACCTCCTGCGGCTGTGATGACTGTCTCATAGATTAAGAGAGCACTGACGTGCTTAGAGGATTTCCGCACAGATCGATTGAAGACCGAATCTAAAGATGTCGTCGAAGGGTCCTTCGTGCCCATTTCGGTTCCGATCGATGTGGTTCCCTACCCTGATTGGTCAAAGGGCGCATCCTTGATTAGGTGTTTGACTGGTCCTGATTGTTCACCACACACAGTCCAACGTTAGGTAAGAACCACCCCCTAATACTTAGATTATCCTTTTTGAAAATTCGATTATGTTTATTAATTCATAAAAGAGATTATTTTTAATTCCCAGATCAATTTCAACGAATCCCAGCTATTATCATCCAAATTGCATTTTTGCAATTGAAAGGGCGCAACTCCAGCTTATTGCTACAATGACCTGCATGAATTTGGCAAATGTACCCTCTTTTTGGTCAGCGAAATAATACAATTAAGGCAAGTCTTATCTCAATTTTTGAATTATTCTACCACGCATTCCATAAGGTAGTAATGATTCTATTGTTAACTTTGAATAACGTACTTGAGTAAAATAATTTCGATTACTATAGTACATCACTTCCAAAGTATGAATCCCTTCTATTATACTTTTTGTTTCTTGTAATTGCATCTCCAATGAATAGGTTATATTAAGATTCTTTTCGGGAAAAGTAGTATTTAAATTGTTATAAAGTTGGAAGAGTTGACAATTATAAAATGACCTGCGTGTTACCTAGATCTAAAATATGAATTTGTATTTGTATGGAATATGTTCCATGAAAAAGACATATGATCGAATTAATCGAAAGTAAACGATATTTTAAATTGCTTTGGACCTACCGAACTTATTATTCGTGCATCACACCTTGCTTCTTGTTTATTTAATTTAATAAATATATAAGTTGGCAAGACATGTTACTCATAGTTGAAATAATCAAAGTAAACCACATAATTAATTATTCTAAAATCTACGTAACTTGTTGTTTATCCATCAATGGGTTGCTTATTATGATGTTTACTGTACTATTCAATAAGTTTTTATATAAAATTATTTCACGTAAAAAAATCAATATTTTAATATGAAATAGTATTTATTTAATAAATTAATACTAGTATATTATAAATAATAAAATAAAAAATTGAGTTGGTTGATTGTAAAACACAAAATATCATATGTTGTAAGAAATTGTGGATTCAATCTTTATTGCAATCAGATTGTTCAACTCTGAATAATTAATAAATTTATATTTGGTAGTTTTTGTTGTCGGTATATATATACTATTATTTTATATATTATTAATTGTTTTATATCTCTAATTGTTTTATGAAAATCAGTGGTCTATTTATTATACAATTTTGTATGTTTATACTTTGAAAAATGTATATTTCACTTAAACTGGGTAACATGATTTAAGCAAAAGTCAATAAGATTATAAAACAAGATATAAGACTATTTTATAAAATGATGTATCGAACTAATATATTTTTATTGGATATTGAAGTCAAAGTCAAAAATTATATATATTCTTCACATTTGCAAAAGCTCTCAACAATCTTGTAAGTTGCATTCTTGTAAGTTGCATTGTTGAAAAACTTAAAATATGAAAAACTCACATTCCTTTTTCTTCAAATTGTAGCTGTGACACTATTGTTGGCATCGATAGTAGGATTCAATTGCATTGGCATCAGAGCAGTATTTCCAATTGATTTAATTGTACGACTTCTAACAAATTTTAATTTAGGACATTCAAATGTGCCATTTATTAAGTACACCCTATCTTTTATATCAATTTCTAATTTCTAATTGGAAGTCAGACCTCTTATCTGCAATAATATTCTTCTGGCGGACATAATTTCATTAGTAATGATTGTTTGCTTGTACATAGTTAAAAAACTATAATTTGCTAATTTTGTCAACATATATATCGTTAGTTTTTCTATATTATTAATTATTTATGAAAATTATTGGTCTATTGAATACATTTCTTATGTCCTTTTCTTTGAGAATTTCATATTCATCTTTAACTGGGTAAAAGATGATTAAGACCAAAATCAATAGGATTGTAAAAGAACAAGTACAATTATTTTATAACATCGCGCATTCTGTCATAAACTTTAATCTTCATTGTATTCTCCTAATCGATAATATTTTTGTATAAATTGGTTAGTTTACATTTCCATAGGCTTGATAATTTGAGTAAATTTGAGTGTCAACTAAACTAAAATCCTAGCTCTCTGCTAATTCTGAAAATAGGGACATTATGTGCATATTTTATTGTTTTATTTATAGTTGTAATTTTGGAACACAATTAGTTCCTAATTAGATAATGAGCTTTGGTTAGTTTAATTAGGCTTATATGCGTCAGTACCCTAGCTCTGGTATTATTAACTTTTTCAATTTAATTATATTCCGAACACTATTTAATCTTGTTTATTTTCAGGAAAAGAAAAGGATATAGGCAGCGCCGAATGGACCGAAATTCAAATGGTATATTTGACAACTTTGTTAGTGGAATTTGGATCAAAGGAGTTCGGACAAAATTCAAAGCACATAATGTTGTATTATTTATTATAAATAATACTAATTAAATTTTAAAACATATTTATTTTAATGATATAAAATATTAACATGTGAAGGTTAATATTCATCATTAAATATAATATCATAACATTAAAAATAAAAGAATTTATTAGATATTAAGAAGTGAATGAAACATCTCATTTATCATCAAAAGCCATTTTCGGTTATAATATAAGAAGAGAATTATATATCATTTAATTCTCTAAATGAAACCGAAATGGAGAATATTATAAGGGCTATCACTCCATTCTCTAAATATAATTAACTCATTTAACTATAATATAAAAAGGAATATTCAATCTTTTTAATTTCAGTTTATTTTGGTGATAAGGCAATTAAAACAAATTAAATGGTTACCATGTTGATTTCATTTGATCAATTAAATAAAAAGAAACTGAAATAGAAAAGAATTTAATGACTTTCTCATTAAATTCAATATATGTTTCTAAATTCTTGAATGAGGTATATTAGTATATATCTATTATTAATAACAGACGTTCATTAGATTGTACATATATCTATTATTAATAATTGACTTTCATGAGATTGTACATAAGTTATATAAATAACTGGTACATATATAAATATAAATTATCTCGTAATTATGAGACAAGATCTCATTATTTTGGTTTCCTATTCAATGGTCATTTCTAATTAAATTTCTACAGGAAATGAAATGTTAATATTCCAGTATTAATTTTAAATTAAGTAAACAAATAAATTACAAATGAAACTTGATAAAATTATCATTTTATATAAATGTGGATATCACTGAGTTGTGATCCTACATGAATACATATATAGTATTCTAATTTAAACATATTAAATGATGTGAAGATGTATTCACTAAGAGTGCTAATTTCAAATATTAGTCAAATTAACATTGATATAAATAAATAATATTTGCCTAAAATCGGCTTAGGAACTCATTTTTGAGAAATTCCTAAAGTGTCTTAAATAATTAGCATGCAATTTTGATTTAAAAATAATTATTGATCTGATCAATCAATAAATAATCAATCATAAATAAATAGACACTTATTTGTTGAATATAAAATCGTACGAAAAATAAATAAATTGTGATATGTCAATTCATTTAATAAAATCGAAAAATAATATTTCAATAATAGATCCTACAAGATCTAGTTCATCGAGGGGGGTGAGATTTATGCTCATATAATCGTCACCAGAAGTGGGATCTCTACCATTGTGGCTGGCTGGTTCGGACAAATGGTTCAAGGGGTGAACGAAGCGACTGATGTGACATTTTCGAAGCACAATTTAGACTCGAAAAGTTTGTGTCCATCTCTATGGTGAAGTGCTTCAAGGTGATGGTTATGTTGAATATTATTATTCTTAATAATTCCAAAAAGAAAATATACGTTAAAAAAAATGTATATATTATATTGAATAATTTAATAGGGTATATTTTCACACCGTATACTCTTTGAGGAATTACCTATGTGAGAATGGTCATGGGCCGCGACTAAAGGATATGGGCATAATCCTAATATATTCTCATGAAAATCAAGGTTAGCGCATGGCAATAAATAGCGCACACCCGCATACAAACACCAACGGATTTTTCCTACTATGTGTGAGGATGTAAAAGATCGGTTGAATGATTCATGGTTCAAGACCTAGTTCACCATGTAATCTCGGTTCTATATAATTTTCACTATGTATGGGTTCAAGGCTACGTCCATTCATATTTATGCATAGTAGATACCAAGTTTTGGAAAGAGAATAAAAATAAAATAAAGTTTTAAAATTGAGGGGGATTGTTGTATTGTTTATTATAAATAATACTAATTAAATTTTAAAACATATTTATTTTAATGATATAAAATATTAACATGTGAAGGTTAATATTTATCATTAAATATAATATCATAACATTAAAAATAAAAGAATTTATGAGATATTAAGAAGTGAATGAAACATCTCATTTATCATCAAAGGCCATTTTCGGTTATAATATAAGAAGAGAATTATATGTCATTTAATTTAATTCTCTAAATGAAACCGAAATTGAGAATATTATAAGGGCTATCACTCCATTTCATTTAGAATGGACCAATTGTTGGGAATTCTTTCCGTCTCCGGACCCGCGCAGCGGATATGTAGACCCGGTCCGATTCCGTTAATCCAAGATCACGCCATGACTTCGAAGGGTACGATGCAAATAAGAAGATTAGATTCATACCAGTGCAAAATTGATTGCACACGACGGGTTGATAACTAATCTTCCTTCTCCTGTCACGTTGGTGACAATCTGCGCGTCCCACACCACGCGTCTTTCACCGCTCGTTGACCGTCCTTTCTCTCCCCCGAGTTGATCACAACCGAAGAGCCACAAGTGTCGCTCCTCTACTTGTATCCACCGTGAGTCGGAGTTCTTCGGTCGCGGGTGAAACTGCCTACATGCTGCACCGGCGAACTTGCTTGATCAATTGATTCTCTACACCGGAAAACTCCTTTTCTCGGTTCTCTCTATCTTCACACTCTTTCACTCTCTAGAAAGATGGCTTTCAATATTCTGGATTATTCTGAATAATACGAATAATTGGACTGAATGAAGTCTTTTTTGATGAGAGAGAATTATCCTATTTATATCATATAGGATTATGATTGGCCAAAAGACATGTATATCCAATATACACTCTTTCACACAGAAAGTTGCATGAACCTGTTCAGTATTCTGTCCGTATGAAATTGCTCAATTCCTCTGACAGAAAATCAACCTACATGAAAGTTGTAGATAATATTATTATCTGCACAACCCAATTTGGCCCGGGCCAATTGGAGTTCGTATGCAAAAGTTATGACTGTTTTACTAACTGCATGTCATGCTGTTGCACCCTTTCGGTATTTCATAGAAACGACACTCATACTTCGTTCATATGAAATATATTTCTACATGAATGTTGTAGATAATCTTATTATCTATCTAACCCAATTTGAACCCTTCAAATTGGATTTTCCTACTGAAAGATATGACCACGAATGTACGCTTACATTCGTTTATCCTTGTGTACACTTTTATGGTTGATCCGAAAAAAATGAAAATGAAAAATGAAAAATGAAGTTCTTTTATCAGAAAAAAGCAAACAATCTCAAAGAAATATAGATCTCTCAATTATATTACTGAGTTTCCAACTTTCGAAAGAAGAAAACTTGGTTAAAGAATCGGTGTACATGACTTCATCTCTTTCAAGGTGTATGTCTTCCGCTTTACGACTGTGCTATTAAATCGGAACCGAGACAAATCGGAGGTGTAGAACCTTGGAGATGGAGAAATGAAATACCCTGCACTAGAGGGCGTTAATCTGTCTTTAGGGCAGTTGCGGCACGACCGCGCGGCTACATCCAGGCTTGTCTTGAAATTTATTCGTATTATTTTTATTTAAATAATTATTTAATTATTTATTTATATTATTTGTTTGGTTATTTTATTGAAATATAACCAACACATAAATGAGGATCAAATCAATATTGCTCAGCAGCAGATTTCGAATTACCTTGCCATACTCCAAGTCCAATGGTTCATTCACTTCACGAGCCGGCTCGTTTTCCGTGGGAGGACAACTCTTTTCTTGTCAAGTGTTGAATTTCGAGAGTATTTTCTTACATTCGACTCGGTTAAGTTAATGTTAAATAGTAATAATATTTTGTTAAATAGTCCTTGATTAATTTAAAAACAATTTGTGTATTAATTTAAAATAAACAATTACATATGATCTGAAATATACTAATTTGAGTATTTTAATTCAAGATTTATTGAAATTAAGTATCAAATTATTTTTCTTTCGTTCGTATTTATAATTTTTTTTATAATTTGCTCAATTTCAAGAGGGTTTTCTTACATTCGACTCCGTTAGAAGAGCACTTTGGATTAGGAAAGAAGATCATTGGTATTTGATAGTAGTATGATTTTGGGTTATACATTCTGAAAATAATTAACATGTATTTTGGTCATATAATTATCACATGTATTTTTGTCGAGAGTTTTATAAATATGTTTATCACAAGTATTTTGGTCATATAATTATCACATGTATTTGATATTAGTATGATTTAAATTTGTGTTTTTCACATGATTTTTTTGTACTCAATAAATTAATGGTTTAAAATAATCGTAACAAAAGCCCTTGCCAGTATGATTTAGGGTACAGAAGTTTCTAATTGATTTTATCATTTTGAGCTTAAACTTGTAAACTATATAACTAATTGATTTTATTTCCTAGGTAAACCACTAAAGCCCTTGCCAGATTTATTATGCGAATACAACCTTCCACAAGGCTTATTTCCCAAAAACATCATAACCTACGAATTGGATGAATCAAAATCGAAACTAGTAGTTCACTTGTCAGCGCCATGTGAGGTCAGCTTCAAAGACCCATCGATAATTCGTTACGCAACTCGAGTCAAGGCAACCCTGACTAGAGGCAAGTTGGCGAACATAAAAGGGATGAAAACTAAAGTGCTCGCGTGAGTTAAAGTCACCAATGTGGCTGTTGAGAGTTACAAGTCCGATAAAATTGTGTAAGGCTGAAGTGAAGAAAATTCGGTCCAAGGATGCGTATGAGGTCCCGAGAGATTCTATTCGGGTCGAAGAGTTTTAGGCTTAATTTGATTTGTTGGTATCGGTTGGTCGGTATGTGACATTTATATATGTGAGTGGTTTTTTATATTTATCTTTTGGTTAAAACTTTCAAAATTGATCAATGGACCAATTCATGTTCTTGGGGATAGAAGCTAAATTATTGCACATGATTTTTTTTTTCTTTTTTCTATTATTTACTGTTCAAATTCATGTCCAAGACGAATGTGGTTCTTGGGCATTTAGCTTAGAAATTTCATATGAATATTTTTTGTTCGATTTTTTAGAAGAAAAAATAATTGCAGAACCGACTTTGATTTTCAGTCCCATTATAAAAGGAGGAACCACAAATCATAAAATAGGCCTTTGACGATGGTGAAAAATTGAAATAAAATGAAATAGGTGACTTTTTTTTAATTTAACAAGAACATAATAAAATAGATTAAATAAATGAAAGAATACAAGTTTTTCTTTCGAAGAGAAGATGGAAGTTCTTTTTTACATGAAATGACTAAAATTTTATGACAAAAATATCTTTATTTATTTCGACTCATGTTTGCATGACAAAATGGATTAATATAATAATAGTAATAATAATAAACTATACTAACTACAAATAAAGAGAATAAACAGAAAAAAAAAATTGGGAAATCTAAACCAAGTTTTGTAGAATCGGAATCTTAAATCATACATTTGTATGGAGGTATACTGATTCCAGGTTTTTGACTTGTCCTCTAATTAACTCATGGGCACTGTTAAGTTTGACGGAAGTACTAGAGTAAAAGAACTCCCATAAATTAAGGACATTCCTCCAAAATAAAAATATGAATCTCTTCTGTTATAATCTTTGTTTCTTGTAATTGTAACGCAAATGGAATAGTGACATGTTTGATTCCGTATTTTTTGCAATATCTATAACAAGATGGATAACTAACATAATATTTCCACTAAATTGCATATCTTTATAGCACTTCTGATTAACAAATATGTGATAAATAAAATTTTCTTTAATAAAAAGATAAATAAATTATTTTATGGGTTTTATGTAGTTTGAGTATTATGGGACCGATTGGACTAAGAAAGATGGGCTTTACAAAGAGGTATTAGACTTGATCACAGAAGTAAGCATGATAAATGCTGACATGATTTGCATAATATTTTTTATTATTTTTTTTGGAAATATTACAATGAAAAAAAATGACATACAAGGTACCAATTCATACTTCATCTCAATAGGAACTTTTAGTTGTACATCCTATGTTTTATGAAAAATTAGTGGGACTGAATTAATCAAAGTAAACTACATTATTATAGTTTTGCACCAATCAATATGGTTTGTGCATCACACCTTCACTTATTTAATATGTACTAAAAGTTGGCAAGACTTGTATTTTGTATGTGCAATTAAAACAATCAAAGTAAACCATATTATTAATTAATTCTAAATCAATAGTCTGTGCAATTGCATGACTAACAAATTTTAATTTAGGACATTCAAATAATGTGCCATTTATTAAAAACACCCTTTCTTTTATATCAATATCTACTTGGATCTCAGACCTCTTATCAGCAATACTATTCTTCTGGCGGACATAATTTCATTAGTAATAAAATTGTTTACTTGTACATAGTTAAAAAATTATAATTTGCTAATTTTGTCAACGTTAGTTTGTCTATATTATTAATTACTAGGAAAATATCCCGCGCTTCGCTGCGGGATATATAATTTCATAAGAAATAATATAATAAGCAAAAATAATAATTTTATATATTATTTGATATATTATTTCGCTGCGGGATATATTATTTGATAAGAAAATAGAAATATTTCTCGCGCTTCGCTGCGATTTTTCAAAATCTGTTATGATCATAAAATAATAATTTTATCTAAAACGTTACAAGTGCAAAACAAAAGTAATCTTCATAAATGTTAATTTAAAAAAAAAATCTGATATTAAATAGTCTCACAAGTATTATGCAATAAATGTAAATTTTTTTCCTCCTCAAAATATATCATATATTTCAAAAGAAAAATTGAAATGTTTTATTTAGAATACAAAACATGTCAAATAAAATAAAATTTTGAAAAAGACAAACAAAAAAAACATAAAAGACGCAGCTTGGTACCAATCAGAAATATTATAATAAGCACAAAAAACGCAGCTTGGTACCAATCAAAACTATTATAATAAGCACAAAAAAAAATAATACCAGCTCAAGCTAACAAAAAGTATTTGTGTTAATAGTATTTTGTTAACAGTAAAATTATAGTATACAAATTATATTTATTAATACAATGAAAAATTCAAATATTTTATTTAGAACACAAGACATATGTCAAATAAAATTAAATTTAAAAAAAAAAAAAACGATAAACAGTAACCGGGATGAACAGTACCGGATGAACAGTACCGACGACGTGCCCTCAGCATATCTCTTGTATCCAAAAATTAATAGGAGGGGAGATTTATGAAAATTATTGGTCTATTCAATATATTTCTTATGTCCTTTTCTTTCAGAATTTTATATTCATCTTTAACTGGGTAAAGGTCATTAAGACCAAAATCAATAGGATTATAAAAGAACAAATACAACTATTTTATAGCATCGCGCATCCCGTCATATATTATATTTATGAGGGGTCTCGTAGTCAAATAAAAAGTTGTATATATTCTTCCATTTTGCAGAAGGTCTCAATACTAAAAACTAAAAACTCACATACATTCCCTTTTCTTTAAATCGTTGTGATTTGTGTGCGAGAAATCCATCTGAGAAATGGGTGACAACCTAGATAACGTATTCGTGTCATTGGTTCATAATTCCACGTGCGGAATGCGCGTTCTTGAATGGACACTGGATCATTTTGAGAGCGATAAAACTAAGATCATCCTCACCCACAATTATGGTATTCATCTTTATTTTTTTCATGCACTTAAATTTATTCTATTGAACTATTTGGTGACACATATAGTGGGAAATTTATTCCGATATATCTTATGCAAACCTCCAAGTTACCCAAATGGGTGACGAATCAAATTGAGCGGCTAGCTAGGGCGTTCTTATGGACAGGACAAGATCATTATAAAGCGGGTAAGAGCCCCGTCAATTGGCAAAAGGTGTGTCTACCCAAAGAGAACGGAGGATTGGGAATTCTACATCTACAAACGATGAACAACGCTCTGCTACAAAAGTTTCTTTGGAAACTAGATAAGGTCCCTACCAACCTTTGGACCAAGTACATGCGGCTCCTATACGGGATTGACGACTCAGTGGCCCTAGAAGGATATCCGCATACGAAGTTATCTCACCTAGCCAAAGACCTCATTACGACTCTCCCTCCATACAAGGCCTCGGTCATGAAAAATCCGGCATCCGACCAAACCGAATGGAAATGGAGGGGAGATGGGGAATATAGCGCTAAATCGGCATATAACTTTCAAAGAAACCCCGGAATTAAGGTGTGGTGGCAAAAAGAACTACGGAACACCAGAGCGCCTCTAAAAGTCCGAGTCTTTACATGGCTTTCCCTCCTCAACAAGATTAACACGGCGGAGGTGCTTGCGCAAAAAGGATGGGCCCACTCTCCGACATGTCAGTTATGTGCGGGACAATTCGAAACGACGGACCACCTTCTAATCCACTGCCCATACACAAAAGAAACATGGACAACAATAGAAAGGGCGACTACCATGAACCAAACCATTAGCACGGTCTCCTCTCTCCACGAGGCGTGGGAGCTATACAACAAATGTTCATCAAAACAAGAACGCATGGACTGGAAGATCATCTTCTTGGCCACTACATGGGAAATATGGAAAGAACGAAATAGACGCATGTTCCAAAACAAGACACGAACGGCGGAGCAAACGGCTATGAAGGCCTGGGAAGAGGCCATAATATGGCGGAAATTCCGTAACTAACGGTCAAAACAATGAACAGGAGATGCACCCTGCCAAGTAGTATAGGAGTTGAGGTCTTTTCTAGTTTATTCCATGTAAAACTCACATTGTAAATCTTTCTTCTATTAATTAATATAAATACAATCCTAGGTCCAGCATTGCTGACCTATTCAAAAAAAAAAATTTCAAGCAATTAAATTCATGTATATTTATATTGTAAACTTCATTAATATATTTGTCCATTTTTGAAAGATTCGAACGACATATGTTGAACTCAAATTAAGCTATTTCTAGTATGATGTAATGTCTAGTAGTCTACCAAGTTTATTGTGATATTTATATATGATCTTTTGAAATCCACAAATATCCCAACAATTTTATAAAAAAATTCTATATCAAAATACAAATTGTAGGGACCAGTGAACATATATTCCATCAATAATATAACAATATCATCTACGTGAACCATGTCTATTTGGAATTTGCACCCTACTATCATGATCCAACGGTTCAGATCTAAATTGTGATGTGGCTTAATTTGCAGGGCCTAATCTCCTTAAAATTATACATAGTACTAGCTTTTTCCCCGCGCAATTGCGCGGGAGCTCTCGAGTTTGTCATGATTATTCGCACATCCGTGATTTGGTATATTTTTAACCCCCTAATTTTTTTTTGGATATTGTAAAAAATCCTCTATCTTTTTCCCCGCGCAATTTTTTTTACCAAACTTTTATTTTAAAATACTCCTTATGGATAATATTAATTTTTTTTTCCAAAATACCCTCCAAATCTCATATGTAATAATTAAAAGTTATTTTTGTTATTTTTTATTAATTTTAAGAAAATTCATAAACACTTCTTAACATGTAGTGATTTAAAAAAATTTAAATTATTACATATTTTGTTTATATAATTTTAATATTCCATTCTTTATTCATAAAAAACTAACATTAAATAATAATAAATAAACATCTTGCAAATATATTCATAGAAAATATCTATTTAAACATCTACTTTTTATTTTAGTTTTCCTTTTATGTATTTTTTAATAGTTTTATGATATTTTATTTTTAAATATTTGCAAGATGTTCTTTTAATAATATTGTTCAACTTATTATAATTTTATGTTAGTTTTTCAAGAAAAATAATACATAAGTCGAATATTTGTAATGAATGAAATATTAAAATTATATAACATATAACATATAGTAATTTTTTTTAATTATTATATATTACAAAAAGTTTAAGAATTTTTTAAAATTAAAAAAGCATTTTTTTTAAATGAATACATATGTAAATTAATTGTTTTTTACAATATCTAAAAATTTAAGGAGTCTTTTGAAAATTTTCCAAGTAAAGTGGTGATAGGGAGGCATAATAAGGTGGTGATGTGGAGGCATGAGATGAGAGGAATTATTAATAATGTAAAAAAAGACGGAAATTTAAATTAAAAAGGACCAAATGTTAATAAAAAGTACCAAAGTGTGAACAAAAACTGAAAATGACCAAGATATAAATAAAAAGAACTATAATGTAAATTCAAAAATGTAAAAAAGGACCGACATGTAAATAAAAGAGGATCAAGATGTAAATGAAGAACCAAAATGTAAGTTTCTAAACTTAAAAGGACAAAAATGTAAATAGAAAGGATCAAAATGTAGTTTTTTCAACTAAAAAGGACCAAAATGTAAATAATTTTTTTTCAAAGAGGCCCCTGGACCAAAGTGTAATTTTTCAAACTTGAAAGGACCAAATGTAAATAAAAAGGACCAAAATGTAAATAAAAAAGGACCAAAATGTAATTTTTTCAAATAAAAAGGACCAAAATGTAAAAAAAAATATTTTTTTTACAAAGAGGTCCCTGATGACGTGGAGGGCTAAGAAGAGGGGAATTTCCCTAACTTTATAACTATTCCTAATCTCCTTAAAATTATACATAGTACTAATATACCATTTTTTTTTTGCTTTTTTAAGCTTCACATAGACACTTCTATTAAAAAAGCGAACAAATGTTTTGTACATATTATTTAGAGATTTTTGTACAATTTCTTCATTGTATTCATGAGATGAGAATAATTTTGTAGAAATTAATTTTATTGACAAAATAAAAGAATCTAATTAATTATAAAAATGTTTGTTTGGATTATCACTAGAGGTGGCAATCGGGTGGGTCCGGTCGGGTTCGGGTCGGGTCGTTTCGGGTTCGGATCGTTTCGGGTTTCGGGTCGTTCGGGTCATCGGGTCGTTCGGGTCGTTCAGGTCATCGGGTCGTTCGGGTCGCGGGTCGTTCGGGTCGCGGGTCGTTCGGGTCGCGGGTCGTTCGGGTCGCGGGTCGTTCGGGTTTCGGGTCATTCGGATTCGGGCGTTTCGGTTTTCGGGTCGTTCGGGTTCGGGTCGTTTCGGTTTTCGGGTCTTTCGGATTCGGGTCGGTTCGGTTTTCGGGTCGTTCGGGTTCGGGTCGGTTCGGTTTTCGGGTCGTTCGGGTTCGGGTTCGGGTCGGTTCGGTTTTCGGGTCGTTCGGGTTCGGGTCGTTTCGGTTTTCGGGTCATTCGGGTCATGACTATTTTGATTTTCGGGTAATTTAGATTTCACAAAATTTGATTTCGAATCATTCGATTTTCCTAAATTTTAATTTTCGGATAATATCTGATTTATTTTATTGATTCCGAAATATTTTAGCAATATTATATTGATTTTGACAATAATATTTTAGTTTTCGGGTCAATCGGGTCGTGAATTTCGGGTCATTCGGGTCGTGAGTTTCGGGTCATTCGGATTCGGGTTAATTCGGGTTTCGGGTTAATTCGGGTTTCAGGTCGTTCGGGTTTCGGGTCATTCGGTTTCGGGTTCGGTTCGTTGACTTTTCAATATTTTCGGGTCGGGTCGGGGTCGGGTCGGGGTCGGGTTCGGGTTCGGGTTCGGGCGGGTCGGGTCATTTTTCAGGTCGGGTCAGATTTTGCCAGCTCTAATTATCACTAATTGCTATTTTTGAGAAAATTTAGAAAAGACATGTACAATTTTCCATATTTATTAATGGGGCTTGATATGGTATCTCCTGCTCATCCCAACACTTTTGATACACATTTCGAAGATGATTAATTGGAGTAATTAACACCCAATTAACATATAATTATCATTCAATAGTGAATTAACATGTACGTTAATTGACAAATAGTAATGAATTGTTAATTATGTGATATAATTCAATTAATGATTAATTGGGATGCGTTATAAATGGAAGGTAAAATAAAATACAAAATAAAGAGGGGGAAATCTTTATTATAGAACGAAATTTTTTTGTACAAATAATCAAAATGACACATGCTTATATAAAAGACATAACATCGTTTGTTTTAATTTGAATGCTCTAATGTGAAGTTTCCAATGTGTACCTTTTCATATACATACATCTCCACGATTATCCGACTTTGCACACTCATGCATGATTATATACATAACATATTAAGTTATAATTAATATATTCATATTTACAGCACTCCCCTCGAATGTATTGATTTTGTACGCATAAATGTCTGCCTTGTTAAAGCCTTATTAGGTAAAATCCAATGGGACAAAAATCCTAGTAAAGAAAAAAATTGTGAGAGTATTATGTTCCATATGCAACATAAAATGTTTCATTAAAAACCTTGTCAGAAAACTTGGTGGAACAAAACCATAACCAAAGACAAAAAAACGTATCATTTTCTCCCACTCATGGATACAAATATTTCGAAAACCAGCTGTTTGGAAAACATAGTTGCTAGTGCTAAACAAATTCCTTCTGAAAAATATTAAACATATTTGTAATCCATGACAAAATATTTAATATCCATATCTATCATCTAAAATTTATTTGTCTTTTGGAACTCTTCAAGAGATGTAATAATCATAAGTTAAAATATAATTGATTTGTAATAATTAGACATCTATAAATTTTGATCATTGATATATACATATAATATATAGCCTTTCCTCAATATTAAAAAGAATATATCATACATGTTCAGATTATTTTAATTCATACAAATAACTTTGCTATTTAATATAATATGATTCAAACATATTTCTCGAGAAATTAAAGTGTTTAATATATCAATTCTAAATCTTTCAGGGATTTTCATGAATATTGTAATCAAATGAGCATATGAATAATCTGTTACAATATATATATGATATATTTTAGTCCTTGATGGGCATTCAAACTAATTTTACATACAACATACAATTTCATCATCATGATAAAGTATTTTTCGGACTTCGAGTCTGAAGGAAATACAGTTTCAGGATCAACCGTAAAAGTGTACACAAGGATAAACGAATGTAGTCGTACATTCGTAGCCATAACTTTCAGTAGGAAAATCCGATTTGAATGGTTCAAATTGGGTAAGATAGATAATTAGATTATCTATAACCTTCATGTAGATATATATTTCATATGAACGAAGTATAAGTGTCGTTTCTGTGAAATACCGAAAGGGTGCAACAGTATGACATACAGTTAGTAAAACAGTCATAACTTTTGCATACGAACTCCAATTGGGCTGGGCCAAATTGGGTCGTGTAGATAATAAGATTATCTACAACTTTCGTGTTGGTTGATTTTCTGTCAGGGAAATTGATCAATTTCGTCTGGACAGAATACTGACCAGGTTCATGCAGTTTTCTGTGTGAGAGGGTGTATATTGGATATACATGCCTTTTGGCTAATCCTGATCCTATTAGGTATAAATAGGATTTTCTCTCTCATATTAACTAAGTAATCATTCTGCCAAAGACACTAAAAAAGGAGCAAATTCAGATTTGATCTTTTGTGAGTGAAAAGGTGCAAAGAGAGAGAAATAGAGAATCAATTCGATCGAGCAAGTTCACCGGTGCATCGTCTAGGCAGGTGCATCCGTGACCGACGTCTTGCGACTCAAGGAGGATACACGTAGAGGAGCAACATCTTAGGCTCTTTCAGTTGTGATCGATTCGGACGCGTGAATTCAGTCGGAGACGAAATCAAGCGAATCGGCGAAGTCAACAAACGGTGAAAGACGCGTGGTGTGGGACGCGCGGATTGTCACCAACGTGACAGGAGATAGAAGGCAGCGATCAACCCTTCGAGTGCAATCAATTTTCCACCGGTATGAATCTGTCCTTCTAATTGCATCGTACCCTCGAAGTCGTGGCGTGATCTCGGGAATCGGGGAATCGGACCGGGCCTTCATTCCGCTGTGCGGGCCCGGGGTCGAGGATATTCCCCTTCATAGTCCATCAACATACAATTCTGCTCGGTGCAACGCCGCCCATGGCCTCCAACCAACAATTGAGGACCCAAATGTAGGTTTCGGTCGTCTCGTTACTGAGAAGTGCACAACCCAAGGGAGTGGATTGGCCATGATGGTTGACACCGACAAAGGGGGTGAAGGGCATCTCGCATCTATCAGACAAATTAATAGATTGATTGTTAATCGTAACTTCGAAAATTATTATTGACTATGATGTAATAGTACTTACTTATTGGTGAGGTATGTGGTGTCGAAGGTAATAATGTCACCGAAGTAGCGGTATGCGGCGTGAGCGCGTCCATGGATCCAAAAAATGCAGGAAACGCGTCCTTCAGAATCATATGAGCACCTGTAAAAGAAAGAAGGGGAATTGGCCTCTCGTAACTGGAAATAACGCATTAGCGAATTGGAATCTCCATCTTTTTAGTGCAACGCGCGTATGGAGTGGACATGGTTGTAGCAGTCCCTTTGATTGAAAGAGCAATTGTTGACGCCACCAGATAGAGCAAATACATACTTGATGGATTGATGCTGAGGCATACCAACGGCATCGTTAATAGTCAATTGAGCTTTGACAAATTCTGGTAGATGACGATGACACTTAAAAAAATCAACACTGCGAGGGTGGTGGTCGTGGTTGTGGTCAACAACAACCTTGTCAATTTCCCATACCCCATTAAGCATGGGATCGGTAATGACCATATGGGCCTGGCAATTAGTGCGGTGCTCACCGCGTTTTCACTGCTCAAACCCAGGGGGTGGGGTAAGTGTGGAGACGTTATGTGGGCCGTCATCTTCTTCATATATGGGCTTGCGTCCTTGGCTGCAGGCCAAGGCGGCTTTGTAGACATGCCCGGTCAGCCTGTATAGGGAACGACGCTAAGGAGAAAAATCAGTACGTAATGTATACAACTTCTTGAATTTCACTTCCTTCCAACGATAGACTCGTTGAGCCGGGCCCTCACTCAAGAGACTGAGCTGACCATCCTCAGCCAAACACGGGACCCGAGAACCTTGACCCAGGCCCAGTCAAGCAAGCAAGACCGGCAAGGCAAGGGACGCGCAGCGGGGATCCAAAACCAAAAAGCCAACTAAGAGTAGCAGATGCGAGACCTTTTGAGACCCAGTATGCCTTCCAGTTCAGAATCAGCCCGCAGTTCCTGAACCAGGGGTAGAATGCGCATGCTTGGTCTCGGTCGTTGAAAGTCATACCAAGCTCGGGAAGTATGATTGGGTCTTCGTCAGACATAGCCGGTTCTTTGTCAATTTTTTTGGCGGGATTTTGTTGTGAATCGTCCGTACTGTCGTTCGTAACGCTCCCATCCATGCTGCCTAAATCGATTAGATTTACAAATTAATTTTGGAATTGTTTTAAATTAGCTGTGAAATATGATTGTAAAAAATGCAACTCAGCCAATTTTTGTAGATTGGGGATGTTTGATCATCAATATGAATGTAATTTTGCAAAGAAATATATTTCAGTGAAGATTTGTGAGTTTATTTTAGGAGAAATGTCTGAAACTCTATATTAAATGTGATTGGGAATTAAATGTATAAAATCATAAAATGCATCTCTGGCAATTAATGATGAAAAACAAGCATTAATGGTTCAAAAAGAGCATTAATGGTGTTTGAGTTGGCAAGTAATGGTGAAAAATGCATCTCCAACTATAAAGGAGGGTGAACGTACTAGTTAATTGCCTTGTTCAAACTGCAAAGTGATGAGGAGCCGGATAAGGAATCAGACGAGAACCTCGCAAGATTTAGGGTTAAGGTTGAAAACGCACAACAGGATAGAGTGGTGATAGTGTGAGCTCGAATGGCTTATAGAAGAAGATTGGCTCAAGCATACGGAACAGGCGAAGAGGATCATCATGGCTAAGAATCCCATCAACGAATTTAGAGAAGAAAGATTTCTTTGGCTTCTTGGCGATTCTTGGGCGATTGTCTAGGTCAACTCCATTGACGTTTCTACGGAGTTGGAAGAAGGATATAGTTCATAGCCCCTTCGGGGTGTAGCCGAACTAGGTACTTCTCCAGGGAGAGACTAGATCGTTATAGCAAGCTCCATTGGAGAAGCTTAACTCTCTACAACTCCCTCGAGATATACCATTTCTTTCTTCGTAAACTCCATTAACGCGTCAAATAAGCTTCTGACAAACGCTGCAAATAATGCAATCCAATAAGATGTATGCTCAAGTCGTCTCTGGAGAAGGAGAACACTCACAAGTCCGACCAGTCCAGGACGAATGGAAGACTGTCTCCTACAAGAAGAAGAAGGTTCCAATGAGGGTCAAGAAATGTTTTAGATGTCAAAGCAGTGACCATCTAATCAAGGACTGTAAAGCTCCAAAGCAATGCTATCGATGCAAGAAAGAAGGACACGTGGCAAGTTCTTGTTCAAGAAAAGAGAAGAATTACTACAGGTTTTCCCAAACTACAATTCAAATTGAAAACGGAATTCTTAACAATTCTTTCGCCAAATTAAATACATTCAAAAAGTCCAAATTGCATCTAGCCATTAGAAAGCTTCCTGAGAACCTATGCTCTATTAGCTCTATCAATGAAATAATCTCTACATTTGGAAAAGCCACAAAAGTTTTAAATGTAAGAGGAAGTTACAAATTAAAAGAAATACATTTAGAGGTGGAAGTGCACTCAGATATTCCGTTCTATCAATGAAATAATCATCATTGTGCAAAGAGAAAGAAGAGAGGAAAAACATTGGAGAAAGGTGATAAACAATAATGAAAACAATGAAGGGGAAAGGAAACCCCGTGAAAACAAGGAAGGAGAAAGAAAGCCCAGTGAAAACAATGAGATAAAAATCAGTAACAAACAAGGAGTAATTGGTACCAAATTGGTACCAGTTGAAGTTCCTACGGTGACTCCGGTACTGGGAAATCTTGCAATGATACCATTTACCAATGATGCTCCCAGTCATGCGAGTCCCAAAAGCCCCATGAGCCACAATCTACCGGACCATCTCTATGACGACATAACAGCAGGGCCTATGCTCGATTCCAACAATTTAGCAATAATCCCTTATCAAAAGGAAGATCCCTCAGTGATTCTCGATAGAATTGATTCCTCGACACATTCACCAACCCCACTGGACACCTCCATTCTAAGTGAAGGAAGCGATTCTAGAGCTATGCAACCAAGAAGAAGTGAGAGATTAAGAGACAAACAGAAAGGGAGCTACATCTCTGTGACCAATAAGGCGCAACTGGTACAGTACCAGGAAATTGGTCATGGACACGAAAAAAAGCATTATAAAACAAAACCAAAACAAATTCCTAATCCACAGTTGCCAGAGGATCATTCAAAATATCTCGACATGGAAGATGTGCTTAAGGCCCTTGCAAGTGTAGGGATTTTTGTAGATGAGGAATTAAGAGGAATTATTGATTCTCTCTCAATCCAAACACTTGAAGATCCTGCAAGTCAAAATACTTGAAATTAGGGTTCAAGATAAAGGTGAATAATAATATATAAAATGAAGTATAAAAATATTACCTTAATTTCCTGGAATGTTAGAGGCATGAATGATAAGGAAAAGAGACTGATGATTAGAGAAAATCTCAATGGTGAAGGTGCTGATGTGATATGCCTACAGGAAACAAAAATTGGAAATTATACCAGTAAATATCATAGAGATATTTTTGGCAAAAACTATGATGAATTTTGTACCTTGGATTCAATTGGGGCATCGGGAGGAATACTTATGACATGGAATTCCAACTTTTTTTCTAAAGTAAGCTCTACACAGTACAGATACTCATTATCGGTACTTTTACAGTGTAAATGGGACAAGATTGTAATCAAGCTCACTGGAGTTTATGGCCCTCAAGGGTATTTGGATAAAATGGAATTTTTAAAAGAGTTAAAAGAAATTGGGGAGAATCTTAACGAATCTGAACCTTGGTCTATCTTTGGGGATTTCAATTTATCTGCTTCTAGTGAAGAGAGAAGCAGTATATCTGATAGAAATTGGGAGGAAAATCAGTCTTTTTCTCAGTTCATTAACGACTTAAGGTTGCTGGATCCTCCTCTTCAAGGAAGATCTTATACCTGGTCAAATTCAATCTCAAAATCAAGGATTGACAGATTCCTTTTCAATTTGGCTTGGTCCAATTTATTTCCATACTCTTCTCAAACCTCTCTGAATAACCTTTGCTCTGATCACTTACCAATAAAACTCAAAGCTAGAACCTCTTTCCCAATTTATGATGGTTTTCGATTCGAAAATCAGTGGTTAGACAACCATGAAGCTTGCCAGATTATTTCTGAACACATTACTTCTACCAAATCCAGTACAATTGAGGAATTGCATCTCAAATTTTCTAAACTAGCTGTCAATCTTAAAAGATGGAGCAAGATTAGAAACAGAAGTACTAGACAGTACTTTGAGAACTGCAAAGCCATAATCAATTGGTTAGAAACTAAAATTGAATCTAATCCCCTAGCAGAGCTAGAAAAATGGTTGAAGTCCCTTATCAAGAAGAGATTCAAAGACTTGTCAATGGAGAAAGAAAATTACTGGAGACAAAGGGCTAAATCTTTATGGGTCAAAGAAGGGGACTCGAACACTGCTTTCTTTCATAAACACGCAACTGCGAATAAGAACAAGCTAATGATTTAAGTATTACAAGATCCTATCAGAAACTCTGATAACTATTCTCATGATGACAAAGCAAAACTTCTATTCCATTTTTATAAAGATCTAATGGGCACAGAGATAATAGAATCAACTCATTCTCATTTTGATCTTGCTCAGCTATACAGGGGGGAGGAGAAAGACTTCTCCAACCTAGAAGAGACCATTCATTTAGGGGAATTGGATGAGGTCATTCAAAAATGGAAGAAGAACAAGGCGCCAGGTCCTGATGGCTTCACTGGAGATTTTTTTTAAAAATTCTGGCCATTGATGAGATTGGAGATTCATGAGATATTAGCAACTCAAAGTCTCAATCCAAATTTGAAAAATTTCTCTATCTCTCACATAACCCTAATCCCAAAGAAGGATGGTGCATATTTAGCTAAAGATTTCAGGCCTATTTCACTAATATCAAGTATTCAAAAGCTGGTATCCAAAGCTTTGGCCAACAGGATGAAAAGAGTGATTAATACCCTAATTCTTCCGCATCAATTTGGATTTTTAGAGAAAAGAGAAATATCTGAATGCTACATATATGCAAGGGAAATGGTGTCAAATTCGCACTATCAAAAAAATCCAATGCTGCTCTTCATGGCAGACATTCAAAAAGCCTTCGATACTATATCTTGGGACTTTATGATCAAAGTGCTTAAAGCTAGAGGATTCAAAGAAAACTGGATTAATTGGATGCAAAATTATATTTTGGGTGGATCTACCAAAATCTTGCTTAATGGGATTCCTGGTAAAACACTGATTCTAAAGAGAGGGGTGAGGCAAGGGGACCCACTGTCCCCTCACCTATTTATCCTGGCAATGGATTCCTTAGGGAGGCTCATTGAAAAACTGGGACACTTAAATTTTATTGAAAGACCGATTCCCGGTTCTCAGATCTCCCTATTCTATGCTGACGATTCTATCTATTTTATCAAACCTGAAATTTTACAAGTCAGAAGACTCAAATTCATTCTAACTCAGTTTGGATTGATATCTGGTTTGAAAATAAACTTCGAAAAGTCTGAACTAGTTATCATACCAACTCATATTCAAG
The DNA here is from genome assembly GCA_946800325.1 of Luzula sylvatica. NCBI lineage: Eukaryota > Viridiplantae > Streptophyta > Magnoliopsida > Poales > Juncaceae > Luzula > Luzula sylvatica. The sequence goes on along the minus strand of OX326958.1, from coordinate 25,220,113 downwards.
GGGCTCAAGAGATGGCCGAGGAATTGGGTTGTCCTCTAGTACAATTGTCAATTAACTATCTGGGATATCCCCTGCATTATAAAAAACCGGGAAGAGAAGAACTGAGGGGCCTAATTGAAAAGTTCAACAAAAAACTTCAAGGGTGGCAAGGTTCCTTACTAGCTATTGGGGGGAGAGTTGTGTTACTAAACTCGGTCTTATCCTCGCTTCCAGGGTACTTTTTTGGGGTATTTCAATTACCCAAATGGATATTAGATGAAATGGATAAAATTCGAAGACGTTTTTTATGGAAAGGGATCTTAGATACTGGTTTTCATCTAGTAGCGTGGGAAACAGTATGCAGACCCAAGGAAATTGGGGGTATGAGAATCATAGACCTATCTCTGTTCAATCAAGCTATGCAATGCAAATGGATTTGGAGGTATTTTGATAAGAGAGGGGGCTTAAACTGGAGAGAGATGGTTGGAGGATTGGTCTTTTGTGGACCCGAGAGAGTAAATTCCTACTTCTGGAGAGGGATTCAAAAGTTAACACCTTTTTTCAATCAATTTGCTAAATTCTCGGTTGGTAATGGAACTTCAACCAGTTTCTGGCACAACGATTGGGGGCATGATAAACTTTGCAATTCGTGGCCACATCTTTACAGTTATGTAATTGATAAGAATGAATCCGTGGCTGAGGTATATATTGAAGGAGATGCAGAGGAGAGATACATACCGAATATGAGCTTTAGGGCAGAGGAAGAAAGAAATCAACTGTCCAATGTAATCTCTGGTATCGTGCTATCTGAAAACGAAGACCAAATAGAGTGGATCAGAGATAAAAAAAGGTGAATTTTCGACAAAGGATGCTTACAGAGCTTTGATTGAAGGGGTATACTCCTACAGCAACCTTGGCCATGTTTGGAGCTTGCGAATCCCTCTCAGAATCCAGATTTTTTACTGGATCTTAGCTCAAAATAAAATCCTAACTCAGGATAATCTAATAAAAAAAGGAATGATCATTATTAATCGATGTTACCTTTGTAAAAAATCGCTCGAATCGGTAGATCACCTAATTGGATCGTGTGATTTCGTAGAGAGACACTGGTCTTTATTAAAAGGGGAGAAAGACCAAATATTCAGTAGAAGTGATGAGTTAAGGGATTTAATGAAACAATTGCTTGAGAAGGGAGGCAATGCAGAAAAGAAACGCCTATTTGCCATCTTCTTCTTTGTGATCTGGAGAGAGAGATGCCGCTGTGTGTTCACTGATCGGGAAATTGAGGGAGACTCCCTGATTGACGAAACTCTCTCAGAATGGGGCTTGTTAGAAGAAAATACGAAACAGTGACGAACAGCGTTAGGCAGTAAAAACAGATGAAACCATGACGAAGAGTGAGAGAAAGCTTCCTCCGAAATAATGAAGAGATAGAGGCGCCGCCATGGAAGGCAAAGAAAACGATGAGATATAAGAGGAAATGAGTTTTCTAGATCCATCCTGAGGGTTAATGGAACCGATGGGGTCAAAATGAAGAAGATTTTTGAGTTTTTGGGCTGGATTCCTTATTTTGGGCCTTTTCTATTTTTTTGTGATATATAGAATAAGGAAAGAATACAAATGTAAAAAATAGAACTTAGTTTGTAAAAAATATAAAAGTTATATAAAAATCATTTGGAAGAGGGATGTTAAAACCCTCTCCAAAAAATTTCAAAAGAATCCCATCAACGTAGACAGAGCTGCTAGGTGCAAGGGCTAGTAATGATGACTAGAAGCGTCTAGCATGACCATGAGGGGAATCCCGTGCGTAACTTTGGGTTGGTGATTAATGGGGTGCTCGAAGGCGAGAACGAAGGATTAACGATGCTCACGTGTTCGCCGCGTGCGAAGCACTGGATTAACGCAATAAGACAGCGTGATCCAATCATCAAGGGCGGAGTGAGTTTCAAGGCACGGTAAAATTATCCTTTTTTAGGCCATTTACTATTTAGTGTGCTTCCCCGACACCCATACACATAACATCTTCCATATTACCGATTAATGACTCAAGTAATTAACAAAAATATATCACATTAATAATTAATTGATATTGATTAAGAATTGTTAATACATACATACATTAATTATATATCAATTTATTGTTAATGAAATATATATTTTTAATTATTTGAATTATTAATCATTAATATTATGTTGGGGAAAAATGAGGGGCATGGTAAAATTTCCTTTTCTTTTTTTTTTTTTAATTTGGCATACATCTTTCTTCCCAAATCCAAATGTTAAATATAACATACGCAATTATTTGTTAAATATGGCATACGCAATGATTTCTCTTTATTAATTGGAAAATTATAGCGTGCCCCAGAAATCTACTCTAGGAGTGACGATATGGGGGATTAACAATTAATTCCCACTTAATTAACACAAAGATACTCTATTAACAATTAATAAATATTAATTATTAATAATTAATCCACATGTATCTTAGTTCTATAATAATTAATTTTTAATCGAATGGATTTGTGTTAATTAAGAAATGAATTAACCACTAATTCCCAAATGGAGGATGCGTGGGAGAATCTGGGACACAGTAAATGAGCTCTTATTAATTTATCTGTGCTTTGACTTTGACCCTTTCTTAAGATTCTTTTCTGAAAGAAATCTGACATCTTACAGATGAGCACAAACTCGGTTAACAGATGAATAAAAACTCATTATCAAATGGACTTTTTAGATAAAGAAAAGCATTACAAAGACATAAAATAATTAAATACAAACCCGTTCTTAGGATTTGACTGAAGCATTCTGTATGTATATTTCCACGATGAGAGCTCTCGTTCTCTTACCCAATTTCAAAAAGACATGTTTGGTCGATCAGTTTTGCTTGTCCCTTCGATCTTTTTTTCTCAAGTTATTCTCTTTAGGAGTTTTTCAGCTGCTGATCCTCTCTTCTGGTATTGCGCAGACTACGGCTCTGTCCCGAAAGGAAGCATATACCTCTCAAACCAGAATGAACTTCTTGCCGCGTTAACCTCAAATTCTCAGAAGAACAATGGGTTCTACAACCAGTCGATTGGAACAAGTCCAAACGAGGCATACGGCCTGGTCATGTGCTATGCTGACGCGACCCAAGACGATTGCAACAACTGCCTGGTCGATGTGAACTCAGATATCAGATGCAACAATAGTTATGACGCGTCTAAGTTCTATGAATCATGTTTTGTCCGTTTTTCCAACTATAGTTTCTTCTCTCACTGGCAAAATGATCCGGGGGCCAATTTGCCTGCAGAAATCACCTACAGTGTCGGTCCCAAACTTCTTGAATAGTTCATCTGTGCAGTTACTCATAAATAGCCTGACCACTGAGGCATCAAACTCGGTTTATAGGTACCGTAACTATTTTAATCTGATGATAATTTTTTTTATTATATAGGGTGATCTCTTATGTCTCTCGTTTATTTTTAAAGAAACCGACATTGCCGGATTTCGAACTCAAGACCTTATAAAGGCTTGGGTGGGTGGCTAACCGGTTGACCTAGCAATATTTGGCAATCTGATGACAAACTTTTATTGATATATTTAATCATTTCAAGTAGCCTTTTTTATTGATAAATTTAATCGGTGCAAGTAACCCTTTTTACTTTTTAGTACAATAATATAATTTAGGCAGATTTTTAAAAATAACCAAGTTTTTATATTTTATTACCAAAATAACCAAGTTTTGAAGATAATTACAAAAATAGACAATGGAGGAGTTTGAAACTCCGCCAAATTAGAAATGGAGGCATTTGAAACTCCGCCAATTTTCTTAGCATTAATTTAGGATTAATTATGTGTTCACGTGGTTTAATTATGTTTTATATATGGCGGAATTTGAAACTCCGCCAAATTTCAGAATATTATTTTTTCTGCTGTTTTTTGTTATATTTAATATTTAAGTAAATGATGCTAATAGTTTATGTTAGGTATATTTTATGTTGAGTATATTTTATGTTAGGTATATTTCTTGTAGAGAAATTTTGACATAATATATTATTTTGATAGATGTCAGAATTTATTGAATACATAGAAAATAATCAATTTTTGTTCTAAACCCTAAACATAATATATTAATTTTTTGTTCTAAACCCTAAACATTATAGATGTCAAAATTTCTCTATAAGAAATATACTTAACATAAAATATACTCAACATAAAATATACCTAACATAAACTATTAGCATTATTTACTTAAATATTAAATATAACAAAAAACAGCAGAAAAAATAATATTCTGAAATTTGGCGGAGTTTCAAAGTCCGCCATATATAAAACATAATTAAACCACGTGAACACATAATTAATCCTAAATTAATGCTAAGAAAATTGGCGGAGTTTCAAATGCCTCCATTTCTAATTTGGCGGAGTTTCAAACTCCTCCATTGTCTATTTTTGTAATTATCTCCAAAACTTGGTTATTTTGGTAATAAAATATAAAAACTTGGTTATTTAAAAAAATCTGCCTATAATTTAATCTGTATTAAATATTTGGCAGACTATCATACATTGTTTCTCTTGCCTTTATTAACAATTACTTTTTCGAAAAGGTATGCCACTGGCAACACAACCTATACGACGAACGAGACTCTCCAGATGCTACTGCAGTGTACGAGGGACCTATTGCCAGATGAGTGTCGCAAGTGTATTTTGCATTACATTTCTTTTGCTAGTAATAATGGAGCTGATTGTTCAGATTGGCAAGGGGTTAAGATTACGGGACTTGGTTGTTATGTTCGATACGAGTTATACTCTTTTTATGTGGTTAAACCTCCGGTTCCGACTTCAGAAGCCTACAGAAATGGTAAAATATCTCCTCTGACATAAAAACTAATTCACTATTTTTTTTTTTTTATAATAAATGGAGAAGCGTTATATGTCCTCAATCCATTGATGTCAATGGAGATTGAACTTACAACCTCTCACAGCATATTTTTTTTTGTGTCTCATACTCAACCAACTGGACTACGAGCCCATTGGAAATTCCCTAATTTTGTTAAATATCAAGCTACCTATAAATCGATGGAAGAATATTATATACATTCAATTTAGCTTCTTAAATGCATATTTCTTACACAAGATCCATACGTACATATTTTATTTTTATAAATGTTTGATTAAAGAACCTACTAAAATTATAGGAAAAAAGTCGAACTTGGTCATCGCAATTGTCGTTTCTACCATCGCTATTTTTCTGATGCTCGCTGCATCTATTCTTTGCATTTGCAAAAGGCAGCGAAGAAAGCACCAAAAGTCTCGTAAGTGTGCAGATAAACTGTGATTAGTTGCATATAAACTCCTAGGCAACAATTAATTTGACAAAAGACGACCTCAGATAGTAAAAGACAATCTGTTAGAAGTTGATAAACTGGTCAATTTACATCTACGAACAATGATAAATTATTTTTTGAAACATTAGGAAACGATGAATCAGATACAGCTCAATTGAAAGTGTCTGTGGATTCTAGCTTAGATGCCCTTCGATGTCCAGGCTTAGAGTTTACAGTGTACGACTTGCGTATGCTAAAAGAAGTTACTAACAACTTCTCTGTTGAATTAGGTAGAGGTGGTTTTGGACCAGTATATAAGGTAATAATTGTTTGCCCATTTTTCTTCAACTTGGGATAATTTGCAAGTTAATAAACATAAAATACATAATCTTTCTAGGGGACTCTTCCAGACGGGCAAGAAATTGCCGTGAAACGATTATCAGGAAGTACGGCACAAGGACTAAAAGAATTCAAGAATGAGGTGGATTTGTTACGGAAGCTTAAGCACAGGAATCTAGTGCTATTATTGGGTTGCTGCATGCAGGAAGAAGAAAAACTACTTTGCTACGAGTATCTGCCGAATGGAAGTCTTGACAAAATTCTTTTTGGTACTTACTTTTTTTGATAAAAAAAAAAATTTGGCACTTTATTTTCTATTTATGCTAATCAATAATCAATAATCAAATTTATGATCAAAAGAGAGTACGGAGAAAAAACATGAGCTATGTAAGGAAATTTTCAGATTTGTAGATTGACAATGAGAGAAATTTTCAATTCAATATATGCAGAAAAAGATCTAGTCAAGCGGGCACAACTAGATTGGAGAATACGGTACACAATAATTGAAGGAATTAGCCGAGGTTTACTGTACCTCCATGAGGGATCTCGAATGAAAATTATACACAGGGATTTAAAAGCTAGTAATATATTAATCAATACAGATATGAGCCCCAAAATTTCTGATTTCGGTCTTGCCAGATTCTTCGAGGATGATGAAACCCAAAAAGACACCTCAATTATTGCAGGAACATTGTAAGTTCATAAAAATATTCCATTTTGGACCCCTAATATTCCATTTTCATTAATTGCTTTGCTTTTATTGTGTCCAGTGGATATATGGCGCCAGAATATGTGATGCACGGAAATTTTTCGGCAAAGTCAGACGTATATAGTTTTGGTGTCCTAATTCTGGAGATTATTATGGGTCGAAAGAATAGTTCCTTTGCTGGTTGTAATATTTCTCCAAGCATAGTTAGCCATGTGAGTCATTCGAATTGGTAGTTATTGTATATACTCTTTTTTGCATTGTCAACACATTGATAGCAAAACTTACATATTTACAGGCATTGAAGTACTGGCGAAATGGAGAAGTACACCAATTGAAAGATCCAGTCTTGAATTATGAAAGCACTTACGAAATCCCAAAATATGTGCATATAGCATTACTTTGTGTACAAGACGATCCAAATGATAGACCTAACATGGAAATGATAAATCTTATGCCTAGCGACGACTCCGTAACAATTCCAGCTATACGCTCTCCACGGTTTCATAATAAGATAGACGTTTCCACATCGGAGGAATTCTTCAGTGGCTAAAACTAGTAACTCAATATATCAACACTCTATTTGATTATCAAGCAAATTGATATTCTTGATCATAATTAATGTGGATAATATTTGTAGTTTATTTTTATATTTTGATTGTTAAGAACCTGGCTGGATCAAAATCAATAACTTTATGGCCAAATATGCATTTTGCCTCTCTACTAGTTACGGTCAATTAATGCTATAGCTCGCAATAGCGAAATAATATTCTGAATTTGAAGATATCTAATCAAATCAAGCAAATATCATTCATAGTTTTTAGTTACAACTAAAAATTAAAGAACAGTAAATTAATTGGAATCACATTCATACCTGCCATTTTGAAATCAAATTTCCTGTTAAATCAAGCACCTTCTACTCTGAAACATAGAAAAAGAGGATTTGTAATCATATACACATAACAAACGAATTATAGTTTAATACAGTTTGGTATCCAATTAAACTTTCCTCTAAGTGATTTCTAATTAATTACCTTCTAATTAAACTAAGGAATTGTCTAATGAATTAAATTTCAATTAAAATTATCAAATTTTGAGTACAAAATTAATTGGAGGAGAGTTAGGATGCAAATTGAGGACGGATTTTACCCAACTTTCAATTGGTGACGACATCAACAAAAGTTGGGTGAAAGCTGGGGGCAGAGCATAATATTCCATCCCATTATCCAGGTAGTGAGTTATGATGTCTTATCTCCACAATATACTGCTTGAATTTATTCTCTGGATGCAATAAAACTTCCAACAAATGTGTCTTGGATTTATTCTCTTAATGCAATAGAACTTCCTACAAATGTGTGCTGCAATTACTCATCCTAGTTGGGAGGTGGATTAGAGCCTTATTAAGAATCATAACTCGAATTTATGTGATTTGCCTCTAGAAAAGATGTTGGTTGCAAGTGGGTAATGTAGGAAATAGGGGTGGGCAAACGGTTGGTTCGGCTCAAACCGAACCAAACAAAAAACGAACAAAATCGAACCGGATTATAGCTAAACCGAACCGACCGATTTAAATTTTGAACCGAAGAAAACCGAATTGAATAAATCGAAATTTAAATCGGTTTATTCGGTTCAACCGAACAGTTCATGAAAAAATATGTCCCTTTAAAAAAATGTCCCTTTAAATCGATTTTGCCCACCACTAATAGGAAATATAATATCTTGTTTTCGTATTTACTTTCGAAATAAAAAAATCTTCATACATCCTCGAATTGGATAATACTATGTTCTTTTTTTTTCTTTTTAGTAGTATTTACTTTTTATTTTAGTCATATTTACTTTTTATAGTTTATGGTTTACTTGAAGAAGAGTCTCGTTTAAATTCCTATTGAACTAACTTCCATGTTAGAAACGGCTATACTTTCAATCTCATCGTATTTTTTTTTAATTTTTCTTGAACTTTCTTTTTGCCCACGAGATTTATATTTACGCGTCACTGACTCATAGAAAGAATATACATTTCATCTGCATATTTTATTTTATACAAAATTGTAATTATAATTATAATGAATATAAGGAAATTTTTGTATATAACCAAGATTTGTAAGTTTATTCATGAAATAACCAAGCCGTGAACAAAATTCCAGAAATGTCATTTGCGGAGTTGGCGACTCTGCCTTTTTTTCTTTTGGCAGAGTGTGGAAGTCCGCATGGGTCAAGATGGTTTGAATTGTAATTAAGTAGGGTTGAACAGTAATTAAAACGGGCGAAGTTTCCAAAGCCGCATGGCGGAGTCCCAAATTCCGCAAACATCACGAAAAAGACGCGTGTTGCTTTGGCGGCATCTCAAACCCCGCCCCATTCCCCTTCACAGTAATTCCTCCCTTTTCTTCTTTCTTTTTCTCCTCGGTTCTCCTTATTCTCGGTTTTTCTTCCCCTCAAGGTTTTGTGAAGTTGTTTTTCTTTCCCTCGAGGAAATTTGTAGTACGAAATGATTGTGTGAAGCTTATTTGTGTTTTATTTGGCAGATTTTGGTTGTGGTTCTTGTTGATTTGGGCAAAATTTCTTCTCCTTGGTGTTAGAGAAATTAAAGTTTGCTTTTCTTCAATCGGAAGGTCAATTTATGTCCTTCTTCGTAGGTTAATTTAGGTTTTAGGATTAATTTTGTGATTGAAAGTTAGGGTTTGGTTCAATTAGGTCAATGTCTGTGATTGAAAGTTAGCATTTGGTCAAATTATGTCAATTTGGAATTGTAAATTAGGATTTTCTCTAATTTAGTTAATTTTGGGGTTAAAAATTTGGGTTAGATGAAATTAGGTAAATTTTGGGGTGAAGATTTAGGGGTTTGCTGCAAATAGTATAATTGTAGATCAATTTGTTTGTATATTTAGATGATTTTAGGATGTAATAAAAAAATATTATAAAAATTTGAAATAATAATTAATAACCAAAATTTGAGAAGTATATTTCATGATATAAAGTGATATTTAATAATAAAATTTGATAAAATTTAGTAATAATAATTTTAAAAAAATGAATTTGCATGTTAAAAAGAAATAAAAATTGTGTAATTAAGAATAATTAGTATTAATTTGAAATAATTAGGGTTATATTTGCATGTTTAATAAAATAAATTTCAGAGTCTAACATGATAACAACATGCAGTGAAAAAAAATGGAAAGGGAATATCAATAGGAACGGGAATATACCCCGTTATGAAAGAGGTAGACATACGTTAGTAAATTTACCAAACAGAATTTCCTTTACATATTTGATAAATTTGGTTCATATTGTTAATATTGTCATTTCGACCAATGTTTTTTTTTTTTTTTTTTTTTTTTTGAAACAAACCAAGGATCCTCTACTTAAATTTGTTAATTAATATCCTCTGATATTGTGGCATTTGTTGATGGGGAGGAAAAAAAAGCTAAAACAGAGCTAGCGTACTTTATACGAGGCTTTGATAAAAAATATAAATAAATAAATAAAAAAAAAAAAAAAATTCTTAAGGACCGTTTGGTTCGTGCTTTAAAATATGTCTTGAAATATTATATGTCAAACAATTATATTCCATGGAATAGTATTTCATTCCATGGTATAGTATTCCATGACATATACAATATCAATGTTTGGTTGATGGATTTTCTTTTCCTACAAATTTAGTAATAATGTGAAATAAATAATTCTTAAGGACCGTTTGTCGAATAATTTTAGGTTTTCAATATCTGAAGAAATAAAGTGTCTTGGAAATAGAGAAACGTCATCAATTTTGGTGGTAATCATATTCCCATGAAATATGGGCATGGACATCGCGGATGACGTTAATTTATTACCTGACGTCCGAACTAAACATGAGAATGAAATAAATTAGAAATTAATTATTAATTGATTCTAGGTGCCTATCATCGTTGTTTTTAAAAATACATAATTAACAATTAATTGATATTATTTTTTATGCCTATCATCGTTGTTTTTAAAAATACATAATTAACAATTAATTGATATTATTTTTTATTTATTAATTAAAATGATTGTTTATTATATATTTATTAATTATTAATTATTTAACATGTATTAATTATCATTTAAATAATATATTAATAAGTAGATAGAGATGTGGTGGTACGATTTGGGAATCCCAATTGAATATGAATTCTTACGGATTTATAAAATCCGGTGATTTTTCTCGAATTCTGTCATATGTCAATAATACTTAAACTGATTAATTAATTTATTAAATTAATTGATTTTAAAAATTAACTGGTACCGTGTCTTTAAAATCAGTTTTGGAATAGTTTCGGAATATTTGATAAAGTCGGATTATTTTTCAAAAAAAAAAAAAAATTCCTACATGGTCATATTTCCTATAATCAAAACTTCAACTCGTGATTTGCAATTGCAATGTTTTTTTTTTTTTTTGAGAAAAATAGAGTAGGTTCTTATGCCCTACTTCTATTATATTTCATTTATATTGATTTTTTGATAATACAAGTAAGAGGTATTTGCCCTATAAAATTAGAAAAAAAACTATTCCTAAATACCTCTTATTTAGTACTTATATTACCTAAAATACATCAATACAAACTCTGGATCTGAAATTCCTAGAACTTTAAATACTAGACAATAGAATCCTAGAATTAGGAATCCCGTTCCTCTTTCCACCCTAGGTATAAATACCTCTCTAACTCACTGCCGCCTTCTCTTTCTTCTTTCTTCTCTAAATATCTCGCCGCCTTAGCTCTCTTCCTGTAATACACTTCTTCTTCAATGGCGATTTCCAACCTAAGAGCAATCAATCACTTCGATTTAATCATGATAGCTCGATATGATTACTCTTTATCTTCACTACTCCTCCTTTCATCTCGTTACTCTCCAGATCTCGTTTCAATCATTGCTCTGGGGGTTTAGCACAAAACCTAGTTCTTCCAACGTTGGAGATCTATCTATTTCAAGCCGATTTGAAGGTTCCATCGAATTAATCTGCTGAGGTATCGAAGAGCTTTGTTGAAGATTTACCTCGTCTGAATTTGAGAGCCGATTTGAATCAATAAGATCTTCTAAGCTCTCAACAATGCTCTGTAAGTTCGAAAACCCTTGATTCTCTGTAGTTGCTTTATTTGCTTCTTCATTTTCTCTGTCTGTTGCATCTAATTCGGATTTAAACCACCAAATTTGCGCAATTTCTTCTTGTTGTTTCATTATCTCTTCCGTTCTTTGTTGACCTTCTTGCTCCTGTTCCTGTTGTTCCTCTTGTTGCTCCTCTTGTTGATCTTCACTAGTTGAAGACCCTATAAGAATAAAATTATTAGTGTAGTATGAACATTCAGTCGAAGAATCATAAGAGTTTGTATCTGATTGACTTGAATCATAATCAGAATTAATTGTTGATATAGGATTTAAATTGGAACTAGAACTCTCCCCTCTATTAGCATAATTTTGCATCTCATTATACATATACTTATAGTTTTCTGAGTTTATAACTAATAAATTTAATTTGTATTCATAGATGATATGATCTATTAATTGCCAGTCAGTGGAAGATGTGTTTGTAAATGTTCGTCGGCATCTTTCTAACCAGATGTGATACAAGCAGATTGAGATAAGTAATTTATAATTTTTTGATTCTTTTTTATCAATTATTAATTTCAATGGTTTAATTTGATTATTTATTTGAATTCCCATTACCCCATGTAATTTTTCCATAATTTTTTTTGTAAAATTACAGTGACAAGTTATGTGCTTCACACTTTCTTCAGCATTGAGGCACAACACACATCTGTTAATAATGGACCAACCCCTTTTCTTTAAATTATCAATGGTAAGTATTTTATTTAGATATAATAACCATAAAAATATTTTTATTTTTCATTCTACTTTAATTTCCCAAATTTTATAATATTTTGCTTTGATAAATACTCCATTTGCTAATATTGTGTATGCACTTTTGCAGGTATAATCCTTATTACCATTCCAGGACCATTTGAAAGTATCTTTTTGAGAGGGATCAAGTACTAAAGTGGTACAAACTTGTTCCAATTGAACATATTGGTTTTGTGCCACATTTGATAAAGGTACATTTATTCCTAAACTAGTGTATAGATTATTTTCTTGCATTTTAGATAGGAAATATTGCACTGTCCGATTTTTATTTTCTGAAAAAGAATAAAGTTCTGAGTATTTATTAATTAGGGGCTTTTCACACCATCTAGCTTTCCAAAAATTTATACTTGTGCCATTTCCAATAATAGTATTTAGACTTTGATTAAAAAAATCATAATTTTTAATAACGTCATTCCAAAAATAAGAATTTGTTGTATAATTAATCTGATCCAAATCTTCATTTAATGGATTTTCAATTAAGTTAAACCAGTCTAATTTACCCTCAGAGTTATAATATAGCCAAAGCCATTTTGTTAATAAAACTTTATTAAATATTTCAATATTTAAAACTCCAAGTCCACCTTTTTCTTTAGTTTGACACACAATGTTCCAATCCACTAAATTATAACCACTTGGATTATTTCCTTTCCATAAAAATGTTTTCCTAATTTTGTCAATTTCATTTAAAGCCCATTTTGGAAATTTAAATACATTAAAATAATATATAGGTATAGATGTTAACTGAATTCATAAGTACTAACCTTCCACCCATACTTAACATACTACCCTTCCATCCATTTAATCTATTTGTTATTTTTATCAATTATTTTTAAAAAATCATTTTTAGTTGGTCTTTTATAATGTAATGGTAACCCTAAGTAATTTAAAGGTAAGGTACCATTTGAACAATTTAATTCTTTTGATATGTTTTCTAATAATTCATTATTAATATTTAAACCAATAACTTCTGATTTTAAATAATTCATCTTTAAACCTGATTCTTGACCAAATAAATTTAATATAAATTTTATTCTTTTAATATTATTTAAATCAGGTTTAATAAATAATATATCATCATCTGCATAAAATAAACTTGTAAATATATTATTTATTGGTTTTGAAATAAATATATTTTCACTTAAATTTTCAAGTAATTTAGATAGTACATCCATAATTAATAAAAATAAATGAGTAGATGTAGGGTCTCCTTGTCTTAATCCTCTTTTGAGGTGAATGTATTTACCAGGACTTCCGTTTAAAATTTCCCTTGTTGTCCCCGGTAAAACTGAATTTTTATCCAATTAATAAAATTATACCCAAATCCTCTTGCTTCCATAACATTAATTAAAAAATCCCATGAAACACTATCAAAACCTTTATGGATATCTAGTTTTAGAATTATTAAGGGTATTTTTTTTCTATGTGCTAAACACAAAATTTCCCTTGCATACACATAATTTTCAGCTATATTCCTACCTTTCAAAAAGCCTAGTTGATTTTTTGATATCATTTGATTCATATCCTCACTGATTCTAATTGATAAAATTTTTGAGAAAAGTCTTTGAATACTTGAGATGAGACTTATAGGTCTATAATCCTTAGGTTCTATAGCATCCTCTTTTTTAGGTATTAGTGTAATATAAGATGTATTAAATTTTGATAATCCATTTTTTGCATCTGAATTAAATAAGTTTAAAATTTCAGTTTTCTAATTTTCCCAATTTTGCTTAAAAAATTCCCCAATTAGCCCATCAGGTCCTGGACTCTTGTTATTTTTCCAATCCTTAATTGATTTATTTAATTCTTCTATATTAAAAGGGACTTCCAATTTCTCTAAATTAATTTTTTCATTTTCATACAGTTTATTTAAATTAATTGATCCCAATTCTTTAGTATTAATATTTTCCTTTCCCATTAAATCTCTAAAAAATGAAAAAAATAATTTGGCTTTATTCATATGATCTTTAAATTCTGTACCATTTTTATCTTTGAGTATAGCTATCATTGAATTTGACTTTTTTATTGAAGCATGTAAGTGAAAAAATTTAGTATTTGCATCTCCATTTTCAATCCAATTAAACTTAGATCTTTGTTTCCAATAAATTTTATTTAAAGTTAGAATAATTTCAATTCTTAATTTGGCTTTTAATTTTAACCATTTTTCTATTTGTGTCAAAGGTCTAGTCTCTTCTATTTTTTCTGACCATTGAATTATTTTTTTACAATTTTTTGTATGCATGTTATGTTTTAATCTCATTTGCATATTTAATTCTTTTAATCCTTGGTTCAGTTTTAATATTTTTAAATAAAATTCTTCCAATGTGTAACTTATACTATTTTTTAAATGATTTTCAATAAGTATTTTAAATTCTTCAATTTTTAACCATTTAGCTTCAAATCTAAACCCATTAAAAATAGGATAATTAGTATTAGCTTCATAAAGTATTGGAATGTGGTCTGAACATATGTTTATCCTAGCTGTTAATTGTGAATTAGGGTAATTTGTTAACCAATCTTTATTAATTACTATTCTATCTAATCTTGCTTTTGAAACTGAATTTTGCCAAGTAAATTTTTTCCCTTTTAAATGTAAATCAATAAGTCTTTTATTATTTATAAAATCTCTAAATTCATTTGTATAATCATTGCATTTATTATTACCACTTCTTTCATGTGAATATAATACTAAATTAAAATCCCCCATGAGAAGCCATGGAATATTATTAGAATTCCCAATATTGTGTAATTCATTTATAAATTCTGACTTTTTTACCCCTTTTGTTGGACCATAAATACCAGTAATTAAAAAGTTTGTATTATCCCATTTGGTTTGTAGAATTATAGAGATAGTATATTTAAGTTTACTTGATGATATATGATTAAAAAGTTTTTTATTCCATGAAATTAGTATACCCCCTGAAGCTCCCTGTGACTCCAAAAAATCAAAACCACTTAATTTTAAACCACAACACTCTTTATTTATATTATTATCTATTATTTCCATTTTAGTTTCTTGTAAACAATATATATATCCACATTTTCATCGTTTATATTTTTATTTACTAATAATTTTTTATCACTTGCATTTAGCCCCCTTACATTCCAAGATAATATTCTTAATTTTTTGTATAACATTATTATATTATTTTTCAGCTTTTATGACAAGTACTAAATTACTTTGTCCATCTACTAGATTATTGATTGTGTCCTTAATATTATCATTTATCTCAATCCCTGTAGATAATAGTATATTAACAATTTCACTTTTATCACTAATTTCAAGTTTGTCTTCTAGGTTCAAAGATTTAACCTCAATATTATTTGTTTTGTGTTTTTGTCTCCTATTTCTATCTTTTTGTATTTCTTTAAATTTTACTAATTGTGCTTTTTCAATAGGAGATGTATAATGAGTTGTTTGTTTGCTTTGTAGTCTTGTACTTCTTCTTTGATCATCTATTTTAATTATTTTATTTTTTTTCTTTTAATTTGCAATTTTTTATTGTATTTTATGTGTTATTGTTTATTGTTTTATTAACTTGTTCTTTACTTGCATAATTTAAATCCTGGTCATTTAAATTTTTTTTTTATTTTTTAATCCATTAAAATAATCACTTATTTTCTTTTGATTTTTTCCAGGAAAATTTATGAAATTATGAGTTGGAGAGTTTAAATCCTTTGGAGTATTTCCTATGCAATGTAAGATTTCATTATTACTTAAACTATCTTCAACTGGACTTTTTTGAATATTTGGTACCTTGGATGTAGTAATTAGGTTTTTTCCTGGTGAAGTTTGTGGTTCATAACTAAGATTTGGTGAAGAGTATATATCATCAAGATATGGAACCAACATAGTATTATACTCTGGTAATATGGATGAATTCTCATTTTGATGTGGATTTTCATTGGAATTTACAAATTGGTCCTCACCGGCAGATTTAATCACTGCTTGGTTTTTGGAATTTTGTGTTGAGAATAATACTAGTCCCTTATCTGTGATTTGGATTGACAAAGAAGTTTTATAAGACCATGAGGGTTTTTTAGAATTGGAGATTATGTTAGTCCCTTTATAAGGATAAAAAATTCCTTGTGAGTATGGAAATGATAATTTTTTACTAGCATTTGGATATAAAATTTGAATTTTGCCTAATCCCCCCTCTATCCCAAATGATATTTGACCTTTTAAACCAATGAAGATATCCTTATCAGAGGTATTGAAATTCACATTTTTAATGATGAGATCCTTTTCTGAATGTGTGATTTCATTAATACTTTTACTTGGAGATACATTTGCAATATTCACCTTTTTCTTAATTCTCCAAAAAGTATTATTTTTTTTCTTTTTCTTCCATACTTGAACAGTTTTAACTCTCTCTTGATATTTGTTATTAAATGTTTTATCTATTTTATGATGTTTTTCTATGTTTTCTATATTTTTTATGTTTTTTCCCTTTTTGAATTTTGGCTCTATGATGTTAACTGAGGGTTTTTTTGCAAAATTTGATGAGCTTGGTTCATTTAATATTTCCTGAACAGGTAATATAGTTATAAAATCATCATCTATTAGTTTTATGGAATCTTAGTATTTATTTTGCAATTAATAGCTAATTTTAAACCATGAATAATTTTTGTAGGAATGTAGGTACCAACTAGAACAAGTATGCCAATAGGTTCAGTTAGTTTTTTTAGAGCAATTGGATTACAATAATTTTCAGGTAAATTTTTCAAAATGATTTCTCTAGTTATTAGCTTTAAGTTTATATCTTCAGTTTTTTTTTTTGAAAAATTTACTGTAATTTGATTATATTCTGTTTCACTAACAAATTTGCCCTTGTTTTCAGCTGAGTCATAGGATTGTAAATTTTTAGAGCCTGGATTTGGACTCTTTGAAGCATGAAAATTAGGTATATTTTGAACTTGATTATTCAATTTTTTCAAATTTGTATAACAGAATTTTTTTACATGCCCTAATTTAAAACATCTAGTGCATCTTATTGGTTCTCTACACTCATTTCTAAGATGTGTGTTAGATAAACATCGAAAACATTTCTTATTAGAATAATCAATAGCTTGCTTATTATTTGTTTTAGTTTGTTTCTTATTTGTTACTAAAGTCCAATTATTTGGTGTATTTTTTAGGGTTTGAGCATATGTAGGTTTGGAATTCATATTCAAGAAAAATGAAGAAAATTTTGAAGTGGAAAAGACTTAGCTGATGTGTTGTTCTTGACTTCAGTCTTCCTCAGAGAGTCCCAAGCTGGTCCAATGCATGTTATTCTTCAGTTTGCTCTTGCTCTTGTCTAGGTTCGGAGAGGTTGGAGCTTTGAATCCTATTCCAGCTTGCAATGGAGACTTCACTCAAGATCTTGATTTTTGGTTTGCTCTTTGCAGGTTAGTCTGGAGGGGTTTTTAGAGGTTAATTCGGAACCAGGAGTTAATGGATCGGGTTGTAGAGGCTTGAAGAATTGCACTAGGAGCTCATGGGTCTTTGCAGTTTTTGGGTTGGGAGTAATTACTACTTAGAGCAATTAATGTTTCTCTCTTAATTTTATCTTCTTGATTGGTTTTGTATAATTGGCCTTTGGAATTTTGTTAGTGTTTGAATGAGTGGAAATGGGTTGAAAGATTGGGATTTTGCCGATTTTAGAGAAGGCAGTTCAGTCTTTTCTTGAACTCAATCTCCTCCCCCACTTAATCACTTCACCCCTTGACACAGAGAACAACCAGAGCAGATTGAAGGGCTTAGCCCCTCTCAACGAGTCGGCCTCTATACCCTTTTCCTCTGCTTAGGTATGAGAGCTCGTTGTCCTAACAACCAACGAGCAAAGAAACCACGTCCACCTGAGAGTCATCTTCTTTAGGTTCTTGAATCGCCTTCTTTAGGTTCTTGCAGCTTGTCTCTGCATCATCTCTTCGCACTCTTTCATCATCTGATTAGAGTCTCATAATTTCTGGATAAAATCCATTAATTATCTGCACTGAACTCTTTTAAGGTGATAATTATTGTGGGAGAGACTGGATCTGGAAAAACAACTCCGCAATTGCAATATTATACGAGGTTGACTTTCTTAATAGAAGTTTTGTCAAGATGAAATACTTCTCATGTGCTGCAATGCAATTAATTGATTTATACCTCCATCTTTAGCAAGATAAGTATGAAACGCATTTTTATTTCTTACATAATGAAATCATCAGATAGATTGAGGAATCCTCTTACACCACACCATTTTCGCTTTTCTCAAAATATGTTTTCCTTAATTTTTCTGAAATATCTTGAAGACCTTTCTCCATGTATATATTTTTCTGGCTAATCAAATTGTTCCCTTTCAACCTATATAAGAACTCATAATTTTCACATTTCCTAAACATTATGTCATTATTACCTATATTCATGATCAGTCCAACAAATTATCCTAAATTATTTTGAAAATTTCAAACATATCACGGGTACATATCATATAAGATGGGCACTTGGACTGGTTCGTATACAATTAGTATCACCTGTCCATTTATTTTTTGCCATTCGTATAATTGCTTCATTGATATGATAGCCTAATAAAAACTTTTGATTAACCAAGAAATATTAACTGATGTCAGTTCAAGAAATATTAACATGTGAGTATTAAAATGATTTTCGATTTCAATATTATTTTTGGTACTGTCAAAGTTGTTGTCTGTAACCTATAGTACTAAATGAGTGGCAAAAAACTAAAATACGAAAAGCATAAAGCTTATATATTATGGGAAACAAAATTCTGCAATTGTTGACATTTCAATTGATATTTAAGTAGAGTCTACGGGCAGTTTACCAAAATAATAATATATATTTAAGGGGACATAAATGTATTCTTTCTTAAACTTAAAATTACATATTTATCCTTTTTTAAACTTAAAATTACATATTTGCCCTTTCATAAATCTAAAATATCTTATTTACCCAAAAATTAAAACCATCCAATTTTTACGTTAAAATTAACGGTCATCAATTTTACCCATTACATATTTAGCCATCTAAAAATCCAAAATGTCATATTTATGTTTTTTTTTTTAAAAAAAAATCATATTTAACTAAATAATATAACAATGTAATCTCATAGATAACAATAACACAAAAAATACATGAATAAAATTCAAAAAAATAATAATTCTATCAATCTCAAATGACAAAATAAAAATGTAAAAAATACATCTTCATTGCAAATATAACCATAACCAAATATATTATTAAATTGTAGGGTGTGATTTATTCTTATCGAGTGAGTAGTATGTTATTTTTATTATTGAGACGATAAATACAATATTTTTATTTTAAAGAGGTAAATATGATATTTTGGAATTTTAGAAGGGTAAATATGCAAAGGCTAAAATAGTAAATTTAAATGTTGACCGTTAACTTTAACGCAAAAATTGGATGGTTTTTTATTTTTGGGCAAATATGATATTTTAGATTTATTAAAAGATAAATATGATATTCTAATTTTAAGAAGGGTAAATATGTAATTTTAAATTTAATAAAGAGTAAATATGTAAATCTCCCTATATTTAAATACAGACCCGGCCCATGTGTAAGGCCCGTGAAGCATGGGCTTCGGGTCCATTTTGTAGGGGGGTCCAAAAAAAAAAAATTTAGTGTATGTGTATGTATACATAAGATAAATGGACTAATTTACAGCCCGACCCGCAACCCGCAGCGTACCAAACCCGCGACCCGCAATCCGACCCGCGTCCCTCTTTATCTTTCTCTCTCTCTCTCAGCGACTAGGGTTTCTCTTATGTTCTATTATGTTCTCGCGATTCTCTTGCGACGTGACTAGGGTTTCTGGCGACTCTCTTCCCGCCCCGCGACCCGACTGACGATTGGAAAGGTGCTTAACGGCCGGATTACTGGATTTCTTGACCGGCGACTCTAGGGTTTTCGGTTTTTTCGACTAGATTTCTGGCGGGTGCTCTAATTTTACATTTTCAGACGATTATAATCGGTTTTCTCTCTATTTTATTCTCTAGTGACATCTATATTGTATATAAACATGATTTTTTGAATTAGGAATAGGGTAAATAGAAAATTCGCTCTCTTTTTGTTTTTTATTAACATAAATTTGTAAAAAGGCCCCTACATTGTTGAAAATCAGAAAAAATAAACCCTAATTTTGTTAACTGATTATTTTGCAGAGGATTTTTGATGATATATTGAATAGGAGAATTCTGGCCTGATGTTCCGACCGTGATTTCGTACGAAGCCAAAGATTTAATCAACAGGTTTCATATTTTTTTTATTTTTTACCACTTATTTATTTTTTATATTCTCTTAATATTTCATTTTTATTTTCTGAAGGTTGCTCACGCATGATGAATTCATGAGACTCTGTACGAATGGAGCCTCTGAGGTAATCATTATTATTAGTAGTAACTTTAATTTTTCAAAATAAAGGATATTTGCGAATGTTCTCCTGAATTATATATAAATTGATGTTTCAGGTCAAAACACATCGGTTCTTTGGAGATGTTTCAGGTCAAAACACATAATTCTTCTCAAAATTCGAATCTGATTTCGAATTCGTATTCGAATAATCAAAATACGAACTCGGCCAGTAATCATGAAGCTACCACTACTAGTACCACCAGCTCTATTTCAGTACCAATTGCAAATGTAAGCTAAATTACACAAAAGTCCCTCTTTTTTCTCGTTCGTTTTAAAAATAATTTGTTTGATTTTGTTTATGTAGAAAAATGATGGTTTGGATTTGGGTTGGAGAGAGAAAGATATGGGTTCGGAAAGTTATGTGGATATCTCCTCGATTAATTTCTCCTTCATGATAATAACCTTAATTTTTCATTTTATTTACATTTAAATTTTTTTAATACTAGTTTGATGTATTTATAAGAACAAGTTAATTAATTTACGGGTCATTTCACATTTCGATTTTGAATTATATATTTGATATCTTCTAGCAAGTTAATTAATTTAAGGGTTCATTTTTCAATTCGGCTTCGGGTACGTGAAATCGTTGGGCCGGCCCTGTTTAAATAGTAGCCAATAGACATATGATTGGTGTAGTGGTTGGTGTGAGACACAAAAATCATATGTTGTGAGAGGTTGTGAGTTCGAGTCTCATTGACACTAATGAATGGAAGACTACCGAACCTTTTGCATTTACTCGTTTTTATGTATTTAAATAGTATCTTGAAATGACATAATAGCAATTGTTGTAAGTTTCAGAAATTTTTGGCACCGAACTAATTGTGGTTTTTCCCATAGGGACCACCGAATAGATCCTGGTCTAGATGCTCAACTTCAAACGCTCACCATGGAAGTGGAGAGTTCCTGGAATAATCTAGCAAAAAAAATGCTTTCGTTCCATAAAATATCAATGGTAATATTAATTTAGATATTTCTTTATGAATAATATTAATTTAGATACTATCTTATAGTTAGTTGTATGATATGATATATTAGCAGCATGATAAGAAGTTCTCACCAAGTTCAATTAATTTATGCATGCGTGCTCTAAATTGCTCTCTATTTTGCTACTTTCTGTCCTTGCAGATTAGATCGGAAGTAAACACTGAGCTACTCATGGAGGAGCATGAGAAACAATTAGGAAGCAGTCTTGCTCATTCTGAACTGGCTCAACATGAACTAGAAGAAAAATTGCTTACAATGGTAAGAGTTACATTTTATTGACAATATATTAGATTTTGAAGGCTATGTAGATTTTAAATACAAATGATTATATATGCTGGATTTGATATCGTAGACTGAAGCAGCAGAAAAGTTGCGACTGATAAACGATGAGAAGTGGAATGATATGCGAGAATCTGCCAGGAAAGAAAAAGAAGCAAACGATATTCTTTGCCAGGAGAACACACAACTCAAGCAGCGCATCTCTCTTGCTAACGATGATCATCAGGTCACCTTGTCAACTATTAAAAGCCGCCTTGATTCTTTACAAGCTCCAAGCTGAACGGGATCACGTTGTAAAAGAGTCTGATAAATTGCATAGCGGAATAAGCTTCTCTGATTTCACATTACAAGAACTGGAGAATGCGACTCAGAATTTTAGTGTGTCGCTGGAACTCGGGAAAGGCGCATTTGGATGTGTATATAAAGGTTATATACGCCAGAAAAATGTGGCAATAAAGATATTGAACTCTGAAACCATGGAAAGCATTTCCGGATTCAACACAGAGGTATCGTCTCAATTTCATCCAAAGTGATTTTGTTGCTTTTCTGTTTGTTGTTAAGTTAGAACAAAAAATTAACTGTATAAATTAACAAGCCAGATTCTAAAAAGTTGGTATGATAGAAAAAACAGGAAAATAACGATTCCCAAAATCACGAATGAATATTGCGAAAGCAATAAAGTCTCTTTATACATTTATACATAGATAGCCATATTCGTTATCATAGTTTTATATAGTTGTACTATCTAATATATCATTTAAACAAATGGTTCATTTAATGTTGTGATAGAACTATAAAACATTCTCAACTCGAAACTAATACTATTATTAAATTATATTTCTTGTACCGGTAGGTCTATATTATTTTCACTCTAATTAACTATAGAAGTTAATTTTCTTGCTTTTTCCAATTCTATTTTTAATTGCAGGTGGCTATTCTCTCTACGATAAGACATCCGAATATTGTTACCCTCTTAGGAGCATGTCACGATGCTTCAGCACTCGTTTTTGAATTTTTACCAAATGGGAGTCTAGAAAGCCATCTTGCATGTGCAAATAAAGCCACTAGTCTCACCTGGCAAATCCGTACATGTATCGTGGCTGAAATTTCCTTAGCTTTAATTTTTCTTCATTCGAATGCAGAAAACATGATAATTCATGGAGATCTAAAGTCGGATGATATTCTCCTTGATGCCAAATTTGTCAGTAAACTCGGTGATTTTGGTATTTCTCATTTCTTAAAAAAAACAGATAGTGATAGCACTGCTTGTTATGAAACCTACCATCCCGCCGAAACACCTGGATATATGGATCCTGAGTTTATAAATAGTGGAATGCTCACAGAAAAATCAGATGTTTATTCCTTCGGTGTCGTCATCCTTCGTCTTCTGACGAGAAAACCTGCCATGTGTATTGCATTACATGTTGAAAACGCTATAGAAAACGGGACGTTTCACGAAATACTCGATGCAAGTGCTGGTGAATGGCCCCTTGATCAAGCAAAGGAGTTGGCCAAATTGGCAATAAGGTGCGCTCAAGTTGCTAGGAAGGCCCGTCCCAATCTTTTTGAGGTTTGGCCAATTATTGAAAGGCTACGACGTAATCTATAGCGATGTTTCTCGATTAAAGTACCTTTTTTTGTTGTTGTCTGGATTTGTTTTGACGTTAAATATATCTTGTAATATGTAAAAGCTTGTAAAACCATGATGTTTGTTATTTTGGGGGTTTGTTTTATATTTATATAAATTTCCTCTTTCTTAAATCAGTTCGCAAATTAATGAATTTTACTTCTAATATAGCTTGCTCATTTGTACAAGCAACCTAGAATATCTTGACGACAATGCAACTCTTTTTTTTTTTTTTTTTGAGTTTCCTTATAATTGTATATTTCTAGTTACTATTAGTTTCTTTCGCTTTTATGTCGAGATGTCTATGTATCGGTTTTGGGGAAATAGTTTTCTCACCAGTGCATGAATTTGATTTAGATGCTTAGTTAGTGTTCTGGTATTTGGGTTGGATTGAAATGTTTTTTACTGTAATGATGCTTCTTTCCTTAAGATGATTTATAAGCTTATGCATTTTTAAGGTTACTAAAATTATTTCACAAAAAAATAACAACGTTATAATTATGTTTACTTATTAGCAGTGACGGATCTTAACTAATGAGGAGCCAAATAATTGGGAGAATCAACCAGTAAAATTTACATTCTTATACTGATAAAACATACTGAATCAATGGAGCAAGTTATAACTTTTGATTAATACATCAAAACTTGAAACTTTCAATAGTTTACGTATCTTATTCAATTTTATCATGTAATTTGATTGTGGAGTTTGCTCCAATACACAAATAATGATTTTCGTTTATGTACAACATTGGTTTGGATTTGATTTACCAAAATAACGTTGAGTTGTGTTAATTTGCAGATATTTTCCCCGACTAAAGTTGGCGAAAACACATATCAGTTTTTGCGATTTCGCCTCTTGGTTGCAATTCTTTGTGAATTACAAAATCAGCATCCAATAGATCCTTTTGGACCCAAGCTTCAACCTGCATGATTAATTAAAGACAAATTACTAAATTGTCATGAACTGAATTGTCATTAAAAATTAAAATTAATAAATTGCTTAATCCAATGATAAGAAAATTACCCCTATTTCTTTTCTTCTTTGTTTAAATATCATTAAAAAAAATATATGTGAAAAAGGAAGAAATTTGAAAGAAATTTCAAAATTAAAAGCCCAATAAAGCGTCATAATATACTTTTACCCACCATGAATAAAAAAAAAAGTCTCTCTCTCCTCTCTCAGTGCATCGCACTCCGAAAAAAAAATTAACAAGAGGCAAGGCCTCTTCAAGGTAAGGTAAGCTATGTTGTGCGGATACTTCAAAAAATCGAATTTACATGTATCGTCGTATTCGTATCGTATCCTAAATCATTTGTTAAATTGCCGTATCGACGTATCCATGCAACACATAAGGTAAGCATATTCTCTCTATGTAAGAGTTCTATTTATCCATTTTATTGCTGAAAATACTATCGATTAATCCATTTTTCTAGATAGTCTCTTTGCTAAATGCTTATACTCGAAACAAAAATTGATTATTTTGTTAGAAACCATTGGAACATTTTGCGAATGAGATTTGCAAACCTAGGGTTTCAGCAAAGAGGGTTCTATTTTCTCCCAATTTCCCTATTGGGATTTGCAAATCGGATATTTCAACTATGTTGACAAACTTATTTTTTAAAATATCTGTAACATAAATGTGAGAAAAAAAAAATTGAACTTATTTTATAACCAGTGAAAAGAAGGACCCAATTTCAGCCCTAATTTATCATTTTTTCTGAATTGTTACAGACCTGATAGATAATGTGAGAAAAAACTCAATTTCATAATTACTATATTCCAAATCACCCCCAATCAAGGGCAATTTGGGGTTACAACTCATGTATGAGTCTACCGAAAAAACCTTTTACTATCAATCAATTCTCCTTCTTTCATCCTACACCAGGTCCACGAATTTGCTCATACACCATTTCCATCCCATCAAATACCAATGGAGTTTCATTTGCTCGCACCAATGTTGTAAAATACGAAAAACGGTACGGAACGGTCGGGGACCGTTTTACGGGAATACCGTAAAACGATAAAAAAACGGTGAAAAACGATCACCGGAATCGAGAATAATTTAATTAAAAATTATGGATAAAATAAAAAATATATAATAATTTAATTTTTTAATAATAAAAAAATAACATAAACAATCTCCAACATAAATGTAACATCAAAACGAATATCCAACATAAATGTAACATCAAAATATAAATTTAAATAAAAAAAAACTGAATCGTAAAATCATTAACATCATTTGAGACCAAATCTGTCGGAGTTGATCCCTCGTTAACGACGAATTTCACATTCTCCTCATCCATTGCCGTATCAAATTAGCATAAATTAAATAAACTTAGCACTCGAAATCACAATTCGTGCAGAAGAGATTAGCTTTGTTGTGAAGAAGAAGAGAGCAGCCATTGTCGTAAATTAAACCGAGCCGACGTCATTCTTTAGTCAATCGTGAAGAACTGAAGAATGGTGCATCCCAACCAATGTCGTGAAGATGAAGACGAACTAAAACAGAGATTCGGTGAAAAAGAAATCATGTGTCGAGAAAAATAACCGACCAAAAAAATTAAAAAAAATCAGGCGCAAAATAATTAGAAGAAAAAATCGGTATGTAAAACGGGTTAAAAACGTTTTTCGGTCAAAAAAAACGGTCAAACACGGTTAAAAAACGTTTGACCGTTTTTTGAAACGTTACGGCAAAAAACGAAACGGTCTTCCACCGTAACACCGTTTTTCGATCGTTTTTCGATGTTTTCGGTGTTTTTTACAACATTGGGTCGCACCGATATGTGGGCCCACAGCAAAACTCTTCCAACAACAAATTGCTTCACGTCAATCCATTCTTTTTTATATTAAAGATAAGGTGAAGAAAACAAGTATGTACAATTATTTACAAAAAGCCAAGTGTTAATTAGGCACATAATGGGTCGAATTGGGTAATAAATGTTGGTAATACGGGATTCGAATATGGATTCAAATAGGGATTTCTAATAAATAAAACTCTCTCTTATAATTCTAATATGCTTTTACAAGTCTTTCTCTCTTTTTCTAATTGATATTTTGATTGTTAAACATCCAAGCCATATTTATAGGCTCCATAAACTTGAAATACAAGGAATTAAAATATTGCCTTAAAACTATTTCCTAAACTAATTTTCTTATAATTAAAATCTGCCCCATAATTATTTCCCAAATTTCTTTCCTTAAAATAATCTTTTCCTAAAATTATTTGGGCTAATTAAACTTGATAAATATTAATTCGGGCTTGGGCTTATTAACAAATTCCTCCCTTAAGCTCAAGCCTGCTCTTCATCCCGATCATCGTCTTGAAGTTCTCGAACAGCGCTGTCGGAAGCGGCTTCGTGAAGATGTCTGCTACATGATCCTGACTCGCCACACGAATCATTCGCATATCGCATTTCTTCACCTGCTCTCGAATGAAATGAAAACGCACATCAATGTGCTTACTCCTCTCATGATGGACCGGATTCTTTGCTAGCTCGATTGCGGACTTATTGTCGACTCGTATCTCAGTCGCCTCGTGTTCCGTCATCTTCAACTCGTGCAACAAATTTCTCAACCATGTCGCATGGCACACACACCACGATGCTGCCACGTAATCCGCCTCGCACGTCGATAGCATCACTATTGGTTGTTTCTTCGAAAGTCACGTAAATGCAGTATCTCCCATGAAGAATACATAACCTACTGTGCTTTTTCGATCGTCAACATCTCCACACCAATCACTGTCCGAGTAGCCCGCCATCTTGTATTCGTCCGTCCTCGAGTAGTATAACCCGAGTGATTCCGTACCTCGAATGTACCGAAGAATCTTTTTTATCGCTTTCCAGTGTAAATGCCACGGTTCCTCCCTGAATCGGCTCACTACCCCAACACTATACGCAATGTCGGGCCTAGTACAAGTAAGGTACCGCAAGCTCCCAACCAAACTTGGAAATTTGCTCGGATCAACTCTGTCTCCTCCCTCAAATTTAGAGAGTTTCGCACCGAGCTCCATCGGGGTCGCCACTGGGTTGATGTCCTCCATCTTGTACCTCTTCAGGATATCCTTCGCGTACGCCTCCTGCAATACAAAATTTTTTGACTCACTTTGTTTAACTTCGAGGCCAAGGAAGTATTTCATCAGACCCATATCTGTCATTTTGAATTCTCGCGTCATCGCTTCTTTGAATTCCTTCGCCATCTTCTCATTACTCCCCATGAAAATCAGATCATCAACATAGAGAGCAACAAACAACACGTCTTTTTCCTTCTTCCTCACGTACAATGCATGTTCGTATGGGCATTGTACAAAGCCGGTCTTCTTGAAGTATGTGTCGATTCGGGTATTCCATGCTCGAGGTGCCTATTTCAGCCCGTACAACGCCTTTCTCAACTTCAACACCTTTCCTTCTTTTCCAGCTTTCACGTAACCAGGTGGTTGCTCGACATAGACTTCTTCTTCGAGCACGTCATTCAGAAATGTTGATTTCACGTCCATCTGATAGATCGACCACTTGAATTGAGCTGCTTGAGATATGAGAAGTCGGATCGTCTCCATTCTCGCAACAGGAGCGAAACCCTCGTCGTAATCAATACCGGCCTGTTGCAGATACCCCTTCGCCACCAATCGAGCCTTGTACGCCTTTCGATCTCGCGTTGAGCATTCATCTTCTTCTTGTACACCCACTTGACTCCTATAGGCTTGCATCCTTCTGGTAATTCGACCAAGTCTCACGTCTTGTTTTTCTCGATAGCCCCAATCTCTTCATCCATCGCGGCTTGCCATTTCTTGTTTCTCACAACTTCTTCAAAGAAAATATTCTCCGCATCTGTCAAAAGACAAACAAGATGTACCTCACTAGTTGCATCGTACAACTCTCGTAAGCTCCTCGTGCGTGTCTGTCTCGGCTCGTCTTCATCATTAGGTAATGTGGGGCTAGTCAGTACAACAATTGAGGATTCTTCTTTCTCGGACTCTTCTGACTCGTTCTCCTCATCTTCCATCTCACAGTTCTTATTCCAGTCCCATGCGCTATTCTCATTCACATGTACATCTCGGCTCACCACAACTTTTCCCTCAATCAAATCGTACAACTTGCATGCCTTCGTTTTTTCGTCATATCCAATGAACATGAACTTCTTGCTTTTATCATCGAGCTTCGTCCTCCTTTGATCTGGTACATGTGCATATGCCACACTTCCGAACACCTTGAAATGAGACACTGTCGGTTTCTGACTGCTCCAAGCTTCTTGAGGTGTTTTCTCGCCCAATTTCGCATGAGGACATCGATTTTGTACATACACCGCACACTGTACCGTCTCAGCCCAAAATTCTTTTGGCACTCCTTTGCTCTTCAACATCGACCGAACCATGTCGAGAATGGTCTGGTTCTTTCTCTCGGCCACACCATTTTGCTGAGGCGAGTACGGCGCGGTCAAGAATCTCTTAATTACTTGCTCCTCACAAAAGCTTGTAAACGCGGTTGACGTGTACTCACCACCTCTATCTGATCGCAAAGCTTTGATATATCGCCCGGTCATCTTCTCGACAAGCACCTCGAACCTTTTGAACACTTCGAAATCCTCGAATTTTTCCTTCAAAAAAGAAATCCAGGTTCTCCTAGTGTAATCATCAACGAAGGTAATAAAACACCTTTTCTCACTAAACGATTTCGGTGTGATTAGACCACAAATGTCGGTGTGCACCAGCTCGAGAGGGCTTGCTGCTTCATATTTCGCCTTCTTCTGAAATGGGACTCTTGTGAAAGAAAATATGGCTTAAGAATTAACTTGGAAGAATTTATATAAATAGGCAAATCTGCAGTCAGAATTGGGCCAGTTCATAAATCTGGGCCCGTTCAGAACTTAGGGTTTTAACCTAATAATTAGTTTAAATTTTTTCGGGCCTATTCTGATAATTAGGCTTTTAACCTAATTTCGGCCTGTTAGGGTTTAACCTAATTTTGGTTAAACCTAACCCTGCCTATATATATATTCTGATTTTCATTTTTCTCTCTCTTCGAGCTCTCATTCTGAACCCTAATTCGGCCGCCGAATTTTCTCTCTTTTTCACACAATACGAATGGAGATCTAGATAGTTTGAGGAGAGAGATCTGAGTGAAAGTTTGAGAGAAATAATCGTGACGTCGACTAGAACGGCGTTGGCGGTTCCGATCAGACGAACATCAAGGTGGACACGAGTAGAGGGACTGCACGAGCAATCCTTGGAGAAGGTTCACGAATTTTGGAGAAGAAGTCGACACGTACTAACTTGTACGAGGTAAAAATCTGAACAACTCTTCCTTTTTCATAGTTTTTCGAACGTGATCCAAGTAGAAATTAGGTTATACATGTGTAAATAATTCCGCTGCACACATAAATAATCATATGTATAACCCTACATCTTGCATGTGATGAGCGGGATTTCGGCGTGTAAAATTATCGTTGTATTCGAAAACCCGATTCAATCAACAAGTTGGAAACTATAGTTGTATAGTGGAAATATATGAAAGTTCGTTCCACGAGGAGTATATGCGTCAAATAATGAATCAAAACTAGACAAGAAATAGCAAAGAAAATTCACAGAAGATAGTCCGTTACAACGGAAGTGAGTCCGTTACAACGGACTTGAGTGAAAATTTTGTCGCTAAAAGTGATATGAACGTCCGTTACAACGGATGAAACTCCGTTATAACGCACTATACTTGTCCGTTATAACGAATAGTGGTTGCGTTGCAACGGATTGGTTAATCCGTTACAACGGACCATTATGTCCGTTATAACGCACTTGTATTGAGCCTCTTGCGTGAAAATCCTCACTAGTCCGTTACAACGGACATGTATGTGCGTTACAACGGAAGTATAACCAACTGAATATTCAAGGACCAACCGTCCAGTCCGTTGTAACGCAATTTGTGTCTGTTATAACGGAATTAGTTCTGGAATTAAGTTTGAGATTTGAATTGGGAGCAGTTTGATGGTTTGTTTTGGATTCAAATTTAGAAGTAATTAAACTAAGTATCAAGCACTAAGATCACACAAACAAACAAGGAAGATTTAGAGCAAAGAGAAAGATTCATTAAACCACGAATTCTTTACACAAATCCAATTCAATTTAATACTACAAGAATTTCAAGAAAAGGAAAGAAAACACCTAGAGAGATGAAGTGAGCTCCGAGTCTCGTCTTGGATGCCTTCTCCGTTGTTTTGAGATGCTAGTGAGCTAGTCGCCTCGCACAACGTTTTCCTTTCGTACCAATCCACTCGCCAATCGAAGTAAGCTCCGTACCGGTTGAGTGAACTCGAGATTTGCAAGAAGTCCAATTGGAAGAAAGCTCCCGAGTGGAATAGAGTAAGCTTGACTCCTTGCTTGCGCGGATTCGGATGAAGAAAGCTCCACCTCAATCCTCGCAACTCGATCTTCGTCGAAGTGTAGACCAATTCACCGAATGAAGTGAGCTTCTATTCGGTGATCGATCTTAGATAATTTATCATTCGTTCTTGGTAATTCTTGCGTGATCTTGAAAGATTCTTGGACTTGCTAAAAGAGAGAGAGAGTGAGAGAGAGGGAGAAAGTGCTCCGAAGAGCGGGGGAGGGGGCGCCCTCAACTCGTGGCCCTTTTCGTCTTATTTATAGCACTCACGGAGTCTTCTTATTGGTCACGAGTTGGTGGAGAGGATTGGGGGTAATGAAGTAATTTCCACCAAAGGTAGGTGGGAAGGATAAGGGCTAAGGATTGAGTGGTTTTCGTGTGGACTCTTGTGTAAGTTTCTATCATGATGATTGTTTGCCTCCCGTCTCATTCATGTACCGAATATATCGGTATAATATATCGTTTTTATTCCTCTTGACGTGTTGGAGACAACTACACTTTCCAAATTCCCAGAATTTCTTTCTAAAACCTGTAATTAAGCAATAAAACACACTTAGTGAAGAAATATTCTTGTTATCTCAAATATGAACAATTGTATATATAAAGTTGTGATTCAAAAGGGCTAAAATCCCCAAATTAGATATCAAAAAGGTGCTTCATTTTCCTCTTATCAAATACCCCCATACTTAAACCTTTGATCGTCCTCGATCATGATGAGCGTAAAATCAAGCACAAAGAAAAATGCATGTATAGGTTTTATTGAAATTGTATTCATCGATTTGAAAACTTATTTCTCACAAGATAATTATTCACTCTTATCATAATCACTAATATTGAAAGAGATAAGTTTGAGTTATATTAGAATCTATTTTCAATGAATTGCACAAATTCGAAGAGTTTATTAGAGCAAATGATCTCAACCGAAAAAGATGATTAAACACCATCATTCAATTCTTTTCACTCCACAATTCACAAGGATTATCATGAGAAAGCATTAATGAAAACCAATTTTTCCGTTTTGCAAAAATCATTTCTTAAATGTAATTTGTCACTTTTAAACCGTTCGGTACGTTAGTACTTGGTTCATCTTCGATTTCTACTAAATTTTCCCAATTTGCGCTCGATTTTTGAACTCTTTTTCTTTTCTTTTTATTCTTTTTTTTTCTTCTTCTTTTCTTTAATTCTTTTTTTTTTCTTTTCTTTTGTTCGTTATTGCTTTCGATGGTCCCCATGTGTGTCCTTTGGGATAACAAGTGGTCATGACTCACACCACTCATTACTTAGTAAAACCCCATGGATCCGTGCAATCTTTAGCCAACAAGTGGTCATGACTCACACCACTCATTACTTAATCAATCGCACGGACTCGACCATCGAAAGCGCTTTAATCCGAGATTGTAGAAAACTTTTTCGCATCGACTCTTGATCATGACTCACACCAAGAACCGGCTACTTTGGTTTACTACGACTCATGCACCTCTTTAGCCAACAAGTGGTCATGACTCACACCACTCATTACTTAATCAAGGTGCATGAGCTCATCGAATCAAGCTTTGAGCGCAAATTGGTTCCCGTTAGTGTAATTTCGAATCCCCATGAACGGTCGGATCCTTTAAGTGCAAATGGTCAAATTTTAAGATTCAAGCAAAACTTACTAAATTGGTTCAAACAAAACTTTTTAGAAATTCCAAGTTCAAAATGGGTTTATTTATTGAAAATTGTGTGTCATGTAAATCAAGGATTGATCAATTGTCAAAAACTTATGAATTTAGTGAATTCATTGATTAGGGTTTGAATCCCCAAAAGAATCTCTTCAAGATCTCAATCAACTCCTTCAAATATTTGTGAAAATTTCAAATTTGAGAGTAAAATTATGCTAGTTTGGTGAAAATTTGTTTAAAAATCGATGATTTATTCAATGAGGTGGAGAAAAACCTTTAACTTGCATAAAATCATTTTCTTGTATAACCTTGATGCTCAAAGAAATTTTAGAATGTCGAAAAACTCATTTAAAAGCTCATTTTTTCATTTTTTTAGGCGAAAAACAAATTTTGCCAGAAGCAGTTCCGTTGTAACTGACCTTAGGTCCGTTACAACCGAGTTGCAAAAAATTATTTTTTTTTTTTTTTTTTTTTTTTTAATAGATCAAAGACTGTGTGTATACCCCCCCCCCCCCCCCCCCCCCCCCCCCCCCCATACTTATTCCTTCGCTTGTCCTCAAGCGATAATAAAGAGAAAAATTAAAAGAAGTTAAGGAGAGACACAACCTTTGATGTGTGGTGCTTGATCGTCTTCGAATTGTTGCTCCTCCATCCATCTTGTTGCGTTTCTCGTGTCTTGGTCACACCAATTGAACTTGAGCATGTTGTCCTTGCACCGTTGGTACGAGGGTTTGCCTCCCTCGCTAGCGCTCTCGTTTATGGTCTCGAGCTCGACCATGCCGATGTTATCCTCCTTCAAAATTAAACGAAGCACTAACATGGATCGCTACTTTTCGACTGCCTCGAAATACTCCCTTTGAGATGTTGGAGATGAGAGAAATCGGCGCTTGTATCACTCGTTTTGCATATGTCGAAAGTGGCGTCATTATTTCCTCAATCTTGCTTCGAATTTTTCGAATTGCTTCATCGCTTGGAGTTTGATGAAGAGGAGTTGTGAGAGGTGTGAGTGTCTCGAATGTATTTGACTTCCTTGATAAATCTACACAAGGTGAATTTCTATCGTGAGAAGCATCATAGTTCTTAAATGAATTAAAATTGATGATATATGGAAAGAATTCACCTTGGAGAATTGTAGATTTCTCTTCTTGCTCGTTTGATAATTGCGCATTTTCATCGATTGGAGTGAGTTGAACCGTCTTTTGGAGAGTCGAATCCAATGACACCTTTTCTTCTTCAATCCTCGTTCCAATGCTTTCATCGAATCCCCCCATACTCGAACTCTTGTCACTTTCAATCTCCACGATCTCCTCGTTTGAATATTCTAACTCGAGACAAGTCACTCTTTGATCTAGATCATTGAGCGTGGATTGAATATTTCCGAGTCGTCGAGAGGTGGTTTTAATTTCTTGTTTGATTTCTTCAAAATCTTGTTTGATTTCATGTTTGATTTCTTGTTTGAATTCTTCTAAACCTTGATTTAATCCTTCGACATTTTGTTTTATCATCGCCCTCACTTCCTCCATTATTCGTTTTAATTCTTGGTTTGGATTTTCGTTTTGGGATTGAAATGGGTGATCTTGGTATTCAAATTCATGTTGAGATTCGAGTTCGTTTTGAGAAGGTTCGTATATGGGGTATGAGTACATGGGGTTTGAGTAGTTGTTAGCGGTTTCGGCATAAGATTGTGTCTCATAACCCCATGGGGATTCGTTTTCGTATTGGCGAGCTTCGTAGATGGGATCTTGATAAAGGGTCTCGGTGCGTGATTCATCGTATTGATTTGAGGGTGAACTTGAGAGCCAACCGAGCCTTCGTTCTCTATCTTTCCTTTCTTCCATTTCTTCCCATTCTTGAAATTGTAGCTCGATAATCTCTTGATTTGTCATGGAGTCCGGATATCCTTTTGCGGCTCTACTGAGACGTATTAACTCCCGAAGCGATTTTGGTCTTTCTTGATGATCCATCTTGCTCCACTTCGTGTACCTTGCAAGAATAGAAAATTTTCGAAATTAGTGAAATATCAAGTTCAAATGTATCAAATCTATTAAAAATGTCACTCGAGCTTGCAAGTTTGATTCAAAATTAGACTTAAACATTACTCCCCGGCAGCGGCGCCATTTGATGAGCGGGATTTCGGCGTGTAAAATTATCGTTGTATTCGAAAACCCGATTCAATCAACAAGTTGGAAACTATAGTTGTATAGTGGAAATATATGAAAGTTCGTTCCACGAGGAGTATATGCGTCAAATAATGAATCAAAACTAGACAAGAAATAGCAAAGAAAATTCACAGAAGATAGTCCGTTACAACGGAAGTGAGTCCGTTACAACGGACTTGAGTGAAAATTCTGTCGCTAAAAGTGATATGAACGTCCGTTACAACGGATGAAACTCTGTTATAACGCACTATACTTGTCCGTTATAACGAACAGTGGTTGTGTTGCAACGGATTGGTTAATCCGTTACAACGGACCCTTATGTCCGTTATAACACACTTGTATTGAGCCTCTTGTGTGAAAATCCTCACTAGTCCGTAACAACGGACATGTATGTGCGTTACAACGGAAGTATAACCAACTGAATATTCAAGGACCAACCGTCCAGTCCGTTGTAACGCAATTTGTGTCCGTTATAACGGAATTAGTTCTGGAATTAAGTTTGAGATTTGAATTGGGAGCAGTTTGATGGTTTGTTTTGGATTCAAATTTAGAAGTAATTAAACTAAGTATCAAGCACTAAGATCACACAAACAAACAAGGAAGATTTAGAGCAAAGAGAAAGATTCATTAAACCACGAATTCTTTACACAAATCCAATTCAATTTAATACTACAAGAATTTCAAGAAAAGGAAAGAAAACACCTAGAGAGATGAAGTGAGCTCCGAGTCTCGTCTTGGATGCCTTCTCCGTTGTTTTGAGATGCTAGTGAGCTAGTCGCCTCGCACAACGTTTTCCTTTCGTACCAATCCACTCGCCAATCGAAGTAAGCTCCGTACCGGTTGAGTGAACTCGAGATTTGCAAGAAGTCCAATTGGAAGAAAGCTCCCGAGTGGAATAGAGTAAGCTTGACTCCTTGCTTGCGCGGATTTGGATGAAGAAAGCTCCACCTCAATCCTCGCAACTCGATCTTCGTCGAAGTGTAGACCAATTCACCGAATGAAGTGAGCTTCTATTCGGTGATCGATCTTAGAGATTTTATCGTTCGTTCTTGGTAATTCTTGCGTGATCTTGAAAGATTCTTGGACTTGCTAAAAGAGAGAGAGAGTGAGAGAGAGGGAGAAAGTGCTCCGAAGAGCGGGGGAGGGGGCGCCCTCAACTCGTGGCCCTTTTCGTCTTATTTATAGCACTCACGGAGTCTTCTTATTGGTCACGAGTTGGTGGAGAGGATTGGGGGTAATGAAGTAATTTCCACCAAAGGTAGGTGGGAAGGATAAGGGCTAAGGATTGAGTGGTTTTCGTGTGGACTCTTGTGTAAGTTTCTATCATGATGATTGTTTGCCTCCCGTCTCATTCATGTACCGAATATATCGGTATAATATATCGTTTTTATTCCTCTTGACGTGTTGGAGACAACTACACTTTCCAAATTCCCAGAATTTCTTTCTAAAACCTGTAATTAAGCAATAAAACACACTTAGTGAAGAAATATTCTTGTTATCTCAAATATGAACAATTGTATATATAAAGTTGTGATTCAAAAGGGCTAAAATCCCCAAATTAGATATCAAAAAGGTGCTTCATTTTCCTCTTATCAGCATGTTTACCGAGTACGCAACCTTCGCAAAATCTGCTCGTGTAGTCGATATCTGGCAGACCGTGCACCATATCCTTTTTCGCCAACTCTCGCAGACCGTGCACCATATCTGGCAGACCGCTGCACACGTACTAACTTGTCCTTCTTTACCATCCTTCTGATAGAATCGAATTTTATCTTTGCCCTTCACTTGGACCTTTGACGCATCTCCAAATGACACGTGCCCATCGTCTATCTCCTTCATCTCTACGAAAAGGTTTGTGCCCGCACATGTGGTTGCTTGCGCCAGTGTCGAGGTACCAGATCGTATCGCTCTCCGATGTGGTGTCTGTGTGAGCCATCATGAGAACACCATCATTTGCCTCCATCTCTACTAGGTTGGCATTTTCTTTTACCTTTTTCTCGAACCAGCACTCCTTCGCGTAGTGTCCGGGCTTGCCGTAATTGTAACACTCGACACTTGCTCGATTCGACCAGGTTCCTCGGCCACGACCTCGTCCTCGGCCGCGCCGATTTTGCTGATTCGGTTGCTTCTTTTCTTCGGAATTATAGTTTTCGCCTCTGCCTCGACCACCAAATCGACCTCCACGGCCGCGTCCTATTCCTCGATTGTTCTCGACGTACATCACCTTGTCTTCATCTATGGTCGCCTTGACTTGCAGAGCCTCTTGGTGTGCCTCGTTCTCCTTCTTTTTCTTTCACTGTTCGTGTGCCTCGAGTGAACCTGCCAGTTCATCAACGGCCATTTGATCTAAATCATTCGACTCTTCATTTGCGCACACCACGTTTTCGAACTTCTCGGTTAAAGACCGTAGAATCTTCTCAACAACTCTTGCGTCGCTTGGAGCTTCTCCGTTGCCCTTTAACTGATTCGTCACTGCTTGTACACGCGAAATATAATCGGACACTCCCTCTGATTCCTTCATCTTCATGGACTCCAATTCGCCTTGCAAAGTCTGAAGCCTTACTTTCTTCACTCGGTCGGCACCCTTGAACATTTTCTCCAAAGTGTCCCATGCTTCCTTTGAAATTTTTGCGCCGGCAATCTTCTGAAAACCTGACTCCTCTACACCTTGGTACAACAGGTACGGGTCGGTCTTGTCCTTCACTCGTTTCTCTTTCATTGCTTTCAACTGGTTTACCGTCTGCTCTGTTTCGACAACCGGTTCCACGTAGCCAGCTTCGACTATCTCCCAAACATCTTGCGCACCGAGTAACGCCCTCATCTGGATACTCCATACTTCGTAATTCGTCTTCGTCAATCACGGTAGCGGTATATGGCCAAAAGCACTCCCGGAACTCGCCATCGCTCTGATGCCAATTTGTTGGTAATACGAAATTCGAATATGGATTCAAATAGGGATTACTAATAAACAAAACTCTCACTTATAATTCTAATAGGCTTTTACAAGTCTTTCTCTTTTTTTCTAATTGATATTTTGATTGCTATACATCCAAGCCATATTTATAGGCTCCATAAACTTGAAATACAAGGAATTAAAACATTGCCTTAAAACTATTTCCTAAACTAATTTCCTTATAATTAAAACCTGCCCCATAATTATTTCCTAAATTTCTTTCCTTAAAATAATCTTTCCCTAAAATTATTTGAGCTAATTAAACTTGATAAATATTAATTCGGGCTTGGGCTTATTAACAATAACTAGCTCAATTAGTGCGGATCTTAGAACTAACAATATCTGCCCCATTTGTGGGTCAGGTCTTCTATTACCGTTACTAGCAAGCAATGCATGCGTGCCTTTCTGCGGAAGATTTGTTGACTTCTTTCACGCCATACAGTCCATAGTCTTGCTCTGGACCGAAGCCATGCTTCCTCGAGTGTCAGTGCGGAGCCTCATATGGTCGGGTGTATCATCGTCCAGAGATGCAAAACAAAAGGGCAGGTATATAGTAAGTGCTCCACCGTTTCTTGAGCTTGTGCGCATAGGGGACATATGGTGTCGTGAGGCCAACCCCGTTTGGCCAAGTTGTCCGTGTTAGTATCCGGTTGTTTAATGCTAGCCAACCAAAGAGTTTAACTTTCAATGGTGCCTTGATCGCGAAGAGTAACGGAGTCCATCTACAAATCACACCCGGGTGAGTGTGTCGTGCATAAATGTGGGCCGAGTTGAAATGGGGTTGGTCGTCGGTGGTCAAGAAGGAGTTGTAGAGGGGTATTAAAAATTTTAAATCCTGGATAAAGAAGGAGGTTAGGTTTGTTGGAATATCAATGAGGTCCCCCACCCCTTGTATGTTAAATAGTTGTCGCATTGTTACCGTCCATTGAGACTCATTTTCAAAGTCAATTTTGTAGAGCCATCTTAGCGCGAGCGCTTGATTTTACTTAGTAATGTCTATTATCCCTATTCCTCCATTTACCTTTGGTAGACAAATCCCGCTCCAATTCACAAGACAATGTCCACCCGAGATTTTGTTTTTGCCTTTCCAAAAGAAAGCGCGTGTAAGTTTGTTAATCTCATCAATCGTCCCTTTAGGTAGGATGAAAGCTTGCATGTAATAGTTCTGGATTGCTCTTAGTACCCGAGTTTACGAGTATGATGCGACCTCCTAGTGAGAGAAGTTTGTTTTGCCAATTGTTTAGTTTGTTGTTAAGTTTGTCTATAATTGGGCGAAATGTGAATTTACTTGGCCGCTTATAAGAGACGGTAACCCTAGATATTTCATTGCTAATGTCTTTTTTCTACAACGTGCTAGCGTAGCTACGTGATCATGTAATTCAACGGGGATTGCGATTGGGACGAAACAACTTTTATCCCAATTAATATCAAGACCCGAGATATTGGAGAAGAGCTCTATGGTGTGCATGATGATCTTGGTACTTTGTGGGTTAGCTTCCATAAAGAGAAGAGTGTCGTCGGCATATTGTAATATAGTTGGTGCAAAGAGAATTGGGCCGGTTAGGAGAGGTTGAGTGCGGAGTTATCATGACTTGTAGCGCATCGACGGCCAAAGTGAATAGAAGGGGGGGGGGGGGGGGGGGGGGGGGGGGGGGTAATGGATCTCCTTGACGGAGACCTCTTTTGTGAAGACAGTGCGGGCCCCGCAAACCATTTGTATGAATGGATGAGCTCGACGTGGTTAACAATTGAGCTATCCATTGGATCCATAGCGGTGGGAAGCCCCGAGCTCTCAAGATCTCTTGTAAAAATTCCCAACTAATGTTGTCAAAAGCCTTCTTAAAATTTATTTTTAACATGGCCGAGGATATTTTGGATTTGTGGTAGTAATTGAGCATTTCTCTCGATGTGATGAATGTCTCCGTGATGGAGCGGTTTTTAATAAAAGTTGATTGGCATCGATGGATGAGAGAGGACATTGCGGGTTGTAATCGTAGTGCAAGGAGTTTTGTAATTAATTTGATTGGAGTTGAGATAATGCTAATTGGTCTATATTCCGGGATAGTTGTTAACTTTGAATATTTGTAACTATTGTTAACTTTGTTAACTTTGAATAAAGTATTCGAGTAAAAGAATTCCGATTACTTTATTACATCACTTCCAAAGTATGAATCCCTTCTATTATACTTTTTGTTTCTTGTAATTCCATTGCCAATGAACCATATAACATTCTTCATTTCGTATTTTTTATTATTTTATTGGACATAATACACACAAAGTGGACCACTAGAACAAATATTAGCACTGATTCTTGAATACCGCATTAGCAAGTATGTGCTAAATTAATTATTTTGCTGGTATAATACAGTTTGAGTATTATTGGGTCGGAGTTGGGCTAATAAAGATAGGCTTTATGAGAAGTATTGATCTTGACAAGTGAGGTAAGAATAATCAAATGCTCATATAATTTGCACTAGCAAAACACCCGCACCCATGCACGAGCTTTGTTTCGAACTGAACTACTACAAATTTTGAATTTTAGACTACTATACAGCATTAATAACAATCAAAAGTTTTCATGATTGTTGTTGTAACCCAAATTACACATCATAAAAATTCAAGTATTAGCATTTGAGAAACATCATAAAGATTCAAAATACTGATTTGGAGGCATCTAAAAAAATAAAACCATAAATATTGATCAAAAAAACATACAAGTTAGAGATTACATAAAAATGAAATTAACATGGGATGAAACACTCCATAAATGGCTAATTTAGTTATAGAAACAACAATACTCAAATTTGAAGGCATGTAGAAAATGAATTATACCTATAGTGATAAACGATTAATGCAAGGAAAAAATACAATTAATTTTCCAAAGATTACCCAAAAAAAAAAAATGCTACATTTGGTTGACCTCTTTTGGTGCCTTACAGGGAAAGCCGCAGCTCTTGTCATATCATTAAATTTTGACTGAAACAAAAAGAAATCTATTAAATATACTTATTTGACATATTTGTTAGAAAAATAAATAATAATAATTAACAAATACTTACATCAAATTCAATGATGTGTTCTTAATTATATTTACAAAATAAACTTATTTTCCAAAAATTTGCACAATAAATTCAGAAATGCTGATAATTGGAGAAGAAAATAAGGTAGAAAAATAATCCCTTCAATTTGAAAAAAATGTTGCTGTGATAAAAATCCCAAAAATAACCTTATAAAACTTCAAAATATCAGTTATACCCTTTAAAATTATGAAAATAACAAAAACTTACCTCTCTAAAATATGAAAATTACAAAAATATTCTTATAAAGCCTGGAAATATCAGATATGCCACTTTAAATCAGACACAAAATGCCCTTATAAAATGTTGAAATTTGAAATGAAAACTCTAAGTTGCTTAAAAATAGGGAAAAAAACTCTCAATTTTGTTCAAAATTTACAAAATAAACTTATGTTCCAGAAATTTTGCACAATAAATTCATAAATGCTGACAATTGGAGAAAAATGTTGTGATAAAAATCCCAAAAATAGCCTTATAAAATTTCAAAACATCAGTTATACCCCTTCAAATTATGAAAATAACAAAAACAAACTTGTAAAATCTGATTTTTATGAAGAAAAATCTTGAAATTCTTGATACAGTTAACATTTCAGTGGTATTTTTTTTAATTTATAAATTTACAAGTATCAATACTGCTACTTTTTAACCAAATATATCAATTTCAAATTCAATCGTGTTTTCCATGACAATAACCCAAAAACTCTACTGGCAGAGCAATAGATTAGCTTCGAAAGTGAAGAAAAAAAATCCAAATTCCCAACACAACTTTAGAAGATCGAGATTGCTTTACCTGTAAAGAGAAATCCCTTCCAAAATGGGTGAGAGTTCTGTAGAAGCGAAGGAAAAGAGATGAAGAAGAGCAGCCTCGCAAAGCTGCTGCTGCATCGAGGGTTTTAGGGTTTGAATGTGCAGTGCCTACTCTGCCTCGCACTGTTGCATGCTCCGCCTCGCGCCGTCGCCTGCTCCACATCACGCCGTCGCCATCTTGCAAATCCCTGCAATTGAGAACGTTTTAAGTCGAGTGTTTTAGGGCTTGGGCAAGAGAAGCGAGAGGAAGAGAAGCCACAGGAGGGATTTATATATTTTCCATTTGAGATGACGTGGAAGCGGGAGAGTTCGGCACAATCGAGCCGATAAGTACTATTAATAATAATGATGACGATGACGGTGATTAACATGTCCTCATTTCCGAAATATATCGAATTGTTCATATTTTTGCTTGTATTTGTATTTGTATTTTGTGTTCGTATTTCGTATTCATATTCACATTCGTGTCGGTATATTTGTATTTATGTATTTGTATTTGCGTATTATTCTTAATCACGTATTCGTGTTAGCATTTGTGTTTCATATTTGCATTCGTGTGATTTCGTATTTCTTAATTCATTATTCGTAACTCGTAATTCTTAATTCTTAATCGTATTTGTATTCGTGTTCGTGGTTATGTTTGTGTTCGTATTTGTATACATATTCATATTTCGTACTCATGTTGTTAATTCGTATTTGTATATGTATTTCGTATTTGTACTCCGTAATTGTATTAGGTGTTTGTACTTGTATTTGTATTTGTATTTTTTTTCCGTTGTTCGTTTCTTGTATTTTGTATCCGCATGATGATGACGATGATATGATGAATATGATGATATGACGTTGATGATGTGATTATCATGTTATAATTTTTATTGGCGTATTCGTATCAGTATTCGTGTTTCATATTTGTAATCGTGTGATTTCGTAATTCGTTATTCGTAATTCGTAATCGTATTAGTATTCGTGTCCGTGCTTATGTTCGTATTAATATTCATATATTATTCATATCTCAATTTCGTATTTCGTATTTCGTACTCGTGTATATATTTCGTATTTGTATATGTATTTTGTATTTGTATTCCGTAATGGTAGTTGGTATTCGTACTTGTATTTCTATTTTTTATGTGTATATATATTTTTTATGGAAATTTGTATTTTGTATCCGTATTTTGATGATAATGATGATGACGACGACGATGATTCTGAGGGTGATGATGATGTTGTTGATGATGATGATACAACGATGATGTCATGATGATGATGATGATGATGATGATGATGATGATGATGATGATGATGATATGAGGATGATGATAATGTGTTCTTCGTATTTGTATCCCGTATTTGTATTTCGATTTTGTTGTTGCGTTTGCATTTTCATTAGTATTTTTATTTCGTATTTCATTGTTTCAGTTGGTATTGGCAATAGTATTTGTCTTGTTGTTTTTGTATTTGTATTTATATTTATGTATTCGTGTATTATTCGTATCCTATTTCAATTTGTGTTCTTTCATTTTTATTTGTAAAATATTAGTATTTCATATTCGTGTTTCACAATCATATTCGCATTTATGTCCGTGTGTTCATATTCATGTATTTGTATTCGTGTATTATATGTATATGTGTATTTACATTCGTATTTCGTATTTGTACCATTATTTGTGAACTCTTTTGAATGTTTTTTAATTGTTGTGAGCAAAGGAAATGATTATTACTTGTCCACAATCTAAAATCATACAATACAAAGATGTATAAAAATAATATGCACAACAAATAAAACATACAAATTCAAAAAATAATTAACATGTTTAGGATTTTAAACTATGAAATTATATGTTTAATATTATAAGAAAAAATTACCTTTGTAACAGAAGAATCGGGCTTAAGCTCGGTCATAAACGCACTAATTAAAGTATAATTAGACACTTTAGTTTATTTAATAAAAATACAAATATAGATTAATTAATACTACATAAATAGCAACAATAAAAAAGTTTGTTGAGTACTTACAGTTCCAACTTGATAATTGTCCTCTTGACTATTTTGGCCCCACCTATGTTCGCAAATGCTGCCCTCGAATTCATAAATCGTCCAGTCATGTGTTGCCATTTTTATAGTACTCAAGACACAATTTAATTTCAGATAAAAGTCGACAAAATATCCTCGCTCTTCCATCGCAGCATCACCTCATAGTTGTCCTACACAAAACTAATACAAAAAGAATAATTAAATATAGAAACAACTGAAAAATTGTAATATTTACCAAAACAACCCTGAATTTGTTTCA
This sequence comes from Luzula sylvatica, assembly GCA_946800325.1. Classification (NCBI taxonomy): domain Eukaryota; kingdom Viridiplantae; phylum Streptophyta; class Magnoliopsida; order Poales; family Juncaceae; genus Luzula; species Luzula sylvatica. The sequence goes on along the minus strand of OX326958.1, from coordinate 25,176,279 downwards.
AATCATGCATATTTTCGAGAGATCATGCTGACCTTGATGACGATGTCGATTCCGACAGTGACGACGATGATAGCCTCTGAACATTGTTGGGCCCCCCAATCTCCACTCTGCCATTTCCTACATTTCGACACAATGTCAATTTTGCGCAATTATTTCGAAACTTAAATATAAATAAAATCCGTTTCGAAAAGGGAAAAAGCAACAATGTTTCAAAACAGAAAACAGTTTTCAAACTAAAAAAGTTAGAAACCGAAAAGAATGTTAAATTGAAAAAAGAAAAAAAAAACAGTTTTCAAATTAGAAAAATGTTTATGACCAAAATGCCCTTCTATTTACAATGTACTAAATTACTAATTAAAATAATTATTAGAGTTAATTACCTCACCAACATCTGACAACCAATGTCGCATAGTAGCTAGAGTTTCCGCAGGTTTAGGGAGATCGCCACTTGCAAACAAATCCGATGATTCGGACCTTGATGATGATGATCGCCACTTGCAAAAAAATCCTCTACACTTGCACCCAATCGAGTCAAACCTGCAGCATCCTATATCAAACAATTAATCTGGCATCTCTTTCTTAGAATTGAGTATTTATACGAAATCGCAATACCTGTAGCGTCGTCTATGCTGATTCCATTCGCCGTATAGGGTATATCACCAAAAAAAACATACCTTTAATTGATTAATACAATTTTGAATACCAGATCCAGACTCTTCGGTCTCCAAATCAGATTCGGGCTCGGACTCGACTCCATCTTTAGATTTGTCGACAAACTCGAACTCTTATCTCTGCATATCGATTGAAGATTCACAACCACTAAGCTTCGTCAGAAATTAAACAAAAGAAGCACAAAAAAAACCTCAAGATCCATATCGATCGAAGATGCTCAAGCACTCAGATTCGCCTGAAACGGAGCCCAATTCCATCTCCTTTTGCCGAAGCCGCTACTTACTACCTTGTACCGCGGCCTGGAGAGAGAAAAAAATAGTTTTCGCAAGATGAGTATCGATTGAAGATGCTCAACGACTCATATTCGCAAGAAACGGCGCCCAATTCCATCTCCTTCGCCACTTTCTACCTTCCCGGGCCTGGAGAGAAGCTTGCCGGATGAGAACTCTCTTCGATGAGAAACCCAAAATTTCGGCCAACCCTAAGGGGGCGTTTGGGTTCGTGCTTTGAAATTACTATGCCTTAGCATCCATCCTAAATTATTTCATTCCCATGTTTGGTTCAGACATCAGATAATAAAGTAACGTCATCCACGATGCCCATGGACATATTTCATGGGAATAGGATAACCACCAAAATTGGTGGCTTTTCTCCATTCCCATGGGCATTCTATCTCTTCAAATATTAAAAACTAAAATTATTCCAAAAAAATTATTTATTTCACATAATTTCTAAATTTGTAGGAAAAGAACATGCATCAACCAAACATGACTATTGTATATGCCATGGAATATTATTCCATGGAATGGAATTCCTTGGCATATAATATTCCAAGGCATATTTCAAAGCTTCAACCAAACGGCCCCTAACTAGCTTGGAGGGTGGAATTTGAGTTGGAATTAGAATTTTGAAATGATGCAAAAGTAAATGTCTTGTTTGCTGTGCGTAGAAGATTGGAAATATATAATTCTTAGAATCTTCTAATTCCATTTTTCCATTAAAATTTGGTTCTCCAAATTTGAGGAGTGCCAAAGTAGAGCAAAAGATTAATTAAAGAACAATTGTATTATAATTGTTAAATCTCTATAATTAATATAATATTACATTTATTACCATACATAATACTATTATATGAATAAAATATAATTTTATAATAATACAACAATACATATAATATTATTATTTAATATATTATATGGATATAATTATTATGATTAAATAATATATTATATATTATTATAATAAACTATAATAATTATATTATAATGATAAAATAATTATATTATAACAATTATATAAATATTATTAATATTACGTTATAAATATTATTATAATAATATAAAATAATTATATCCATATAATTAATAGAATATTATATATGATTATAATAATGCATCAGAATTATATTATAATGCTAAAAATAATTTTATTATTGCAATTATATCAATATTATTAATATGAAATTATAAATATTATTATAATAATGTATAATAATTATATAATAATGATAGAAATAATTATATTATAATAATTATATCCATATAATTAATATAAAATTATAAATATTATTATAATAATATATAATAATTATGTAATGGTAAAATAATTATATTGTAATAACTATATATGTATTATTATTATAATATTATATATTATTGTAATTAATAACATATATTAATTATATTATAATGAAAAATATTTATATTATAATAATTATATCCATATTATTAATATAAAATTATAAATATTATAATAATAATATGAATTATTATATTATAATAATTATATCCATATTATAAATATAATATTGTATACATTACTGTAATAATATATAATAATTATATTATATTATTGTATCCACATAATTAATAATAAATGATTGTAATAATATAAAATGTAAGTTATAATATTATTATATTATATCTATAATTTGTATTTTTTTTACTAATATTAATTATGTATTATTTCTACATTTTCAATAACAAAATTCCCAAAAAATTCTACTCAACCAAACAAAGAATTAGATTTTCCAGCATCTTATAATTCAGACATCCAAACAAACTGTGGAATTACTAATTCCAGAACTTTTTTCTCCTCCACCTTATAATCCGATTCCACTCTACTAATTCCACTTGCCAAACAGCCCCTAAGTAAAAAAGAGAGAACGAAGAGAGTGTGTGTTGGGGGACTATTAACGATCGAATGGCCGGGAAAGAGGTGATCGAATGGTTGGGAAAGTGGCAACGTGGAAGGCTGGTTAAAAGGTCCAACATTTAACATTAGTACTATAGATAGATAGATAGGTTTTATTAAGATTCATTTCGGGGCAATTAACATTTAAATTACTAGGAAATTTGTCCGCGCTTCGCTGCGGATTTTTAATGTAATTGTTTGTATTAGATAAAAGATTGTGTATTCACTTATTAATTGTTATTTGTTATGTTTACGGAAAAAGTATCATAAAACCAATATGAAAATTATTAAATGTGTAATTTGATATAATATCATAAAATAAATTGATGAATATTACAAAAAAAATATGAAAATTATTAAATGCGTAAAGCATGATATAAATTAATGAAATCACAAAATAAATATGAAATCATATCATAAAATATATTAATAAAATAAATTAATGAATAGCACAAAACAAATATGAAAAATTATTAAATGCGTAAAGCATGATATAAATTAATGAATATCAAATCACAAAATAAATATGAAATCATAAAATAAATATGAAAACATGATATAAATATTAATATAATTAAAGTAGAACATGATATAAAGATCATAAAATAAATTATTAAATTGTTAAATGAGTAAAACATGATATGAATTAATGGATACAAGATATAAATTAATGGATATAATCAAATCATAAAATAAACATGAAAATTATATAAATATTAATATGTGTGATAGAAAGTCAAAGATGAGGTGTCTCAATGTGGGAGCTCAAAAACATTCATTCTTTAAAGAGAGAACAATGTGTACTTTGATATCATATCGTAAAATTAATTAATAAATATCACAAAAAAATATGAAAATTATTAAATGCGTAAAGAATGATATAAATTAACGAAATCACAAAATAAATATGAAATCATATCATAAAATAAATTAATGAATATCACAAAACAAATACGAAAAAAATTAAATGTTTAATTTGATATAATATAAAATAAATTAATGAATATCACAAAAAATATGAAAATTATTAAATGCGTAAAGAATGATATAAATTAATGAAATCACAAAATAAATATGAAATCATATCATTAAATAAATTAATGAATATCACAAAACAAATATGAAAAAAATTAAATGTGTAATTTGATATAATATAAAATAAATTAATGAATATCGCAAAAAATATGAAAATTATTAAATGCTTAAAGAATGATACAAATTAATGAAATCACAAAATAAATATGAAATCATATCATGAAATAAATTAATGAATATCACAAAACAAATATAAAAAAAATTAAATGTGTAATTTGATATAATGTCATAAAATAAATTAATGAGTATCACAAAAAATATGAAAATTATTAAATGCGTAAAGCATGATATAAATTAATGAAATCACAAAATAAATATGAAATCATATCACAAAACAAATATGAAAAAAATAATATAAATTAATGGATATAATCAAATCATAAAATAAACATGAAAATTATATAAATATTAATATGTGTGATAGAAAGTCAAAGATGAGGTGGCTCAATGTAAAAGCTCAAAAACATTCATTTTTTAAAGGGAGAACAATTATATCTCGCAACAGTTGACAATGAAACTGACCTGCATGCTATCTTGATCTGACTTGGGAAATTTGTAGTCATAAATAATATGTTCCATGAAAAAGATATGATCGAATTAATCAAAGTAAACAATATTATTAAATTATTTTGGACCTGTCAAGCTTATTGTTCGTGCCCATAATTCAAATAGTCCAAGTATGCCATAATTCAAATAGTCCAAGTATGCCACATGATTAATTTTGGACCTTGCTTCTTGCTTATTTTATAGATATTTAGTTGGCAAGACGTCCTTGTACCCATAATTCAAATAGTCCAAGTATGCCACATGATTAATTATTTGTAAATCTACCAAACTTGTTGTTTATTTATCAATGTTGCTTATTTCTTCATAAATGGATTGTTTAGTGATGAATGATTAATATTTGGTAGTTTTGTCGACGTATATACTATTACTTTATGTATCATTAATTCTTTTACATCATTTATTTATTTTTCTATCATTAATTGTTTTATGAAAAATCAATGTTCTATTTATTTTACTAATTGTTATGTTTATATATATTTCTATCATTTAATTTATGATTTGAAATTATAATTGAGTGTTAAACCATACATTAGAATGATTAAATCATAAATGAACGTGTTAAATCATGCATTAATGTGTTAAATTTAAAATTTAAAAATCTTGTCATGTCATCAAGAGGTTGGGGGGAGAGTTCTAGGGGATGTACATCACTACTCGTAAAAGAATACCTATTTTACAAAGTCGTGCATCCAGCCATATATTTTATTCATGAGGGGCTTTTGTATTCAGATAAAAGTCGAATATATTCTTTCCATTTGCAAAAGGTCTCGACAATCTGTAAGTTGCATTGTTGAAAAACTCTAAATACTAAAAACTCACATACATTCCCTTTTTCTTTAAATTGTAGTTGTGATTCTATTGTTGCAGCTAATATCCTTGTGATTCGTGTGCGTGAAATCCATCCGAGCAATGGGTGACAACCTAGATAACGTATTCGTGTCACTGGATCCTTATCCTCAGTGGGGAATACCTCTTCTTGAATGGATGCTGGATCATTTTGACAGCGATAAAACTAAGATCATCATCACCGACTATTATGGTATGCATCTTTATTTCTTTCATGCACTTAAATTTATTCTATTGAACTATTTGGTGTGATACATATAATTGGAAATTATTGCTTATTTAAGCACCTGTTATTCATATAATTTCAAGCAATTATATTCCTATATATTATTGCAAACTTCATTAATATATTTGTCCATATTTGAAAGATTTGAACGACATATGTTGAACTCAAATTAAGTTATTTCTAGTATGATGTAAATATAGTAGTCTACCAAATTTATTGTCATATATACATGTGATCTTCTGAAATCCACAAATATCCCAACAAAACTTTATAAAAAAATGCTCCGGCAAAATACAAATAGTAGGTAAACTATCATTTGTATTTATTATCTTGTCTTTGTAGTTCTAGTGCATTTTTCCATGTAATACTTCAAAGTTTTGTAGGCATAAAAAATGCAAATTTCAAGTAATTGAATCAATATTGTTGCAAACTTAATTTTTTTTTGTCATGATTTTTGATCCTACAAATCCCATAGACTTGAACTCCATATAGGGCATGTTTGATTTGTGGGATTAGGGTGGATATGTATTTCATATCCGGGATAACCAACAAATCCCTTGTTTGATATTTCAATACTATCCATGTATATTGGTCATATCCATGGATAGTGTTATCCACTTTTAAAATTGGTATTTTGATGTTGTATAATTCTTCTCCATGGATAACAATATAATATTATATTTGTGATCTAACTCAACCATATAATTAATATAATGAATTAATATAATAATAAGATAATAATATAATACTATAACAATATAATCTTATGTTAATTATATTTATATATTATATTAATTATAATATTATATTAATAATGTTTCTCTTCTCCATGTATAACCATATAATATTATATTAATTATGATATAATATTAATAATAATATTTCTCTTCTCCATATATAGCAATATAATATAATATTAATTATTATTATTATATATTATCACAAATAATACATTACATTAATAATATTTCTCTTCTCCATTGTATAACAATATTATTATAGTAATTATATTAATTATAATATTGTATTAATAATATTTTTCTTCTCAATATATAATAATATTATATTATAGTAATTATTATTATTTTATTCAAAAAAATAGTAATTATTATTATATATTATAATAAAATGTATATTATATTATATTATATTATATTAATTATATGGATATAATATTATATATTTTCTACAATAATATACATTATTTATAATATAACAATATTATAATTATTAAATTCATATAATATAATATTATATCTGGAGGATGGCTAAGATACTCAATTAAGTATCATGAGTTTGATACTTAGGATTTTTCAACCATTAGATTTGCTTTGAGATTTGTGGTTTTTAATGCTATATATATTCATCATTAAATATTACCATATCAGTTTATGCTAATCATTAAATGCACAAATCTCAAAGCAAATCTAATGGCCCAAAAGCCTTAAGTATCAAACTCATGATACTTAATTAAGTATCTTAGCCATCCTCTTATATCTGTATATTTAATATTATATTATATATCATTGTAATAATATATAATATTACATGGATAGAATAAAATATAATTTTTTTATCAATTTTAATGAAATATTTTTTCTACATTTTCAATTACAAAATTTCAAAATATTGTGACCAACCAAACAATTCACCTGGATTTTGAATTATTAAATTCATTTCGTAACTAATTAGAATAAAAAATGAAAATCATGTATTTTTAAACAAGAAACAAACAAGGGATTATGTATCCATGATTTTATAATCCAACTAACCAAACAACTCACCTGGATTGTGAAATACATGGATAGTCAAAATTCCTCAAATCAAACATGCCCATATTGCATTTCCAAATTGTGTTAGCCTAGTTACTTCATTGCACTAATCTAGTATGCTTGAAGTCTATATCATGTTTGTTGTGATATCTATATGTCATTATTTTAAACCCAAATTCTTGATGCCAGATTTGATTCGAGAATTTTCGTGATATAAGTTGAAAATAAAAAGCCAATACAAGATCTTTCAGATAATGTAGTTCTGTATCAATTAACAATTGATACAAGTTTCTTTATATTGCAATTAAACCTTGTATTTTCTTCATTCAATTAAATAATTTCATGCTCATAAAAAATGTTGAAACTTTTGTCATTCTAGGTTCTACTGACGAATTCTTCATGAAAACTGCTAAAGGAGAGTACCTCCCAAGATGTGCACAGAAAAAGGTGAAGTCTCTTTTTTTTGCTTTTGAGAAGAAGGTTTTCTCTGTAAATTTATAATTGACAACGCTCAAAAAAAGTCCAAAAAATATTCAGAAAATATAAATAAATGACAAAGAAACATACTCAAAAAAAAAGAGGATGAAAAAGATTGTAAATGTGATTTTAAAACCGACAAGCACTTATTAAATCTAAACATTATTCTCACTTTGTAATTCTAGTGCTCAATGATATTTTTCATGGTCTTTTTATTTTCTGCAACAATAAAAAAAATTTAACTATCAAGGTGTTGCGGCAAATTATTGGTGTACCAGTATCAGAAAATTTATCCCTCATAGAAATTTTATCGAACACTTTGCATGCATTTCTATGATTTAACATTTAGCACTCATATTAGTATCACAAACCACATAATTTTACATAACAAACTTCCAAGCGATAAATTATACAACTCACAAAAGACAATTATAAGGAAAAGTTTCTAATTTGAGTAGTTGAATTATGAAAAATTTCACGTCAGGTGTTCGACGAAATTCCAAAAGAAAATTTTGTGGGCATACCTAATTTTTCACAACATATTTTTCTCTTTTTAGAGTTATTGAGATATAGAATATTGACACCTCAAAGGTTAGACAACAAACATATACTATGGATATTTACGATGATGTCTTTTATAGGTTTTTTTGCGTTCATATTAGAATCATGAGAAATCTAAGCACAAGCAATTTAGTTAGTCGACTACATGCAAGTTAGTAGGATTTATATAACTTAAGTTCATTAAGAAATAAGTATGAGTTATAAGTTAATAGAGCCAAAAAGTTCTCATAAGAGAATTGCATGATTTGTTATTTGAGACTTAATTTTTTTTTGTGTGTATATGTAGTTTATGTTGGTAATATGGCATTCGAATATATATTCAAATATGGATTTCTAATAAACAAAACTTTAAACAAAACTCTCTCTTATAATTCTAATAATCTCTTGTAAGTCTTTCTCCCTTTTCTAATTGATATTTGATATGTATTTCAATGTGATTAATTCCTAAACATCTAACACCTATTTATAGGCTCCATAAACTTGGAATACAAGGAATTAAACATTGCCTTAAACTTATTTCCTAAACTAATTTCCTTATAATAAAACCTGTCCTATAATTATTTCCTAAATTTCTTTCCTTAAAATAATTTTCCCTAAACTTATATGGGCTAAATAAACTTGATTTATTATTTTGGGTTTGGGCTTGTCAACAAATTCCTCCCTTAAGCACAAGCCTCTTCTTCATCCCGATCATCGTCTTGAAAAAATTTCTTTTTCTTGTACACCCGCTTGACTCCTATGGGTATGCATCCTTCTGATAATTCGACCAAGTCCCACGTCTTGTTTTTCTCGATAGCCCCAATCTCTTCATCCATCGCGGCTCGCCATTTCTTGTTTCTCACAGCTTCTTCAAAGGAAATATTCTCCGCATCTGCCAAAAGACAAACAAGATGTACCTCACTGGTTGCATCGTACATCTCTTGTAGGCTCCTTGTGCGCGTCTGTCTCGGCTCGTCTTCTTCATCAGGTATTGCGGGGCTAGTCGGTACAACAGCTGATGATTCTTCTTTCTCGGACTCGTCTGACTCGGCGTCCTCATCCTCCATCTCGCACTTCTTACTCCAGTCTCATGCGCTCTTCTCATTCACATGGACATCTCGACTCACCACAACATTTCTTTCAATCGGGTCGTACAACTTGTATGCCTTCGTTTTCTCGTCAAATCCAATGAACAAGAACTTCTTGCTTTTATCATTGAGCTTCGTCCTCCTTTGATCCGGTACATGTGCATATGCCACACTTCCGAACACCTTGAAATGCGACACCGTCGGTTTCTGACTGCTCCAAGCTTCTTGAGGTGTTTTCTCGCCTAATTTTGCATGAGGATATCGATTTTGTACATACACCGCACACTGTACCGCCTCGGCCCAAAATTCTTTTGGCACTCCTTTGCTCTTCAACATCGATCAAACCATGTCGAGGATGGTCCGGTTCTTCCGCTCGGCCACACCATTTTGCTGAGGCGAGTACGGCGCAGTCAAGAATCTCTTAATTCCTTGCTCCTCACAAAAACTCGTAAACGTGGTTGATGTGTACTCACCACCTCTATCTGACCGCAAAGCTTTGATGTATAATAAATAAACCCAGGTCCTCTTCTCGACAAGCACAGGTCATCTTCTCGACAAGCACCTTGAACCTCTTGAACACTTCGAATGCCTCGGATTTTTCCTTCAAAAAATAAACCCAGGTCCTCCTAGTGTAATCATCAACTAATATAATAAAATATCTTTTCTCTCTAAACGATTTCGGTGTGATCGGACCACAAATGTCGGTGTGCACCAGCTAGAGAGGGTTTGCTGCTTTATATTTTGCCTTCTTCTGAAATGGGACTCTTGCATGTTTACCGAGTACGCAACCTTCGCAAAATCTGCTCGTGTAGTCCATATCTGGCAGACCGTGCATCATGTTCTTCATTGCCAACTCTCGCAGGCCTCCATAGTGCAAGTGTCCAAACCGCAAATGCCAGAGCCAAGGTTTGTCCTCCATGTCGACTCGTAAACACATTCTCTGCACACTTCTCAGGTTGAGCTTGAACATTCGATTCTTCGCCATCTCAACACGCGCAACTAATTGACCTCGCTTGTCCTTCAGCTGCATCGTTCGATCTTTCATGAAGACCGAGTATCCTCTCTCCAATAGTTGCCCCATGCTGATTATGTTGCTCTTCATCTCAGGCACGTAATAGACATTTTCGATATGTCCTTCTTTACCATCCTTCTGATATAATCGAATTTTATCTTTGTCCTTCACTTGGACCTTTGACGCATCTCCAAATGACACGTGCCCATCGTCTATCTCCTTCATCTCTACGAAAAGGTATTTTTGTGTCCGCACATGTGGTTGATTGCGCCGGTGTCGACGTACCAGATCGTATCGCTCTCCGATGTGGTATCTTTGTGAGCCATCATGAGAACACCATCATTTGCCTCCTTCTCTACTAGGTTGGCATTTTCTTTTACCTTTTTCTCGGACCAGCACTCCTTCGCGTAGTGTCCAGGCTTGCCGCAGTTATAACACTCGACACTTGCTCGACTCGACCAGCTTCCTCGTCCACGACCTCGTCCTCGGCCGCGCCAATTTTGCTGATTCGGTTGCTTCTTTTCTTCGGAATTATAGTTTCCGCCTCTGCCTCGACCACCAAATCGACCTCCTCGGCCGCGCCCTCTTCCTCGATTGTTCTCAGCGTACATCGCCTTCTCTTCATCTATGGTCGCATTTACTTGCAGAGCCTCCTGGTGTGACTCGTTCTCCTTCTTTTTCTTTCGCTGCTCGTGTGCTTCGAGTGAACCTGCCAATTCATCAATGGTTATTTGATCTAAATCTTTCGACTCTTCAATAGAGCACACCACGTTTTCGAACTTTTTGGTTAAAGACCGTAGAATCTTCTCAACAACTCTTGTGTCGGTTAAAGCTTCTCCGTTGCCCTTTAACTGATTCGCCACTGCTTGTACCCGCGAGATGTAATCGGACACTCCCTCCGATTCCTTCATCTTCATGGACTCCAATTCGCCTCGCAAAGTCTGAAGCCTCACTTGTTTTACTCGGTCGGCACCCTTGAACACTCTCTCCAAAGTGTCCCATGCTTCCTTCGAAGTTTTTGCGCCGGCAATCTTCTGAAAAACTCGACTCGTCTACAGCTTGGTACAGCAGGTACAGGGCGGTCTTGTCCTTCACTCGTTTCTGTTTCATTGTTTTTAACTGGTTTACCGTCTGCTCCGTTTCGGCAACCGGTTCCACATAGCCAGCTTCGACTATCTCCCAAACATCTTGCGCACCGAGTGATGCCCGCATCTGGATACTCCATACTTCGTAATTCGTCTTCGTCAATCGCGGTAGCGGTATATGGCCAAAAGCACTCCCGGAACTCGCCATCGCTCTGATGTCAATTTGTTGGTAATATGGGATTCGAATATGGATTCAAATATGGATTTCTAATAAACAAAATTCTCTCTTATAATTCTAATAATCTCTTGTAATTATTTCTCTGTTTTCTAATTGATATTTGATATGTATTTCAATGTGATTAATTCATAAACATCTAAGGCCTATTTATAGGCTACATAAACTCGGAATACAAGGAATTAAATCTTGCCTTAAACTTATTTTCTAAACTAATTTCCTTATAATAAAACCTGTCCTATAGTTATTTCCTAAATTTATTTCCTTAAAATAATTTTCCCTAAACTTATATGGACTAATTAAACTTGATTTATTATTTTGGGCTTGGCTTATCAACAGTTTAAAGCTGAGATATTGCTTCCTGGAGAAACAGATTCTAAAAATTTAATTTTGGAGCTCGCAAGCAAGCATGGGATGAAAAAGGTGGTTTTTTGGACGACTCACTGGAACAACTGGTAGGTCTAAGCTAATAATTATGTTCCAATTCTTCCTTTCCAATTGTTTTTGTCCTTTTATTTTTATAAATCAGGACGTGAAGATGTCGGCAATTTAATGTATTCGATTTATATTTTGTAAAAACAATTTTTGAATTACAGGGGGTTTTCAACGTGGTTCGACGAGAATCCATCTATTTCTTGCAAGATATGGGTTGTCGATGCTATTAATGGAAAACTGATCTTAGTGAGGTAACTCTAACAAATTTAACCATTGTAGTGTATTTTTCTTTTTTCATTGAGTTTTTGTAATCGTGATTATATATCTCTGATTACTTGTCGTTTCGTACCTTGCAATCTTTGTGGGAGAAATAAAGTTTTGCACTATTTTTTAAGCCAGATAAAACGTCACCACATGCTTTTTAGGCATTTCCGCCACAATATCAGAGTGTGTATTAATTTACAAATATAATTTTGAAATTTAGACGTTGTATTTACTAACAATTATAACAAATATCGAGACTATTAATTGCATTAAATCTATAGAGCACCTAAAAATTCTTATGAGTCAAGTTTATAACAATATTGAAGTAATAAAAAACTTGTAGTTTTATTCATATCTTTTTCTCTACTATTAATTAATTGATGTGCATATTATATTTTATGGATGAACCCAGGTTCAAAATCTCACTTTTATATGATACTAAGAGATTACCCGTGCTTCGCGGCGGTTTTGTTTTATTTGTTTTGTCACACACATAATATATAATTATGATTTTCCTGGATCAAACATAAAATTTTGTAAAAATAAAAAATATATTGATTAAGAAAGTTTGAAAATGACAAAATTATTAGAATATTTTTGAATCCGGCCCAATTCAAAATATTTATTTAGTACTTTAATGCAACACATAAAAAAATGTTAACATAAATAATAAAATAACCGTGGACATAAATAAAAAACAAAACCATATGATATTATAAATTTTCATATCCAAAAATAAAAATAATAACATTTTAAAAGTTCAAAAAAATGTGTCTGATAAATTATATATTCTTTCATGTTTATTATTGAAAAATATTATATAAGTTAAAGAAATAATTTGTGTTTAGTAAATAAATATCTTTATTATTATGTTTTTTTTAAAGATTAACATGAAATTGTTTTAAATAAAAATATAAATATAACATACTTAGTAGTATATGTTTTTCAATTATAGTTTTAGTAATAATAATAATTAGGCTGACAAGTCATGAATGTAATTGTATTTATTTTTATATATTTTTGTACATAATTGTTTTCAGAATTTTAAGTTAGAGAAAAATATTGAATATATGATAATATGGATCTCAAAATAAAAATAAAATTCAAATGAATATATTTCTTAATTATTTAAAATTATATTATGAAAAATAGTAACAATATTTGATGTATGTTTTATGATATTATAATTAATTTATTAATGTTAGATATTTCACTACAACACAATAGTTTTTTAGGGTCGGGCCGCCCCTAATTTTGAGCTATTATTGGGTCGGCCAGTTCCAAAAAGAAGTTTGGGTCGGTCAAAACAGGGTCAGACGCCCCATTAAGTTCAAAAATTTGGGTCGGCCCGCCCCAATATGAAAGTACCGCCCCAATAGTGTTGTTGGGACGTCTTTTATTTGGGTCCGCCCGACCCTAAAATTTGGGTCGGCCCGCCCCAAAAGATAAAACCGCCCCAATAGTGTTGTTGGGACGTCTTTTATTTGGGTCCGCCCGACCCTAAAATTTGGGTCGGCCCGCCCCAAAAGATAAAACCGCCCCAACAAGCATTTGTAACTGCCCGCCCCAATAAATTCCCGTCCCAACAAATATTTGCAGCTGCCCGCCCCAATAAATCCCCGCCCCAATGCTCTATTTGGTCGGCCCGCCCCAAACTCTACCGCCCCAAAACCTCCCCCTTCTCTCTATTTTTCCCTCGCCAGCACTCTCTTCTCTCTTTCTTTTTCCGCTCGCTCTCCCTCTCTCTCTCTCGTGCTCTCTCTCGTGCTCGCTCTCCCTTTCCCTCTCTCTCTCTCCGCTAGGGTTAAGCCGAGAAGACTCTCCATCCCTCTCTCTCGTGCTTTCTCTCTCAGCTTCTCCCGCTCTGTCTCTCGGATATGTCTCTCTCGGCTCGCGGATCTGCCTCTCTCGTGCTCTCTCTCTCTCAGCTTCTCCTGCTATGTCTCTCTCTCCGCTAGGGTTTTTGCTCTGGATCTATCTTTCTCGGCTCGCGGCTACATCAGAGGAGGAATGGAGAAGGGACGACGGCGGTTTCAGTTGGGATTTCAGCTCCGGATCTCTTGCATCTGGTAATTTTGTGTTTTTCTTTTCTTTTTTCAGTTTTTTTCGTAGTAAATTGTTGAATTCGGATTTCAATTTGGGAAAATGCAGAATTAGGGTTACGATTTTTGTCATTATTGCTGAATTTGGGTTTTAATTGTTGAATTATGATTTTAATTGTTGATTTGGAGTTTGAATTGTTTAATTATGGCTTCAATTGTTTAATTGCTGAATTTGGGTTTTTTTTCTGTCAATTTGAGTTTACTGGGTCTACTCTCCCTCCTCTCTTGTGCTCTCGCGCTGGACCACACTGGCAGCCAAGCCACTTCCTCGCCTCTCCTCGCCTCGTCTGAGAGGATCCAGTGACCTGTGACCACTTCCTCGCCTCATCTGAGTTTACTGGTATTTTTTTTGTTTGTTTCTCTCAATTCTTGATAAAATTTAGGGTTTCATTATAGTGTTTTTTAACATGATTTCGACTGTGCAGGGTTTTTTAACTCACATTGTCGATTTTACTGGTTTTTTTTTTAATTTTCGTCACTGCTTTTTGTTCGTTTTTTACTGTTTTTCTTGCCCCTTTTTTACTGATTTAATATTTTGTAGGTATGTTCAATGCGATGCAAAAGCTAGACTAGACAAAGGTTCCAGCAATTCCTTTTGAAAAAAGGTTAATATTATTCAAATTTTTATTTATTTATTCATTAATGAAAATAAATTTGTAAATGCAAATTTGATAAGGCTTAGCAGTTATGGTTTAGGTTTAGTGTTTAGTTTAAATTTGATAAGTAAATTTATTTAAACAAGCTTCAATTATACAATTTAATCCCAATTCATCTTCAATATCAAGCTAGCCATCGGTTCAATCGAATCATTGTTCAATTTGCAATTAATTAAAAAAATGGCAGTAAAAAGACAACAAATCACAATTTTTTGCTACTTCTGTTTTGCAGGTATACGCAACAGATTTGGGAGTGGCTACCGATCCAAATGCGATTATCATAGCAATTAGAGGAACTCAAGAAAATAGGTTCTTAATAATTTTCTTCATTGATTTTATAGCAAATTTTCAAAAAACAAGGGGTAATTTGGTAAATTGGCAAAACATTTTGCTTATTATTTTGTTTCACTACACAAAACTGATTTTTTGTTAAATATTGTTATTAAATATTTTCTGATTTTTTAATGTTTTTTATTGTATTTTTTGATGTTTTTGAAATGGATTTTTTTTGTGTTCATTTTTTTTTATTTTTTTATTGTTGAAAAGTATTTAATATTTTGGAAATGTTTTTCCTGGTTTTTTCTACTGTTTTTGAAAAGTATTTAATATTTTGGATTTATTCAATACTTTCATTAAATATTTATTCAATGTTTCTTTTTGTATTCATTTTTTTTATTCACTGATTTTTTATGTTTTTTAAAGTTTTATTTCACTGTTTTTTTTTTTATTAATTTGCTTTTTCTTTCTTTTTTTATACTATTATTATTTTTTATTTTATTATTAAATATATTAATCATTTTGATTTAATATTGTGTATGTACGTTTCAGCGATAACAAATTTCTTCGTAGGGGTCTGGGGGGTGGGGGTATCAGGGGGGGTTATATTAAATATTCTTTATAGGGTTTTTACTAAGTTATTATGTTATGTACTAAGTTATTATTAAATATTTTGAATGGTTTTAGTAAGGCGGTGAGGACAATTTTTCAAGGGTTTTTATTAAATATATGTATTTTTGTATTTGTACGTAATTCGTATCGTCGGAAAATATATGTAATTTGTTATTGATATACTTTTTGCTATTGATGTGTTTGTAATTTGTAATTTGATTTTGTATTTGTAATTTGTAATTTGTATTGTCGGAAAGTATATGTTTGTGTATTTTGTATTATCGAGAAATATATGTTTGTGTATTTTGTATCATATATATATATATATATATATATATATATATATATATATATATATATATATATATATATATATATATATATATATATATATATATATATATATATATATATATATCGAAATTAAAAAAATATTAATAAATACTATTAGGGTCGGCCAGCCCCATTAGCTGACGCGTCAGTACTGACAGTACTATTTATGCTGTGAATTGACTGATAGTACTGACAGTACATATTTAATAGGGTCGGCCCGCCCCATTAAATACCGCCCCAAAAACGTTATAGGGTCGGCCCGCCCCTGACAGGAACGCAGCTTTTAGGGACCCCCATTTAGGGTCGCCTCACCGACCCAATAACCTATAGGGACGGTTTTGAGGTCTTGTTGGGTCAGTTTTGGCCGACCCAATAGTCCATATGTGTTGTAGTGTTTAAACTATTCACATTCTATTTGTATTCACAATTGATCATGTAACATATTGTGAAAAAATTCAAAATCAAATACAACTGGTCCAACATGAACCTAACGAACAATATTTTGACACATCATTAGTGTAAGGTGATGTGGCCATATAAAATTGCTCAAAATTATGTGTAAAATAAGGGACACATAAATGTCTACAAATAAAACATAATCACACAAAATCAAAAATTAATCCATGGTTCATATGTTGCCACATATCATAATCTAATGGTTGAAATAATTGTGACGATGTGACATGATGATATTACATAAAGATGGGTCCAAAATAAGGAGATTGATAAATTTATTGTATTTTTCCAATATTTTGGACTGGGTCTCGAGTAGTTGGAGTCCACGCTGACTAAGCTTTCAAATATTTACCGAACATTTACTTTATATAGGCCCATTTATTTAAGGGAAATTTTACCTTGCCACCTGATTTCAACACAACATCCTCAATTCCCTAATTAATCCACTTAATTGACATCTCAATTAACAAGAAATATTGAATTAATAATTTTTAAATATTAATTATCATTTGTTAATCCATATAGATGTTAATTATCACGTTAATCAATTCACATGTGTTATAATATAGTGGAAGTAATTGTCAGCATGTTAGTTATTTCATTCAACTTTAAAAGTACATTAACATTTTTGAATTTTGTATTATGTGTATTAATTAAGAAATATAACAAATTCTCAATTCATGAAGATCCGTAAAACATCAAGACTATTATCTGGAATAAATCTTAGGACCCTAAAATTTATATATGATTTCAAGCTTCTAGAATATTGAAGTGATAAAAACACTGCAAATCTTCTTTCATTCTTTTTTTCTATATTATGAATATTATGAAGCCTATATTATGTGGATTAAATTAACTTCAAAATGTTCAGCTCATTTCGGGTATTTTCTGATTTATGCTAGACTGTATAATTTTTTTGTATCACATTTAACTAGGGATGTCAATGGGCCGGGTAGAAACCCGAACCCGCGGGTACCCGACCCGAACGGGACGGGTAATACCCGAAACAAATACCCGCGGGTCGGGTAATACCCGAAAAAATACCCGCTCCGGGTTCGGGTTCGGGTACGGGAGAAATTTTTTACCCGCGGGTATACCCGTTACCCGAACCCATACCCGAAAATTACCCATAATAAAAAAAATTGGATGTTTTATGGATTAATTATTTGTAATATTGGATTTTTGATGTATTTGTACAAGTTGTTTGTTTTATGTATTTAAAATTATTGATAATTTTACGTATTTATATAATAATTTTTAATTTTTTAATTTTTTTAGATTATTTATTAATAATTTTCGGATAACGGGTTCGGGTTCGGGTATACCCGTTACCCGCGGGTTCGGGTTCGGGTATGGATTTTTATCCGCGGGTATTTTGGGTTCGGGTTCGGGTAATACCCGAAATTTCGGGTTCGGGTATGGGGAAGGCTTACCCGAATCCGACCCGCCCCGTTGACATCCCTACATTTAACTGATACTTCGAATCCAAATTCTAATCTTTCAGTCATAATGAAGTGCTAAAAAATTGATATCATGTTTGAGATCTATTTTCACGGTAACAGTTAATTGATATAATCCAAATTTGAACCCATGATTTGCAATTGCAATGTCATACGAAGTAGAGATTCGTACTAAAAGTTTTAAAAAGATGAAATAGTGTATGGCGGTATCTATCGCATTTGTTTATTTTACCTTCATAAAATATTTAGTGTGGTACTTTATGCTTCATCGATCCCCTCATTCGTTGCAATTCAATTGGTTAATCATACCTCCCGGTTTTGCAAGAAAACTATGAGATGTATTTTTTATTTCTTATATAATTAAATCATGAGATTTTGGAGTCCTCTTACACCACACCATTTTCTGTCTCAAATTTTTTTTTTTTCTTAATTTTTCTGAAATGTCCTGAGATCTCAAATATAAAGCTTGTATATTGTGTCCAGATTGTTTTAACTCTGTATCCTATCCTGTAGTACTAAATGAGTGGAAAAAAACTAAATACCAAAGTATAAAGCTTGTATATTGTGTGAAACAAAATTCTGCAATTGTTGGACGTTTCAATTGATATTTAAGTAGAGTCTACGGGCAGTTTAGCAAAAAAAGTAATACTATATATTTAAGGAAAATTATGTCCTGTCCTCGCTTTCCCCCACAAAATCATGATTGCATCATCATGACATCACTATTCTCAATTAATCCATCATTAGTAAAATTAATTAATAATTAATTTATAGTTATTAAAAATTTAATATATAATTAAGATCGTTATAGATTAAAGATTAATTAGAAATATTCAATTATTAATAAATATGAATTAACCCTTAATTGAGAGGGAGGTAATTAGGGATTAATTGTCATGGAATTTGTATTATGATTTTGTGGGAGAAATGAGGGGCATGGTAAAAAAACTCTATATTTAAATAGTACCTTGAAATGACAGAATAGCAATTGTTGTAAGTTTCAGAAAATTTTGGCACCAAACCTAATTGTGGGTTTTTCCGTAGGGACAACCGAATAGATCCTGGTCTAGATGCTCAACTTCAAACGCTCACCAAAGAAGTGGAGAGTTCCTCGAACAATCTAGCAAAAAAAATGCTTTTGGTCCTTAAACAATCAATGGTAATGTTTATTTAGATATTCTTTTATGAATATTATTAAGTTAGATCCTATCTTCTAAGTTGTCTGATATGATATATATTAGCAACATGATAAGAAGTTTTCACAAAGTTTCAGTTAGTTTATGCATACTCTAAATTGCTCACAATATATAGTATATTTTGTTACTTTCTGTCTTTGCAGACCAGATCGGAAGTAAACATTGAGATACTTATGGAGGAGCATAAGAAACAATTAGAAATGAGTCTTGCTAATTCTGAACAGGCTCAACAAGATCTTAAAGTCGTTGCCTTAGCATCTCAACATGACCTAGAAGAAAAATTACTTCTAATGGTAAGAAAGATATTTTATTGAAAATATATTAGTGATACAAGGTTATTTAGATTGTGAATGTAAATAATCATATATGCTGGATTTATGTCATAGACCGAAGCAGCAGAAGAGTTGCGACTACTAAATGAGGAGAAGTTGAATTATATACGAGAATCTGCCAGGAAAGAAAAAGAAACAAACAATCTTCTTTGCCACGAGAACACACAACTCAAGCAGCGCATCTCTCTTGTTACTTCTGATTCTGAACTTGCTAAAAACCGCCTTGAGTCATTACAATCTGAATACATGAAGCTCCAAGCTGAACGGGATCACGCTGTAAAAGAGGCTGAGAAATTGCGTAACGGGATAAGTTGCTCCGATTTCACATTACAAGAACTCGAGAATGCAACTCAGAATTTTAGTGCCTCGCTAGAACTTGGGAAAGGTGCATTTGGATGTGTGTATAAAGGTTATTTACGCGGCACAAATGTGGCAGTAAAAGTATTGAACTCTGAAAGCACGGAAAGCATTTCCGGATTCAACAAAGAGGTATTATTTCAATCTTATCCAACTAATTATGTTTTTTCTTTAAATAAAGTTAGCAAATTGCTATACCTTAAATATGTTATATACTAGCTTTATCCTCGCGCTCATGATGTAGTTTTTGCTATATATAATTGTTTTATGCGAGTTAAATGAAAAAACACGAAATTCCACAATTGAATCATTTATTCCTCCGAATATGTGGGAATATGAAATATACGACTCTATAATTTGAAAATTTTAAAAACTCGCCCCAAATCTAAAAATATCAAACAAAACCCTCTTAAAATCTGAAATTGCAAATTAAACTCGTAAAATCTGACAATATACCCCTGCAAATTAAAAGCCCCTCTCTAAAATGTCCTCGTTAAATCTGAGAATATGAAAAATAACACTTTATAATTTGAAAATTTTAAATAACTTGTGCAGATTATAAAATTATCAAATATAACCCCCTCTTAAATTAAGAAATTATAGAAGTACACATGTAAATTCTCATAATGATAGGATACCTTTATAAATTTGTAAATTGCAGAAATACCCTTATAAACCTTTCTGAAAATATCAAATATACTCCTCCATAATCTGAAAATGAAAAAAACTCTGTAAAATGTGATCGTATATCCCTGTAAAATTAGAAAATAATTTGAATATGCAAGGTACAAAAGAGAAAAATCAAATGAAATCTATTTAATTATGGCCCGTCCGATCTTGATTAATGATGATTGAACGGTCATAAATGATTTGGTGACGTGGCAACATGTGGTAAGGGTAATTTTATTAAATTTATACATAACTTATAATAAGAGATAGAAGGTTAATACATGATTGGTGGATGAGATTGGGCACTCATCTGGCCATGTAGTCTATGTGAATGCAATATAAAATTAACTACCCAACCCCCTAGTTTATGGTCTTCAGTTTTGAGCTTGACCCAGCGAAGTGCTTCCTCCATAGCTTGTTTTGCTAAATAATTAGGTGGGCGTTTTTTCTATTGAAAGATGTGTATATTACGTTCTTTCCGAAAATTCCAATTGACGGGCATTCATAATGAATTTCATCCTAGTCGATCAAGTTTGTTATGGGCTCTTCCTTGCGTTTCCCAACTGTCAAATGGGTTCGTGCCCGTAAGATATGATCGGACAAAAGTACTTGTGCACCTTGTTATCCGCCATACGGCCATTGAGTAAGTACAAGTCTTAAATAAATGATCCCTTGTTTCCATCTCTCTATTGCAAAGAGTGCGAATGAGAGTGTTGGGCCAGCCCTTCCGTAGAAGGATATCAGTCGTGTTCAATTTGTTATGTGATGCTACCCAATGAAAGAAGCGGATTTTTAGCGGGGCTCTTGTTTTCCATATTGTTTTTTGCCATTTATTTCATATTCCCGGATCTCGTTGGAATAAGTAAGCCAATTTAGAGGTAAATTTCCTGGATTTAGTCCACTTACAAATAGTTTATGCTGAGCCCAATGCCGCATCCGATGTAGTTGAAATTTTTTTATTGGAGTAGAAGTTTCCTAATGTCCTTTAGAAAAGGAGAAATTGAGTTATTCGATAGTGTCTCAATTTGTTCCGAGTTGGTTATCCCATATAATACATTGATATAGTGGGATCATTAGTTATCCCCAATGTTCCAGAAATCGCTCGGCGCTCGCTGGTCGGCAGACGACCATCAAGCGCCAAGGATGATTAATCGGGATTAATCGGGAATCTCGGCGGACCTCGGCGGATTTTTATTTTTTTATATTTAATATTTAAATTAATTAAACAAAATTACAAATCACAGTTTTTTTAATAAGTTTTAAATAATTTAAGTAACAAAATACACTACGTCACTAAACTAACATAAACTCAAATAATAATAATAATATATATATATATATATAAATAATATTAAAAATATGAAAAAATTTAGTCCAAATATATTTTTTTGAATAGTATCCGACAAACGATCGTTTTCATTATTGATGTCTAATTTTTTTGATGTCAATGAAAATCCATTGGCAATTCATAACAAAAACGATCATTATTTTGAATAGTATCCCACAACCTCTCATAATATATAATTTTTTGTGCTTCACATTCAACCAACTAGACTATGGACCCGTTGGCAATTCAAAAAAAAAAATTTAAAAAATAAAAAAAAATAAAAAATTGCAAAAAAATTGCAAAAAAAAAAAACTGTACACATCTAAAAATCGGCTCGGCGGTGGCTTGGCGGTCTTGGCGGACCCTTGGCGGCCGCTTGGCGGAAATCCGCCAAGCACAAAACGCCAAGAGTTTATCTCGACGGCGGACCCTCGACTACCGATTAATCGGTGATTAATCGGCCGCCAAGGCCGATTTCCAGAACACTGGTTATCCCTTGATGTTTCTATTTTCCATAAAAATTTCCATAGAAACCATCATTCATCTTCGAGAGATGTAAGAGTCCCAAACCTCCATTTATTTTGGGAAGACAAACTGTTTTCCAATTCACCAAACTTTTTTCATTCACCCTTTGTTCCGTGCCTGTCCATAAAAAAGCTCGCATCAGTTTCTCAAGTTGTTTTATAACCCAAACTGAAAGCTTTGAGGTTTTCATTAGATAAATTGGTAGTGCATTCAGAGTTGCCTTAACTAGTGTTAGGCGGCCTCTCATGGAAAGCATTCTCCCTTTCCAAGCCGCCATCAGCTTTTGAACCCTTGTAATTAACGGGAGGAAGGAGATTTTTTTTTGGCTTTTTAATTGCTTGTGGGATCCCAAGATAGTCTATCGGGAAATCATGAATCGGGCAATTGACAATGGATTTGATGGTGTCATAATATTCTATGGGGACCCCAATCGGCGAGCAGGTCGTTTTTTGGCGGTTTATTTCAAGTCCGATTATTTCTGTGAATATATCAATGGTGTAAGAGATTATATGTAGATTATGTTGGGAATCGGCGTCACTACCGAGCCCCGCGCAACGGATTGAGAGGGCCGGTCCTATCCGATCCTGAGGATCACGTCGTCAACCCGAGGGTACGAATCCTAACATGCAACTACTTATATATAACTATTATTTATAAAAAAATTATACCACGTGAAATTGATCACGGTAAAGGATTGACGTTTGTAGTTGCTTTGTTTGCTCCGACCTCGATAACACGTGTGTCCTACATCCGCACGATTCGACACCTTCTTCGAAGCTCCTATTTGTCGAATACAAACCACGTCCGCACGATTCGACACCTTCTTCGAAGCTCCTATTTGTCGAATACAACCGGATTAATTCCGATTTGTCTTTCGATCTCCCTCGAACTTGATCTCGTTTGATCACAACGAAAGGTTTCAGATGAAACCTATCTACTCGTATCCACCGCGAGCTTCCTCTCTCGGTTGCTCACGAATTCCCCTAAAATTCGTTGCAAGATTGCTTGAATCTTCCCTCTAACGGAGTTCTTTCTCTCTTTCTATTACTTTTCACACAAGTCCAGATCTAGAATAATAATAAGGTTAAAGAGAGAAAAAGAGGATGAATATCTTATATAAATCCCACGACTAATATTGGAATAATGAGTATCAAATAAAACTGCCAACTCAGAATCCGGACGTATCACATTTACTGAGATAGCCGTTACTACTCTGTTCCGTCATGACGGACCAATTTGTCCGTCATGATGCAACTTCGTCATGATGGACAAACCAGTCTGTCACGACGTTATACTCACATATTGGTTGCACACAAATACTCTTTGGTCCGTCACGACGGACCAACCAGTCCGTCATGACGGACTATGTATTTTCTGTCATATTTGCATAATTTTATTATGTATCCAATCGTTTCAACGAACGCGTACGTTCATCTATTCTCATGTGTACAATCTACTAGTTGATATGTAACTATATTTCCTTCAGATTATGCGGTGACGCATCTATGAATATAATCATGTCATCCGCATATTGAAGAATGGGAGTGGAAAAAATGGTAGCAGATTATGCGGTGACAATTTGTAGCAAGTCTACCGCAAGATTAAAGAGAAGAGGAGATATATGATCGTCTTGTCTTAGTCCTTTTTGTTGACAGAAAAAAGGGGGGGAGTTTGCCATTAACTTTGATGGAAGATGATGATGAGGAAAGGAGATCATCAATCCAACGAATCCATTCGGGAAGCCCTTGGTTTCTAAAAGCTTTAGAATGAAGGACCAAGAAACATTATCAAAAGATTTTTTGAAATCAATTTTAAAAGACCCCCCGAAATGCGCTTGTTATGATAGAAGTGTAAAAGCTCACGTGCCGTTGCATACGCATCAACAATTGATCCTTGTTTGATAAAAGAGGTTTGATGATTATGGATTAGAGAGGGGATAAAGGGTTGCAATCTCGATGCCAATAATTTCTTAACTATTTTAATGGGTGTCGAGATTACACTAATCGGTCTAAAGTCATCTACTTTGATTGTTCCATTTATTTTTGGTACTAAGGTGATTGCGGATTTATTGAGAGCTCCAAGATCTAATTTATGATTTTGAAAATCCATGATCATGTTTGTCACATCCGCTTCCATCACTTGCCAAAATTCTGTTATAAATTCAATCGATAATCCATCCGGACCCACCTGTTTGTGTTTTTTAATACCATTTATTGTAGTCCTAATTTCTTCTGTTGTGAAAGGAGGTATTAAAGGGGAAAAGTCACATAGATTGCGCAGTTGAGCTAGGAGAGTGGAATCCCAATGAGGAAGGTTGATGAGCTGTGCCCAATAGCCCTTTATAAAATGTGAAGAATGTGTCCAGAATTAGAGATGGTTCTGAAATTACTCCATTTCCACTTATTATCGAGTTAATAGTATTTCTTGTTCTTTTGGCCTATGTCATGGCATGAAAGTATGGAGTATTCTGATCTCATAATTTAAGCCACGTCACCGAAGAACGTTGTTGCCATTTGATTTCCTCAATAATGGAGATTGAATATGCTTTTTCCTTTAATTGAGTTCTTGTTATTAATTCGGGGTTGCTTAAAGGGCGGTGCTCTTCTATCGAATCCAATAATTGGACCGATGCCAATGTATTTTCTTTATCATGCTTTCTTGTTTGATCATGTTCCTTGGACCATTTGTGCAATGCCGCCCAAGTTTTATTAACTTTATATAGGCAATTAGTGGCCGAAAACAAGTGGAGTTTGTTAGTGCCCATTTCTCACTAAATAGTGCTTTTGCAATCGGATTTTTGAGTCCTGCTCTTTCAAATAATTTGGGTGTAGGCCCTTGCTTTGTTTTTGGTTTCTTAAGCCAACTGATTATTTTGCTTTTCTGTTTGTTGTTAGCTTAAAATGAAAAATAAAATGATATAAATTAACAAGCCAGACTCTAAATCTAAAACAAGGTGGGTATGAGAAAAGTCTCGACATGAATATAGATAGTAATGTTAGTTATCATATTTTTAGTTAATCAAAAAAAAAAGTTGTCATATTTTTATAAAGCTTTACTATCTGATATATCATTTAAACAAACGGTACAATTAATATTGTGATAGAGCTAAAAACCATTCTCAACTCGAAATGAGTTAATACTATTAAATTATATTCCTTGTATTAGTAGGCCTATATTATTTTTTCTCTTTCTAACAGTGGAAGCTTATTTTCTTGCTTTTTTAATTTAAGGTTGCTATTCTCTCTACGATTAGGCATCCAAATATCGTTACCCTCTTGGGCGCCTGTCATGATGCTTCAGCACTCGTCTTTGAATTTTTACCAAATGGTAGTCTAGAAAGCCATCTCGATTGTGCAAATAAAATCACTAGTCTCACCTGGCAAATTCGTACACGTATCATATCTGAAATTGGCATAGCGTTAATTTTTCTGCATTCAAATACCCAAAATATTATAATTCATGGAGATCTAAAGCCAGATAATATTCTTCTTGATGCTAATTTTGTGAGTAAACTCGGTGATTTTGGTATTTCTCGCCTAGTTAAACAACCAGATAGAGGTAGATATGCTTTTTATGAGACCTATAATCCCGTAGGAACACGAGGATACATCGATCCTGAGTTTGTAACTACTGGAGTGCTCACAGAAAAATCAGATGTATATTCTTTTGGCATCGTTATACTTCGTCTTCTGACGAGAAAACCTGTCATGAGTATTGCAATGCATGTTCAAGACGCTATAAAAAACGGGACGTTTCATGAAATACTCGATGCATGTGCTGGTGAATGGCCCCTTGATCAAGCAGAGGAGTTGGCCAAGTTGGCATTAAGGTGCGCTCAACTTTATAGGAAGGCCCGTCCCAATCTTTTTGAGGTTTGGCCAATTATTGAAAGGCTACGACGTAATCTGTAGCGAGGTTTCTCGATTAAAGTACCATTTTTCTTTTTGTTGTCTGGATTTGTTTTGACGTTAAATATATCTTTTTATATTTATATAAATTTTCTCTTTCCGAAATTAGTTCTCAAATTAATGGATTTTACTTCTAATGTAGCTTGCTCATTTGTACATACAACCTAGAATATCTTGACAACAATGCAACTCTTTTTATTTAAGTTTGAGTTTCCTTTCTAGTTACTATTAGTGTATGTCGCTTTTACGTCGAGATGTCTATGTATCGGGTTTGGGGAAATAGTTTTCTCACCAGTGCATGAATTTGATTTAGATGCGTAGTTAGTGTTCTGGTATTTGTGTTGGATTGAGATGTTTCTTACTGTAATGATACTTCTTTCGTTAAGATGACTTATAAGTTTAAGCATTTTTAAGGTTACTAAAATTATTACACACATAAAATTACTTTGTTAAAGATTGCTTATTAGCAATGACGGATCTTAACTGGTGGGAAGCCAAATAATTGGGAGAGTCAGTCAATAGAATTTACATTGAATCATTGAGATCAAATTATAACTTTTGATTAATACATCAAAATTGGAAACTTTCAATAATTTACGTATCTTATTAAATTTTATCATGTAATTTGATTGTGGAGTTTGCTCCAATACAAAAATAATAATTTTCTTTTATGTACAACATTGGTTTGGATTTGATTTACCAAAATAACGTTGAGTTGAGTTAATTTGCAGATATTTTCCCCGACTAAAGTTGGCGAAAACACAAATCAGTTTTTGCGATTTCGCCTTATCGGGGCTTGGTTGCAATTATTTAGTTCAACTCTTTGTGAATTACAAAATCAGCATCCAATAGATCCTTTTGGACCAAGCTTCAACCTGCATGTTTAATTAAAGACAAATTACAAAATTGTCATGAACTTAATTCTCATTAAAAATTAAAATTAATAAATTGCTTAATCCAATTATAAGAAAATTTCCCCTATTCTTTTCTTATTTGTTTAACTATCATTAAAAAAATAATTATTTATGATAAAAGAAGAATTTTGAAAGAAATTTCAAAATTAAAAGCCCAATAAAGCCTCATAATATACTTTTACGGTTTACCCACTATCAAAAAAAAGAAAGTGTCTCTCTCCTCTCTCCTCTCTCCTCTCTCTGTCCATCACACTCAGAAAAAAAAAATTAACCCTAGAGGCAAGTCCCCTTCAAGGTAAGGTAAGCATATTCTCTCTCTCTCTCCTCTCTCCTCTCTCTCTCTCGTAAGAATAAAGTAAACGGGAAACATATACACTGCTGTTCGACTGCTCTATATAGAGCGTCTTCTATTTATCCATTTTTTTTTTTGCTAAATATACTATCGATTAATCCATTTTCCTAGATCGTTACGTTGCTAAATGCTTATACTCGAAATAAAAATCGATTATTTTGTTAGAAACCATTGGAACATTTTGCGAATGGGATTTGCAAAACTAGGGTTTCGGCAAAGAGGATTCTATTTTCACCCAATTTTCCTACTGGGATTTGCAATCGGATATTTCAACTACTTTGACAAACTTATGTTTTGAAATATTATTTTGGAATTAAAAGTCCAATGCCATCTGTAAGTTAATTGTGAGAAAAAGATATATACACTTATTTTTAGAACCAGTGAAAAAAAGGACCCAATTTTAGCCCTAATTTATCAATTTTTCTGAATTGCTCGACCTGAAAGATATGTGAGAAAAGACTCGATAATCAACCATAATCAATAAATTCCTCTAAATTTCAGGCAAAAATGGACGACGACGGTGGATTGGGGATTCGCAATTGGGGCTATTACGATCCTCACCCCCCAATTAAGGGCAATTTGGGGCTACAACTCATGTCTGCGTCTACCGAAAGAGACACCAAACCCTTACTATCAACCAATTCTCCCTCTTTCTTCCTACACCGGGTCCACGAACCTGCTCATACACCAATTCCATCCCATCAAATACCAATGGACTTTGCTCGCGCCGGCATGTGGGCCCACAGGCAAAACTCATCCAACAACAAATTGCTTCACGTCAATTCGATTCCAACTCACCACACGCACCACCAAACCAACTTTTCTCTAATTACTGAAAATACCCTCCACGCTCTACCCCAGCAATCAACCCCTTTTTTACCCCAACCCGAACCCATAAAAAATGACCAAATTACCCCTACAGTACCAGATGCGAACATTCTAAATCCTTCCAATCCGCAGCCCATAAAGAAACGAGCCCAAGCCCATGAACCGAAAACTCCGAAACCCAAAAAGCCCAAGAAGGTTGTCGAACCAACCAACGGGACAACGCCACGTGGCGCCAAGCAAGGAACCAGAAAGGACACGGGAGTGGTGATTAACGGGATAGACCTCGATTTATCGAGAATACCGACTCCGATATGTTCGTGTACCGGTATACATCAGCAGTGTTACAGATGGGGAATCGGAGGCTGGCAATCTGCGTGTTGTACCACTAGCATTTCGATATATCCTCTTCCGATGAGTGAAAAACGGCGCGGGGCCCGCATTGCGGGACGAAAAATGAGTCAAGGAGCGTTTAAGAAGGTTCTGGAGAAATTGGCGGGTGAAGGGTATAATTTGTCGAATCCTATTGATCTTAGAGGGTTTTGGGCCAAGCACGGTACCAATAAGTTTGTTACTATTAAGTAGAGAGAGAAGGGGGGTAGAGAGGAGGGAGAGAGATGTTTTGGGTTTGAAATTTTAGATTGATGGTGATGGATGGATCTCTCTCTTTCTTTTTATGAAATTATTTGGTGGTGTATGTTTAATATGGATGTGTTGATTTTAGTTAGTATTTTCACCCTTTTGATGATTAGTGGATCGAGGGAGAAAAATTAAATTGGTCTAAATTTGGTATGGCTAATTTTGGTAGTTCCGTACCAGATATTTATTACCAGTTGATTATTTACCGTGGTTTATTGGCTTTTATTAATTGATGTGCTTGTGCGAGTTGATGCTTAATTGCTTATTTCAGGTACGCAAAATTTTAAATCCTTTTCTTTTTTTGACCTTTTGGTTCTGTGACTATTTTTTTCTCTTGGTACGAAAGCAAGATCTGGTACTGTAGCCAAAGGTGTCATGAATTAAATTTGACACCATTTCAAATGTTAATCCCATACTGGTACGGCGATAAGTATTTTGAATTTTTTTTTTTTTGTGTTTTCAAGTGGTTTGGTTAGATTCTTACAGAAATGTATGATATTTGTTTTTTAAACCTTTCATATTTAGCTTCTTAGACAGGCATTAGGTTTAGAAGTGTTTGTTAATGTTCAATATGAACTTGCCAAATCAATTTGAATTTTCATTTCAAACACTATCTTCACCATGAACTGTAAAAACTAAAAACAATTTCAAGCTACTATTTTTTTTATTTTATTAAATCTAAAACAAATCCTTTCAATCGTGCCCGGTGAGGGTGACACTTGGCACCATCCTAGAGGTCTTTCTACATGCATGGCACGTGATTTGCACAATCATTTGAACCGTTGTTTCTTTAAACGCAAAAGCATTTCGGAGCTCGGCTTGAGCCCACTCGCGCATTTTTCTCGCAGCCATCAATTCTCTCTCTGCCTCTTCAACCTCCTTTCTCGCACTTTCTCTCTCTTCATCCGCCTTCGCTTTATCCTGTCTCAGCATCTGCAACTGCTCATAACAATCATCCAAACCATCACGTTTTTGCACGGAACAATTCGTGATTGGACCGAGAGACAAGCATAATTTTGTTATGATATTCAGAGAAGATTGTTGCGAAGAAAGAAAAAAGGAGGATGAGAGAGAATAAGCGGGTTTCGGTAAGAGTTGGACGTCGAAGATCCCTAGCGGTGGTCTGACGACCAATGGCAAGCCGGCTCGGCATGTATCTTGGTGTTCTATAAAGCTCTCCACCCTAAAATAAGTACTCATCAAGGGGAAAAAAAACTGAGTTCAAATTTATGAACAACCAATTTAGTTCATATATCTCAAATTTTTATATATTTTATATGTTTTAGAAAGCGCCATAATCAATGTGATATATTATGTTCTTAAAGTAGTATACCTCGAAAAAACACGACCACAATCGCACGAGTGGCCACGAGTACCACAAGTCTTAACATGAGCTTTATAATCAGACTGCACGGCATAACCCTTCGAGCATTTCAAACAAACCCATTGGCGTTGACCGCCATGCTTCCTCCGAAAATGCTTCTTAATCCCGACCAAATCGCCGAGGGCATGTGCAGGGTCATGGTGCAGACAGCTCGGCTCGGGACACACGTAGACTCGTTTCCTCATCAGTGTCGGTGCGGTCGATTTTTCCTTTTTGAGAAGTTTCCACGGCACCTTGTGGCGTCGCAGGTGCATTTGGAGATTTTGGTCCCGACGAAAACCCTGGTTGCAAATCTCGCATATGTATCGGTCCGACTCTAGAAGCGTTTTAGGCGACAACGAGACTACCTCCGCATCTGGGTCTGGTAAGATATATTATTTAATTAAAATATAAGGTATCGATATTTCACCATTTATAAATTAATCGTGTAATATTACTGTAATATATACCTGGAGTTCCTGCTGGTCTTCGTTTCTTCTTGGTCGAGAGAGAGAAATCTTTCTGCGATTGCGGAACTCGATTTGGAGAATGTAATGCCAGCATCTCTGCCTAAAATATATTATGTGGTAGTTTTACATTGGATGTAGACTGAAATATCTAAAATATATATATACACAGAAAGTAATACTGAGAATTCAGGAAAAAAGAAGAAAAGGGGAAAAAAGAGGAGAAAAGAGAATGAAAAGCATGCATTGCATTGAAAGAATATACACCCACGCTCATAATCATTTTATGGCTGCATATATGTGCATGTATTCCTTTCCTTTTTCGACTTTTTATTTTTGTATGTAGGGGTCAAATTGGTCTTTTTCTGCACTTTGACTGTGTCATGATCACTGGTACAGAACAAAGTGAGTTGCTATCGAGCTTCTTTTACTTTTTTTTCTTTTTTCAGATGGTATCATATGTACTAAACGAAACATTTTGTCTAGCCATAAGTACAACACTAGATAGTTCGACTAGTCAATGAGTTAACTAACAAATGAATGGATGTTGATAGTTAAAAATATTTTTTTAGGATCCTTATAACATGCCCTTAAATTCTCCTCGACATCCTCTATATCATCAATTAACAATTAATTAACATGATAATTAACAAAAAATATATTCATTAATAATTAGTTGATTTATTTTAATTAATTCATACGTACTTTAATTATATATCAGTTAACCGTTAATGAAATAATTTTTTGTTAATTAATTGTTAATCGATGACATAGATGATGTTGGGAGGGAATTCAAGGCATCATATATGCAGGGCCGGATTTGGACTTTGGCCCAATTGGCCCAATCCCTTTTTTCGAAACCTGGGCGTTGGCTCAACGTACTCATTTCTTTCTCATTTCTTTCTGAAGTCTGAACAAGAACCGTTAATGGTCTCAATGATCCGGATCTGATAGAACACACACGCCTTGCAGCTCCTGCTCGACCATTACCGTACGCATGCCTCTTGCTCGATAATGATAGGGAAGAGAGGTGAAGATTATGGGAGGATTGAGTGGGATGAGGGCGTAATTAGGGCTTAGAGATGGATTTCAGTAGGGGTGTACACGGTTTGGGTTAAACGGGTTTTGATGATCACTATGACCCAACCCAATAATGTCGGGTTTGAATTTTTGAACCCGACCCAACCCATAATATTTGGAAAACCCAACCAATATGATAAAGGTCGGGTTGGGTGGGTTGGGCGAGTTGGTCGGGTCGGATAAGTTTTGAAAAACGATTCATAATAATACAATTAAACATAAAATAGTTTCATGAAATAAAATAATTTTATATGTAATACTTAGTAGACGATAAAATGCAGAGATTTTATTTTATAATGTCACTAAAACAACATACATAATGAAATTCAAAACTGCAAATTAAAAAAAATCGACATCTCAGAAATCATAATTTTTAAATACTATCTTATTAATTTAATCAGAATCTTTAAGCACAACATTTATATCTATTATCTGAAATAAAAAATATATATTAGCACAATTATAAATATATATGATGTACTTGATATATTAAATATATATCAATCATATACCGATTTAATTCAAAATTTAAGAACTCAAAATCTAAAAAAAAATAGAAGAAAGAAAGAAAAAAGAAATTAATAATTTATTTTATCTTGGACTCAAATTTGGAAGTCAAATTTGTGATGAAAAAAAATGAGAATTGCAATATGAAAGAGGCACTTTTGATGGAACTCTCTTGATGAAAGAGGATCGAGAAACACGATTAAAAAATATTTTGTGAAATTGAATGATTAGTTCTCTCTTTCATGAAACATATAAAAGTATATTTTATTAATTAAATAATGAATAGGAAATAATATCATGAATGACGAAATATATTATTGTCATGTTATATTGTTTCCTCAAAACAAAAACATAAGAAAGAAATAATTTATATACAAAAGGAAATAAATGAATTATCATTATACAAATTTTCTCAAAATATGGCAAGTCATACTTTCTTCATATTCGTAAAAAAAAATCATGATATATTTAGTTTTATTAAAAATAATTACTAACAATAGAAAATACAGGTCGGGTTGGGTTAATTCGGGTTTTTAATTTCTAACCCATAAACCGACCCATAAGTTCGGGTTTTTCAAAATTTAAACCCAAACCCAATTTATTAGCATACAAATCCGTAAAAAACGGGTCGGGTTGGGTTGGGTTGGACGGGTTGGGTGGGTTTTTGGTTTATTGTACACCCCTATGGATTTGATGATAAATTGTAAGTCATTCCTGGATATGTTAATTCCCATAATTCATTGGAAATTAGGTTAATGTTCTTAATTTAATTCCATGAACTCACTGATTTGAGGCGAGAGGACAAAACACACTGTCAGACTTTACTCCATGGCCGAATTGGAAACGAAACGGTAATTTCTATCGGTACGGAGCGTACCAGTGTATTTAAAAGAAATCCAACAAAAAAAATCTTGAATTTTGTCGAAAAGCTATCATTTAAAGGTTAAAATTTTATTTTTTCTAGTTAATTGTGAAATTCTATGTAAATGTTTTTTAATTAATCTTCAAATTTGCAGTTAGAAAAATACGATATCAACGACTAGATAATGACATCGGTGACCGCGACCAGCTTACATGGTCAAAGTTCAACAACTGACGCAGAAAAACTTTTCTCTAAATGCGAGTAAAAGAAATGTATTTATGTTGTGTTTGTCGAACTATATTTGGTTGGTACCAAACTGTGTTTCAGCTAATTGTGTTTAAAAAATAAAATATTTGTGTTTTTGTGAAATTTCATTGAATTAAGTACAACTAGTTTTTTCCCCGCGCAATTGCGCAGAAGACTTCGAGTTTATTATGATTTAATTTTTCCTAATATGTAATTGGATTCTACGTTTTTTTGCATGATTGTTCACACGTATGTGTTTTGGTATAATTTTAACCCACTATTTTTTTTTTGGATATTGTAAAAAATCTCTATCTTTTTGTAAACTACAAAAAAAATCCTCTACCAAACTTTTATTTCCAAATATTTCCCTATGGATGATATTAAAAAAAAATGACCAAATACCGTTCAATCTTCAGAATTAATTATTAATTTTTTTGTTGTTATTTATTGTTAATTTTAAGAAATTAATAACCATTTCTTAACGTGTAGTGATTTTTAAAAAAATGAAATTATTTACATAGTGTGTTCATATAATTTTAATATTTTTTTTATATTAAAGAAAAACTAACATAAGATAATAATAAAAAACACATTAAAAATATATTGTAGAAAAATATCTATTTAAACATCAAGTTTTTTTATTTTCGTTGTCATTTTATTTTTGTAATAGTTTCATGATTTTGTATTTTTTTTTTTTAATGTTTGCAACGTGTTCTTTGAGTATTATGTTCATCTTATTATTATTTTGTGTTAGTTCTTCAAGAAAAAGTGTAAAATTCAAATATATATTGTGCATGAAATATTAAAATTATATAAATATAACATATAATATTTTTTTTAATTATTATATGCTAAAAAATTAGGATTTTTTTAAACGAATAAAAAAAAAAAAAATTCAATTACTACATACGTAAATTTAAGAGGTTTTTACAATATCCAAAAATTGAATGAGTTTTTTGAAAAAATTTCAATTTTATTGAGACAAATAAATATGAATGAACTTGGACCACGATGGACCAAGGTTCATGTAATTTTTGAATTAGTTGGTTTATATAGACCATGTTCCAATAAAAAACCAAATATTTTAGATCTTTTGATCAAGAACATATGGGTCACATTAAATGATGATGTGGTATCTTGTGAGGCCTTCAATTTTCCTAAAATTTTATATATCATTAATAAGATAAAATATTAAATTAAATGACTCAACGGGTCAAGTGAGAAGCAACACCAAAAAATACACGGAACAAACCACAGAAAAAAAAAAAACATGAAGATGTGACGTGGCTTCATACGGTGATAGAAATTTCTTAACTTTATACATAAGTATAAATTCAAAAACTCCAAAAATTTCAAAAAAAAATAAAAATAAATATATAAAATATAAAATATTTTTGCATATTTCAACTCATTTTAACAAAACAAAATTGCAAAAGAAATGTATCTGACTTCATGTCCTCCTAACATTATTAGTCGGTCATAGACCTCGAAAAATCCAGTACCGGCATGCATATGTATATGGGCTCTCTTTTTTATTATCCGAGTCAACTTGTAAAGACAAGTAGAAAGTACTCTATATACAAAAATCAAAATTATTGATTTAGAAATAACAATACTAATTGATATAGATTTTATCAATTGAAGAAGTTATTCGTATTTTAATATATTTAAAAAAAACTTCCGTTAGGTTTCTTTGAAAAAAATAATATGAAAACTTAAACAATTAGAAACTACTTAATTTCATGAAATATTTTTAAAAACTACAAATATATTTGCATTTTTATCTTTTGATTTGTATTTATTTATATTTGATATTGTGTATTATACACGCCATTGATGTTACGTTATGCAACCTTCTAAATTTTGTCAACGTTAGATAAAAAAAATATATATATCAGTTGAATATCTACAAACAAACAATATTCATAAGAAAAGAAAATTCACAGATTTGAGTTTTGCCGCGTCTAAATAGATGAACGGAAATTATAAGTTTTCGAGTTAATTTATAACACTATAGTTTAGGATCGAAAATATTGATAGAAGTGCAATAATTGACAGAGAACAATTGCCTGAAAAAATATTTTGTAATAAACTCTAATATATATATTGTGATAATGTCTGTACCACTGCTAAATAATTCGTGCTATGTTATCGTTGAGGGTTAACATATGATTATGAAGTGCAATAACTTATGAACTAATCTTCTCTCACAACAAAGTCATTTATGTGTCAAAAGTAAGACATTGTTGTCTCTGTTTAGCCTAACATTTTGAAAGTGCAATGATAATATAAGCATTTTGCAATAAACTTTCAAATGTACTTTTCTTGTCGGCCAATAATAACCTTTTTCTTTCCCATAACGGATGATCCTTGAGAAGTAGGCCTCGAGGGCCACTAGAGAAAACTTGGTTGGATCTTGTGGAGTTGTGTTAGATTATTTGGGTTTTAGAGTCTTAATTGGGCGACAATTAAAAGCCATAGGCCCAAAATCTCCAAATATGTCAAAATAAAAAATATATAAAATATTACATAAATCAATTCGTTAAAATACATTTTATTAATATCATATCAATTCATTAAAATACATTTTATTAATAATTGCTAATAAATTTCTAAATTAATGTTCAATTGATTACTTAAATGTTATAGATAAATTGATAAAAGTATAATTAATAATTTACTAATGTCGAATTTTTTTTTAGTAATTTACTTATAATTTAATACATTTGTATTCTAATGATAAATAATATTGCAATCGTATTACGAAATTATTAGTGATTATATGAATGTATTAAAATAATTATAATTATTATTATTACTAATTTACTAATTTATGTTTTCCTACTTTAGTAATTATATTTATTAATTCAATAAATAAACAATTTTTTTTAAATTTAAAATGACAAAAATTGTCTTTCACATTTGAAACATTGTTCTCTTCGTGATTCGGAATACCGAACAGTCATTTTGAGAATATTTTGCTAAACGCAACTTATAATTCAGCTGACATTTTCTAAACGCTAGAGTATCGAAATGCTAGAGTATATAATTATATATGCAATATATATTTTAGCTGACATTTTCTAAACGCAACTTATAATTAATTATATGTTATAAATGATAACATTTTATACATTATAAATGTTCTTTTTATGAACCGAAAAATATTAGGATTCGTTACATTCGTATTCCGACAATATCTAAACCGTATCGGTTTGTCATATATAACAAACTATTATTTATTATAATCTACCATTATATTTTAAAATTTACATCTTTTTCAATATAATAAATTGGGTGATACCATTAACATTTGCACGCGAACACTATCAATTGTTCTCTAATTATCTCGCCAATTCATCATGCAACGTAACTACATTTTTTTTCAGGGTAATTTTGACATTAGATATTTCCGCTGTCTTTTTTCAAAAGAAGCTCGTAGAGCAGTGCCACTTTGCAATCATATCCTCGGCGTATAATATCTATCTTTCTAAGGCGATCGCAACCAATATATAAATTAATAAGAGTCGAATATCTCGTAGAGCACCTCGCATTTTTCATAGTTTTCATGAGCACAGTGCAAAGAAGTTAGATCCTCCAAACTTTTCAGGTTAAAAAATGTCGAGCATCTCGGTAAATCTGCAAAACACACAACACAAGGAATAATAATAATATAAGACAATTAATTTTAATTTTTAAGAAAACTGTAACTAAAACTACGACGATACATACCTCAAAACACAATCTGGCAAGAGTTAATGTCGGTTATAATTATCTTCGATTCATCCATCATACAAGCATCCACTCAAACACCAAATATGCCTTCATTCCAACGATGCTTACCCAAAAAAAAATGGAGGAATTAGAAAATCAAACGAGCAAGATTAGGCCAGAATGTTGAAGAAAAGGGGGTTATTCAACTGAAAGTACATGACGAGGGCGTTTGTGTGGCGGTTTAGCTGAAATAGGAATGTATTTTGTAAAAAGAGGTTACCTTTGCAGATTTGGCTTGGAGTCGGTGGATCACATGACTGGCGGATTGGAATCTGGTAAAACCGGAGCTAGTAGCTCGAGGAAATGGAGAAACGAGAAAAGATAACATCTAGAGCTCCGTGGAAAAGAGGAGCAGGTAAAAGTCGCGTCGGCGATGCCTTCTTCGTAAACTTCTAGGGTTTACGCACCGGAGCAGACGGGGGCTCGGAGGAAAGAGGAAGAAAGTAGGCGGAGATATTTTCAGACGAGCTTCTCGTCTTTACTCAGTACTCAGTGGAGAGCCATAATTAGAGTTAGTAAATTTATTAAACCATTATATATAATATTCATTTAGTTTTAATATTTTATTTATCATAGTTTTTTTTTAAAATAAACAACGATACAAAAAAAAAACTATGTAAAAATATCTCGATAAAAAATAACTTTATAGCAGTTTGTTCCAATATACATTGCATTTTTATATATTATTGTAATAGTTTCTATATATTTTTTATGTTTTATATTGACTAATTTTTTATGTTAATAAATATTAATTACATATTCGAACAATGTTAAATTTGGATCATTGGATGTAGTTGATTACGAAAAAGTTTTATGTTCGAGCATACTCTAAATATATGATCTAATATATCGATATCATTCATATAATAGTAAATTAATTTGTTATTAATTATATTTTTATTATTTGTTAATGGTTAAATAAATTATATGTCAAATGATGTATGATTTTGTAAATATATGAGATAATCTATAGTTAATTTATTATTAAAATGTTAAGGTTCTTTTAAATAATTACAAAATTACCAAACATTATTTAGTGAAATTAAATACTACAAAAATTAAGGAATATTTTCGTCCAAAAAATTTAACATCTTACAAAGTTATTTTTCACACTTTTTAAAAAGTATTTGAAAATAAAATTTTGTTCTGAAAGGCTTTTTAGAAGTATCTCAAAAGAGGAGGTTTTTTTTAATATTGAAATAAATTAGGAACTTTTTTTGAGAATCCTCCCTATACGGGAGACTACGTAGTGGATTTTCAATGGTATTGTTGACAGCGCGAGGAGAAAAGACCAAAATAATCTTTTTTTGGCTAAACTATTAAATATAAATTTTTATTGTAATTACATCATATTGTATAATAAATCAAAATTAACAATAATGTAAATCGTCATTCAAATGTATACAATGAATAGTTCAAGAATAATTTTGTCTATTTGGCAAAATTAAGTTAATAAATACCAATGTTTTAAATTGCGATATTGCGGTCGGATTTTTTTTTGTAGCGGATTGTGTTTGCGAGCGCAATTGCGGCGCAATGACCTTATTGCGGACAGTCATTGCGATATTAAATTATGTAAAAATAATAGTTTGTTTAAATATATTTTTTATCACCATTAATATCGTAAAATTTTCCTTTATAATTTTCTTCTAAAAAGAATAAAAAAATTAATTGTCTTGGAACCTTTTCAGTGTAAATAAAAGTTGATCATAAAATTTTCATTAAAATGACAATTATACGGGATCTTTGGAATTGTATTTTGTTGAAAAAAATTTTGTCGACATCCTAAAAATATCAAAACACTATAACCCAAATTTTAAATCGAAACATCAATGAAATCAAGTTCTTTTACTCAGCCCGGGGACACAATACTTTCGCAATATCAATCGAAACATCCTAAAAATATCAAAACACAATATCCGCAATTTCTCAAAAAATGATATTTTCGCAATACTTCATTGCGATATAGCGATTCTAAATCTCAGCCCGCAATATTCGCAATATCGTCGCAATTTAAAACACTGATAAATACACATGTAGTCCAGGGAC
The DNA here is from genome assembly GCA_946800325.1 of Luzula sylvatica. Classification (NCBI taxonomy): domain Eukaryota; kingdom Viridiplantae; phylum Streptophyta; class Magnoliopsida; order Poales; family Juncaceae; genus Luzula; species Luzula sylvatica. Next base: position 25,136,485 of record OX326958.1, on the reverse strand, counting down.
AATATTTCAAGAATGGTGAAATCAAGTTCTTTTACTTATGATGAATTCCACGTGTCACAGACAAAAAAAAATTCATTTGAAAGGAATTTACACATGCTCAGACGGCGCTGTGATAAAAATAAAACTTTCGAGGACGAAAGAGATTGGTCACATTGTGCCACTTGCCACTGAGGGTTTTGATATGAGAAAATATATGTAGTTTCCAAATTCAATAAATCATTTTTGATGCGTTAATTAATAATGTTTTGTTAGATTGATTATTTTTTTCAATTGAATCAATTAAATTAAATATTAATTTGAGAATTAATCAATCCAATCAATCTATTAAAACAGTCTCGATTGACGCATTAAATATATACATTAAGAATGTGTGAGATTCCATATCTAATTTTTTTTTGATAATAATGAAAAGAGATTGCATGGGCTTTCAAAGCATTTTTGTTACTTCATTTCATCCCAATTATAATTATAATATTATTGCGCAAAGAATGGTGATACGATATCTTGGATATATTTCTGAGGTGAAACGTTAACATATAGATAATGGTAATCTAGAACGAATCTTAATAGGGATCGGGAGAGATCATGATTCTCTCAGGATTTTCGAGGACTTACGAACATTCTTCATTGATGTGAGATTAAAATAAAATATGTTGTGAATTCAATCTTTATTAACATTAATTAATGAAGAACATACAAACATTTTTCATTTATTATAAAATAATAATAATAATAATAATAACTAGCATTTACAAAGAAAGATTCATTAAGAATTACTCTTATTGCCCCACATTTTAGTTTTGATATTATTTAAACAACAAAAGGATATCAACAAACTTTGACAAACACAATTGTGTATTAATATATACTTTTTTGAAAAAATAGTACTATGAAATTTTTCATAATATATTATGCATGAATAATACTAATAAATAATAATAATAATGTTTAGAATATAACTTATTAACTCATAGGTATCATTACATTGTGCAAAAAGAACTGCTGGGTCTAAACATTGGGGGCAACCAAACATTTGATTAAGTAGGTTACTTAATTATGTGTCCATAAGATTAGAATCAACCAAAAAAATGTCTTTGGTGGAGTTATTATTTAAGTTATATGTGTGCAGAGAGTAATGATGGTCACACGAGGATTAATTTTATATTAACCCTATCGAAACAGATATAATGACTAACATGACTCTTTCAACAAACTATAATTAGTAAAGGTTTGCTAAGTGGGTCATAATAATACACCAAGAGAAATGATTTGGGAGCCCAACATGGCAACATGGGCCTAATTTTTTTAGTGCGAGTATATAATTCTAATACCAGTAAATATTTGTTCATTATTATTTTTGAAGTTTCTTTTATGTACATAAAGAGGTGGTAATGGATCCGGTCAAATCATTTCTGGTTCGGATCATTTCGGTTTGCGGGTCAATTAGTTTCTGATCGTTTCGGTTTTCGGGTCGTTTCAATTTTCGGATCGTTCGGTTCCGGATCGATTCGGTTATAGGATCGTTCGAATTTCGAAAAATTTAGTTATTTGGGTCGTTCGGGTTTCGAAAAATTTAGTTTTCGGATTTTTGAAAATTTAATTTTCGAGTCATGCGGGTTTTTGAACACTTAGTTTTCGAATTATTATGATATGAATTATTTTAAGATTTGATAAAATAAATATATAATTTCGGTGATTTAGAAATTTGTCATTCATAATGGTGTACATCGTATTGAAATCTAAAAATTAATCTGATATGATTTTTTTGTAGTGTTTAACATCATTTTTAGTGTGATTAAACAATTATGATATTCGACACATTTGTAACAATAATATTTAAATTTTATTTTTAGTAATATATCGTTCGGTTCATACGGGTTTTTGAAAATTTGGTTTGCGGGTTCTTCCAATATACGATCAATTCGGTCTGGGTCAATTCGGGATGTTTGGCCATTCGGATTTTGGGTGATTCGATTTCGAATTATTCAGATTCGATTTCGAATTATTCAGTTTCGATTCGATTTCGGTTCATTTGATTTCGAACTCGGATCATTCGATTTCAATTCGATTTCGGGTTCAGATTCAGATCATTCAGCTTCGGTTGGATTTCAAATTCGGATCATTCTATTTCGGTTTCATTTCGGATTCGCATCACTCGGTTTCGGTTCGGATTCGATTTAGGATTGTTAAAGTTTTCAATATTTTACGGGTCGGGTCATGTTTGGCCAGCTCTATAAATATCCCTCAGTGTATCCTAATTGCATATTTTATCACCTAGTACCAGTGTCTTTTATCATATATCAGTATATGTGTGGGAAAGGAGGCACAAAATAATACAAGTATTCAAATCAAAGTATTTGAACATGTAATTATGAATCTTCTTTGTCACAACACAGCATTGCAAACATGATTTTCCACTGGAAAGGAGGCAAACAAAACAATTGCCTTTAGTAGTAGCTTTTAGCCAAAAGCTCCCTCTAATGAACAAAGAAAATGGAAAAGAAATCATAGGCCAACTCACCCACCAATCCACTTCTGTTTCTTATTGTTTCCTCCACTCTCTCTCTCTCTCTCTCTCTCTCTCTCTCTCTCTCCCTCTCTCTCTCTTAAAAATTTACAGAGCTGCACGAACAAAATTTTAGCAATTTCTAACTTTTAACAAATATATATGTTGCATTCTTATGCATGCACATTATACATTAACATGCATTTTAATTCTCTCTCTCCTTCTCCAACTTCTCTTTAACTTTTCCCTCCATATCTTCATACATATCTCCACTCTCCAGTACCACCTCATTCCCTCCCCCTGCATTTCTCTCTCCACCGCCAGAAATGAAAAAGCTTTTCTCTCTCTTCTTCCTTCTCATCTTTCTGCACTCAACCAACCAACAAGGCCTAAATTCTCCCTCAACCTCAAAAACCGACCAAAATGCGTTAATTCTCTTCAAGAATTCCATAAGAAGTGACCCAAATGGGGTTCTTTCAAATTGGAAATCAAACGACTCGAATCCATGCAACTGGTACGGTGTTGCTTGTACCAACTCCACGGAACGAAGAATCAGTGAACTCAATCTTAGCAATTGCAGTCTCTCAGGCATTCTCTCTCTATCTTCACTCTCTGCTCTTGACATGTTACAAGTAATAAATCTCTCTAGTAACTCCTTTTACATTAATTCCACAAACCTGTTTCAAGTTCCTCTTGCAATTACACGACTCGATCTCTACTCTTCAGGTCTTACTGGACCTCTTCCAGAAAATTTACTTTCTTATTATCCGAATCTCAAATTTGTAAACTTTGCACATAACAATTTGACTGGATACTTTCCATACAAGTTCATATCCAATTCTGAAAATTTGGAATTCGTCGATCTTTCTTTCAATAACTTTTCGGGAGAAATATTCGGTCTTGAGGTTCGAAACCCATGCAAGAATTTGAAGCATTTCGACCTCTCGGGAAATTATTTTACCGGTTCTCTTCCTGCATCCTTTTCCAATTGTAGTAACCTAAATACCCTGAATTTTTCATACAATGCATTTAGTGGTCAAATACAAGACTCGTTTGGTGATCTAGCAAGTCTAGAGAGACTGGACCTATCTTTCAACAAATTAACGGGTTCGATTCCTTTTCGGCTGGGAAATGCATGTGGGTCCCTGAAATTTTTGAAATTATCAGATAATAATTTTACAGGACAAATACCCAATTCGTTCGCCTCTTGTTCTTCTCTTGAATTGCTTGATCTAGCCAATAATAATATGTCTGGTCCATTACCCGAAAAGGTAATCGGAAATCTTCTTTCACTCGAAAAATTGTTTTTCAGCAACAATTTTGTTTCTGGCTCAATTCCAGAATCGATTTCATCATGCAAAAGTCTCAAAATTGCCGATTTTAGTTCTAACACGTTATCTGGCACAATCCCTAATATTTGTTCGAACGATTCAATGCTCGAGGAGTTGAGACTTCCCGATAATTTATTGACTGGTAAAATCCCCCCAAATCTCTCAAATTGTACTAACCTCCGCGTAATCGATTTTAGCATTAATTACCTCGAAGGCCCAATTCCAAATGAACTTGGCCAACTAAAACAATTAGAGCATTTAATCATATGGTTCAATGGCTTGCAAGGTGAAATTCCTCCCGAATTGGGACAATGCTCTGGTCTTAGAACACTAATCCTTAACAATAACCTTATTCAAGGTGACATCCCGATCCAACTACTCAATTGCACCAATCTCGAGTGGATCGCTCTGACAAGCAACCAAATAACGGGTACAATTCGACCTCAATTTGGCCTCCTCACCCGTTTAGCAGTGTTACAATTGGCCAATAATAGCTTAACGGGTGACATACCGACCGAACTAGGAAATTGCACGAGCCTAATGTGGTTGGATCTAAATAGCAACAACCTAACCGGTACTATCCCTATCAAGTTAGGCCGTCAATTGGGTTCACAAGCAATGAGTGGCATACTCTCTAGTAATACCCTTGCATTTGTTAGAAATGTTGGTAATTCGTGCAAAGGCGTTGGCGGTTTGTTAGAATTCGCAGGGATCCGACCCGAACGACTTCTCCAAGTGCCCAATTTAGAAACTTGTGATTTCACTAGACTATACTCGGGAGCGGTGTTGAGTCTCTGGACTCATTACCAAACATTAGAGTATCTTGATTTGTCGTACAATGAGTTGACCGGTGTAATACCAGACCAATTTGGAGATATGATCGTGTTACAAGTTCTAGACTTGGCACACAACAAGTTGACAGGTGAAATACCAGCCTCGTTAGGCCAGTTACGTAATCTTGGTGTTTTTGACGCGTCACATAACGAATTGGATGGGAATATACCCGATTCCTTCTCAAACCTCTCTTTTTTGGTACAAATCGATCTTTCCGATAACAATTTAACCGGTCCGATTCCCTCAAGAGGGCAGTTAAGTACCCTGCCCGCTAGCCAATACGCGAATAACCCTGGTTTATGTGGGGTCCCATTGTCTCCTTGTACAAGCGGGTTACCGACAGCGACTGGGTCGAGTTTTGTCAGTTCGGGTAATGGATCAAAAAACCCGCATCGTTTGTTTAACGTGGTGCTTAGCATGCTTATTTCGCTTGTTTTTGTATTCGCGATAATAATTTTGGGGTTTGTTATAAGGGCTAGAAGGAAAGAGGCCAAAGAGGCTAAAATGCTAAGTAGTTTGCAAGCAGATCATGCTGCGACTACCTGGAAAATTGGGAAAGATCAGAAAGAAGCATTGAGTATAAACGTGGCTACATTTCAAAGGCAATTGAAAAGATTGACGTTTTCACAACTTATCGAGGCTACTAATGGATTTTGTAATGCTAGTCTTATCGGGTCGGGTGGGTTCGGAGACGTGTTTAAGGCAATCTTGAAGGACGGTTCTTGTGTTGCCATCAAGAAGTTGATTCATTTGAGCTACCAAGGTGATAGGTATGTCAAATGTTAAAAGTTTCTAAATTTTTAATTAACAAACTTTTTAAATATTCTTATTTCACCTTTTACCGCAGAGAATTCACGGCAGAGATGGAAACCCTCGGCAAGATCAATCACCGAAATCTCGTTCCGCTTCTAGGCTATTGTAAAATCGGCGAAGAAAGACTCTTAGTCTATGAATACATGGAAAATGGTAGCTTGGAAGACATGCTTCATGGAATGAAAGGAGAAGATGAAAAGGTATTGAGTTGGAAAGAAAGAAAAAAGATAGCTCGCGGCGCGGCCAAGGGCTTATGCTTTCTACACCACAATTGTATACCTCATATCATACATAGGGATATGAAGTCGAGTAACGTGCTTTTGGATGGAGAGATGGAGGCTAGGGTTTCTGATTTTGGCATGGCAAGGCTAATTAGCGCACTCGACACGCACTTGAGCGTCAGTACTCTCGCCGGTACACCAGGGTAAATTTTGAAAATTCAAAGCTTTGTATTTTGTTTGCATCTTTTTGTACCGACACCACGCTATGATACAATATCGAAACAATGTACATGATAATTTATGTTCGGTGCGTAACAAAATAGGTACGTGCCACCAGAATACTACCAGAGTTTCAGGTGTACGTCCAAAGGCGATATATACTCTTTTGGGGTCGTAATGTTGGAGTTGCTTACAGGGAGGCGTCCGACAGACAAGGACGATTTCGGGGACACGAATCTGGTTGGTTGGGTCAAGATGAAGAATAATGACGGTAAAGGCCGAGAAGTTTTCGACCAAAAGCTAGTTCGAAAGGACGGCGATGGTGAAGAAGAGGAGAAAGAGATGATGAGATTTTTTGAGATGACTCTCAAGTGTGTCGACGATTTTCCTTCGAAGAGGCCTACCATGTTGCAAGTTGTGGTTATGTTAAGAGAGCTTGAAATTGCTCAAAATATTGGTACAAATGAGGGTTAAAAGTTTTGTATAATTAAATTACTTTCTAGTATTTTATGAAACTTTTTGTGTGTACTCTAAAAAGAATAATTATCATTACATATGAGATGTCACTACAGAAACAGATTGACAGATGAATGAAGCATTTTTTTTATCACAAGTTGCTTAATATTGTCTTTTTTTTTAAATGAATTTTTTTGCCCAATATATGTAATGTCCACCAGAAAGCAAAAGCATCACTAAGGTCGATTCAAATGTTTAATTATTTCATTTTAATTTAATCATTAATTATTTGTATCTTTTCTTAGTTATGAGGATTTATACTCAGAATATTCTAAGTTCAGACATCTAATAAATAATACATTTTTTTGGTTCATTTGTTTTTGTTTTTTACAAGTATATTCTTGTTTTTTTTAATTTTATATTTTTAATTAGTCCAATCCAAGCTGGTGCTTAGTGAGAAACCGGTAAAAAGAAGGAATAATCCTTTTGAATTATTTTCCGTTGAAAAATATTTGATTTGCGCCCACGGAGTCCCATGAGCAGTAGGTATTTACTATTGGTGGAAATTGGTTGTTTTGGTTTCAAAGGCGACGAATTGTATTGGGGTGATGCTTTGAACCTCTAGTAGAAATTGAATGTTTCAAAACCGTAGAATTGTGTAGGGCCTAGGGGTGAAGCTTTGAACCGAACCTCTAGAACCGACCTATGAAGCAGGCTTGAGGGGAGGCTAAAATTTGTCCAATTTCCTATGTGCTATTTTGCATGTCACCATAAACACTTTTTATTACTGTTATATACTATATTTATATTATCCTTGGAGAGTTTTATGACGTATTTTTGAAAAAATATGGGTATTGCAAAAGTTGACATGAACTACCTAAAAATGATTATTTTGTCCTTATTTATAATGATTTATATTCAGTTTTCTTATTTATCAATATTATTATCTTTAGTAAATTGTGCAAGAAAACATTTCATACATATTTAAAACATAACCTCTTCAATAATATTATTTATCAATATTATTATGTCAATGAGTTAATAGCCTAGTTGGTTGAGTGTGAATCACAAAAAAATAATATGTTGTGTGAGGTTGTGGGTTCGATCTCTGTTGGCATCAAAAAAATTATGTATCAGTAATGAAAGCGATAGCTTGTCGGATACCATTAAAAAAAAAACCTCTTCGATTACTAAAGATCGTAATCTCTAAAAAACAAATTACAAAATTCCTACTGAATCAAATACAAAAAAATGCTACAACGTCGGCATCGATCCATGTATTTGAATTGAAGGATTTTGATGTGCATGAATATATCACTTAGGACATGTTTGGATGGCCGTATTATAATTTACATGAAGAAATCACACACAATATATCAAACAAAATAATTAACTCACTTATAGTAAATCGTGCTACTAATTGTCTTAGTTACGACATATCAAACACGTCCTTAATGTATTTGATTATTCGTGGATTTGAGAATCCATGCGAGTTGTTTGATTAGATGGATTTCAAAATCATGTAAACAAAAATTCATGGTTTAATTTTTATAGAAAGTCATGATTTGTGATATTATATTATATTATATTATATCGTATCGTATCGTATCGTATCGTATCGTATTATATTATATTATAGCATATCATAACATATTAAATTATGTTATATTATATTATGTTATATTATATTATATTATTTTATAATGTATTATATTATTTTACTTTATCTTAGATTTTAATATTATCGGATCGTACAATATAAAATAACATTATTGTATTGTATTATATTATATTATATTATCTTATATTATACACGTACACGAAGAGTGAGATCTACATTTCAAAATTTCAAAGTACAAGGATATCAATCTTAAAATATATATACATAATAAATCAAACATTGGATTCCAACAAAAATTCACGATTTTGGACCAAAATACACCGGATCCCTCAAATCAAACGTGCCCTCTTTTCCACCGAAATGCAACTTGGGGAAAAAATATTCAAGACCCACCCTATTGTTCTCTTAAAAACCCATCTGGATAATATTTGTGATTGGTGTAGATAACATTTGTGGAATCAAATATATTAGAAATAATATCTTTTCAAACTTTAAATCGGGTATTTTTTTCAAATATAAAGATCGAATACCATTTTTCTGACATAATTTGTTTTATTTGGTTTTATAATATTCATTACCAGGAAAGAAAACAAGACTATTTTTACTTATTTATGTTTTTATATTTGCGATATTTCATTTTTTTTAATTAGGAATGATAATATTGTTAGGTACACAATAATAAATAACAATCATCCATAAATAAAGTTAAAATGATCATTTGTTTGGTTTTGTGTTAAATTGATTTAATTAAACCATACAAGCTCTTGTAATTTGAAAAAAAGAAAAATATTGAATATTGACCAATTAATTAGATTTTTTTTTTAAATAATCATAAAACTTATAATTTTATCTTTTAGATGAGCAATACATATTTCTTATTCGCCTAACTAAAACGATGTATCATGCAAAAAGAAAATGTATGCTACATACAACTTCCCACTATCTTAGGCCATTCACCCTCCCCTAGATTTCACCACCACATCCATCCCTTTAAGAAAGCTAAAAGACATTCTTTTTGTTGAGGAAATAGAGTTTTCGTAATATTCAGAGGAATCAGGGGGATTTTGAAAATTTTCCCTTGATTAAATGTCTTTAAGATAACGCAATGCACTTTGTGGTTTAAATTAACACGATAACAAATAAAAGAACACATAATTAATTAATCGCATGATATACTAACATCCAACTATATTAACAATTGTTTGTGGTTAATTTGTTGTACAAATAAAATCATGAGACTAATTGATCAACTTTTAGACACATAACCAAAAAAAGTTGAAATTGCTAATTTTCTGAACAGTAAGGAAGAAAAAAAAAAGATTTTAGAGGGAATCTAAAAGGTTAGGAAAATTTACATAATATTCATAAAAGATGTATGAGAGTTACTAGTTATTCACATTTAAATCTATATTAAATAAAAATATATATTGCTCTCATTTTTATTTCTAAACAGATTTACTCTTCGTTTTTGCTGCACACAACATCAAAAGAATAATTATACCATGCCCCTCGAATCTCCCTCCCCCCACTTTTTATATCATCAATTAATAATTAATTAACATAGTAATTAACATGAAAACACTCCAGTAATGATTAATTGTTATTGATTAAGAATTGTTAATTCATACATACTTTAATTATATATTAATTAATCGTTAATTAAGTATTTTTTATTAATTATCATGTTAATTGATAATATATAAAGTGTTGAGGGGAATTTAAGAACACCATATATGGCCTCGCAGAAAAAGTCATAGGGATTATATATGATGTTCCCAAAATTCACCAAACAATTTTGATGGGGTGAATAAAAATGTAATTGAACAACTTAACGAGCTAATTAACTTTTTAATTAAATTAATGTATTAATTAACATATAATAATATTAACATACTAAAATCAATTCACCTGTCAATAATTAAAATGTTAATATTAATACATTAAAATCCAACTAATATTTATGGTTTATTTCAAGAAAAAAGTTCGGACGAGACAAGAGGACATAATATAATGGAAACTTTTGATGTATGTATTCGTGTCCTGTAAAAATGACGAAAAACACACGTACCCTAAAAAAATGAATGGTACAAATCATATTTTCCGACTAAAGTCCGAAAAGTAATGATTGAAAATAAGAAATGCTAAACTAATATTTACTTTTTATCAATTACAAATAAACTAATTTATTTTTTATTTTAAATGATAATATTTATTTGAAATTGATACAATTTATTTATAGATGTTTTGGTCAATTGGTCGAATTTGAATTAACAGTATATTTTTTCATTTACCAGACGTCGCTCATTTTCGTTTCGGAACAACAATTATTATATTTTAACGAGTTATAAATATTGTTTTGACTGGTTTGGTTTATTCTGGAAGCGAACTGGTCGAATTCTATTTAAACGGTTCGGCTTTCCGATTTATTGGATCAGTTTGGTTGAAAAATAGTTTTGTTCAGTTTATTTGGTGAAGTACGATTCTAGTATTTTGAAGACGGGTTAAACCGAACCGACAAAATTAAAAAATTGATACAATTTATTTATAGATGTTTTGATTTAATTGGTCGAATTCCATTTAATCAGTATATTTTTTCATTTACCAAGATGTCACTCATTTTCGTTTCGGAACAATAATTATAATATTTTACCGAGTTATAAACATTGTTTCCAATCATTTGGTTTATCCGTAAATTGAAGTGGTCGAATTCAGTTTAGACAGGTCGGCTTTTCGATTCATTTGTTCGGTTTGATTGAAAAGATTCTATTGTTTAGTTCACTATGTGAGGTTTGATTTTAGTGTTTTGAAAACTACCAAATTATATCATTTTTATATTTTATTTAATATATTAGTGTTAAAATACTAAAATTGAATATAATATCGTTACAAATATATAAGGATATTTTGAATATTCCGAGATATGAAATTAATATATGATTGGGATAAAAATCCAACCTACCAAAATTCAATTTAATATATATCTAAAAAGTTAAATGAATTAGGACTATGTCATGAACCTAAGTCATGAAATTAATATATCATTAATTTTGGCCCATATTTAAATCAATGTTTATAACTCAATAAATCATTATAATTATATTTTCGAAATAAAATTGAGTAACGTCCTTGTAATGAAAAAATAAATTGATAAATCGAATTCGACCAATTAAACCAAAACATCTACAAATAAACTATATTAATATCAAATAAATATTAGTATTTCAAATAGAAAATCTCAATAATAAATATTGTATTATTTGTAATTAAATAAATTCAAATTTTCAAAACCCCCCCTAATTTTTTTTTGGATATTCTAAAAACCCCCTAACTTTTTAGACCTTATATTTATATACGTAGTAATTAAAATAATATTTTTGTTATTTTTTATTAATTTTGAAAAAGTCCCAAAATGTTTTTAACTTATAATAATTTAGAAAAAATTATTATATGTTATATTTATATAATTTTGATATTTCATATATAATATTATTTGTATTTTTCATTTTTTCCTGAAAAATTAACACATAATAATAATAAGATGAACAACAATATTAAAAAAAGACCTTGCAAATATTTAAAAATTAAAATATCATGAAACTATCAAATAATACATAAAAAATGAACAAAAATGAAAAACTAGATGTAAAACAAATATTTTTCTATCAATATATTTTCAAGGTGTTTATTTATTGTTGTTTATTTTATTATTATCTGATGTAAGTTTTTCATGAATAATAAATGAAATATTAAAATTATATAAACACATCTAAGAATTTATTTTTTGAATTCACTACATGTTAAATAATATTTATGAATTTTCTTACAATTAATAAAAAATAACAAAAATATTTTCTTAAGTACATAGGGTATTTTGGTCAATTTTTTTTTAAAATCATTCATTGTTAGTTTAAATCCCTATAAGGGGGTATTTGAAAATAAAAATTTGGTAGAAGTAGTTTTTTGGAGTTTCCAAAAAAATAGAGGATATTTTAAATATCAAAAAAAGTTAGGGGGTTTTTTGAAAAAATTTCTTAAATAAATATATGTTATTTCTGAGGTACAAATAAGGATAATTTTAACATTTTCATTTTCAAATTTTTTTTGCTTTACTTTTCAGATTCGGAGACATTTTCGGATTCGGACGATTTGTGCTATCAGTTATTCGTTTGAAGGATTGTGTTTTTTGGTTATTTTAAGAGTGCTTAATTCGAATCGTATACTTTCCCAAAGCCACACGTGTGTTTTCTTCTGACTTCTAGAGAAAGAAATGGTCCTGTTAATTCTTGCAGGAAAGACGCAAGAAAGACGGTTTCTTTTTTTGCCATATTTTGCGTTCCCACATTTGAATGTCAAAGCTGGAGCGTTTTAGCTCTGCCTATAAATTCTCTCTCATCGCCATTTCATTCTTCAATATCTCAACACTAAAAATCACAACTCAAATTCATTCTCTCTCTCTCTCTCTCTCTCTAGAAAATGGTTCTCTCAAGAATTGCCTCGCAATCCGACGTGTCGATTCATTCGACATTCGCCTCGCGCTATGCTCAATCGTCTCTGCCAAGGTTATAACTCGTAACCTCGATCGATCATTACTTCTTTTATTTCACAATAATGCTCGTATAAAATCAATGTGAATTTTACATGAATTAGGTTTCGACTGCCAGAGAACTCGATCCCGAAAGAAGCGGCGTATCAAATCATCAATGACGAACTCATGCTCGATGGAAACCCCAGATTGAACCTGGCTTCCTTCGTGACGACGTGGATGGAACCCGAATGCGACAAGTTGATGATGGCTGCGATAAACAAGAATTACGTCGACATGGATGAATATCCCGTTACCACTGAACTTCAGGTCAGTTTAAAGAGATATTTACAAATCTCATAATATCATTCCCACAAACTCTCAAAACTATTGACTTGATTACAAATTATGGTAAAAATGGTATATCAAGGTTATTGATTTTTTTAGAGCATCTAATTAGCCCAATTTTTTAGTTTGCACACAGTTTTGATTTTTGTTGGGTTTTTTCAATTCTGGAATGATCTCATTTGATATACTTTTACTTTTCTATCAGAGCAGAGACTTTAGTTTTGTTTAATTTGGACATGAATTTTCTCTGTCTGAAATAGGGGAACGGTCATAGTTTTGTATCCTCTGTATGGCGGCTATATGGTCAATCTTTGAGTTTTAATAATAGTTTTGACTTCTGGAAATGATTTATTAATTAAAATTTAAAAAATTATTTCTGTGTACATGTACAGTTCTATAGCTATAATTAATTTTGAATGAATGAATACAAATATGACATTATTTTCTCGTGCAGAACCGGTGCGTGAACATGATAGCCCATCTATTTAACGCGCCGCTCGGCGAGTCCGAGACCGCAGTTGGAGTCGGCACGGTCGGTTCCTCAGAAGCGATAATGCTAGCTGGATTAGCATTTAAAAGAAAGTGGCAAAACAAGCGAAGAGCCGAAGGAAAACCTTTCGACAAACCCAACATTGTCACCGGTGCCAATGTTCAGGTAAACTCAAACTTCTTTTCGTTTCTGTTTATATGAATTGTACCGTAAAATTCTTATATGAATAATATTATTTTATTTTCTATATATGTAGGTTTGTTGGGAAAAGTTTGCGCGGTACTTCGAAGTTGAGTTGAAGGAAGTGAAGCTCCGAGATGGATATTACGTGATGGACCCTGAAAAGGCCGTTGAATTGGTCGATGAAAATACCATTTGTGTAGCCGCAATCCTCGGCTCCACACTCAACGGAGAATTCGAGGACGTCAAGCTCCTCAATGACCTTCTCGTCGAGAAGAATGCCGAAACTGGGTATATATCCTTAATATATTACATAATTATGATTTAAGTCTTTTACTAAGTTTTGCATTTTCATCACTTAATTTATAGTTGGGATGTGCCGATCCACGTCGATGCGGCGAGTGGGGGATTCATAGCACCGTTCTTGTACCCGGAGTTGGAATGGGATTTCAGGCTACCATTGGTGAAGAGCATAAACGTGAGTGGACACAAATACGGTCTTGTTTACGCCGGTATTGGATGGGTAGTCTGGCGCAACAAGGACGATTTGCCTGACGAGCTCATCTTTCATATTAACTACCTCGGTACTGATCAACCGACCTTTACGCTCAACTTCTCCAAAGGTAATTTATTTGAAATATCCGTTTAATTAAAGAGCGGTCTCGTTTATTTGAAAATCTTATCGATTTTGTGATCTTCTTCGACTTCTTTTAGGTTCGAGTCAGATTATTGCGCAGTACTATCAGCTTATTCGCTTGGGTTTTGAGGTAATTAATTATATAATTGATCAATCAAAATAAATATATGCATAATTTCCACCTTATAATGTTCATGATTTCTTTGTTTACATATCAACACAGGGTTATAGAAATGTGATGGAGAATTGTCAAGACAATGCGATGGTGCTAAAAGAAGGTCTCGAGAGTACCGGTCGTTTCAACATAGCATCGAAGGACAATGGCATACCGCTCGTGGCCTTCTCTCTCAAGGACAATAGTCGGCACGACGAATTCGACGTGTCTGACCACTTGCGTCGGTTCGGCTGGATCGTACCGGCCTATACCATGCCTCCTGACGCGCAGCACATAACTGTCTTGCGCGTCGTGGTCAGAGAAGATTTTAGTCGTGGGTTGGCAGAGCGGCTCGTGATGGACATTCAGAAAGTCCTCAACGAGCTCGACGCTCTGCCGGCCAACGGCAAGTCGCACAAACTGCATGTCGTTCAGAATGGTCATGCTGAGGTGGCGAATGGGCATGCCGTGAATAATAAGGTGAAGTGCGATAATTTGGTGATCGATAAGAAAACCAATACTATTTGCTAAAAGGAGGTTTACGGAGGTTTTATAGTGGTACTACTGATCTGAAATTTTGTTTTTTGTTTTTTTTAAGAGGTTGAAATAATTTTGGTAATTGGTATTGTATTAATTTAGCACACCCTTATTTTTTGGTTTGTGAGGGTTTTTTTTTTTTTTATAGAAAATAATGTAATTTGATTGGAGAGTTTATTTTATCTCCAAGTGTTATGATTGAAAAAAATATATTAATTTTGTTTCTCACAAAAAATATTCTCAATCATGAAAAAAGAATAATGAAAAAGAAAAACTGGATTGGGAAGAATTTTCTAAATTAAAAATTAGGTAACTTAAAAGATTGTCAAAAGCTAAAAATTCGATTCTCCTCAAATTGCAATATATTGCTCAAGTCGATCAATCCGATTTTGTTTAATACTTGACCGATTTTTTTTTTTTGAACTTTCAGATGAATCCGCGTTGACAAACTTGATTCAATTGCTTTATAGAAATAACAACAAACATAACATCTGATCATGGATTCATGTTAATTTTAAGTTTAATGATGAACATGATTTTAGAAATACACTTAGGGGCTGTTTGGCAAGCGGAATTAGTAGAGTGGAATCGGATTATAAGGTGGAGGAGTAAAAAATTCTGGAATTAGTAATTCCACAGTTTGTTTGGATGTCCGAATTATAAGTTGCTGGAAAATATAATTCTTTGTTTGGTTGGTCACAAAATTTTGAAATTTTGTTATCGAAAATTTAGAAATAATATTTCATTAAAATTGATAAAGAGTAATAATATTATTGTAATATTATTATTGTAATATTAGTTTGATGAAAACATATTAGTATAATATAACATTATTGCAATATAAAATTATAACAATATTATTATATAAAATTCTATTATATTGTTATATTTTATGACTAATTATAAAAATTCTGGAATTTAGTTTATTATTAATATAATTACTATAATATTAGGAATTATATAAAAAAATAATAAAAAATATTAATTGTACTTTTTATATTATTATATTTATCTATTAATATATATTATTATTAAAATAATTATTTTATTATTTCAATATAAGTACTATAATATTATAAATTATATAATAATAATTTGAAAATATTAAATGTACTTCTATATTATTATAATATTATAATTTATCTAATAATATATAATGTAATTAATATTATTATTTTAATACATTTATTATAATATTAGCAATTATATAATAATAATATTAAATATACTTTTATATTAATATAATGTAATAATTTATCTATTAATAATTATTATAATTAAAATAATTAGTAAGTTATTTTAATATAATTACTATAACATTAATAATTATATTATAATAATAATAAAATATATTAAATTTACTTTTGTATTATTATAATATTATATTTTATCTATTAATATATATTATTATTAAAATTATTATTTTAATATTTTAATATAATTACTATAATATTAGAAATTACCTAATAATAAAATTATAATAATAATTAAAAAATGTTAAATGTACTTCTATATTATTAAATTTTTATATTTTATCTATTAATATATATTATAGTTAAAATAATTATTTTATTATAATATTAATTATATTGATTAATTATTAATTATATTATAATAAAATAATTATTTATCCATATATTATTGTAATATAATATTAGTTATATTGATTAATACTTATAATATTATCATAATATTAATTTAATTAATTTAATAATTAGATGAAGATGCTCCACTTTGACACTCCAATTTTTATTGGAATTACAATTTGCAAGAAAAATGGAATAATGATATGCTCCACCATCTAATTCTTTTCTTAATTCTATGAGCCAAACAAAGAATTTGCATTATTGAAATTTTAAGATTCAATTCCATCCCTAATTCCATGCATCCAAACACCCCCTTATATAATATATTTATCTGCTCGTGTTTGTTATTTTATTTTATTTTTGATTATTTATGTTGAACTTTAGTATGTGTTGTGATTTTTCCTACATAATATTTGGATTTGGATTTATCGAGTATATATATTGTATTGAGTTTGAATTACGAGATTTTTAATTGTAGTTATGATATTTATTCCCCTTTAAATTTTTATGATATTGATTTTGTAATTAATAATAACTTAATTATTGGTGAGTAAACATAAGAAAATTATCAACTATACGCCTTCTGTGACTCTGTCCCTCTCCTCAGTTTCTCTCTCACCTTCCTACTGCTCTAATGGCTTCTTCTCCCTCTCCTCAGCGAATAATCCCTCAAGTTCTCTCAGCTATGATTACCCACCATTTCTCAATCAATCCTAACCTCCTCCCCTCTCCTAATTTCCCTCCTTTATCCACTAACCTCCTCCAGTGCATTCTTTCCTCTTTCCCTCGTTTCCTCTCCGCCTCCCTCTCCACTCCGCCTCCCCTCTCCGAATCTCTCTCTTTCTATCGTTGGGTGGAATCAAATTGCGGTTTTCCACACAATGAGATGACTTGTCGCGAAATGGCTCGTGTACTTGTCAAAGCCAAAGCACTTCGTCGTCTCTGGCTATTTCTTAAAAACAACGAATCATTGGTCACCACTGCCACCATTACTGCCCTAATTAAGCAATTAGGTGAAATGGGTCTTAGCAAAATTGCTTTAGATGCGTTTTATCGAATGAAGCAGTTTCATTGCAAGCCTGATGTGCAGAGTCACAACACAATCATAGCAGTCCTTTGTCAGAACGGTGATTTCAAGAAAGCGAGATTCTTGTTGGATCAAATGGAGATTCCTGGTGCTAGGTGCAAACCAGATTTGTATACTTACACGATTTTGATCGGCCATTATTGTAAGAGGGGTTTGGAAACAGGGTGTCGCAAGGCCATCCGAAGACGAATTTGGGAAGCGAATCGAATGTTTCGAAGGATGGTAGTAAATGGGTTTCAACCTGATTTGGTTACTTACAATTGTTTGATTAATGGGTTGTGTAAGACTTATAGGATCGAGCGCGCACAAGAGCTGTTCGATGAAATGCTCGTGAAGGAAGTTTTACCTAACAGAGTGACCTATAATTCTTTCATAAGGTACTACAGTGTGGTTAACGAGGCTGAGAAGGCGGTGAGACTAATACAACAAATGGTCGAGAGAAAACATGGGGAACCAAGTTCGAGTAGTTATACGCCAATTATACATTCGTTTTGCGAGAGTGGTAAGGTTAATGAAGCGAAAAGTATTTTGATAGAAATGGTAGAGAGAGGCCATTTGCCGAGGGAATTCACGTATAAGCTTGTGCGTGATGGTTTGAGGAGTAGTGGAGAAGAAGGGTTATCAGAAGAGTTTTGTAAGAAGATAGAGATTGGGATTAGAGAAAGATTTAGACAAGTGGTTCGTGTTAGAACCAATTACAATTTTGCACAACTTGTTCGAGGAAATTCCTCAGTAGTTTCTTAGGTGATTATAGTCAGAATGAATTTTGTTTTGTTCGTTGATAGAAATAAAAACTGATAGATTTGTCCGAAATGTTCATTTTGTTTTATTGAGAATGTTAACAAAAGCATTTTTAGATTACAATAATTTTAATTTGATCATCTTTTGTGTATATTAACCAGCTTATTTCATCTGTTTCTTTTCTTTAGAACATCCTTATATTATATTTCTAATTAGATTGAATTGTTCAATAACCATAAATCACTTAATCTGGATTTTTTTTTTCTTTTTTTGCTTCAAGTTTTCTTTATTTCAATTGCTGAAAAAAATAAAAGTAAAACACAGTTCTTGACTTATTTAGGAAACTAAAACATAATAATCTTTATTGCTCACAAAAAAACTTGAAACATTAACGCACTTCAACGCAATTTTAATTTAATCGTTTATTTGGTGTATATCTGTTATCTGATACAATATACAAATTACCCTAAATTTTTTTTTATGTATATCAACCTACTTATTTCATCTCTCTTTTCTAGAATATTCTTATATTATATTTCTAATTAGATTTAATTGTTCAATAACTAGTATAAATCACTTAATCTGGACTTTCTTTTCTTTTCTAGAATATAATTATATTTCTGTTATCTGATTTCAATTGCTGAAAATAAAATAAAAATGACACAGTTCTTGATGGATTTAAGAAACTAAAAACAACATAATAATCTTTATTGCACACATAAAAAACTTGAAATAACACTTCAACACAATTTTAATTTAATCATATTTTTTTTTGGTGTATATCTGATACAATGTTCAAATTACCCTGAATTTTTTTTATGTATATTATTAGCCTACTTATTTCATCTGTTCTTTTTTTGAGAATATTCTTAAAATTATATATATAAGTATAATTAGATGGAATTGTTCAATATAAAACCATAAATCACTGAAATCTAGATTTTCTTCAAGTTTTCTTGATTTTAATTGCTCAAAAAAAAAAAAAAAACAGTTCTTGATTGACTAAAGAAACTAAAAACACAAATCTTTATTTCTCACAAAAAACTTGCAAAATTAACATAACACTTCAACATTAACCAGTATAGTATCCTTCTATATTTCTTGACTCTATAACACTTCAACAGTAACCAACAACAAACTAAAACAGACAAAATATCAAAGAAAAAACAAAACTACCGAAAAACCCATAAAACCAGCAAAAAAGATCTAAGGCCCTATATTTCCAAAACCCATAAACCCTACACGTGCAGCAGCTGCAGCCTCGGCCGGCGCCGGAGCAGGGCCGGCCACTCCCTTACTTTCCATAGCCACATCAGCACACTGTCCTGTAGTAGACCCAATACCGGCATGACACATCAGCTCGTTCTGTTCAGTACCAGCCTTCATCATCTCAAGCCCAGTCGCCATTGCATCGGCAAGGTACAGCTTTGGAAATGGAACAACGAGCCCATGTACCACAACCCTCGAGTTCACAACCACATTCGGATCTTTCACCGGTACGTAGTTTATGCTAAACAAACCCGATCCGACAATCCCGTACGTACCGGCAGGTCCAGATCCATGGGTAACGATCAAATGCTTACCTTCTTCGAGTGTAGGCAACAACGTACCGGTTGGCAACTTCAACATATCGGCATGCGACAAAAGGTGATTCGGCACAACATGGAACCGTACCTCAGTAACGTATTCGTGGCCACCGGTGAAGATCGCCGAATCGGTCAATGCAAACATCGTCATGTTACTCAAAGAAGCGAGTTCTTGGTACTTGACCCGCATAGCTAAGGCAAGAAACCCGTATCCGCCCTTGTGCAAGCTCGAGATGGCATCTTCTAGCATGAGCGGTACAACCGATCCGGTAAGCGCGCCTGGTACCGGTTTCGGTGTGGCTACATGATGAATGCAAGAGAAAGGAGAGAGAGGAGAGATAAACCCTTGTATGCCATGAATAACGAACTGACCATTGTTGAAGATATCAGGTCGGGTGATTTCAACGCCATTGACGAAGATCTTAGCATTAGGGATTGAGAAATTGAGAAAGGCCGTAGAGGTAAGGGTAAGGCAACGACCAGGCGAGGCAGTGGCAAGTTTAGAAGAGAACGGTAGAGACTGTAATGACTTTAACGGGAACAAGCCAGGTACGAGATGGTCGCGTACCAGCCTCAACGGCGTGCAAGAACCAGGATGATTCGACTGGCAAGACTGGAGGGAAGAATCAGACGGAGCAAAGAGAGTAAGAGGACCTTGCCAGGTGGACAGAATCGGAGAAGAGAGGGAGGGGATCGCACTGGAAAGAGTGGTGTAACCGAGGGAGGAAAGGATTGGAGAGAGTAGAAGGGCTTGGTGGGCTTGTGGTTGTTCTTGTGGCATGGGTGGAAATGGATTGGAGCTGGAGAAGGTCGGAATGGTGAGGAGGATGAGAAGTAGAAGAGGAATCGCCATTGTTAACGATAGAAAGCTATGAAGAATCCTCACTACCAAAGGCTGTTTATATAGAGGGAAATATGTACAAATGCTTTGATCCTTATGTGATCGAATGTATATACTATAATGTATAGCGAATTGTTATTTTGATAATTATGAATGATTACATGAATAGTTGTATAATTGCTGTCATACAAGATCAGAGGACGTTACGGGGGTGTACGGGATTGCTAGGCCGTTTGAACGATTTCTGAATGAAATGACGAGAATACCCCTAGAGGAATATCAGTATTTCGCTTACTGACCCGATTATTTTGTCTTGTCTGAACAGTCCAGCCAATTATATTCTGCCACGTCGAACATTATACGGACAAGTTAATACAGTTGCAAGAAATTCTTTATTTTCTTGATCTTTTTTGCTATATTTTACAGGTTAAATATAAGGTCAAATCATATCATATATAATCAAAAAATTTATAAACTACTTGTACATATGAACAATTTTAGATAATTAAACAAAGGAAATTATTAAAAAAAGTAATCTGTTACAAAAGAAAATTAAAGAACATATATTATTTAGTAAACTACTTGGATATATGCACAAATTCTAGATAATTAAACAAAGAAAATTATTAAAAAAAACAATCAATTGTTACAAAAGAAAATAAAAAAATGTTAATATTAAGAAGTTTTAAATGATACATAAAATAACTAATTTAATAAATGAAAAGTGTAAAATATAAAATTTTACAACAAGGGTTTTTGCTCAAGCTCTTATGAACAACTAGGGTCAGAAATTAAATCCACTTTTCTTGTGCGCGCATCCTCCAACATTGCGAGATTTAGCATCTCGGTACAAAATTGATCGTCTGGTTTTGATCGCTCATCTTGTTTCAACCATAATGCCTAGAGAGAGAAAGAAATATTCGTTAAATTAAAAAAAATGTATTATTTTATTTTATTGTGGTTTCTTTTACCTGGTGGTAGTAAGTTATCGCTTCATCAAATTTTTCCTACAATTAAAAGCAACAATATTAATAATATAACGAAATAAAATCTACAAAAAGAAAAGAAAAGAAAATTAGCTACGAATATAATATACCATGAGATGGTAAGTGAATGCAAGGCCAGCAAAAGCACTGAAGCTTCGAGTCGAGAGTGTGAGGGCCTTTTCATAATAAGTTATTGCTTTTTGGTACCTCCTGGTAATAATTAACACATTTGATTAATATATTATTAATAACTTTCCTTTCTTGAAATAATAATATTAAAGATAAAATTAAAATTTACTTGAGTTTTCTTAGGCAATGACCGAGATTGACGAGTGTAGGTTCCCATAATTCGCTAAGTGGAAATGTTACAAGCTCTATTGTTAATTCAAACCATTTTAATGCTTTTTCGTACCTGATTTTTTTTTTATTCCATACCAATAATTTGTCATGTAAAAAATTGTAATTAAAAAGGGTAAAAAAGGAAACATTGT
The DNA here is from genome assembly GCA_946800325.1 of Luzula sylvatica. NCBI lineage: Eukaryota > Viridiplantae > Streptophyta > Magnoliopsida > Poales > Juncaceae > Luzula > Luzula sylvatica. Next base: position 25,114,298 of record OX326958.1, on the reverse strand, counting down.
TTTCTCACTCTTTCATGTGGTAAGCAACGACTCCAAGTTCGTTGTACACAAGTGGATCTGACGGGCATTTCGTTTTAGCCTCTAAAATATACTACAAAATAAAAATAAAGTAAAATTAATGTTTTTTTAATTATGAATTTTTCGAGGGTACAAGTGCAAAAGTACCTGTTCTGCTAATTTGAAGTTATGAGTTCGCATGCATTCCATCCCGATATACAACATTGGCAATTGACATCTGAAAAAAAGTTCAGTTCGATTCAGAGGGGCTAAAATAGGAAATCTGAAAATACAGGGGCTTTTATATAAAAATACCCAGGAAAAAGACGAGCAGCGGTACGATAAGCAGTTAAAGCATGGTCGCTTTCTTGTTGTACCGCGTACGTATTCCCCATCCCGATCCATGCCGGTGCAAATGTTCCTTCTATACTTGTCCCCTTGCTATATTAACAAAAAAATGTTTCAAGGGCCTTTTTATAAATTTGAGAAGATATAGGGGGGTTTGTAGAAATTTCGTAAAAGTTAAAAAAGAGGACCTGAAGTGTTGTCTTGCTTGAACGTAATTTTTAATACAGAAATAATAACAACCCACCGCAAACCACGAAACCGCCCTGTATTTAGGAGAATAAATAAAAGACCAAAATTTTACAAAATTATCAAATATATCCCGCCAAAATGAAAATATAAAATATACCCCTAAAAACATAATAAAGATCATGCATACCCCTTCTTTCTGTGGCATTGTTTTGAAAAACTAGGAAAGGAGTTGATGATATTTCTTATAATTTTATAGGGGTATTCATGATATTTCACATTTTAGAGGGGTATATTTGATATTATGAAATAGGTGAATTTGCGAAATTATTAAGACATACTTGTGAGGGTAATTCTTGACGAGATTATCAGACATGATATACAAATCATTAGATCGACCAAGCTCGAGGGAAGAAACTAAATAATACAACATGCATTTCAAATGAAACGGATCCTTTTCCAGTAACCTAAAACAAAAAATTAAAATAATAATAATTTAAGATCAAATTAATTATTGAAAAAAAGGAGGAATTAAAGAAAGTATACATGGATGTGAGGTCGAAGCATTTCTGGTATTCGCCAGATTGATAATAATAATCTGCTTTGCAAACCAAGAGATCCGTGTTGCTTTTTAGGGTTTTGTTCACAGATGGATTTGAAGAGGAGAGAGTACTACTTGTTTCTCTCTCTAAGTCTCTGAATTTCGCTTCCACGACACTCTCTTTTTCATGCTGAAATGAACAAAAAAAATATAAAGTATTCAATTTTTCTCAAGAATGCAGGGACTTTCTTGTAATTTTCAGTCATGCAGGGGCTTTTATGCAAATACCTTATTGACCATACAAGAGTAGTACGTAAGTAACCACTGGTCGTCTTTTCGAAATTGTAGAGACGATAACAATCTTTTTTCTGTAAAAAAGGAAACAAAAATAAAACAAATGTTTAATATTACTATTTGATTTTTAATGTAATATAATGATAAATAATAAATATACCTTCTTCACATGTGAGCATATAATTGTCGACCAAGCATTCCATAGCCTATATATATCATACCGATATTATCCAAACACAATCAATTCATATCAATGTATAATAAAAAAATTAAATTCTAAACAAACCTCATAACATAAAGGATCTGCTCTCACAGCGGCCTTGTACCTACATGAATACAATAGTTAAAAGGGAAATATTTCAAAAAAACCCATATATTTTCCAAATTTAACGAAAACACTAATGTTTTGTAAACACCCCTGAATTTTGGGATATTCAAAAGATTGACCTTTTGTTTTCAAATGACCTCTTAACGCATATTGAAATAATGTATAATAATATTCCAAAAGTTAGGGACTTTTATATAGATATAACTATATATTATAAAAGAATACAAATTTTCACCATAATTTTGCTTGGTCACGATTATCCAGTGCTTCGTATGCTTTTCCTCTTAAAAAACAAATCGCTGACATTATCTGAATTTATGCAAACGCAAATTAGCATAATAGTTAAAAGAAAGCGCCTTTATGGAATTTCTAAAATTAAATATTAAATAAGTGTTTATTGTACATTAATTTCGTGGTCGTCGGAATCTTTATCCAAATGCATCATGTTGTTATCTTTTTGTAAAATTACATTTCCATCCTCGTCCACCTTGGCTTCACCCAGCATTGTTAAACATTCATGCCATTCTTTCAGTTCCTCCTAATAAACAAAATTCAGGTGTAATTGCAGAATTGAAGGATTAATTGAGTCTTAACTACCAATTGAGAGTAAATTGAGGCAAAATGAGAGTAAAACTACAAATTTTGGGTAAAATACGACTAAATTGGGGCTAAAAAGATACAAATTTGAGGTCACACGGTAAGTACACTACCCTAGTATGATACAAAAAGTAACTTACGAGGCACTTAGCGGCGAGATATCTGAAGCGAGGGTCGAGCAGGAGAGAAGGAGAGGAAGTTAGCAGATGCAAAGCCCGTCTATGGTGACCAGCTAAAAGAAGTGCCTGAGCCTCCATATAGAGATCCGCCGGATCTCCAGTCGCCGCCGCCACGCGGCCAGCGTAGAAGACTGCCGATCTGTACTCGTGTCTCCCCACGCAGTCTCTCACCACGCCTCTTAGTCTCTCCATCTCCTCTTCTCTCATGGTTTGTGCGCTTTGAAGGGTAGAGGGGAGAAGAGAGGGAGAAAAGGGCGCTGAAAGGGTTTGTGGGTTTAACTTTGGGTAATAATGTTAGCAGGGCTGTTATTATTGGGACAGAGCGTAAAGTCGAGACTTTATTTTGTTGTACATGTAAATTATAGAACTGTGATTAGTTGGATTTAATATGGGAAAATATCAATCAGACTTGGTTAGGGTTCGATCGGACAAATCATTGTTCATTAGTATAACATTACGAATAAATGTTTTGTTAATGGGAACAAGGTGTAGTCTAGTAAGAAAAGTTCATTTCCTCACATTTACATTTTAAATTGATTATGAAATATATACATAATCATATTTTGTTGCTGCCAAAAGATGTATATATTTAATGTTGTTTTTACGATAATAGTGTCAAAAGTTCTGTTTTAGTGACGTTTTTAATTACTGCTGCCAAAAGTTATAGCTGTTGTGCCGTTTGAACTTTACTGCTGCGAAAAAATATACTTTTAGTGTCGTTTTCAATTATGCTGCAAATAATTGTAGTTTTAGTAACTTTTATACTGCCAAAAATTATGGACTTTTTGTGCCGTTTGTAAATAGTTGCTGGCAATAGTTGTAGTTCTTAGTGCCGTTTTTACGTTATTGCTGCCAAAAGTAGTTTTTGTGTCGTTTGTACTTTTGCTGCCAAAAATGTTTTTAGTGCCGTTTTGACGTTGTTGCTGCCAAAGGATGTATATGTGTGGTTTGTACTTTAATGCTGCCAAAAATTTACTATTAGTGTCGTTTTTACAACACCGCTCTCAATAGATGTAGTTTTAGTGCCTTTTATACTTTAATGCTGCCAAAAGGAGGAATATTAGTACCATCATACATTGTCGCCGGCAATATTTGAAGTTTTGGTGCCGTTTTTACTGCTCACTGCCAAAAGGTGCATTATTAGTGCGGTTTGAAAGTTAAAGCAGCCAACAATATAGTTTTAGCGCCGTTTTTACAGAATCGCTGCCAAAAATTGCAATTCAGTGTCATTTGTAATTTAATGCTGCCAAAAGATGGACAATTAGTGCCGTTTGTACATTGTCGCTGGCAATAGTAGTATTTGTTAGTGTCGTTTTGTCGTTGTTGCTGCCAAAAGGTAAACTTTAGTGTCGTTTATAATTTAATGCTGGCAAAAAGTAAATGTTAGTGCCTTTTATACATCGTCGCTGGCAATAGTTGTAGTTTTTAGTGCCGTTTTATGTCGTCGCTGCCAAAACGTGCAACTTAGTGCCTTTTGTAATTTAACGCCGCCAAATAAATGTAGTTTTAGTGTCTTTTTTATGAATCGTTGCCAAAAATAGTAGTTTAGTGCCATTTGTATTTGAATGCTGCCAAAAGATGGACTATTATTGCCGTTTATACATTGTCGCTGTCAATTGTTGTCAGTTTTAGTGCCGTTTTCTCATCGTCGCTGCCAAAAGATAAACTATTAGTGCCTTTTTCTCGTCGTCGCTGCCAAAAATGTAGTTTCAGTGTCTTTTGCAGTATCGCTGAGAAAAGATGTAGTTTTAGTGCCGTTTTACTTTAATGCTGCCAAAAGATGCACTATTTGTGCCCTTTGTTCTTTGTCGCTGCCAAAATGTGTAGTTTTAGAGTCGTTGTCGCTGCCAAAAGGTGAACTATTAGTGCCTTTTGTAATTTAAGGCTGCCAAAAATGTACATTCAGTGCTATTTTTGCTGTATCGCTGAAAATGTATATAGTTTTAGTGCCTTTTTGGCCTTTTCGCTGCCAAAAGGTTCACTATTCGTGCCGTTTGTAATTTAACGATGCCTATAAACAGACTATTAGTGCCGATTATAAAGCCTAGCTGCCAAAAGTTGTAGTTTTAGTACCGTTTGTTTATTAATACTGCTAAAAATTGGACTTTTAGAGACGTTTGTACATTGTCGCAGGCAATAGATGTTTTTAGTGACTTTTTGGTCCTTGCTGCCAAAAGGTGCACTTTTAGTGCCTTTTGTAGTAAAACGCTGCAAATAATTTAATTTCAGTGCTTTTATTGAAGTATAGCTGCCAAAAGATATAGTTTTTAGTACCGTTTTACTTTAATGCTGCCATAATGTGCATTATTAGTTCCTCTTGTACTATGTCGCTGGCAATATCTTAGTTTTTAGTTCCGTTTTATCATTGTTGCTGCCAAAAGGTGCATGTTCAGTGCCGTTCGTAATTTAATGATGCCAATAAATGTACTTTCAGTGCCGTTTTTGATGTATCGCTGCCAAAAGTTGTTGTTTTCTGTAGCATTTTTACCTCGTAGCTGCCGAATTGTGCACTTTTAGTGCCGTTTGTAATTTAATGCTGCCAAAAATTGTAGTTTTTAGTGTCATTTGTGCATTGTGGCTGCTAATTATCGTAGTTTTTAGTGCCATTTTAACGTCGTCGCTGCTTAAAGGTACACTATTAGTGCCTTTTTTAATTTAATGCTGCCAAAAATATTCTTTCAGTGTCATTTTTACAGTGCCTTTTTTGTGAAGGATTGTGCAAATTTAACTTTTATTTACAGAGTAGGATTACAACAGGAATATCGTAATGTACATCCTTGTATTTAATTGTTTTAGGTGAAGGATTGTGCAAATTAATTGGCCCCAATTTGAGGCCTTCGTCTCAAATTTAAATAATGGACCAACAATTATTTGGTTAGCAAAAAAATTATAAAAATACTGCTGTCCAGGATTGTGCAAAATTGATCTGATAACTATCCTTTGAACCAAAGCAAGTCATTGTTCTTAGCATTTCTGTAGTTATTACGGTAATATTTGCCTTACGCGATCATCATTGTAATTATGTTTTTTTTTCATTTTGTCATGCCGTGGTGATTTTCATGATGCTAATAATATTAGTATATTACAATAAAATTATCTCATATTATATTAATATCATCATACTGTACAACCATTTTAAATATAATTTAAAATATATTTACGTTTATATTATGTTGCGGAGAAAATATTTTATTTTTATCAAATTTTAATATATGCATAGGATGAAACTATGTAATCAAATTTAATGGTCAATAATCATAAATAGTCATTCGCATGAATTTTTTATAAAAATATGTGTAAAATAAGGAACCGGTAAATAGTTTAAAAAAAGCACTTGAAATTGTTTTTGTTAATATTCCGTGTTTGTTATTTCATAATATTCATGTTCCATAAGCCATCATCCTAACAAGTTGTATATGCTAATTATATGAATGAATTTTACAACTTGCTATTTTCGTTAATATTTTTTAGTACGATTACAAACTTATAATGGCATAAAAATGACGTAACGATACTAAAATTGTTTTATTTGAAAAAGTACTAACAATGTTATAATGGCATAAAAAAATAATGTCGGTACCGCAAACGATATATTAACCTTAAAATTAGTGTATTAATGTTAAAAAATTATATATTGATATCAACAAATTATACCAGTACCAAAAATGAAATAATAATATAATAATATCAAAAACATATATTTATAATAAAATGGTACATGAGCATTGAAAATAATAATTTTGTATTAAAATAATTTATTAGAATATTGACGCACAAAGTATCGTATTAACACACAATATATATAATATATTAATGATGTAAACTTTGCATTGTATTGCAAATGTAATATTTATATTGAGATACTATATTGATACTAAAATTATATATTAACATTGAAAATGATTTTTGAGTATTTAAAATAGTATGTTGATAATAAAAATATATGATTTGACTTAATACTATCAACATATACGGAAATTTTCAAGACTCCCCTAACTGTTTTGCTTGTTTTTAAAAAACCCTCATTTTTTTGGTACTCCAAAAAAAAACTCAACCAATTTTGGATTTTCAAATACCGAGTTAGAACTAACTTTTGATGGTGCTAAATATTTTTTGGAACAAAATGTTAAATGCTCTTTCATTTTCATAGTTAATAATTTAAAAAAATTGTTATTATTTAAATAATTTTAAAAAGTTCCATAAATATTTTTAACATATAATAATATCTAAGAATAATTATTGTATGTTATATATATAATTTTAATATTTCATTTATTATCTTTTTATGAAATACTAACATCAAATAACAATAATTTTAATATTTCCTTTAAAATACATTGGTAGAAAAAATATCTTTTTAACATCTAGTTTTTATTTTCATTATCTCTTTATGTAATTTGTATAGTTTCATGATTTTTTGTAAAAAATATTTCCAAGGAGATCTTATAATATTGTTGTTTATTTTATTATTATTTTATGTTAGTATTTCATGAAAAATATAGAAGAAGTAAAATATATATAATTAATGACATATTAAAATTATATAAATATAACATATCATGCGAAAATTATTTATGAAATTATTTAAAATTAATAAAAACACAAAAAAATATGAAAATAGAAGGATATTTTGGCCAAAAAGATATTTAACACCATCCAAAATTAATTTTAATCCCTATACGGTTTTGAAAACAAAAATTTGAATAGAGAGGATTTTTTGAAGTATCCAATTTTTTTTTTTATTTTAATAATTTGCTAACATGTATATTAGTGTTATGATGTATTAATACTAAAAATGATAATGACGCCAAAATAGAATGTTAGTAGCACATCAGACTCAAAAATATTATATTAATATTGAAAATAATATAATTATATAATATCGATAAGTGTTATATTGATAAAAAAATAATTATAAAGGAAATATTCAAAGGGTTTTTTTAATCAAGAACTAAAAGAAATGAGAAGGTATATAAGTTTATAAATCTATTCACATGAATTATATATATATATATATATATATATATATATATATATATATATATATATATATATATATATCTAATCACATGAACTATAAAGTTCATACATCTACAGACTACAACTAATCATACATAACTTGTACTCGGTCAAATGAATAATTACCTGTAGTACTGTACTGCTATTTTGATCTCAAGTTACAAACCTGCATTCCTTTCACTTCTCGAGACAAACACTCGTATTTCCCCATCCATTTCGCCCACATTTCATGATCTCTTAATTAATTCATCATTAACAAAGTTAATTAAAAATTCATTCATAATTATTAAAAATTTAATACATAATTAAGATCGTTATAGATTAAAGATTATTTAGAAATATTCAATTATTAATAAATATGAATTAACCGTTAATTAAGAGAGAGGTAATTAGAAATTAATTGTCTTGGAATTTGTATCATGAAAGTGTGGGTAAAATGAGGGGGCATAATAGGATTACTCATTTAATTAGAGATGGAAAATAAAGTGAAATTACATTCATATCCTTCTCATTAAATTTGGATAACAGGCTGAATCCACATTTATCCAGTTTTAAGAGTTAAAGGAATCACATGATCAAGAAAATGAACGGCTAGAACAAAATTGGTGTACGAAAGCAAAACTCTTATTTTTTTAGATTTTTTTTTTTTTGTATTTTAATATGTTTGTGATGGTAATATTTTTTTACTTTGTTTGAATTGCGAATATATATTAAAATGTTAATCTGTTTAGAATTTGAATTATGTTGTGAATTAAAATGGTATTTAGTTTATTTGTTCATTTTTGTTTTAAATTGATATTTGTATTGAATTAAATTTGTCGTGAAAAAATAAGTTTCAATTTAATATAATAAAATTTAATTAAAATAAAAATATGCGAAGATGAAATAAATAAGACTATTTTTGTTTCAAATAATAGAACCAAAGTCACAATCTTTGGTTTCAAAGTAAAATGAAAGAGGAAAAAGACTAACCGATTATAGCAATTAAAGAGAAGCAATTCAACGGATTAAATTTTTGAACGAGGTCTCAACTAGGATTACTTGAACGAAGATTTGCACTAAAAATATAGACTGAGTTGGTTGAGTTGGTGCTAAATACAAAATATAGACACTAAAAATAAATGCATAAATGTCAACAACTTCATAACTGAGTTGGTTGAGTGTTAACATAATAAAATCATACGTTGGAGAAGTTATGTGTTCGAGTTTCATCGATATTTTAATAACAAAAAAAAAATGTACCAGTAACGACAAACGATTGATTGTCGGGTATCATTAAGAAAAATGTAAATTATAGTTACGAATGACAAGTTGATCATGAAAAAAAATTATACCAAAAACAATTACTAACATTAAAAGAATATTTAAACGATATTTGTATAAAAATGATAAGCAAGGTATTTTTGAAGATTCATTTTTGAAAGACAATGATGATCAAAAGTGTTACATAAAAGATAGAAAAAATATATTTCGATACATCTTGCATATAATCCTCAATATGACGTCTGTGTCATTTTCTTTCTTTTTTGCCCACCAGAATCGATGATACATCTTGAAATTGAGTAGCCATCTTTCTTGTATTTTCACGATTTCTCGCTGTCAAGTTGTGTGTGTGTGTGTGTGTTTTCTCGAGTGCTATTGAATCGTAGACATAAATAGTTTTCAAGAAAAAATGATGAGAACTAAGAAAGTGCCACTAGTCCATAGTCTTTTTCTTTTTATTCAAAGATCGAGATCTACAAGAAGATATTAGTGGTTCGACACATGTTAAATTGTAATTGGTCTATAGCTTTAGTTAATCATTCTTAAACTCTACATAAAAGTCTGTAATCAGAGATTAATGGATCAATCCAAGCAATCAAAATCAATTTACAAATTCTCTCTTTTCAACAAGACTAAACCTCTTATAATTCTAACGGCAATTAAGTTTTCATTACATTTTTTTCTTCTGAAAGAGGCCCCATCACTTGAAAAGTCAAAACTATTATATTTCCTCGCAGCAATTAAGTTTTCGCTTTCGAAATCTTTTCATGACATTGTTTTTCTTCTAAAGCCTCTCCCGCCACTTCAAAAGTCAAAAGTATTATCTTTCCTCGGACCAATTACCTTCAAAAAAAAAAAAACATCGTACATTTCCTTGCCGCGTGTTTAGTTTTGCTCATACAATACGGCAAGTTCGGACGTTGAGAGAAAATATTAGGGATAAACACCCTTGAAAAGTCTCAGCCTTGAATTTACTAAAAGTTTCACAATTATTTTTTTCTTTTTTGAAGGAGACACAATTCTTATTTTCGGTTTAAATGAAAGGAAAGGTACTCGATAGACTAGTTAATTAAGTTTTCAGCTTTCAGTATCCTTTGAATACTATAAATATCAGCTTGCTGTTGCATGCTACTCCAAAATTCATACTACAATCAAAACTACAACTAATAATGACCAATTCAAAATCACTAGTTGGTTTTGCCTTAATTCTCTGGTTTCTCCTCATCCAAACTCTCTCGGTGCCGAAATATTCGGAGGGTTGCATAGCGAATGAGCGTACTGCGCTTTTGTCTATCAAAGAAGGATTCGAAGATCCGGCCAACCGCCTAAAAACATGGAGAGGGGAAGACTGCTGCGCCTGGAAAAGCGTTGTATGTAGCAACAAAACTGGCCATGTAATTACGCTTGATCTTCGCAACACGAATTTAGGTGTAAACGGCTTTCCTGATTTTGAGCATGCCTTAAGTGGTAAGCTCAGCTCTTCTTTGCTTGCTCTAGGGCATCTCAATTATCTTGATCTTAGCATGAATAACTTTAATTATGATCAAATACCAAAATTTATGGGGTCCATGAGTAACTTGAGATATCTTAACCTTAGTGGAGCATCTTTTGGTGGCAGCATACCTCCACAGCTCGGCAACCTCTCTAACCTACTATATCTGAACTTGAATACCGAACGATCCTATTATTATGATATCAAAGTCAGTTGGAAGCAAATCCACACCGATGATCTTTCATGGTTACCCCATCTTTCTTTGCTAAAATACCTCGACATGAGTTGGGTAAATATTAGTACAATATCAAACTGGCCACAAATTATAACCACGCTATCTTCGATGCAACATCTTTATCTCTCAAATTCTATGCTTCGAAAACCAACTTTTACTCGTTCGCGTTCCAATTTATCAAATCTTGAAACTTTAGATATAAGTTCTAACTTTTACGGAGATGTACTGGATTTGGCCGCTCTGAATTGGATTTTGAATTCGACCTCTCTCAAATATCTTGATATCTCATCGAATAATATGACAGGCATAATTCCAGGATTGTTTAATAAATTGTGCAACATAAAAGAACTTTACTTATCTGAAAATCAAATTAATATGGATATAACAGAGTTCACGCATGGCTTACCACGATGTATATGGTCTAAATTGCAATTACTGAACCTAGCGTTTACGAATATGGTTGGGAACCTTTCGAGCATACTACAGAATTCGACGGGTCTTGAAAGTCTAAATTTAAGGGGCAATAATCTAACTGGCCCAATACCATGCCTTATACGAGCTAATAAACTAACTAGCTTAGATCTAAGTGACAATTACCTTGATGGAATTGTGTCCAAGGACCATTTTGTAAATTTGACAAGCTTACAAGAATTATTCTTGAAGGGAAACTCTCTAACGGTGGATCAAAACTGGATTCCCCCCATTACATTAATATTTGTCGTGCTTGATTCATGCATACTAGGACCCAAGTTTCCATCATGGATTAAACTATTAACAAATATCATAGATCTATCTATCTCTAATACAAGCATTATCGACGAGGTACCCATTTGGTTTTGGAATTTTTCGTACAATCTAATGTCTTTGGACATGTCCATTAACCAATTGAGTGGCAAACTACATGGAGTTTTGCAACTTTCATCTCTCCAAGAATTATTTTTAGATAATAATCGATTTGAAGGATCAATACCCGAATTACCCCAAAATCTAACTATACTGAATCTCTCCAATAACTCTTTATCAGGTTCTTTTCCAAAAAAAATAGGAGCTTTAAATTTAAGTGAATTGATTGTTTCAGAAAATTCATTAAATGGTTCAATTCCTACGTATATATGTCAAATGCATTTGTTACAATTAATTGATCTGTCTAGTAATCTCTTTACGGGCCCTGTCCCAAGGTGTTGGACAGATCTCAATATTAACCCACCAAAAACCTTACGTCTTGAGGTTCTAAAGTTACGCAACAATTCACTCTCAAATGCATTCCCTTTTTTCCTACAAAAATGTCAGTATGTATACTTGCTTGATCTTTCATATAATAAATTCTCAGGAAATTTGCCATCATGGCTTGGCAAGAATCTTTCGAACTTGGAGTTCCTCGTACTTAGATCTAACATGTTTTCTGGCAATCTCCCAGTTGAAATAACTATGTTGCAAAGGCTTACAATTCTGGATCTTTCACATAATTTTTTTTCCGGAACTATACCTCCATCAGTTAATACTTTCTCAGCACTAATTGCACGAAATAATTTTGATGGTAGTATCCCTGCTAGCTTAGATGTGGTAACAAAAGGAATAACTCTCGAGTATCATGAGTATCGTAATATATTCATATCAAGCATTGATTTATCTTCAAATAATTTTATCGGAGAGATCCCAGAAGAAATAAGCTCTCTCACGGGTTTGATAAGTTTGAATTTGTCTGGAAACTATTTGACCGGAAAAATTCCAATCATAATTAGTGATATGCAAGCCCTAGAATCTCTGGACCTATCAAATAACGATCTTTCAGGAAAAATTCCTTCTAGCCTTTCAAACCTAACCTGGTTAAGCTATTTGAATATGTCCAACAATAACTTGTCAGGAAGAATACCATCAGGTAATCAACTTCAAACTCTTGATGACCCATCCATTTATAGCGGTAACAATGATCTTTGTGGCCCGCCTCTCTCCAAGAATTGTCCGGGAGATGAAATTCCAATTGCTCAACAACATGGTTCAGGAGAGCAGGATAGATCAAACACGATGTCTCTTTATCTTGGCATTTGCATAGGGTTCATTTTAGGCTTGTGGTTTGTGTTTTGCTTATTTTTGTTTAAAAAGAGGTTTCGAGTTGCGTACTTTCGAGTAATTGATGATTTATATGACATGATGTATGTCCTTGTATTGTTGACTTGGACAAGGATATTCACAAAATAAAAGTTAAATTGCATACCATAATAATTTTTTTTTTATATTCCTGTTGTAATCCTACTCAGTAGCATCTCGTAATGTATTCAATTGTTGCTGCCAAAAGGTTAGCAAAAAATGTAGTTTGGTTAATCCTACTCAGTAGCATCTCGTAATGTACATCCTTGTATTTAATTTTTGCTAACCATATTCCTGTTGTAATCCTACTCAGTAGCATCTCGTAATGTATTCAATTTTTTACAGTGCCTTTTTTAATTTAATGCTGCCAAAAGATGTAGTTTTTAGTGCCATTTTTACTTTGTTGCTGCCAAAAGGTTCACTTTTAGTGCTGTTTGTACATTGTCGTTGGCAGTTGTTGTACTTTTTAGTGCTTTTTTCTGTGTTGCTGCCCAAGGAGCACTTTTAGTGCATTTTGCACTTTTGTGCTGCCAATAAATGAACTGTTAGTGCCTTTTCTACAGTCTCGCTGCCAAAAGTTGTAGTTTTAGTGCCGTTTGTAAGCAATTGTTGCCAACATATGCACTTTTAGTGCCGTTTGTACATGTCACCGGCAAAAGTTATTGTTTTAGTGTCGTTTTTACTTTGTGGCAGCCAAAAAATATATTTTTTGTGTCGTTTTTGTGTTATTGCTGTAAAAAAACGTAGTTTTAGTGTCTATATTTATTTTTTGAATTTTGTTCAGGTACAAGTCAAAATCAAAATCGTTAGTGAAAGCAAGAAATGTAGCCATCATGCAGGGTAAATTAACTTTAAAGGCCTAATTACATCAATTCAGCCCCTAATCGCTCAATTAACCCTAATTACACATATAACTTGATATTAAACTGAAATATACCAATTAAGAAAAGTTAAATTTAACAAGTACCAGTAGAGTCAGACTTCTACATTTAATTTTCTACTTATTTTCAAAATATTTCTAAATCAGATCTTAAACTAATTTCAGAATACGAGACCCAATTCGAATTAGGCAAGCTCGGAGCTGGAATTCGTCTTTGTAAGTCAATTCTTTATTCATCTATTATAAGTTTATAACATTTACAAATAATATAAATTCTTTTTTCTCGAAGGGGCAAACATAAACCCTAATCTCCTATTATGTGTTTTCCTTCTTGCTCTTCTTTTCGAGAGCTCATTTTCCATGGAAGTTCATCAAATCGCAAATATTTTACTAAAATCAATTGACGAAGCAATGGACCATGTATTAACCAAACCATTATGCGATTGGACCGTTTTGCAATCTACTCTGCAATTTCCAACTCAATACAGTTTCCATTTGGTGAGACTCGAAACTTGGTATCAGTGCTGCTTTTCTGAGGGCTCATAAAATTGCAAGATTTTATCGGTGAATATTATTGACTCTTTTTTATGTGGGATTTTTTGAATAATTAAATTATTTTTGATTGATAGGTGAGAGCCCTACAGCGAGGAGAGTCATAGAAGAAAGTATTGGACAAGGAGAAGAAGCGAAGAAATTCTTACAAGATATTCGTGCTACTTATCCTCAGGTACAATAATAGTTCAAATTTTTAATTTGGATCTTATTATTTGAATATAATTTTTATATGTTTTTTATTTTTTATTTTGAGGTTCTTCTTGTTGTGAAGACGAAACAAGTAGCGAACTTGGTTTTAAAAGATTTGAGCGACTATGTGCAAAATCTCGAAAAAATAGGGTTGCTCGAACAAAAAGAAACGATTCATCTCGATGACGCTCTTCAGGTTGAATAATTATTTTTGCATCTATGCCCTTGCAAAATTGGTATTTGCGTACATGCCCTTACAAACTTTTTTTTCAGAGGGATATGAGGGAAATGAAGAGAAATCCTTTGATAAAAATGCCGAAAATTAGCGAGATTTTAAGGACCCATCCTTTTTTGAACGGGCTTTCTTCAGAGGCTCGCGAGCTTCTAGAAGGTTCCATGAAATAAACAAAGATGCCACGTGGCGCGACCTTGTACAATGAAGGGTCTGAACCTAATGGAATTTATCTAATCTCTTTTGGTCTCGTAAAGGTGATTTTTTTTTTGCAATTAAGCCTCAAATCAACCCAACTATTCCTATATTTAAATTCAAATTTTTGATATTTTTAATCTTTTTTGTGTTTTAGTGGCGAAATGGAAATTTAAGTTGTGATAATTCATTGTCGCATCCAATTACATTGGGTTTATACGAAGTATTAATCGGAAAGCCATATATATGCGATATTATAGCCGATTCTTTGGTGAATTGTTTATTTATCGAAGTGGAAAAAATTCAAGATTTGCGTAAATCTCATCCTCATATCGATGAATTTCTCTGGAAGGTTCTTTTCTTCACTTCAATTTTATTTGGACAATTTAAAAAAAAATCTATATTTTTTGAAAGCCCCCTAAATTCTTGGAAACTAAGCTTTAGTTTCTATGATATAAAATTTATTATTTACACAGGAAAGCTCGATAATCATAGCCAATGTTCCAGAAATCGCTCGGCGCTTGCTGGTCGGCAGACGACCATCAAGCGCCAAGGATGATTAATCGGGATTAATCGGGAATCTCGGCGGACCTCGGCGGATTTTTATTTTTTTATATTTAATATTTAAATTAATTAAATAAAATTACAAATCACAGTTTTTTTAATAAGTTTTAAATAATTTAAGTAACAAAATACACTACGTCACTAAACTAACATAAACTCAAATAATAATAATAATATATATAATATATATATATATATATATATATATATATATATATATATATATATATATATATATATATATATATAAATAATATTAAAAATATGAAAAAATTTAGTCCAAATATATTTTTTTGAATAGTATCCGACAAACGATCGTTTTCATTATTGATGTCTAATTTTTTTGATGTCAATGGGAATTCATTGGCAATCCATAACAAAAACGATAATTATTTTGAATAGTATCCCACAACCTCTCATAATATATGATTTTTTGTGCTTCACATTCAACCAACTAGACTATGGACCCGTTGGCAATTCAAAAAAAATTTAAAAAAAAAAAAAAAAAAAAAAAAAATTGCAAAAAAAAAAAAAAAAAAAAAAAATACATATCTAAAAATCGGCTCGGCGGTGGCTTGGCGGTCTTGGCGGACCCTTGGCGGCCGCTTGGCGGAAATCTGCCAAGCACAAAACGCCAAGGGTTTATCTCGACGGCGGACCCTCGACTACCGATTAATCGGCCGCCAAGGCCGATTTCCAGAACACTGATCATAGCTCGAATATTACTTCCACAAATATTTGAAAAAATGACGATGAATGCATTTCGAACACTTGTTCAAGAAAAGTCAATAATGAATATTCACGAAAAAGGAGAATTTGTAAATATACCCCTTAATTATATCGGAATATTATTAGAAGGTTTTGTTGTCGCTCGAAATGAGAATAATAGCCTTATCACCTCTCCTGCAATTTTACTTCCGTCAAATCCAAATTCTTCCAGCGAGTCATTATTTTTTTTATATTTATTTATTTAAAAAGAATGAGATTTAAGTTATTTAGAGTTTTGAATATTGAATTAGTAGCTCTAAGCAAAGGGGAGAGTTATCAAGTGGAGGCAAGGGCTCGGGTAATACTTTCCGAAATCACCAATCTTGAGGTATTTATTATTATTTACTATTTAATAATAATTCGTCTTATATTATGGGAAATTTTGCAAAAAGACCCCTGCATGAATTTTATTTTGATGACTAGATTGAAAACATGCGCAAAGTCCAATCACGAGGAGAGACTTCGAGAACTAGGGTTGGCGAAGACGTTATAGTCAAAATTGACTTGAATAGATAATTAGGGTTATTAAATTGGGAGGTGAAATTAAAAAAATTTGAGCATTTTTAAAATTGCAAAAAGTCTCTACATGTTTGCTGAAATTGCAAGGAAGTCACTGCCATAATTTATGGACTAAAAAAGAGGTTCATTTATTTATGCTCTTAATTTAAAGGTAACTCAACGTCGTTAGTTAAATTAACAAAAAGAGGTTAAGAGTTTCATGATCTTATTAAAGATGCCCAATTATTATTTTATTATTTTCCATTTAAAGTTCAAACTAGATATGGAAATTTAGTGCCAAAGTTTGGTGGGACAAAATAAGGCTGGATAGTTCGGTTGGTACATAAATATTTTGGAATATTTCGGAATGACATGAATTAATTGGTTGAAGAAGACCCACAAACGATTTGAATTCCAAGTTTGTGACTAATTAGTGGCTTCCCACTTATACTTTGTTATTCAACTGTTTGGTAGGAAATTAGGAATCAAACCATACATGGATATATATATACTCACATTTACTTTATTCAATGTATTTTATTTTATATTATCCAATCTATGTAAAAGTAATTTTAACATAACAATTGTCATTCTAACATATATAACGAAATATAAAAAAAATAATTCGTACATGAAAATATACAATAAACACAATGTACAAAGTACAAACATGATGAAAAATCATCCCCTTTAACATTTGTTT
This sequence comes from Luzula sylvatica, assembly GCA_946800325.1. Taxonomy (NCBI): domain Eukaryota; kingdom Viridiplantae; phylum Streptophyta; class Magnoliopsida; order Poales; family Juncaceae; genus Luzula; species Luzula sylvatica. The sequence goes on along the minus strand of OX326958.1, from coordinate 25,097,147 downwards.
GTGCTTCTGAATAGTAGGACTAGTGTTTAAAATACCACTGGTTTGGATCGGTATGTCGATTTCATATTTCTAATCAGTGTCCCTCCGTTACGATATGTTCCGTATCGGTTGTGTAAATCGGTCGACCGATACACGGGCCGATATGGGCTGATATTTAGACCGATTTGAACCGATTTAGATTTAAAACATAATTTATTTTGAATATTATTTTAGGTTGGCCCATCTTTTAACAATATTTTCATTAATATTTTTGGCCCAATTATTTCCATCTCTTTCTTTCATTATCTAATATTTTTTGTCGGAAATGAAATCGATTTTGATCCGGACGAGGTTAGATTTTCAATGGAGGCACCCGCATCTACACAGATGGTTAATGAACACGATTTCGTGGTTTAGTTTATTGTATTATTTGTAAATTTTATGGTATAATTTTAAATGTATCTTTAGTTTAACTTGAAATTTATGTGTATTGTTGAATTTTGAATATTAATCATGTAAAATTTAAATTAGTTTGAGAAACTCAATATAAATTAATGTTATAATAATCAATTTAATATATTAATATTAAAAAGTACAACACCGCTATACCACTGATATTTTCCGCTATGAATCCGTTATGTCGGTCATATTTATTATTGGTGACTGACCGATCTGTAAGGATATGCGATATCTGTAACATTGAGTAGGACCCACAACACAAAGGTCCACGATGCACCGGGTTCATCCAAAATACATTCTTTTTAGTCATCTCTCGTGATTAATAAGGCTTCTCAATCCACTCTTCATCTCTCTCTCTCGTTCTCAAATCCCAAAGCCCTCCTCCCTATTTCTCTCGTCAACGCATTCGAGTTTCCAAGAGAAACCCACAACTGGAAAAGGAGAAAGGAAGGGTACAGAGGAGGTTTAGATGGAGCGGAGAAAGTTAGATCCGCGACTCGCGGTCTCGTTTCTTCTTCTTTGTGTTGCCGTCACTGGCGTGATCTCCGATGCCGGAGATCACAAGTACAAGGCGGAGGAACCGGTGCCGTTGTATGCTAATAAAGTCGGACCTTTTCATAATCCCAGGTGAGAACTTGTTGTTCGGCTCTCTCTTTCTCGTTCTGTGTATGTTTTGTGTTATTGTCTTGATTTGAGATGTCGGTTAGAGATTTTGATGGCTTAGATCTGTGGAAATATTGTGCATTTTAGTCGGGGTAGATGTAATGTACTCCCATCTGTCAGAAATATTTAGTAATATAGTTATTGATTTTGAGATCTTTCTGAATAATGAAATCGAATTCCAATCATCAATTTGCTCATCTTCTCTTTCTTGTTCCGTTTCAGCGAGACATATCGATACTTCGATCTCCCCTTCTGCACACCAGGTTCAATTTCAACCAATTCGAATTTCAACTTTTCAAAATTTCAAAACTCTTAATATCTCTCCATTCCAATCACTTCAAACAGAGCACGTGAAGGAGAAAAGAGAGGCACTAGGAGAAGTCCTAAACGGAGATCGATTAGTCGAAGCTCCATACAAGCTCGATTTCCGCGTGGACCACGAATCGAAATCAGTCTGCCGAAAGAAACTCTCCAAAGAAGACGTGTCCACCTTCCGAAGCGCCGTTTCGAAAGACTATTATTTCCAAATGTACTATGACGATCTCCCTCTTTGGGGCTTCATCGGCAAGGTCGACAAGGGCGAAAAAGACGCCAAAACCGACCCTTCCGAGTTCAAATACTTCCTCTACAGGTAAACCACAAAAAAGAAAAAAGAAAAACAGAAATTTATCGAAAATGCCCTTATCTTTTATATCTGACAGGCACATACATTTCGAGATACTATACAATGAAAATAGAGTGATCGAAGTCAACGTGCACACCGACCCCGCCGCGATGGTCGACGTGACGGAAGATCGAGAGGTGGAAGTCGAGTTCCTCTACTCGGCCAAGTGGAAGGAAACGTCCACTCCATTCGAGAAACGAATGGAGAAGTACTCGCAATCCTCGTCCTTGCCTCATCATCTCGAAGTCCATTGGTTCTCCATCATTAACTCGTGCGTCACGGTTTTGTTGCTCACGGGGTTCTTGGCTACCATTTTGATGCGCGTCCTCAAAAACGACTTCGTCAAGTGAGTCTGATAACCTTTTATTTTGTTAAAATGGGAAATATCGTGGATACCCCTAATATTCTTTTTTGTAAAAAGGTATGCGCATGATGAGGAGGCCGCGGAGGATCAGGAGGAATCGGGATGGAAATATATTCATGGCGATGTGTTTCGATTTCCGAAACATAAGTCTCTCTTTTCTGCTTGTCTTGGATCCGGGACTCAACTCTTCGCTCTGTAATTATCTATTCATTTATTCATGAGATTATTATTATTATTATTTTTTTTTATTTGTGAATTTATTCTGGTGTGAAATTAATTCAGGACGACGTTTATATTCTTGTTGGCGCTAGTGGGAGTGTTCTATCCTTACAATAGAGGAGCTCTCTTCACTGCATTGGTGGTTATTTACGCTCTCACTTCTGGCATTGCGGGCTATACCGCCACCTCTTTCTACTGCCAACTCGAGGGCACAAATTGGGTACATTTTTAACTTATTTCACTTTTGCAAAAACACCCCTTCTTTTTTGAAAAATTGCAAAAAAACCCTCTGCTTCCACCACTCATTTTTCTTGCATTTTCCAATAGTACAGGGCCTTTTTGCAAAGTTTTATGCATTTGAATGGAATTCTTGTATGTGGAAATTTGCAAATAGGCCCCTGAATTATCGGAATTTGCAAAAAAGCCCTTATATTCTTGAATTTCTCAATAATGGAGGGACTTTTTTGCAATTTACAATAAAACAGGGTCCTCTCTGCAAATTCTTATATAAGGAAATATGCAAAGAATCCCCTGCATTATTGGAATTTGCAAAAAAGCCTTTCTATTCACATTTTCTCGAATTTCTCAATAACGAGGGTTTTTTTTTGCAATTTCCAATAAAAGAGGGACCTTTCCGCAAATTATTCCATTCTTACAAATTCATTACTTTTCATATATTTTTCAGGTGAGAAACCTGCTCCTAACAGGACTCTTATTCTGCGGACCACTCTTCCTAACATTCTGTTTCCTAAACACGGTCGCAATCATCTACAGCGCGACCGCAGCGCTCCCGTTCGGCACGATCCTCGTGATCCTCCTAATCTGGACACTTGTCACCTTCCCATTACTCGTCTTGGGAGGCATAGCTGGCAAGAACAGCAAGGCGGAGTTCCAAGCTCCGTGCCGTACCACCAAGTACCCGCGCGAGGTACCGCCGATGCAGTGGTACCGTCACGCCGTGCCCCAAATGGCCATGGCCGGTTTCTTGCCTTTTAGCGCGATTTACATCGAACTTTACTATATTTTCGCCAGCGTGTGGGGCCACAGAATCTATACTATTTATAGTATTTTATTCATCGTGTTTATTATTTTGTTGATCGTTACCGCTTTTATCACCGTCGCGTTGACGTATTTTCAACTCGCCGCCGAGGATCATGAATGGTGGTGGAGGTATGTTTTTTATAATATCGAAATATTTTTAAAAAGTTTGTTTATTAATAATATTTTTTTAATAATATTATTTAGGTCGTATATGTGCGGAGGGGCGACGGGTTTTTTCGTGTATGGATATTGCTTGTATTATTACTATGCTAGGTCTGACATGACGGGATTTATGCAAACCTCGTTTTTCTTCGGGTACATGGCGTGTATTTGCTATGCGTTCTTTCTCTTGCTCGGTATGGTTGGATTCAGAGCGTCTCTTCTCTTTGTTCGCCATATTTACAAGTCGATCAAGTGTGAATAGAGAGAGAGAGAGTTTTAGAGAGAGAGAGGGAGAAGGGAGTTTGTTGGTTAGGGTAGGATCAATTTATTTGTTATGGTTATTACAAAGACGAGGTGGGAGACGTAAAATATATTTCGTTTTTTTTATTTTTTGTATTATTATTGTTATTACTGTGTTAAAATTGGGGGTTGAGTAAGTTATTTATGTCATGTTTAAACATTTTGGACTGGTATTATATAATGAAATAATTTAATTTTGTTACTATATGCTAATTAAGAGGGATTTTGAGATTTATGACAATATTTGTAATTTTAAAAATTGAAGAATTAATAAAATTAAATGTATTAGTTGGACGATTTGTCGGCTTTGTTTGTTGTGTTGAACTACCATGAGGTTTGTCGGACTAAACAATGAAGCACATGATCCATGCAGGTTTTGGGTCTCATTCTCAAATATGGAGATCTTTGCTTCAGGCTCCACAAATCTTTTACCTTTTTAATTAGACTCACCAACAAAGTTAAATAGTTTATTTAATCCGTAATATCTTTCTTGATTTAGGCTCTACAGAAATATATCTCACAATGAACGTCTTCAGGATCCACAAATCATTTCTTTTTTTTGAGAAATTTCAGAGAGGGTTCGGAGCCCCTCTTCCAAAAAAATGAATTAATAAATTAAGTATATTTACATACTTGTTCATGACAAGAAATCAATACAGTGCCACAGACCACATACCACAAATAAAAATAAAACGAAAATTACATCACTAATTTGAATCCACAAATCATTTCTTTAATCCGTAATATCTTCGTTCTTGATTTCGTTCTTGTATCAGCACTCTTTCACAAATATACCGTTGAAACTTCATGACAAAACCAATGTCATGATTGCTATAAGTTAAATCTCACAATGGCAAATATACCAAAAATCAAGAGTTATCACATAAAAATACGAAACAAAAAAAATATTCATGATCCATGAATTATATTTCACTTGAAAAAAAAGAAGAAGTTCGAGATATTTCGGGGGAATATAAAATGATGTATTACTTCTTTGCACTGGAATTGTAGATATCGTGTTTATTCCAATGTCCCAATGAATAAAAGGAAAAATTTCAACAAAAATAAAATCCTTACCCATCGCTACATCAAAAAAGAACACTCTACAAAAATGAATTATTTGCGAAAAAAAAAGTAAGCCACAAAAATCGTTCAAGAATTCATATTAGATTATTCTTGCGAGCATTCTTTTAGAAATACACATTTTATGAAAAACATTACGGATTAAAGAGCTCTTTTTGATTTATATCTCATAGCAAAACAAATAAAGAGCATAAGATTTGACAAACTCATACAAGCCAATAACCAGAAAAATTGATCTAGATGACCCTCGTTTAGATTACTCGGGATCCAACCTGGTTTGCCATCTCTAGTTGTGGCCAAGGATATAACGGTCAACAAGAACGATGCAATAAAGCTGCCAAGCGACACCGTGAGTTGCAAAAAAGCCAAGCAAGTACTTCTCATGGCATCAGGTGCTTGATCATAGAAAAACTCTATTTGTCCCACAAAAGTAAATACCTCGCTTGCACCGTATAAAACGTATTGAGGTGCGAGCCAAATAATACTCATCGGGACCTCGACTTTTTGATGTATCAAACCATATTCTTTTGCGATTTCTAAACGCCTTGATTCGGCCAGAGCTGCTGATACCATCGAAAGTGTGGACAAGAACAAACCGACACTGATCCGTTGTAGTTGAGAAAGACCTTTGTCGTTGCCAGTTAATTTTCTTGCAATTGGTATAAAAAATGTATCATATAGAGGGATTCCGACAAGGACAGTAACAACCTCGAACGTTGAGAGAGAGGCGGGAGGAATGTCGAAAGTGCCGATGGAGGTTTTCATAGCCATACCTTGTTCAACAAATGTTGTTGAGATTTGCGCACTGACTATGCAATTAATCACGGCAGTTGCCATGATAGGGACCAACCTTATTAGAATTTTCAATTCCTCCACCTGCGTTACAGAGCAAACTCTCCATGGATTGATCTTTTCGGTGCATGAGATATCCGAGGGTGAAACTATAGCCGCCTTGTCAAGAAACCTACAATGTTATAGACATATTGCATGAAACTAATTTTCTTTCAATTTTTTGTCGTTGCCAGTTTATGTACGTACCGGAGATCAGAATTGTGTTGCAGTTTCCGATTTTCTCTGCTAATTGAGCTGTCCTTTCCTACTTCATAAAGGAGAGAACAATCGCTTGGCAAATCCGAATTGTATTTCCTTACTGCAGCGACAATGACATGGCATATTCTCGTAAGCCGACTTCCTGCAGGTTTATTCTGAAACCTGTAAATTCTAGAGCCAGCCTTAAAACTTGCAATGGACAACCCCACCAATAAGGTTGGGATTGTAAGCCCAATTCCCCATCCATACTTATCTTGCAACCACACAATGAGAGTGCTAGACACTAAAGAGCCGATGGTCATGAGGAATAAGTACCAATTGAAGAATGATCCCTTTTGGATTCTCTCCTTTGGGTCACTTTCGTCGAATTGGGACGCGCCGAATGATGAAACACATGGCTTAATACCCCCAGATCCCAATGCAATTATGTAAAGCGACAAAAATAGCACAAGACTTTTAGTAGAATTATTACCAATCGAATCGAACTCATTTGGGATAAATGTTGATAGAGTTAATGTTGTCATCCCCTGGCCAAATATTGAAAGGTATAAATTATAAAAAGTACAGATTTCAGAACGTAAATTACAAAAAGTATGGAATAAGATGATAAATTAACTTACAATAAAGAACATTGATCCAAAAATAAGGATTGTTCGATAATTTCCCCAATATGAATCTGACAAAAATGCGCCTAGAAGTGGAGTTAGGAAGCAAGTACCTCCCCACAAAGAGACTCGTCTTGCAGCATCGAGGCTTGTTTCATTTAGCTCTTTTGTGAGATAAGTGATTAGATTTCTACCAATCCCATGGTAGGCCAGATATTCGCAAAAGTCGATACCTAAATATTTTTCACGAATCTTGTTATACCTCGAACTTTTTAAAATTGAAGGAGTCCTCAACATGTAATTAGACAACTATTTGTACCAAATTGCAATTTGTGTTTCCCATACAAGAAATTTCACTTAATAGAAATTACATCTTTTTTATTAAAGAACAAGAAAAGAAATTTGAAATTGATTAAGAGTCGAGGACATTTACAAAGAATGAAGTAGCATGCTCTCCAGGTCCCAGTGTGGTGCTTTGATGCAGGATTTCCATTTGTATCTACAGCTCCATCATTTGTATTTACATCCTAAATTCCACAAAACGAGGGGAAAAATAATCAATGATTTCATTTATTATAGCATGAGAGAGAGAGAGGGGGGACCTGATCAACCAGCAATCTATCTTCTATCTCACTGAGAGGCTCCATGGGCGGCACTTCAATTCACTGAACGAGAACTTCCAATTTAATACGAAGCTATGACGTTCACAACTTCTAAATAATAGTATTTCACACACATAAAGTAATTATAATTTATTATTGGGTTATTATACTGTACTCCTCATTTCCCCAATCCATCCTTAATATCATTAATTAATGGTTAATGAGTGATTAATTAGTATTATCATTAACAAATATACATCCGATTAACAGTTAATTAATCCGGATTAACCATTAATTAACTGTTATACATTATTTAATATTAAAAGTACATCCGATTAACCATTAATTCGGTTAATTAACCCATTAATTAATGATTAATTAGTATATAGAGTGTGGGTAGGGGAAATGGGGGTACAGTATATGCCCTCCTTATTATTATAGTACAGCCAATAAAAACATGAAGTAATAAACTACGAAAGAAAGGAGGAGGACAAGCCGAAAAGGATTAGTTGAATTATTGGTTGTAATGTCACTACCAAAGGAATCTTCGCCAACAGCACAATTCATAAAAAATTGAGGGCATATACCTAGGGATGTCTATGGTGTGGATATTGCCCGAACCGACCCGAACCGTATCCGAAAAAATATCCGGATTCGAAAAAAATATCCGAATCCGAGTGGATCCGGATATGGATCTGGTTGCTAATTTTAAGATCCGGAACCGGATTCGATATTCGGTTTTGGTGCGGGAACCGGATCCGGATATTTTTAGGATCCGGATACTCGAAACTAGATTCGAGTATCCGAAATCGGATCCGGATACTCATATTATATATTATTTTTATGTATTATATTTGATATTAGTTGAAAAATCATATACAAATTAATGATTTGTAAATGATTTAACTCACAATCGTAAAATTATGTTTAAATATAATCATATTTATCGTTCATGTCACAAATTATATATATTTATAGCTAAAAAATAAGTTACGCTATGATAACATAATATCCGTTTTAATATCCGAAACAGAACCATATCCGTATCCGTATCCGACAATATCCGAACCGTATCCGTATCCGTTTATTATCCGAACCGTATCCGGATCCGACAATATGGATATGGATCTGGTATGACCACTATCCGAACCAGATCCGAACCGTTGACACCCCTACATATACCGCGCCTGCAGATTTCGACACAACACCCTCTCTATCCGTATCCTGGTTAACATAATTAATTAACATAATAATTAACATAAAAATACATAATTAATTTACATGTACAATAAAATTAACATACATCCGAATTAACAATGTTTATTATATATCAGATACTAACAGAACTACCGTTATCTGATAAAATAAATGAATTACACGAGCACGTTTCGTGCTCTAGGTTTTTTTTTTCTGAAAAATATATATCATAGGTTCATTAATTATGTGGCATGTGTTAATTGCAATGTTGAGGATGCGCTGAAATCCGAGTTCAGAGAAAAAAAATTCCTAGAAAATTGTAATTGATGCTCGTCACCGAAATGAAGGTTTGTATTGAACACAAAACAAAAAAATGCGCAAGTTTTATGTAATAATTTCAAGTGTGATCCTTAACATTTCTTCCATCAGTCAAACCAATGTAGCATCAAATCGATTTTCGTTACACATAACGTAACTAAACCTTCAATGGTCAAAAGGAATCGGGATGGAAATATGTTCACGGCGATGTGTTTCGTTTTCCAAAACATAAATCTCTCTTTTCTGCTTGTCTCGGATCGGGCACTCAACTCTTCGCACTGTAATTATTCATTCATTTATTCATGAGATTATTATAATTATTTTTTTATTTGAGAATTTATTTTGGTATGAAAATTAATTACGGGACGACGTTTATATTTTTGTTGGCACTCGTGGGAGTGTTCTATCCTTGCAACAGAGGAGCTCTCTTCACTGCTTTGGTGGTTATTACGCTCCCACTTCTGGCATTGCTGGCTATACCGCCACCTCTTTCTACTGCCAAGTAGAAGGCCAAATTGGGTACATTTTTTTATTATTTCACATTTACAAAAACACCCATGCACTATTAGAAATCACAAAAAAGCCCCTCTACTTCCATCACTGTTTTTTCTTGCATTTTCCAATAATACAGGGCCTTTTGCAAAGTTCTCTACATTTTGATGAAATTCTTATATAGGGAAATTCTCAAGAAGACCTTGCATTATTGGAATTTGCCAAAAACCCTTATATTCTTGAATTTCTCAATAATAAAGGGACTTTTTTGCAATTTCCAATAAAACAGGGTCCTATCTGCAAATTCATATAAAAGGAAATATGCAAAAAAGCCCCTGCATTATTGGAATTTGCAGAAAATCCCTTCTATTCATATGAAATAAAAAATTCCTACCTTTAACATTTTCTTGAATTTCTCAATAATGAGGGGCTTTTTTGCAATTGCCAATAATAGAGGGACCTATCTGCAAATTATTCCATTCTTACAAATTAATTAATTTTCATATATTTTTTCAGGTTCGAAACCTACTCCTAACATGACTCTTATTCTGCGGTCCGCTCTTCCTAACATTCTGTTTCCTACACACGGTCGCGATAATCTACAGCGCGACCGCAGCGCTCCCGTTCGGCACGATCCTCGTAATCCTCCTAATCTGGACACTTGTCACCTTCCCCTTGCTCGTCTTGGAGGCATAGCGGGCAAGAACAGCAAGGCGGAGTTCCAAGCTCCTTGCCGTACCACCAAGTACCCACGCGAGGTACCGCCGTTGCAATGGTACCGTCATGCCGTGCCCCAAATGGCCATGGCCGATTTCTTACCTTTCAGAGAGATTTACATCGAGCTTAACTATATTTTCGCCAGCGTGTGGGGCCACAGAATCCTATTTATAGTATTTTATTCATCGTGTTTATTATTTTGTTGATCGTCACCGCTTTTATCACCGTCGCATTGACGTATTTTCAACTCGCTGCCGAGGATCATGAATGGTGGTGGAGGTACGTTTTTTATAATATCGAAATATTTTTAAAAGTTCGTTTATTAATAATATATTTTTTTATAATATTCATTAGGTCGTATATGTGTGGAGGGGCGACAGGGTTTTTTCGTGTATGGATATTGCTTGTATTATTACTATGCTAGGTCTGACATGACGGGATTTATGCAAACCTCGTTTTTCTTCGGGTACATGGCGTGTATTTGCTATGCGTTCTTTCTCTTTTTTTTGAGAAAAATAGAGTAGGTTCTTATGCCCTACTTCTATTGAATTTTATTGATATTGATTATAAATAATACAAGTAAAGAGGTATTTGCCCTGAATTGAAAAAAACTAATCCTAAATACCTCTTATATCTACTCATATTCTCTATAATACATCAATACAATATTCAGAACTTTAAAGTCCTTGAAAACAGAATTCCAGAAAATCCTTTTAACCCTAGTATTTATAGGTCGTCTGAAGCGGTCTATTGTCTTTTCTCTCTCTTCATTCACGCCGCCTTCACCTTCTTCCTCTTTCTCATCCAAACAATGGAGATTTCGGTACTTAGCAAGTGTTTTCACATCCAAACGCTGGTTGCAAAGCTGATTTTAACCGAGTTTGATCGTTCACCTCTTCTAGTCTTACACTCTCGACTTCAATCATGGAGTAAATCTGTCAAACCTTTACAATCTTCAGATCCACCGCCTAATCTCCATCTTCAAAATTTCACCTAAGTTCTTCCAATCTACCTCCTAAACTCTTTAAACCCCATCAACTAAACCACTGAGTATATCTCCATACATTCAATCCTTCTATTCCGACTTAACAACATCAGATTTTTCTCTTATAAACTCCCGCCTAAATTCACCCAAACCAATCTGTATCACCTAGCTCCACCATGAGTTCAATCCTTCTATTCCTTCTTTACAAGCATCAGATCTGACGCCTACTATGATTAGCGTTGCATCCCTCAAATTTGGCTCCTATACTCCACCTCCTAAGCTCACCCAAACCCATCTGTAATCGGCTAGATCCATCATGAGTTTCGATCCTTCTCTTCCTTCTTTGCAAGCATCAGATCTGGCTCCTACTATTGTAACCCTTCAGCAGATCTGATAATCGATCACAGATATCATTCAAGGTACTGTTCTCATCACTTTGATCTTCGTTTTGTAAGTCCTCTTGCATGTGAATTCGGGTTTCTTCATTGCTGTGATCTTCGTTTTGTATTTCGTTTTGTATTTCCTCTTGCATTTGAATTTGGGTTTCATCATTGTTTTGAGATTCACATTGACTTCTTCTTCTTTCGTCCATCTCTCTTAAATTTGCACTGATACTGGTGACCATACCAGTATAACTCCATTGCTGATTTTGTTGATTTTGCTCCATAGCTTCTCCTCTTAATTCACTGGTACTCGATTGTGCAAGCTTCTCACTGATTACTGTCCATTTGATAGAAGATTCGGTACTGGTACTCGATTGTGCAAGCTTGTTACTGATTACTGTCACCTCGAACTCGATTTATCAACCTTCTCCCTGATCACTGTCTCCTAGAACTCAATTGGGCAACCTTCTCCCTGATCTCGATCTTAACTAACTCTGTTGCCTCTACATGCCTCGAATAACAGTGTACCATTTACTCTTCCTCTCTCTCTTTTAATTACTCTGTTAAATTACTACTGCCTCTTTTTCGGTTAATCAATTGCAAATTCTAAACCACACTTACGTAGTATATTTGCATCCATATTCTGGATTTCATCATCATTATTAAAATCAATATTATCCATAGCTAATATGATTTCTTTGTTAATAAGATCCTGAAATTTTTTCCTTCTAACTCTTCTCTTCAAATCTGAATTTTCAAAAGTATTCACTGAATTCTTCTCTTTAATTCTCAAACTCCTTCTTTGTTTTTCAAAATCATGAGCGATTTTTCAAAATTCTTCTCTTTAATTCTCTAACTTGAATCCACAAAAAGAATCCACAAAACGAATCCAAGGACCTAAAAATTAATACAAGTAGAGGCGGAGGGACGTTTTTATAATTTTTGCAAGACCAAAAATAATTCATGTATACACGGAGGGGCTTTTTTGTAAATTAAATACTTTAAGAGGCGGAAGGGTTTTTTTGTAAATTTATTATATACACGGAGGGGCTTTTTTGTAAATTAAATATTTCTAGGAGACGCTATTCATTTTTCCTAATATTCCTCACGTCCTCCTCTTTTCTATTTCTCAGTCGAGAGTGAGCAAATCAACCCTCTTTCCTCCGCCCTCACCCTATGGCGATTGGTACCGGAGGAGAAGGCGGCGACTGGTACCGGAGGAGAAGGCGGCGACTTGTCAGATCCGCACTCACCCTATGGCGATTGGTACCGGAGGAGAAGGCGGCGACTGATAACGGAGGATGCGGCGATTGTTGCTTGAGGAGAAGGGCATCCTGCTCCTGCCTAACCTAGACCTTTGTTCTGCTCTCTCTAATTTCCGGCGACGCCGCCTTTGTTGGTTAATTCTAACCTAGAGGGGGGTAAATTTGGCAATCTAGCTTACACTTAGTTTAGATTTAAACCTAATTTACGGTGCGGAATGAATAATAATTTAGATGATAGAGATGATACCGTACAAACACTTTAACACAAGATGTTTGTTTACGAAGTTCGGTAGGTGGTTGCTTTGTAGCTTTAACTCACCCTTTACTCGCTTAATTGACCGACTCAATTATTTGCGAGTACCTACGTCTCCGAGAATGCCTTGTGCCTCTTTTTGGCTTTCGATTAAATTCCAACTCAACTCGATTACAAGGATTTGCCTAGATCGATTTACACGCTTCTATCGATCTATAGCTAAGGCTCTTTACACTTTGTTGCACTAGCCTATTACACTTTTTCACTAATCGAGCTACAACGTGATCGGTCACGTGAGTGGGATACGATTAGTGGAGAATATCGAAAGTAGATCAACGATCTAAAGAGGGTTTCTCAAGCTATCAATGGATATAGATAATCACAGCTTAGGGTTTCTCTCTTTTTAGGTTTGAATGTTTGAAAGTGAAGAAGTGGGAGAGAGAGACCCATGAAGGATTCTATTTATACTCTCTATAGAAATCCTTCAGAAAACTTGTAGTGCGTTCGAACGCATAAAGTCCGTTCAGAACGCACTTGTAGTTTGCACTAGCCGTTTCAAAATAACGTGCAAGTACATCTTGGGTCCGTTCGAACGGACAATGTCCGTTCGTAACGGACTCAATTATACATAACATTTTGCGTTCACAGGAACAAGAGTCCGTTCAACGCACTGAAAAGTGGGTGAACGGATTCCAGGTTGTCCGTTCGAACGCACATGTGTGTTCGTTCGAACGCACACATCCCTGTTACATTTTTCCGTTCACAGGAAGGATTGTCCGTTCAACGCACTCAGAAGGTGGGTGAACGGATTCTAATTGTCCGTTCGAACGGACATGATTGTTCGTTCGAACGCACACATCCCTGTGACACGTTTGGTTCTAATCAAGGTTTAAAGTTTTGATATGTGGCAAGTCCGTTCTGAACGGACTTTGAGTTCGTTCAGAACGCACTTCCTGCTTGACTGAACTCTTTGTTATTTTGAACATGATTTTACTTGAGTTCTACTAGGTTTGTACCTATGGTTTATTTGTGGCGTATCCCACTCACGGAAGGCTTCCACATCTTGATTCTTGATATGCTTCAAGGGCCTTCCTTCTAATCTTCTTTTGTTTTGCTTCTTGTTCCTTCGAAGCTCTTCATCATCTTCATTCATGTGCTTCTTGATTTTCTCCGTGATTCTTCGACGTCTTTGATCCTTGTTATTCTTGATTGATCATTTCATTTTGTACCTGTCTCCTACACATTTATCTTGCTAGATTTTGTTAGTAGTATCGACATTGTATTTGAGATAATCAAACAATAGGAAATTTGAACCAACAAACTCTCCCTTTTGATTCATTTAAAAACAATGTCGATTTGGAGAGATACATCGATTATCGGTATCTTTCCAATACGATTATCCTTTCTCCCCCTTTTTGAAAGTGGATCAAAAGGGAGTGTAATGGAAAAATCATGAAGGAAAGCTCCCCCTACATACAAGCTCCCCCTAAACACGTGCATATCGCTCGTGTATAGGCTTTGATGTAGTTGAATACTCTTTAAATTATGAATGATTTTTGAGATTAGTATGTGATATAGTTTTTGAATTTTAGTAATGAAAATGTTAACTAAAAATATAATACTCATTTGCACAAATATTTTAACCAAATCTATTCTTAACACAATTTCAAATTTTAGCACAACTAAACAAGAATTTCGAAAACAAATATGTCAAAGAAACATGCAAATAGCTACTAATTTTTAGAAAATATTTTTATGCTCTAATGAGCTAGGTAGACGCACACAACTCTAATCGTCTCCGGTCGAGTCTTCCTCCTCGGGATCGTCGTTGGTTTGAAGGCGACGTTTCAATGCCTCGAAGTTGGTGTCCATGCGTTCAAATACTTCGGCACGAAGTTAAACCGCATGGCTCCGGGTGAGAGTGTTGTCGGCGAAGATCTCATCTCGTATTTCTTCGGTGCGAGTGTTTATGGCGAGGGTTTGGGCTTCGAGAAGTGCTTGGATGTCCTCGAGAGTGAACGACGGTTGAGTGGATGAGCTCGAACCATCATTGAGTGCACGGCGTTTGTGCCCGCGGGAGGATTCCGGAGGATTGGCGGTCTCTAGGGCCGGAGGATGAGCTCGAACCTTGTTTCGAGCTTCAAGATTTGTTTTGAGTTTTACAACCGGGGTGAGAACGTTGTTCCCGATTTGCCAAGTGACCCGGAGATTTGGTTCGTGTTTCGTGGCGTAATCGTATATTCTATCATTCGTGGTGATTTTGTCTACCTCGTCCGAGTCGTTTCCATGATACGAATAACCACGACTAATATAGAACCTCTCACCGTCCGCGGACAACCCAAGCCATTCGATTAAATTTGATTCGGAAATAGTTATCTCCTTACCGAGGAGATAGCTTCGAATGCATTTCTCATCATCGTCGTGCTTGGCATGAGCGTAGAAAAGACGCACGATTTGGTTGTATGCGGGGTATTGAAGACTACACAACCCACCGAGACTCCAATTGTCGATTTGATGTTGCACTTTTTCGCGAAGCGTGATAGCCTCGGGGGGAATTTCCACCTAAAAGCATTTAGCCACCGGACGCTCTTTGAACTCGTCCTGAAATTTGCGTACTCGCGTAATTGATTCGAAGAGGTAGTGGTTTTCGGTATTATTGAACTCAAATCGGCGATTGCCGGTTGGTAATGGTCGTTTGGCCCTCTTTGTAGACATTTTCGAGAGAGAGAGAGAGAGTGTTAGGAAGAAAGCACTCGAACAGGTTTTATGCAGTTATCGTGAACTCCGTTGCAACGGAAGTTTAGTTACGTTGTAACGCAATCGTCGATTTTGGGGGTATTCAACTGGTATTTCAGTAGTTCGTTACAACGAAATAGGATCGTTGTAACGCACATGTCCGTTGTAACACAGGAACTTCCGTTACCACGGAGAGGGCATATACGTTGCAACGGATTGGTTTATCAGTTGTAACGAGACTTATGATGTAGCAGGTTTTAGCTTGCCTTCATGAATTCCGTTGTAACGCACATTGGTGCGTTGTAACGGACTATCTTCTGAGATGAAGTTTTAAAATTTTGATTTTGAAGAGGCTTTGTGTGTCAAAAATTCCAAACATATATATTTTATTTAAAATAGGTTTTATGGATGTGGAAGTATGCAATTTTTTGAAAAAATTGTGTACAAAATTTTTATAAAAATGAGCATGCGAGTATTCAAGACAATCGATGATATTTGTATAACTACAAATAGATTTAATGCTTAAGTCATTTATAGAGCGATTATACCTTTGCTCCGGTCATGGACCCGAGAACCAAGCTTACGAAGGAGAACTCTTGATCGATATCTAGAGCTTTTTTTTTTTTTTTTTACGGTAGATCGTGAAGTTTTGTATGCGATGAGCTTTTCGACTTCTCTCTTCGTTCTTGTGTGCCTACATGGAAGCAAGAATACCTTTCTCGCCCTTTTCGTAAGTGTGTAGATAATTATAAAAATAAGGAATTCATATTGAAGGTTAATCTAATATGAATTCTTGTACTCATACTCCCCCTCAATGCTTGGCTTATGGTGGTGTGGTGAGGGAGTGAGTTTTTCAACCATGATTTAGGTCTTAGGTGGTCCAACACCTTTTGAGGTGGAGGGACCAATGGTGTGTCTATCTTTACGCATCCATACAAATTTTGGAGTGGATTTTGGATAGCGAAGATCACAACTCGTGGATATGTGTCCTAACTTACAACAATAATTGCAAAATGCAATTGTTGGTTTGTTTATGGTTTCGGAACTCTTGACAAAGTAAGTTGAGAGTTGGTTTGTTAGGGGTTTCTTTTGAGGTATCGGTTTGGTTGAGTTGACACAATTGTTTTTCGGTTGAAAAGGTTTGCGCGTATGGTTGTAAGGTCTAGGAGCCGTCGGTTGATATGGACGGTTGGCGGGGTAATTCACCTCATAAAAATACCCATTTGATCCTCGTTGAAACCAACATTCGGGTCGTCCCAAATCGGTATGTCTATGGGATGATGGTTGAGTAAAATGGTTATCCCTATGATAGAACCGATTGTGTGTAGGGTGTTCCTTTCTAACATTTTTATCTTTGTTTTGATCACGGTATATAAATGCATTTCCGCGATTATTTCGTTGATTGTTCTCCCGTTTACCTTTTTGATCATTTGATTTTGAGAGGCCGGGTTTACTCTCCTTTTTGAACCCGAGATCCGACTTATCGTTTGGCTTTTGTCCCACTAACGCCCCATTCAATATTTGATCCAATGATGGGGTGCTCGATGTACTCGATATGCAAGCCTTCTTCAAGGATTCATTTTCTATTTTGGAGTTTTGGAGTTCTAATCTTAGGTGTGATATCTCAAGGTTGAGGGTTTTGCATTCGCACTTTGAGAAGCCTTGGAATTCCTTTAATTGTGCTTGGTATGCTTTTACTGATAGTTCTAGGGAAGCTACCTTTGCATTTAGAGCTAGAATTGTGCTCTTGTCTTTTCTCTCCTTTGAACATGGTTCATCAACGTCTCTTAAGAGGTCGTCGAATGATTCAAGTTCGAGTTTCGTGTTGAATTTTGGTGAGGAACATGAACTCGAGGTTGGACTAATTGAATGGAATATAGGGTTGAGAATTACCTCATTACCTCGGTTATGTGGTGAACTAGATGAGGATACGTGAGAGGTGAAGCTCATAGAGTGCGGTGTACATGGTTTCGGTATTGAAGCTCGTTGGAGAATCATAGCTTGAATTGCTCTTTCTACCACATCATCCATCGATGTTACCATTAAGGCCTTGATCGTTATACAAATTGTCACCTTTACTCAAAGAGACGGTTAGTATTTTGCTCTGATACCAATTGTTGGATAATTCTAACCTAGAGGGGGGTAAATTTGGCAATCTAGCTTACACTTAGTTTAGATTTAAACCTAATTTACGGTGCGGAATGAATAATAATTTAGATGATAGAGATGATACCGTACAAATACTTTAACACAAGATGTTTGTTTACGAAGTTCGGTAGGTGGTTGCTTTGTAGCTTTAACTCACCCTTTACTCGCTTAATTGACCGACTCAATTATTTGCGAGTACCTACGTCTCCGGGAATGCCTTGTGCCTCTTTTTGGCTTTCGATTGAATTCCAACTCAACTCGATTACAAGGATTTGCCTAGATCGATTTACACGCTTCTATCGATCTATAGCTAAGGCTCTTTACACTTTGTTGCACTAGCCTATTACACTTTTTCACTAATCGAGCTACAACGTGATCGGTCACGTGAGTGGGATACGATTAGTGGAGAATATCGAAAGTAGATCAACGATCTAAAGAGGGTTTCTCAAGCTATCAATGGATATAGATAATCACAGCTTAGGGTTTCTCTCTTTTTAGGTTTGAATGTTTGAAAGTGAAGAAGTGGGAGAGAGAGACCCATGAAGGATTCTATTTATACTCTCTATAGAAATCCTTCAGAAAACTTGTAGTGCGTTCGAACGCATAAAGTCCGTTCAGAACGCACTTGTAGTTTGCACTAGCCGTTTCAAAATAACGTGCAAGTACATCTTGGGTCCGTTCGAACGGACAATGTCCGTTCGTAACGGACTCAATTATACATAGCATTTTGCGTTCACAGGAACAAGAGTCCGTTCAACGCACTGAAAAGTGGGTGAACGGATTCCAGGTTGTCCGTTCGAACGCACATGTGTGTTCGTTCGAACGCACACATCCCTGTTACATTTTTCCGTTCACAGGAAGGATTGTCCGTTCAACGCACTCAGAAGGTGGGTGAACGGATTCTAATTGTCCGTTCGAACGGACATGATTGTTCGTTCGAACGCACACATCCCTGTGACACGTTTGGTTCTAATCAAGGTTTAAAGTTTTGATATGTGGCAAGTCCGTTCTGAACGGACTTTGAGTTCGTTCAGAACGCACTTCCTGCTTGACTGAACTCTTTGTTATTTTGAACATGATTTTACTTGAGTTCTACTAGGTTTGTACCTATGGTTTATTTGTGGCGTATCCCACTCACGGAAGGCTTCCACATCTTGATTCTTGATATGCTTCAAGGGCCTTCCTTCTAATCTTCTTTTGTTTTGCTTCTTGTTCCTTCGAAGCTCTTCATCATCTTCATTCATGTGCGTCTTGATTTTCTCCGTGATTCTTCGACGTCTTTGATCCTTGTTATTCTTGATTGATCATTTCATTTTGTACCTGTCTCCTACACATTTATCTTGCTAGATTTTGTTAGTAGTATCGACATTGTATTTGAGATAATCAAACAATAAGAAATTTGAACCAACAACCCTCTCGCCGGAGTCCGGGAAACGGGCAACTCTCTCCCAGTGAACCCCAAACCCTCCAAGAAGCGCGCCTTCCTCTCTTACTTGTGGCGATTTCATAATCTCTCTCTACACGAGCAAATGAATAGAAGCTCGAAAACCATCTCTTGTCATGCCACAGTGGAAGGCGAGACTATCTCTGACGTCGAGCAAGCTCTCTGCTCGAACCTTCAGAGCGTTCCACGTACCGGGTTGGGAGAGCTCGGTCAGATGCTCATGGGCGACTGTTAGAGGATTCGTCGGGTGAAGGTGGTTTCATCTGTCTCTATCGACCTATTCGAGCTTGTTCTGTGCCCACAAGTAATTCTAGTTACTCTTTCGTATTAGATCTTTGTTCATCTATCTGAATTCTGCTTTAATTTGTCACGATTCATCTTTCGTATTAGAGCCATTTTTCCTGAATTTTTAATTTGTCGAGATTGGGTTAAAATTAAGGATCAATTATCATTAATTATTGTAAATTGGTGCCAAACTAAGATCAACGAGTACTTAATCATGTAAAATAGGAATAACTAGTTCTTATTTGGGGTTAAGAATACTGAAATTAGTCAGTTATTTTCCCTCAAAAAATTAGTCAATTATGGTTCAATTGATGTTACTTAAAGATCGATTAAGGTGGTCTATTTGATATTATTATATTGTTTTACTTATTTATTCTAAGTTTATGCAAAAAAAATAAAAATCTCATTTTTTGCGTATGTATATTGCAGAGGCTCAGCTTACGACAAAAATCAAGGTTTTTAGGAACCAGCAGGGGGAATGGATTTATTTTTTCGATAGGAAGAGGAGAAGAGAGGAGAGATAGAGGTGGAGAGAACGTGAAGAGCACTAGTGTAGAGAGAGAGAGAGAGAGAGAGAGAGAGAGAGAGACAGAGAAAGAGAGAGTTATGACAGACCTCGCAATATTTAGCATTGTCGTAAGCCTTCAATTAAAATTATGTTAACAAAATCACGTGAGCCCTAAATTTAATAAGAAATATTAATGGAAATATAAATGGAAGTTAAAAAACATTTGTGATTAGAAATATCTAATCGTACCGAAATTGAATATCGCAATGTTGGTCGTCGGTACCAGAGATAAATCGAGAATACCGTATCCGAAATTTCAGTTGAATTTCCAGGGACTAAATCGTAATTTTTCATTTGTTAAATCGAGTTAAGAGCTAATTTCAGGGACTAAATCGTAATTTTTCATTTGTTAGAGTTGAGAGCTCGCCAGACAAGCCCCTGAGCTTCTCGAGTTTGATCATATATACCTTGTTCCGAGCATACGAAATGCGGTTCGGATCTGGTTTGCGATGTGTTTCGTAATTTTTCATTTGTGAATTTATTTGTATTTTGATTGTTTGGATTATTTCTTAATATGAAATTGATGTAGTTTGAATTGAATTAAAAAAACATTAGTAATTTGAATTGATGTTAATTGTGAAATTATTTTTGAATACGGAAATTAATCTTGTTAATTATGTATTTATTTGTATTAAAAAATTGAAAACATGATTTCTTTATTAATTTGTTGTTAATGAAAAAATATTAATTAATAAATATTAGTAATTTGAATTGATAAATTAATTTGAACTCATTTGAGAAGTGGAATTTATTATATTTTATTTTATAATGACACTCAATTAAGGAATTAATGGAATGTTAAAAATTTGAAAACATGGTTTTTCGCAGGGGGTTTGTTTGGTTTTTCTGAATTTTGACGAAAAATAAGATTTATTTTTTTGTTTTAAAAGAGTAAAAAATACAATTTACTAAAATATAGTTAATTATCCGATGAACACGATCATTAATTTCAAATAATTCAGCAAAATATATTATTGAATTTACTAAAATATACGATTAAATTTAACAGAATATACGATTGAATTTACTAAAATATAGTTAATTATCCGACGAACACGATCATTAATTTCAAATAATTCAGCAAAATATATTATTGAATTTAGCAAAATATATGATTAAGTTTAACAGAATATATGATTGAATTTACTAAAATATAGTTAATTATCCGATGAATACGATCATTAATTTCATATAATTCAGCAAAATATACGATTAAATTTAACATAATATATGATTAAATATAACATAATATATGATTAAATTTATCAGAATATATGATTAAATTTAACATAATATATGATTAAATTTAACAGAATATATGATTAAATTTAGCAAAAATATACGATTGAATTTACTAAAATATAGTTAATTATCCGACGAACACGATCATTAATTTCAAATAATTCAGCAAAATATATGATTGAATTTAGCAAAATATATGAATAAGTTTAACATAATATATGATTGAATTTACTAAAATATTGTTAATTATCTGATGAATACGATCATTAATTTCATATAATTCAGCAAAACATACGATTAAATTTAACATAATATATGATTAAATATAACATAATATATGATTAAATTTATCAGAATATATGACTAAATTTAACATAATATATGATTAAATTTAACAGAATATATGATTAAATTTAGCAAAAATATACGATTGAATTTAGCAAAATATAGTTAATTATCTAATGAACATGATCATTAATTTCATGTAATTCAGCAAAATATATTATTGAATTTAGCAAAATATACAATTAAATTTAACAGAATATATGATTAAATTTAACATAATATATGATTAAATTTATCAGAATATATGATTAAATTTAACATAATATATGATTAAATTTCACAGAATATTTGATTAAATTTAGAAAAAATATACGATTGAATTTAGCAAAATATAGTTAATTATCTGATGAACACGATCATTAATTTCATATAATTCAGCAAAATATATTATTGAATTTAGCAAAATATACGATTAAATTTAACAGAATATATGATTAAATTTAACAGAATATATGATTAAATTTAACAGAATATATGATTAAATTTAACAGAATATATGATTAAATTTAGCAAAAATATACGATTGAATTTAGCAAAATATAGTTAATTATCTGATGAACATGATCATTAATTTCATATAATTCAGCAAAATATATTATTGAATTTAGCAAAATATATGATTAAATTTAACAGAATATATGATTAAATTTAACATAATATATGATTAAATTTAACAGAATATATGATTAAATTTATCAGAATATATGATTAAATTTAACAGAATATATGATTAAATTTAACAGAATATATGATTAAATTTAGCAAAAATATACGATTGAATTTAGCAAAATATAGTTAATTATCTGATGAACATGATCATTAATTTAATATCATTCAGCAAAATATATTATTGAATTTAGCAAAATATACGATTAAATTTAACATAATATATGATTAAATTTAACAGAATATATGATTAAATTTATCAGAATATATGATTAAATTTAACAGAATATATGATTAAATTTAACAGAATATATGATTAAATTTAGCAAAAATATACAATTGAATTTAGCAAAATATAGTTAATTATCTGATGATCGTGATCATTAATTTCATATAATTCAGCAAAATATATTATTGAATTTAGCAAAATATACGATTAAATTTAACAGAATATATGATTAAATTTAACATAATATATGATTAAATTTATCAGAATATATGATTAAATTTAACATAATATATGATTAAATTTCACAGAATATATGATTACATTTAGAAAAAATATACGATTGAATTTAGCAAAATATAGTTAATTATCTGATGAACACGATCATTAATTTCATATAATTCAGCAAAATATATTATTGAATTTAGCAAAATATACGATTAAATTTAACAGAATATATGATTAAATTTAACAGAATATATGATTAAATTTAACAGAATATATGATTAAATTTTTCAGAATATATGATTAAATTTAACAGAATATATGATTAAATTTAACAGAATATATGATTAAATTTAGCAAAAATATACGATTGAATTTAGAAAAATATAGTTAATTATCTGATGAACATGATCATTAATTTCATATAATTCAGCAAAATATATTATTGAATTTAGCAAAATATACGATTAAATTTAACATAATATATGATTAAATTTAACAGAATATATGATTAAATTTAACATAATATATGATTAAATTTATCAGAATATATGATTAAATTTAACAGAATATATGATTAAATTTAACAGAATATATGATTAAATTTAGCAAAAATATACAATTGAATTTAGCAAAATATAGTTAATTATCTGATGAACATGATCATTAATTTAATATCATTCAGCAAAATATATTATTGAATTTAGCAAAATATACGATTAAATTTAACATAATATATGATTAAATTTAATAGAATATATGATTAAATTTATCAGAATATATGATTAAATTTAACATAATATATGATTAAATTTAACAGAATATATGATTAAATTTAGCAAAAATATTCAATTGAATTTAGCAAAATATAGTTAATTATCTGATGATCGTGATCATTAATTTCATATAATTCAGCAAAATATATTATTGAATTTAGCAAAATATACGATTAAATTTAACAGAATATATGATTAAGTTTAACAGAATATATGATTATTTCTTTATCGGGAGAGACAAAAGCCGATGCTTGGGAGAGAGCACAGATGGCCAAGATAAGGGAAAGGTAATTATTTCTTTATTTTATTTTATTTTTTATTTATCATCTATGAAAGTATTTAAGAAATTGTTGGTACAGGTTTGAGAAGATGAACATCACAATTCTAGAATGGGAGAACGAGAAGAGGACGAAAGCCAAACGAAACATGGAGCGAAAAGAGGTTTCTTATTTATTTACAATTAATCTAATTTTCAGATTCAAATTTGTTAAAGTTTGGAAACTTCTCTGTAGAGGGAGTTAGAGAAAAGAAGATTAAGCGCACAAACCGAATATCGCGAGGAGGAGATAAGGGTCAATAAAATTGCGGCCGGCGCGAGATCTCTCGCTGGAGAACGAAAACGAAACGATGAATCAAAAGTCATCGAGAAGGCGAGGAAGATGAGAACAACACCCAAATCTTCATGCCCGTGTTTCTAAATTTTAATTCAAATTACAAAATCCAAATTGGTTCAAGTACATTTTAACTCGTGTTTTTAAATATATTTGTACAGTTCAGAATTTATATTATATATGAAATTCAAGGCAAAAAAAAATGAAATGAAATCAAACAAATATAATGACTTCATTGTTGAAAAATACAAACAAAACAATTGAACTATCAATCCATATCATCGACTCAATAATCATGATCGATCTGATCTACATTAGTTATTGCTCTCAACCAATCGGACTCGGCGAGTCAAGACTCAAACTCTCTATTTACAAACACTATGAACAAAACAAGTAGAAACGAGTTTCGCCCCCCTATATATTCATGACAGAGCAATTAAATTCAAGAAATTTTCAATTGCCAGATTTTTTTATTTTTTATATATCTATTCTTTTTACTCCTCGAAGTTGGGAGCTAAAACAAACTAGAAAAATTAAACCCTAAAAATAAGATGAATCCTTTTTTTTTTTCCTGAGGATTATCCCTCAAGATTGCGCTAAAAAAAGTTTTAACAGCAACCATGCAAATATTATACGTAATAGTCGAATATTACCAGCAAAATCCGAAACCCTAATTAGGGTTTGCCATCTTGCAAGGAAATGACCGTCTCGGAAGCGCCAACCAAAGCCTTGACCTTGCTCTTACGACTCTCGACAAGCTTACTAGCTGTCTCTTCAATCACATCGTTGAAAAGACCATTTTGCCCCTCCTTTTTCTCATGTGCTCCATCTTGGTGCCTTAGCATAACACTCTCAACGGGTTTTGGATCCTCCTTAACGGATCCCTCCTTTTTCTTCTTGTAACTCGCTTTCTTCAGGTTGGGGCTAGGGCTGTTGGGGTTTCATTCTCTGGGTTTCTTGAATTTGAGACGTTTCGGAGCGGTATCCTTATCGGGTTCGAGTTCGATAATCCGACCCGGTCTGAATTTAAGTTTATATGCTTTCTCCTCTTCTTTTATCTGTTTCCAGTTTGAGGATTTGTTGATTTCATCTCTTTGCAGTTTCTCATTTCCAAAGCAGCCATACGAAACATCACAGGATCAGCCCCGTGTAACGCTCCAATCGTCAAAACCTTAACACCAATAATTTTGCAAATTAGTCCCTATAAAGTACAATATTATCATTGTAAACTAAAATTAAGATTAAAACTCGCGACGTTTCGGCCAGGGGGTTCTTGAGGAGTGATCCATCTTTTGAGAAAACGAGGAATTTCTTGCTGTCCACTTGTTATCAGAGGCGAAGCGTTTTATCGAGCTTGAAGTTTGAGATCGTGTTTCTTCCACTGCTACAACCAATGTTGGTCCTGACCTAAAATTAAATTTAAAGTTTCAAATTCACGAAATTGATAAGAAATTGAGTGAATTAATCTTACTTGTGGAAACTGTCACTAGCATAAGAGGCGATCTTTCTGGAATCGGATAAGATGGAGGTAAGTCCGATTTCTCCGCTGGATTCCAATGAGAATGGTGAAACTCGTTTTCCTCGAAGTGCTAATCCAATTGTGAGTTGAATCGTGGAAAATCCATGCTCGAGAAACAAATCGTCAAAGAATCTCTGAAATTGTGAGATAAATCGTGACTTTTCAGTGCTCGAGAAACAAATCATCAAGGAATTTGGCAAATAATCATTCCATCTATATAAAATTGATACATTTAAATCAACAATTAATACATTTCATTGATGTAATGATTCAAAAAAAACTGAAAAAAAAATCGAAATCACCTTGTTTCAGCAGAAATGAAGAGTAGGAGAGAGAATGGCGAAGAAGCTAGAGAAATGGAGGGGAATCGCCAGAGAAGCATGTATTCTTCCTCTTTGCTCGCTTGGGTCAAAGAAGACGAACAGAGAGCTAGGCAGTCACGATGAGAGAGAGAGTGAGCAACGAGGGAGAAAGGCGTCGCCACCAGTTCTTCCGAGCACGGCTCCGTCGAAGGCCGTCGCCGCACGCGCCAGTCGTGGTCCCGCTGCGCGCCAGGCCGTCGCCGCACGATGAGAGAGAGAGTGAGCAACGAGGAAGGAGAAAAGGGAGGAGGAAGGAAGGAGAAAAGGGGATCCCGCCTGTGGAGGAGGAAGGAGAAAAGGGAGGAGGAAGGAGGTTGGCGACGAGAGAAGAAAGAGAAAAGGGGATCGCTAACTCGGAGGAGGAAGGAGAAGAAAGTAATGTTTTGGCAAAATTATAAAAAGGCCCCTCCGCTCGTGGATTCGATTTGCGGATTCGATTCGTGGATTCTCCTTAGCACGGCTGCATATATATATATATATATATATATATATATATATATATATAGAGAGAGAGAGGCGTGCTAAGGAGCACTAAACGAATCCACTAAACGAATCCACGCTCACGCGAAAATTTTGCAAAATAATACCTCGGTCGGAGACAGAGCTCCCTCCCCTTTCTTGCGACGGTGAAGAGCACGGCACGGCTATCTCTCTCCGCTCCCTCCCCTTTCTTCTCATGAACCCTAACCCAAAATCAGCGACAACTTGTTCACCTCACGCGATTCATGGCGGAGCCAGAAAACGTCCTCCCGTGAACCCTAACCCAAAATCAGCGACAACTTGTCCCCTTTCTTCGCATGATTCATCAATCTGCTGGTACGAGGGTCAAGCCCTTGGTATCTCAGCGGAAACAGAGGGATTTCAACCTTTTCCGAGCAAGAACTCATCCGAAAACAGAGAAAATCAGAAGTTTCTAAGCACCGGCCACATACAAGTCGATTCGAGCAAGTTTCAGACGAATTACACTCGATTAAACTAAATTCAATCATTCGACACTCTCATCTTCTCTTATTGGATCGCTAATCGAGCAAATTCGACGAAATTAAACTAAATTCAATCATTTAACAGCATGTGCTCGAATCGGGTCGGATCATGTCGAGATTCAGATATATGAGCATGTAGCCATGATATTCGACGAAATGATATAGATTGAGAAAATGAAGATTGAAAAGGGGAAGGAATTTCTCAATGGAAGAAGCACCGCATGTGCTCGAGAAAATGCTCGAGTAAAGAAAGTGGGAGCCAGTCAGTCAAGTCATTTGTCGAAATACTTGGATAGAGTGAAACAATTCAAACGGGTCAGTCACGTCGAACGGGTCGGACGAGTCGAAAATTAAAATCAAGATACTCATTTAACTAATTTCCAGTTAGAGGATGACGAGGAGGCGAATGGGAACACGACACGACAAGTGACGAGAAGGCGTTCTATAGTGACGAGAAGGCGTTCTATAGATACGCTCGATACCCTTTTCTTATTTGAGAAGTCTAAAGAACTTGAAGGCGTTCTATAGAACTTGAAGGCACTTAAGATTCTTCGTTGCTCTGGCTTGTGGGATGAGCTATGGACGATATTTGTTCTCAAATCCCTACCATTTCTGAGTTTCATCTTGAGAAAGTTCAGGTTTGTTTGTTTTTACTATAGGCTTGTTATTATTTATTTTGACAATTCCATTTAGACTTGCCCTCTCTTATTGTACCAATCAATTCATGAATTCATATTTTTAGTACTGTTCTCTCAGGTTGGGGACAAAGGGCTTAACTCGATCTCCAAATGCAGAAATCTCGAGATCCTCCACTTGGTAAAAACCATGGTTATGAGACTCGGCCGAGTTGACTCGGACTCGGACTCGGACTCGGACTCGGACTCGGACTCGGACTCGGACTCGGCCACACCCGATCCGAGTATGGCCCGGATAAATCGGATCCGACTTTTTTTTTTTTTTTTTTTTTTTTTTTTTTTTTTTTTTTTTTTTAGGATTGTTATATCAAAATGAATTGTAGTTATATAAAAATTATCTTTATTTTACTCCTAAATTTATGAAAATCGAATAAAAGAAACTAAAAGTTTTAAGGGTAGGCTTACAATTTACAAATATACATACATACCATCCAGATTCGAATGATATTTTGCATGAGATGTGATTTATTTTTTTATTTTTTTTTTTTTTAAAGATTGTTATATTAAAATGGATTGTAGTTGTATAAAAATTGTCTTTATTTTACCCATCCTTCAATTTCATTTTTACAGTGCATAAAGATTTTACAGTACATACTTTATTTCAGCCATACATATACTAGCCATACTAGCCATACTTCACTTTACAATATAAAAATTTGGGTTTTATTAGTTGAATTTGTGTGTATTATGTTTATGAATGGTTATCTATTTTTAAAAAAAAAAAATTTATTTTTTTTTCTATTTTTTCCGATTTTTTTACTAATCGTCTGAGTTTTTTTTTTGACTCGTCCGAGTCATCCGAGTTCCGAGTCTCGGGAGCCAACCGAGTCCGAGTCCGAGTCCGAGTTTCAGAACCATGGTAAAAACACCAGAATGCTCTGAAGCGGGACTTGCAGAAATATCCTCGAAATGCCACAACTTGCTAAAACTCCACATAGACGGATGGCGAACAAACCGAATAGGCGATCTGGGGCTAATCCAAGTCTCCCAAGGTTGCCCCAAACTGCTAGAACTAGTCTTGATCGGAGTCAACCCTACCGTCGTTAGCCTCGACGAGATCGGCACCAATTGTCGCCAGCTGGAGAGGTTAGCCTAGTGCGGGTGCGAGTCGATCGGGGACACCGAGATCGTTAGTATTGGTGCGCGGTGCACCATGCTAAGAAAGATCTGCATCAAGGGGTGTCCTAGGGGTGTACGTATACCGGGTTGGGCGGGTTCTTATCGAAACTATAACCCAACCCACTTAGAACGGGTTTCTATTTTTCCAACCCAACCCAACCCATGATACTTATAAAAATTTCGAAACCCAACATAACCGGGTTGGGCGGGTTAGCCGGGTTTTTTTTGCCGATTATATACTATATAGATATGTATTCGATTATTCATATGTAACCAAAAAAATATTGAATAAAAACTATATTTTTTGATTAAATCATCAAAATTATTTAACAAACACATGAATCACAATTGAAAAATAACTTATAATTTAATTAAACCATATAATATCACAAACACCCAATTTGATGGTATCAATTGTACTTGATTCATATAATATAACATTAATTAAGTAAATGGGAACTCTAAATTTATGTCCCGTGAAGAAGTTTTATGTTGTTAGTTTATTTATTTCAACTTCATATACTTCCGGCGTGACGAAAATAAAAGAAAGAATTTCATCATGTTATTGACTATTGAGTTTTGTTACGAACTTGTTGTTAGTAATTTAATGGACTTGTGGTTGTGTGTTATTGGATTATTAATTGAAGTGAAGAAAAACTAAGTCTAGCTTATGTTAAACTAATGTAAAGGATAAATATGATAATTAATTTTCTAAAATATTAGAGATATAAATAAATTTTTCATAATTAATTGAAAATTTGATAGTCTATGGGCCGGGTTGGGTTAATCCGGGTTTTTAATTTCAAATCCACAACCCGACCCACAAAAACCGGGTCGGTCCGGGTCGGTCCGGGTCCCGACTAAATAATTTTGAAACCCGCAAAAACGGGTTGGTCCGGGTCGGATTGGGCGGGTTGGGCGGGTTAGAGAAATTTATATACACCCCTAGGGTGTCCTGTCAGCGATACTGGGATCATGGCGCTGGCTCAGGGCTGCCCTAAATTAGCCAAGATTAAGCTGAAACGGTGCAGCTCGGTCACGATTGAATGCGTCGAGTGGTTCAAGAGGTTAAGGGGCGATTCTGTTTCGATCAGCTTGGATATCTTGGAGATACTCAATGAACAGGTAAGTGCTTGTTTGCTTTTCTCGGTACTTGTACGATCCTTATTTTTAGTTTAAACAATTAGAAATTATTTTGGAGAATAGGTAGCGCGGACAAGCATTGTTGCTGACGAGATGGTTAACGACCAGATAAACGGGACGGAAGTCATGGACGTGCCGTCGAGCAGTAATAATGGCGGGGAAGCTCAGGAGTCGCTACCTATGCCGTTGAGCTTTTCTCGTCTTCTTGGTGAGCTCTTGACGAGGCAGCGGCATAGGCAGCAGAGTTCCCCTGTCGGCATAGGTAGCGAGCTTTTCGGCTCTTCTATCGTGACTGTTAATTTTAAGGCTAAATTTGTATATGATTTTCAATTTATATATGTGAATTGCAATTGCTTTTTTTTATGGGAGATGCATATCATTTTATTTTGATTAATGGAAAACGCTGTAATATTGTTTACTACAATCCAGAAAAGATGTATAGTATAGTTGGTTCTTTCTTTCTACTGGAGAAAACATTACAGTACCCAATTGAATGATCAATTTTGTATCCTATCATGACTTTATATTGTCTTCATTGTTCTTGTATATTATTTCTATCATGACTATATTTATAGTAATTATTATTATTATTCTCGTATGTTATTTCAATCATGATTATATTATGTGTATATTATTTCATTGGGTAATTAATTATATTTTGCTAAATTAAATCGCATATTCTGTTAATTTTAATCGTATATTTTGCTAAATTCAATAATATATTTTGTTGATTATATGAAATTAATGATCGTGTTCATCGGATAATTAACTATACTTTAGTAAATTCAATCATATATTCTGTTAAATTTAAGCGTATATTTTGCTAAATTCAATAATATATTTTGCTGAAATTATATGAAATTAATGATCATACTCATCAGATAATTAACTATATTTTAGTAAATTCAATCGTATATTATGTTAAATTTAATCATATATTTTGCTGATTATGTGAAATTAATGATCGTGTTCATCGGATAATTAATTATATTTTAGTAAATTCAATCATATATTATGTTAAATTCAATAATATATTTTGCTAAATTCAATAATATATTTTGCTAAATTATTTGAAATTATTGATCATGTTCATCGGATAATTAAATATATTTTTAGTAAATTCAATCGTATATTCTGTTAAATTTAATTGTATATTTTGTTAAATTCAATAATATATTTTGCTGAATTATATGAAATTAATGATCGTGTTCATCGGATAATTAACTATATTTTAGTAAATTCAATCGAATATTATGTTAAATTTAATCCTATATTTTTCTAAATTCAATAATATATTTTGCTGATTATATGAAATTAATGATCGTGTTCATCCGATAATTAACTATATTTTAGTAAATTCAATCGTATATTCTGTTAAATTTAATCGTATATTTTGCTAAATTCAATAATATATTTTGCTGAATTATTTGAAATTAATGATCATGTTCATCGGATAATTAACTATATTTTGCTAAATTCAATCGTATATTTTGCTAAATTCAATCATATATTTTGCTAAATTCAATAATATATTTTGCTGAATTATATGAAATTAATGATCAAGTTCATCGGATAATTAACTATATTTTAGTAAATTCAATCATATATTCTGTTAAATTTAATCGTATATTTTGCTAAATTCAATAATATATTTTGCTGAATTATTTGAAATTAATGATCATGTTCATCGGATAATTAATTATATTTTGCTAAATTCAATCGTATATTTTGCTAAATTCAATCATATATTTTGCTAAATTCAATCATATATTTTGCTGAATTATATGAAATTAATGATCAAGTTCATCGGATAATTAACTATATTTTAGTAAATTCAATCGTATATTCTGTTAAATTTAATCGTATATTTTGCTAAATTCAATAATATATTTTGATGAATTATATGAAATCGATGATCATGTTCATCGGATAATTAACTATATTTTGCTAAATTCAATCGTATATTTTGCTAAATTTAATAATATATTTTGCTAAATTCAATAATATATTTTGCTTAATTATATGTAATTAATGACCATGTTCATCGGATAATTAACTATATTTTAGTAAATTCAATCGTATATTCTGTTAAATTTAATCGTATATTTTGCTAAATTCAATAATATATTTTGCTTATTATATGAAATTAATGATCGTGTTCATCGGATAATTAACTATATTTTAGTTAATTCAATCGTATATTATGTTAAATTTAATCATATATTTTGCTAAATTCAATAATATATTTTGCTGAATTATATGAAATTCATGATCCTATTCATCGGATAATTAACTATATTTTGCTAAATTTAATCGTTTATTTTGCTAAATTCAATCAAATATTTTGCTAAAATCAATAATATATTTTGCTGAATTGTATGAAATTAATGATCGTGTTCATCGGATAATTAACTATATTTTGCTAAATTCGATCGTATATTTTGCTAAATTCGATCGTATATTTTGCTAAATTCAATAATATATTTTCCTTAATTATATGTAATTAATGAACATGTTCATCGGATAATTTACTATATTTTAGTAAATTCAATCATATATTCTGTTAAATTTAATCGTATATTTTGCTAAATTCAATAATATATTTTGTTGAATTATTTGAAATTAATGATCGTGTTCATCGGATAATTAACTATATTTTAGTAAATTCAATCGTATATTCTGTTAAATTTAATCGTATATTTTGCTAAATTCAATAATATATTTTGTTGATTATATGAAATTAATGATCGTGTTCATCGGATAATTAAATATATTTTAGTAAATCAATCGTATATTATGTTAAGTTTAATCGTATATTTTGCTAAATTTGTTAAAATATTTTGCTTATTATATGAAATTAATGATCGTGTTCATCGGATAATTAACTATATTTTAGTAAATTCAATCGTATATTCTGTTAAATTTAATCATATATTTTGCTAAATTCAATAATATATTTTGCTGAATTATATGAAATTCATGATCCTATTCATCAGATAATTAACTATATTTTGCTAAATTCAATCGTATTTTTTGCTAAATTCAATCATATATTTTGCTAAATTCAATCATATATTTTGCTGAATTATATGAAATTAATGATCATGTTCATCGGATAATTAACTATATTTTGCTAAATTCGATCGTATATTTTGCTAAATTCAATCATATATTTTGCTAAATTCAATAATATATTTTGCTTAATTATATGTAATTATTGACCATGTTCATCGGATAATTAACTATATTTTAGTAAATTCAATCGTATATTCTGTTAAATTTAATCGTATGTTTTGCTAAATTCAATAATATATTTTGCTGAATTATTTGAAATTAATGATCGTGTTCATCGGATAATTAAATATATTTTAGTAAATTCAATCGTATATTCTGTTAAATTTAATCGTATATTTTGCTAAATTCAATAATATATTTTGCTGGATTATATAAAATTTATAATCATGTTCATCGGATAATTAATTGCTAAATCCAGTTGTATATTTTGCTAAATGCAATCGTATATTTTGATAAATTTGAACGCCTAACATTATTTGCCAATAAAAGCGTGCTTAGTTTTTGACTTGTTTACTTTGATTTTTTGAGTTTGTACTGCTATTTTCTTTAGATCTTTATGTTATGTTACTAGACATAACATAGTTTATTTCTAATTTCAGCTTCAAAGAAATTGATTTCTAATTGCAGCTTATGATAAATTTGTTATCATAAAAAATAAATATTCTAATCACGTGAGCAAAAAATAGATGTATTGGGTCCCCTTATCGAGAAAATAGTAAACAAATACACACTAAGAAGTGACGTTCAAAACAAAGCACAGACCATGAGATGAGAACACAAGAAAAATAAAATACAAAATAATGGTATTTGTGTTTTCAACCGAAAACTCTAATTGAATTTTGTGTTATCGTCTATGTTGCACGGATACGGATACGGGTAGCGTATCCGATACGATACGGATACGGCGATACGGCAATTTTCAAAAAATCACGGATACGGATACGGCTATATAATTATTAGTTTAATATATTTATATTATATATAATTAATAAATAAGTAATAAATTAATAATATTTTTAAATTAAATATCATAACAATAAATAATATCAACCAACCAATACAAGTATCATAAAACTATCATAAACTTGTTCTAGAAATATTTTAGAACTAATCTAGAAGTATCCTAGATAATTTATTTAAAAATATTATGGGCCAAAATATATAATGAGCCGAAGTATCCTAAATGGAGTATCCCAGCCGTATCCTGGACGTATCCCCAGCCGTATCCTGCCGTATCCTGCCGTATGCCCGCCGTATCCGAAAAAAATAAATATTAAAATATTCGGATACGCCACGTGGCGTATCCGATACGTATCCGACCCGTATCGCACCCGTATCCGTATCGGATACGCGTATCCTCAGAATACTTCTGCATTTTTGAAGTATCCGCGTAACATAGGTTATCGTCCAATCCAAACTTACATATATCGCCTAATTCGCATGGGAACCATAACATCTATCTTTAGCTTCAAACCACCTGAAATAGATCTTTACAGTTGTGAATGTGATTGAACATATAGACAACCATAAATAAAAAAAAAACTTGTCACGATGTTGGCTTTTGGTTAAATTTGAATCTAAAATGTTTGAAGAGATTGTTCTGGTAAAACAATCATTAAATTGTACGGATCCAGATCGATATCTTACATGAAACAAATATCCATTTCCTGTAACTTGGATGAAATTACTTGGTTCATTTCGGATTCGAAAACCGAAGCAAAATTTTGGATTGCATGATTGAGACTAAATTGGTTCATTTCCTGTAACTTGTAAAAAAAAAATTAGGTCTAAATGTGCAATTGAAACTCAATTGAGGTCTAAATGTGCAATTGAAACATTATTGAGTTGAATTGCATGATTGAGACTGAATTGGGGCTAATTGGGAAAGTAATTAGTACATAATTCGGGCTAATTGGAAGAGAATTCCATTTCAGATTCGAAAACCGAAGCAAAATTTGCAAATTCAACACTTGAAATTGAAATTTACACAAGAAAGAGTTACCCTATCATGAGAAGAAGAAAACAACAAATCATCTGTCATGGATCGATTAGAGTTTTCTCGCC
Organism: Luzula sylvatica; assembly: GCA_946800325.1. Taxonomy (NCBI): domain Eukaryota; kingdom Viridiplantae; phylum Streptophyta; class Magnoliopsida; order Poales; family Juncaceae; genus Luzula; species Luzula sylvatica. Next base: position 25,062,114 of record OX326958.1, on the reverse strand, counting down.
TCATCGACTATGGCTTCCTCGTCTCTATGTCCATTAACGAAGGTTTGGTTTCGTCGCCAGATGAAGGGGCGCATCGATCTCCTTGTCGTTATGGCCAGAAGAAGAGGCGATTCAATCTTCTTGTTGCCATCGCCATCGCCATCTCTTGTTCGCCATCGCCGAGAGAAAAAACGAACATCGCCGAGAGAAAAGAAGTCTCAGATCTGGAGAAGGATCGTGAATCGTCGGAGACCTATCCAGAAGAAGGATCGCGACGGAGGAAGGTTCGCCTCAGATCTGGTCGTCTCGCCTAAATCGCCTCAGAGGAAGGTTTGAAGGTTTTGTTTTCAAAGAGAGGAGAGAGGAAGAGAGAGGAAGGTCTGTCGTGGGAGAGGACTATTGTTGCTTATTTACAAAAAGGTCCCTCCGTCTGTAAATTTTGATCATATTATAAAAGGGTCCCTCCGCCTCTACTTGTATTAATTTTTGGTCCTTGGATTCGATTTGTGGATTCTTTTTGTGGATTCTATTTAACATTTCTCTCTCTCTCTCTCTCTCTCTCTCTCTCTCTCTCTCTCTATATATATATATATATATATATATATATATATATATATATATATATATATATATATATATATATTACTGAGGTATAATATGTTATTTAGTCTAAAGAGGATGTTGGGTCGAAGTATTTTAATTACCATCATAACATACATAATAATTTCTTAATTAGCATGCTAATTAACATGATAACATAAACATCAATTTTGTCAATTTTTGATATATATATTTTTTATTTTTGTTTCATTTTTTCCGATTTTTTTATCAACGGTCCGATTTTTTTTTCCGACTCGGCCGAGTCTTGTCCGAGTCGACTGAGTCCCAAGTCGACGGGACCGGCAGAGTCCGAGTCCGATATTCAGAACCATGCTTATATTCTTGAATTTCTCAATAATAAAGGGACTTTTTTTGCAATTTCCAATAAAACAGGGTCCTATCTGCAAATTCATATAAAAGGAAATATGCAAAGAAGCCCCTGCATTATTGGAATTTGCAAAAAATCCCTTCTATTTATATGAAATAAAAAAATTCCTACCTTTAACATTTTCTCGAATTTCTCAATAATGAGGGGCTTTTTTACAATTTCCAATAATAGAGGGACCTATCTGCAAATTATTCCATTCTTACAAATTAATTAATTTTCATATATTTTTTCAGGTTCGAAACCTACTCCTAACAGGACTCTTATTCTGCGGTCCGCTCTTCCTAACATTCTATTTCCTACACACGGTCGCGATAATCTACAGCGCGACTGCAGTGCTCCCGTTCGGCACGATCCTCGTAATCCTCCTAATCTGGACATTTGTCACCTTCCCCTTGCTCGTCTTGGGAGGCATAGCGGGCAAGAACAGCAAGGCGGAGTTCCAAGCTCCTTGCCGTACCACCAAGTACCCACGCGAGGTACCGCCGTTGCAATGGTACCGTCACGCCGTGCCCCAAATGGCCTTGGCTGGTTTCTTGCCTTTCCGCGCGATTTACATCGAGCTTTACTATATTTTCGCCAGCGTGTGGGGCCACATAATCTATACTATTTATAGTATTTTATTCATCGTGTTTATTATTTTGTTGATCGTCACCGCTTTTATCACCGTCGCGTTGACGTATTTTCAACTCGCTGCCGAGGATCATGAATGGTGGTGGAGGTACGTTTTTATAATATTGAAATATTTTTAAAAAGTTCGTTTATTAATAATATATTTTTCTATAACATTATTTAGGTCGTATATGTGCGGAGGGGCGACATGGTTTTTCGTGTATGGATATTGCTTGTATTATTACTATGCTCAGGGCCGGCCTGGCATTTTTGGGGGCCTTTGGCAAAAAATAAACGAGACTAATTGAATAATAATATTATATTAATTTAATCACAAAAAAATTTCGAATACGAAACTAATACAATATTTATTAAATTTTTTTTTAATGATTCAGTGATTTTTTTTGTTTTTTTAATGACATAAATATAATATTTACTAATTTTGCAACTAAATTTAAGATAATTTGTATATATATATATATATATATATATATATATATATATATATATATATATCATCATCATCATCAAATAAAAATAGGCCCACAACTACAAAAAATGATCACAGACATACATGTAATAGTATTGGCCCATAACTAAAAAGAAAAGAAAAATGATGGATTTTTTTTAGTAATTTTAGTCCCACCATCTACAAATCTTAAATAAAAGACAAAAAAGTTCTATATAAAGAGAAGAAAGTTTTGCATTTGCTAAAATAATTATATATTTTGGGTTTGTACAATAATACATACATAATAAAAAAAAAAAATTGGGGCCTATTTTTTTGGTGGGCCTGTGCTAAATGCCAACTTGGGCTTTAAGCTAGGCCGGGCCTGACTATGCTAGGTCTGACATGACGGGATTTATGCAAACCTCGTATTTCTTCGGGTACATGGCGTGTATTTGCTATGCGTTCTTTCTCTTGCTCGGTATGGTTGGATTCAGAGCATCTCTTCTCTTTGTTCGCCATATTTACAAGTCGATCAAGTGTGAATAGAGAGAGAAAGTTCTAGAGAGAGAGAGAGGGAGAAGGGAGTTTGTTGGTTTAGGGTAGGATCAATTTATTTGTTATGGTTACTATAAAGACGAGGTGGGAGACGTAAAATATGTTTCGTTTTTTTGATTTTTTGTATTATTGTTATTACTGTGTTAAAATTGGGGGTTGAGTAAGTTATTTATGTCGTGTTTAAACATTTTGGACTGGTATTATATAATGAAATAATTAATTTTGTTACTTTATGTTAATTAAGAGGGATTTTGAGATTTATGACAATATTTGTAATTTTAAAATTGGAGAATTAATTAAATGTATTAATTGGACGATTTGTTGGCTTTGTTTTGTTGTGTTGAACTACCATGAGGTTTGTCAGACTAAGCAATGAAGCACATGATCCATGCAGGTTTTGGATCTCATTCTCAAATATGGAGATCTTTGCTTCAGGCTCCACAAATCATTTACCTTTTTAATTAGACTCACCAACAAAGTTAAATAATTTATTTAATCCCTAATATCTTTCTTGATTTAGGCTCTACAGAAATATGTCTCACAATGAACGCCTTTAGGCTCCCCAAATCATTTCTTTTTTTTTGAGAAATTTCAGAGGGGTTTCAGAGCCCCTCTTCCAAAAAAATGAATTAATAAATTAAGTATATTTACATACTTGTTCATAACAAGAAATCAATACAGGGCCACATACCACATACCACAAATAAAAATAAAACGAAAATTACATCACTAATTTGAATCCACAAATCATTTCTTTAATCCGTAATATCTTCGTTCTTGATTTCGTTCTTGTATCAGCACTCTTTCACAAACATACCGTTGAAACTTCATGACAAAACCAATGTCATGATTGCTATAAGTTAAATCTCACAATGGCAAATATACCAAAAATCAAGAGTTATCACATAAAAATACGAAACAAAAAAAATATTCATGATCCATGAATTATATTTCACTTGAAAAAAAAGAAGAAGTTCGAGATATTTCGGGGGAATATAAAATGATGTATTACTTCTTTGCACTGGAATTGTAGATATCGTGTTTATTCCAATGTCCCAATGAATAAAAGGAAAAATTTCAACAAAAATAAAATCCTTACCCATCTACATCAAAAAAGAACACTCTACAAAAATGAATTATTTGTGAAAAAAAAGTAAGCCACAAAAAGTGTTCAAGAATTTATATTAGATTATTCTAGTGAGCATTCTTTTAGAAATACACATTTTATGAAAAATATTACGGATTAAAGAGCTCTTTTTGATTTATATCTCATAGCAAAACAAATAAAGAGCATAAGATTTGACAAACTCATACAAGCCAATAACCAGAAAAATTGATCTAGATGACCCTCGTTTAGATTACTCGGGATCCAACCTGGTTTGCCATCTCTAGTTGTGACCAAGGATATAAGGGTCAACAAGAACGATGCAAGATAGCTGCCAAGCGACACCGTGAGTTGCCAAAAAGCCAAGCAAGTACTTCTCATGGCATCAGGTGCTTGGTCATAGAAAAACTCTATTTGTCCCACAAAAGAAAATACCTCGCTTGCACCGAATAAAATATATTGAGGGGCGAGCCAAATAATACTCATCGGGACCTCGACTTTTTGATGTATCAAACCATATTCTTTTGCGATTTCTAAACGCCTTGATTCGACCAGAGCTGCTGATACCATCGAAAGTGTGGACAAGAACAAACCGACACTGATCCGTTGTAGTTGAGAAAGACCTTTGTCGTTGCCAGTAAATTTTCTTGCAATTGGTATGAAAAATGTATCATAGATAGGGATTCCGACAAGGACAGTAACAACCTCGAATGTTGAGAGAGAGGCGGGAGGAATGTTGAAAGTGCCGATGGAGGTTTTCATAACCATCCCTTGTTCAACAAATGTTGTTGAGATTTGTGCAAGGACTATGAAATTAATCATAGCAGTTGCCATGATAGGGACCCACCTTATTAGAATCTTCAATTCCTCTACCTTCGTTACCGTGCAAACTCTCCATGGATTGATCTTTTCGGTGCATAAGATATCCGAGGGTGAAATTATAGCCGCCTTGTCAAGAAAACTACAATGTTATAGACATATTACATGAAACTAATTTGCTTTTAAGTTTTTGTCGTTGGCAATTTATGTACGTACCGGAGATCAGAATTGTGTTGTAGTTTCCGATTTTCTTTGCTAATTGAGCTGTCATTTCCTACTTCATAAAGGAGAGAACTATCGCTTGGCAAATCCGAATTGTATTTCCTTACCGCAGCGACAATGACATGGCATATTCTCGTAAGCGGACTTCCAGCAGGTTTATTCTGAAACCTGTAAATTCTAGAGCCGGCCTTAAAACTTGCAATGGCCAACCCGACCAATATGGTTGGGATTGTAAGCCCAATTCCCCATCCATACTTATCTTGCAACCACACAATGAGAGTGCTAGACACTAAAGAGCCGATTGTCATGAGGAATAAGTACCAATTGAAGAATGATCCCTTTTGGATTCTCTCCTTTGGGTCACTTTCGTCGAATTGGGACGCGCCGAATGATGAAACACATGGCTTAATACCCCCAGATCCCAATGCAATTATGTAAAGCGACAAAAATAGCACAAGACTTTTAGTAGAATTATTACCGATCGAATGGAACTCATTTGGGATAAATGTTGATAGAGTTAATGTTGTCATCCCCTGGCCAAATATTGAAATGTATAAATTATAAAAAGTATAGATTTCAGAACGTAAATTATAAAAAGTATGGAATAAGATGATAAATTAACTTACAATAAAGAACATTGATCCAAAAATAAGGATTGTTCGATAATTTCCCCAATATGAATCTGACAAAAATGCGCCTAGAAGTGGAGTTAGGAAGCATGTACCTCCCCACAAAGAGACTCGTCTTGCAGCATCGAGGCTTGTTTCATTTAGCTCTTTTGTGAGATAAGTGATTAGATTTCCACCAATCCCATTGAAGGCCAGATATTCGCAAAAGTCGATACCTAAATATTTTTCACGAATCTTGTTATACCTCGAACTTTTTAAAATTGAAGGAGTCCTCAACATGTAAATAGACAACTATTTGTACCAAATTGCAATTTTGTGTTTCCCATTCAAGAAATTTCACTTAATAGAAATTACATCTTTTTTATTAAAGAACAAGAAAAGAAATTTGAAATTGATTAAGAGTCGAGGACATTTACAAAGAATGAAGTAGCATGCTCTCCAGGTCCCAGTGTGGTGCTTTGATGCAGGATTTCCATTTATATCTAGAGCTCCGTCATTTGTACTTACATCCTAAATTCCATAAAACGAGGGGAAAAATAATCAGTAATTTCATTTATTATAGCATGAGAGAGAGGGGCAGGGCCCAGGGGGGACCTGATCAACCAACAATCTATCTTCTATATCACTCAGAGGCTCCATGGGCGGCACTTGAACTCACTAAAGGAGAACTTCCAATTTAACACGAAGCTAGGACGTTCACAACTTTTAAATAATAGTATTTCACACACATAAATTAATTATTATAGTACAGCCAACAAAAACATTAAGTAATAAACTACAAAAGAAAGGAGGACGACAAGGATTAGTTGAATTATTGGTGGTAATGTCACTACCAAAGGAATCTTTGCCACCAGCACAATTCATAAAAAATTGAGGGCATATACCGTGCCTGCAGATTTCAATACAACACCCTCTGTATCCGTCTGAGGTTAGATATGGAGGCCCACACATCCTTGATGCATATTCATGATGCGTCAACCAAGACTTATTTAATGGATTAATTGGATTGATTAACTTTCAAATCAATACTTAATTTAATTGATTCAATTAAAAAGATTAATCAATCTAATAAAGCATCATCGATTGACGTATCAAAGATGCTTTATTGAGTTTGGAGGGCTACATAGATTTTTCCGTATCCGTATCCTGGTTAACATACTTAATTAACATGATAATTAACAAAAAATACATAATTAATTTACATGTACCATAAAATTAACATACATCCGAATTAACAATGTTAATTATATATCAGATCTAACAGAACTACAGTTATCTGATAAAATAAATGAATTACACGAGCACGTTTCGTGCTCTAGGTTTTTTTTTTTTCTGAAAAATATATATCATAGGTTCATTAATTATGTGGCATGTGTTAATTGCAATGTTGAGGATGCGCTGAAATCCGAGTTCAGAGAAAAAAAATTCCCAGAAAATTGTAATTGGTGCTCGTCACCGAAATGAAGGTTTGTATTGAACACAAAACCAAAAAATGCGTAAGTTTTATGTAATAATTTCAAGTGTGATCCTTAACATTTCTTCCATCAGTCAAACCAATGTAGCATCAAATCGATTTCCGTTACACATAACGTAACTAAACCTTCAATGATCAAAAGGAATCGGGATGGAAATATGTTCACGGCGATGTGTTTCGTTTTCCAAAACATAAATCTCTCTTTTCTGCTTGTCTCGGATCGGGCACTCAACTCTTCGCGCTGTAATTATTCATTAATTTATTCATGAAATTATTATTATTATTTTTTTATTTGAGAATTTATTTTGGTATGAAAATTAATTACAGGACGACGTTTATATTTTTGTTGGCACTCGTGGGAGTGTTCTATCCTTACAATAGAGGAGCTCTCTTCACTGCTTTGGTGGTTATTACGCTCCCACTTCTGGCATTGCTGGCTAAAGAAGGCCAAATTGGGTACATTTTTTTATTATTTCACATTTACAAAAACACAAAAAAGCCCCTCTACTTCCATTTTCCAATAATACAGGGTCTTTTGCAAAGTTCTCTACATTTTGATGAACGGCAGTGATGTACATCCCCCCAACCCACACCATGAGCCTTGATGACGTGGATATGAGTTAACACCTTAAGAATTAACACACAAATACATGATTTAACGTTTTATTTTAGTGTTCGATCATAAAATAAGATAATAAAATCGCAAATTAAGATGTTAAATCATGTATTTGTCTGCTAATTCTTAAGGTGTTAATCCATATCCACGTCATCAAGGCTCGTGGGGGAGAGTATTTTCAACTCGCTTTTATCACCGCCGCGTTGACGTATTTTCAACTCGCTGCCGAGGATCATGAATGGCGGCGGAGGTACGTTTTTTATAATATCGAAATATTTTTAAAAAGTTCGTTTATTAATAATATATTTTTTTATAATATTCATTAGGTCGTATATGTGCGGAGGGGCGACAGGGTTTTTCGTGTATGGATATTGCTTGTATTATTACTATGCTAGATCTGACATGACGGGATTTATGCAAACCTCGTTTTTCTTCGGGTACATGGCGTGTATTTGCTATGCGTTCTTTCTCTTGCTCGGCATGGTTGGATTCAGAGCATCTCTTCTCTTTGTTCGCCATATTTACAAGTCGATCAAGTGTGAAGAGAGAGAGAGAGAGAGAGAGAGAGAGAGAGAGAGAGAGAGAGAGAGAGAAGGGAGTTTGTTGGTAGGGTAGATCAATTTATTTGTTATACTTATGGTTATCATGTGACTGTTAATTGCATTAGAACTACTTGTTAATTGAAAGTTTAGTTTATTCAATGAAAAAATTGGGAGACAACTTGGGGCTGCGGATTAACACATGCTCCTGAGGTCATGCTCATTCAATCGCTGTGGTGACTTTCAGGGGCACGGTATAATTTCCTTAAAACAATTTGTACCGGTGTTACCAATGGCGAGTGTGCAGCCAAGCTCTTGCTCAGCAACATCAATGGCAGGGAAGCACGAATCCTCTGTACCACACATACTAGTAGTTCCCTTTCCTTCGCAAGGCCATCTTCTCCCTCTCCTAGACTTAGTTCGCCGCCTCTCCATGCACCACCTCTCTCTCACCATCGCCGTAACCCCAAAAAACCTCCCTCTTCTCTCCCCTTTCCTCTCCACATCACCCTCAAACTCTATTGAAACTCTAGTTTTACCCTTTCCTTGTCATCCATCAATCCCTAATGGCGTAGAAAACGCAAAAGACCTGCCCTGGTCTCTTTTTCATTCGTTCATGCACACTCTTGTCGGGCTAAAAAATCCACTTCTGTCATGGGTGAAATCAAACCCAAAACCCGTCTCGATAATTCTATCGGATTCCTTCGTCGGTTGGACCCAACAAATCGCAGATGAATTAAACATCCCTCGAATTGTATTCTGTCCAAATGGTTTACTCTTCGCAGCAATTTCACATTTACTATGGCTAAAGATGCCGAAAAGACCCGATTCAAATGATGATGATTACCCAATTTCGTTTCCTCAAGTACCAAACTCCCCCACTTATCCATGGCGCCAATTATCATGGCTCTACAGAACCTACATCGAAGGAGATGAAGATTCAGAATTTATCCGAGAAAACTTTTTGCTAAATCTCCAAAGCCAATACCTCGTGTCCAATTCATTTGTTGAATTGGAAGGCGAGGAGATAAGAGATTGTGTGAAGAACTTGGGAAATTTCAAACGGGTTTGGGCACTGGGGCCATTGTGTCCTACTGATGCGTCCCACACTGTCAGAGGGACTATTTCATCCGATTTGGCCACGTGGCTCGATGAATGTCCACTTGGATCGGTACTTTATATTTGCTTCGGTTCTCAGTCATTTTTTGGCGATGAACAAGCCAAGGTACTGGCAGGAGCACTTGAGTCGAGTCAAGTTCGTTTTGTTTGGGTTATAGGGTCTGCAGATTTGCCTAATGGATTTGAAACACGTTCCCGCGACAGAGGTAATTAATTAACCATTGAATCAATATTCAAGTATAGGATTCACTCTTTGTTTTATCAATTAAACTCACTTTGTTTCTTTATTTTTAATTTATTTTTAATGATGGCAATTTTTTTAATAAATTGAACATTTGGCTTGCGACTTCACAGGTAGGGTGATAAGGGGGTGGGCCTCACAAGTTGCAATACTGAACCACTCATCAATCGGCTGGTCCTTGACACATTGTGGATCTAATTCAGTACTAGAGGCAATAATAGCTGGAGTTGCGATGTTGACGTGGCCAATGGGAGCAGACCAGTTCTGCAATGCGCGCGTACTAATCAACAATGCAAAAGTAGCAATGCACGCCGCAGAGGGAGCAAATACCATTCCAAATGTAATAGAACTATCAAATGTTTTGAAGAAAATAGATTCTGAAGAGGGGATGAGACTTATGGAAAGGGCGAAAAAGTTGGGAAAACAGGCGAAAGAGGCGGTTGGAGAAGGAGGAAGCTCTCGAAGAGATTTGGAACATATGGTTGCGGAAATAAATAGAATTAGTAATAAATAAGTAAATAATTATGTTTTGCAATGTTAATGAATATATATTGCTTTGTAATAGAATTTAATCGGCAACAAATTATCACGTGTATTTAAATGTTTGTCGCAGTAATTGGTTATGGTTACAGCTTCAAAAAGAATTATTAATCCTACTAATACAATTTACAAACACTTTAGTCCCTTCGTGTGATGCCACGTCATCTTTTTAACCAATCGGATTTCAATCACACGGTTAATTATAATTTATAATTTTCTCTCTAACCCATACTCAAGCCTCGCAGCTCTTTCTTCTCCTCACGCTCACGTCTCTCTCTTCTTTAACTAGCGTCTTTCTTCTTCATCTTCAGTCTCCATTTCTACATCGGCGCTCAAGTTATTTCGTCATTCTTCATCTCCGTTTTTTCTTAATGCTTTTGTCTGCGCCTTGAGGGTTTTCTCCTTCTCGACCTCGCCTTGAATTCCTCGAGCAATTCCTCCTCCCCATCTAGGTCGTCTCCAGATGGGTCGCCTGGGGATCTGCAATTACCCTCTTCTTCTCCGTTTGTCTGGATACTATCAATCAAGGCAGATTTTCACTGAGGATCTGGAATCGCAATGAAAAGCTTCAAGGTATTTTCAAATGCATAAAATAAACACCTTTACAATTTTGCATTTTCCCCTTGGTTCAGTCAGACTATATTGTGCATTTTTCTCTTTTTTTATATCAATTTTCCCCAAATCATAACCCAAATCCACATATCTTTTATCTTCAAATTTATCAGATTCGTAATTTCTTTTGTTTCTAGACATATGAAATACGATTTAAACCAATTAATTCAATTCAAATTTATTGAAAGCAAATTAATATTTCAATTTTCCTGTTACCCAAGAACAAAATTTGTCTTTAAAAGAACGTTTACATAACCAATTTTGCAATTGCATGCTTAAGTTTGTTTCTTTCAATCATGGTTATTTCTTAAGAATTTCTTAATTCGTTTATTTTATCAGGCAATCAGAACAATTGGTACCCAAAATTTGGATTCCAATTTTATAATTAACAGATTAATCTCCCTTTTCCTACTTCACAATTAGTATGGTTCCAAATACTGTATCATAATTTTTTAATAGCAGGAAGAGAAACAAGAGGCGATGATAATAAAAATGGGGGGGGGGGGGGGGGGAGGGAATTAACTGATGCGTGTTGGGACAAGAGCAAAAACAGCACGCCAGGAAGCAAGTTCAGTTCGGGTAAAACAAATTGTCTCGCGAATTAAGCGCAACGTTATCTCGACATAAGCATGATCATTGCCAAATGCTTGGACCATGCAGTAGTAACTCTCTCCATTTTTTTCCCTTCATCGTTTAAAAATCATGTATCTTTCTTCGAAAGGATCACCGAGTAGGATAATACTAAAATCGTTCATTTCCATCATTTGTGTAGTCCTTATATTTGTTAATTTGTTTGCAGAAAATTATTAAGAAGAAAGATCCAAGACATGCTCGATGAAATGTCTCAAGGTATCACTTCCTTTTTCAATTTCAGAATTATGTTCAATTTTTTGATTAATTAAATGGACATAAAAATCATTTTTCTGTTTTCTTTTTATATATTTATATTCAAAGCATTGGATATCCAAAGACAGGCCACTTGTAAAAGAGTAATTATGGTTAATTAATACAATATTTGGTTTATTTTAATGATTAGTCATTAGATTGAATTATGGTTAGTTATCGTGTTGCATATTTCACAAAGATGAGAATAACTTGAAAAATCAGGGCCTTTTTGCAAATTTCACAAAAGATAATTTCTGGTTTGTTATGATCAGTTTTACTTTTGCTTTATACAGTGACCTTTTAAAAGAATTAGTATGGATTTGAAAATTTTACTTTATGCAGGACCTTATTACAAAATTTCATTTTCATAAGGATTTGTATCCTTATTTGATTTGCTGCTTAAATATTCAATTCAGACATAAATAAATTATAGAAGAAAAATGAAATGAATTATACTTATTAGGGATTAAGATCAAATACTCTTGCATTTGTTTGAAAAATACGAAATGAGGGGCATTGGTGATATAAATTTAGAACACACCTTCAAAATGAAAGATTCACTTCAGAGAGTGAGAAGAGTGTGTTTGTGTTATCGAGTTGTAAACAACCATTCAAGGTGAAGAGACGTTATAATCCTACTTATATAATAGAAATTTATTATGTTTTTACTGTGCTAAACTCTATTCTTAATCACATTGAAGTGATCGATATTCTGCAATTTCATAACAACTCCAACAAAAATTTTGTTTTAATTTTGAAAATTCACAAACAAAAATCAAGATTGTTTGCCCTGGTTTTGAGTGTTGAGATTATTAATTCATTTTCTAAATAAGGCTAGAAAAATGGAGAGTTTTCTAAACATATTAAATTGAGAAAAGTGTGGAAGTCTCATGAATTTCTCTAAGTTATTGTGGAGTCGGTTAATGATGTATCTAGATAAACTCTAGAAGTCTCCACACTTTGTACCCCAACCGACTTATGGGTCTATAAATAGGAGTTGAGTTCACTTGTATTAAATATAGAGAGTGCCATCAATAGAAAGTGAGAAAGAAATAGAAAGAGAGAAGACCATCCGGTCAAAGAAAATAAAGAGAGAGCTAGGATAGTTAAGAGTGAGAAAATAATTTAGAGAGAGAAAAAGTAGAGCCATTTTGTAATAGTAATTTTGTGTAATAAAATTAGTATTTTGCGTATTAAATCGCTGCGCAAATTTCAACAAGTGGTATCAGAGCGACCGAGGTTCGATTACGGGCGTTTCGAAATAGTTGATGGCGTCAAGTGTTGGAGCAAGCGTGGCGCAGTCGATGGTACCCGTATTTACGGGAGATCATTATGACGTTTGGAGAATAAAGATGCGAACGTTGTTGTTATCGCAAGGTCTCTGGGAGATTGTTGAAACAGGCTATGTTGAACCGTTGCCTGGACAAACTCCGACCGATGCCGAAAAAGAAGCGTTGGCGGAGAATCGGGTCAAGAACGCTAGAGCTTTGTTCTTGATCCAACAAGGAGTTTCCGAAAGCCTGTTCTCGCGAATAATGGGCGCAACCATGGCGAAAGAGGCATGGAGTATCCTTCAAGATGAGTTTCAGGGGTCTGCGAAAGTCATCGCGGTTAAATTGCAGACGCTGCGGAGGCAGCTTCACAATCTCAATATGAAAGAGACGGAAACGATAAAGCAGTATTTTTCTAGAGTCATCGAGATTGTGAACCAGATGCGAACGTACGGAGAAAATGTTACTGATCAGATGGTAGTAGAGAAAATCTTGATCAGCCTGCCGGAGAAATACGAGTATATCGTGACGGCGATTGAGGAGTCGAAAGATCTCTCCACCCTGACGATACAACAACTGATGAGCTCGTTGGAGTCGCACGAGGAGCGAAAATTGCAACGAGGGACTAGTTCGGTTGAAAGTGTTTTTCAATCGAAAATGAGTTTCAAGCCTCGGTATTATCCGAAGAACCAAGAAGAAGGAGGTTCGCAGAAGAAAGACAGTCCAAGAAGAAACTTCCAGAATCCGCAAGAAGAAAAAACAAGACTGTGGTGCGCTATCTGCAAAAAGAATAATCATACGACGGAGAACTGTTGGTCGAAGAAGAAAATACAGTGTTTCAAGTGCCAAAAATTTGGGCATATTGCGAGGGATTGCCGATCTCAGACGGGTAACCGAGTGAATTTTACGGAAGAAAAAGAAGATCGAGGAAACATGTTCTATACCTGTCACACGGCGAAAGAAGAAAAAGACGACGTATGGTATTTGGATAGCGGGTGCACGAATCAGATGACCGGTAAAGAAGAGATATTCCGAGATATCGACACTTCGTACAAGACTAAGGTTCGTTTGGGTAACGGAGCTTTAGTTGAAGCCAAAGGAAAGGGGAGTATCGCTCTTCAGACGAAGAACGGATCGAAATTTATGCGAGATGTATTGCTGGTTCCGGATCTGCAGCAGAATTTATTAAGTGTCGGGCAATTGATTCAGAACGGTTATGTCGTTCATTTCGAAAATAACTACTGCAAGATCTACGATCGGCATAATAAGAATCAGGTGTTGGCGAAAGTCGATATGGAGCGATCAAGAAATTTTCCCTTGGAGATTAGTTATGCTCCGCAATTAGCATGGCGAAGCGAAGTGACGAGTGATTCTGGCTTGTGGCATAAGAGATTCGGACACCTGAATTATATGGCGTTGAAGCTGTTAAGAGCAAAAAGAATGGTGCGAGGACTTCCGTATATCGAGATAAAGAAGGATACATGTGAAGGGTGTATTCTAGGGAAGCAACACCGAGCGTCATTTCCAATAGGCGCTTGGAGAGCTAAAGCACCATTGGAGTTAGTGCACACGGATATATGCGGAAAGATGCAAACACCATCGCAAGGGAAAAATTGGTATTTTCTTCTCTTTGTTGATGATTATTCGAGGATGATGTGGGTTTATTTCTTGAAAGAGAAATCTGAGGCATTCGAGACTTTCAAGAAATTTAAAGTTCTTGTTGAAAATGAGAGTGGCCGAAAAATAAAGACGCTTAGGAGTGATCGAGGAGGTGAGTTTACCTCGAAAGAGTTCGACCGATATTGTGAATATAACGGTATTCGCAGACAACTGACGGCCACATATACCCCACAACAAAATGGCGTTGCCGAACGGAAGAATAGAACAATTGTCGAGATGGCGCGCGCGATGTTGAAGGAAAAAGGTATGCCAAATTCATTTTGGGCAGAAGCTGTTGGTACGGCGGTTTATATTCTAAACCGAAGTCCAACACGATCGGTGATGAATCGGACTCCTATCGAAGCATGGCGTGGCGTGAAACCGTCGGTTCGACACATGAAGGTGTTCGGTTGTATATGTTACGCGCATGTTCCGTCCGAGAAAAGAAGGAAGCTTGATGATAAAAGCGAGAAGTGCATATTCGTCGGATATAGCGATACGACAAAAGGATATCGGCTATATAATTTGGAGAAGAAAAGGTTGGTTATTAGTCGAGATGTTATCTTCGACGAAAATTCTTCTTGGAATTGGGAAGAAAATAAGGTGCAAGAAGTTAGAGGAGCACCGACTATTATCTCATTTGGTGAGCCGAGAATGCCAATTATCGAGCCACATGGAGAAGGAAGTTCTTCGGGACGAAATGGATCGAGCTCAAGTTCATCTCCGAATTCGAGTCCAAGTCCAAACAGAGAAAGGAGAGAAGAAGAGACAACACCGGAGACAACACCAAGACGTGTGAGAAGTTTGCGAGATATTTACGAATCTTGCAATTTCTCGGTGGTTGAACCGCAGAGTTTCGTGAAAGCAGAAAAGCATGAGAACAGGGTTAAGGCGATAGAAGATGAAATTCAGATGATCGAGAAGAATAAGACGTGGGAGTTTGTAGAACGACCGAAAGACAGAGATGTTATCGAAAGACAAGTTTGTGCGCAATCGCAAGTTAATAGGCGTATCCAAGAAAATGAATTAAGGGGGAGTGTTGAGATTATTAATTCATTTTCTAAATAAGGCTAGAAAAATGGAGAGTTTTCTAAACATATTAAATTGAGAAAAGTGTGGAAGTCTCATGAATTTCTCTAAGTTATTGTGGAGTCGGTTAATGATGTATCTAGATAAACTCTAGAAGTCTCCACACTTTGTACCCCAACCGACTTATGGGTCTATAAATAGGAGTTGAGTTCACTTGTATTAAATATAGAGAGTGCCATCAATAGAAAGTGAGAAAGAAATAGAAAGAGAGAAGACCATCCGGTCAAAGAAAATAAAGAGAGAGCTAGGATAGTTAAGAGTGAGAAAATAATTTAGAGAGAGAAAAAGTAGAGCCATTTTGTAATAGTAATTTTGTGTAATAAAATTAGTATTTTGCGTATTAAATCGCTGGGCAAATTTCAACAAGAGTGCATCTTCCCGAGACAACTGTTTCCATTAGAAGATGACACCTATTTGGTAGGTAATATCGAATAGTTTGTGTAAAAGATAAGAAATGATATAGTAAGCAATTTTGTGGTTGTATTGAATAATCCTTTTGTCTCTATTACGAACCACCGTTATATTGAGAAGATAGCTTCAATGTGAAAGTTGTACCACAGAAATTTAGTCTTGCAATTTAGGAAGCCTAAATTTTTTCCAATCTTTTCAATTTAATTTACAATCTCTGTACAATGGCAAAGAATTCATCTATGGTTGAATTTGCAAGTCCCGAGCCTTACAAAAAAATTGAGGAGGCCCACGGAAATCTAACTGAACCACCCTCTCGGGAATATGATGATCTAATCGACACCCTTCCCCTCAAGATGTTTGGCTCGGAAGAAATCAGATTGTACCGAGGTTTTTGGTTATCTCACTGGAATCATCGAGGCGCATTAACCTTTGAAATCACTTCCAATCACGTCCGAATGACATATTTGTCACGAGCTACCCCAAATCTGGTACAACCTGGCTGAAAGCTCTAATATTTGCTATTATGACCCGTACCCGTTATCCTTTAGATCAACACCCACTACCACTGTTGTAAAAAACGGTGAAAAACGGTGAAAAAACAGTGTTTCGGTGGAAAAACGTTTCGTTTTTTACAAGACGGTTTGAAAAAACGGTCAAACTTTTTTTTACCGTGTTTGACCATTTTTTTTTGGGAAAAAACATTTTACGGTTCGAAAAACGGCCGTTTTTCACAAAAAAGAAATTGGAATTTTGATTATTTATCATTTTTCAGCACATTTTTTTTACTTACGGTTGTCCCGAATGATGTTAATGATTTTTACTATTTAGTTTATGTTTGGATTTGAGTTTATATTTTGATGTTACATTTTGTTGGACATTCGTTTTGATGTTACGTTTATGTTAGACATTCGTTTTGATGTTATATTTTATGTTAGATATTGTTTATGTTATTTTTTTACTATTAAAAATTTAAATTATTATATATTTTTTTTGTTTCATCTATAAATTTTAATTAAATAATTATCGATTTCGGTGACCGTTTTTTCACCGTTTTACGGTCTCCGACCGTTCCGTACCGTTTTCCGTATTTTACAGCATTGCCCACTACTAGTGTACAATCCTCACGAATGTGTACCCACTATTGAAATAGAACTTTCCGTAGGCCGAAGCTCTATAATAGAAGCCTTTCCTTCTCCTCGGATCCTAAGTACCCATTTGCCATACTCTATTTCACCTCATTCAATCACTGAATCAGATGGTTGGATCATTTATAGTTGTCGTGATCCGAGGACGTACTGGTCTCACGGTATCACTTCACGTATGACCTTTTCGGCATGGGTGATAAAAAAGCACCTTTCGACGATATATTTTCCATGTTTTGTGATGGTACTTCCTCTTCAGGCCCCATATGGGACCAAGTTTCGGGTTATTTGAAAGAAAGTGTGACAAGGCCTGAAAAAATTCTGTTTTTGAAGTACGAGGATATGTTGCAGGAGACAGTTAAGCATGTCAAGATAATAGCCCAGTTTATCGGGCGCCCTTTCTCGGAGGTTGAGGAGAAGAACGGGACGGTGGAGCAAATTGTCGCGTTGTGCAGCTTTCAAAAACAAAAGGACTTGAACGTGAACAAGACTACGGTACCGATTATCCTTGACATGCAAATCTCATATTCGGCTTTCTTTAGAAAAGGTATCACAGGAGATTGGCGTAACCATATGACTACTGAGATGGCAAAGAAGATTGATAGCATTACTAAAAATTAATGTTTTAGTTATATTTTACTTAAATAATATGTATGTGTGTGTAATGAAGAGAGCGCGAAGCAATAATAAAAGGGAAAAATATAATTGGTCCTCCAAACTCACTCCAATATCATTGACGAGAAGGCAAAATGGGTTGATTAACATTTTTAATTGGCTCAGTTAAATGTTAATTGTCACGTTTAATTAACACGTCATTAATTTATAAATTATGAATATTAGTAAATGTTAATTAACTTGTCAATTCAATTAAATGTCCAATTCAATCCCTTATCGACCCACTTAATTTTCTATTGTCACTTTATCAAGACATTCATTTGATGTTTGAGGGGCTGCATTTATAACCCCATAATAAAAATAAAAAGTTGTTAAAAACATTCGGTGAAAATGAAAATAAATCATATTACTTGGAAATAATTTGATTTATTTTACTTGTTTTTATTATTTCATTTTACAAATGACAAATTATATTTATTTGAAGTTTTAACAAACTTTTAATTATTGTATCTTCAATTTAAAAAAAAAAAGTATTTTCTTTTTATTCTGTAGGTTTCTGTAAAATTTTGGTTGTTATGTTCACTTTTATATTTTTGTTTATGTTTATCATAATAATATTTTGTAAAATTTTGGACAAATTATTTGTATATTTTACAGATGATGCCCGAGTGACTTCAATTAATTTTCTAAAGACTTTGTATTTTTCTTATCTTACACACGGATTGTTTATTTTACAGAGGATACACACACACGAAGTTTTCACATACCTTTTTCATGTAGAAATTTTGACTCGTATTATTCTTTCAAATATAAGGACATTGGCACGATATGTAATACTAAATATGAGGAATTGAGTCGTATTCGCCGATGATTTAACAATCTTATTCTGGAGATCCGTTACGCAAATAAGATTGGTGAAGGGATTGTTAGCGGAATTGGCCGAGTTAACCGAATTGAGCATAAATTTCGAAAAATCCTACATAGCAAGGTTGGTTAATGGGGTCAGAGACTAGAAGGAGTGAGCCGGGAATTGTATTGCGAAATTAAGGAATAACCAGTGACATACTTGGGCTTACCGATAAATTACAAAACAATTCCGAGAGGTGAATTTTGAAAAGTTAATACATGATCTAAATAACTCATTCGGTAAATCGAAGGATCGATTCTCATCTTTCGAGGGTAGAATGGCCGTCTTAAATTCTGTAATAATGGGAAAATTAAGTTTCTTACTGCGTGCGGCTAGTGATATCGACAGAAAAAACTTTTACTCGTTATAGGAAAATTAATCTAAAATGACTCATTTACCCTTATTAAATTATTGTATGTAATTTGTAAAAGAAAAGTATTATGTATTAAATGAAAATTTAGATGATATATAATCGGAATGTAATGTAATCCTTGCATTTATTTATTTTTCTAAATTCATTAGATTTAATTGGATCTACCAAGATTTAAATGGCAGCAACTAAACAAATTAAAAATGCAAAAAATTATTGTCATTAAATAACAGAGATAACATGAAAATATTATTGATAATCTCATTTCTTAATGGTAGAATTACAAGAACCCACTTAATATGATCCATAAACTATAGTTAGAAAAATAATAATTCGATGAATGCAATAAATTAAACAAACTGCTTCCAAAAATATAATTATGTTCTTAAATTATTTAAGATTGAAATAATAATGTTTTAAGAGGACCAACCAACAAAAATGTAGTTTTATTTCTAATTCTAATTGGTAACAAGAGCTAGACATTAAATTTCTAAATTTTGATTATTCGGTGATTTTGTTCATAATTATTAAGATTTGAACTTTTCAAATTTTCTCTGGAACATCTATTTAGATTTTTTCCGTAGCAAGTAAAAATATTTTCTGTTGATATCTCTAGCCATGAGTGCAATTAGATTTTCCAAATGAAAATTAAGGAAATCGACTCGATGAGAATGAACTTCCTACGGAAAGAGTCAAAAATGAAAGCAAGGGAAAGGATTCGGGTATGGTCCAACAGTCGTTGGAGAATGATCGGACCAATATACTAATGATCATTTGATGATGTTTTTGATGATAATTGTGATATTCCTTTTAAGATTATTGTTGATTGTATGTATATCATGTTATGAAATCATCATCAAAGTCGGAACTCAGTCATTTAATTATATACATAATGATAGGGGTGGACAAATGGTTTGGTTTATTTGGAAACCTAACCGAACCGGTCGAATTCGGTTTAATCGGTTCGGTTTTTCGGTTTATTTGGTTCGGTTCGGTTCAAAAATTGATATTGTTCGGTTTATTCGGTTCGGTTCGGTTTTGGTATTTTCAAAACCGATTAAACCGAACCGACCGAATTAATACTATTTTTCACTTTTTCTATTATATTCATTTAAAAAAAATTAAAAATAAATATTATAAAATTAGAAATAATGTAAGTATATTTTATATGATTTGTTTTTATATTTTTTTTATCTAAATAGCATTTGAATTTTAACATTATAAAACTTCTAATTTGGTTCAACCGAATAAACCGAATAAGAAATTCGGTTTATTCGGTTCGGTTCGGTTTAATTCGGTTTGCTCTTATTCGGTTCGGTTCGGTTCGATTCGGTTCGGTTCAACCGAATGCCCATCCCTACGTAATGCCAATATTATATTGTACCTATTAAAATTTTCCAAATCAATTATATCTCAACACCTGTACTTTTATTTGATTTGATGTTTTTTTTTTAACTAACAAGTCATAATAATGAATTAGATTTAGTATTGGCTCACTTTTGTAGCTAATCATGTAACGAATCATATTTCGAAATGACAATATGACAAGTGCCCTTTCCTAAAAAAATGTTATCTTTTTAGGTAACTAATCGTGTAATGAGCCAAAATATTCACGAGTCATAGTAATATGCAAGATTTAATATTGTGTCAGTTTTGTTGCCAATCGAAAAAGTCACAATAATAAACGAATAAAGTGAATGCACTAGAAATATTTAAATAAATTCATCTTATCTTTCAATATATATATTTCTAAACATAACACCACATCAAGATCCTTGATGAGGTGACAAAATGAGTTGATTAACATTTTTAATTAACTCGATTAAATGTTAATCGACGCATTTCATTAACACATCAATAATTTATAATATGTTAGTATTAGTAAATGTTGATTGATGTGCCAATTTAATTAAACGGTCAATCAAAAATAATATTTTTAATCGAGACAATCAATAATATTAATCAACCTATTTAATCCTCTCTTGCCGCTTCATCAATGCTGTTATTTTTGTGTTATTGTGGACTGCATATATAATCCCCGTATGAACTATGGCTCAATTTTTCATTTCTTATGGTATAATATTACAATTGTGTTTTTTTTTTAAATAAAAAAAATATTTTTTATGTTAATGAATAACATTTTAAATATATATTTCGGTTTTATGTGTATTATTCACGATTTTCTTTTATTTATTTTGAAACTTTAATTTTGTTTGAATTATAACATGTTATGTTTTATTTATTTTGTTTGATTTTTATAATGATGGACCAATTTCATGGACTCTTATTAATTATGATGCATATATGTATGTTAGCCAAATTTCATGAACCTTTATTAGTTATAATGCATTTATTGACATCAATATATTTGCAAACATATCATGATTATATAATTGAGTTTAAACGTACCCGTTTAAATTCTATTTAAACAAATTTTACAAAAAAAGATAAAAAAAAAGAGTATGATGTCCCGCGCAATTATTGCGCGAGCTATTGCTAGTACCTACTAAAATTTTCAACTCAACCATATCTCGACACGTGTCCTTTTATTTGATCTGATGTTCTATTTTTTGTAGCTAAATGTATAACAAGTCATAATAATTAATTAGATTTAGTGTTGGATCACTTTCGTAGCAAATCATGTAACGAATCATATTTCGAAATGACAACATGACAAGTGCCCTTTCCTGAAAAAATGTTATCTTTTTTTGTAACTAATACTGTAACGAGTCAAAATATTCAGGAGTCATAATAATATGCAAGATTTAGTGTTGTATCAATTTTGTTGCCAATCGAAAAAGTCACAATAATAAGCGAATAAAGTGAATGCACTAGAAATATTTAAATAAATCCATCTTATTACTTATTTGAATATATAAATAAATTTGTAGTATATTTTAATATAATATAAATATCTAAGAAATTCACAATAATTCTTATTTTAATATATAAATTCATAATATAATGTGTACGTGATTTAGAAAGGTATTTATGTTCCCATGAAATGTAATCAATCGCGTAACGAGTCACAATAATTAGCAAAACTTAGTGTTGCATCACTTTTGTAGCCAATCGTAAAACGACTCATAATAATGTGCAAATAAAGTGAATATACTAGGAATATCTAAATTAATTCATCTTAATACTTATTCTAATATACGAATAAATTCATAGTATATTTTAATATAATATCAATATATGAGAATGTTCTCTTGAAATGTAGCAAATCGTGTAACGAGTCACAATAATAAGAAAAACTTAGTGTTGCATCAATTCTGTAGCCAATCATATAATGAGTCACGATAATATGCAAATAAATTAAATATACTAGGAATATCTAAATAAAATCCATCTTAATACTTATTCTTATATATGAATAAATTTATAGTATATTTCAATATAATATTAATATTTAAGAAATTCACAATAATAATTATTTTAATATATAACTAAATTCATAGTACAATGTGTACGCAATTCTAGAAAGGTATTTATGATCTCATGAAAAAGAAAATAAAAAAAATATATTCCTTTTTATATGCAAAAATAAAATATTTTTTTATCTTAAAATATGGAATTAACAAGTTAGTTCTATTAGAAAAAAATACTTATCCATATCCTTGAAACTACGTTGCATATAATATTGTCGAGCAAAATAGAATAATAATAGAACATGTATAGTATAATGAATCATGTATTACCATTATAAAACTCAGAAAAAAATATGAACAAAAAATTCTTTGTAACCTCATAAGTCACAAATATCAAAAATATAAAAATTATCTTCTATAAAATTTAAAATACATGGCATGATCATTTCATAACATTACAACAAAATAGAAGATAATATTTATTTTCCTAAAATACAAACTATACAAACTATAAAAGAAAAATAATAATTCCTCATCATAAAACTCTCTATTTTATGTTCCCGAAGCAGAGCGAGGCTACCTTCTAGTTTTCTTTAAAGAAATTTACATATTAACTTTTTTAAAACTTAAAATTACATATTTATTTACTTTTTCATAATAAAAATATCATATTTACTCTGCCATAAATCTAAAATATCATATTTATCAAAAAAATTAAAAATCATCTAATTTCTCCGTTAAAATTAACGGACAACATGTAAAATTATTATTTTACTCTTTACATATTCACAATTTACTTACACGGTGATTCTATGATAGTACCTTTTTGAAAAAAGCATGTGAGTACTTTTAATTAATTAGTAATTTTCTTTATATGTATAATAAATCTTTTAAATTTTCCTTGCATTAATTCATAAAACACACTTGAATATTATCATTAAATAAACAAATTTCCAAAATATCCGTTTAAAAGAGATCATAAGAAAAATGTCCTATCATAAAACTCCCCTTACATATTTATTCTTTTCAAAACCCAAAATATCATATTTATCCTTCTAAAATGAAATTTATCATAATTATCCTTTCAATAATAAAAAAAACATACATACCCTTCCGTAACAAAATATCATACATTAGGGAATTTCGAATGGGCTTCAAGACATGGTCATTCTTGTTGTACGCATTGGTCTTCCTTTCATAAACTGAAACTTTATCTTTGCTCCCACTACTACAACGATTGTAATAGCTTCGTTCACTTGGAAATATTAGATTTTTACTTTGAAAGGATATGTATGTTATTGTTATTATTGAGAAGGTGAATATGATATTTTTAATTTTAAAAAGATAAATATGATATTATTAAAATGCTTATCTTACAATTTAAAATACAGTGGCAAACTCATGTATGTTATAGAAAAATGCTTATCTTGCATTTTAACTCATTTGAAATGTTTTCCATAAGTTCACCTTATATTTCCATTCCAATCACTTCAAATTTCTAGTAATTATAATTTTTAAATCAGATTCTCGTCCAAAAAGATTTAAAATATATTTAGCTCTTTTAATATTATTTATCTCTGGTTTTTAGAATAATATGGAATTATCAGCACAAATAAAGCTTGTATAGATATCCTGTAATGACCTTATTATCCTTGATCACTTAATCTTTCCAATAATTTAGATAAAAAAACTCGTAACCAAAAGAAATAAATGTGTAAATAATGAGTCCAATTGTCTTAATCGTGTAGATAATGGTCATTGTCTAAATCATCTCTATTAAGAGAGTTGCTAAATCACTCCAGTGATATTGCATTATAAAACACCACTTTCAACCAGGAGTCGACACGTGACAAGGCACTGGCTTAAAAAAAACGCGGACAACAAAATTAGACGAACGGGCGCATTTAAAGGATAGCGCCCAAAATGCGGACATCCTCCAATTTTTCAAATAATTATTTTTGCGCTATATCTTTCACCATCATATTTATATTTTTTTACAACGATTCTTAATTAAAAATACTAGTATTTATACCTTTTTTCTGCAACAAATATTACAAAATTTATAAATCATATTAAACAAGGTACAAAGATCTATCCCCAGTAAAAAAATATAAATAAAAACAACATTTGTGTTTATGGTATAAAAAAGTATAAATAATAATTATTAACATATCTTTTTATCAAGAGTATAGAAAATAATGTATAAATAATAGTAAAAATATAAATTGCACCAAATATTTAAATATTTTATTTGTAGTATATAAAAAAAATGTTGAAAAGATATTTATCACAAATCTTTATTTCCATTGTATATGAAAATGTTATAAAAATACTAAAAAAAAGTATAAATTATAATAAAAGCGATATGAATAAGAGCGTATCATTTATACATATTATCGAAAAAAGGTATACAAATAATAAAGGAAAAATGAAAAACTATACATATAAACTATATAATAAAGTGAAGAGGAGACCAGGTCATAATACATTTTAAAGTGCATTCTAAAATGCACTAACGATCGTTTGGAGAGTAATTTATTGGAGTACAAAATCATTACTCGTAAGTCGTATGTGAATTGAACACGCCGTATTTGATTTGTCAAAATGATGTAATCTTATCTGTTGCTCTAAAAACTTGACTGATAGTACTCGAAAAATTTGCTCATAAATACACCACATAACCTTAGTAAAAAGAGATAAGACCACAAAATCACTTCCCTTCACCCAAAAAAACCATCCTTCCTCATTCTTCTTCAGAAGATTACTCGATAATGACGAATATACCAGAAGTTCTTCTAAATTCAAGCTCGAAGAAGTTGATGCCTCGCATTGCCATGGGCACGGCTGCATATCCGTTCATCTCCTCAGAAAATACAAAATCCATGATTCTAACTGCCATCAAAATAGGGTATCGTCATTTCGACACGGCTGCTCTGTACCAATCAGAGGAGCCGCTAGGCGAGGCGATAAAGGAGGCCGTTAAGTTAGGCTTGATTGGTTCTCGTGACGAGTTGTTTATCACCTCCAAACTATGGTGCAGCGATGCGCACTTTGACAGAGTCGTACCAGCACTTGAGGAGTCACTTAGGTAACTATGTCATACTGAAATTTAATGAGAATTTTCAATGTAATAACTTTCTCTATGTTTTAATAATTTAATGTATATGTATTTTGAAGGACCCTTCAATTAGAGCACATAGATCTCTACCTCGTGCATTGGCCCATGAGCGTGAAGACGGGGAAGTATGAGTTCCCATTCCCCAAAGAGGAGATGATGCCTTTTGACATGAAGTCAGTATGGGAGAAAATGGAGGAGTGTCAGAGTATGGGCTTAACAAAGGCAATTGGAGTTTGCAACTTTTCTTGCAAGAAGTTGGAGATGCTTCTGTCATTTGCTCAAATCCCTCCTTGTGTCAATCAAGTACTTCATTCCATAAGCTCTAATTTCAAATATAACCATTTTTCTTTCAAAAATATAAAATAAATAAATAAATAAATTACAAACCAATTAATAGAGTCAGAATTATTTTAGTGGAGAACAATTAATTCATACATGATTTCTCTTTTTTAAAGGTGGAGGTGAACATAGTATGGCAGCAAAGAAAATTAAGAGATTTCTGCAAAGCAAAAGGGATTCAAATATGCGGTTATTCGCCACTAGGTGCGAAAGGTACTCCGTGGGGCGGCAACTCCGTAATGGATTCTGATGTGCTTAAGAAGATTGCCATTTCCACGGGAAAGACTCCCGCTCAGGTAACAATTTCGTTTCCATCGACTACATCGATCCAATGTTGGAACAATGTTCTGATATACATGATATTTAGAGGTTCTATAAGATTCATATGGAATTTCGCCTAATTAGTATAACACAAGTTAGTTAACTACCTTGTTAATACAGATATGTTTGAGGTGGGTGTATGAGCAAGGAGATTGTGTGATTGTTAAGAGCTTTAATGAAGAGAGATTGAAGCAAAACTTAGACATATTGGATTGGGAGCTTAGTGAAGATGACAAGTACAAGATTAGCCAAATCCCACAGCATAGAGTACTGACAGGCTGGCAATTTTTGTCAGAAAGTGGGCCCTACAAGTCATTTGAAGATCTTTGGGATGGTGAGTTTTGATATATAAAAAAAAACGAGTAAATGGAGAAGGTTCGGTGGTCCTCCATCCATTGGTGCCAATGAGACTCGAATTCACAACCTCTCACAACATATGATTTCTTGTGTCTCACACCAACCACTGGGCCACGAGCCCATTGGTGCCACTCGGTGAGTTTTGATATATACAACTAGTGTTTATTTTCTCTAGAAAATATTGCCCGAGGTTGCGAATTGTTACGCGATATCATACATGAGAGTCGATGAATTGTGTTTGTAATTTAAATAAAATAGACGATGCGGTGCCGGCTATCTTATGTCGAACTACCACGTCTTCTTTTTTTTGTATGTTTTCCTTGTTATTTCGTTCATCCGGCAACTCCAATAGCTTCCAATGTTCGAAAAGTGTTTCAAATAGATGAATTATATTTTGAGACAATTTGGTATTAAATGTTTCAAATGATATTTTCTATATTCTTGTTAAAACAATGTGTTGTTGAGGGATTTTTTTTATTTATTGCTTTGAAATCCTTTTTTATTAGTGAAAATGGAATACACAATATGATGCGTTGATTTATGGAAAATTCATGCGGTCACAGTTAGTTAATTGAGACCACAAAAATATGAAAAAAAGACTAACTTAAAATGGACCACTACGTTCCCTCAGAAAATAAAAATAAAATATGATATTGGTCTCCGAACTTTTTGTTTGGATCATTTATCTCTTCGAATTTTATTTAGGCATATTTCCCCCTCCTAATTTTTTATTTAGTATGAAATTTCTCTGCCATCTGTTAATTAATGATTTGACAGTTAAATTAATTATTTGGCTGCTAAATAATCCGATGACATGGTTTAAATTCGATGACATGGCATATGATGTGAAAAAAATCTAAGAAATAATTTCCAATATATTCCTCCAAAGAAAATATCAAATTTATCTCTCAAAACTTGTAAATATCATATTTATCCCTCGAAAAATTTATTTTCATATCATATTTATATTCACTTCAAAAATTTGATGATTGTTGTTTTGGTTTGGGATGATTTAGAAAATTTCAAAAATAACTTTAGAAATTCTCATGATTTTTTTTTTTGAAGGAGGTGAACCCTCTCTCACGTGTATATAACGGCGCGTCTCTTGGCAGCCTAATCTGGAAATGATAACTTATTACAGATTTAATTTATTGGTTTTGCCGTTGTTGGAAGTGATATCTGGTAAACTCTTAACGATGCGGATATCATATCGTAATGTCTTTACGAAATGCTCCACGTCATATATACCTGGAAACCCACTGAATCTAATGCACAAAAATCATGAGTTAATTACTCGTTTATTAATTGAGAAGAAATTAGGAGAAATGATTATAAATTAGTAAATTATATACCTCTCAATGCGCCAATAAGAATTTGTGTCCAGATCAGGTAATCGCGTTCATGATTCGCGCAGCCACTACAGCATTACATATCTAACAAAAATATATAAGCTTGTTTATACATATCAAATTATATAAATATGTTATTTTATAAGATTAAAAATGCATATTTGAGAAATAAACTTACAGCGCTGATTTGTTGATTTAAACCGCCATTACATTGCACATGAAAATAGCCTTTAGTTTCGGTAGTTGGAGCTGAAAAAACCAAATAAAATTTATAATATATATTAAGGTTCCTAAAAGGTATATTGGTATAATATAATGCACAATCTGAGCCAATTTTGCAAAATGAAACTCCAACAATGAAATCTCATAACTCAGTAAAGTGCCATTAATTCATAATGAGGCATAATTAATTCAAAATGAGTATAACCTCAAATTGACTGAGATGGCCTATACGGAAAGAAGGGTAGAAGTGGAGAAAACAGAAAGCATAATTAACCAAACAGTAGGAGAAAACAGAAAGTATAATTTTTTTTAAGACAAATGTTTCACTTTCTCGTTATATGGCCCTCGAAGCATCAATAACATACAAACCAAACAGAAAGCATAATTTTATCTGCAGACCAACTCAGTACAATTTTTTTCTATCAAAGATTTTATCGGGTTCGTGAATTGAGAATTCCAAAATATAATCATTCCCGCAATGCTGTAGTATTACAGTCCAATTCAGTGTATTTAGTCTAATTAGCCTATTCTATCTCATCTTGTGATTTTCTATGTAGTTCTCCGGTGACTTGACCAGAAAGACAGATGGAACAGAAAATTAAATGTTTTATTCTTTCCAACCGAACTAATTTGGAAGTAAACCGAATAAGACGAATTTTTTTCTTTTCTATGCCATACGTGAAAATATTTTTATTTCATCGGATAGAATAAATTTTGGTAACGCTATTGCGAGTGGGAGATTTTGTTGGGTTCTATCATTAATTGGAGAGTTAAATCACAATACAAAGGAATATAATTCAGGAAATCTCAGTCCAATTATACAGCATATAGGAGAAAATGAAAGGTTCCTAGATACCGGTCTAGAAAACTCTCTAAAGCCTCTTCAAAACTGGTCATCTCCAACCTTGGTAACCTGTTCTTCAAGTTTCAATCCCTCCAAGCTTGTGCAAGTACTTCTCTCCAAGCTCCGAGCTCCAAGCTTTCAAAGTTCCAAGCTCCACTCTCCAAGCTCCAAGCTCTCCAGTTGCAAGGTTCTACAGTTCAAGTTCACCGGATCTCCAGTTGCAAGGCTCTCCAGTTCTCCAGAGGATCTCCAGTGGAAGCTTGAAGATGTGAAGATTGGAGCTCTTACAGCTAAGTTCTCTCACTTCTTCTTTATTTTTCAGACCTCAAAATGAATCCAAATCAATCTTATGCTCAAATCCTAAAAAATAATATAGATAATTGGACATTAGTCACTAATAAAAAGGTACCTAAACATCAAAGTAAACATTTTGAGAATAAGATTAAGAAATGCTTTAGATGTTTGTCTAGTCAACATATCAGAAGTGAATGTAGGGAGCCATTTAGGTGTCTAAGATGTCATAAGTTAGGGCACATTCAAAAAAATTGCTATTCATATATTTACAAACCTGCAATTGAGGAATCTCAGAAGCCTCCTAAGAACACCAATCTAATTAATCACAAAGAGAAACAATCAGAGGATCAAATAATAGTGAATTTATCCAAAAATAATAAGAATTTAAAAACAGTAATAACTACTAAGGAAATAATAATGGACAAATTACCAGATAAATATTGTAATCCACCGGATCTGATTAAGCTAACTGAACCTCTTGGCACCCTAATTTCTGTGGGGTCTTATATGCCTACAAATATTATTCAGGGTTTAAAATTAAAAATTAATCGTAATAATAATATTAAAATTCCAAATTCAATTAAAGTACTGGATGATGATGATATATTTATTATACCTATTAAGGAAATTACATCAATTCCAAGTACTTCAATGAAATGGTCTAATCCCTCAGAAAACATCATAGGGTCTTCAGGGTCTTTAATAGGAAAGGGGGAAAACAAGGAGAAAACTTTTCAAACAATTCAAACACAAAGAAATTCAGTTAAAAATCAAATCTCAAATGATCCAAGCAAAAATAAGAAGAAAAATAATGCAAAAATTAATAAAATATGGCAGAAGAAAAAGAAGATAGTAAGAGTATGGAAAGTTAAAAATAGAGAAAACATTCAAAATAATAAATCAATAATTATTTCAAATGATACCATCTGAAACACAGTTAAGGAATTCATAGCAGGGAATAAGATTACTATTTTGCCCTCTGATAAGGATATCATCATTGGGCATGAAGGGACAAAGGGTCTTTTTCAAATTAGTCTTGCTAATATCAACCAAATATATTCTCATTCTCAGGGTTCTTTCTGTAAAAAGTCAAATCCTCAATTCTCAACATCTTCTCAAACTAATTCAAAGATTAGTTCCTTTTTAAACTCTTTATCCATCAAATTAACAAGTGAGGGGCTAAAAATTGTTTCATCTCATATTCCAAATACACAAGCAGTGATCAAATCTGCTTGTGTGGTATCTGGTACCAATGATAAATATCAGACTATAGAGCCAAATCCAATGATCACATCCACTAGTTCTGAAATTACTGATGTGGTTCCTTCTAAAGGTTTAGATGTAACTCATAAACCATTAGTACACACATCAAAGAAAATTCCTGAAATTAAACAAACCAAGTTAAATGATTATTATAATCAAATAAATCCAAATACTAATAAAGAACAGGTAGGTAAAATTACCTTAACTCAAAGTCAGGAGATGAGAGAAGAGAGAGATAGTAGTGCAATCCAGATAGGTACAGAATATCCAAACATACAAAAGCAAAAAAACATCAAAAATGTTAATAATCACAAAGGAGAAGAGCAAAGAAGAAGTACTCGATTGCTTAATAAACAAATAGGTCATTATGTATCTCCAGTTGAAAAGGCCTAGTTAAATAAATATAAAGAGATTCAAAGAAAATCCTATAAATATTAATCTAACTCTTGATGATAAAAATGGATTAAACAATGAGGAGGATATAATTAGGGTTTTATCATCAACAGGAATTGAAATTAATGAAAATTTAACTGATCAAATACAGAATATGTTAGAAGAACATAGTATTTAATTATAGTTGTAAAGTTATGAAGTTAAAAAATATTAATGATATATAAGAAACTTAAAATTTTATCATGGAATGTAAGAGGTTTAAATTCAGATATTAAAAAAAACTTAGTTTTAAAAAATATAAAAGATGAAAATATTGATTTGTGTTGTTTACAAGAAACAAAAATAGAACAAATCAATGATAAAATTGTTATAGATTGTTGTGGTTCAAGATTAAATGGATATGATTTTCTAAAATCTAGAATTGGGATGGAATAAAAAATTATTCACTTATATTAATTCTATTAAGAATAACTATACTATATCTATAACTTTAAAAACAAATTGGGATGGAAATTATATATTTATAACTGGTGTTTATGGGCCTACAAAGTCTCCAGAAAAAGTTGAATTTTTAAATTAACTTGAACTAATTGCTAAAAATAATGTACTACCATGGTTAATTATGGGTGATTTTAATATTACTTTACATTTAAATGAGAGAAATAATATTGTTAAGAATAATAAAATTAACCTATTGTTTAAAGAATTTATAAATAATATGAAATTAATTGATTTAGTACTAAAATGGAGGAAATACACATGGAGTAACTCAATTTCAAAGGCTAAATTAGATAGAGTTATTATTAATAATTCATGGCTAAAATTATACCCTAATTCTCAATTAAATGCTGGTGCAAATATTTGCTCAGATCACATACCATTATTATTTGAAGCAAATACAAATTATCCTATATTCAATGGTTTTAGATTTGAAACTAAATGGTTAAAACTTAAAGAATATAATGATTTAATTAATAATAAATTACTTAATGATACATCAAATTCTGTTGAGGATTTTTATAATAAACTAACAAATTTGGGTAAAAATTTGAAAGAGTTAAATAAAAATATGAATTTGAAATATAATATGCAAATGAAAAACTGTAAAGTTATTATAAAGTGGGCAGAAGCTTTAGAAGATAATAGACTCTTAACTAATATTGAAAAGTGGATTAAGTTACAAGCTAAATTAAGATTAGAAACCCTAATTTCATTAGAAAAAATTTATTGGAGGCAAAGGTCAAAGTATAATTGGGTAAAACAAGGTGATGCAAATACAAGATTCTTTCATTTACATGTTACTATTAAGAAATCAAATTCAATGATATCTTCTCTTAAAGATAAAAATGGTATTGAGTATAAAGATCATAAAAACAAAGCAAAACTACTTTTTTCTTTTTACAGAGATTTAATGGGGAAAAATTCTATAAATGGTAAGAAATTTGGAAGTATTAATATTAAGACATTATACAAAAATGAAAATTTCGATTTATCTGAATTAGAAAAAGAGTTTAATATGGAAGAATTATCTGAATCAATTAAAAGTTGGAAAAATAACAAAAGTCCAGGCCCAGATTGGTTCACTGGAGAATTCTTTAAAATATTTTGGGTAAAAATTAAATCAGAGTTATTAAATCTTTTTAATGAAAATGGAAAAACCGAACCGACTAAACCGAATTCGACCGGTTCGGTTCGGTATCCGAATAAACCGAACCGTTTCAACACCCCTACCCACGGAAATCTAACTGAACCACCCTCTCGGGAATATGATGATCTGATTGACACCCTTTCCCTCAAGACATTTGGCTCGGAAGAAATCAGATTGTACCGAGGTTTTTGGTTATCTGATTGGAATCTTCGAGGTCGCGTCCGAATGACATATTTGTCACGAGCTACCCCAAATTCGGTACAACCTTGGATCAAAGCTCTAGTATTTGCTATTATGACCCGTACCCATTATCCTTTAGATCAACACCCACTACTAGTGTACAATCCTCACCGATGTGTACCAACTATTGAAATAGAACTTTCCGTAAGCCGCAGCTCTATAATAGAAGCCTTTCCTTCTCTTCGGATCGTAAGTACCCATTTGCCATACTCTATTTTACCTCATTCAATCACTGAATCAGATGGTCGGATCATTTATATTTGTCGTGATCCGAAGGATGTACTGGTCTCACAATATCACTTCACATATGACCTTTTCGGCATGGGTGACAAAAAAGCACCTTTCGACGATATATTTTCCATATTTTGTGATGGTACTTCCCCTTCTGGCCCCATATGGGACCATGTTTCGGGTTATTTTAAAGAAAGTGTGACAAAGCCTGAAAAAAATTCTATTTTTGAAGTATGAGGATATGTTGCAAGAGACAGTTATGCATGTCAAGGTAATAGCCCAGTTTATCGGGCGTCTTTTCTCGGAGGTTGAGGAGAAGAACGGGATGGTGGAGCAAATTGTCGCATTGTGTAGCTTCCAAAAGCTAAAGACTACGGTACCAGGTATCCTTGACCATCAAATCTCTTATTCGTCGTTCTTTAGAAAAGGTATCACAGGAGACTGGCGTAACCATATGACTCCTGAGATGGCAAAGAAGATTGATAGCATTATTAAAAAAAAGATAATATGTATGTGTGTGTAATGCGGAGACATGAAGCAATAATAAAAGGGAAAATATAATTTACCCCCCAAACTCACTCCAATATCGTTGATGAGGTGGAAAAATGGGTTGATTAGCATTTTTAATTGACTCAATTAAATGTTAATTGATACGTTTAATTAAAACGTCAATAATTTATAATATATTAATATTGGTGAATGTTAATTAACGTGTCAATTCAATTAAACGGTCAATTCAACAATAATCATGTCAATTAATAATACTAATCGAACCACTTAATCCTCTATTGTCATATCATCGAAACATCCATTTGATGTATGAGAGCTGCATACATAATCTCATAATAAAAATAAAAAATTGTTAAAAGCATTTGGCGAAAATGAAAATAAATCATATTACTTGGAAATAATTTGGTTTATTTAACTCGTTTGTATTATTTCATTTTACACATGACAAATTATATTTATTTGGACAAACTTAACTATTGAGATCGAACTTACCAAGGGTTGTAGCTCTATAATTGAAGGCTTTTCTTCTCCTCGGATCCTAAGTACCCATTTGCCATACTCTATTTTACCTCATTCAATCACTGAATCAAACGGTCGGATCATTTATATTTGTCGTGATCCGAAGGATGTAGTGGCCTCACAGTATCACTTCACGTATGACCTTTTAGGCATGGGTGATAAAAAAAACACCTTTGGACGATATATTTTCCATGTTTTGTGATGGTACTTCCCTTTCTGGCCCCATATGGGATCATGTTTCGGGTTATTTGAAAGAAAGTGTGACAAGGCCTGAAAAAATTCTGTTTTTGAAGTATGAGGATATGTTGCACGAGACAGTTAAGCATGTCAAGATAATAGCCGAGTTTATCGGGCGCCCTTTCTCGGAGGTTGAGGAGAAGAACGGGATGGTGGAGCAAATTGACGTGTTGTGCAGCTTTCAAAAACAAAAGGACTTGAACGTGAACAAGACTACAGTACGGAGTATCAGGGCCGGTCCCGAGTTTTGGACGACCCGAGACATGTGTTGAGAACCGGACCCTGCACCATCCTCTTTCACTTCGACTTTCTCTTTATTTTTCATTTCTTCGTCTTTCTCTTCAACTCCTACTTTTACTTTGTTTGTTGTTCTCGCAATTCATTTTCTTCTGTCCATGTATCAACTTCATTTTTCGAATCTTCCTCAACTGTTCTTTTCGCAAATAAAATTGTTAATCGCTCCTTTTTGCGAATTAATCAATGCTTCCAATCTCGCTCTTTTTTTCTTTTTTGACATCCCAATGATTCCGGAGCCATTATATCTCGAATTCCAAAATAAAATCAATTAAACAAAGATTATCAATAATCCAAGATCAATAGGTAATTGGATCTTCATTGCGCTGCTTTTATTGATTGTGAAAAGGAGAATTTACAGAGTAATTGGTTCTTCAATTTACATGATTTAATTGGTTCTTCCATTCATTATTTGCTTTGTCAATTGCTGGTGAGTTAATTGGTAAAAAAAAACAGGTCCCATTCCAATTGAAATGACTTAAATAACAAAACAGGAAATTTGTCAGATTTGATTACCCATGGAGCACAAATCAAATAGGAAAACGAATTCTAATTAAAATTACTAACATAATGCAATCATGAACTAGCAAACAATAAAATCAAATCAATCAACAAGTTTGTTCAAGAAACCATTATCTTCTACAAGAAAATCATATAAAAAAGACAAGAAGAAAAATAGCTCATGCTGTAGTCGACGCAGAGAGAAGGGAGACACAACAACAGTGAAATGCTGAAAGAGAAGGGCGACGGCGTCGACACGGAGAGAGAAGAACGACGCAGAGAGAAGGGAGACACAACAACAGTGAAATGCTGAAAGACAAGGGCGACGGCGTCGACACGGAGAGAGAAGAACGACGCAGGCACTGAGTGCAGCTGGAGCAGCCAGCAACGATTTTCTTGCCGATTCGAGAGTATTGTTCAGTTCACGAAAATGAAAAATGATTTTGGAGAAAAATATGTATTTGGATCGGGTCTAATTTTTCGTAACGGGTCCGTCTGTTGAAATTGAATCCGAGAATATGATAGTGGGTTAAAAACAGGCCCGATTAGTTATTATGTTGAATAACAACTTAAAATAAATAGGTATACTATTATATACTTATGCACATACTATGTATCATACAAGGTCCCTCAAAAAAATCGACCCCAGGCCCGGGCCTAGTGGGCCTGGCCCTTTGGCCGGCCCTGCGGAGTATCCTTGACATGCAAATCTCATATTCGGTTTTCTTTAGAAAAGGTATCACAATTCACAGGAGATTGGCGTAACCATATGACTACTGAGATGGCAAAGAAGATTGATGGCATTACTAAAAAATAATGTTTTAGTTATATTTTACTTAAATAATATGTATGTGTGTGTAATGAAGAGAGCGTGAAGCAATAATAAAAGGGAAAATATAATTGGTCCTTCAAACTCACTGCAATATCATTGACGAGATGGCAAAATGGGTTGATTAACCATTTCTAATTGATTCAGTTAAATGTTAATTGTCACGTTTAATTAACACGTCATTAATTTATAAAATATGAATATCAGTAAATGTTAATTAACTTGTCAATTCAATTAAATGTCCAATTCAATTCCTTATGGACCCACTTAATTTTCTATTGTCACCTTATCAAGACATTCATTTGATGTTTGAGGGGCTGCATTTATAACCCCATAATAAAAATAAAAAGTTGTTAAAAACATTCGGTGAAAATGAAAATAAATCATATTACTTGGAAATAATTTGATTTATTTAACTTGTTTTTAATTTCATTTTATAAATGACAAATTATATTTATTTGAAGTTTGAACAAACTTTTAATTATTGTATCTTCAATTAAAAAAAAACAAAGTATTTTTCTTTTTATTCTGTAGTTTTCTGTCAAATTTTGGTTGTTATGTTCACTTTTATATTTTTGTTTATGTTTATCATAATTATATTTTGTAAAATTTTGGACAAATTATTTGTATATTTTACAGATGATGCCCAAGTGACTTCAATTAATTTTCTAAAGACTTTGTATATTTCTTATCTTACACATGGATTGTTTATTTTACAGAGGATACACACACACGAAGTTTTCACATACCTTTTTCATGTAGAAATTTTGACTCGTATTATTCTTTCAAATATAAGGACATTGGCACGATCTCTAATACTAAATATGAGGAATTGAGTCATATTCGCCGATGATTTAACAATCTTATTATGGAGATCCGTTACACAAATAAGATTGGTGAAGGGATTGTTAGCGGAATTGGCCGAGTCAACGGAATTGAGCATAAATTTCGAAAAATCCTACATAGCAAGGTTGTTTACTGGGGTCAGAGACTAGAAGCAGTGAGCCGGGAATTGTATTGCGAAATTAAGGAATAACCAGTGACATACTTGGGCTTACCGATACATTACAAAACAATTCCGAGAGGTGAATTTCGAAAAGTTAATACATGATCTAAATAAATCATTCAGGAAATGGAAGGATCGATTCTCATCTTTCGAGGGTAGAATGGCCGTCTTAAATTCTGTAATAATGGGGAAATTAAGTTTCTTACTGCGTGCGGCTAGTGATATCGACAGAAAAAACTTTTATTTGTTATAGGAAAATTAATCTAAAATGACTCATTTACCCTTATTAAATTATTGTATGTAATTTGTAAAAGAAAAGTATTATGTATTAAATGAAAATTTAGATGATATATAATCGGAATGTAATGTAATCCTTGAATTTTTTTCTTTTCTTCTAAATTCATTAGATTTAATTGGATCTACCAAGATTTAAATGGCAGCAACTAAAAATATTAAAAATGCAAAAAATTATTGTCATTAAATAACAGAGATAACATGAAAGTATTATTGATAAT
Source organism: Luzula sylvatica (assembly GCA_946800325.1). NCBI lineage: Eukaryota > Viridiplantae > Streptophyta > Magnoliopsida > Poales > Juncaceae > Luzula > Luzula sylvatica. Next base: position 25,024,866 of record OX326958.1, on the reverse strand, counting down.
CTCATTTCTTAATGGTAGAATTACAAGAACCCCCTTAATATGATCCATAAACTATAGTTAGAAAAATAATACTTCGATGAATGCAATAAATTAAACAAACTGCTTCCAAAAATATAATTATGTTCTTGAATTATTTAAGATTGAAATAATAATGTTTGAAGAGGACCAACCAACTAAAATGTAGTTTTATTTCTAATTCTAATTCGTAACAAGAGCTAGACATTAAATTTCTAAATTTTGATTATTCACTGATTTTGTTCATAATTATTAAGATTTGAACTTTTCAAATTTTCTGTGGAACATCTATTTAGATTTTTTCCGTAGCAAGTAAAAATATTTTCTGTTGATATCTCTAGCCATCATGAGTGCAATTAGATTTTCCAAATGAAAATTAAGGAAATTGACTCGATGAGAATGAATTTCGTACAGAAAGAGTCAAAAATGAAAGCAAGGGAAATGATTCGGGTATGGTCCAACAGTCGTTGGAGAATGATCGAACCAATATACTAATGATCATTTGATGATGCTTTTGTTGATAATTGTGATATTTCTTTTAAAATTATTGTTGCTCGTATGTATATCATGTTATGAAATCATCATCAAAGTGGAACTCAGTCATTAATGTATTGGTCGGAGCGTTGGACCATACCCAAACCCTCTGGCCTTTAACATGCTCTTTCGCACGATCTCTTAACGAAAACACTACTTTTGCAAATTAGTCAAAATTATAATTTTTCTTGTAAAAATCAATTTCCCTTTATGTTATGACCAAATCATGCCGTCCAGTTAATTGAGACCACAAAATCAAGATAAGAAGGACTAATTTAAAATGGACCATTACGTTCCCTCAGAAAGAAATTTACCACTATATATCAAAGTTCATCGAAACCTTCAATTATGCACATAATGCCAATATTATACTGTACCTATTAAAATTTTCCAAATCAATTATATCTCAACACCTGTACTTTTATTTGATTTGATGTTTTTTTTTAAATTAACAAGTCATAATAATGAATTAGATTTAGTGTTAGCTCACTTTTGTTTTGTAACCAATCATGTAACGAATCATATTTCGAAATGAGAACATGGCAAGTGCCCTTTCCTGAAAAAATGTTACATTTTTTTGTAACTAATACTGTAACGAGTCAAAATATTGAGGAGTCATAATAATATGCAAGATTTAGTGTTGTATCAAATTTTGTTGCCAATCGAAAAAGTCACAATAATAAGCGAATAAAGTGAATGCACTTGAAATATTTAAATAAATCCATCTTATTACTTATTTGAATATATAAATAAATTTGTAGTATATTTTAATATAATATAAATATCTAAGAAATTCACAATAATTCTTATTTTAATATATAAATTAATAATATAATGTGTACGCGATTTAGAAAGGTATTTATGTTCTCATGAAATGTAGTCAATCATGTAACGAGTCACAATAATTAGCAAAACTTAGTGTTGCATCACTTTTGTAGCCAATCGTATAACGACTCATAATAATGTGCAAATAAAGTTAATATACTAGGAATATCTAAATTAATTCATCTTAATACTTATTCGAATATATGAATAAATTCATAGTATATTTCAATATAATATCAATATATATCGAAGGTCTAATATCGGGAGTTGCGGGTACTTCGAGAGTGAGAACGTCTACGATATCTTAGTTTCGTATTAATATATTTTATGCTTCCGCAATAGTTTTGTATTATTGTTTTAATTCCGTAATGTATGTATATATGTGTGTGTTGTCGTTGTTTTCGAATCAGTTTGGTATCTTGTTTTGTGATGTTTTCATATGAGAGCCTGTGGTATACGAGTTGTATACTGGCGGGTTGCCGCATCCGTTTCCATTTTTATATTTGGGGTGTGACAGCTTGTGTGGTATCAGAGCAAAACATCGAAAACAACATTCTTATCGTCGTGAGAGTTGGGTTTAGAGTTTCCTTGTGTGTATGTGTCTCGTGTCGATGTCGTTCACTAGTAATCCAAGTTCGAGTACGTATTTCTTTCGTAGCATTTCGTTCGGGAAAAGGTAAATATTTTATTTACAAAGATATTAGTATGAATTTTAGAAATGATTTTATATATTCGTATTATTAGTTTGGGATATTTTGATCGAAACATATTTGCGGTAATTGAAAACGATATTTAAAACATGATTTTGAATAACAAACGTGAGGATATACGCTTTTATGTGATTCTGATTTCTGATATCATATTTCAGAATTTTAAAATTGTTTGGACAAAGTTTTGAAAGATTTGAAAACAAAATATTATTTGTGTTTAACCGTGATTGTGAAACAAATAAAATTTGGTTTCGGAGATTTTTGTGAAATGAGAAGATTTTCGAAAATTATTTAAATAAATTAGAAAACTATTTACGAAAAATGGCAATTTATAAATATATCGTTTAATTTTAAATTACAAACGAGTTTCGATGTTTAGAGGACTACACATCTATTTAAGGAGGGAATAATGTAATAAATATCAAAAATAGGTTTTGATATTTGTCGTGATTCTTTACGAAAATATTATGAATCGAAAATTTGTTATTCAATATTTAGTTCCTTCGAAAGCCAAAACCAATATGTATATTATATTCGAGTTTCGAAATAAATTTATTGTCCATTAGTATTTTAGAAGTATTTAAGTAAACAAATTAAAAGATTAATTTGGGACTTGATTGCAGAACTAGTATTTAATTTATTACTATTAATAAGAACTTTGTGGGTTTGGCAAATATGAAATATATAGGGTTATATTCGAAATGTTATATTTCTTTCTGTTTCCAATTGGGCCGAAGCCTGATGACCATCCTTTGAGCGGTGTATGTATAGGGGATAAGTATACAGATGGGGTTCATTTCTTTTCCTCATATCCCAAACTCAGTACCCATTTCGCTAAGTAATAGTTGAAGAGAAAGAGGGATAGAAGTGAGGAAAAATCGCCAATTCATTATAGTCCAATATAGGAAATTTACTCTGCTAGACTTGGCAAGCGAGTTGGGAGGATTCGTTTCGAGTTTCGATTTCGCATTTATTTTTCCGTTCGATACTCGTTTTCGATTTCGGAGTTAGGTTTTCGATTCTGTTTTGGCGTCGATCGAGTTCGATCAATCTGTGAGTGTAATTCTTATTTTTCACCGTTATTTCTACTTATTTTGGTTATTTTTGATTAAAACAGATTTTGTTCCAAAAAGCGTGTTGAATTACGAAAACGTATATTATTTCGTTTATGATATAGTGATATTTCGAGAAACTGATTTTGAATATAATTATGATAATTTATGATATTAATGATATATGTAAAATTATGATTTCGAATTAGAGGATTTGATAAATAAAATTGATTTGGATAATGATTTTGAATTATGATTCGAATTTGATATTAGTGATATATTTGGAACTGATTTTGAATAACAGGTACGACGATTTATGATTTTAAATGATTTGTGAAATTATGATTTTGAATTTGGATATTCATTCCAATATATAAAGTATATTTCGAATTTGTTTTCAGAAATGATTTGCGCTAAAAAGCGTGTTTCGTTTTATGAAAGTTATTTAGTAAATTATATGGTTATAATATTTTATTATGAGAAAGATTTAATTTGGATAAAGCGTAAACAAGATTTACGATTTTAAAGACGGTCTCCGAGAGAGACTCTATATATATGTAGAATTTTATTTGGATAAAACGTAAGCCGGGCTTACGGTTTTGAAAGAGGGTCCTTTGGTAACATGGCGCGGCTCCTCCGGCATGTTTTAGTTTGTTAGGTGTAGTGTCGCGTGATCCCGTGGCTCTCTATTGAGGGAAAGGCATAGCTAACTTGATGTAGTGCAAAGTCCCGACCCAAGAGGGGTCTGCCTGTGGCGCATGGATATCCAGTAGTCGTCGGGTGGATGTGTTCCCCTTATGTTATGTTCCAGCCCGTGTGTGATTCGCTATCAGCTCGGGTTGGCACTTCAGTCGAGAGTTATTAGCGCCCTCACCCCAGTAAAAGTATTAGTACGTATATGATTAGATACGAAGGTAATCGATTTGATTTCGATTTCGAGTTTGAAAAACCGGGGCAAGTATTTTGAGATATATTTAGAAACTTATGATTTGAAGATAAACGATATTATCTTATGATTTTGAGATATATTTAGAAACTTATGATTTGAAGATAAACGAGATTATTTTATGAAGTTATTTGAAAAGTAGTTATTTTTATTATAACTATTCTTAACGAGATTTCACTCACTTAGTCACTTCCGTGACTAATCCTTTCGATTTACATATTTTTAGTTCAGGTATCGAAGGTCTAATATCGGGAGTTGCGGGTACTTCGAGAGTGAGAACGTCTACGATATCTGAGTTTCGTATTAATATATTTTATGCTTCCGCAATAGTTTTGTATTATTGTTTTAATTCCGTAATGTATGTATATATGTGTGTGTTGTCGTTGTTTTCGAATCAGTTTGGTATCTTGTTTTGTGATGTTTTCATATGAGAGCCTGTGGTATACGAGTTATATACTGGCGGGTTGTGAAGGAAATACAGTTTCAGGATCAACCGTAAAAGTGTACACAAGGATAAACGAATGTAAATGTACATTCATGGTCATATCTTTCAGTAGGAAAATCCAATTTGAATGGTTCAAATTGGGTTAGATAGATAATAAGATTATCTACAACATTTATATACGAATATATTTCATATGAACGAAGTATCAGTGTCGTTTCTATGAAATACCGAAAGGGTGCAACAGTATGACATACAGTTAGTAAAATAGTCATAACTTTTGCATACTAACTCCAATTGGTCCGGGCCAAATTGGGTCGTGTAGATAATAAGATTATCTACAACTTTCATGTTGTGTGATTTTCTGTCAGATGAATTTAACAATTTCGTATGGACAGAATACTGGACAGATTCATACAACTTTCTGTGTGAAAGAGTGTATATTGGATATACATGTCTTTTGGCCAATCCTAATCCTATGTGATATAAATAGGATAATTCTCTCTCATCTCAGGTAGTTCATTCAGTCCAATTCATTCAGAATATTCCAGAAATTGTGAGACAAATTTCTAGAGAGTGAAAGGGTGTAAAGAGAGAGAAATCGTGAAAAGGAGTTTTCCGGTATAGAGAATCAAACAATCGAGCAAGTTCGCCGGTGCATTGTCTAGGCAGTTGCACCCGCGACCGACGTCTTACGAGTCAAGGTGGATACACGTAGAGGAGCAACAATTGGGGCTCTTTCAGTTGTGATCGATTCGGACGAGTAATTTCAGTCGGAGACGAAATCGAGTGAATCGGCAACGTCAACGAAAGGTGAAAGACGCGTGGTGTGGGACGCGCGGATTGTCACCAACGTGACACGAAAAGAAGACTAGCAATCAACCCTTCGTGTGCAATCAATTTTGCACTGGTATGAATCTAATCTTCTTAATTGCATCGTACCCTTCGAAGTCATGGCGTGATCTCGGGAATCGAGGAACCGGACCGGGCCTACATGTCCGCAGCGCGGGCCCGGGGCCGGGTAGAATCCCCAATAGGTTGCCGCACCCATTTCCATTTTTATATTTGGGGTGTGACAATATAAATAGGATGTTTCTCTCGCTCTCTAGAGACAAAATTCATTCAGTCCGACCTATGGAATTAATAAGATTAATCCAGAATATTGAGAGTCTTCTTTCTAAGAGCGAAAGAGTGCAAAGAGAGAAAACCGAGAAAAAGAGTTTTTCTCTGTGTAGAGAATCGATCTAATCAAGAAAGTTCGCCGGTACAGCGTCTAGGCAGTTGCACCCGCGACCGACGAACTCCGACTCACGGTGGATACAAGTAGAGGAGCGACACTTGTGGCTCTTCGATTGTGATCAAACCGAAGGAGCAAAACTGTCGGCTGTGGAAGAGTGTGGACGTGGGACGCACGAAAGACAACCAGAGGCGTGTCAAAACGGTGGGAGACGTGTGGTATGGGACACACGGGCTAGTCACCAATGTCACACCGAAGAAGGAAAGGATGCGAGCGATCAACCCGTCGTGCGTGATCAATTTCACGCTGGTAATCGTCTATCCTTCTATTGCATCGTACCCTCGAAGTCAATGCGTGATCTTGGATTTAGGGAACCGGACCGGGCTTTCATATCCGCTGCGCGGGCCCGGGGTCGGGATGAATTCCCAACAGTGGTATCAGAGCGATCGCCATCGATTCGAGGGTCGAATCATAGTCGTATATTCAATATACGCACGGGTTATCAAAGTTCGTACCCGTTTGCATGATGTTACATATTTAGAACGTCAATTTCGTTAAAATCACAAGTGGAATTCACTAGAGATAAATCAAAAGTTGATTGAGAGTATCTAGGAATGATTGTGAAAAAGTTTCATGATTTATCATTTTGGAAACGACCGAAAACGGAAGAAACGACGAAATCTGCAGAAAATCAGAGTTTCTGCCCCGGACGCGTCCCGGACGAGGTTTTCATATCCGCTGCGCGGGCGTGATCTTGGATTTAGGGAACCGGACCGGGCCTTCATATCCGCTGCGCGGGCCCGGGGTCGGGATGAATTCCCAACAGACACATTTTCTTATCATGGACCCTTTTTCAAAAAATTATTTTAAGAATTTTTGCTGTTTATTAATTAATTATACAACATTTATGTTTTGCATAACATCAAATAATAAATATACATCAGAATCTTACAAAAAAAATCATTATTTAACAAATATTCGATTTTTTTCTTTTTAAATGGGTTCATGATAAGGAAATTGGTCTATCACAGAACTCCCCTGCATATTTATCCTTTTCAAAACCCAAAATATCATATTTATCCTTCTAAAAAGAAATTTATCATAATTATCCTTTCAATAATAAAAAAAGCATACATACCCTTCCGTAACAAAATATCATACATTAGGAAATTTCGAATCGGCTTCAAGACATGGTCAATCTTGTTGTACGCATTGGTCTTCCTTTCATAAACTGAAACTTTATCTTTGCTTCCACTACTACAACGATTGCGATAGCTTCGTTCACTTGGAAATATTAGATTTTTACTTTGAAAGGATATGTATGTTATTGTTATTATTTAGAAGGTGAATATGATATTTTTAATTTTAAAAAGGTAAATTTAATATTATTAAAATGCTTATCTTACATTTTAAAATACAGTGGCAAACTCATGTATGTTATAGAAAAATGCTTATCTTGCATTTTAACTCATTTGAAATGTTTTCCATAAGTTCACCTTATATGTTCATTCCAATCACTTCAAATTTCTAGTAATTATAATTTTTAAATCAGATTCTCGTCCAAAAGATTTAAAATATAGAATTATCAGCACAAATAAAGCTTGTATAGATATCCTGTAATGACCTTATTATCCTTGATCACTTAATCTTTCCAATAATTTAGATAAAACACTCGTAACCAAAAGAAATAAATGTGTAAATAATGAGTCCAATTGTCTTAATCGTGTAGATAATGGTCGTTGTATAAATCATCTCTATTAAGAGAGTTGCTAAATCACTCCAGTGATATTGCATTTTAAAACGTCACTTTCAACCAGGAGTCGACACGTGATAAGGCACTGACTTAAAAAAAACGCGGACAACAAAATTAGACCAGCGGGCGCATTTAAAGAATAGCGCCCAAAATGCGGACATCCTCCAATTTTTCAAATAATTATTTTTGCGCTATATCTTTCACCATCATATTTGTATCTTTTTACAACGATTCTTAATTAAAAATACTAGTATTTATACCTTTTTTCAACAACAAATATTACAAAATTTATAAATCATATTAAACAAGGTACAAATATCTATCCACAGTAAAAAAATATAAATAAAAACAAAATTTGTGTTTATGGTATAAAAAAGTATAAATAATAATTATTTACATATCTTTTTATCAAGAGTATAGAAAATAATGTATAAATAATAATAAAAATATAAATTACACCAAATATTTTATTTGTAGTATAGAAAAAAATATATTGAAAAGATATTTATCACAGATCTTTATTTCCATTGTATATGAAAATGTTACAAAAATACTAAAAAAAAGTATAAATTATAATAAAAACGATATGAATAAGAACGTATCATTTATACATATTATACAAAAAGGGTATACAAATAATAAAGGAAAAATGAAAAATTATACATATAAATTATATAATAAGCTGAAGAGGAGACCATACCATAATGCATTTTAAAGTGCATTCCAAAATGCATTGACGATCGTGTGGTGTGGAGTGTAATTTATTGGAGTACAAAATCATTACTCGCAAGTCGTATGTGAATTGAACACGCTGTATTTGATCTGTCAAAATGATGTAGTCTTATCTGTTGCTCTCAAAAACTTGACTGATACTACACGAAAAATTTGCTCATAAATACACCACATAACCTTAGTAAAAAGAGATAAGACCACAAAATCACTTCCCTTCACACAAAAAAACCATCCTTCCTCACTCCTCTTCAGAAGATTACTCGGTAATGACGAATATACCAGAAGTTCTTCTAAATTCAAGCTCGAAGAAGTCGATGCCTCGCATTGTCATGGGCACGGCTGCATATCCGTTCATCTCCTCAGAAAATACAAAATCCATGATTCTAACTGCCATCAAAATAGGGTATCGTCATTTCGACACGGCTGCTATGTACCAATCAGAGGAGCCGCTCGGCGAGGCGATAAAGGAGGCCGTTAAGTTAGGCTTGATTGGTTCTCGTGACGAGTTGTTTATCACCTCCAAACTATGGTGCAGCGATGCGCACTTTGACAGAGTCGTACCAGCACTTGAGGAGTCACTTAGGTAACTATGTCATACTGAAATTTAATGAGAATTTACAATGTAATAGCTTTTTCTATGTTTTAATAATTTAATGTATATGTATTTTGAAGGACCCTTCAATTAGAGTACATAGATCTCTATCTCGTGCATTGGCCTGCCACCTTAAAGACGGGGAAGTATGAGGCACCATTCCCCAAAGAGGAGATGATGCCTTTTGACATGAAGTCAGTATGGGAGAAAATGGAGGAGTGTCAGAGTGTGGGCTTAACGAAGGCAATTGGAGTTTGCAACTTTTCTTGCAAGAAGTTGGAGATGCTTCTCTCCTTTGCTAAAATCCCTCCTTGTGTCAATCAGGTACTTCATTCCAGAAGCTCTAATTTCACATGGAGCCATTTTTTCTTTCACATGGAGAGTTAGAATTATTTTAGTGGAGAACAATTAATTCATACATGATTTATCTTTATTGAAGGTGGAGGTGAACATAGTATGGCAGCAAAGAAAATTAAGAGATTTCTGCAAAGCAAAAGGGATTCAAATATGCGGTTATTCGCCACTAGGTGCGAAAGGTACTCCGTGGGGCGGCAACTCCGTAATGGATTCTGATGTGCTTAAGAAGATTGCCATTTCCACGGGAAAGACTCCCGCTCAGGTAACAATTTCGTTTCCATCGACTACATCGATCCAATGTTGGAACAATGTTCTCATATACATGATATTTAGAGGTTCTATAGGATTCATATGGAATTTCGCCTAATTAGTATAACACAAGTTAGTTAACTACCTTGTTAATACAGATATGTTTGAGGTGGGTGTATGAGCAAGGAGATTGTGTGATTGTTAAGAGCTTTAATGAAGAGAGATTGAAGCAAAACCTAGACATATTGGATTGGGAGCTTAGTGAAGATGACAAGTACAAGATTAGCCAAATCCCACAGCATAGAGTACTGACAGGCTGGCAATTTTTGTCAGAAAGTGGGCCCTACAAGTCATTTGAAGATCTTTGGGATGGTGAGTTTTGATATATACAACAAGTGCTTATTTTCTCCAGAAAATATTGCCCGAGGTTGCGAATTGTTACGCGATATCATACATGAGAGTTCATGAATTGTGTTTGTAATTTAAATAAAATAGACGATGCGGTGCCGGCTATCTTATGTCGAACTACCATGTCTTCTTTTTTTTGTATGTTTTCCTTGTTATTTCGTTCATCCGGCAACTCCAATAGCTTCCAATGTTCGAAAAGTGTTTCAAATAGATGAATTATATTTTGAGACAATTTGGTATTAAATGCTTCAAATGATATTTTCTATATTCTTGTTAAAACAATGTGTTGTTGAGGGATTTTTTTTATTTATTGCTTTGAAATCCTTTTTTATTAGTGAAAATGGAATACACAATATGATGCGTTGATTTATGGAAAATTCATGCGGTCACAGTTAGTTAATTGAGACCACAAAAATATGAAAAAAAGACTAACTTAAAATGGACCACTAAGTTCCCTCAGAAAAAAAATAAAATATGATATTGGTCTCCGAACTTTTTGTTTGGATCATTTATCTCTTCGAATTTTATTTAGGCATATTTCCCCCTCCTAATTTTTTATTTAGTATGAAATTTCTCTGCCATCTGTTAATTAATGATTTGACAGTTAAATTAATTATTTGGCTGGTAAATAATCCGATGACATGGTTTAATTCGATGACATGGCATATGCTGTGAAAATAATCTAAGAAATAATTTCCAATATATTCCTCCAAAGAAAATATCAAATTTATCTCTCAAAACTTGTAAATATCATATTTATCCCTCGAAAAATTTATGTTCATATCAAATTTATATTCACTTCAAAAATTTGATGATTGTTGTTTTGGTTTTGGATGATTTAGAAAATTTCAAAAATAACTTTAGAAATTCTCATGATTTTTTTTTTTTTGAAGGAGGTGAACCCTCTCTCACGTGTATATAACGGCGCGTCTCTTGGCAGCCTAATCTGGAAATGATAACTTATTACAGATTTAATTAAATTTAACCCTTTTCTTTGTAATTTAAGAATGGAGTGGAAGAAAAGGACAACAGTTTGAAACCTGCTTCGCTTTTAATTTATTGGTTTTGCCGTTGTTGGAAGTGATATCCGGTAAACTCTTAACGATGCGGATATCATATCGTAATGTCTTCACGAAATGCTCCACGTCATATATACCTGGAAACCCACTGAATCTAATGCACACAAATCATGAGTTAATTACTCGTTTATTAATTGAGAAGAAATTAGGAGAAATGATTATAAATTAGTAAATTATATACCTCTCAATGCGCCAATAAGAATTTGTGTCCAGATCAGGTAATCGCGTTCATGATTCGCGCAGCCACTACAGCATTACATATCTAACAAAAATATATAAGCTTGTTTATACATATCAAATTATATAAACTAGTCAAAACGTCTCAGCCTAAATAGCAGAGATTTTTGGTTTATTTATCGATCAAAAATTATTTTAATTATTAAAAAATTTCATGAAATATTTTGTAAATTAAACGAAAGAAATACAGTTTATATAGGCTCCGTCACGATGGAAGGTTGCCAATAGTTTACATTGTACGACAGTAAAGTTTTGTCACGATATATATATAATTATTTTTATGTAAAAAATTAAAAATATAATGTGAAATTGTATTTATTTTATAAAACAATAATTTTTTCTATATATTATAAATAGTAAAAAAATAGCGATTTGTAAAATATTGTCATAAATAATTTTTAAATATAATATCATGAAGTATTTAATTATGAAATATTTAATTTATTTATATATTTATTAAGTTATATTGAATAAAATAATTTATTAAAGAAAATCAATAAGCATATTTTTGTCCAAAAAAATTAGATGTAATGTTGTTAGAGTTAACCTTTATAGGAGTAAAATAAATTCAATTCAATTTTTGGGAACTTATAAAGTAATCTAAAAATTAGGAATTTTTTTTGATAAATTTCACAAAATTAGATGTGTTTGAATAATACCCCTTGAAACTTTATCATGTGTTATAGATTGATCATGTTTATATTCAACCATTATTAATGATATGCATTATAATTTTTTTTTATTTTAAATTTGCTATTTTATTTTTTAGTATATGCATTTTTTTTATTTATTTATAAGTATCACTATTTTAACAATTAGATTTTTAAAATGAGGGATGCTAACCTACTTAATTAAGTACCAAATGTTTGGTACTTAATGTTTTTTAACCATTAAATTTGCATTGAGATTAGTGTATTTAATGATGTGCACAAAATTTCATGATCATCATGAAAAAATAAAAATCTCAATGCAAATCCAATTGTTAGAAAACATTAAGTACCAAATCTTTGATACTTAATTAAGTAGGTTAGGTTTCCTCTTTTAAAATAAGCATATCTATTTAAATTTATTTACTACAATGTTTAAATGATAAATTTCAAGTGCTTGTATGGAAATAACATGATTTATACATAGGAACCGAGTGTTGGTTACTTTTCAAGCTCATCTAATCTAACGGAATTCTTTCAATAGCTTTTTTTTTTTTTGCTGATAAACTCCATAAATTTGAACCAATAAAGACATGCTACGCCTAGGCTTCACAAAAGGCTCTATCTTTAGAGCAAGAGAGAAAACGCACTCCATTTTTTGGGACTTCCATGTTACCCTTTGCATGCTTGTTACCATGAGTTTGTGCATCTTCCTTCATAACCCTATTTGATATGAATAACATATTTGTCTTAGTATTGATCAAAGTGTTAATATGAAGAATGGAAATACCTTTTTCCTCAAAGTTGTTTAGTTGCATGTGTTCCTTCTGATGGTTTGGTATTAGTTGTGCTCCGAGTAGCAAGAAGCATTACAATTAAAAAATTACATAGTTTGTTTCTCTCTAATCAGCACTCAAAATTACACACTCTTCCCTTTATCCATGTAAAAATTAAGTTATTACAATTAAAAGTAATACATATTAATTTTAATACATCTCAATCCATTAATGCAAAATCAAATGCATTAATCTGTTTAAGTAAACAAAAGTACATTATTCACACTGAATCAACAAAGAATAGTTTAAATATACAAAAGTGCAAGATAAAAATAAATCTGTTTTATATCATGAATAATATCAATCAAAGGTTTGTAATATGGTTTAATAGATGTATGCTATGTAACTTCTAAATTCTAGCAAAAATTTGCAATTAAACACTAAAAAGGTTACATTGATTTATGTTCAATTATTTAAAAAAAAATTATTCCATAAAACTCTATTCTGTTTATGGTTCATATCAGGCTTACAATATATTATTTTATTAATATAGAATTTTATACATTTTTGCGGGGCCAAATATTTTTCAGAATTTTTAACTTTAGTGCATATTAAATATGGGCTTCGAGTCATCTCAAAAAAATTTAGTGCAATTTGAAGGTTTTTATATATCTTATTTTTTTAAGTTATTATTGCTGTATATTTATCGTTGTATTTTGCATAGGAATAGTTTGATAATTGGGGAAAAACTGCATTTTTATCAAGTTGCAGGAGTATTATAGAATTGAAATGAGAAAAATATAAAAAACATTACTATTATTTAAGATAACAAATCTCAAGATAAAACTTGATTCAGAATGTCATTCCATTTCTTATGAACATAATAAAACATTAATTGAACATTATGGCCTGCTTAGGTTAGAAATTGAGTTCTTGATAGAAAAAATCTAAGATACTACTTTTTCATTTACAGTGATGATATTTCTCTTGATGGATTGGATGAAACTTTATTCATTCCATTTCAAAACATTAAAATATTATTTATACGCATTTAAAAAGAAGGCACCTACTTAAACATGAGAAATATTGAAAGAGGTATATGTGTAATTTTTATGTTATGCAAGAGGTATACATGATATTTCTCATTCTGCAAGGGGCATATGTGAAATTAAATATAAATGAAATGGCTTATGAAATTTGGAGGAAAAAAAATGAACATAATAAAACAATATAATAATATTCACAAATATACAAAAAAATCTCTTGGTTAAATAATGAATTCAAGTTTAAATCAATGGCACAAACAAAATGATAATCCTCGTACACTATAAATGGATAAATTGTGGAGAATATAGAACACACCTTCAAAATGAATATTCACTTCAGAGAGTGAGAAGAGTGTGTTTGTGTTATCGAGTTGTAAACAACCATTCAAGGTGAAGAGACGTTATAATCCTACTTATATAATAGAAATTTATTATGTTTTTACTGTGCTAAACTCTATTCTTAATCACATTGAAGTGATTGATATTCTGCAATTTCATAACAACTCCAACACAAATTTTGTTTTAATTTTGAAAATTCACAAACAAAAATCAAGATTGTTTGCCCTGGTTTTGAGTGCATCTTCCCGAGACAACTGTTTTCATTAGAAGATGACACCTATTTGGTAGGTAATATCGAATAGTTTGTGTAAAAGATAAGAAATGATATAGTAAGCAATTTTGTGGTTGTATTGAATAATCCTTTTGTCTCTATTACGAACTACCGTTATATTGAGAAGATAGTTTCAATGTGAAAGTTGTACCACGGAAATTTAGTCTTGCAATTTAGGAAGCCTAGATTTTTTTCGATCTTTTCAATTTAATTTACAATCTCTGTACAATGGCAAAGAATTTATCTATGGTTGAATTTGCACCCCGAGCCTTACAAAAAATTTGAAGAGGCCCACGGAAATCTAACTGAACCACCCTCTCGGGAATATGATGATCTGATCGACATCCTTTCCCTCAAGACATTTGGCTCGGAAGAAATCAGATTGTACCGAGGTTTTTGGTTATCTGATTGGAATCCTCGAGGCGCATTAACCTTTGAAAATCACTTCCAATCGCGTCCGAATGACATATTTGTCACGGGCTACCCCAAATCCGGTACAACCTGGCTCAAAGCTCGTAGTATTTGCTATTATGACCCGTACCCATTATCCTTTAGATCAACACCCACTACTAGTGTACAATCCTCACCGATGTGTACGCACTATTGAAATAGAACTTTCCGTAAGCCGAAGCTCTATAATAGAAGCCTTTCCTTCTCCTCGGATCCTAAGTACCCATTTGCCATACTCTATTTTACCTCATTCAATCACTGAATCAGATGGTCGGATCATTTATATTTGTCGTGATCCGAAGGATGTACTGGTCTCACAATATCACTTCACATATGACCTTTTCGGCATGGGTGACAAAAAAGCACCTTTCGACGATATATTTTTCATGTTTTGTGATGGTACTTCCCCTTCTGGCCCCATATGGGACCATGTTTTGGGTTATTTGAAAGAAAGTGTGACAAGGCCTGAAAAATTTCTATTTTTGAAGTATGAGGATATGTTGCAAGAGACAGTTATGCATGTCAAGGTAATAGCCCAGTTTATCGGGCGTCCTTTCTCGGAGGTTGAGGAGAAGAACGGGATGGTGGAGCAAATTGTCGCGTTGTGCAGCTTTCAAAAACAAAAGGACTTGAACGTGAACAAGACTGCGGTACTGAGTATCCTTGACATGCAAATCTCATATTCGGCTTTCTTTAGAAAAGGTATCACAGGAGATTGGCGTAACCATATGACTACTGAGATGGCAAAGAAGATTGATAGCATTACTAAAAATTAATGCTTTAGTTATATTTTATTTAGATAATATGTATGTGTGTGTAATGCAGAGACATGAAGCAATAATAAAAGGGAAAATATAATTTGCCTCCCAAACTCACTCCAATATGGTTGATGAGGTGAAAAAATGGGTTGATTAGCATTTTTAATTGACTCAATTAAATGTTAATTGATACGTTTAATTAAAACGTCAATAATCAATAATATATTAATATTAGTGAATGTTAATTAACGTGTCAATTCAATTAAACGGTCAATTCAACAATAATCATGTCAATTAATAATACTAATCAAACCACTTAATCCTCTATTGTCATATCGTCGAGACATCCATTTGATGTATGAGAGCTGCATACATAATCTCATAATAAAAATAAAAAATTGTTAAATGCATTTGGCGAAAATGAAAATAAATCATATTACTTGGAAATATTTTGGTTTATTTAACTCGTTTTTATTATTTCATTTTACACAGGACAAATTATATTTATTTGAACAAACTTACCTATTGAGATCGAACTTAGCAAGGGTTGTAGCTCTATAATTGAAGCCTTTTCTTCTCCTCGGATCCTAAGTACCCATTTGCCATACTCTATTTTACCTCATTCAATCACTGAATCAAACGGTCGGATCATTTATATTTGTCGTGATCCGAAGGATGTAGTGGCCTCACAATATCACTTCACGTATGACCTTTTAGGCATGGGTGATAAAAAAGCACCTTTCGACGATATATTTTCCATGTTTTGTGATGGTACTTCTCTTTCTGGCCCCATATGGGATCATGTTTCGGGTTATTTGAAAGAAAGTGTGACAAGGCCTGAAAAAATTCTGTTTTTGAAGTATGAGGATATGTTGCAAGAGACAGTTAAGCATGTCAAGATAATAGCCGAGTTTATCGGACGCACTTTCTCGGAGGTTGAGGAGAAGAATGGGATGGTGGAGCAAATTGACGCGTTGTGCAGCTTTCAAAAACAAAAGGACTTGAACGTGAACAAGACTACAGTACTGAGTATCCTTGACATGCAAATCTCATATTCGGCTTTCTTTAGAAAAGGTATCACATGAGATTGGCGTAACCATATGACTACTGAGGTGGCAAAGAAGATTGATGGCATTACTAAAAATTAATTAGTTATATTTTACCTAAATAATATGTATGTGTGTGTAATGAAGAGAGCGTGAAGCAATAATAAAAGCGAAAATATAATTGGTCCTTCAAACTCACTCCAAAATCATTGACGAGATGGCAAAATGGGTTGATTAACATTTCTAATTGGCTCAGTTAAATGTTAATTGTCACGTTTAATTAACACGTCATTAATTTATAAAATATGAATATTAGTAAATGTTAATTAATTTGTTAATTCAATTAAATGTCCAATTCAATCCCTTATCGACCCATTTAATTTTCTATTGTCACCTTATCAAGACATCCAGTTTGATGTTTGAGGGGCTGCATTTATAACCCCATTATAAAAATAAAAAGTTGTTAAAAACATTCAGTGAAAATGAAAATAAATCATATTACTTGGAAATAATTTGATTTATTTAACTTGTTTTTATTATTTCATTTTACAAATGACAAATTATATTTATTTGAAGTTTGAACAAACTTTTAATTATTGCAATTAAAAAAAAAACAAAGTATTTTTTCTTTTTAGTCTGTAGTTTTCTGTCAAATTTTGGTTGTTATGTTCACTTTTATATTTTTGTTTATGTTTATCATAATTATATTTTGTAAAATTTTGGACAAATTCTTTGTATATTTTACAGATGATGCCCGAGTGACTTCAATTAATTTTCTAAAGACTTTGTATATTTCTTATCTTACACATGGATTGTTTATTTTACAGAGGATACACACACACACGAAGTTTTCACATACCTAAAGATTGTTTCCCTTTTACTCCTTTTTTAAAATCTTTTTTCATAAGTTTCTTTCTCTTCCTCTCTTTCTCTCTTTCTCTTCCTCTCCCATCTTCCTCTGTTCCTCCCTTCTATCTCAATCTCTTCCTCCTCATCCAATCTGAATAAGACATTAACCTCACCTCTGTACCATGAATCCCATGGATCTATGGCCGCCAAACCGACCACTTCTTTCTTATGCAACCATTACACCAACACCAAATCATGCACTAATAAGAGAAGCTTTAGAACACACAGTCCATCTACAATCCGTCAGAGATATAGGCATCACACCAATAGATACGGTTCATGAACGTCTAATCATCATGTATGGGGGAATAACACCAGATTACAAGCTATCTCCATATGAGGGAAGATCATATCTGGTTGAACTACCAGGTTGGGTTAACGTTCAACAAATTATGGACGACGCGAACTACTGGGAAGGACAATTATCGCTAGTCCCCTCACCATGGCAAGCTGCAAACTTAACTCAACTTGCACCCCAGTTGTTCAGAGTACCGATTATCATCACTAACTTCCCCATTAACTTCTGGCACATGGATTATTTCAAGCAAGCAGTAGGTGGGTGTGGTAGAATAGTATCCGTTGCTCATGGAACTATTTCCGGGGAAGATAAAACGTGCGTAGAAATCGATATACTCACTCACTCACCACATCTAATCCCAAATATCATCCGATTATCCCATGTTATTCACTTCACGGACATACAAATTTTCGTTGATCCACCAATTCCGTTCCAGCCAAATGGGCATCCGCCGCCACCTCCACCGCAACAAGACCAACACCTACCACCGAACAATCCAAACATTCAACACCAACCAATCAATGATATGCCAAATGACAATGCACCTCACATAGACCAAGATGAACCTCTACTCGACGATCAAATGGAGGAACCGGAAGTAATTGACCAGCTGGCAAACCACCATCCTGTCGACGACACAGGAGGCTACATAAATACAAAACGAGGAACATCTGCGAAAACTGCAAAACAGTGGCTGAATAAACAGACTGTCTTTGCAAAGGACGCATGCAGAGAGATTACATGTCAATACGTCCCCCAAGAGGAACATCAAAATACGCCAACCTCCCCACCATTAATAAATGGACCATATACACCAAGTAAGAAAAATTCAGGTGGAAAAATAATAAATGAAAAAACCAAGAGCCCACCCAGCAATTTAGATAAAAGCAACGCACCAAAGACTACAATAATGAAATTACATGCCCCTCAAATAATACAAATTACTAGCCTTACTCAGAGTCCTTCCACGTACAACAGGTCTGCCACACCTGACAAAGAGCCCACAAACAAAAAACAAATAAAAAAAGTCCAAAATAGAAAATACGGCCCCTTCAGCAATAATAGTTCATCCATACTAGGGCCTCATCCACTCTCTCCTCCCCCACAATTTCAAAATCTTTCTCATATCATCCACTCGAACACCGCTTCCACTAACAGTCATTGTCATCAAATCTTAGCAATGGCAAGCTCGAATCCCAACCCAACACCGCCTCCGATGGAAGAAGAAGACCTTATTACAAGACTATCGGGATTACACATGCCGATTAGAGACTCACGACGCTCAACTTTGTTAATATCCAAACAAGGGATCATTAACAGAGACTGGTCTCTCACATCTCTAGTCAAAATTCTCACCACTCGCCCAATCTTTGATAACAACTTCACCTCCACCATGATAAGAGCTTGGAATATCGATCCCTCAACCAATTTCACCAACGTCGACAAAGGCCTCTTTCTTGTCGATTTCAAATCACAACAAGACATGGATAATGCCAACAAGAAAGGACCGTGGAACTATCGGCAAGACCTTGTTCTAATTAAACAAATCTCTAGTAACGACCAGATTAACTCAAATCTCTTCACCCATATATCAACATGGGTTCAAATCCATCTCCGACCAAAATTTGATTTCATAAAAGAGGGCATCTTGCAATTGGCCGAACAGTTGGGAATCCCAGAATCTGAATCCAATACGCAATTCACAAATGGAAAATCATTCCACAGAATTAGACTCTCAATACCGATCACAGATCCTCTCAAGGACAGACTCCCCTTTCTTCTAACCAATGGTCAAACCGGAAACGCCTTCATTGTTTATGAACGCGTCCAGAAAGTTTGTCTATTCTGTGCCAAAATTGGGCACGAGGTCCATTATTGCGAGGATCATCGTAAACTACTCGGCATCCACCACACCTCGACAGACGAGAATAAGAAACAAACTATACATAATCTTATCACGAAGAGACTGGGCAAATGGATTAACGACTCCGCATTAATTCCGCGAGAACTTCCCCAAGATTCCCTGGCTTCTCAACAGAAAGGAAAAAGAGCTTGCCCCTCCGACACAACGATGACCACCCTCGCCACATTCTCTACATCCAACATGCCTAACCCACACCACTTAACAAAAAAGACGAAAGCGACGGACCCAAATGGCCCGTCGCACCAGATATGAAGATCATCTCTTGGAATGGCTGGGGATGCGGAGGCCCGGCAACATTACGTTCCTTAAACCAATACCTCTGTAGCACTCGTTCGGACCTCGCCTTCATCACCGAAATGAGATGCTCCGCCTCTAAATCATCCCGCACCTTACCTCGTCTCCTTCTCAAGAACAACTTCACTGTTCCCTCAAATGGTCAATCCGGTGGTCTATGGCTAATCTGGAACGACCGTATTCGTGTCCACGTAATCTCCTCTTCTCATCACCACATTTTAGCTTCTGTTCAGGAATCTCTGGCAGATCCACCATGGGCTCTAATGACGATATACGCCGACCCTCACCATGCTCAAAATCAACCAATCTGGAATCAAATTGTTCAACTGTCAACGGCAAATTCTTCGAAACTCCTCACAATTGGCGACTTCAACAACATCACGGGAAGGCACGAAAAATTAGGTGGTAGAGATACGTCGCAATCTACTTATACCAGACAATTCAAAGAGATGATTTGAAATGCCGGGCTAATTGATCTTGGATACAGTGGGCCTGCCTACACCTGGTCAAATCGACAATCCGATGAAAATTTAATAATGGAGCGCTTAGATCGCGCCATGGCCAATCAAGCCTGGCTCACTCTCTTCCCCCAGACAAATTTTTTACATCTCCCAGCATATAATAGCGATCATAATCCCATTCTTATGCACACTACCTCTCTCAATTCACCATTCAAACCTAGTTTTCAAATCGAGAATTGGTGGTACACTCAACACAGCTTTAACGAGCAAATGAAGATGACATGCACAAATGGATACACGAGCTGGGAAGAAAAAATTGTACAGATAAAAAAAATCGGTAAAAGCCTGGGCCTCCACAAACAATTTCAACCCAACAATAAAATTAAAAGAAATTGATAATGTAATGGCCAAGGCCCAAATAGGTCTCCCATCAAATCCACCTTACTTCACATCTCAACTATCGATACTCTTGCAACAGCACAATGAATGTCTGTACTATAACCACCTATTTTGGCAACAAAGATCCAAAATTCACTGGTCAAAAGAAGGTGATCGGAATACTGCCTTTTTCCATACATCGGTTATCAACAGGCGAAGGCAAAATAAAATCTCAGCAATTCAAACTTCAACGGGAAATTGGCTAACCAAACCAAATGAAATTAGAAGTGAGTTTGTCAAAAGCTACAAACAACTCTACACCTCCTCTAAACCGCAACTAATAGCTGAGATTATTCCTGATGTTGCAATTCAAATGCTACCGAAATTAAATGAAGCCCAGAAGGCCCAGTTACAATCTCAGCCCACCTTGGAAGAAATTCATGCAACTATTCAAAACATAAACTTGGATAAAAGCCCAGGTCCGGAGGGGATACATGCCCGATTTTTTATTGCAAACTGGCAATCCATGGGAACGGCCATCGTGAATGAAGTATCGATCTTCTTCACTACCCTACATGCCTCTCCTACATTTGGGGATACAAAAACATGTCTCATCCCAAAGATAGATTCGCCTATCGGTACCTCCGATTACAGACCGATCGGAGTGTGTAATTTTATTTACAAAATTATCGCCAAATTACTAGCGGCACGAATGAAACCTTTCCTGGGTAGCTTGATTTCTCTGAACCAAACAGGGTTTATTTCTGGGCGATATTTGCAAGACAATGTTATTCTACACAGAGAAGTTATACACACGTTCAACTCATCCACTTACAGGAAAGCTTCGTTTGCAATAAAATTTGATCTGAAAAAAGCTTTTGATCAAATGGAATGGCTCTTCATACGACATATGCTAGATATTTTCCAATTTCCAGAAACCTTTATCGACTGGGTGATGAAATGTATTACGTCAGCGAGCTTTAAAATTCAATTAGGCACCAACGACTCTGGTTTTTTCAAACCAGAACGAGGATTACGGCAGGGCTGCCCCATGTCCCCCTTCATGTTCATCTTGGCCACAGAATTACTATCTCAACTTCTACATTTCTATCATAACCAAGGAAAATTACAAGGAATATCATTAGGGTCCCAAGCTGATTATATCACACATGCATTATATGCAGATGATATGATGATTTATGGAGAGGCCTCCATGGATGAAGCAGCACAATTAATGCAAATTCTCCAAATCTACTCAAAATGCTCAGGCCAGACAATAAATCACACCAAAACAAAGATGTGGTTTAGTACACACACTCCTCAACACACCAAAATCACACTCTTAGAATACTTTCAAGCAAAAGAAGCCCAAAGAGATGAAACATATCTAGGTTACCATATAACTACCAATCGAAAATTATCCTCGGATTTCAACCCTCTTATTACCACTTTGCAAAAAAGTTGGCCGGATGGAAATCAAAATCATTAAACCAAGCAGGCAAAATAATCTTAATCCAATCCGTACTAACGGCACTCCCGAACTTCACAATGGCAACTGAATTGATCCCTCAAGGTGTCACTCAAAACCTCAATTCTATAATTAAAAAATTCTTTTGGGGTGGATCTCCGGACACTAATAAATACATGGCCCGGGTACCATGGAATATTGTTACGAAACCAGCTATTCAGGGGGGTTTGGGTATTAGAGAGATATCAGAGGTGAATAAAGCTTTCCTATTAAAAAAATCTATGGAGAATCATCTCAGAAGATGAAAGCATTTGGATAAACCAAATCAAAGCGAAATACATCCAAAGAAATTCTATATGGCACACTAAAAGAAAGGTTAATCTATCTAATTTCTGGAGAACGATGCTCTCAATCAAGGATTTCTTCAAGGATTCTATTTACTGGCTACTCGGTAACGGCCAAAAATGCAGAGCTTTATCCTCTCCATGGTTCCTTAACTGGTTTGCATACCAACCCAACTCCAACAGAACTAACAAACTCACAGTTTCAGAGTTGGTTCACCCACATACCAATATCTGGAATCAGCAAATATTGTCTACCCTATACTCGGAACAGGATATAGCTCACATTCTACTATCGGATTTCGACCCGATAATGAATCTACAAATCCAAGACAGGCTATTATGGAAAGTGTTGGGGAATATCCTCGACCCCGGGTCCGCGCAGCGGAATGAAGGCCCGGTCCGATTCCCCGATTCCCGAGATCACGCCATGACTTCGAGGGTACGATGCGAATAGAAGGATAGATCTATACCAGTGCCAAATTGATGGCACACGAAGGGTTGATCGCCGCCTTCTATTTCCTGTCACGTTGGTGACAATCCGCGCGTCCCACACCACGCGTCCTTCACCAATCGTTTGCTACGCCGGTTCACTCAACTTCGTCCTCGTGCGTCCAAGCGTTTCCACCGTCTTTCTTACTCGAGTCGATCACAATCGAAGAGTCACAAACGTCACTCCTCTACTTGTATCCACGGTGATTCGTAAGACGTCGCTCGCGGATGCACCTGCCTAGACGATGCACCGGCGAACTTGCTCGATCTAATCGATTCTCTATCACTCGAGAAACTCCTTTCTTGATTTCTCTCTCTTCGCACCTTTTCACTCACAAAAGATCAAATCTGAATTTGCTCTTTTTCTCTTGTGTCTTTGGCAGAATAATCTGATTGAATTGCTTAGTGAGGAGAGAGAAAGTATCCTATTTATATCTAATAGGATCAGGATTAGCCAAAAGGCATGTATATCCAATATACACCCTTTCACACAGAATACTGCATGAACCAGGTCAGTATTCTGTCCAGACGAAATTGATAAATTTCTCTGACAGAAACTCACCCAACATGAAAGTTGTAGATAATCCAATTATCTACACAACCCAATTTGGCCCAGCCCAATTGAAGTTCGTATGCAAAAGTTATGACTGTTTTACTAACTGTATGTCATACTGTTGCACCATTTCGGTATTTCACATAAACAACACTTATACTTCGTTCATATGAAATATATTTCTTCATGAAGGTTGTAGATAATCTTATTATATATCTAACCCAATTTGAACCATTCAAATCGGATTTTCCCACTGACAGTTATGGCCACGAATGTACGACTACATTCGTTTATCCTTGTGTACACTTTTACGGTTGATCCTGAAACTGTATTTCCTTCAGTCTCCCACTCAATTTCAAATCTACCTAAAAGGTACTCATGCATATCCAATATGCACGATTTTAGAGAATATAGCTCGCATATCAAATACCAAGCTATGCACATCCAATGTGCCGATTTTATGATCAAGCCCGACTTAGTACGACTCGTTGTGTGACCATGTAGGTTCGACTTAACGATGTCAGTAGGTTGTTTCCAATGCCTACAAGCTCATGAACGGGATCTAGTCACTCCATCATAGCTACCCATGTTAAACGAATAATGATTGTGATCATTGTGCCTATCTCGAATAGCGGTTACTAGTTCTCTTGTTTGCGATATCCGTTAATCAAAAGGCATAGTTATAGTCATCCTTATAATTTGATTAACTACACTTATTCCCCGATTCCGAGTTGATTTAACAAATTTCAATCGATATTAACCATTAATATCATTGACTCTGGCCAGAGATTTCGTTAATCGACTCATCAAGCGGCGCCTAAGAGATATCTCTTCCTTTCGGAATAAACAATTCCTATCTTGGAGACTCACATTGAATTCCGTGTTTCGGACAATACCCAATGATGACCCTTTTAACTCCCTGTTACGGTGAGCGTAAGATCATATCAAAGCATTGTGTTACACACGAAACGCAATCAATGATCCCCTCAAGTATGAAGTACCTAAAACCCCATCCGTCGTAAGTCCATCTATAATGACTAAACCATGTCATGAACTCGCGGCTTCGGTCATATCCAATACATGTAACCTAACATATATCTACGTTCCCGATTCGACAAGCACCTTGTCCCATGATTAGCAAAACATAATCATCTCCTCGGCAAACGTACTAGTGTACGCGTTCAGTCTATTATCTAATAATAGAAATGCTTCTCTCTTAAGCAAGCTGATCCGCGACTAGGGATGTTTAGAAATGACACTTTAAGTGTGACGGTTTTGCTGCACATGGTCCTCAACCGTGTCGACGTCCACACAAGTTCAAATCAAGGTTCATGTAACAATCATATTACACAAC
The DNA here is from genome assembly GCA_946800325.1 of Luzula sylvatica. Lineage (NCBI taxonomy): Eukaryota > Viridiplantae > Streptophyta > Magnoliopsida > Poales > Juncaceae > Luzula > Luzula sylvatica. The sequence goes on along the minus strand of OX326958.1, from coordinate 24,999,893 downwards.
CCAGCACACAGTTTTCATATAAGGTGAATGCATATTAATTTAAGTAAACAAAATTTTTAAAAGGGATGCATTCATATGGACTAAGTATTTGGGTGATACAACGTTTACCTATGGGTATCTCCATACCCATAACCTGCGAGGACTATCGTATTAGATAACTACACTCTACTCTCTTCTTCCTTCTCTAGGTATCTCCATACCCATAGTCATCGCATGACAGTCACGCGCGACTAGAGAGAGCGGTTTTGTAAACGGGTCCGCACGTTCCCGCTAGTGTTAATCATCATCAGGATTGGAACATTTTCAATACCTACGATCACATCTTTTCACAAAATTTCATGGATCAAATGAAATTTTCTGAGTATTGGCTAGAAGTGGTTGTGACCTCGGCATTTTTGGCTTGTACTATTGCGTCTCACGAAATAAACAACCATAAATCCGATAACTCGTGACTACTAGAGTTTGGTCATGTATCCTTGATCCATACCACTTCCTTTTGCGATTAATAACCGCAATATACTCGCCTCCGTAAATAGAATCATAAACTATTGGTCTTGTGGAACCTTTCCACATAACCGTGTTTTCATTTAAGCAAAACATGTACACACTTTGTGATCGAAAGTCGTGCTACATATTTGGACGTGCTTAATATTTGGAAACTGTTGTTTGTTATAACTCTTTATAACCAACACGTCCTCCACACCATTATAGATAATTAATCCTGAATTCTTTCGCAAAGTATTCAAGGATAAACTTCACCTCTATCAATACAAATCCCGATGGGTTTAAATATACATAACCATTATGTATATATTTGTATAACCATTATACATTCACAAGAGTTAGTCTCATGTAATCGAATTACATTCAAACTCATGTGATTCCCATGAATTTTATTGACGGTGAACTAGATGCTATATTTGTATGACAGATAGCCATATACATATCATGACAGATATAATAGATCCTAACATCAAATGTAAGGCATCATATTATTACTTTTCGCGCTGCTTGATGTCTCACATCGAGCCGTTGAAAATTTCTGCCATTCGACATTTCGATTTAACTCCTCCAAGGAGTTTACATGTTGAAAACCATTTTCAACAATATGTCGATATATGTGCTATAACATAGAACGAGGAACTTCTTAGATCTATCCTATAGATCTTCACGCTTAATTCATAAGCGCTCTCGTCTAAATCCTTTGTCGTTACAAGAAATATAAGGCAGCTCCCACTAACCTTCATGTGTACACAAAGTTTCCATTCGTTTCGACAATTTTATAACAGTTTATAATTTTGTCAAAACGAATATTCCAATTCCGAGAAGCTTTCTCTAATCCATCATATGGATCGTTAAAGCTTGCATATCTTATCCCCGATTCTTATGAATCGACAAAACCGTAAGGTTGTGTCAATTACACATCCTTTCATAAAATTTCTGTCAAGAAATTCGGTTTTGATATCCATTTTGCCACATCACATAGTCATAATACGCGACCATGGCAAGCAGAATTTCGAGAATGGGAAAGCATGGCAACAAGCGAAAACGTTTCTTCATAGTCCGACTATGAATTGCATGAAACTCTTCGCAAAAAGCCTCGCTTTACATATATGCGTATTCCTATCCATGTCGGTTCTTCATCTTGGAAAACCCACTCACATTTCACGGGTATAACCCAGAAAGTAATGAAATCAAGTTCTAAACTTGATAATTCACATGGATCGAATCTCAGATTTCATGACACCATGTCATGTGGAATCAACTTTGCATAGCATCCTTGTAGGATATCGAATCATCATATGATTTCGATCTATCATCATTAGCCACGATAAATCCGTATTTACCGGCTTATGATATAGCCTAGTTGATCTACGGAAAATTCCTTTGTGTGTTCGACTTGCGTTCATCGACTCTTGATGAAGCCATGTCAAATTTCATCGGTACAATGTTCATTTTCAAATCTCGAACTCTTTCGAGATTTATTCTACTCCCACTAACCCGCATAGAGATAAATGGCACCAAGTTCCAAACTTGTGCGCATCTAGTCCTCCTCCAAGAAGGCATCTCTTCGAGCCACGAAAATCTCATTTTCGTCGGGACGTTAGAACTAATACCCTTTAGTTTCCTTAAGGATAAACGAACAATTTTCAGATTTGGGATTGAGTTTAACCGAAACAAATTTCGAAATACACTGACATCCTCAAATCTGTACAAGTGACAACTTTGGAACCATTCCGATCCATATCTCATATGGCGTCTTTTGTACCGATTAGAAGGTTTATGGTCCATATCTTATATGCAACCATTCATTAGTGCCGCTGTCTCAAGGGCATATTCCCAAAATATTTTTGGGAGATCCTATTGACTTATCATTTATCGAACCATGTCCAACATGCGTTCATTTCCTCTTTTCGGACACATCTCAATGTTCCAAATGAAGACAATCGTGAAACGATTTCACAATCATAAATGATCATCAATATTCATAACTCAAATATCGCCTCTTCGATCCTATCGAAAGGTTTAGCTCAAATACTCGCCTTCTCGATCCTATCGAAAAGTTTTGATTTTCTTGCTTAGTTGATTTCGTATTTCGTTTTTGAAACTCTTTGAACCTTTCAAAAGTCTCCGTTTCGGCACGCATTAAATAGATATTTCCATATCTACTTTAACCGTCCATAAACATAACAAAATACTGATAGCCTCCTCTTGCCTCGGAACTTATCGGATCATCTACATGTGAATGTAAGTTCCAATAATTCGTTGGATCTTTCTCCAACCATTGGAGAATGATGCCCTTTGTCGTCTTGCCTAATAAGTAAGTATCGCATTAATCAATCGAATCTAATTCGAATGATTCTAGCAATCCATCATATGGAATCTAGATACGCGAATCTCGTTTATATGGCCAAGACGGCAATGCCAAAAGAAGCAATCAACCTCTTGGTTTAATCCTCCTCGGATTTCACCATTCTTTGAGTCATAAGTTTGGACAACTATTTGTCCGAACTCTCCATTTTGGAAAATATTTTTCCAAAATACCCTTAGACATACATTTCGTTCGATCCCGCTTTTGAATTACAAGGACATCCACGCATCTATATGCATTGGATTCCTTGGATACTCCGAGTATCTCCAATTCAAATTTAAATCGCATCTAATGCAATTTCGGGATCGACTTATCTATCGAATGCATATGATATTCGGTCACGACGATCAAATCTCGTACCACCAACACACGAGTGTTAATCCAAGACCCATAAGGCGTCTCAAAATTAACCTACTCTTTGAGCCGCATTGAATCATTCAACGCGCTCTAGCTCTTAAAACTATTTCATGAGCGCTGTGTTTTACTTTCATATACACCCGAATTCTCAAAACAATTTTGAGAATATGCGTCTATACATGCCACCACAAGGCACGTAATATCGTTCGATTCCTTCTTAAAGTTTATCGAACCCGGCTTTCTCTAAAGCCAATGCCTCGAGCCCCGAATCTACCATTTCCGTGTCCAACACGTTCCTTTAAGTCTAAGAACTATTCTTTGACTATCAAGGTTAATAACGGTAATTCCGGCCCAAAAACCATCTATCATATCGATCTCATCGATATATTTGGTGTTGCTTGAAAACATAATTCTAAACGGATGATGAAGATTAACTCCTAACCGTGCGTACTTAATCTATATGCTTATATGATGAATATATGACAGTGTTATTTTATCGAATCGATAACCCTCATTTCATATAATGTGTCACGATAATATGCAAATAAATTAAATATACTTGGAATATCTAAATAAAATCCATCTTAATACTTATTCTTATATATGAATAAATTTATAGTATATTTCAATATAATATTAATATCTAAGAAATTCACAATAATAATTATTTTAATATATAAATAAATTCATAGTATAATGTGTACGCAATTTTAGAAAGGTATTTATGATCTCATCAAAAATAAAATAAAATAAAAATATATTCCTTTTTATATGCAAAAATAAAATATTTTTTTATCTTAAAATATGGAATTAACAAGTTAGCTCTATTAGAAAAAAATACTTATCCTTATCCTTGAAACTACATTGCATATAATATTTTTTTTTATCTTAAATCATGAATTACCATTATAAAACTCAGAACAAAATATGAACAAAAAATTCTTTGTAACCTCATAAGTCACAAATATCAAAAAATAAAAAAAATTATCTTCTATAAAATTTAAAATACATGGCATGATCATTTCATAACATTACAACAAAATAGAAGATAATATTTATTTTCCTAAAATACAAACTATACAAACTATAAAAGAAAAATAATAATTCCTCATCATAAAACTCTCAATTTTTTGTTCCCGAAGCAGAGCGAGGCTACCTTCTAGTTTTCTTTAAAGAAATTTACATATTTACTTTTTTAAAACTTAAAATTACATATTTATTTACTTTTTCATAATAAAAATATCATATTTACTCGCCCATAAATCTAAAATATCATATTTACCAAAAAATTAAAAATCATCTAATTTCCCCGTTAAAATTAACGGACAACATGTAAAATTATTATTTTACCCTTTACATTTTCACCATTTACTTACAAGGTGATTCTATGATAGTACCTTTTTAAAAAAATCATATGAGTACTTTTAATTAATTAGTAATTTTCTTTATATGTTTAATAAATCTTTTAAATTTGCCTTGCATTAATTAATAAAACACACTTGAATATTATCATTAAATAGACAAATGTCCAAAATATCCTTTTAAAAGAGATCATAAGAAAAAGGTCCTATCATAAAACTCCTTTTGCGTATTTATCCTTTTCAAAACCCAAAATATCATATTTATCCTTCTAAAAAGAAATTTATCATAATTATCCTTTCAATAATAAAAAAAAGCATACATCCCCTTCTGTAACAAAATATCATACATTAGGAAATTTCGAATCGGCTTCAAGACATGGTCATTCTTGTTGTTATACGCATTGGTCTTCCTTTCATAAACTGAAACTTTATCTTTGCTCCCACTACTACAACGATTGTGATAGCTTCGTTCACTTGGAAATATTAGATTTTTACTTTGAAAGGATATGTATGTTATTGTTATTATTGAGAAGGTGAATATGATATTTTTAATTTTAAAAAGGTAAATATAATATTATTAAAATGCTTATCTTACATTTTAAAATACAGTAGCAAACTCATGTATGTTATAGAAAAATGCTTATCTTGCATTTTAACTCATTTGAAATGGTTTCCATAAGTTCACCTTATATTTTCATTCCAATCACTTCAAATTTCTAGTAATTATAATTTTTAAATCACATTCTCGTCCAAAAAAATTTAAAATATATTTAACTCTTTTAATATTATTTATCTCTGGTTTTTAGAATAATATGGAATTATCAGCACAAATAAAGCTTGTATAGATATCCTGTAATGACCTTATTATCCTTGATCACTTAATCTTTCCAATAATTTAGATAAAACACTCGTAACCAAAAGAAATAAATGTGTAAATAATGAGTCCAATTGTCTTAATCGTGTAGACAATGGCCGTTGTCTAAATCATCTCTATTAAGAGAGTTGCTAAATCACTCCAGTGATATTGCATTCTAAAACGCCACTTTCAACCAGGAGTCGACACGTGACAAGGCACTGACTTAAAAAAAACGCGGATAACAAAATTAGACGAGCGGACGCATTTAAAGGATAGCGCCCAAAAGTGGACATCCTCCAATTTTTCAAATAATCTTTCCAATAATTTAGATAAAACACTCGTAACCAAAAGAAATAAATGTGTAAATAATGAGTCCAATTGTCTTAATCGTGTAGACAATGGCCGTTGTCTAAATCATCTCTATTAAGAGAGTTGCTAAATCACTCCAGTGATATTGCATTCTAAAACGCCACTTTCAACCAGGAGTCGACACGTGACAAGGCACTGACTTAAAAAAAACGCGGATAACAAAATTAGACGAGCGGACGCATTTAAAGGATAGCGCCCAAAAGTGGACATCCTCCAATTTTTCAAATAATTATTTTTGCGCTATATCTTTCACCATCATATTTATATCTTTTTACAACGATTCTTAATTAAAAATACTAGTATTTATACCTTTTTTCTAAAACAAATATTACAAAATTTATAAATCATATTTAACAAGGTACAAAGATCTATCCACAATAAAAAAATATAAATAAAAACAAAATTTGTGTTTATGGTATAAAAAAGTATAAATAATAATTATTTACATATCTCTTTATCACGAGTATAGAAAATAATGTATAAATAATAGTTAAAATATAAATTACACCAAAATTTTTATTTGTAGTATAGAAAAAAAAATATATTGAAAATATATTTATCACAGATCATTATTTCCATTGTATATGAAAATGTTATAAAAATACTAAAAAAAAGTATAAATTATAATAAAAACGATATGAATAAGAACGTATCATTTATACATATTATACAAAAAAGATATACAAATAATAAAGGAAAAATGAAAAACTATACATATAAATTATATAATAAGGTGAAGAGGAGACCAGACCATAATACATTTTAAAGTGCATTCTAAAATGCATTGACGATCGTTTGGAGTGTAATTGATTGGAGTACAAAATCATTACTCGTAAGTCGTATGTGAATTGAACACGCTGTATTTGAACTGTCAAAATGATGTAGTCTTATCTGTTGCTCTAAAAACTTGACTGATACTACTCGACAAATTTGCTCATAAATACACCACATAACCTTAGTAAAAAGAGATAAGACCACAAAATCACTTCCCTTCACACAAAAAAACCATCCTTCCTTACTCCTCTTCAGAAGATTACTCGGTAATGACGAATATACCAGAAGTTCTTCTAAATTCAAGCTCGAAGAAGTCGATGCCTCGCATTGTCATGGGCACGGCTGCATATCCGTTCATCTCCTCAGAAAATACAAAATCCATGATTCTAACTGCCATCAAAATAGGGTATCGTCATTTCGACACGGCTGCTATGTACCAATCAGAGGAGCCGCTCGGCGAGGCGATAAAGGAGGCCGTTAAGTTAGGCTTGATTGGTTCTCGTGACGAGTTGTTTATCACCTCCAAACTATGGTGCAGCGATGCACACTTTGACAGAGTCGTACCAGCACTTGAGGAGTCACTTAGGTAACTATGTCATACTGAAATTTAATGAGAATTTACAATGTAATAGCTTTTTCTATGTTTTAAAAATTTAATGTATATGTATTTTGAAGGACCCTTCAATTAGAGTACATAGATCTCTATCTCGTGCATTGGCCTGCGACCTTAAAGACGGGGAAGTATGAGCCACCATTCCCCAAAGAGGAGATGATGCCTTTTGACATGAAGTCAGTATGGGAGAAAATGGAGGAGTGTCAGAGTGTGGGCTTAACGAAGGCAATTGGAGTTTGCAACTTTTCTTGCAAGAAGTTGGAGATGCTTCTCTCCTTTGCTAAAATCCCTCCTTGTGTGAATCAGGTACTTCATTCCAGAAGCTTTAATTTCACATGGAGCCATTTTTCTTTCAAAAAATTTAAAAAATAAATAAATAAATTACAAACCAATTAATAGAGTCAGAATTATTTTAGTGGAGAACAATTAATTCATACATGATTTATCTTTATTGAAGGTGGAGGTGAACATAGTATGGCAGCAAAGAAAATTAAGAGATTTCTGCAAAGCAAAAGGGATTCAAATATGCGGTTATTCGCCACTAGGTGCGAAAGGTACTCCGTGGGGCGGCAACTCCGTAATGGATTCTGATGTGCTTAAGAAGATTGCCATTTCCACGGGAAAGACTCCCGCTCAGGTAACAATTTCGTTTCCATCGACTACATCGATCCAATGTTGGAACAATGTTCTCATATACATGATATTTAGAGGTTCTATAGGATTCATATGGAATTTCGCCTAATTAGTATAACACAAGTTAGTTAACTACCTTGTTAATACAGATATGTTTGAGGTGGGTGTATGAGCAAGGAGATTGTGTGATTGTTAAGAGCTTTAATGAAGAGAGATTGAAGCAAAACCTAGACATATTGGATTGGGAGCTTAGTGAAGATGACAAGTACAAGATTAGCCAAATCCCACAGCATAGAGTAGTGACAGGCTGGCAATTTGTGTCAGAAACTGGGCCCTACAAGTCATTTGAAGATCTTTGGGATGGTGAGTTTTGATACATACAACAAGTGTGTATTTTCTCCAGAAAATATTGCCCGAGGTTGCGCATTGTTACGCGATATCATACATGAGAGTCAATGAATTGTGTTTGTAATTTAAATAAAATAGATGATGCGGTGCCGGCTATCTTATGTTTTCCTTGTTATTTCGTTCATCCGGCAACTCCAATAAATTCCAATGTTCCAAAAGTGTTTCAAATAGATGAATTATATTTTGAGACAATTTGGTATAATGTTTCAAATGATATTTTCTATATTATTGTTAAAACAATGTGTTGTTGAGGGATTTTTTATTTATTTTTGATTTATTGCTTTGAAATCCGTTTTTTAATAGTGAAAATGGAATACACAATATGATGCGTTGATTTATGGAAAATTCACGCGGTCACAGTTAATTGAGACCACAAAAATATGAAAAAAAGATAACTTAAAATGGACCACTACGTTCCCTCAGAAGAAAAAAAAAAGTATGATATTGGTCTCCCAACTTTTTGTTTCGATCATTTATCTCTTGGAATTTTATTTAGGCACATTTCACCCCTCCTAATTTTTTATTTAGTATGAAATTTCTATGCCATATGTTAACTAATGATTTGACATTTAAATTAATTACGTGGCTGCTAAATAATCCGATGACATGGTTTAATTCGATGACATGACCTATGATGTGAAAAAATCTAAGAAATAATTTTCAATATATTCCTCCAAAGAAAATATCAAATTTATCTCTCAAAACTTGTAAATATCATATTTATCCCTCGAAAAATTTATGTTCATATCAAATTTATATTCACTTCAAAAATTTGATGATTGTTGTTTTGGTTTTGGATGATTTAGAAAATTTCAAAAATAACTTTAGAAATTCTCATTACTTTTTTTTTTGAAGGAGGTGAACCCCTCTCTCACGTGTATATAAAAAAAATCATAATATACATGATTAATTAAAAAGAAATATAATACTATTTGGTCCAGATGTCCTATGTTAATTCATGTCATGATGCTCGTCTATAGTCTACTCTATACAGAGGTTTCGTTGGGAATCAGTGAAAAAATACCAAATACTGGAGAGAGAGAGAGATCAAATAACAAGGACACTGTGGCCTAATGGCCTTGTGGCCTTGTGGGGGTGGGGAGAGACCAAGCCTTGTGGTCTGACGGCTTACGGGGCTGGGGAGAGATCAAATAACAAGGACACCACTATGGACTCTAGTCTCTACGTGACGAGCATACTGGTTATCTAATTTTGTAATGAGGTCATTTACTGTGTCCCCATATTCTCCCAAACATTGCCTATCTGGAAAATTAGTGGTTAATGAGGTTTTTAAATAACACAAATAAATTCGATTAATGATTAATTAGTATTGAATTAAGATACATGTGGATTAGCTATTAATAATTAATAGTTATTAACTGTTAATTGAGTGGGATTGGGTTAATTAAGTGGGGGATTAACCATTAATCCCCCATATCGAGGGTGCGGGAGTGAGTTTGAGGGGAACGGTATAATTTTCCTTTTGTAATCATGTAAAACTGGCTTGTAAGCAATTAAATAAGGGTATGATAACCCTTAATATTAAGAGCGATTCTATGGTAGAATTTTCTTTTTCAATTCTTATACAAATTAACAAGGATATTTTGGATATTTTTCAATTCTCTAATTTAAATAATAATTAATGCAATACTCGAACATGAAACTAATTTGATTGAGAACATCTAATTAATTATAAATTCTCAAAATATTCCTTTCAAAAGGTTCTATCATATAATCACCCTAATATTAGTTACACTAACATGTATTATTTAAAACAAGTTTTAGATATATGATTGTCATGCCAACGGATTATTTGGCAGTCACGTAGTTAATTTAACTGTCAAGTCATTAGTTAACGGATGGAAACAAAATTTCAAACTAAATGAAAAATTACGAGGATTAAATGAACCGAAATATAGTTTGAGAGTTTAAATGACCCAATCAAAAAGTTGAGGAGCCAATACCAGACATATAAAAAACAAAATTGACCACTATAATATCAAAGTTCATTGAAACATTTAATTATGCAGATAATGACAATATTTTCTATAATTATTTTCTTTAAGGGGAATTTACATATTTAATTTTTTTAGAACTTAAAATTACAATTTATTCTTCTTAACATTTAATTATGCAGATAATGACAATATTTTCTATAATTATCTTCTTTAAGGGGAATTTACATATTTGTTCTTTTTAGAACTTAATATTACATAGTTATTCTTCTTAAAACTAAAAATATCATATTTTACCTCCCGTAAATCTAAAATATCATATTTACTCAAAAATTAAAAATCATCAAATTTCTCCGTTAAAATTAACGGTCAATATTTAAAAATTATTACTTTACCTTTACATATTTATCCTTCTAAAAATCCAAATTATCATATTTATCCTTCTAAAAAGAAATTTATCATAATTATCCTCTCAATAATAAAAATAGCATACGTACCCTTTCGAAACAAAATATCATACATTAAGAAATTTCGAATCGGCTTTCAAGACAGGGTCATTCTTGTTGTACGCATTGGTCTCCCCTTCATAAACTGAAATTTATCTTTGCACTCACTACTACAACGACTATGATAGCTTCGTTCACTTGGAAATATTATATTTTTATTTTTGAAGGGTATGTATTCTATTTTTATTATTGAGAGGGAGATATGATACTTTTAATTTTAGAAAGATAAATGTGATAATTCAGGTTTTAGAAGGGTATATATGTAAAAGGTAAAATAGTATTTTTTAAATTTTAACAAAGAAATTGGATGATTTTAAATTTTGGGGTAAATGTGGTCTTTTAGATTTATGTGATTGTAAATATGATATTTTCATTTTAATTTTAATTTTAAGAAGAATAACTATGTAATTATTATAAATTTACAAGGGAAGTTTTATGATGGATACATTTTCTTATGATAGACTCATTTTCAAAAAAATATTTTTAATATTTGTCAATTATTAATTTTTTTTTTTTGTAAGATTCAAGCGTATATTTATCATTTAGTACTATACAAAATAAAAATTTATGTATAATTAATTGATAAATACTAAAATATCTTTAAATACTTTTTGAAAAAAAAAAATCTATCATAAAAGAATGGATCTATCATAATAGAGCTCTCTAGTTTTTACAAAAGGTAAATATGTAATTTGGGAATCTCTATCAGCCAACTCAATTTGAATTCAAGGATTTTACAAACAACTCGGTAGTTTTTCTGAAATTTTATGCTCTCCTGATTAATAGTTTAATCAACTAAATTAATTTAATTAAACTAACTGATTTTAAAAATTAGTTGATATCGAGATTTATAAAACTAGTTTTACCAATGGGTTTGTGGCCTAGTGGTTGAGTTTGAGGCACAAGAAATTATATGTTGTGAGAGGTTGTAGGTTCGAGTCCCATTGGCACCAATGGATGGAGGACCACCGAGCCTTCTCCATTTACTCGTTTTTTTTTTATAAAACTAGTTTTAAATTAATTTTGAAATATTTTGAAAAATTCGGTTACTTTTTGAATTTTGTATCCCATACAAGTCCCAAACAAAAATGTTCCTATTGCGCTGTGATGTTTTGTGGGGTTACGTATAAAATCAAACAAAATAGAAAGAAACTATCGGGCTGTGATTTGTAATATTTTCTAATTAAGTACAGAACTGGCCCAGTATCAAATAAAAAAAAACCTCAACAAAACCCTAACAAGTTAACAACACATCGTTTTTACTCTCAAATCTTTCTCTCCCCTTGAATCTCCCAGTCACCCAGATAATCAATCTCTCGCCACAAAATCAAGGGAAAATTAGAGACGAAATGATGCTTCGCCATCAATTATGCAAAAGATCTCTCCAGTTCGTCCATGTTGGTCAATCACAGCTTCATTCTAAGCTTCCTCGGTTTCTTTCCTCCGTAGCGGCCGCCCCAGTTATCACGAAACTGTTCTCGAATCCTCAAGTTCAACCAGACGAGATCAAATCCAAGATGAGCTCATTGGGTCTCAGCTTAACTCCGGATACGTTAAATTCTTTGCTCGTGGATCTGAACTCGAGCCCAGATGCTGCATATAAGTTCTTCAATTGGGTCGTGGAGAATGAGAATGTTAAACCCAATTCTAAATGTTTCAATTCCATGCTTCGAGTTCTCAGTACCCATAATCGTACGGAACAATTTTGGGGCTTGGTTGGTACGATGAGGAAAGAAAAGGGATATGGCATTGATAAAGGTACATTCAAATCTGTTTCAGAAAGCTTTGGGAAGAATGGATTGGAGAAGGATTTTGAAAATTTGAAGGTGGTTTATGAAAATGCTGAGAGCCAAATTTGTGAGATTTTGAGATCAGAAGAAGATGAAGGTGAGATTTTTATTAAACTAAATGAATTGGGTTTCAGATCTTTCTCACAAGATTTGGTTCTTTCTGTTTTTGAGAAAATGAATCGATTTCCTAAAAAGGCATATTTACTCTTTTGCTGGTTGGAACAAAAGAACCCATCTTTTGAAATTACCAGTACGATTTACAATACAATAATTAGGGTTTTAGGCCGAGAAGGTTGTACCGATGAACTTTTGAGTGTATTAAATAAAATGAAAGATAATGGTATCGAGTTAGAGATAGAAACCTATAACAAAGTCATGGGAAAGTTCCTCGAGAAGAAAATGATTGGGGCTTGTGTGGATTTGTTTCAATTTAACCCCTCTAATAAGGATTTTCTACTTCTATTGAAAAAGATCGTAACTTCCAAAGATTTCGAACTTGAATTGGTAACCAAAATGGTCGATACATTCTTGAGCCTAGGAAATTCAATCGAGGGGCAATCGATTTTCAATTCGATTCTGAACTCTTTAATCAGCGTTGAAAAATTGGGTGAATGTGACAAGGTTTTGAAAGCTATGGAAAAAGGTGGATTCAAACCTGATAGTTTAATTCATACAAAGGTTGTTGATGGATTATGTGATGCAAATAAATTGGAAGAAGCAATCGAGTATATAAATGAAGTTCATGGATCCGGGTATAATTTATATATTGGACCCGTTTTGGACAAAATTATCAAAAGGATTTGCAAAAAAGATTCAAAGAAGGCTTACAAAGTCCTAAAAGAAATGGTGAAAAACAACGATATTAAACCCATGCATAGCACTTATAATCTTTTAATCGAAAAATTGATTTATGAAAAGAATCTTAAAGAGGGTTTTAATGTTTTGGGTTTAATGAAAGATAACGGGTTTCCTCCATTTATAGACCCGTTCGTAGAGTACATTGCTAAAAAGGGTTCGATTGAGGATGCTCTTGATTTTTTCAAGGGTATGAGTGTGAAAGAGTTCCCTTCTAGAATGGTTTATTTCCGAATTTTTGAGGGGTTGTTTAAAGAGAAAAGGTATGATGTGGCTCAAGATCTTCTCTCTAATTCTCCTGGTAGTGTGAGAAACAATGCAGATGTGCTCGATCTGTTTTATGCTATGAAGAATGGTGAAGGAGAAATAATTACTGGTTCTTCTCTCTAGGTTAGAATTAGGGTTTCTTGAATTTCATGAGTTACCATTTTCTTTTAGGAACAAATAAAAAAGAAACAGAGATACTTTACATTTTGTTTTTCCTTATGTTTTGTGTTTTAAGGATTTGTTTTTTATGTACTTCGATTATATTCACCTTTGTAACCTTTTTTTTTTAATTCCATATTTGGATCGAACAGAGAAAATTTAATTACTTACTAATCATAGAATCGTGGCGCTTACGTGTGGGCTTCACAGTCTTTATCACGATACTGCACAGGCCACACAAACTCATGTTGGGCCATATAGCATTCAAGCTATAGTTAAGAAAGGATCTTGGTGGATTTTAGTTGAGGATGTATGTGCATGCAAAAAGACCCTTGTGCTTTTACAAGAGTATATTGGTTGAATCATGCATGCAAGCATTCTTGTGCTGAAGAAGAGTATGCTTTCAGATCCTAGAATCAATAGTTTCAATAATAATCTCTCTTTCCTCTCTCTTCTCTCTCACTCTCTCTCTCTCCAATAATCTTCATGCAATGGAGATAGAAGTGATAGAGCCCTCGCCATTGAGTGTGGTTGACTTGGCCATGGAGATTGGAAACAAGGATCGGCCAAAAGATGGTCCCGTTCCCATTTTCCTCAAGGTTTGTCTCTCTCTCCGACGCACACACAAGAAAAAACTAGTTCAGTATCAATTACTATTAACAAAGTCAATTTCACAAATATATTTTACCGGCATGAAGTTTGAAGACGTGGAATACAAGATTAGGATGGTTAAGAAGAACCCCATGAAGGCAACCATGATAAATACGGGCACAGAAGAAGGTCATTTCAAGAAGATCCTCAAGGGCATTTCAGGTAATGTCGAATCCGGCGAGATTTTAGCCCTGATGGGCCCCTCGGGCAGCGGAAAGACTACTCTTCTAAAAATACTCGGTGGAAGAATGCAAAACGGCATAATCAGAGGACAAATAACTTACAACGATGCTCCTTATAGCCCCTCTCTCAAGCGCAGGTGAAATAATTAATCAACCACAATTAATTTTCTTAGTAACAAAATGATTATATCGTTTTTACATGCAGGATAGGATTCGTGACTCAGGACGACGTGTTGTATCCACATTTAACTGTGGAAGAAACTCTCGTCTTTGCAGCATTACTCCGGCTTCCTTCAACCATGACAAAGCAACAAAAACTTGAACGAGTCGATGGCATCATCGAAGAGCTCAATTTAGAACGGTATTAATTAATTCCTTCTTACTGCTAAACACGATGCCCATTTTCATATAATTGTTATGATATTAATTAGGTGTCGGCGCACAAAAGTGGGAGGGGGATTAGTGAAGGGGATATCGGGAGGAGAAAGGAAAAGAACTAGCATAGGTTACGAGATCCTTGTTGACCCGTCTTTGCTACTTCTCGACGAACCCACTTCGGGTCTCGACTCCACTTCCGCTAGCAAACTCCTCTGTATTCTCCAACGCCTCGCCAAGGTATCCAATCAATAATTAATTATTGTACGTAACTTTATTGCAAATATAACATAAAATATGTAATATAATATGTGAATATTGATTAGAGTGGGAGGACGATAATTGTGACGATACACCAGCCATCAAGTAGAATGTTTTATATGTTTGACAAACTCTTGCTCATATCCGAAGGCCATATAATATACCATGGTAGGGCACGCGAGTCGGTCCCGTATTTTTCGTCCATTGGTTTCCTTCCTGAGATAGCCATGAATCCGGCCGAATTTATCCTCGACTTAGCCACTGGTAATGTAGAAGATATTATTGTGCCTGAATCCTTGCGAACTTCACGTCTTTCTGAGGAGTCGAGAGTACATGTCATAGAAGTAAAACCTTCTAGATCTCTTTTTATTGTACCTTCAAATTCTTTTTTGATGATATATACATGATTTTCGTAGTTTTTGCAATGGAAGTACAAGACGGAGCTAGAACCGAGGCACAAGCAAGACAATACAGAAACCACCAAGGAGGAACAAAAGCACTCAACTTTGAGAGTCCAAATGAAGAAAAATTGGAGCATGAATTGGATGGGACAATTCTTCATCCTCTCAAAAAGGAGTTTTAGACAGAGAAGAGTCGACTATTTGGACAAGATAAGGATTCTACAGGCTATTGGTGTCGCTCTCTTGCTCGGCCTACTTTGGTGGGACTCCAAAATTGGTACCGAAGCTCAACTCAGAGATCAGGTATCATGCCAATTATCATACCAAACCATAGTGAACAAATATTCAATTTCATATTTGTAAGTGCAGATTGGTCTAATCTTCTATATATGTATATTTTGGACCTCATCGTCCCTGTTTGGAGCCGTATATGTATTCCCTTTCGAGAAGTTGTACCTGGTGAAAGAGCGAAAAGCTGACATGTACAAGCTCAGTGCCTATTATATAAGTAGCACGTTGTGCGATATGGTAGCACATGTTTTATATCCAGTTGTATTCATGGGGATTTTATATTTCATGGCTAATCTGAGAAGAACCGTCACTTCGTTTTTTCTCACTCTCGTTGCGGTTCAATTGATAGTCATCACAAGTCAAGTTAGTTCTATAAATAGTATAAAGATCATAAACAAAGTTATAAGTTTTGACGATAAACTACTTTTGGCTTGTTGGTTGGTTCGTAATTCAGGGAACCGGAGAGCTACTTGGAGCCGCAATTCTGAGTGTGAAAAGGGCCGGGACTATGGCTTCGCTGGTCCTCATGCTTTTCCTTCTTACTGGCGGTTATTATGTTCAGGTACTTGTACTCCTTTCAGTAATATAGATTGTCCCAAAACTATTATATACATGTAATCATGATGTTGTTTTTGTTTAAAAATCGTAGCATTTGCCTAAGTTTATGAAATGGATGAAGTATGTGTCATTCATGCATTATGGATTCAGGCTATTGCTTAAGGTGCAATATAGTGGGGGTCTAGAATTTAACTGCGGAATGAAACAAGGGTGCGAAAGTTTACAATCTTCTCCATCCTTCGACACGATAAATCTAGATGGAGGCTTTCAAGAAGCCTTTGTTTTGATCTCCATGGCTTTGGTTTATAGAATCCTCACTTACTTTTGTCTTCGGAGGAGGATTAATTTGATATCTTTCTGATAATTGCTTTCCATTTTGAAAAGAAATGAAAAGAAGTGAACTAATAATTTTATATAGTACAGCTTTGTGTAGAACAATTTGATATGGAAAAAAGTTGATTTTCCAGGACGCGTTCATTAATTTTAGTCTCCAGTTATCTGTCAACCCAAAAAATGGCTCTTTCCTATTCTTCATTGTTCAAACGTGGAATGGAAACCTCAAACTCGAAAATTAAAATCCTAAAACTCGGATTCCAACCGGATTGGGTCAGAAACGGGTCGGCCACAGCTGATTTCGACTTGAGTCGGCCAATTCCGAGCATGAGTCCGTGACTCTACAAACCAAGTTCAAAACAACCGATGATATCAGCCCAATTAATAACGGTGATATCATGCCGTCGAGGGTCCTGTGATAAAATCTTGAGGCAAATTATAATCTTCCATTATTTTATATTATTATTTTTTTATTGAGAAATGTTATAATCTTCCATTATGTAATTGTTAACAATTGAGGGTGTTGAAATATGCCCTCAATTTTTTCTGAATCGTGCTGGTGCAAAGATTCCTTTGGTAGTGACATTACAGCCAATAATTCAACTAATCCTTGTCGTCTTCTCCTCCTGCTTTCTTTTGTAGTTTATTACTTAATGTTTTTGTTGTCTGTACTATAATAATAAATTATAATTACTTTATGTGTGTGAAATACTATTATTTAGAAGTTGTGAACGTCCTAGCTTTGTATTAAATTGGAAGTTCTCGTTTAGTGAGTTCAAGTGCCGCCCATGGAGCCTCTAAGTGAGATAGAAGATAGATTGCTGGTTGATCAGGTCTCCCCCCCTCCTTTCTCTCTCATGCTATCATAATTGATTACTGATCCTTTTTTCCCCTCATTTTTATGGAATTCAGGATGTAAATACAAATGACGGAACCGTAGATATAAATGGAAATCCGGTATCAAAACGCCACACCGGGACCTGGAGAGCATGCTACTTCATTCTTTGTAAACGTCCTCGACTTTAAGCAATTTCAAATTTCTGTTTTTTCTTTAATAAAAAAGTTGTAATTTCTATTATAAACAAAAGGGGTGAAATTTCTTTTATGGAAATCTAAAATTGCAATTTACTACGAATACTTGTCTAATTAAATGATCAGGACTTCCTCGCTTTTACAAAGTTCTATGTATAACAACATTCGTGAAAAATATTCAGGTATCGACTTTTGCGAATATCTAGCCTTCATTGGGATTGCTAGATCTCTAGTCACTTATCTCACAAAAGAGCTACATGAATCAAACCTTGAAGCTGCAAGCCGAGTCTCTCTGTGGGGAGGTACTTGCTTCCTCACACCACTTCTAGGGGCATTTTTGTCAGATTCATATTGGGGAAATTATCGAACGATTCTTATTTTTGGGACAATTTATTTTATTGTAAGTTAATTTGTTGTCTTATTTTCCATACTTTTTTGTACTAAAACCAAACAGGTTTGTACCTTCTATAATTTTGCCTTTTCACTGATACTGATAGTACGAGATTTTGTTTTCCAGGGAATGACAACTCTAACTCTATCAACGCTGATTCCAAATGACTTCGATTCAATTGGTAATAATTCTACTAAAAGTCTCGCGCTATTTTTTGCACTTTACATAATTGCATTGGGATCTGGGGGTCTCAGGCCATGCGTTTCATCATTCGGCGCGTCCCAATTTGACGAAACTGACCCAAAAGAAAGAATCCAAAAGGGATCATTCTTCAATTGGTACTTATTCCTCATGAAAATCAGCTCGTTAATATCGAGCACTCTCATTGTGTGGTTGCAAGATAAATATGCATGGGGACCAGTGCTTATAATCCCTACGATATTAGTTGGATTGTCTGTAACTGGTTTTAAGGTCGGCTCTAGAATTTTTAGGTTCAGGAATAATCCTGCTGGAAGTCCGCTTAAGAGAGTATGTCATGTCATAGTCGCTGCAGTAAGGAAGTACAATTCAAATTTGCCAAGTGATAGTTCTCTCCTTTATGAAGTAGAAAAGGACGGTTCAGTTACCAAAGAAAGTCGAAAACTGCAGCACAGTTCTGATCTCCGGTACGTACGTAAATATTGACCTTTATAGTCCTACTTCAGAAAGAACTTTAAAGAAAATTAGTTTCATGCAATATGTCTATAACATGATCGTAGGTTTCTTGACAAGGCGGCTATAATTTCGTCCTCGGATATCTCATGCACCGCGAAGATCAATCCTTGGAGGGTTTGCACTATCACCCAAGTGGAGGAATTAAAGATTATAATAAGGATGATCCCTATCATGGCGACAGTCGTGATCAATTCCATAGTTGCTACGCAAATCTCAACAACATTTGTTGAACAAGGGATGACTATGAAAAACTCCATCGGCTCTTTCAACATTCCTCCAGCCTCTCTCTCAACTTTCGAGGTTGTTACTGTCCTTGTCGGAATCCCTCTCTATGATATATTTTTCGTACCAATCGCTAGAAAATTCACTGGCAAAGACAAAGGTATTTCACAACTACAACGGATGGGCGTCGGTCTGTTCTTGTCCACACTTTCGATGGTATCAGCAGCTCTGGTCGAATCAAGGCGTTTAGAAATCGCAAAAGAATATGGTTTGATACATCAAAAGGTCGAGGTCCCGATAAGTATTATTTGGCTCGCCCCCCAATATATTTTCTTCGGTGCAAGCGAGGTGTTCTGTTTTGTGGGACAAATAGAGTTTTTCTATGACCAAGCACCTGATGCCATGAGAAGTACTTGCTTGGCATTTTGGCAACTCATGGCGTCGCTTGGTAGTTATTTTGCATCGTTCTTGTTGACTATTATATCCTTGGCCACAACAAGAGATGGCAGACCAGGTTGGATCCCGAGTAACCTAAACGAGGGGCATCTAGATCAATTTTTCTGGATATTGGCTGGCCTGAGTTCGTCAAATCTTATGTTCTTTATTTGTTGCGCCGTGCGATACAAATCGAAAAGAGCTTTTTAATAGGTTATGTTGTTCATAAACTTTGTATTTGCAAAAAAATTCTCTTAAAAAATAAATAAATGTGGATTCTTGAACTACAATTTTTGCTACTTACTTTTATGTCACAAATAATTTATTTCTACATAGATTATTTTTAAGAAAATGTAGCAATATGTAAGGACTTTTTTTTTAAAATATTTCCTCTTTTTCGTTGAGATATTGAGGAATAAACATGATATCTAGGCTTACCTTGTATAAACTCTTTTTCGTTAATATAAAAAAGAACCGCATGATGAGCACATTTATTGCTCTAGATTCGTTTAAAAAAAAAACATGATATCTACAATTCCAGTGCAAAAAAGTGATACAATATTTTATATTATGAGGAAAAAATTGTTCCAGTACGTTCCACGGAAATGTCTTAAAACTTTTATGTGATTCCAGTATGTATTATCTTTGCCATTATGAGATTTAATTTATACCAATCATGACATTCGTTTTGCCATGAATTTTCAATGGTATATTTGTGAGAAAGTGCCGATATACCTCACTACACTCTTATTCCTTATTTGAACTGTTGATAAGGTGGCAATGCTTATTATAATTATAAGTTATGTCTAATTTTACAAAAAATGGAATTTTTTCGTGCATCCACGTCATTCCTTTAATACTGACCGTATGATTTGCTGATTTTAAGCGGTTTTGATCTGAACCGTCCGTTTTTTAAGTGAGTCCGGTTTTCAAACACCGGTTGTTATGTTATATACATTGTTGTTGGTCCATCATGGACCACGTCTATTCATAGTTTCTCCCAAAAAAATACTTATATCCTCCTTCCCTCTTCCTCTCTCCTTCCATTTTGTTGTGCGGGTGCCGAAAAAAAACCTAGAGGAGAAACTTGATGGACTCGAAAATATAGGTGTCGTTTTTAATAAATGAAATGTATATTTCCTAATTACGAGTCTCAAAAATATTTATAATTTTCCTTATACTTGAATGAATATGACGAGTAAAGTGGCAAGTAAAGGGATCGTTCACAAGAGAGGTGGCCTCGATTCAAATTTATATACTCAATATAGATTTTTCACAATGAAATTAATTTGCAAGCAAGTTATGTTGATGTATCGATGATAATAATTGGATGTTCAATGAATGTGTAACAATAATAAAAAGAAAGTGTGTTGTTGCGAACAAGTTGGCAAAACAAGATCCAAAAAGAAAAGAGAGAAGAAAAGATCGAATGAGAAATCAAGAAAATAAAATCAAAAATGGCGAAACCAAATTTTCTTTCCCTCGATGTGAAACTTGGGGAAATCGATATTTCAATAAATTGAGTATCTAGAAATCTCTCAATCAAAATCGAATGCAAGGGTAATTAATCAATTATAGACCAATTGATAATTACGAAATTCAAGAACGAAAAATAGTTATTCAAGTATTTATAAACCAAATACTCAAATTATTCAAGATTCAATTCGAGAAAACCTTACTCTAATTAATTAGATAATAATAAACCATTATTAATTAACTAGAGTATTAAAACGACGATATAAACAATTAGGGAAGATAATTATGAACCAATTAATTTCCCCAATTATATTTCAATTAATAAAACACGATCATTTTAATAACACGATTTATTACATCAAATAAAAGCACGATTTCTAGATCCATCAATTTATTAAGATACCAATATTTCCCCATATGGAATTACTCTCGATCCATAATCTCAAAAATATAATAAACTCTTTCTAAAATAAAGGAATAAAAGAAATACCCCTTTTATGAATTAGTGAATTAATTACACTCACTTAATTGAATTTCTTCAACAAGTATGATCATCCTTGGGGTACAACTTAAATCCTTTTATCAAAAAGTAATCAACTACTAAGAGTTTATGGGTGCAACTTGGTGTTTCTTTATAAAACGAACCAATTAAAATTCAGGAAACGAAAATTATGGATTCAAGAGGCCTGATTGTACAGCAATCGGAAATAAAAACTTCCTCAGAATCCAATTCCAAACTCTTGAAAATTTAAGATCTAAAATTCCTGGAAAGGGATTCCCAGATCTGTGACTTGTGTGATTCGGGAGTTAAGTTCCCATGATTTCAACTACAGAGTGCACAAAGATCTGGGAAAAACAATCCGTCTCAAGCGTAATAGTTTCTGAGTTACGAACTCGAATTAAAACGATAAAACGTAAGATTTAAAACTTGTTTCAATCAAGAAAGGGATCGCAAAAACGAGATTCGAGTAGAGAGAGAGCTTAATCAATGATTGAATCAATCTCTCGCCCTCCTGAAGTCAGAAACGAAGTCCAAATCAACCAAAAGAGAGAATCGAAAATTCAACAGTTAATAACGAGAATTTATGTTCAAGAATTCGATTACAATTACTTCCAAACAACAAAATAGTCTTGACAACTCGTAATAAACCACGAATCAACAAGAACAATCGAAGTACACTATCAGATCTTAACCAGGTCCAATGATCAAGAAGATTGAAGCACAATTGAGTTATCTGGACCCTTCGTGGTTGATTCAAGAGTGGATTTAGAGCTTAAACGAGAGTTGAAACAGATGGAGGGAGCTTGGTCATCAATGGTGGAATCTGGGTTCAAGTATGGAGAGTGGATTGGCTGTTTTTGGAGACGAATTGGTAAAGGGAGAAGCTCGAAAGAGGGTGAGGAGAGGCCTGAGGCCCCTAATTGGGCTAGAGAATGGGTTCTCCTGAAGAGATACTCTCGGGTCCCTTTTATAGGAAAAAGGGAAAAAGGGAAGGTATCCAAATGTTAATCGGGTGTAATTTCATTCGAGCAATGCAAGGCGGATTAAGGATAGAAGGGCAAGTGGTTACATTCTACAAAAACGTGACCACGATAAACACACGAGAAGACAGACTTGCTAATTTAATGGATACGGATCTAACAGACCTTGAATTAATAGAGATCCAGCAACTAGTTGCATACAACTGTGGAGAAGAGTCCGAGGGTTTTAAACGAAGGTTCAGCCAGGTCTTTGAGCGGCTAAAGAACCTAGGCTATATCGGGGATAACCCGGTAAAACATTGGGTTAACAACAAAATCACATGCAAATTGGAAATTATAAACCCAGACCTCTCAATTCAAGATAAACCATTAAAACATGTCACCCCGGCAATGAAGGAGCAATTCGACAGGCATACACAGGCCTTGCTCAAACTAGGTGTGATACGACCAAGTACAAGCCGCCATAGAACAATGGCGATAATGGTCAACTCAGGCACCACAATCGATCCAACAACAAAGAAGGAGGTTAAAGGCAAAGAAAGAATGGTGTTCAATTACAGGACACTAAACGACAACACGCATAAAGATCAATATAGCTTGCCAGGAATGAATACGATCTTAAAGAAAATCGGAAAGAGTAAAATCTACTCAAAGTTCGACCTCAAGAGTGGGTTCCATCAGGTAGCAATGGACCCAGAATCAATACCCTGGACAGCTTTCGTAGTTCCAGGAGGATTATACGAATGGCTAGTAATGCCGTTCGGATTAAAGAATGCCCCAGCAATATTCCAGAGAAAAATGGATAATTGCTTCCGAGGAACAGAAGAATTCATAGCCGTATATATTGATGATATACTGATTTTTTCGGAAAACGAGCGGGAACATGCAGAGCATCTTACCAAGATGCTGGGGATATGCGAAAAGGAGGGTCTTGTACTCTCCCCAACAAAAATGAAGATTGCAGTCCAAGAAGTCGAATTCCTTGGAGCCATTATCGGCAACAGACGCATTAAACTCCAACCTCATGTGATCAAGAAAATCATCACGTTCGACGAGGAAAAATTAAAGGAGAAAGCAGGGCTACGGGCATGGTTGGGAATTCTTAATTATGCAAGGTCTTACATACCCAAGTTAGGGACTCTCTTGGGTCCCCTATACTCAAAAACCAGCCCACACGGAGATAAACGCCTGAAGAGTTCAGATTTGGAACTCATCAAACGGATCAAGGGAAGGTACCATTACAGAGTTTGTTAACTTTTGGTTTTGGTCTTCCAATCTATGGAAGTATTTTAAAGCAACTTTTGATAATAAGCAAGTTTTATCAAAAATTACCGAAGTATTATTACAAATTGTTACCAAATAGTCTTTGTTATTAGGACTTTCTGCTAAATCCAAATATTCTAGATCAGCTGTTCTGGAACTATTGTACCAATCTTCTATGGATTTTTCAAACCTATTGGTCATGCAAGAATTTCTTATGTTACCTTTCCTTCAAGTATTACGAACGTAATGGTACTTCTTCCGTTTCTTACGTACTTTTTCCCGCTTTATCGCCTATACTTGAATTTAGATAACTTAGGAAATCTTTTGAAAATAATTAGCACAAAAGGTTACCAGAATAGCGTTTCTATCTTATGTAAGATTTAACAGTTTTGGTACCTTAATTGCAACAATGCTTCAAGATCAAACCGTTGCTCTGATACCAAGAGGGTAGAGCAGCACAGCGGAAATATTTTATAATATTTTATATAAGAGTGGTTTTTGTTACAAGAGTTGTAGAGAAAATGAGAGTGGGGAGAGATGATCCTTCTCAAGTGATCTTCTCTTCCTTATATAGACTACTAAGGAACACTCCCGAAGAAGCTCAATAATTCAGTGCGGGTGCTCATTGGGCCCCATCGTCCACTAAACTAAAGGTTGTCCACAAGTGGGATGTCCTTTACACACCGAATATTATACAAAGTGGGCATCTAGTACAAATAATTGCCCAAAGAAAAGCATAAAGTGAGCTGCACCCATGTGCACTACTCAAAAGAAAAGAATAAAGTGAGCTGCACCCATGTGCACTACTCAAAAAAGAATCTAAATTGTCGAGCTTTAATAATAGGTACTCTGCTCAATGCTTTTGAGCTTTTGGTGACATTCTTCTAGAAGCTGGATATTTCTGGATACTGGGCCTAAAGCATCCCTAGCCCAATTGTCCCTGGAGGCCTGGCCTTCGAGTCTGGTCTTTTGGAGATAACAGAGGGAAAGGAGTACTTCACAGTCCATTCAGGTTTTTACTGCCTGCTCCCTATGTATCTCTGCGGCCCTTCTTCTCTGGTCCATCTCCTCTTGCATTGTTCTAGGGTAGTTGAATATCAGCTCCTCAGTAAGCATTATTGTTTCCTCCAGTCCTTCATGTGGTGCCCCTAGAGTTCCCCATAGTTCTGCCCGTCGGAGGGCCATGCGAGCTTCCCTTCTTGCACCAGGGATTCGATTGTTTTGTTCCATGCGTGCTCGAATTAAATTAAACATCCTTAAAGTAAAACATAATTTACATATTAGATAATGTGGCTATTTATTATTGCGGTCCACCACTTCCGCATTTTTCAAGTGATTTGTTAAGCGCGGTCACTTCTTCCGCCAAGGGCTTTTGACATACGGTACCCTCTTTCCGTCGATCGTTGGTAAGGCGGGCCATCTCCGCCGTCGTTCAATTCTCCAATGATACTACTGATAATAGTAGAGACGGTGTTGACGATTTCCGTCGGAGCATGTCGTACCTCTTCTAACACTTGCTCCAATTTTTCGAGTTTCTCAGGACTCTGATAGTCTGTTTTGAGTATTATCATTTTTGCTGCCAGCCTGGATAATGAATCAGCGAGTACATTATTTTTACCTTCAATATGCTCGAAATTAATATGTACCCCTGTTCCTGTAATGAAATCCACAAAATTTATCCACCTCACTCTTGAGGGTTTATTTACTGCTGTTTTGTTGTAGAAGCTGATGATGGCTTGGCAATCAGTTCGGAGTATTATCTCCTTCTGATCTAGATAGTGGATTTTTAATGCCTTTAATGTTTCCATACAGGCATATATCTCAGCGTCTATTGTGGATTTTATAACCGGGAATTTTCCCGAAGCATATGCACAGACCCTTTCTGTGTTTCGTGGGTCATTCTTCTGGAGTTTCCATTTGCAAACCCCTCCCCATCCTTCCATACATCCATCGGTCTCCAGGATAATATAAGCGTTGGTAGGTGGTAGTTCTAGGTCGGGAAGGTTCTGAACTTCTTGCTTGATCCGTTTGATGAGTTCCAAATCTGAACTCTTCAGGCGTTTATCTCCGTGTGGGCTGGTTTTTGAGTATAGGGGACCCAAGAGAGTCCCTAACTTGGGTATGTAAGACCTTGCATAATTAAGAATTCCCAACCATGCCCGTAGCCCTGCTTTCTCCTTTAATTTTTCCTCGTCGAACGTGATGATTTTCTTGATCACATGAGGTTGGAGTTTAATGCGTCTGTTGCCGATAATGGCTCCAAGGAATTCGACTTCTTGGACTGCAATCTTCATTTTTGTTGGGGAGAGTACAAGACCCTCCTTTTCGCATATCCCCAGCATCTTGGTAAGATGCTCTGCATGTTCCCGCTCGTTTTCCGAAAAAACCAGTATATCATCAATATATACGGCTATGAATTCTTCTGTTCCTCGGAAGCAATTATCCATTTTTCTCTGGAATATTGCTGGGGCATTCTTTAATCCGAACGGCATTACTAGCCATTCGTATAATCCTCCTGGAACTACGAAAGCTGTCCAGGGTATTGATTCTGGGTCCATTGCTACCTGATGGAACCCACTCTTGAGGTCGAACTTTGAGTAGATTTTACTCTTTCCGATTTTCTTTAAGATCGTATTCATTCCTGGCAAGCTATATTGATCTTTATGCGTGTTGTCGTTTAGTGTCCTGTAATTGAACACCATTCTTTCTTTGCCTTTAACCTCCTTCTTTGTTGTTGGATCGATTGTGGTGCCTGAGTTGACCATTATCGCCATTGTTCTATGGCGGCTTGTACTTGGTCGCATCACACCTAGTTTGAGCAAGGCCTGTGTATACCTGTCGAATTGCTCCTTCATTGCCGGGGTGACATGTTTTAATGGTTTATCTTGAATTGAGAGGTCTGGGTTTATAATTTCCAATTTGCATGTGATTTTGTTGTTAACCCAATGTTTTACCGGGTTATCCCCGATATAGCCTAGGTTCTTTAGCCGCTCAAAGACCTGGCTGAACCTTCGTTTAAAACCCTCGGACTCTTCTCCACAGTTGTATGCAACTAGTTGCTGGATCTCTATTAATTCAAGGTCTGTTAGATCCGTATCCATTAAATTAGCAAGTCTGTCTTCTCGTGTGTTTATCGTGGTCACGTTTTTGTAGAATGTAACCACTTGCCCTTCTATCATTAATCCGTCTTGCATTGCTCGAATGAAATTACACCCGATTAACATTTGGATACCTTCCCTTTTTCTCATGGGAAATGCGTATGTGAACGGAATTCGGAACCGGTTTTCTTCTATCGCCATATTTCCTCCCTTCAGCTTCTTATTCACAATTTGTTGTGAATTTACCCCATTGATTTGTATGGGGTAAGCACTTGGTTCTAATGTTTCCTTAAGGATTACTTCTTCGTTGACGCAACATACTGTTGCGCCAGTATCGAGTATTGCTTGTACTTTGAACACCGGTATTCCTGGTATCTCCATAGTTATCTCTAGGTTGTATAACCTATTAATAACTCTTCTTCCTCGTAATGGGTCCGGGACTGAGGTGTGGATATTTTCTTCTAGCATGTTGGCATGCTCTCGAAATATTATTCCTCCGGGTTTCATCCTTTCTTGGTATTCCTCTATGAATTCTTCCTCAGTCATATCCTCAGTCATAATACCTTTTCCCTTTTGATCTGCTATCGTAGGGGTTTTTAACGTTTTCTCATCGGCTTTTAACTCCAATTCAAGGAGTTTCTCTTTGATCTTTTCGTTCTCGTCTAGCAGGTAACTAATGTAGTGTAATAGTTCCTGTACTAGAGTCTCCTTTCGCTCATACTGCTTTATCGGCTGATTCTTCTTTTGGATTTTTCTTCCTAAATAGAATTTTGAGCACATGGGGCAGGTAGTCAGCTTGCATCGATTGCAATGACTACGGAACATATTACTTGTTATCTCCTTACAACAAGTACACCTTTCATCGCCTGTTTCAACCTCCATATTATCTATCCAGTGGTGTTCGCAGTTCCTCATTGACTCTGGCAACGTGATTTGCTGTCGCCATCCTGCCGACTCTGTTGTCAGCATTAACACATCTTCATATGGGAGTTCTTCTAGGCTCATTGTTACTTGGTTCGCGCCTGTTTCTCCTTCGGAGAATGAGCATATCGCATCGCTGTCAGATTCGCCTATATCGACCGAGAGTACATCCCAGTCTTCAGCTAGGTCTAGGTTTTCGATAATTGCTGCCCTAGCTAGGTTGCCCGTTTTCTTTCGGCATTCTCTTGCAAAATGCCCTTCTTCGCCACAAATAAAGCATTTGCATTTTCTGGTTCGATCCGAGTATTTCTTCTTGAATACCCGAATATGAGAGTCATGTGGTTTTCCTTTGTACGATTGTGCTTTTCGTAATCCGAATTTCTTTTGTTTTTGGTAGTATCCGGGAATAGGAATTTTTCCACAGAATGATAAGTCCTTCAGACTTCGTTGTAGCGCTGCCTTTTTACACATCTCGGCTAGGTATTGGTAAGTAAAGTGGATTCTTGGCAATACCCCAATAGTATTACCAGGGTATTTTGTTGAAAAGGCATTTTCTAGTTCTTTATCAATAAGTGGTGGCATTTTTCGGAAGAACTTCACCGATAATTCCGGTGATACATATAATCTACCAGACCTTATTGCTAAGATCTTGTAATCATTTATGTAGTCGAATAAGTTCTTCATGTCGTGGCATGACAACCTCTCCAGGTCGTTATATGCCCTGTCTTGTTCTTCGGTTGACCCTGTTGCCGGGTCTTCCAAGAGAATTACTCGTCTGATTTGGGATAAAACATTTTGCGGGTCATCTGCTATGTTCACTATCTCTTCGTATTCGGCTGGGAAGGCCATTCTCCATTGAATCCAGAGTTTCTTTTCTAGCTCTCCGAGAAGGTTCTCGATGTAGATGACTTTTGCTTTGTTATTTTCCCAGTTTCGTTCGTTCACCAGGTTTAGGGTTATTGATTCCCATCGAGCAATCACATCTGCATACCGACCGATGTCGTCAGGTAATACCAGTATTGCTCCTTGGCTTGCCTGAGCTGATGGCAAATTAAACCTCCCATCGTGTTGCTTGGCAAACCCTCCTTTAAAGTTCTGCACCCGCGCCTTAATCTCGGGTATCTCAAATGATTGCCCTCCTCTTGCTGGGGGGTAATTTGCTGGTCCCATAATAGGTTCGTTTTGTCTTGAGATGGCTGATTCCCCAGTTGAGAATGCTGTCTCGGATATTAATTCTCTCAGCAATGGGTAATCCATTTCATTTGCAGCCAGCACTGTTTCGGTTTTTCTCCCACCGCCTTCCGCGAATGGGTTGATGAATTCGTCGTCCGAGTGATCGGACTTATCCCATACGGGTGTATCATCGTATGGTTGGTTCATCATCAGAACTCGGAGTGTCTCAAAAGCATCCTCCCCTTCATCCTCTTCTTCATCCTCCTCGGTTAACAAGATGATTGTTTCTTCTAGGGTGTCTTCATCATTGTCGCCTCTATTCTCGTCCTTCGTTGGAGGGGCTACAGAGTATTCTGAGAATGCTATGGCCAGTGATCCGTCCGTTCGGGATCGTATTCTGGCTTGTTGTGGTACACGTGGAGCTACACTCGTTGGTGGTCGTATAATCCACTGTCGGCCTTGTAGTTCCGTCGTTGTGCGTGCATGTCCAGGGATTGCCCGAACACCTCGACTTGTTAGATGATCCGCTACATTCTGTACATTGTACCTAAAGTTGGTATGACTTGTGTTGGATAATCTCCCGATCAAAGACCGGGAAAGTAGCAGATTGCTTTCTCCTCCTTGCCATCCTTCGTAGCCATGGGTTTGTAGAACCAGTTGGATATGGTTCCGGAAATCATGGATGCTGATTGTCATGTTAGGTGCAGTATAAGCTAACTGCGACCCATTTGACAGATCGATTTCCATGGAGCTTATGACTGCTCTGTCATCACTCCATCTTGTGTCTCGTATCAGGATTAGGGCATTTGTACCGGCATTTCGCCGATGTAAAGTGTAAAGTCGTACCATTATCATTCCGATATGTAAGTGCTGTAATCCTTCTCTTACTAACAGCTGGTAGCTTTGATCTGTGATAAATGGTAATTCCACCTGCATGCCTCCAGTTACCAACGTTCGCTCATCCGAGTAGTGTTGGTAAACTCGGTGCTGTCGTTCAGACCATCCTGCTTGATATAGCGTTTCGGCAGGTACTTGTTGAGCTCGTCTGTATTGAGATATGTCTAGCTCAGCCTCGGGGCTAAGTTGCGATTCTAGACTTCTCTGGTACCGGGGGTTATTCCCGGTGAATCTCCTTTGTGCTTCAAAACGAAGACGGCTCCCTAAGCGATAACCTCTTATTTGGTCATCAACTGTTGGTCTTGTCTCTATAGTTTCTCCGGTGACCGATGGTCGAGCTGTTACTGTTTCTGTTCTTGTCGTACTCATCTCGCCTTGCGTTTTTCTTCGTCAAAAATATCCTGCGGATTCTTGAATACGTATAATCGCCCTTTTGGTGCCTTGATAGGTTGTTTGCTCGTTCCGATAAAACAGGAGAATCCAGTGAATTGCGTGAATTGGAGAGGTAGAGAGGTTTCTGAGGGTCCCACGACGGTTTAGGAGCAGAGAGAGAGGGTCCCAGGCCATCGAGAGAGGCTTCTGACGCGTAACGGATCGTCATTGCAGGGATTCTACGCCATTGAAGAAGGTGAAGCTTCTCTCCAGTGAATTCTACGGGTTTAATTGTAGGATACACTTCCTTCTTTAATAATACAGCTAATTGGAACATGAAGGTCACCCTTCGTGAAAAAATGGAGAAGAGAATGAGGCCGTTATGCCTTGTTCTGATTGGTCCATTCTCTCGATTCTGATTGGTTCCCATTTTCTCGTTTTGTTGATTTTCTGTGACAGTTCTTGTGTAGAGTTCGTGTAAGGGAGGGAGTTTGACAGAGAGTGCAGGTCTTCATCGCGGGTCACATGATCTCACTGTCACAAAGGATCAGTAGCCAAATAAGGGGTTTGGTCTGCATCTGCCCGTATAATGAGTCAACTTCGACCCTATGTGGTCCTTGGTGTGGCGAGCTGCTGACAAGGGTCGCCAGGATCTGGTGAGGGATTCTCGGTGTAGCCTTTGGTGCAGTGGGTTGGTTTTGAATTGATCTCTGACCCGTTTTATAAAAACTCTCGTAACTTTTCCGTCTTTCCTCCAAATGACATGATCTTAATATCAAAATTTCTTGTTTCGACGAGACGAAGGCATCCATGGCGTAGATTTGAGAAATTCGGCCTTAATATCCTGAAATCAACACAAAAAAGCTTGTTAAAATATTTTAATCTATAAATGTTTAATATAAAGTTTATATAGTGATTTTGTGTTGATTTATCACTTAATTTCATAGTTTTATTTATCGAAATATATGGTAAAATGTACTTGTAACAAAACTAAAGGAGAAAGAGAGAGTGACGACCGAGGCGGCAAAAGATGAAATCGACGTCGAGATTGGTGGCGCTCGCTTGCATCGGAATTTTGGACGGATGTCCGTGCTCAGGTGGACGTTCTCCAACTAACATTTTCTCCCCTTCTTTGGCGTAAGGTTTGTTTTTCTTGGTTTCTCGATTTGTTGGCTGATTTTTATTTCGCATCAGGACCTTTCCTCCTCATGTGTATGCTCCCTACTTTTTGGTGGCTAGGGTTTTGTAGGATTCTCCCCAAAGAGCGATGAATCGCCTGAATCGGAAGAGTAACATGAATCGCATCGAGCATATTGCCATGGAAACTCCTAGCCCATATCCTTAAATTACTGAAAAGGTTGGTTTTGCTTAATTGATTTCGTCAAGTACTTCATATGTACTAATTTGTGTTGCTTTGTTTTAGATTTGGGATCGATTTGTTTTGCTTTTAAGAAATTTGTGTTTTAAAAGGGGAATTTTTGTTTCTAAAATAACTCTTTAATTTGAATTTTGATTTTAGGTGGAGCAAAAATTCCAATGGTGCATGCAGAGAAAAGGCGGCGGCTCTTCAGTACCAACGATGCGACGAAGATTCTTAAATACGGGCACCGATGAAGTAATTCTCACAGGTACTTTCTGGATTAATTTTCAAGTTTACGAAATCTGGCTTTTTCCTAGATTTTGGTTTTTCTAAGTTAGCTACTGTTCATGTAGTATTGATTAATTTAAAATGTATTTTTTTAATTCTCTGAGTATCAGCAAGTATTCATTTATAATTTTGGTAATCCAATTTATTTTTCTATTTGAGTCGCAAACATGAGAATTGAATTTTCTATTTTAAAGGCATATTTCGGCATATATTCAAATGTTAGCATTGATACCCACAGTCGTTGCGAAATTGAATTTCATTTTGCGTTCGCAAATCGGAGACATGATTGAATTAATAGTAAGATTCATTAGATTGTCAGTCGCAATTTCTTTTTATTATGCAGGGGTATACATGATATTATGCAGGGGTATACATGATATTAAACATTTTTTTTACTATGCAGGGTATACAAAATATTATGCAGGGGTATCTGAAAATTTACAGGTTCGTTTCCATTTTTCAAAAAATATTTTGCTTCACTTTGCTTTATGATTTTATTTTATTTAATTACATTTATATCCCTATAAATTATCATAATTTCTATTTAGTCATAGTATGGCAAATCAGTGGTAGGATCGAGCATACCGAATTGGACTGTTTCAAGACGTTATAGTTTGCAGATTAATGACTTGCGGTATGATCCAGGGATAAAATTACAAACAGAAGGTTCGTTTTCATTTTTCAAAAAAAATATTTCGTTTGACTTTAATTATTGAAATAATTCATTGAATAACAAGGGGTAAATTTTTCAGGTTGTGACTCTGAATGAATCAGTTCCAGGAAGCGTAAAGTCGGTTTTCATGTCACGGGAGCAAAGACTTGAGAATTGGGGGTAACATTTTTCATATCCACGATAAAACATATCAATTTATGAATAATTAATACTGATTTATACATTATTCTATTATTCCATAAAGCCTTAATTTGAACATATTGCTTATTTTTTTCAGGAATATATGGAGAGCAATGACGGTGATCCTGAGTTGATCGTTTTCATCCCGTGAGTTCTGGACTTCATTTTAATCCTGACATTTTATATTTTATTTAAATGAGCATTAATTTCTATTTATTTATTTTTTCTGGTAAGTTTGGGTGCATTTGTCTCATTTTCACGGGCATTATTTATATTTTATCATCGACGTCATATCATCATCATCATCATCATCACCATCATCATCATCATAGCATCATCATCATCATCTCATCGTCGTCATCATCATTATCATCATCGTCGTCATGATCATAACATCATCTCATCGTCGTCATCATCATTATCATCATCGTCGTCATGATCATAACATCATCTCATCGTCATCATCATCATTATCATCATCATCATGATCATATCATCATTTCATCTCCATCATCATCATCATCATGATGCAATGTCGAGGCATTTTATTATGGTTCGAGATATCATGTGTGCAACTGCTGTTCACGAATGATGTATTTTGTGATTAAAGACGTCATGTGTTCTATCACTATTTATAGATCATGTATACTATGTTAAGAAAAAATGTCGATTTAAAGATTTCACTTGGCCAATTGATTTTTACAAATAATGTATTCGATGATTAGAAATAACATGTCATGAATACCTCAAAAAAATATGGTTATTTGATTCGTCATCGAACTAACGGTGAAACACGAATACTCATTTCGCTTCAATCAAAATATGTTTTTGTACAAATTTACAAAAAAGGCTCTTGATTATTCTTAAGTTAAGTTGCGAGAAAAATGTAATATCCAAATGTTCTGCTTTTCATATCTCGAAAAACGATGGTTGCTTTGATCCCAATCCGCTTCGATTCATATTTGAATCTAAAAATGAAAGACAGCCTAATTTCTCTTGATTGTAAATAACTTTTTTGTAGAAACTTGCAAAATAGTCGTTTAATTTTGTTTGAATTGCAAAAAAAACTCCTGTAAAAATCAATTGTTCAAGCGCATGTGGTATGATATATTAAAAGCCAACTAGAATATGCGATCAAAGCATGCAACTAGAATATGATATATGTATGATATATTTAACATCAAATAGGATATCCAATCGAAACAAGCAGCTATAATATGATATGGATTATTTGATGGACCATTTGTCAAATCCAACTAGAATATTTGATCGAACATATGTAAAGCCAAGTAGAATATGATATTTTGGAATTTTGGATGGATGAATGTTTGAAAAAATGTTTGAATAATCAATGTTTCGATTTTGGTTCAGTTTCTGGATAATCAATATTCGTTTACATCAATCATTTGAGATGTGAATAGGTGACACTAACATGATTAAACTTCAGCAATTGCTAAATACACTGAAAAAGAAAAGCATTCATGTCAAATACATTCTATTAGCTCAAATAACATGCGAACTTTATTTTGTGATCTTTCATCAATTTGTCGAATATACGAAACGTATTTATGTTCTTCAAAATATTATATAGAAGGAAATATGTGTTGGTTGTGCACTCTTGCCATATTTTTGATACACGTCATTAAAGACATGCGTACTTTCCCGAAATGTCATATACAAGACTTCTAATTTCTGTTGAAAGAATTGTTATTCACTTATACAGATCATTTTTGTTGTGCGTATAAAACTAATAGGGCGACAAATACAATTGATAATTACATTAAAAAGAAAAATACATCGATGTCAAATACACTGTATTAGCTGAAATGACATGCAAAGTTTCTTCTGTGACCTTTCAACAATTTACAAAATCTGCAAAATGCAGTCATCATCATCGTCATCATCGTCGTCATGTCGCATAAGGTTCAAATAATCGATGAAATAAAAGTGCCACATGCCCACATGTGGTCTTTGGTCTGAATCAAGGCTATTACATCGTTCATCGTTGTCTACGAAACAAAACAACACATTATTGCGGACATAAATGGAGTTTCATGCACTTTTGATTTATTTCTCTCGATTTTGCCGATGATGTATCAAAACTAGACAAATTTTACAGCAAAAACCGTTTGAATTGTTCAAGAAATCCGGCTCTTGAACAATTCAAACGGTTTTT